>JANSLU010000002.1:0-1200000 GCA_029298855.1 Ophiostoma populinum | reverse complement strand
GACACATGCAAGAGGCACGACGTGTCTGTTGGCCGTTGGTCTGCAGCTGGGCCGACAACCATCGTGTGTTCTGTTTCTTGTGGCCACCGTCTCAGTGCCATGGGGTGCTTCCGCGAGCGTGCATCTGCAGAGCTGTTGTATCGTTGTGCTGCTGTGCATTGTGCATTGTGTTGCGTTGCACGGCCTGAGGCCCGGTTCTTTTCTTGCTTTTCTTTGTACTCCGTCCTGGACGTGTGCCTTCTAGAAGATCCCGGAGACGGCTAGAATGGAGGCTTCCGTTGCATCTCGCTGTGACGAGGTCGGCCATGGTTGGACAGTGGAAGCAATATCGGCTGCTCGTGTTCTAGAAGGCCCGTGTCTTACTGCTTGCATTGGTCAATAAAATAAAATAAATCAGAGATTACACTGTGACCGCTGTCCTACTGTCGACGCCATCAATCACATCTTGATACTTGGGGAATACACTCCGTACACTCCGTACACTCCGTACGTTTGAGCACCGGCATTCACAGACGCTACCGATTTCCGTGTCGGAGTTCTGCTCAAGGAACCGCATCACAAGTTCCTGCGCATGTAAAACATGGAACAGCTCCGTCAGGCTCGGGCGAGACGCCCAAGTGCTGCACTGCGACCCATGCATGCAATGATAATGCAGTGTAGCCTGAAGGGGCCGTGTGATTTGGCCAGCCAATCTATCCAACAGTAAATAAATTTATAAAATATTTTACTCCAAAAATCACGCCTCTTCCTGGACACAAGACGGCACATTTCGCCAAAGGCCGCCTCCGCGAGCGTCTCGATTGGCCTCTTCCATCGTTCAGGGCGTCGCCTACTCCGTACGGAGTCGCTCCTTTTGCCGTCCCGCCTGGAATCGTGAATCCCGCCGTCGTGTCCGGCGCACATGGTTTCCATGAGGAGCACCCGTCGCCGGCTCCGGTCGCATCGAGGCCAGCGGCGAGACGCAAGTGTAAATAGGCTGCCTGAGTCGCATTGTCACGGCTTGGCTGTCTGCCTTTTTTGCCTTTTGCCTTTTGCCTTTTGTCTTTTGTCTTTTGCCTTTTGCCACTGGAGACGATCGTCAGCGCGTGAAATCTTACTCTTTTCATGCCTAGCTTGCGGCACTGGCCGCCCAACTGCTGGTTTGGCCTTGTTACTCAATCCAGTATGCTCCCTGTCGCCGTATCTCGCTATCGCACTCTGGCTAGTCACTAAAAACGTCTCACTTTGTCCGCAGCTTCGCCGAGTCGTGCCTAATTTATTATTTACATTTATACTTTTACCAGACATTTTCGATTTCACGACCGGCGCCAATGGCTTGATGCCTTGAATTGACCGAGCGCTTTTGCTTTACGTATCGCCCGCCAGCAGTCCGTATCGGCCGGGGTAGCAGGGGTCAATAGGGGCAGAAGGCCGATATCAAGAAATGTTCCGTACGGAGTGAGAAAATGTCGCCGTGCTCCAGTTTTCTTTTCAGGCTGTGAGCGCCATCTTTCCTAGACCAGACACGATGTGCTCAAAACGTCAAAACTGAGACGTTTTCCCTTTGAAATGTAAATTTTTTGCATGACTTTTTTCTTGGTGTCTTGCCCAAGGAATAGCAAGACAACCAACCCGCCAACTTCTTTCTACGGATATGCGGAAGTAATACTAGCCCAACGGCCCTTTGTTGAGTGTCAATCGAGCCTTATCAGTTGTCTTGGAAATATATTTATATTTGCTCCATGCGCTTTCTCCTACCTCGGCTCTCAAGGTGTCTTTTCGTCAGTTTTTCAATCCATTGTTTTCAACCCCTGGCCCTTTACCAGACGTGAAGAACTCAGATACCAAAGAGGACATCCGATGAACCCGTCTTAAGTGCCATGGTAGTACTGTTTGGCTGATCTCTGATTTTGTTTATCCGAACATTTTAGCAAAGCAATATGTATATTTATTTAGATACAAAAATCTGAACCGTCTGCTTCCAATGGATGAATTCAACTTTATAAATATACTTTAAACACAAAGAAAATGCACGCAAGATTTAACTTATTACGTCAAAACTTGCATACGGAGTACGGATTAGACCAGCCGGATACTCTTCTTCCGATACAAAGTATATTATAAAGATTCTGATACAGAGCAGTTTCGATCTTAAACGGGCACAAAGCCACGTCAAAGAATCATCATACCGGAAGCCGCTTTAGTACGAGTAGATGTTATACTTTCTTTAGCGGTGGATCTGTATCTCTCCGAGAGAGGATCTTACTGGCTGTCTTTGTGGGCTATGACCCGCGTTTTTAGACATGCTTACTCCGTAAATGTAAATATACATTTTGCCTCTGGAAGACTTCTAGCGTGCGGAGCGTGCTTCTAGCCAAAGCCGTGACTAACGGAGTACTCAGTAACGGTGTGACAGTTTTCTTTTCTATTTTTTGCTCGTTTGACACAGGTCACTGATAATCCATTGATTTTCACGCAGGTATCAAACGAGATCAGTCATCAAGTGGCACGATCGTTTAAAGCAAGTGAATAGCCGTCGCGGTGTTGCTCGTTGCTTTATCTGTCCACCCTGGTCTGAGTTACAAAGTAAATATAATTATTCGTTTTTACAGTGCATTGCCTGCTAACGCCGTCAGGTGATGGTGCAAGTGTCGAAAGTAGCCAGCCTGGTGGACTCGTAACAGCGGCATTCGACCGCAATGATGTGATGGCTGTTTTGTTGAGGACTAATTAACAAAGTACGACACATCGAGATTTGCGATTTGGCAGAAGGAGTCAACAAAGAGCCGTTGCTTTCCTGATGGCATAAATGCAGCGTGTTCCGCTCGCCAACAGCCTAATCATTCAGCCGCGTCGTTTTTCTGACAAGTGCGCCTACGGGGCAGGGCCGTCATCTTCGCATTCGTAAAAAAATCAAACTTATAAATATACCGTGCGGATTGGGAGGTCCACCGAGGCAATCAAAGTGCATTCATCGCACTGGACGGTGGCACTGGACGCATAAATATTTATTCGATGTACAGTGGAAGAACGTTTAGCTGTGCGAGACGGTGTGCAGAAACTCGGCCGGCAAGGCACCAACTGACAGCCAATACGGACTACGGAGTCAACCCGGCGTAAAAGCCAAAAAACATTCGCATCGGCAATTCCTGGATAGAAGACTCGGATACTTGTTGGGTCTTGGTTCGTAGGAAGCGCTCCGGGATCCGAAGGCCACATTCATTCCGTGAAGCGATAGAGATGGAGAAACGATCGTCGGAGAGGGAGAAACGACGCGGAGAGGATAAACGACGTGGAGAGGGAGAGACGTGGAGAGGGAAACGACGTGGAGAGGGAGAGACGTGGAGAGGGAAACGACGTGGAGAGGTCCATTGCCCAACGCCGGACGTTATCTTCTCGCATTGTCGTCTGTCACATATCATCTCCAGCAGCTGTCGAACTGGATTGCTATCTCGCCGACACACCAATCGTGTTGACGCCACGGGTCCAGGCCGGAAGACACCTGCGGCTTACCAAGTTGTGTGATGCACTTGCCGAACGATCAGCAATCACATCACTGCAAATGCGACGGCGGCCACACCACGCTGGGACTTGGATAGGCCGCACGCATCCCCTCATTTTATCGCGTGCGACAGTGGCCACATGCCAATGCGAGCGAGCATCCCGATGCGACCCTCCACTACGGTGATCGCTGGGAATAAGACCAAGCCGAGCACGACGGGTAAATAAATTTCTATACTTGCTGTACTAGCTGCGTATCTTCGGAGGATTCTTGCATCGTGAAGCATCTCGACATTACTCCGTACGGAAATGATGTGCGTGGTCAGTCATGATGCGTCCTTGTCACGACGGACTTGGGAGAACAAACGTTCGACATACGCGCAACTGGTCAGCTGTGCCTCCCACAGAACCGGCCAAGGTAGGCCATTTACAAGCCAAGCACACCCGTGCACACACAGCCTCTTTCGCCCTTACTACGTATATTACATCACTCACAATCAGACAGGGCGATGTAATATACGGAGTAAGAGTAGCTACTCATACCATCCAGCCAAGGTCGCCCGACTCTGGCATTTGAGGTGGTCTAATTTGATGCTATTGACAGATTAATTGGGATAGGCGCATGTCTTACATATTAGCCACCGTCTTCCAAGACAGCCGACCAACACCAGACTTTCATGCTCTTCTGCCAAAGCCGTTGATCTACTCCGTATTCGTACACTCATTAGCGCGTCTACTCCGTACTGTAAAATATTAGATTTTAGACCTTGCTTCGCTCTTTCGCCGTCGTCTTTGGCACGCTTTGGCCTCCACACCATGTGCCCAAGGCCCAGTCAACCAACAATGTGCCATATCTCACGTCCTTGGTATTTATTTCCTGGGTCACAAGTTACCATCCGCCTGCTTTGTCCATTGCTTCCTCTTTGCCTCTCTGCTTCCTGATCCCCCGTTCTCGGCCCCTAGAGACACGTAGTGTTTCCATTCTTTGTCCTACGGAACGGTGACATTCCTACATTATCGGTTGCCTTCCTCCTCCCTTTGCCATAACGTATCCGTCACTAAGGAGGCTAGATTAAATATGTAATTAAATTCACGACGCCGGTTTTATTCCCTTTTCAGCAAGATTGCCAATGCAATACTAAGTCTGCTCCATACTAGTAGTGCCGCTGGCACTGGCCTGCATTCCAGTCAGGATACGCAGTGCGTTTAAATCACAAGCTGCCAGTATCACCACGATGTTTACAAGAAGGTGTTTTCACATAAGATGATCAACAGGAGATGTTGTCCAATTCGGCGTTAATTTGTCACCGTACGGAGTAGTAAATATATATATTTATTGTGAACTTGGATTGCTGTGGCCCAACCATAGCGCTTACTCCGCTGTAGCCCACTGTATCCCAACGCTTCGATATCTATATCTACTTGCACACCCTTCTCCCTCACCCCTCGCTGCGACGCACCTTCCCTCTCTGTAACTACCCCTGTCGCCCAGACGCCTAAATATACTCCGCAAAACTGGGTCGCTGATGTTCATTCTTGTTTCTTTCTCAATTTTGCTGCTTCTGTGCGTCTTCCATTTCTCTTTTTCCATTCGTGCCTGCCCGACTTAATCTTCTTCTGTAAAGTTAGGTTAATTCGTAAAATAGGTGGATTTGAAAGTTGAAAAGCCGTACGAAAAAGCCGAAACTCATTCCCACGCAAGGAAGTAACCCGGCCGCATCCAGCATCGTTGTTTCCTACTTCGTACTTTGTAGCTTTACGGCCTTTCCCTCGGGCCCCAGAGTTGCTCTTTCCCTTTTATTTACTCATTCACCAACCACGACCCTTAACTCATCTTCTCCCAATTCTCTCATTCTACCTCTGCCTCTGTTGCACCGCTCTTTGCCACCTGTTCCACCTTGCTGCGCCTGTGCCCCGACCAGCCGACGCGTTGACTTTTATTTTACGGGGTATGTGCTTGTTCCATATATTCACAGAAAAATTAACATTTATTGGCTTGGATTCCTCGTCCGTTTGCCACCTGTCTCAGAGTCATTTCTTCAAAAAATTGGTGGCCACGAACCTGCATGGACCAAATCTAGGCGCCCGCACGCTCCATCTCACTCCATCGTGCCCACTACTTTTTCCATCTGTCCACCACCGTCGACCGGTCGAAGCCGACTCAGAACGGGATAAAAACGACCGCTGTCCCTACTTCTTATTTAGTGACGCCATATTCCCCTGTTTCGAAAATACCTTTCTCTATCCGTTGGACTCTCGGGACTATAACGTACACGCGCCGCCTCTTTCACACCTCTCTTTCTCTCTAGCGCATCTGTCAACGACCTCGACGACCTCACGATCCAACACACATTACGCCGCATGTTCATGGAGTACTGAACTTTGTGACTCCTTGATCGTCGCTCGCAACACTCTTTACACCGACATGAAAAAGAGGGGGATCCAGCTTGCTGCACTGTCCTACCTCACGCCTTCTCACACACCGCGCGAGCTTTCACCCGAGCCGTCGACGGACCACGCCCTCTCGCCCGTCTCGCCCGTCTCGCCCATCTCGCCCACGCCGTTTGCCATGAGCGCACAACGGCCTTCCAGCATCGCCGCCATGGCGGCCGTCCACCGGCCGTCTCTGGAGGAGATTCTCAGCAACACGGCCCCCGCACCGTGGACGCTCGGCGCCTTTATGGCCTACCTGTCGCAAAACCACTGCCTCGAGACGCTCGAGTTCACCATGGAGGCCGACCGCTACGCCAACACCTTTGCCCAGATCCAGATGGACGAGGGCCAGACCGACCCGGCCATGTGGCCCAAGGACGCCCAGGACTACACCTTGTCGTTGTGGCGCAGGCTCATTGGCAACTACATTATGCCCTGTGGCCCGCGCGAGGTGAACCTCCAGAGCCGGGTCCGCGACCGTCTGCTGTGTCTCGACCACCTGCCTACGCCGCCGCATCCGTCCGAGCTGGACGAGGCCGTCAAGATTGTCTACGAGCTCATGAACGACTCGGTCCTCCTCTCCTTTTTCGACTCGACGCAGCAACAGGAGCAGTACTACTACCAGCAAGCCTACCAGCAGCAGGTGTACGAGGCCGAGCAGCAGCAGCAGGTGTACCCGTCCGACGCCCGCCAGGGCCGCACTCGCTCGCGCAAGGAGCCGTCGCACCACTCCGGCAACGAGTCCAGCCGCTCGCCGAAGCCAGTCGCGTTCCGGCCCCAGGTCGGCCACAGTGGCCGCGGCCGCTCGCCTTCGTCGTCGTCTGCCGACGCTTCGGGCGCCATGAGCGACGACAGTGGCGTCTCGACGCCGCCGAGCGGTGAGCCCATCACACCGCCGACGACGCCGCCGACGTCCGACTGGACCTTTGGCACGTCGCCGCCCAACGGCCTGCAGCGTGCCATTACCAACGCCGGCTGGAAGCGCATGAGCCAGAAGCTCGGCCTGGGCGGCCTCAAGAGCAAGAGCCGCTCCAGCCGCCGCAACCACACGTCGGGCGCCAGCGAGCAGACTTCGCCGACCGAGGGCCACATGTTCCTCGAGACGGACCCCTACGGCCACGCATGAAGGCCACAGGCCGTATCGCATCAGAAGACGTCGTCCACCACGACCATCCAGCCCCCTGCCGCCGCTCCCCCTGACGCTCCCCCTCCGCCACCCCCGCAACCCCCGCCATCGCACCAGCCCGCGTCGAACCCTGTTTGGCGAGACGCTACGGCGTCTCTGCCGTCCAGCAGCCCGCCTGAGTGCAGTGCCGATTGGGAAGAGCCTCATCCCGGCCAGCGCTTGACTCTGCCACCCTCGCCGTGTGCGGGTGGTATCCAGTCGAGCCATGGCCACTACACGTTATCGAGTGCACCGAAAAAGCAGCGGCAGGGTAGCATCGGCCAAGCCGTTCCAGTCCCAGTCCATACGGACCATGCGGAGCCCGCAAACTCTTCTCTTCAGAGCGATACGGCCGCAAAAGGCCACACTGCCAGCATCGACACGTACGGCTGGGAGGCCGAGCTGGACCGGCGCAAGTCTACAGCGAGCTCGGCCATGCCGCCGACGTCCATATTCAACTCGTCCTCGTCCTTGGGCAACGGCAGCGGTATCAGTGTTGGCAGTGCCTGCCGCCCGACCTTTTTCCAGCGCATGTTTAGCAGCCGCGCCACCCGCAACCTCAAGGAAAAGAGGTCGTTTGACACGTCGTTTGCCTCTCCAGCACAGGAATACGACACCGGGGCTTCAGGGGCTTCCGTTGTGCTTGGGCCACCGGCCATGCCCGAGAACAACCTCGAATAATTCATCTTTTCGCTCTTCGTTTTTTCGCTCTTTCGTTTTTTTTCGCATTTGCTTTTTCACACTTGTTTTTTTCGACTTTGCTATTTTCATTTTGCATAGCTTTTGCATAGCACTGGAGTTTGGCTGGCGATAAAACATGGGTCGGCGTATGGCGGGCGTGCGTTCTTTTGCATACACGATACCATTGCTCTTCCCGTTACGACGTAATCTAATATCACATTTTTACATCTTTCATCTGCTCGTGAATAATGTTTGTATCTGTGCTGTCTATCTGTACTGACGTAGGGTAGGAAAAGGGCTGGAAAAGGAAGAGACTCAGACTCAGGAGCGGCGCCGGACTTGATCACTCGCAGGAGCGGCACTGGCAACGGTGAAACAGGGAGGGCAGAGGCAGCACGGTAGGCAAGGGAACGGCACGCAGTATGGCGAAAGGTCCGACTGTGAATCGCGTGCACTTGAGGTGCGGTTGTTCCTCCGCTGGCTCGACATGGCACCGGGTCGCCGCCGGCCAATACGCCGGTCATAGTTGACCGTGGCCGAGTAGGAGGGGGGTGGGCCAGGTGGAGGTAGGCCGTCAAAGTCCACGTCGGGCATCAGCATGCTCACCCGCTCGGGCTGCGCCACGTGCGCTCCGGCTTGATGCACGGGCGCAGTGGAGGCGGGAGACAGTGGAGGCCGAAGAGACCGTGACGGCGACGCGTTTCGCGACGGCCTGCGCGAGTCTCCGCTGCCTCGGCCGAGGAGGCCGGCATCGGTCGACTGTAGCCCGCGTAAAAAATCATAATCGTTCAGTGTCACTGGCCGCGGTGGGTGGTCTCGGATCTCCATCTCGGCCTCTTCCTCGGCTGTGACCGGGGGGTGCTCGGGGTGCTCGGCAGCGTCGCCGTGCTCGCCCGTCGCGAGTGCCTGGTCGACCTCTCGGGCGGGCGCATCCTCGCTGTTGTGCCGCCTGGTGGTTCCGCTGACGCTGCTGGTCTCGTGGGCTTCGACTGCCGCTTGCGTGTCTTGCGTGTCTTGCAGCTCGGAGTCTTGCAGCTCGGAGTCTTGCAGCTCAGCGTCTTGCAGCTCAGCATCGTCCACAGCATCAGCCGACGCGTCGCCCACCTGCAGCGGTGTCCGTATCGTTGTCGACGAAGGACGCGGGGTCCCATCGGGGCCCGACGCCGACGACAAGCTGGTCATGAACTCGCGAGGCATGTCCAGGCCGTCCATCATGGCCAGCGGGTGCGACAGAAGCGTGTGCTGGCTTACCGGCGGCCGCCAGAGAGACACGACACGCTGCTGTGCATGGCTGGGAGCCGCCCCGGCACTGCTGTTCTGGCTATGGTGGCTATGGTGGCTGCTGGTGGTTGCACCATTGTGTACGTGAGACCGCCTGCGCCGGAAACCGAGCCCAGAGTGGTTGCTGGCCGTTGTGCGCGATGTGGGAGGCAAAAGGTTCCGCCGGAGCTACTGCGAGAGCCCGGATGACCCACCGCCGGCAGTCTGGGCGTTCTGAGCAGGAGAATTCTGAGCGTTGCGGTTGTCGGCGCTGCTTCCTGAGCTGACGACGAGTCGCTGGCCTCGGCCTTGTATCGGAGCAGGCAGGGCAGGGATGGCGGGGGTATGGATGCCGGATCCGATACCGAACCGGCGCAGGGCCAGCCGTTGTTCCAAGGACCTCTGGGTCTGCTCAAACGATGGAAGACCGGGCGGTGTCGGGCGGCGTTGGGGGGGCCGGTACTGCGGCTGGAGGGGGTGGAGCGATGGGTAGTACCCCAGAACATCGCGGCTGCGAGTCGGGTCGCTGTGGGTGCACCAGGCGTGGCGGGCATGTGCGGAGCGGTCGGTCGAGGCCGAGAGCTCCGAGAGTTGCTGGCGCCGGCGCTCCACAATGACACCGAGGGGCGGCGAGATGATGGACGGAGCGGCCCAGGGGTTGTTTTCGAGGTCTGTGAGGTCGGTGAGGTCGGTGAGGTCGGCGAGGTCTGTCGGGGGCGTGGCCGGGAGCATTTGTGCGTATCCAGCGTCGCCCACAAACTCCATAGCTCCAAACGCTCTGTTTGGCGGCTCGGCCGAGGCCCGTAGGTTTCGAAATGCCTTTTTGCGCCGGAGACGGCGTGCTTTCGTCGAGGGAGGATCGGCTGCCGGAACGCCTTGAACGGAACCGCACCGACTGGACGGGGGTGTCGGGATGTGCTCGGCCACGACGATGCCGCTGTCACTGGAGGCCGAGGTGAGTGCGGTGTCAAAGGAACTGCGGCTCCGGGCCGAGTCCGGATCGTAGTGTCGCATTGTGGCGAAGTTGAGGAGTAGGGATCAGGGAAACCGTCGTTGCTAAACGTTGCTCATGTCTCAACGGTATGTAACGATGCTGCGCTATAGGAGTCGATGATGATGGGTGATGGAGAGTAATGGGTGGCCGCATGGCCGATGATGATCAAGGATGGTTGAAGAGCATGGCGGTGCAGGTTGTTTACTAGAAAAGAGCCGGCCGTGCTTTCCGCGGCCCATCGCCATGTCGATGCTTTCGCGTAGAGCTAGCGGAAGGAGCAAACAACACTTTTCTATATCAGTATATACCAAAAAAACAGAGTCAACAACTACAACGGATCGCTTTCATACGGCTTGTCGGTGCGCGAGTAGAGCTGGGCCTCGAGCGACGACGACAGGTCGAGCTTCCCCGACTCGACCTGCTGGCGCGTGGCCGTGAGCAGCGATGGCGTGAGCCCCATGGACTCGAGAAACGCCACCGTCTCCTTCCACTCGAGGTCTTTCCGCCCCGTATCCCAGTTGAGCTCTTCGGCCATAATGTCAATCACCTTGGGCAGGGCCTGGAGGGCGGCCTGCGCGTTGAGGAAGCTGAGGCGCGTGCGGCGGGCAATCACGTCGGCGGCCGTCTGGGCGTACTCGTGGCGCACTGCATACCGCACCTCGCCGTCGACAAACGGGTAGAGCGCCGAGATGCGCTGGCCGCGGACCGGGAAGCGCTCGGCGCACGGGCTGCAGAGCGAGCCGACGACCCAGGCGCGGTCGCCGTAGCTCTCAGTCAGGTGCTTGGCCACCTCGGTCTCGAGTCCAAAGTGCTGGATGAGGTTGATAAAGAGCGTCTTGCTGAAACCGTGTGCGCCAATGACGCGCACCTGGTGCGTCTGGCACGTGCCGTCGAGAAAGGCGCCGTCGTCGTGCGACGCGTGGCCGCTGACGCACGGTACCATGGCCAGCGGGCGCGGCTGCAGCCCGAATTCCTTGACGGCCGCGTCGACGCACTCCTCGGCCATTTGCCGGTACGTCGTCCACTTTCCGCCGGCACACGTCAGCAGCCCCGACGCCGAAATGTCCACCAGGTGGTTGCGCACGAGCGACTCCGTGTTCTTGGCCTTGGGGTCGCGCACGAGCGGCCGCAGCCCCGACCAGGCGGCCAGGACGTCGCCGCGCCGTACCTGAATGTCCGGCGACAGGTACCCGCGAATCTCGCTCAGGATCCACTCAATCGACTTTTCGTCGGGCAGCGGGTTGCGCGAAATGGCCGCCGGGTCGTCGGTGGTGCCGGCAATGGTGTTGCCCTGCCACGGCAAAAAAAAGATGACGCGGCCGTCCGAGGTGGCCGGGTCCAGCAGGCCCATCTTGCCCGGGCTAAAGTAGCCGGGCAGCGTGACGTGGACGCCCGAGGCCGGTGCCACAATGTCGGGCGCCGCCGGGTCGTCCATCTTGCGGATGCCGTCGGTAAAGGGGCCGGTGCAGTTGATGACGCACTTGGCACGCACCGTAATGTCGCTGGCCGCCCGTCCGTCGCGCTCGGGCACCGTGTCGTGCATGACGGCGCCCGTCAGGCGGCCGTTGGCGTCCTTGGTGAGCGACGTGACCTCCATGTGGTTGACGACGGTGGCGCCGTACAGCGCCGCCGTCATGGCCAGGCTGACGTTCATGCGCGAGTCGTTGTGGGCGCCGTCGTAGTAGACGAGCGCGCCGACGAGGCCCTTTTGCTTGAGCATCGGGAACGCCTCAATGGCCTTGCTCTTGGTCAAAAAGTACGAGCTCTCGATGCCCTCGCTGCCGGCCAAGAGGTCGTAGAATTTGGTGCCTGCCCAGTAGTACGGGACCTTCCAGAGCCGGTCGAGCGGCAGCATAATGGGCAGCCACGAGCTGAGGTGCGGTGCCGTCTGCAAAAAGTACTTGCGTTCCTTGAGGGCCTCGCGCACGAGCTGGTACTGCGCATAGTCCAGATGCCACACGGCCTTTTCCAGGTAGCGCACGCCGCCATGCACCATCTTGGTGCTCTTGCTGCTCGTGCCGCTGCTAAAGTCGTCGCGCTCGACAATGGCGACCTTGAGGCCGCGCGTCACCGCATCCAGGGCCACGCCCGACCCGGTGGCCCCGGCACCGATAATCAACATGTCGTACTCGGCACTGGGACGGCCGCTGTTGCTCTGGGCCAGCCGCTCAATCTGCTCGCTCCGAGGCGTGGTGCGCGGGAACCGGGGGAGCTGGAAGACGCCATTGGCATCGGCCTTGGGGGGGGGGACCACCGCGTCCTCCCAGCCACGAATGTTGCGTGGGCGGTAGACGTAGTAGACCAAACCGCCAGAGGCGAGCGTCGCTCCAGCGGCAATGGACAGTGCCCGCGTCGAAGGTCGAGGAAGGGGCATTTCAGGAACGAGTGCTGTTTGACGAACTAGTTGGCTGGTGGTCGCTGGATGCTGGATGCTGGCTGCTGAATTCAGCGTGGGATACTTAAGGTGTGGGCGGCCGACGTAAGGAACAGGTGGCTGGATAGAGGATGCCTATCAGCGTGTGTAGCGAAGAGAAAGAAAGGGGAATTGAGACGAGAGAAGGAAGAGGGAGCTCAATCACGGTACTCCGTAAGGAAAGAAAGAACGGGAGCTAGCTTCTATGACGACAGGGTGGGTCCCAACCAGCGGGGAGGAGCGCTCGGCAGATGAAAGAGCGACTCGGCGACATAAAGACGCTGTGGCAGGCACATGTCTGAACAGCGAGGACGCCAGTATGTATTTATATGAATATAAATTACAGTTGAGGCTGAGGTTGGCACCGATCTGGAAATGGAAATCTGGGGAAGTGGAAGAAGTGTGTAACAGCAGTGTAAATATGGATTCTACTCCGTAGGCGGACGCAAGAGCACAACGACCACTTGCAGTACGAAAATCACGTGATCTGCACGAGTCATATTCGCTAACTACCCTCGTCGTTGATATTCAGGAGCGCCATGTCGGCGAGCTCGTCGTGCGAGAAGCGCTGTTTGGCCAGCTCAATGTAGTCGTTTTCACCCCATTGCCTCGCGGTGCCCGGGTCCTCGTTCATCCAGGAGCCGGTAACGACACGGCGCACGTTGCCGACCTCCGGGGGCATCGATTCGGTGGCGAGTGCGGCGCGCGCGGCGTCGTAGAACGGATCGGATGCCCAGTTGGCCTGGTCGAGGACAATCTGCTGCAGCCGGGCAAAGCTGGTGGCCTCGAGGGCGGCCAGCGGCGAGGCGTAAAAAGGCAGCCACGCGGCCGGCAGGACGTTGCGAATGTCGTTGATTTCCTTGTCGGCGATGCCGAGCATCCACCACATGTGGGTGCACATCTTGGTAAAGATGAGGTAGTGCCCGAGGATGATGAGGGCGCGCGGCCGGCGCTGGCGTGCGGCCTCGACAAACAGACGCGGCACAAACGTGAACCAGACGGTAATGCGAAGACTCATGACCAGGCCCATGCCGTTGGTGGCCATTTCGCGGTACAGCGACCCGAGGACCTTGAGCGTTTCGTGGTACGCGGCGAGGTAGCGGCGGTCCGGGTCGTCGGGGGCGACCATGCTGACGAGGAGGAGCAGGTGGTTCGGGATGTACTGCACGGACGCGACCATGTCGATGACGGGGCGTGCAAAGAGAATGGCCAGGCCGGACGCCTGGAGGTCGGCGGGGTGGATGAGCTTGACAATGAGCCCGATGCCGCGCCAGACGACCATCCAGTCCAGGATGTAGAGCGGCGCACACCCGGGGTCGCGGAACATTTCCGACGACAGCGCACACAGCAGCAGCGACGCGGCGAGCAGTGTCGGGTACTTTTCGGGCGTCGCCGACTCCACGGCGCGGCGGTAGCCGGTGAAGGCGTGTGCGCGGTACCGCAGAACGCGACTCAGCTCGACGGGCTGTCCGAGCGAGCGCATCTCGAGCGCCGACAGCGCCAGGATACAGTCCATGAGGAAGGGCGACGTGAACGCGTGGCGTGGGATGTCGACCTTGAGCACGGCGTCGATCTTGGGCTGCCGGTTGACCTGCGACGAAAAGGCCGAAAAGGACTTGGCCGTGTAGAACCAGAGGATACGCATGTCCGTGCCGTCGAAACGCGACGGCACAAACATGGGCTCGTGCAAGAGGCCGTACGCGTCGTCGACGTGCTCGCTCGCCGCCACGCCCTGCCACCCAATGACCCCGACGCCACGTGGTGCCGTGCGTCCAGTGTCTGCGTCGTCGCTGTGGCCCGAGATGGATGCACCAGAGTCGCCAGTCGATGCAGGCGGCGACAGTGGCAGTCGTGTCGTGGGTGGCAGCTCACACTGGGGGACGGACAGTTCACACTGGGGGACGGACAGTTCACACTGGGGCATGGACGGTGGAAGTTCACACTGGGCGGGCATAGAGGTCGTGTACAGCGCGCTCGGCCTGGTACCTGTCGACGTCGACGTCCTGCTGGCGACTGGGTCGGTATGCTGGGGCGGATACACGCACGTCTCCTTTCGCTGCGTGCAGGCGCGGCAGCGAGGGTACGCCTCGTTGCACTTGACTTTGCGCATCTTGCAATTGTGGCAGCCCGTGCGCGATTTCCGGTGCGGTCGTTTGGCGTGGTACGGCCGGGATTGGAACGAGCTTCGGGCGTGGAGCGGAGGGATCGTCCGGAAGGGGGCAGCGGCTGCAGCGGCTGCGTTCGAGGCCGTTGTCTGGCCGCGGTGGTGCCTTGGACCTGTCGGTGCGAGGCCATATGACACCGGCTGCATCACCGTGCCCGGTGCCTGGCCGTACATTTGCCCGGGCACTGGTACGACCGCATGTCCGGCCGTGTGGCTGTGGCTGTGACCGTGGCCGGTGGCGTGGGGGGGTGCCGGGGCAGGAGGTCGGGTGGAAGACGCGTCGGGCTGTTGGGCCGAGGGTCGGAGCTCGGACGGTGGGTAAGGGGCGTTGGCTGCAGTGTACCTCCAATACGGCATATTGGCTGACCCGCGAGTGTGAATGGTGTCCATCGATTGTAGTCGGAGTGAAAATGTCGGAATTGTGCCAAGTAGACCGGTGATGCTAGACTGACGAGACTGCAAGGTCGAAAGGCGTCGGATCGAAAGGCGTCGGACAAAGGTGCAAGAGTGCAGACTGTATGACTGCTCATATCGCTGAAGAAGGCATGCCGACTTTAAACCTGAACCGGGTATCAGTTTCGAGCGAAGGATTCGCCAGTGGCAGCCGTTGGGTTGGCGCAGAGGAATGTGTCCAGTCTTTATATAAACAGAGTGATTTGCAAAGACGGTGAAACGCCACGCTCCTATAAGAATCCTTCATTCAAGGCGTCCTTTTGCTTTCCTGCTGTCCAAGTCATTCGCAATTGAACAGCAAGCAGCGGCATTGCTTCTTTCGACGTTTCGACGTTTCGAATGATCCGTCGGCTCGGCATTGTGGTCTGTCAGGAGCACGACTGACCAGACGGTCGGCAAAGGTCGCAAGGATGGGCAACGGTCGGCAGTGACTGCAGTCTCAAAGCATCACACGCAAGTGACTGCGGTCTCAAAGCATCACACGCAAGTGACTGCAGTCTCAAAGCAGGCACACGCAAGAGACACGGACGGGGGAAAGTGGGAGAAGAAACGGAGCATCCTGCTAAATATAGATGGTAGAGCACTGCCATGCAAGAGGAGCGAGCGCAAGAATAGAGACGAACCCCAGTCGAATGAAATGTAAAATTGACGATTGTCCGCGGGGATGTCCTGGATCTGAGCCAGGCGAGCAAAGGCCATTCGTCGTAACATTTGTCCGTCGTATATTTAGACATTAGTCCGTCGTAGACTTTGTCCGTCGTAGACATCCGTCGTAGTCATTTGTCCGTCGTAAAATTACTGACCGAAAGTAAAAATCACCGTCGTCGGTGTGGCTGAATCAAGGCGTGTATAACATCATTGTATTGCTGAAACAATCAGCCGTCCAAGCTTGAATGCTACGTATCATCAAAGTGATCGAAAAGGATGCAGCAAAAGTACAGAGTAAATTGTAGAGAGTAAAGTATTCACGGTAGTTGCCGTGCCCCACAGCGACCAATCACAGCTGAGCAGCCCCTTTTGGTGGCAGCCACGTCTGACTAATCACGACGCGTCTCGACGCGTCGACACTGCAAGTATCACGACGTCAGACGCCGACACCGCTCCCACGCGACTTACTGATCCGCCATGACGGCCACGGGCGCTGCCGCACAGGCGTGCGAGGCGCTGTTCCACCAGTTTCCGGGCCGCGAGCAGCAGATTAAGACGCTGGCGACGCTGGTCAATGTACGCCGTTGCTTGGAGAGAAGAGATGGACGATTGCTAACAGACAGCCCTCGCTCGCGCCGTGCAGCAACATTGTGGTGCACGGCACCGAGGCCTCGGGCAAGAGCAGTGTCACTGCGGGCGTGCTAGAGGCGCTTGCCACTGCTGCCGACGCTGACGCCGACGCCAACGAAGACGAGACCGACGACACGTTTGGCCTTGCCTACGCCATTGTCGACTCCAACAAGTGTGTGACGACGCGGCACCTGTTTGAGCGCGCCGTGGCCCAGGTCGGCAGTGCCATGCAGCGCTACCACCGGACCCCGGACCACGCACATGCCGCGCCGAGCAAGTGCGAGACGCTCGCACAGCTGGCTGTCGAGCTGTCGCGGCTGCTCAACAAGTACGGCGACCTCGACCTCGTGGGCGTGCCGGCCGCGTGGCGCTTCGTGCTCGTCTTTGACGCCGTCGACCGCCAGCGTGACGCACCGGCCACGCTGCTTCCGGGTCTCGCGCGCCTGGCCGAGGCCGTGCCCGACCTGAGTGTCGTCTTCATCGTCACCTTTCCGCCGCCGTCGATGCTGCGCACGGCCGCAGCGCCGCACGTGCACTTTGGCAACTACAGCAAGGCCGAGTTTGTCGAGATCGTGAGCCGCGCGCCGCCTCGGCCGCCCGACGACGGCGTCACGCCCGAGGAGACGGCCGAGCTGTGGGTGCGTCTGTGCACGGCCGTCCACGACGCACTCACACGCACGGCCGGGCGCACGCTGCCGGCGTTCCGCGAGGCGTGCACAGCGCTGTGGCCCAAGTTTGTGGCGCCCATTGTCGCCGGCACGCACGGACCGCGCGAGTACTCGAAACTGATGATTGCTGCGCGTGCCCACTTTCAGGACGAGTCGCTGCTGGACCCCGGGTTTGTCGTGGCCCGGCCGCAGGACGCCAAGGCGGGCGGCTCGGTCGGACCCGACGAGTTGGCCGTGGACCGGGACTCGAAAGAGACAGAGACGAGAGGCGACCCGCTGGCGGCACGCCACTTGGCCAGCCTCTTGCCGACGGCCGCGCGCCTGTTTCTGCTGTGTGCGTACCTGGCGTCGCACAATGCAGGCCGCCACGACATGACGCTCTTCTCGACCTACTACCACGGCAAACGACGGAGGCACGGCGGCGCCACGGGACTCACTGGCGGTGCCGGCACGCGCAGCAAGCACCGCAAGATTGCACGCAAGCTGCTGGGCGCACACAGTTTCACGCTCGAGCGGATGCTGGCCATCTTTGCCGCCGTGCGCAGCGAGTGGACGCGTGCGCCGCCGCTGACTGCCACGGGACGCAACTCGGCCGTCGCCGTCATGGACGCCGATTGCCACATGGCCATTGCGACGCTCGCCAGCCTGCGTCTCGTCCTGCGCGTCAGCGGCCAGGCCAGCGATCCCATGGACCGTGCCGGCAAATGGCGCGTCAATGTCGGCTGGGAGGTCGTCCGCAGCCTCGGCCGAAGCATGGGCATTGAGATGGAGGACTGGCTGGTTGACTAATCTTTTGTTGCCTGATGAACTAGTGGCGTTCGGGTCGGTGCTTCCTTTTCGGGCACTGTTGCATATAGGCGTTACACGGCTTTACACTTTCATTACGATACTTATATACTACACCACCACCTGCCAGGGCCGCACCACGCCGTCGTCGCCCGTCGTCACCAGCATCTCCTCTTCGCCGCGCCGCTCCGTGCCGGCGTCGAACCGCCGGCACCACGTCACGTTGTTGACCTCGTACGGACCGTGTGCAGCCGCGACGCTGCCGACAATCTCCCAGTGCGTCGTCTTTGTCGGGGCGTGTTTGTGTTCGTCTGCGTGTTTGTGTTCATGTTCGTGCTCGTGCTCGTGCTCGTGGCTGTGACCGTGCTCATGGCTGCATGCACTGTGGGCGTGGCTGGTCTTGGACGAGCTGGGCCGACTGCGTCCGGCGTTGGCGTCGGCCATGTCGTCGCCTGGACCGTCGACCTCGGCGTACACCACCACCGTCCCGTCGCTGCCCGTCGACGCCACCAGGCCCGTCGTCGCGCTCCACGTCGCCGAGTAAATGTCGCGCGTGTGGGCTCGTGGCAGGATCGCCGTGCACGTCCACGCCTCGTGCAGCGACCGCATCGTGTTGGGCACGAACCCGAACGCGCCCTTGGCCGTGCTGTCGCCGCCGCCCTCGCCGTCGCCACCCTCGGCCTCGTCGCCCTCGTCCATCTCCCAGACACGCAGGGTCTGGTCCGCCGACCACGTCAAGAGCCGTGGGAAACGCGTCCGCAGCGGGTCGGCCTCCCACTGCACGCCCCAGACGGTCCCCTCGTGCCCCTCGAGCACCGCGACGCACACCCACTCGCCGTCGCCGTCCTCGCGCCAGATGCGCGTCGTGTTGTCGTAGCTCGTGCTCGCCAGCACGTCCAGGCTGTAGCGCGACGAGGCGCCCGCCCCGAGCCGCCGTCCGGGCACGTCGGGGCACCACGCCACGCACTTGACGTCGCCCTCGTGCTCGTTGAGCACCGCCACCGTCTCCCACTCGTCGTCGTCGTCGTCGGCGCCCACGTCCTCCCAGATCCACACCGACTTGTCGCGGCTGCACGTCGCCAGAAACTGGCCCGACGGCGCAAACGCCACGCTCTTAATCTCGTGCTCCTGGCCCTCGAGCACCAGCGTAAACTCCCACGCATCCTTGTCCCGGTCGTCGTCGCGGTCGTCATCCCGGCCGTCGTCGTCGTCTGCACCCAGCCGAATCTCCTGCTCGCGCGCCGCCGCGTCGCCCGGCTGCTCGTACCGCCACAGCCCGGCCGTCGAGTCGAAGCTGCCCGTCACCAGGCACAGCTTGTTGGGTGCCAGCGCCGGCCGCCATGTCACCGTGCGCACCGACCGGTCGTGCCCGCCCGTCAGCGAGCTGTGCGCCGTAAAGTCGCTCAGCGAAAAGACCGTCACCGACTTGTGGTGCGCCGTCGCCAGCAGCGGCAGGGTCGGGTGCGGCACAGACGACCACCCGCGCTGGAACAGGTCCGGCTGGAACGGCGGCAGCGCACGCACGTCGCGCACCGCCTGCACGCGCTTCGCCGTCGTGCCGCGTGCAGTCGAATCGGTCCCGTCGTCGGGGTCATGTGACGCCGGTGCGGGCACCACTGTCGGGGCAGGCGCGAACGTGACGCCCATGGCGGGGTACTGGGATGGAGGGGTCGTGGAGGGTGGACGGAAGAGTCGTGTCAAAGACGTCGTGTATGCGGCTTCAACAGATGCCGTGTCAAGTCGGCTGCTGGCGCTGTCAATGGTTAGTATGTCGCATTGTCCATTGGCTGCGTGGCGTCGCGAAAAAGTTGTTAGTGGGGGATGCATCAACATTGACTATATGCACTGTATAAAGCCGCTTCCGCTCTCTGTGTAAATAGTGTGTTTAGCGGCCCACCTCCGATCAGGATAACAGTATATTTATACTATCGAGCAAAGAGACCAAGTACTGCGAATGCCAGACTATATTGTTGTCAAACACGTTGTGTGCTTTCAGCAAAGGGTCAAGCAGCACTAGTATCTTGGTCATCGGTATCAGTCCGTCGTATTAAGTGCATCCCAGCTCACCAGTTCTTCGAGCCTCATACACCATCCGAACAAGCACTGGCACGAATCCGAAGCTTTGATTTGTTCGAGACCAGTGAAGGTGTTGACGCTCCGGGCCTCGTAGTGCTTCCGGGATATTAAGACGAAATCAATAAAAAGACGTGCTCCGGAGCACCTGGTTTGGGGCCATTTCGAGAGCTTCCCGGGCACTGGACCCTACACCTGAGATGTGTTCACACCGACATGCCACTCTAAGAACCTGGTCTGGTCGTATACTGATAACGTTGCAAGCTGCTCACACAAGATCTCAAACAGGACGGGTGTCGAGTCTTATGTAAGGCCGTGCAAACATGCAAACGGTGGGCTTGCATTCACTTGCTTGCAAGACCCCTCCGTAGACGTCCGTCCTAGTCTGCAGTCAAAATGATTCAGTTTTGCAAGTCCTCTTCTCTCTTCTCGCTTACCTTCGACAACACATAACATCAGACAAGAAGCCGCACAAGGGCGGCCACCGCAAGATGGCCAACGTAAAGGGGACCAGACTGGTCGTCAAAGGAGAGCCCGGGGCAGTCGACACGGCCCAGGCTGCCGGACCAGGAGGCCTTTGGGGCGTGCCAGCGTTCATCGACATGACAGGCAGCACGGACAGTCCCGCTCCGCGAACGCCTATTAACGTTCGTGCCAGTCTCCCTGATTGGTTTCCGCGAACGCCTACCAACGTCCGTGCCAGTCTGCCTGCTCGGCCACCGCAAACCAGCTTGGCCGGAGACACTTCTTCCGAGGTGGCCATGGTCCAAGATCGGGCACCGCCTGTCGAGCCTCCAACACAGCGTCACGCCAGCTCCCAGCATGCTTCGGCGCCGGCACCGCAAGCCGACAGCCCCAAGCCCAGAGATCCCCGTGCTGGCTCGGCCTCGATCTCGACCCAAGGACAGCCATATGCAAGCCGCGCCACGGATGACCGCACGTACGGCCCAATGAGCGTCAACACGCGCAACAACTGCGAGCCGCCGACGATGCAGGCCGCCATCCACCGCATGGAGATCATGTACCCCAGTGGAAACCACCGGCACCTCACGGACACGGCGCGCCAGGCACTGGTCCGCTCGCCCGGGTTTGCCGAGACGAAGAAGCACATTGACGCGGTCTGGGCGCTGCTGACGCCCGCACTGGAGCAGCTGCAGGCGCGCCGCGTGCAGGCGCCGTGGCTGAAACGCGAGTTTATGATGGACACGACCTTTGGCCTGCGCATGAGCCACAAGCTGCGGCAGATGGAGCTTCAGCACCAGCTGGGCCAGCAAAACGACGCACAGGCCATTGACCCGTCGGAGCTGCCGACGCACGAGGAGATGGTGGCGGTCAAGGTGCTGACGCGGTTCTTTAAGCACCCGGCGTGGGTCGTCAACCTCTTTGTCGGGCGTCCGACCGAGTACATGCTGTACCCGTTCCGGCCGTCGACAGAGCCTCCGTCCGAGCCGGCCGGGCCGTCGACGACAGAGCTGGCAGCGCGTGCCGAGACCAACACTAGAAACGACACTCTTGAGGCGGAGCTCAAGAGCCAGCTCCAAAAGCTCAAGGAGAAGGAGGACATGTTAAAGGGACTCTTGGACAAGATGGAGGAGGCCGTGGGCTACATCAAGCGGGCTCTGGGGGGGTCGGAGACTGCAGCGATGGAAGAGGCGCTGGCAACCTGGTCGGCCGGCAAAGAACAGGAAGAAGAGACTGAGAACGAGGCCCAGGTTGCGCCCGTGGACGGCGAGACGGCCGACAGTCCTCGCAAGAGGCGGCGCCTGGATTAGCTGCGGTCCAATCACAGGACTAGCCAAGTTATTTCGATACCATAAGCGATGCAGTTACTTACAGTACAAGCATGCAACATGTCCACAGCTCGTCCTGGAGCTACGTTATCTACCATGTACACGTTCAGTAAATGACGCTTCTAATTTTGTACAATGTCTGGCTATAGTGCTTCTTCCCGACTCAATGGTCAGTCTTCCGGCTTCTCTTCCCATCCCGCCACGTACTCGGCAAACCGCCTTCCGCCCTCCACGTTGACCCTCGACTGCCATTCCGTCCTCTGCCTCACGTTCTCCTGACCGCCTTCACACATCTCGAGCAAGACATGTGACAGAACAAGATACTAGTGAGGTAGAGCACGTACAAGAAGGTATTTTGTAGGCGAGCAAGGCTTTTCAGTGGGAAAGGAAATCTCCATGGTGGGCAGAAGGACCGCAGTATTGAAGAGTATTAAAAAAGAGAATCCCGCAAGAACCGACCCCAGATCCTACAAAACACAAAGCTCAAGCAAAAAACATCTCCAGTCTCGCCCCGAGGCCAATTCACAGCAGCAAGAATCCATCTCTGGCGTGTCTCAGCCAGCCGTGAAAGGGCGTGTCAGGGAACGAGAAATGGAAGTGTATTTTCGACTCAAACTTAGTTCTTCTCCAGATCAGCCAGAATCTTCTCACCCTTGGCCTGGGCCGAGGCGAAGTTGCCGACCATGTAGAAGGCACCCTCGGGCAGGCTGTCACCCTCACCAGCCAGAATGGCCTTGAAGGAGTTGATGGTGTCCTTCAGGTCAACGAGGGCACCCTCAATACCAGTGAAGACCTGGGCAACCGTGAACGGCTGGCTCAGGAAACGCTGGATCTTGCGGGCACGCTCGACGGTGAGCTTGTCGGCCTCAGACAGCTCGTCCATACCCAGAATGGCGATGATGTCCTGGAGCGACTTGTACTCCTGCAGGATCTGCTGGACGCGAGTGGCGGTGTTGTAGTGGTCGTCACCGACAATGCGGGGGTCCAGCATGCGCGACTTCGAGTCGAGAGGGTCGACAGCGGGGTAGATACCCAGCTCCGAGATACCACGGGACAGCACAGTGGTGGCGTCCAAGTGGGCAAAGGTGGTGGCAGGGGCAGGATCCGTCAGATCGTCAGCAGGCACGTAGACGGCCTGGACGGAGGTAATCGAGCCCTCCTTGGTGGTGGTAATGCGCTCCTGCATCAGACCCATGTCGACGGCCAGCGTGGGCTGGTATCCGACGGCAGAGGGAATGCGACCCAGAAGGGCAGACACCTCGGAACCGGCCTGCGTGAAGCGGAAAATGTTGTCGATGAACAGAAGCACTGTTAAGTCAGTATCATGGCCAGCTGCTCAGATCTCGTGATTACTTACCATCCTGGCCCTCACTTCTGAACTGCTCAGCAACAGTCAACTAAGCAGTGCGTTAGTACATGTATCTTTCTTCGTGACAATGATGCCGCCGAATCCCGCCCATTGGCGGGATCAACGCTGGGCTCGTCCGAAGCTTCGTCTTCCCTCCAGGCGGCGTGCGTGCAAACGTCGTGCGGTTCGAGCTGCGTATCACAGTCGAGCACGGGAGGCCACTGGCCTTAGCTGGTGGTGGTCGGACCTTGCCTGCCACCATGTCCAGGATCGAGCTTGAGTGACTTGACCGCGAAAGTTGCTGAAACGACACGCGGCCAAAGTACCGCTTTTGTGCAATAGCTCTTTTGCAAGCGTCTCCGCTCGAGTTGGCTCGGGCAAGATTCGGCTATTGTCGGCCAGTTCGAACGCACACCGTCTCGTCGGGAAGACGTCTCTTGCGGGGACAAAACGCCCAGCGTTGTTGCACTTGACAAGTCAAAAGCAAAGGAAGACTTACACCAGTCAGAGCGACACGGGCACGGGCTCCAGGGGGCTCGTTCATCTGGCCGAAGACAAGGGCGACCTTGGACTCGCCATCGAGCTGAATGACCGAGGTCTCCTGCATCTCGTGGTACAGATCGTTACCCTCACGGGTACGCTCACCGACACCAGTGAAGACGGAGTAACCACCGTGGGCCTTGGCGATGTTGTTGATAAGCTCCTGGATGAACACAGTCTTACCGACACCGGCACCACCGAACAGACCAATCTTACCACCACGGGCGTAGGGGGCAAGCAGGTCGACGACCTTGATACCGGTAACCAGGACCTCAGCAGTGGTCGACTGGTCGGTGAACTCGGGCGCCTCGGCGTGGATGGGGCGGTGCTTGTCGGACTTGATGGGACCACGCTCGTCAATGGGGTCACCAGTGACGTTCATGATGCGACCAAGGGTGGCCGAGCCGACGGGAATGGTGATGGGGGCACCGGTATCGGTGGCCTTGGCACCACGGACCAGACCCTCAGTACCGTCCATGGAAATGCAGCGGACGGTGCTCTCACCCAGGTGTTGCTGGCGTTGTTAGTATTGGTCGCACAAGCTAAAGTTCAAAGGTACGTACGGCGACCTCGAGGACCAGCTTCTGGCCATTGTTCTGGGTCTCCAGGGCGTTCAGGATAGCGGGCAGCTTCTCCGTGTCGAACTTGACTGTACAGGGGTGCGTTAGCGGTTGAGCAGAGTCGGTAGATCAAGCCGAGATCCCATCGTCCGGCCGGCGAGTCGTAGGGCCGTATCGTCTCGCTCAATTCTCAATGTCCTGGAGCCAAGTGGCAGCATGGTTGGCACGACGGCGTCGTCAGGCCGTTCGATTGGGCACCGTCGTATCGGACGTATCGGAGAGCGACATGCCATGGTCCGGCTGTCCGAAACATGACATCGGGACCCAATCGGGCTTGGCGAGGTGAGCCGAGATTTGCGATTGGCGACGAGGACAAGAGGCAATTGGCGAGAAGAACGGGCCGTGGCGAGGCAGGACGGTGAGATGTTTTCCCATTGGGGGCAAGGCTTGATTGTTCGGGCGTGTGGTGTCTTACCGTCGACGACGGCACCAATGACCTGCGCGATTTATTAGTACGGCGATCCGACGACGACATGACGTTAAAGGGCGCAACGGCGGCGGCATACCTGGTGGATCTTGCCATCACCAACGCTGGACGTGCTGGCGAAGCGGCTGGCGGACAGCAGAGAAGGGGTGATGAAGCCGGGGCGGGCGACACGGGGAGTCGTCAGGGACGAGCGGGCTACTTGAGCCGCTCTGGCGAAGTTGGCGCTACAGTCGGTTAGATTGAGAACTTGGGGTCGGCAACGGCAACGGGCGAGACGGAGGGAGCGACGGTGGTGGTGAGGTCGCAGACGGTCGAGTGTTGTGTGGGCATTGGGTAAGTCGTGTCCATGCAAAGGGGGCTCACCTCTTGAACATCGTGGCGATGGTACAGAACGCTTCGCAAGATGGTTTGGGGAGGTAAGGAGAAAGGGAAGGAGGGTTAGGAGGGAAAAGAGAGGAGAGGGAAAGAGAGAAGGAGGGAGAGAGGTCCTACGGAGTAGGTCGGGAAAAAAAATCGACGAGCAAAGCGGAAAGAGCGAGGAGCTTTCTTCTGCGGCAGACACCCAATTCGCACAGTGGAAGGGACGGCTCTGGGGACCCAGAGAAGACCCACTTTCTCCTTCCTTTTCTCGTCTTTAGCGGCAGCATGGGCGCCTGAGGCATAAAGCGCCCCGGAACCCCATTGCATTGGCTATTTAATGGTTTGTTTCCAAGGACATGTTTTATTCGCAATTCTTCCAAGCTCCTGTATTAATATATTTCCAGTTTAAATTTCCCTCGCGCTCTCCAGGCGTCTCCAGGCGTCTTCAGGCGTCTCCAGGCGTCTCCAGGTGTCTACAGGTGTTTTCGAGGCGTCTACAGCCCTCGGTGGCCAGTACACCGGTGGAGCTGGTCGCCATGACCGTTGGTATTTAGCGGTCTTTGTCGCTAACAGTCGCTGAAGCCGTTACGATGCACCCGTGTCAGGGGCAAACGCGCCGTGTCCTTTGCACTGGTCCGTTTCTCCTTCCTCCCGAGGGATCCCGTGTCCCCCAATAACCGAAAGCCCCACAGTGCCGAGTCCACTTTTCAAACTGTGCAGAAAACAGCGCTCTTTTTTTCAGTTTTGCTCACCTTTCCCCTGCCGCCTGCGCGCCAGGCGCCTGTGGGTCAGGGGAAGCAGAAAGAAGATGCCGCCCGAGAGAAAACCGCTCGCGCGGTCGCCGTGCTCGAGCTTCCACGCAGCCACGACTACCGGTTTGTTTACATCGCAGCTTCCGGTTCCCGGTTAGTATAAATAGCTGCACGTGATCTCGGAATCGGCAGTCACGTGGAGCGTACCAGAAGGCACGGGCCCGTCCGCTGTCCGATTCAATTGACGCGATCTCACCACGAGGCTGTTCAAGCTCTGCCTGGGACGATACGATCCTACTTCTGTGGTGTAACTACCTTTACTGTATGCCCCGGCATTTCTGTATTTTCGCCAGGCCAGCATGCAGTGCGCATCGAAGTGTACGGACTCTTGCATATCGACACAAGTAATAATGTATCAAAGCTCCGGGTTGACGCTCGACTATCAATCAAAAAGGTCGCTCTGCAAGTCACCAAGCTAATATACGGAGGCTGCGTGAAATGTCTGTTATTCCTTGTAGGCCCCATAATAATCTTCAGCAATTGCCCAGCAACTGCGAACTCGGAATCGTCGTACTCGCAAAGCTCAAGTGCCGAGCATGGCTTGGGGGCTTGTCGAAGCTTGGAAACACAGCTTGCCGAGCTGCAACTTGATAGCACGTCGGATCGTGGGAATTCGTGTATATTTCCCGCAAGCAACGCAGCTGTGCGTCACAATGTGCGCCAGCGTGCTGCTTATAGTGTCGACTCCAGCGCCAGCACCTGTTAAAGACCGTGTTAGTGAGGTCATCAGCAATGAACGGAATCTACTTACAATGGCTGTCCGGCTCGGGACGTAGACGTGCGTCCAGTTGTCGCGCTCGTTCCATTTCATCCTAGTTGTTGTTAGCGAGTTTCTGTCGACTCTTCAGCCAGTACGTACGGCGTGGTAAAGAAGCGCGTTTCGTGGTCGACACGGGCGTGGCCACCAAACTGCTCGTCGTCGGAGCTCAGAACCAGGCGGTACGTGCCCGCCTGGTTGACGCCGACGCGGTAGTCGGAAAAGGACGATGTCGGGTGGAAGTTGAAGATGAACAGCAGCCCGGCGCGCTCAAACACAATGACCTTGTCGCTGTTGTTCTTGAGGGAAATGTACGCCTGCGGCGCGTGCAGCCAGCCGTACTTGGCCTCGAGCTGGTTCATGGCGGCGTCAAAGTTGTTGAGGAAGCGGTAGCGCAGCAGAGGGTCCTCGGTCAGGTTGAGCTGCCGTCTGGCGTACCAGAACGAGTTGTTGTTGCCCTCGCGCGGGAAATCAAGCCACTCGGGGTGGCCAAACTCGTTGCCCTCAAAGGTGAGGTAGCCCTCGCCGCCGAGGCCGTGCGTCAAGAGACGGATCAGCTTGTGCAGGGACATGCCGCGCTCGATGACGGGCGTCAGCGGCGTCAGGACGGACATGTTGGTGTACAGCTCGGCGTCGCAGAGATGCATCATGAGCGTTTTGTCGCCGACGAGTCTGGTGGTTAGCTGTATTCATTCTGTGACTCTTTTATGGGCGACGTACGCTTGGTCGTGGCTTTCGCAGTAGGCAATGGTCTTTTCGCCGTGCCGTCTGTTGGTCAGGGTCCAGCAGATGCTGGACACGTCCCAGTCCTCGTCTTTCTGCTCCTTGAGGATCTTGATCCACATGTCGGGGATGGCCATGGCCAGGCGGTAGTCGAACCCGATGCCGCCCAGGGACATGGGCAGGCACAGCGCGGGCATGCCCGAGACGTCCTCGGCGATGGTGATGCACTCGGGGTAGAGCTGGTGCAGCATCTGGTTGGCCACCATGAGGTAGACGACGGCCTCCTCGTCGACGTCGGGCCCGTAGTACTCGTGGTAGCCGCCCGAGAAGCCCGTGCCGATGCCGTGGTGCTGGTAGAGCATGCTGGTGACGCCGTCGAAGCGGAAGCCGTCAAAGTTGTACTCGTCCATCCAGAAGCGCAGGTTGCTGAGCAGGAAGCGCAGCACCTCGTGGCTGCCGTAGTTGAAGAGGCGGCTGTCCCACAGCTCGTGGCGGCCCTTGGCACCTCCGTGGAAGTACTGGTGGTCCGTGCCGTCAAACTCGTTGATGCCGTCGAGCACGTTCTTGGACGCGTGGCTGTGCACGACGTCGAGGAGCACGACAATGCCGAGGCCGTGGGCGGTGTCGATGAGCTCCTTGAGGTCCTCGGGCGGGCCGTAGCGGCTGCTGGCGGCAAAGAAGTTGTTGATCTGGTAGCCGAAGCTGGCGTAGTATGCGTGCTCCATGATGGCCATGAGCTGGATCACGTTGTAGCCGAGCGCCTTGATGCGCGGCAGCATCGTCTTGGTGAACTCCTTGTACGACGTGACCTTTTGCTCGGGCGACGAGATGCCGACGTGGGCCTCGTACACGCGGGCGCTCTCGGGCTTCTTGGGGCGCGGGTTCTTGGCGACATAGCGCTCCGACTGTGGCGGGTTCCAGAACCGGGCATCGTACGCGGGCGACACCGCGAGGTCCTGGGTCACGTACTTGATCCAGGCCGGCAGACGGTCGATACGCTCGCCGCTCGGCAGGACCAGTGAGATCTGGCAGTCAGTCTCTGCAAGTATCTGCGGTGGCCGTGAGGACGGCACCAGACGCTGCTTACCTTGATCTTGGAGTTGTGCGGGATGGCAGCCTCGCCGTTGACGGCAGGCAGGGTGGTCTCGAACACGCCAAAGGCGTTCTTGGTCATCGGGTGCGAATCGCGGTTCCAGTCGTCTGGTCGTTAGTCGTCGGGCCGCCACGAAGCGCAGCGTGGTCAAACTCACTAAAGTCGCCAATGAGGTAGGCCGCGGTCGCATTCGGCGCCCATTCGCGGTACGTAATGTTGTTGCTGCTGTCGACGTTGAGACCAAAGACGTCGACGCCCTTGGAGAAGGTGTCCAGGCCGCCCTCGTTGTCGTCAATGGTCTTGATCCAGTCGTTGGCCTTGCTGAAGCGTCTCTTGAGCGCGTCCTTGAACGGCGACAGCCACGGGTCGATGGCCGTCACGCCTGGTCACGGTCAGCATCGCAAAAGTATCGTGGCGTCGCGGGTGCCATCGTATGCCATCGTATGCCATCGTATGCCATCGTATCCCATCGTTGGCCCTCCGCATTATGACGAGCGGTTGTGGGGCTTACCAGTGCCATCCTGGGGCAGGTCCTCCACAGTCTTGGTGTCGGCGGTCATTGTGATTGTGTCGTGTTGCGGCGCCTGCTCGTGGTTTGTTGTGATTGGCGCTGTGGACGACTTGAGATGCTCTTGACGTTGGCGGACAAAGAACAAGATGGTGTCAGGTCGGTAGCGTCTGCAGTTGAGGGGAGCAGCAAGCTCTCGTGTATTTATCAATCTGATGATGAAATATGGGGCGAGCGAGGAGCTATGGCGCTCTAGGAGGAATGGGCCTGGGCTTTAGCGCGGTGAGGCGTTGGCAAGGGGAATTGCGTTCTGGGTCGAGGTCGAACGACGGGAGTTGCAGTGCCAGGAACGCGGGCATGGGCCGAGTGTTTCAGCTGCCAATATGCGATGTGATGCAATCTGAAGAGAATTGAGCTCTCTGAGCTCCCCTTTGGTGTCGAACGACTTTGGCTTGTTTTGGCAGACTCGGTGGCCACTTCCCCTCCTTTGCTGCTTCAGAAGGAGCTCTGTTGGATCAGTTATAGGAAGGTGCCCAACCGTTCCTTCTGTGGTCGCATTATGCAGGAAGCCTGTTCTGGTTATGACAGAATGACGTCGGGCGTATTCCGCAAGATTACCAGTCGTCACTACGGAGTAGGCATATGTGCAGCATGGCCAAGTTTATGACGCTCGAGTTAGCCAGTTATTGAACTGGTTGTTTGCATTCTTGAATGATTGAATATTTATTTCAATATCCAAAAATAATAGTCGTAAAAGGTGTGAATCAAGTCAAAAAAGATAAAAATTAGGACTAAAAAAAGGATCTCAGTAAATATTTAGATCGTAAAACATGTTCAACTTCATGATGGTGACAGTTCCCAATCCCGACCAGGGTCGCGGCAGAGCGTCCGTTCTGCCACGGCAGTCTTTCTGGTTTGAGCATCCGATTCAAATCATCAAACAGCCGTTCCAATGGTTTATGCTATTCGCAATGTGAGACAGTTTGCCTGCACGGTCGACTGTTGCACTGCCCCGCGTTTACTCCGTACAAAGATACAGTCTGGCGCGCTGGCGTGGCCGTGTTGGGAAGGAGCTAGCCAACAAACAGCTGACCTTGCGACTGCCGGATTGCGTCAGGGGCTGCACGTAGGAATTCGGCTTTGGAATTGACAACGATTGAAGAATCGTCCTTCTTCACAGCAGACATCATTGCTGCCAATGTTCTTATCGGACGAGGTGCTGGCCCAGATAAGGTCTAAGCTCCAGCTTCCACGGTATGCCGATCTCGCAGTTTCAGGACCATCCACATTGCGACGCCAACTGACCGACGAGACGACACAATCCGACCGACGACCAGCATGCATTACTCCCGCCGATAACTATTCGACTTTTCATCCATCTGCGATATGTCGGCGGCTGCAAGGCGGCGGTCGGCGGTGCTCTGCCGGGTTCCCTGGACGGCCTCGCCCCGGAAAGCCTGCAGCGCAGGTCCGACCCAGGCACGACCGTTTTCCGCCTCCCAGGTCATCTGCCTGCCCATACGACGAACGGAAGACCTGACGGCCGGCTACACGACGACCTACGACCCCTCCGAGAACGCTGCGCGTGGGCCCATGTTCAACCGAACCAAGTTTGGCGTACCGCAGTTCTACCCGCGCGACCTGAAGAAGCGCGTCGACGATTACGTAATCGGCCAGGACCGGGCGAAAAAGACGATTTGCTCGACCGTCTTCAACCACTACCAGCGCCTGCGGCGCAAGCACCACCAGGAGGACGCGGACCGGTTGTTGCGAGAAAAGATTCAGCGGCAGCGGTATGCACGCGACCGGGAAATCCACGAGCGCCGGGCACGCGAGCTGGGATCGACCGGCACGAGCTTTGACGACGAGTTTACAGACGACGACCTAGGGTCCTCGCGACACGACACGCCCGACACGCACGACACGCCCGAGTCACGCGAGGCACGCGAGGCACGAGAAGCACGGGACGCGGCCGACGCACGCAATCTGACGCACGGGCTGTTTGTCCCCGAGGACAAGTACGTCCCGGAGCACGTCAAGATTGACAAGAGCAACCTGCTTCTGCTTGGTCCGACGGGTGTTGGCAAGACGTACATTCTCGAGTAGGTGCCCGATGAGCGACGAGCGGGCGACGAGCGGGGCGGGACACTGTTAACGTCGACAGGACTCTGAGCAAGAAGCTCAACGTGCCGTTTACCATTAGCGACTGCAACAGCTTCACGCAGGCCGGCTACATTGGCCAGGACGTCGAGACGTGCATCGAGCGGCTGCTGATTGAGGCCAACTACGATGTCAACGCGGCCGAGTACGGCATTGTTGTGCTCGACGAGTTTGACAAGATTGCGCGGCGCGAGACGTCGCACGGGCGCGATGTGGGCGGCGAGGGCGTCCAGCAGGCACTGCTCAAGCTGGTCGAGGGCACGCGTGTCACGGTGAGCGTCAAGGACACGCGGTCGGCATCGCCGACGTCGTCGGCGTCGTCGCTCAACGCCTCCTCGTCACGGTCGGCGAGCCCGATTACGAGCACGTACGGATCGCCGTCGACGCCCAGCAGCGGCCCGGCCGGCTCGTCGACGACCCCGGCCACGCCTGCACCCGCCAAGGCCGAGCAGTACACGGTGGACACGAGCAATATCCTGTTTGTCTTTACGGGCGCCTTTGTCGGGCTCGACAACCACGTTTTGCGACGCGTGGCGCGCCCGTCAATGGGCTTTGGGTCGGAGATTCGCGGTGCACGCGGCTCGTCCATGTCGGGCAGCAAGACGGTACTGCCGCTGTCGTCGTACGCACACCTGCCGCACCAGCCGTACCTGGACCCGCGCGCCAAGCCTGGCACGGGCCCTGTCGGGTTCACGCCGCTGGACCTGACGACGCCCGTCGACCTGCAGGCCTTTGGTTTCATCCCGGAGCTCATTGGGCGCGTGCACAACATTTGTGCGCTGACGCCGCTGTCGCTGGACGAGCTGTACCGTATCCTGACGGAGCCGCGCAACTGCCTGGTGCAGCAGTACACGTCGCTCTTTGAAACGTACCCGAGCCGGCTGCGGTTCACGCGGCGCGCGCTGTACGCGATTGCGGAGCGCGCGTCCAAGAACGAGACGGGCGCGCGCGGGCTCAAGATGGAGATGGAGCGTGTGCTGGCGGAGCCCATGTTTGACGCGCCCATGGCGTACGTGCTGATCACGGAGGCGTGCGTCCGCGGACAGGACAAGGCCGGGTACTGGGGCAAGGACGGGCGGTTCGAGATTGAGCGGCGGATCCAGGACGAGGACGAGGGCCTGGACGCAGCAGTACCTGTGCACGCCGTCGAGCCGAGCCCCGAGTTTTCGCAACTGCGCCAGGCCGGGCAAGGCGGGGCCTGACGCAGAGTGTGGTGTGCTTTTCATAGGAACCAGACGAGTGCGGACGTGGTTGGTATATACATTTGACCGTACTCGCAACGAACTGCACCAGCTCCAAAAGTGACCAAGGGCCGAGCCCTCTGCAACGAAAGACGAAAGAGACGAAGTAAAGATGAAAGAAAGACGAGAAACGAAAGAAAGACGAGAGAAAGACGAAAGACGAAAGAAGACGAAACGAAAGAAGACGAAACGAAAGAAGACGAAAGACGAAAGACACAGCACGGCGGGACGGCACTGGAGCGTAAGATGATGGTTTATTGGACAGGAATTAACAAATGAGATGACATGTACACAAAAGCTGAAAGGACAAGGCAAAGGCCGGCGCGGCGCCTACTTGGGCGGCGACTGGACCTGGCCGGTGCCGGTGTAGCCCTCGGACGAGATACCGGTAAATGGGTCGGCCTTGTTCTCGATGAGGATCTCGTTGGCCGCCTCCTGCCACTCGCGGTTCATGGTGTGCGGGGGCTTGCCGCCGAACGCGCGCATAGACAGGAAGATGACGAGCGTGGCGCCGACACCAAACGCGGTGTAGAGCGCGACCTTCTTGCCCTCGCCGGCAGGGGTCTCGGCGCGAGGACCGTGGGCGCCAAAGGAAACAAAGTAGGCTAGACGTTAGCATCGATGAAGTGACGAGTGGCAGAGACGACAGGCAGAGTGGCGGGTTGAGGTGTGTTGGATGACGGGTTGAGGTGTGTCGAATGCCCAATGTGTCGAGATTGAGCCGGTCGATATGGCAGAGGCTCGTAGATCCCAGAGTCGAGCTCTAGATATACAGCCTGCTCGATGGAGAACTTGCCACGTGGGCCGACGACGTCATCCGGTTGCGAGTGAGCGTTTGAGACGACGGCACCTGCACGAGCCATTGGGACCCAAAACGGGCACCAATGGCGTGCCGGGTTGCATTGACCGTCGCAGAACCGGGCCACCTCCGGCCATCTTCCGGTCGTCCGGTCGTCGTCCATGTGGCCGTCGGGTGCAGTCGGGTGCAGTCGGGTCGTCCGTCGTCCGTCGTCCGTCGTCTGCCTCTGCCTGTCGTGCAAAACACTCATGCCGGGCGGAGCGTTACTCACCAGCCTTCTTCTCAGAAGCCGTCAGCTCGTTCCAGTTGCCCTTCATGCGGTCGCGCAGGGCCATCCACAGGTCGGCCTGCTCCTGCAGCGGCAGGCCCTCCCAGCGCTTCTCAATGTTGGCCAGGGTCGGGTTCGAGATGGCGTGCGTCGTGGCAGCGCGGCGGCCGGTGGCGGCAGCGGCGGCGCGCGTCGCGCAGCGAAGCGATGTCCGGGCAAGCATTGTGTGGTTGTGTGGTGTGGTGTGCGGTGTCGTCGGGAGATGTTGGGTGGTCGGAGATCGAGGTATTAACCCGGGCGAATGCGAAAAATGCGAAAAATTTTCGTCGGGCGGCGAGTCGTGATGGAGGGGAGAGGGTCTGGTGACGCAAATGTCAATCGGAGCAGAAGCGCAACGGTAGAGGCAGGGAGCGAAGGGGGTGATGCCGAGATATGGTCGGGTGGAAGAGGAAGGGGAAAGCGAGAAATTTTGGTGGAAACGGCGCTGTAGAGGGACACGGCCACGGGGGGCATATCGTATGACAGAAATTCGTCAATTCGCCAGGTGCGAGCGGGCTCCACCTAAAACCCGAGGGAGCTCTGCGCCGGACGAAAGAAATCGCTCGCAATTACCCACCAGAACGAGAGATGAGTCAGCAGAGACGACCAATCAGGGTGCCGCCCAAGCAAAGCATCGCATCAGTGCATTCACGAACAAGAAGCGAGTGTCGTTTACATATATGTACAGAAATATGTACAAAAAGGCCACATGTATTTATGATATGAAGGCTAATTTAAAGACGCAACAGAGCGGCCAATCTTGCATTATTTAAAGCACTCGTGGCCGTCTTTTTCCAGCGGGCTCCGCGCCTTCCTTCTATTTGGGCCCCATTCGCCAATCAGAGTGTGCCGAGCTCGTCGGCCGCGACACCGACACCGCCGGGCCAGCTGACGGCGGCGGAGCAGACGCGGCGAGAGGTCGGCGGTGAGCAATGCTCGCAGCAGTGCTTCACGTACCTGCTCGCAGCAGCTCGCAACAGTATCTGATCTGTGCCGCGGCCGTGTTATTTTGGCGACGGGACAGTGCCGGGATTTATGGAGCCTCTGCACGTGAGTGATTAGTAAGCGACCAACACGACCAACGAGAAATCGTGCCGACCTCGCAGCAGCAGATAGACGACAAGCGTGGGACGACGAGCGTGGGAATGGCACTTACGCGCGAGATGGTTGTGTTGTTTGTACCGGAGCAGCAGGCGTGGATGCAGAGTCTGGTGCTGAAGGTTCTGGCGCTGAGGCTGTGTCGGGCAGCTGTGACTTTTCCAGGTATGGTTTGAAGACATAGATGCCTGGGCGTTAGCAAACATGTGAATATGTTAAGATGGGATTATGTGCATTCTGGAGTGCAACTACAAATGAAATGGTTCCGAGCAAGTGCACTTGATTGTGCATGGAAAGAAAGGCGAAAGAAGACCGCACTCACCGTTGACAATGCCAAGGACAACAGCCACGGCGGGCGGCAAGAATCTCTGCAGCGACATCTGGCGGAGATATGTCGTGATCAGGCGCTGTGTTGGACGAGATCGATGCACGGCGGTCGATTGAGGTCATGACGCAGTGAAAATGGGTTGTGCTGACATAAGCGAGACACGCTTTTATGGGCCGGGCAGCGTGTAAATGGGCCCGACGCGCCTGAGACGCGTCTCTGGAGCTGGGTCAACGTCACGTAGGGCGTCGAGGCAGGTGCGTGCGGGTTCCGTAGAGCACTCCAAATGGTCAATTTGAGCATGATTTGAGCTCCAAATTGATTTGAGCTCAATTGATTTGGCTCCAAATTGACAACTCGATGAGCACAACTCGATGAGCAACACGAAGCCACTACGACGCCAACGCATTACGACGACTTCTATGATGCACGTCAGCGCCGCCGAGCAATGGGCAAGGACTGGCAGGTGTCGGGCGTGGTGCCCGACTCGGACGACGAGGGCGACTTTGAGAGCCAGGAGTCGGTGGACGTGCCGCTTGAGCAGGGCGTCTTCTTTGGCGATCTGAGCGACGGCGAGGCGGTTGTTGGCCCAGTATCCATGCCCGACAACACAACGACTGGCCCGACACAAAGTGCACAAAGAGAAAGTGCACAAAGAGCACCTCCACGGACGGACATCCCATCGTCGCCGCCGAGGCTGGGCGGCACGGTGTACGACTCGGACGGCGAGTTGGAGCGGGCGGGCGGACCGGCTCTGTCGCAGGCGAGCGACATGTACCGCGACGAGCTGCAGGACGGTTTCTATGACTCGTCGCTGCTGCCGAACCCGGTACCAAGGGCACGAGCGCGGACACTGCCCAAACCTGCATCGCCAGAACGGCCGTCGCCGACCAAGCCGCCGTACTCGCAGTCGCAGTGGCCGTCGCAGTCGGCGTCGCTGCAGGACTCGCTTGTGCTGCCGCGGCCGCTCGAGACGCAGGACACGCTGGGTCTGCAGCTGCCGATGGGCTACGATGCGTACGAATACACACAGTATGATATGAAGCCGTCAAAAGGCTCAAAGGGCGAGTCAATAGCAAACGCCCACGAGACCACACCACGACAGACGACACCACGACCGACGACACCACGACAGACCACACCACAGACGACACCACGACAGACACCACGACCGACGACACGACCGACCACACCACGACCCACGACACACAGCCAGCGGGACCCGTTTGCGTACTCGCCGACGTCGACGTTGTCGAGCCTCTCGCGGTCGCCGTCGCCGCTGCCGCCATTGCCTGGACCCAGACGACGTCCCAACACGGCGCCCCAGCCACAGCCACAGCCACAGCGGGCGTCGAGCCCGTTTGTGATGCCCGAGTTCCCCGAGTCGCCACCGCGGGCGTTTGACCTGAGCCTGATACGGTCGCTGCGGCCGCGCAAGCTGATCCAGCAGCACCCGTACCAGTACGACCTGGCACAGTATTCTCACGTGATGAAGAAGCACGGGATCAAGCCGGTGCCGGCCGAGCGCAGCCTGCGGCCCAACGGGCACAAGAAGGCCGAGCCCGAGGTGGCAGTGGCGCCCGACGATTCGCAGGATTCAGAGTTTCGAGCAGACGAGTCGCAGGAGCAGGAGTTGCCGAGCGAAACCGTGTTTCCGCCGGTGCCGAGCGACGTGTACGACTTTCCGGCGAGCTCGCCGCCGGTACCGAAACCGAAACTGCATCGGCCGAGCCAAGGCAGCAAAAGCAGCAACAGCAAAAGCCAAGGCAGCAAAAGCAAAAGCAGCAAAAGCAAAAGCAGCAAAAGCAAGCGTCACGTGTCACCGGGCACGTCGACACCGGCACAGCCACCGGCCATGGTGAGCAGCCCCGACGCGGCGTTGGGCACGGGCCAGACGAGCGTGGCGGACGACGACGAGTTTGGAGCGGCGTCGTACCTGCACAGCCGACGGGCGCTGGACCTGCTACTGCAGCGAGCCCAGGCCGAGCGCGGCGAGGGAGAGGGAGAGGAGAGAGGCGGAGGCGGGCGGGCGACGAAACGGCAGACACCGACACCGACGTCTTCGGCGGCCAAGCGCGCTAGGCGTGTCGAGGAGACTGCGACTGTCGCCACGCCACGGCCAATGCGCGCGATTGTGCTGAGCTCGTCGCCAGACGTGGCCCCACGGTCGGTGCGCCGGACCCGCGTGCTGCCGTCGGACGAAGAAGACGAAGAAGACGAGCCAGACGACGACGACGAAGACGAAGACGAACCGGAGACGGCGGTGCAGCAGGTGGGACGGCGGATCCGGGGCGTTCTCCCGGCGTCGTGGCTGCGAATCGACCAGAAGATGGCGGCGGCTGGCACGGCGAGGCACGAGCGACGACCGGTGCAGACGGACACACCGCGACGGGGCGTGGCGGTTCCGCGGCAGGGCACGGGCGGCGGCACACTGGCCGACCTGGCGTCGATATTCGAGTCGGACGAGGACGAGCATGAGCGTGAGAAGGAGCGTCGCGTGCGGGTGGACATTGACGAGCCCCAGCACAAGCCCCAACGTCACACGTGGGTGGACGACACGGACTTGGGGGTGGCGATGGAGGCGAGTGCGGTGGACCGGATGGAGTCGGCCCTGACGCGCCGGAGCAACAAGAAGACGAACAAATCGGGCAAGACGCGACAGCCCAAGATTGACCGCCTGTTTGACCGGGCGGCGTCGTCGTCGATTGCACATAAGGCGGCGTCTGCACACAAGGCGAAGCGAGCGACGAAGCGAGCGACACCACCACTGCTTAGCATTTTGGACTTTATGGCCGAGCCGAGCGACCGGCCGCCCGATTTTATCCGTGTGGCGGCACGGACGGCACGCAAGTCGCGTGGACTGGGCAAGGCGAGCCCTGGACGCAAGGTGATTAACCTGGGCAGCCGGGGCGACAATGTGGACGCGCTATCGGTGCTGGCGGCATGGCGCGCCGGCCGGATGCAGCCAAGGGTACCGACGCCAGCGCACCTGACGCGCAAGGAGGGGGGTCGTTCGGGCCCGTCTGTGATGTCGGCGAGCAAGACAAGCGGCAAGAGCACGCCGGTCGGACGCGAACTCAAGGCGACGACGCGTGCCAAGAAGGCGACGGTGACGGTGCGCAAACGGCCGGCGGTGGCAAAAGACCCGACGATGCGGCCGGCGCAGCTGGAGACGGAGCGGCAGGATACCAGTTTTGTGGCGAAGAAGAGGGCGCTGGACGAGCTGTACCGTCGGCAGCAGAAGGGGCAGCTGGACCTGGGTGTCTGGGGCGGCGTGCAGAGTGCCATGGACGTGGACCAGCCCGTCAGGCCAGCGAATCCAGCAGCCAAGCCAGCGGCAGTGACGCGCCGGCGCAAGCAGAGGCAGCCACAGGCGGTGGACACGCAGGCGCCTCGGTTCGTCCATGCTCTGGATCCGGTGGACGTGGTGGACGATTCGGTGGTGGTGGACGCGGACGTTGACGCGCGAGCTTCGAACAAACTGCTGAATGTGCTGCCGTATGGAACGGCGTACACGGTGCACTTTGACGTGTTCCCACTGGACGCGGGCGTCTTTTTCCACAGGAGCACGCTGCCCGGCAGTGGACGCGTCGCAGCAGCGTTGGGCGAGGCTCATCCGACTGACATCGACACGGTGACGTCGTTCCAGCTGGACCAGCGGGTGTTGGCGTGGACGGCGTGGACGGACGCGTCGTCGAGCGAGCTCGGAATCCTTCTGGACTGGCTGGCGGATGCACTGGACGCGCGTGTGGCCGAGGCACAGGTGCATGCGCTCGTCAGTTTCGTGCTCGATTTCGTGCAGACGCGTGTCGCACCGGCACCCGACGACGTGCACCGTGCGTTTGTGCAGCGCGCCCTCGAGGTCGTGGCCAGTTTTTTGGCGTGTCTGCCGGCCGTACCGTCGACGTCGACGTCGGCGTCGGGCGTCGCCACGGCCGGCCACCTGGCGGCACTGTCGGGCCTTGTCGTGCTGGCGTTTTGGCTCGTGCGGCTGAGTCGGCAGTCCGAGTCGTGCCGGTCGCTCGTGTTTCCGTCCGAGGACCTGCTGGGTCGTACGGCGCGAAAGGCTGCGTCGATGCTGGTGGCCCACGGGTTCGCAGACGTGCGTGGGGCGTATGGCGATCTGCAGCGAGCGGGTGTGCGTGCGCGTGGGATCCGACGCGACCAGCCGGTGATGGCGGCGTGGGTGGTGTTGGTGCAGGTTCTGGGCCACGCCCGGGTCGCTCGGTCGGGGTTCTGGGACGTGGCGTACTGGGCCATGTACCGCGCCGGCGACGACATTGCCACGACAGTCGATGCACACCGTCTCGAGCAGCTGTGGGCCGGTCTGTTTTCGCTTCTTCCGCTGGCCGACTTTGACGTCTGGGGTCGGCTTGGCCGTGATCGAGGCGAGACGATCGAAAGGATGGACGGCTGGGACCTGCCACGACGGGCGCTGGACCGGGTCTTTGCACTGTACCGAGCGAGCGCGCACCAGTCGGCCGGTTTCAATGGGTACGCACGCGCTCTCGTCGCACGGTGCCACCACCTGGTCGCCCACTGGGGCTGGCACCGTGCCAAGTCGGCCATCGGCGCCGTGTTTGACTTTTATGGCGCCCAGGGCTTTGCCCACCTCCGCAACGAAGAGGCACACGCGTCGCCAGCTTTTCTGGCGCGTCTGTCGAATGTGTCGGATGCGTCTCTCGACGTGGCGCCCGAGGACCGAACCTTCCACATCTTTCTAAAACTGCTCGCGCTCGTTATCCGCGGCCTGCGCGACCGCCACGAGGACCGCGAGATGGCCAACCTGGTCGCACGCGTCCTGCCGAACCACGACCGCCAGTACAGCCGCGACGACGGCGTGCACGAGCGCGACCTCGCAGCACTGCGCAACCACCACGACCTGCTCGTCGTCCTCTTCTGGGCAGCGTCGCCCGCCGCGCGCCCGCCCATCGCCCAGCTCGAGCGACTCGTTGCGCCCGCCACGTCGCACACCGAGGCCGTGCGTATCCACGTGCGTGCCTGGTCGCAGCTCGCCGCGTTTGTCGTTGGCGCCGGCGAGCCGTATGCATCGTACCGGCCCCTGGGTCAGTGGCTGCGTGGCGTGTTTGCCGCCGTGCTCGAGCAGTACCTGTCCGCCGAGGCCGACATGCACCGCCAGTACGGCGCCCTCTCGGCCAGCATGACGGCCGGGATCGGGCCCGAGATGCTGCGTGCCATGGCCGCCCAGAACCAGGCCGCCGCGCTCGACGTGCTCGGTGCGTGCACCGCCGCCGCCCTCGATGTCCTCCGCCAAGCCCCAACACTCGCCGTCGCATCGTCCATCCTGCCGACCGACCAGCTCGACGCCGTCTTTGCCAAGATGGACCTCGTCGCGTCGTCTGCCAGCTGGACCATTGTGCCGACCGCCCTCGACATGCTCGACGCCTACCTCGACCGCATCGACGCCGTGCTCGACGCGCAGTACAACTCAAACTCCGAGTCAAATGACGAATCCAGCGCCCAGGACGCAGTGCTCATGCTCGACCACTGTGTCGCGCGTCCGCTGTTCCGCTTCGTCGCCACCAGCACGCAGCACGCCTGGGACCACCTGACCATGGCCCGTGCGGCTGAACGGTCGTCGGCCGTCGCTCGTGCCGTCACCGTCGCCGGCCGACTCGTCGCCCGTTTCGTCCATGCCGGCGTCTACCCCCTCGGCCGCTTCTTTGGGCCCTCGAGCGCCGACTATGCCCTGCTCGCGCCCCTGCCACACCCGCCCGGCCTTGCCCAGCGCCGATTCGTGCCCCTGCTCGTCAGCGCCCTCGTCGCACGCAACGTCTTTGTCCTGCGCGACATGGGCGCCCACACGACCCTGCTCGAGCAGTGGCTGCTCGCCCTCGTCAAACCCGCCCGCTTCCTCGGCTACGAGCACCGTCTCGCCCGTGTTTTGCAGCAGCACGGCCTCGCCTACCTCGCCGGCGCCGTCGTCCCGGTCTCTGACTCTGACTCGGTGCCCACGTACGCGGCCAACCTCGAGTACCTTCGCTGTGCCCTGGCCGCCATGCGTCGCCAGCTTCGGCCTGCTGATGGTCTGCGTCGCGCCGAGCTCCTGCGCGACTACACGCGCGCCCTCGCTGCCGTCCAGGCCCAGCTCAAGGACGACCTGCGCTACCTCGCGCGCGCCCAAGACAAGGACCAAGACCACCACGACTTTGTCGTATTTGCACGCGCCGTCGTCGCCCTCCTCCGCTCGCACGCCGACGACATGATCAAGATTGACGACTTTTTCCGGTCGCCGTCGCCCGCGTACACCCCGTCGCCCGACGATCCCGGTCTGCGCATCGCCGCCGCCGCCATGTACGGCCTGCGTCTCGCCGAGGGCGACTCTGCCGCCGCCGCGCCCCTCTTTTGGTTCCTCCATGCCGCCGTCGGCACGGCCGTCGCCCATGGTCCCGCCGCCGTCGATGCCGAGGGACGTCTTCTCGCACGCAGCCTCGCCGCCTCGCCGCCCGTCGTCGCGTTTGTCGCCGCCCGCATGCTACCCGCCATCCTCCTCGTCGACGAGCCCGCCGCCTGGCCCCTCCTCGACATGTACTGCACCGCCCTCGTCCACGTCGTCGAGGACGACGGCGACAGCGACGTCGACGACGCGTTTCTGGCCGGGGCCCTTGTCGTCTTGTTTGAGTCTGTCGTCCACTGGCTCGCTCGCGCTCTGCAGCGGTCCTCTGTCCACACCTCTGTCCACACCTCTGTCCACACGCGCAACATGGCCCAGCTGGCGGCTCTTGCCAACGCCTTGCAGCCCCTGGTCGCCGCCAGCCTGTGTCTGCCGGCGAACCCGCCCGATATGCGCGCCCGACTGCACCATGCCGTGTCCGTGATGCACGCCCTCGGCCGCGGTGTCTTCTTGCCTTTTGTCGAGCCCGTGCCCGACCCGCTCGTAGCCACTTTTGCCGCCGCCATCACCAAGCACGTTTGTGAAAACTGGCAGATTGGGAGCGACGGTAGTGTCCGTGCCGTCGCATCCGCCGCCGCGTCCGTCGCCGCCGTCCTGCCGTTTGCCTGGGGCCATGACCAGCTTGATGCCGAGCTGCACCGTCAGCTGCGTCTCTGGACCCTCGCGCCGACACACCTCCGCTTCGACGACCTGGACGAGAGCGGGCAGAAAGTCCGTCCCCGCCAGCGCCTCTTTCCCGGGCGCGTATTTCGCTGCGTTTAGTCAATAGTCAAAATCAAAAATCAAAAAGTAATCAAAAATCAAAAAAAATCAATCCAATATAGTTACATGATCAGGTCGCCACCGTGATGGCGTCGTGGGCAAGGGCGCTGAGGCCGGCAAGGGCGCTGACGAGGCCGGCAAGACCGGCGACGTCCACTCATCTGGGGGACGTTCGTCTGTCTCGACACGCTTGGACTCAAGACGCTCGGCCTCCTTGTCGAGTCCGCTCGACTCGGAAACGCGCCGATCTTGGTCCACAGACGAAACGTCCGGCCCCAGCGGAAACGTCTCGCCGCTCCACTCCATAATGTCGGGTCGCAGCGGGTTGTCGAGGTGCCACGTGTGTGGTCCGACGCGCTTGGCAATGCCCACGTCGGGCCGCGTCGCCCAGTTGGTCAGTGTCGGGTCCGCGGCGCCACCAAACACGACGGGCGCCTCGTTCTGTATCGCCGCGCCCTCGAGGTGCCGCGCAACGTGCTCCATGCGCTCGTCCCACGCGTTGCCTCCATGAAACTCGCTGCGACAGCCGGGCGCCGGGCACCGCATGTACGTCGGCAACAGGCACCGCAGCCGCCGGCCGCTGTCCTGGAGATTTTTGAGACGCGTCTCCCACTCGGTAATGGCCGGGTGGCTCGGCGGTTTCGTCGCCTGCTTCGTCGACGGCTTCATCAGCCGCCGCACCAGCGCCGGCGTGTGCATCCGTCGCAGGTGCTGCGTGTACAGGTCCTTGCGGTTGAAAATGCTGCCAAACGGAAGCGCAAACTGGCTGTTGCTGACCGCGCTCGGCGACTTGTTGGCAATGCGCGCGCACTGCTCCAGCTGGCACACCCAGTAGTGCAGCAGAATGTGCTGGCTCATCACGTGTCGCTTCCACTCGTTCTTGCTCGCAAACGTCGACCGGCACGTCGCCCAGTGGAAGACGCACGGGAAAGGGCGCATGTGCTGCTTGCGCACGTGGCAGTGCAGGCCCTCGGCGTCCTTGAAGCCTTGCGCGCACTCGCTGCACGTCATGTACTGCTCCGAATGCCAAATTTCCACCTTGCCCGCCGCATGGGCCGCCGCCCGTGCCGCCGCCCGTGCCGCCGCCCGTCGTGCCAGCAGTTCCTGTTCGTAATCGTGTTCGTGGCTGTGACTCGGCGCTCCGAGTAGCCGCGCCGTCGGCAGAGCCCTGCGGTTCGAGGACGGGTGGCTGCCGACGCGCCACGATGCACGGACCTCGGCGTGCTCCGCCAGCAGCTCCGACAGCTGGCCCTCAATCTTTTGCTGCAGACCTGCCGGGATCGTGCCCACCGTCGTGAACCCCGCGAACCCGGCCGCGCCGCCGGGACAGTCGCCAAAGTTGAACCACTCGGCCCCCGGGATCCGCAGCACTACCAGGCTCGAGAAACCGCCGTTTTGGCCCTCGATCCGTACCGTCCTGCGCGCCCGTGGCTCCGCCCGCAGGATCCATCGCGCCCACTGCTCGCGGTGGCCCATGTCGTGCACACGCACGCACAGAACCACCTGCCACGCGCCCGGCTGCGCCGTCACCACGATGCTGCGTGCTCGGAAGAGCGTCTGGTGCTGCGGCAGCTGCCAGTACGCGCCCACGCGCGCCAACGGTTCCCTCGGCGGTCGGCCCCGGCCCCGCGGCCGAGACGAGGCAATGCGGTGTGCCACGCGCGTGCGCAAATCGTACACCGAGACGCCGCTCGGCCCAGCTCCGTCCGCGCCCACCCGGGCCAGCTCCTCGACCAGTGCACGCGTGAAACTCGTCAGTGTCACGTCCCCGTCTGGTGGTGTTGTCGTCGTCGTCGGGGCCGGCATCGGCGCCGGCGCCACAACCATTTCCACCACGCTGCGCTGCGCCGCGCTCTGCCCGCGTACCATCCCCGGCAGCGCCTCTGCATGGTCCAGCAAGAGCAGCACGTCGCACTCGGCCGCCTCGTACGCCTCCTGCACCATCCGGAACCGCAGCGGGCGGGGTCGGCCGCCTGGCTGCGTCCGCGGCACCATCATCAGCTCCGGGTCCGGCGAGGTCGTGCTGTCGTCCAGAACAGTCTGGCCGCCATAGTACAGAATGGCCAGCCGGTCCGGCGTCGCGTCGCTACCAAAAAGGCGCCGCACCGCCGTCTCCACCGCCTCGAAGCTGCTCGCCGTCGACTGCATCACCACCGTGTGCGTCTCGTAGTGCAGCGTGTTGCGACACACCGCCGCCAGCTGCTTCACGACCGCCTCCAGTTCCGCCTCGTCCTCCTCCCACAGCAGCAGCAGCACGTCCACCCGGCTGTACGTCGGCGCGCGCCGCGACCAACCCGTCTGCGCCGCCGCCTGCAGCCGATGAGCGATCCCGTCTAGCGTATACAGGTTGCCGGGTTCCGCGTCCTTGTCGGGCGCCGGCAGCCCGGGGATGTCGTTTGTCGGGAAAACGGCCGTGTTGAGCTGACGTGGCTCTCGTTGCTCTTGCTGAAGATCTGGGCGTTGGTGCTGTGAGTCTCGGCGTTGCAACTCGTGAGAATTCCGGTACAGCGGATTAGGATGCTCGTGGGCGCCTTGTGCTCGTGGTGGTGGCAGTTCTCGCAAGTGTGGTTCTTGAAAACTTGGTTCTTGAAAACTTGGTTGCAAATGTGGCTCGCGCTGCGGCCGGTGATCTGGAGGCGGCATGGACGTGTCCGGCGCAAAGCTGCTCGGCGGCCGCCCTTTGTTGATGGCCGTAAAGCCGCTGCTGTGGACCATGGCCAGCGCCTGGTGTGCCACGGCCTGCATGGCGTGCGGGCCTGTCCCGGCCGGCCCGGCCGTGGGCGTCGTCGCCTCCAACAGCCGCGCGCGCTTGCTGTCCACTCTGGGGCCCGGCTCGTCGCCGTCGTCGTCGCGCTGGCGCTTGTCCATTGCGGCAAATGTGTGAAAGGGAGGCGTGTGTGTGCAAGTCCATCCGAAGGACTGACGTACCCAGCACCAACACAGCCTAAGACGCGGTGAGTGGCCGGCGTGGATCCGTGAATGAGTGACAAGCCTTGCTTTGCCAGTGTTGTGTTTAAAGACGTCTGAATGCCAGGCAGCGGCGTGCGGCTCGACCTGGCGTGTAGAATCTCTGTGAAAATCCAATCGAGACTTTCCTGGCGGCGATTATGGCGAGATTGGGTCTGCAGCTGGGCCTGGCAGACTGCACTCGAGCAGACGTCACACAGACTGAGCACAGACCAGCCCAGGGTGCTTACCGTGTGTATATTTTATATTAAGAGCGCGAGACGCGCCCCAAAACCCGAGGCGAGACGAGTGTATTGCTGTTCCGGACGGCAATGAAGATGGGATTGAGTTCGTTTGGGTTCGGGCGTGGTGGAGGCCAGGTCCCAGCCAATCAATCGATCAGTCCGATGATGCCGGCCACGGTCGTGTTGCAGTATATTTACCTTTTTACTGTAAATATAGTCTCAACTGATGCGACGGGAGAAGGATGTGGGGATGGCTTGGAAGAGGAGAATCTCGAGGTGAAGAAGCTGATATGACAACTTTCAGTTTACGGAGTACTCCGTACATGGTGGCAGCCTTGTGCTCGCCCGGAACGCAGACTCGGAAGGCATCGAATGGCAGCCGGCACGGGTTTATCTCGGGCAGAAAAGGAAAAAAGCAGAAAGCAGAAAAGCAAAAGCTAGACGTGACCGGGGCGATGCACGACGCAGGAGGTTGCAAACGTCGACGCAAAAGCACTCTCGGCCAAAAGACGGTAAGCGTTCGAGAAGGGGCATCGAAAAAGAAGCAGGCGAAGTGGAAAAAGGTGTGCTGAGCGTTGCAGGGGTCGCCAGGTGCGAGCGATACCAGAGTGCGATCAGGCCGGGTCCATGGTGACGTGACGAGTGACGAGAATAAGAGTAATGAGAACGAGAATGACGAGAATGACGAGAACAACGAGAACAAGGAATGAGTCGAGCCGACGAAAGAGGCTGGCTGGTGCTCGGTGTGTTGGCAGGTCATCAGACATGAGCTGTCGTAACGTAAACGAGGCCAGCTCGGGTGTGCGAGGATGGAAGACAAGACGGCGGCGGTCAGGCTCGTCGGGCTGTTGTTGTCAGAGTCGGGGCGAAAAGGGGCGTGAAAAGGGGCGCCGACGATGGCATGCCGGCAATAGAGCAATACAGGAGCAAACGATGACATGCCTCAATACAGAAGGAGCGGGCACCGAAGGCATGACAATACAGAAGGAGCGGCACCGACGGCATGGCATACAGAAGGAGCGCACGACGAGGCACGTCGAGCAACAGAAGGAGCGATGGCGGCAGGTGCACGGCCCGAGGGCAAAGGGAGCACGGCATCAAGGCTCGTACGCCGGGGCGCTACGGTTTTCGCTGCAGCTTGACGATATTGGGGCATTGGGCGTATGGACGGCAGACACGACAGGACACGACGGCGGCCCGACATTGCGGCCTTGCATTTATAAATTTATAGATGTGGGCATAGGACGTTGGGCAGATTCCCGTTTCGACCAGCCGTAGGCCAACACGGCAAGAGCAGAGCAGGACGGGAAGGCAAAACAGGAAACAGAAGCGACGCATCTAAGCAGGAACGGGAGCGAGTAACGGAAAGCGCGGCCGGATCCCAGGCCGGGCACCGCCAACCAGGCCAGAAAAGCGCTGCGGCGTCAAAGCATCACCCTGACACTCGGCGAAGATTTGAGAATACAGAAGCTTACACGGACCATCACGTGGGGATGACAGCGCATCAATACGCGATTTTGGCCAATGATATGACGCGAAAATACAGTGGACCACGGTCAAAATATATTGACCAATCAAAATTGGACATTTTGTGTGGGGCATCAGGTGCCTCAATGTAGCTTTTTGTTCTGAGGAAAAGAGCACCAGACCTTTTATTATCCGAAGCTTCCAACAAGAATAGACGACAGTATTTAAAGACTGTTAAATAAAAAAATACAACTCCGAAAACACGTCATTCGACGACGGGAGGTTGGGTACTTGCACAGTGCCGGAGTTTGTACACGTCGGTCGAGGCCAGCAACCAGAGACGAGGACGGGCGGCGGGCGAATCAGGGCCGAGCGCTTATGCAGGCCAATGCGGTCTGTGCGTTTCTTTTCTCTTTTCCTTTTCTCTTCTCTTTTCTTTTTCTTCTCTTTTTTCTCTTTTTTTTCTCTTCTCTTTTTCTCTTCTCTTTTCCTTTACTTTTTCTTTTCTCTTCTGTTTTTTCTCTATTCCTTTTATTTCTCGTTCTCTTTTTCTCTTTTTCTCTTGCCTTTTCAGACACGACCGCACGTTTCTGTACACTGTCGCCACAGGTGGCCGACGAAAGACGGTTCCCAGTATATATATTGTGTCTGACGGGCTGCACGAGTCAAGAAGAAAAACCTGCAGAGTGACGTGGTTGGGCAGGCACGGCTGCACGCACCTGCAGCTTCCAGGAACGTATGCACTGGAGCCTGCAAAACCAGCCAGACAGACAGAAACAAGAACACAACGGCTCTGGTTGGAGCCACATGGCAGCGGCGGGCAACGGTGTAAATATTTATATTTAGGACCAGGTTGGCGGTGACACGGACTGTCCGAGTATGCTGTCTTTGTCGTCTCGTGTCGGACGGCAGATGGAGAGTCTGAGACGCAAAGCGGAAGGAGACGACGAAAACGCGAGCCCAACTGCCCCTGTAGCGAGTGCAAGTACTGCCCCTTGTAGCGAGTGCAAGTCATGTGCACAAGCTGTAGATGAGTCGGGAAAGTACCGGTAATTGGGTGGAGCTGTTCATGACCGATGTATATTTTATGCTTTATACTGCCCCAAGGCCAAGACGAAGATTGTGTAGATGCAGTCAATACAATGTGAATATGAGTACAATGAGTGCACTACCGCCGCACCATGGCCTCCTTGGTACCGTGCTTCTGGGGCACGACGTCAAAGCCCATTCCCTTGCGGGCGCGTTTGCGTTTGCTGCCATGGTCGCCAAACTGGGCGTCAAACTTGCGAATGGCCTGCAGCGACGCCATGTCCTCGCTGATGCTGGCCCCGATTTCACGCAGGGCGGCGTCAAAGTGGGCGCGTGTGAGCGTGCGGCGGTCGGGCACGCTCCCCCCCCCCTCGAGCCGGGCGACCTCGTCGCGGACGGCCTGCATGGCGGCGGCGACGCACAGGTTCTTGAGGTCGGAGCCGGAGTAGAGCTCGGTGGTGTCGGCGATGGCGGCGAGCGACACGTCGTCGGCCAGTGTCTCGTCGCGCAGGACGGTCTCGAGGATGGCGAGGCGGGCGTCGCGCAGGGGCAGGTCGACGAGGATACGGCGCGGCAGGCGACGCAGGACGGCCTCGTCAAGGTCGCCCGGGCGGTTTGTCGCGACCATGACAAAGACGTTCTTTCGTGCCTCGCCCGCTTTGCCCTGGGCGAGTCCGTCCCACTCGCGCAAAAACTGGTTAATCATCTCGCGGTGGCCGTTGCGTCCTGGGTGCTCGCGACGCGCACCGAGCAGCGCGTCGGCCTCGTCGATGAAGACGACAATGGGCGCCAGTGCCCGTGCGACGCTAAAGACGGCCCGCACATTCTTTTCCGTCTCGCCGATCCACATGTCGTTGATGCTCGCGGCACTGACCTCGAGCATGCGTGCGCCGCTCTGCTTGGCGACGGCCTTGGCCAGCAGTGTCTTGCCGGTGCCCGGCGGTCCGTAGAGGAGGCAGCCCGGAATGTGCTCGGCGGCGAGCACGCCGTACGAAAAGGCCGACGGGCGCACGAGCGAGAGCGACGTCAGCGCCCGGATCGAGTCCTTGGTGTCGCCGGGCAGCACGATGCTGTCAAAGGTCGTTGTCACGTCGTCGGCGCTGACAATGTCGCCGGCAAAACGCTGCTCGTGCTTGTTAAAGTTGTGCTTGGCAAACGTCTCTTTCGCCGCCGGTCGGGGGTCGGCCGGGTCGGCCGAGTCGGCCGGGACATCGACCCCCGTAAACGAGTGCTCGCCCGGACCGTACATGTCGCGCAGGTCGTCGCCGAGCGTCGCCAGCCCGTTGTGCTGCTCGAGCGCACGCACCCACCACCACGGCACCGCCTTTTCGTTGCGTGCCTGCCGAAACCGCTTAATAAGCAGGGGCGACGCGTACGGACCCACTGCACCGGCCGTTAGCGTGTGCACCTCGTCCAGGTGCGCCATGTACCACAGCGCCGCCGCCAGATTCTCGCCCGTCAGGTCGTCGGCGGCCACCCGGACGCCGGGTGCAAACCGCGGCCGCTGCGTCATAAAGTCCCACGCCCGGCCGACGCCCGCCTGCGCCGCCGCCACCCACGACGTCGCCGCGCGGTACACCCAGTGCACGTCATGGACCGCCAGCATAGGCGGCAAATCTTTGACTTTAAAGTTGACATGCTCGGCCAGGGCACGCCAGTGCAGGTCGAGGCCGGTCAGAGACGAGACCATGCTGCACAGGTTCGCCATGTTGTCGTGGTACACCTCGTCGTCCTCGCCGCGTTTGAGGACGGACCGTGGCAGCTGGATTTGAAAGGGCACAATGTGCACGTCGTCGCGACGCAGTTCCTCGGCACGGTCGACGAGCGCCGGCTCGGCACGCATGTGCGACGACGTCGACCCGACCAGCACCACCGGCACCGCACGCCGCTGCCATAGCCGGTCGACGGTGCTGCGCAGACGGTGCAGAAGCTGGGCGCCCTCGGTCGTCATGCTCAGCTCGACGTAGTTGTGCACGTGCACGACCAGAGGCACACCAGAACGAACGCCCGCCGCGCCCGCCATGCCCGCCACGACCACCGCCTCGACGACGTGGGCCGCCTTGAGATCGTCCCACCGCTCGTCCGTGTCGCTGCGCACCGACCGCGACGCCAGCAGGTCGAGCCCGATGGTGTGGTTGTCGCCGTCATCATCATCGGCATCCCGCGAAAAGACGTACTCGTCGACACGCTCGTCGCTCACCATCCATGCCCGCTCGCCTTCGTCGGTGTAGTTGGCCGTCTTGGTGCGTGGGTACCGCGGCAGAAGCCGTCCGTTGAGCCGGTCGGCCGTGTACCCGAGCATCGCCGTCGGTCCACGGGCCAGAACCGGCGACTGCCCGACGTGTGCACCGGCCAGCTGGGCCAGCGTGCGTGCGTCGACGTGCACGACGCGTGCGCCGAGCGACAGGGCGACCTCGTCGACGAGGTGCACGGCCTGCTGCTGGCCGCGGTAGTTGAGGACCGCCACCAGCGATACCGGCCGACGCCAGTCGCGTCGGACCGTCTTGGCGTCGGGCGGAACGGCCGCCAGCTCGGCCGCCACCGTCGCCTGCAGCTCGCGAAACTGTCCGCGTTCCTGCACGCGCGTGTTGAGCCGTACATTGAGCGAGACTGCGTGGTCCGCCTCTGCCTCGATGAATTGGAGGAAGAGCGGCTCCGACGAGAGGATGCTGCTAATCTTGGCCCCCAGGCGTGCCCGGAACGGCGTCGTTGCAATGTCCAGGACGCCGTGCGGGTCGAGGCGGGTGAAGAGGTCGTCGTTGGTCGATTCTGATTCTGTTGATTCTGTTGATTCTGTTGATTCTGTTGATTCTGTTGATTCTGTTGATTCTGTTGATTCTGTTGATTCTGTTGATTCTGTCGTAGATCCAGTTGAAGATTCTGCTGTCGAGGTCTCTGTCGTCGAGGTCGAACCGTCTGTCGAACCTGCCGTGGACTTCTTAAACGCGACGGCTGCGACGACGTACGACGCAGCCACGGCCACGGCATCGCCACGTCGTGCAATGGCATCCAGTCCACGTCCGGCTGCCATCTGCATCTTCGCCTCGGCCACGCGCGCGTCCGTCCACCCGCTGCCCACGAGCACGTGCCCGTAGTAGTCGGCAATCGCGCTGCGACTATCGGCCGTCGTCGTCGTCGTCGGCTCGCAGTCCGGCTCGCCGTCTGGCTTGAGCAAAAGTGCAGCGGCCCGAAGGTCCTCGGCTCGCACCGTGCCCTGGGCCACACGCGCGCTCGACGCTCGCTGCTCGTCAAAAGTACGCACATGGTGCTGCACAAACCACGCAGGCAGCCGGTACGCCGGTACCGCCTCCGTCGCACGTGACCGGATCCCACGCGTCCGGCCGCCCGTGTACGTCGGCCGCGTGTCGGGTTCCGTCTTTTCCGCTTTTGCGTCCCCTTTCGCCGTGTCGATGAGGGGGTCCGACTCGCCCGCGTCCGCGTCGGCGTCTATCTTGCTGGCAGTGTCCGTCTTGTCGTCTTTGGGCTCTTCCGGCGCCCGTCGTTGGGCTGTCCCATGCAGGCTGCGTGTCCGTGCCGACGCTGGTGCCGACGCTGGTGCCGACGCTGGTGCCGACGCGAGCCGGCCGGCCCGCAGACCCGCCGACTGCGTCACCCGCAGCCGTGTCCTCGCTGTATGCATGAGGACGGTGCGTGTGAAGATGCAGTCGGTGGGACCGTGGTCGTAGGCCTACGTAGCTACGTATTTCTCACAGACATGACTAAGCAAAAGTGGGTTCGTGTCACAAGTGAGTCCCTCCTGACAAACAAGTATCATTTATACCGGTGCAACGCGCCCTCACTCACGTACGCTCGGTGCTGGGGGCGAGCCCTTGGGCGGCGAGGGCGGCCTTGTACATGTTCTGGGCGGCCTCGAGGCTGCCAATCGTCGGCCCGAGAAGCACACGCACGGCATCGGCACCGCCACCCAGCGAGCTCAACTTGATCCGCATCCGCTGGCCCGTGCGTGCGTGGTGCTGCCGCACCTCTTCCTTCTTGGCCTCCATGGCCGCGTTGCGTGCGTCCTCGGCCTCCACGGCCACGGCCTCGATGCGTGCCAGCGACCGTGCCAGCGACTCGGCGTGGTACGCAAGTTCCTGGGCACGGTCCGCGTCGCCCGACAGAAACGCGTCCCAAAACTGTTTCAAAAATTCCGTCGTCGTCGCGTTGGTCATGTACGCTTTTTGTGCCAGCGCCGCCGGGATGCCCATCGGCGACGTCTCGTCCGTGCTGTGTCCGTGCACGTCGCGCCGCCGCTTCTCGACCGCCCCCAGAATCTGCACCTGTGCCGCCCGTCGTGCCGCCCTCGAGCCCACGTGCATTTTTGTCGTCGTCTCGTCGTCGCCGTCGCCCTCGCCCTCGCCCTCGCTCTCGCTGTCCACGTCCACGCCGAGGCCGGCGTGCAGGTCCATGCCCCCGGCACCGTCGTCTTCGAGCATGTCAATGTCCGTCTGCACGTCAAAGAGAACCTCGGCCGGCGGTTGGGCCGCCAGAGCCGCCTGGTCGGCCGACGAGGCCGCCGCCGCTGCCGTGTCCGAGAAGAACCGGGTCTGCTCGCGCACCTGGAGCACGATCCGGCTCGTCTCCGCGTCGCCACGCAGGTCCTTGAGCGTCAGTTCTTGTGCCGTGCGTGCATCCTCGTCGCCGGCGCCCAGCGTCCTCGGGTCGGCGTCCGACGGGGCCACCGTCGCCATGATCCGCTCGCTCAGGCTGTTGAGCGTCCGCACAATCGGCACGTCCTTGCGCGGCCGCATCTCCACGTCCTTTTGGTTGCCGCTCCGCACGCCGCCCTGGTTCTCCTCGTTGGCCTCCAGGTCAATCATGTGCGGCACCTGCGCCGACAGAATCAGACTCGACACAATCGTGTCGTCCTTGGCGTCGTACCGGTCAAAGAGCGGGTCGGCCCGGTCGGCGTCCGTCACGCGCTCGCCACGCAGCGTCTTGGACAGCTTGCTCAGGAAGAAACGCGACCAGAACTGCGCCTCCGACACGCGCGGCACGTTCTCGTCGTAGATGCGCTTGACCAGCGGGTGCTGGCCCAGAATCATCTGCACCTGCTCCAGGCTAATGTTGAGCCGAAGTTCGCCGTCCACCGTCTTTGGCTTGATCGTCGACAGAACATTGTACGCGCCCTTTTTCTGGCTCGTCTCGATGGCGTGTGCCCGTAGCAGCGCCGTGCGTGACGCCCAGAACTGTGCGTTGAACGCCGCGTCCGACACCGACGCCGGCTTGCTCTGCTGCGCGTCCATGTACGTCTGGTGCAGGGCCTTGTCTTTTTTCATCAGCGACTGCTGCAGCTCAATGTCGCTGCGCAGCTGGGCGTCGTCGAACCACTTGGCCGAGGGCGGTTTGGCCGACGCCGCGCTGAACGGCATGCTCGACGCCGCACCCGCCGCGCCAGGGACCGATTTCGTGGCCGCATCGCCGGCCGCCGGTTTGGGGATGCTCGGGTCGTTGGCCCGGGTCTCGGCAATGATGCGTGACAGCAGGTCCTTGATCGCGTTCGCCTCGCGTCGCGCGTCCGTCGGCGAGTTGAAGTGGAACAGGTAGACCGTCGGGTCGCCCGTCGTTCCCGGGAGCTTTTCAAAGATCTTGAGCATCACCTTGGCCGCCGTGTCGGGTGTCTGCTGGAGGTCTGCCTGTTAGCACGACGCGTTTTGACTTTGTGAAGGACGTACTCGAAATGTTCCCGGTCGCAATGGTAATGGGCGCACCGCCCGTCACCGGCGTCCATGACACGCGTGTGTGGTCATCGCTGACGTCGATGAAGCCCTCCTTCTTCTTGTACACCGCCTTGCCCTGCACCTCGGGCATCGTGGCGATGACGTCGGCCTCGATCGTTCAATTCGTCCAATTCGTCAATTCGTATTCGTCCAGTTTGTCCGTGGCTGGTTCAGGGGACGGGTGCGTGGCCAGTGCGTGCTGGCAGTCGGTTTCCCCTCGGTCTATCGGCTCGGATGTCGCTCGTAACGCGACCGGCTCGCGTGGCTTCTCGCAGCCTCGCGTTTCGCTCTCGTTGCAGCTTGATCGCGAACCAAGCCAAGCGATCTGCCCAAGTGGGGCGCCCAAACGGCAACGACCGCGCTGTGCCCAGCGAATCGGCCCTGTAATGCGTTGATGGCGGACGCGTGACACTGCACGTGGGGCTATATGTACGGATCTGGCACAGTGTTGCCACAGTAATGCACTGTCTGCGTGCTGCAAACTCTTGCAGGGCTTACCGGGCCCGTAAAAAGAGGCGTAATACGTAACGCGGAGCAATACGGACTGTGCCTGGCCTGAGCCGAACTGTGCGGCCCACTTCTTCCCTATTCGGGCTGCGCCTGCCGGCTAAGCCGTCATCGTGCCCGCCTCGGCCAATCAGTTTTTCGCCCATTGGCCACCGCTGCTGGTGTCGCCTGCCAAAACAGTGCAAACAGGCAAACAGCTGAAGATTTCCCTCATCCCTATTGGAAAGACCATGGGCCGCCCATTTCCAATTGTTTTGTCTATTTTGTCTATTAAATTTTCATTTTGTTTATCTCGGCTCTGATTGTGCATCGACACTTTTGTGCCTGCCTCTGTCCTCCTGACCGTTCTGACTCGCCTCCAAAACCTCTCCCTCAACCCTTTTGCTTTGTGGGTTGCAGTTCTGTTGCTGTTCTGTTACGACGCTCGCCCGATCGTCACTGTGAGTCCCGTGTCCCGTGTTTTGCATTGCCTCCTCCCTTGCTGTGCCCTGCTTGTCTTGTCTTTTTGGCTCAAGCTCCTGCCTTATAACCAATGCCAGCTGGCCTCGGCACTCAATCTACGCAAACGGCAGTCGCGTTGTTTACCTGGCCTCTCACTTTGCACCCTTTCCATCCACAACTGGCTGTTTCGTACCCTTTTGTGACTGTCTCTTTCTAACATCCAACAGCCAGCTCTTGACGATCACCGCGACATTCTGAGGACCCGCGATCCGCTGAGCTCACGCTCACCACGACACCGATTCTCGACCTCCAGACTCGCCAGCATGCTGAGAGGTTCTCTCTGCAAGGCCAGCGGCCTGGCGGCGCCCAGCTTTGCACGCGCCGCCGCCGCCTCCCGATCCATGGCCACTGTCGCGCGTCCGACGGCCAGCAAAAGCCTCGTCGCCGGCCGCCGCCCCCTGGCCGTTGCCCTCGCCTCAAAACGCTTCGCGAGCGCCTCGCACTCGCCGCCGAGCCCCAACGACAACTTTCTCTCGGGCAACGCTGCCAACTACATTGACGAAATGTACATGCAGTGGAAGGAGGACCCCAAGAGCGTCCACGTCTCGTGGCAGGTCTACTTTAAGAATGTCGAGAGCGGCGACATGCCCATCTCGCAGGCCTTTACGCCCCCCCCGTCGCTCGTCCCCAGCGCCGCCCTGCCCGGCCTGGCTGCCGGCTCCGGCGTCGGCCTGGCCGAGGGGTCCAACGTGACGAACCACTTGAAGGTGCAGCTGCTCGTGCGTGCGTACCAGGCCCGTGGCCACCTCAAGGCCAACATTGACCCCCTGGGCATCCGCAACGAGTCCAAGGGCTCCGGCAACGTCAAGCCCAAGGAGCTCACCCTGGAGCACTACCAGTTCACCGACAAGGACCTCGACACCGAGTACACCTTGGGCCCCGGCATCCTGCCGCGCTTCAAGCGCGACGGCCGTGAGAAGATGACGCTGCGCGAAATCATTGCCGCCTGCGAAAAGATTTACTGCGGCTCGTACGGCGTCGAGTTCATCCACATCCCCGACCGCGACAAGTGCGACTGGCTGCGCGAGCGCATCGAGGTCCCGCAGCCCTTCAAGTACTCGATTGACGAGAAGCGCCGGATCCTGGACCGTCTCATTTGGAGCTCGAGCTTCGAGTCGTTCCTGTCGACCAAGTACCCCAACGACAAGCGCTTCGGCCTCGAGGGCTGCGAGACGCTCGTGCCCGGCATGAAGGCCCTGATTGACCGCAGCGTCGACTATGGCGTCAAGGATATCGTCATTGGCATGCCCCACCGTGGCCGTCTGAACGTGCTGTCGAATGTTGTGCGCAAGCCCAACGAGTCCATCTTCAGCGAGTTTGCCGGTTCCGCGCACGCCGAGGACGAGGGCTCGGGCGACGTCAAGTACCACCTGGGCATGAACTTTGAGCGCCCCACGCCGTCGGGCAAGCGCGTGCAGCTGTCGCTCGTTGCCAACCCGTCGCACCTGGAGGCCGAGGACCCTGTCGTGCTCGGCAAGACGCGTGCCATTCAGCACTACAACAATGACGAGTCGACGCACACGAGCGCCATGTCGGTGCTGCTGCACGGCGACGCCGCGCTCGCGGCGCAGGGCGTCGTCTACGAGTGCCTCGGCTTCCACTCGCTGCCCGCCTTCTCGACCGGCGGCACCATCCACATTGTCGTCAACAACCAGATTGGCTTTACGACGGACCCGCGTTTTGCGCGCTCCACGCCCTACTGCACGGACATTGCCAAGGCCATTGACGCGCCCGTCTTCCACGTGAACGCCGACGACGTTGAGGCGGTCAACTACGTGTGCCAGCTGGCGTCGGACTGGCGCGCCCAGTACAAGCAGGACGTCATTATTGACATTGTCTGCTACCGCAAGCACGGCCACAACGAGACGGACCAGCCGTCGTTTACGCAGCCGCTCATGTACAAGCGCATCAATGGGCACGAGCCCCAGATTGACATTTACGTCAACAAGCTGCTGCAGGAGGGCACCTTTACCAAGGAGGACATTGAGGAGCACAAGAAGTGGGTCTGGGGCATGCTCGAGGACAGCTTCAGCAAGTCCAAGGACTACCAGCCGACGTCCAAGGAGTGGACGACGTCGGCCTGGAACGGCTTCAAGTCGCCCAAGGAGCTGGCGACGGAGATATTGCCGCACAACGCGACGGGCGTCGACCAGAAGACGCTCGAGCACATTGGCGAGGTCATTGGCACGGCGCCCGAGGGCTTCACGGTGCACCGCAACCTGAAGCGCATCCTGAGCCAGCGCACCAAGTCGGTCGTCGAGGGCAAGAACATTGACTGGTCGACGGCCGAGGCGCTGGCCTTTGGCTCGCTTGTGACCGAGGGCCACCACGTGCGCGTGTCGGGCCAGGACGTCGAACGTGGCACCTTTTCGCAGCGCCACGCCGTCTTCCACGACCAGGAGACTGAGGACATTTACACGCCGCTGCAGCACATTAGCAAGGACCAGGGCAAGTTTAGCATTTGCAACTCGTCGCTCAGCGAGTTTGGCGCGCTCGGCTTCGAGTACGGCTACTCGCTGACGTCGCCCAATGCGCTCGTCATGTGGGAGGCGCAGTTTGGCGACTTTGCCAACAATGCACAGTGCATCATTGACCAGTTCATCGCCTCGGGCGAGGTCAAGTGGATGCAGCGCACGGGCCTCGTCATGTCGCTGCCGCACGGCTACGACGGCCAGGGCCCCGAGCACTCGTCGGGCCGCCTGGAGCGGTACCTGCAGCTGTGCAACGAGGACCCGCGCGAGTTCCCGTCGGTCGAGAAGCTGGACCGCCAGCACCAGGACTGCAACATGCAGATTGCCTACATGACGACGCCGTCCAACCTCTTTCACATTCTGCGCCGCCAGATGAACCGCCAGTTCCGCAAGCCGCTCATCATCTTCTTTAGCAAGTCGCTCCTGCGCCACCCGATTGCGCGTTCGAGCATCGAGGAGTTTGTCGGCGACTCGCAGTTCCAGTGGATCATTGAGGACCCCGCGCACGCGGCCGGCACGCTGAAGCCGCACGACGAGATTGAGCGCGTGATTCTCTGCTCGGGCCAGGTGTACGCGGCGCTGCACAAGTACCGCGCGGACCAGGGCATCGACAATGTCGCGATTACGCGCGTCGAGCAGCTGCACCCCTTCCCGTGGCAGCAGGTGCGCGACAACCTGGACGCCTACCCCAACGCCAAGACCATTGTCTGGGCGCAGGAGGAGCCGCTCAACGCCGGAGCCTGGACGTTTGTGCAGCCGCGCCTGGAGACGATTCTGAACCACACGCAGCACCACGACCACAAGCACCTCATCTACGCCGGCCGCAACCCCAGCGCATCCGTGGCCACCGGCACCAAGTCGTCGCACACCAAGGAGGAGCAGGACCTGCTGGAAATGGCCTTTACAGTGAAGCAGGACAAGCTGAAGGGCGAGTAGCGTCGCGACAGCACGATCCAACGGAAGAAGCGGAAGATTACGTAATTAGACTTTTTTCAATCGATTTCAGTGACCAGTAGCATATCATACCAGTTGCAAAAGCACAAATACTCGATTGCAGACAAACACCTACCGCCGCTTCTTACGCTCCTCCTCCACCTTTTGCCGCTTCCGGCTCTCTTGTGCAATCATGTCGGTCAGGTCGTCGTCGTACTCGCGCCGCCACTGTGCACCGACACCTTCCTCGCGCCGGCCCTCGTCGAAACGCCGCTGCAGCTCTTCGCGCGAAAGTCCATCGAGCGCTTCTGGGTCGAGCGCCACATCGACATCGCCGGGTTTCTTGCGTTTGCGTGCCTGGTCGTCGTCCTGGCCCAGGACCGGCCGCCCGGTCGGCAGGTCGTACGCCCGGTCGCTGCCAAAGAATCCACGCGCCTGGGTCTGTCGCTCGGGCACCACCGTGTACGCCGACCGCGGCCCGGCCGACTCTTCCGTCTCGTAGCCACGTCGGGTCTTGCGCAGATCCATCTCGCCCGCCGCGCTCGTACCGACGCCCAGTGGCGGTGCAGGGTAGTCGGTCGGGACGGTGCTGACGTAGCCGCTCGGCGTCTCGAGGCCCCGTCGCGTGTCGTCGTCGTCGTCGTCGTCGTCGTCCTCTTCTTCTTCTTCGTCTTCGTCTTCCTCCTCCTCCTCCTCGGCTGGTGGCTGCAGCTCGCCCCAAATCTCGCGCTCGACGGGAACGCCGAGGGCCGCCATGGCTGCCGCCTGGGCCGCCGCAGCAGCTTCGGCCTCGGCGCCCATGGGCAGACCGTCGGGCCCGAGGGCGCCAAAGATGTCGCCGCCGTAGAGGGGCCGGTTGTACTCGTCGACAGGCGGTTTCCCCCACTGACCCTGTCCATAGCCCCAGGCGGCACCCGGCGGCAGCGGTGCGTTGAGGCCCGGGATCTTGAGGTTCGGGTACGATGGCGGCGGCCCAAAACGTTGCTGCTGGAGCAGCCACGGCGGTGGAAACCCGGGCGGCATGCCGAGGGCTTCTCGGAGTGCGTCCGAGATCTCGCCCGGCTTGTAGTTGCGGAACTCGCCCTCCCACTCCTTGCCCTCGTAGTAGACGTCGCCGAAACGGGTCAGGGCCGGCTTGGTCTGGAAGCGGAAGAAGGCGTCGTAGAGTTTCTGGTAGTCAATGTCGAGCTTGCCCATTTTGGGCGCGACGCGTTCGCGCTGTTTCTGCTTCAGCGACTGCTCGGCCTGCTTCTCGAGCACGGCGTCGCGCATCTCGGTGATGCCCGTCTCGGCAATAAAGGCAGGCAGCCGGAACGGCGGTTTCTCGACACCGCGTTTGCTGGACAGGTACTCGCGCTTGAGCGACCAGTGCGCCGGCACGGGCACGACATTCTTCTGTGCTTTCAAGATGACGAGCAGGCGCGGGTCCGACGACGACACGTCGTGCCACTCGACGACCTCGGGCGTGCTGACGAGCGCCTTGAGCTCGGCGACCGACAGCATGTTGAGCTTCTTGCGCTTCTTCTTGGACAGCTTGGGCGTCTCGTCGTCGTCGGGGATCGCGTCAAAGTCGTCGTTTTGAAAGACCTCGCCCTGGTGGCCGGCATTGGCCGCGCGCGCCACGTCGTCGTCCAGCGGGTTCGGGCCAAAACGGCTAAAGACGTCTTTGAAAGGGGCAAACGATGGGTCGTCATAGTCAAACTCGGCCGCCGGTTTCGCAGGGGCTGTCGTTTCTGTTGTCTCCCTCGTTTCTGTCGTGTCCCTCGTGTCTGTCGATTCTGTCGTGTCCGCCGAATCCGCCGGTAATGATGGCGCCGCCGTCTCGGTTTGTGTCGTCTGACGCGTTAACAAAAGTCGACCGCATCACGCTCACGCTCATCCTACCTTGGCCTTTTTCTCCTCCTTCTTCTTTGCGCGCCGCATCTGGTTCTTGGTCATCTTGGTGGTCGCCATCGTGCCGGTTTGTCTGTCTCGTCGTCCGAGTGTGAGAGCCAGTGTCGTGTCGTGATGCTCGCCGGTCGTGTATGCCAATGTCAATGCCAGCCAAGGCCTGGACACGCGAAATTTTGGAGCTCATGCTTGATCGCGAATAAAGTGGAGCACAGCCGCGTCCGTGTGGCGTATCCTGCCAAGTGTGGCTGAGCGGTCCAATGCAGAGACCCACTCTTGCTACTAGGTGGCTCGTATGCCGGCGTGTAAGAGACGAGCCACACACATTCAAGCACCCCTTTCACCAGCCGTCGCAACCACACGACACACGACACATTTCGCTTTCCCGAGCCTGTACACAGAGTGATTGATCGACAGAGCTGTTCTGCTTGCTGCCTGCACGCGATGCAACCGTAACGCGGCGTCTCTGTTCCTCCTCGTGCCTCGCTCGCTCGCCTCCACGTCGACGTCGACGACCACGCGCCAAGCCGAGCTCATGCGACAACACCGCCGGCCATCCACCGCAAGACCATCGCCTCTGCCTCTGCACACGGACACGCGACCGCAAACGCACACGCACACGCACACGCGACCGCACACGCACACGCCATGGGCACCGACGACGGCCTCGAAAAGTTCCCCGAGCTTGACGTCCACGACACATCCGGGCTCGAGCACACCACCAGCCATGGCGCAAGGGCGGGTGCACAGTCGACCGGGCTGCCGGCGCCGACAGACCAGTGGAAGGCCCGCAAGGACCTGTCGGGCAACCACGCGGGCACACGATGGACGCCTGCACAAGCACCATCACCCTACGGCCACGGCGGCGCACACAGCTCGGGCAAAGGCCACTACCGACAAAAGAGTCTCGGCGAGGCCCTGCACGCAATACGCACTCGGTCCGGTAGCACCAGCCAGAACGTACACGAGATTGCCGATGCCCTAAAAGCGCCCGTCTCGCCCATGCTCGTTGTAGGTTTTTTCTTTTTCTTTTTTTATTATTCTTTTAAATTATTTGCTGACCTCCAGTTTCTGTGCGTGCTGTGGTACGGCTCGTCGGCGCTCACCAACACGTCGTCCAAGTCGATTCTCAACGCTTTCGAAAAGCCGGCGACGCTCACTGTTGTGCAGTTTGCCTTTGTCTCCTTCTTCTGCATCCTGCTCGCCTGGCTGGCACGCGTCTTCCCCGCCCTCAGGCGACACATGCCCATGCTCAAGACGGGCATTCTGTACCCGACGGCCGACGTGATCCGGAGCACGCTGCCATTGACCGGCTTCCAGATTGGCGGCCACCTGCTCAGCTCGACGGCGACGACCAAGATCCCCGTCTCGCTCGTGCACACCATCAAGGGCCTGTCGCCGCTCTTCACGGTACTCGCATACCGCCTCTTCTTTGACATTCGCTACCCGACGGCGACGTACCTGTCGCTCGTGCCGCTGACGGCCGGCGTCACGCTCGCGTGTTCCGGCAGCCACTCGTTTAGTGGCGGCCAACTGCTCGGCATCGTCTATGCCCTGCTCGCGACCATTATCTTTGTCACGCAAAACATTGTCTCCAAGCGCATCTTTAACGAGGCGGCCCGTGCCGAGGCCGAGGGTCATGGACGTGGCGGTCACGGTGGACATGCCGGCGGCCCACGCAAGCTCGACAAGCTGAACCTTTTGTGCTACTCGTCGGGCATGGCGTTCCTGCTGACGCTGCCCATTTGGTTCTGGAGCGAGGGCATCGGTCTGCTGGGAGACTTTTTGTCAGACGGCTCGCTCGACCTCGCCGATGCGCCCAACTCCTTTGACCATGGTCGCCTGTTTGTCGAGTTTGTCTTCAACGGCTTCTTCCACTTTGGCCAGAACATGCTCGCGTTCGTGCTGCTCTCGCGCGTCTCGCCCGTCACCTACTCGGTCGCCAGCCTCATCAAGCGCGTCTTTGTCATTACCGTCGCCATCATCTGGTTCCGCAACCCGACCAACTGGGTCCAGGCTGCCGGTATCGCCCTCACCTTTACCGGCCTCTACTTTTACGACCGCACCAACCAGAACAAGGCCGACAAGCGCGCACGCACCCTGACCGTCAGCAAAGACGCCCAGCCGCTGCTGCCGCTTAGCAACACCGTCAGCTCGGCCGCCGGCGTCGGGCTCGGCCTGCAGAACAGCGGCGTCAACTTTGACAAGTACGAGGCCACCGTGCACCCGTACACGCCCGGCTACACGCCCGCCGCCGCCGACGACTACAAAAAGTCGGACAATGTCGGCCGCGAGCCGACACGCGTCAGTCCTGCAGGGTGGATGCCACCAGGCACGCGCCAGGAGTCGACATGGCGCGTCGGCGACGACCCCGTCCAAGCCGCCGCATAACTTTCTTTTTTCTTACATTCTAGACGGTATACGGTTTCTTTGGTTTACTGGGTATGATAAATAGTCTTATGTACAGTCTTTTGCAACCTTGTAGTGTACGAATGATGCACAATGTCAGGCGTACGGCTTCTTCAGAGGGTCTGTGTCTTCGGTCTTGGGTCTTGGCGCATGGCACGTATCGTGCCAATAGATCTGGGCTCAGATACACGGACCAGCTCACCTATTTGCACTTTCGCTCTACTTCCTGATTTGGCAGTTTTCGGGTTACCACAATTCGACCACCGCACATTGTCGTCGGGTTTGTAGGCGTACTCAGCTCGTGCAAGTCTAAAGATGGAATGCTGAAGCAGAGGACAGCCTCGATCTGTCTTCAGTGTCACTAAGCTTTTTTGGCCATCCCTTTTTCTTGGCTATCCAAAAGGCTTAATGGCCTGGTGGGATACGGCTCAGCGAAATAGCTATAATCTTACAAGCTTCATCTTGGTCCATGTATACAGGACGCTCGCTTAAATCCGAAAGTTTGACAAATATTTACCAGAGCCGCAACCTCACCTAAAGGCAAACTTCCACGTTTTCAATAATGTAGTGACGACTTGAGGCGGAAAGAAGTCACGTGACTTATCACGAGTGGACCTCGCCGCTTGCGGCGGTGGGGCAGGTCTGTAAGTCGTGTCGATGCACTGAATGCTCGTGACAGCTCGAAACGAGGACAGCTCGAAACGAGGTTGACCCATCGACCGTTTACCTTCATCCGCCAATCCGCACAGCGCCTACCGAGCCGAGTCCTGCAGACATCGCTTACCCGCATACGATGGTGTGCACAACGCACACGCAGCCTCTACAGCCTACAGCCCGAGCGCATGCACGGTAATCGACCAGCGACAAAAGGAACCGACCAGCGTCAAGAGATAGACAACGTCGACCATGCCTCGCAGCACGCGCTCGCGCGGGTCGGTGGGCGATGGCGTGTCTCCCGCACACGATACGGGGTTGATGATTGAGCTGCCGTCGCGCTCGTCACGGTCGCGGCGGCCTGCATCGTCACACACGGACACTAATGCAAACGCCCGCGCGTCACACGCGCGTGATACACGCCATGCCGCGATTGCGACGTATGCCGAGCCGCCGAGCGACGACGACGCGCTCGACGACTTTTTTAGCGACCGCTCGGACGGCGGCGACGTCGGCGGAGTCGGCGGAGTCAGCGGATCGTCGGGCGACGACGACGACTCGAACGACGACGACGACGACGACAGCGACTTTGATGTGGGCCGGCGGTCCAAGCGGTCCTTGTACGACCCGGGCGAGGACGACCGCACGATGCGCAGCGGCCCGGCCAAGCGACGTCGGCTGCAGCGGATGCGGCCACGCGTGGCGAATGCTCCTGCGACGACATCGACGGCCCAGACGACATCGACACAGACATCGCCTCGGCGCACACGCGACCGTGGGGCCTCCGGGAGATCCCACCGTCGTCGCGGCAGCATGGCCGACTTTATCAGCGACCGGAACGACGCCGAAAACGAGAAATCGCTTAAAAAATCGCCAAAAAAATCGCCCAAAACGCCAAAGCGGACGTCTCTGCCGCTCGACACGCTGCCGTACATGGTTCTGGTCTCCGTCTTTGAGCATGCGGCGCGGCCAATGACGGTCGACAGCGTCCGGTGGCTGGCGGCGGCGGCACGGACGTGCCGGGCGTTTGCCGAGCCGGCTCTACGCGTTCTGTACGAGAAGCCGCCGATGATGAGCATGAACATGGCGCACAGTCTGTTTGATATGCTGTCGCGCAAGCGCGTACGTCCGCTCTTTCCCTACCACGCCAAGATCCGGGCACTGTCCATGGACGTTGGGTCGCTGGCGACGCACTCGTACAAGGGCCGGCGGCTGGACATTGCGGCGCTCATCAAAATGTGCCCTCGGCTGGTTCACGTGGACCTTCGCCACTGGCAGGACGGCCCGCCGTACCGCGAGCACAACCAGGCGATGCGGTGGCGGTACCCTGACGACCTGATGGAGGTGCTGGAGGAGCCCGAGGCCGACGAGTGGGAGGACCTGAGCGAGGGCGAGGCTGCAGTCTCGACCCACATTATCGTGGACGAGCCGCGACGGCCGCTGCGGCTGGAGAGCTGGCGCTGGAACTACATGATGTGGGTGTCGCTCGAGACGATGCAGCGCGTGCACAGCCTGCCGTCCTTTTCGACGCTGCGGTCGCTGACGCTCGTCAAGTTCCCGCAGGCGTCGACGGCGCTGAACCTGACACGTGACCCGCTGGTCCGGCCGCCGACGAACCACGAGTTTGCAACGGCCATGGCGGCGCTCGTGCGACAGCTGCCACTGCTGACGCACCTGTGCATGGAATCGTGTGGCGTCGTCGACGACGTCTTCTTTGACGCGCTGCCGCCGCTCAAGCACTTGGAGCTGCTGAGCTGCAGCAACGTCGAGTCGGGACCGCTGGCGGCGTACCTGCTGACGAGCGGACAGGAACTGACGGAGCTGACGCTGCACCACAACCGCGGGCTCAGCCTCGAGTTTCTCACCGTGCTCGGGTCGGCGTGCCCGCGCCTCGAGGCGCTGCGCATGAACCTGGCCTGCTACTCGCGCCTCTTCTTCTCCGGCGACGCGGGGCCCGAGTACGAGCGCCTGTTTGACGCGACGCAGGTTCCCGCGTGGCCGTCGCGTCTGCGTGTGCTCGAGCTCGAGAACCTGCGGCGCTGGGACGCACCGGCCGCCGAGATGTTCTTTCAGTCCCTCGTCGACGCAGCGCCGCGGCTGCCGGACCTGCGCGTGCTCGTCATCAAAGCCATGCTCAACATTCCCTGGCGCCAGCGATCCGCCATTCGCGACAAGTGGGAGACGGCCCTCAAGGACGTCTTTCAGCGGCCATGGACCCCGCCGAAGCCCCAGGCCTTTTATGATCACGTGCGAGCAGCGAGTGACCGGTCAGAGCAAAACGACCGAAAAGAAGAAAAGATGGAGAAAACGGAAAAGACACCCCGGCGAGCGTCGCCGCCACGCCGGAGCAGCCGTATCGCGACGGGGCCGACGCTGGCTGCAAAGGAGAGCGGGCGGTCGTACCGCGAGCCCGACACGGACGACAGCGACAGCAGTCTCAGCAGTCTCAGCAGTCTCAGCGACGGCACGACGGATTCAGAGGACGGAGTGGACAAGATCTTTGTGCACGGCATGTGCGACATTGTTGACGTGCGTTTCGACAACCAGAAGCCCGTCGAGGTGCAGTACACGATGGAGGACTTTGAGGACAGCGAGCCCGACGAGGACGACGAGTGGACAGGCTAGTCTGCGTTTGAGGCGTTTGAGTTTGAAGGCGTTTGGTGTTTAAGGCGTTTATGGTTTGCGTTGATACCTGGCGTTAGACTTATTACTATCTAATTGGGGCGTTAGACTTTTACTATCTAATTTTAAGGGTGAGCTTGTCCTTTCGTCACTCTCCACTGGGCGCCGTAGCGCCACTGCACGACGAGTCCGAGACTGGCGACGACCTGCATCGCGACACAGGCGGAAAAGGCAGGCCCGGTACCGATGGCACGCACGAGGGGCATGACAAACGAGGAGCCACCAGCGGCCAAGAGGCAGCGTGCGAGGTTGAAGCTGGCGGTGGCACTGCCGCCGCCGCCGTGGACGTCGACGAGGTACGTGGTGACGGCGCTGGCGGTCCCGATGCTCGTCCAGCCGCTGACAAAGGTGGCGGCAATGGGTGCGGCGAGGTGCACGCCGCGGTCGACGGTCCAGCCAAAGGCGAGGATGGAGAGGCACTGCAGGCCGGCAAAGACGGGCATCTGGCGCAGGCGCGCGTGCTCGAGGGTGCCGCCCGATGCAGTGGTGGCGCGGTAGTGGTGGTCGAGGAGGCGGCCGGTGACGAGCGTGCCGATGATGGAGCCGACGCCGTTGGCGATGAACGAGAGACCGGTCTGCATCTCTGTGAGGCCGTACTGTTCCTGGAAGAGCGTCGACAGCGCCGTGATGCTCATCTGCCAGACGGCGTAGTAAATGCTGGCAAAGAGCAGGAGGGGGGCCGCCTTTTTGCTGAGCAGGATCCGCAGTGGCGCCAGCAAGTCGATGGGTGGCAAGGTCTTGGAGGTCTTGGCCGTCACCGGGACAAAAGGCGTCAAAGTATACTTTTGAAAGACGCAGAGGGGGTAGCGTGCGAGCACGTCGAGGTCCGAGGGCGCGCGGCTGCCGTTTCCGACGAGCACACGAAGTGTCTCGGGCAGCACGAGCACGAGAAAGACGAGAAAGACGCCGCTGTAGATGGCGAGGAACCAAAAGACGCAACGCCAGCCGCCGAGGGCGCCGGAGCCCGAGAGCGCGCCGCCAATGACGGGCCCAATGGCGACGGGCACCAGCAGGCCCGCCTGGAAGACGCCCATGAACCCGCCTCGGTTCGCACGGGTCGTGACGTCGCCAATGACGCCGGCGCCAATGGCAATCGTGCTGGCCGATCCGGTGCTCTGCAGCCCACGCAAGACGAGCAGCGTCGCGTAGTTGCGTGCGAGCGCGAGCCCGATGCACGCGCCGAGAAAGACGACAAAGGTGCCAAGGTACGTGACACGGCGGCCGCGTGCGTCGCTAATGGGGGCCCATAGGCTCGGTGCCAGGGCCTGGAAGACGAGGTAGACGGTGACGGTCAGGTTGACGAGCTCGGCCGAGACGTCCAGGTCCGACGCGATTGTCGGCAGCGCGGGGAAGTAAATGTTGGACGCGAAGCCGGAGAATGTCGCGGCAACAGCGGCCGTTGCCACGATGAGCGCACGCTGGTGGTGGTCAAAGATGGTGAATGGGTGGAGGTTGGGCGTCCCCGGGGGGTCGTCCGAGTGTGGGCCGTCGACAGAGGTCATGGTTGCTGCGTAGTGAACTGTTCCTTTTGCTCAGACAGTCGCTGACCACCGTCAAGCAGTGCTGAACCGGCCATGACGCTGGTATTTGTATGTCGAGACGAACGTGTGTTTGTATGTCGAGGAAAGTGGACCCGGAGTCGGCCGGAGTGCGTTGCGGTTGAGACTGGGAACGACGTTGGACAGCAGGCGTGCACGAGATGAGACGGCGGTATCAGCTGCGGAACGAGGCGATCGGACGCGCCATCCGGGCAGTATCAGGTCAAGACGAACCAGCGACGGGCCGAGCCGAGCGCAGCGTTGGTCCGGGTAGCACAGCCACGCAACCGTCACTGCGTACAGCGGCCGATGCTGGCCCGACTGGGCACGCCAGACTCCGTCACTGGCGTCATCTGTTTCGCGGCTTGCCGAGTCACCGAGTCGGGCGTCGTTGATGTCGTGCGGTGGCTGGTGGGTGGCTTGTTTTGTGCCGATGCTGGATCGTGTCTTGGATTCGTGGTGGCGGCACCGCAGGTCGGATGTACGGCACTGCATGTCTCACGCGCCGTCACACGCCGGGCACGCTTCTGTGACTCGGAACCACAGTTCATGTCGAGTTTGGAGCTTGACTGGTATCGTGGTCTCGTTGGTATTCAGTAAATAACACCCAATGTGGTTAGCACGATTAAATAAATAGCACCAGTGTGGTTAGCACGGACGTCACGTGCCGCATCACATGACCTATTGCTGGGTGGAGATGACCGCGTTGTTGACATTACCATCTGCACCTACCTTGCACGTAATCTCGGAAGGAGCCCCGGCACGGTACGAATATTTGCGTCGCGTGCGTGGCTGCCTTGTTGACACACATCACGTGGCGCCCGTGTTTTTGAGCCTCTTTTTGTTATGATTTTTGAGCTCTTTTTGTTACGATTTTTGAGCCTTTTTGTTACGATACCACGCACCGCCTGTCACCACTGCCGACGCCTCTGCCCCGGTTGGCCCTCCTCACCTCTTGCTCGACCTTGCGTCTGAAAACAGCACCCACGCATTCACGTCTGCCATGGGCTTTTTGTGCAAATCGCCACCACCGCCTTGACCTGCCAGTAGTCTCTCCGCTTGCGCTGCCATGCCTCAGCCAGGCCGCCGTCAGCTGCCGTTCCTCCACCGCAACTGGTCCGTCGGCGTCGCTGCGTGCCAGGCGTGGACGCCCAGGCGCGTCCCGCGCGACCCAAAGAACGACGACCCAAAGAACGACGACCCAAAGAACGACGACCCAAAGAACGACGACCCAAAGAACGACGACCCAAAGAACGACGACCCAAAGAACGACGACCCAAAGAACGACTACGACAATCCTGACGACAAGAACGACGACAATCTTGACGAGGGCCCCGGGTCCCCGACCAAGCGCCGACGGGTCGACGATACCGTGACGGACCGACATCCGGAAGAGCCCGCGTTTGCCCGCCTGCACCTCGCCGAGTACCCCAGCTATGCACGCCCCTTGCCAGCACGGCCGCAGTCGACGGCTGCCGACGGCCTGCGCGTCCAGCTGTTCAACATCTTCCACCAGTCCACGCCGCGCCTCCGCTACACGGCCCTTCCGGCGCCGGCCCCGCCCCCGCCGCCGCCCAAGGTTGGATCGCGCCCAACCCGGGCCGCCTCGGCCTTGGCCGCCCCCAGCCCAACCGCCGGCCCGGCCGCCAGTCCGGCCGCCAGCACCGAGCGCAGCGCAACACGCTTTACCCTCACGATCCGCGAACTGGTGAGCGACAAGACCCTGTTCTGCATCTCGCAGAACGGCTACCTCGAAGGGTACCGCACCAGCTCCGGCTTTGGGTTCGCACGTATCATGCTCTACACGTTCAATGTGCCGCTGGACCAGCTCGGCACGCTGCGCCGCGCCGCGGCCGACAAGTACGTGCTGCGCATCGACATTGAGTCGGCGGTCGCGTACACTGGCAACACCGAGACCGACGGCCCTGGTTCCTGGCCGCCCCTCGACCTGCTGCCCCGCAGCCAAACCGGCCGGCGAGGCAGGGACTTGAAAACGAGTGCGCCCACCTGCGTCCTCTTTGCCGAGTCGGACGACTTTTTCGGGCGTCCGCGCGTGCGCGTGCCGCTCTGGCTGCGCGAGAGCGCACAGCACCGGCCCGTCGTCACCAAGTTTGTCATTGACATGGACGTGCGCTGGGCGTCGGGGCTGGTCCGCCCGCCGACGCCAGAGCGTGAGCCGAGTCGGTCCTCGGACGACGCTGGCGCGACGAGCGAGACGACCCCCGACGCCGACGCGACGACCCCCGGCGCGACGACCTCCTATGCGATACGAGAGGTGTCGCCGAAGCCGCACGTCCATGGTGACCCGCTGTGGCCGCTGCTGGTCGAGGGCGGCGGCGCGTCCAACGGCAAGCCGTCGCAGCGCAGCCACGCGTTCCCGATGCTCGCGCGTGGCCAGGGCGCACACGCGCTGCGCTACTCGATGCGTGCGCGGCAGCTGGCGGCCAACGAGCGCAGCGTCAAGATCTCGTACGAGTACGACACCAAGCGCGTCGAGATCAACGGCTACGTGTGCTGCCTGTGCATGGCGGCGTGCCCCGACATCGACCAGCTGCGCGCGCACCTCTTGGTCCATCTGCACTATGAGTTTGACTACGAGCACCGGCCCGTCGCGCGAGGCACGAGCCATTTCTTCTTTATCGCGCCGGTCGACGTGCCCAGGGCCAAGTCCGGCGCCGTGGAAGCGCCCACGGCGACCGTCCTCCGGCTCGGGTGGCCGCGACAGCCGCTGGACCTGGAGCGGTACCTCGAGGGCGACGACACGTGGGTACGTGCACGCTACGGGTCCAACCACGGCACGCTTTTTATGCGTCGCAGCATGGTCCGGAAGCAGCTGCACCAGCGCACGCGCGACGACTACGTCGAGGTCGAAGGCCAGCCCGTGCTGGTGCCGTTTGAGCAGTCGTTCTTTGACGCGACCACCAAGACGCTGCTCGTGCCCGGCGCGCCGTTACGCAAGACGGTCGTTGACGACTCGTGGCGCTTACAAAAGTTCCGCCAGACCATACAAGAGTTGAGCTACCTGACGGACGACGAAAAGGTCTTTATCCACGCGTGGGACTGCTTTGTCACCGAGCAGGGCGTCACGAACGACGTGTACATTCCGCGCACGATTGTCAAGTTTGCCAAGGCCCACGGCCGCTGTATCACGGCCAGCGTCGCGCGCTCCATGGAGCTCGGGAAACTCGTCGCCCTCATGATCGCGTGCAACATTCTGAGCGACGCCCAGATCCACGCCGTGACGGCCGCAGTCAACGAAGCATGGGCCATTGCCGCCGACCCGACGTCGTTTGAGCCCGAGCCGGCATCGTACTTGGCGCCCAAGCCGTACGTGACGCGCGGCGGCCGCGACTCCTGCACCGTCTGCAAGAGCCCTGCGACCGGCGTCGGCTCAATCATCTGCCGCAACCGCCACTGCCTGGCGCGCATCTACCACCTCGCCTGCCTCCCCACCCCCAAGGTCAACACGACCATCCCCCAATACTGGTACTGTGACGGCTGCGCGCACCTCGCCGATCCTGCCCACTACAACCCCTGATTTCGTGGCCTTTTTTTGCGTCTTGTTACTTGTCAGTGCGTTTATAGGTTTACCACTGCGTGTGGTTGTGCTGATAGTATTTACTGGGTAGGCTTGAATGGCTCAAGTAGAAGACTAAAGTTGAAGGCGCATGACGGGGCGCTGGTTGGCTGGGTTGTGCATGTCATATACAGCTTTTAAATCACGAAGCACTCTTGGTAACATCAAGCCCTATATTTACAAGGGTTGCTTTGTCATCTGCCCCTCACTTGCATGACATTATATATTTGCGGAAGGTGGGATATATCATAGTTGCGCCTTCTCACGGTGCATTTTCATACCACTCTTTTCCAGCCACCCACGTGACCATGCTACAGAGTCGTTTGCCCGTACTCCGCATATATGTATTTACATATTTTTATTCATTTGACGGTGCTCCAAATGTGTCGAAAAGAAAGATGTGCGTCTGAAAAGAAAAGGCGAAAGAGGAAAGAATAGAAGAGAAGAAAAGAAGAGAAGAAAAGAAGAGAAGAAAAGAAGAGAAGAAAAGAAGAGAAGAAAAGAAGAGAAGAAAAGAAGAGAAGAAAAGAAGAGAAGAAGAAAAAGAGAAAAAAAACGTACAGCAGAGGGTATTCGCTGGTCGTCACCGACCCAACTACTAATCCGCCGATTACTGGTTTAACTAGGGGAGAGCGGACGGGATCCCGTGCTTTCCAGTATCTATGGCCGTACGTGGAATATGAGAAGAACATTCTGGTATAAGAATGCATCTTGTGTTTTTCAGCTCAAATTGTGTCACTTTTTTATTAAGATGCATATCTTCTCTTTTCTCGTTTTTGAGTGGTTCTTTTTCTCGAACCATTTTATGTATATATTATATTTAAATAAAATTATACTCTATCCTCAGCTGTGTCGATCGTATCTACAAAGGGAGGCGGCAGGTGCCTTGGTAATAACAATAACGTACTTCGTAGAGCCCTATAATCCAAGATACAGAACCCGATAGGTTACCCTGACGTGCTTTTCGGCTGAGTCGTGGCCACATTAGCATAATCGTCTTGTTCTTGTGTCCCACCACCCCGAGCTGACTGCTGCTTACTTCTTTGCTGGCCGATTAAATCTGTGCATCCGGCAACGGCTATAAATATTAAAACATATCGGTTCGTTCTTGATCCTTGGTGATCGACGGAGGCTACTGTAATTATACGTCACATAAATACACATACGATTCATATACTAGTGTCACGTGAGAAAGATCATACGGTAAATAGCACGCTCTGCCGGGGTATTGGGCTGAAACACAGCCTGCTGGCACAAACAAATCATATCGGAATCACCGACACATCACTCGCCTCCAAACGTCGCCGCCTCTCGTTCATCGTGGCGGGTGCAGCTCCTGCTCCCAGTCCACGTTCTCGCGCTCGCACCACCGCTGCATCACCTGCAGCACGTCGTGCACCGAGTCCTCTATGCTCATCCACGGCCCGACCGTCGTCTTGAGCGCACTGTCCGTCACCAGCGCCTCGTACACGGCCACCTCGGCCCACGCCTCGGTGCGCTGCCTCGTCACTTGCACCAGCCGCTTCAGCCACTCGGTCTCGGACACGCCGCTCCCGTTGCCGGCCGCCGCCACCGCCACCTGGCTGACGACTGCGCACGCAATCTGCTCCAGGCACATGGCCCGCATCTGCACCGTCATGGCCTCAATGGGCCGCATGTGGCGTGCGTGGCTGCGGAGCTCGTGAAAGTGCGCCAACATACTCTGCAAATTCTGCGGGTCCGCCGGCCGGTTGTCCTGCTGCCGCGCCGAGTTGAGCGACTTGAAGGCCACCAGAAACGACATGATCATCTCGAGCGTCTGGACCGCCACGAGCTTGCGCTGCCCGAGCGCCACCACCGACACGGCCGCGCTGCCGTCTGCGCTGGTGCCGTTGCTCATGCGCTTCTGCATCACGGCGTCGCGCGCGTGCTTGAGCCTCGTGCCCAGGCCGGCAAACTGCTGGTGTCGGGACCGGTACTCGGACGACGACACCGGCGCCGTGCCGTGCCCTGTTGTCGGCCGCTCGCTCGGCCGTGGTGTCGCGTTCGTCGCGTTCGTCGAGTGGCTGCCCGGTGTCGCCGCCTGCGAGCCGCTCGACGCCGCGCGGGACATGGACGTCGCCTTGGTAGTGCCCCCGGCGCGGTTGGGCGTCACCGGAACACCTGGCCGTGACCCGGCGTTCTTGTCGCCCGCCGTCTTGGTCTGCTTGGACCGGGGGGCGGGGGGGGCGTCGCGGTCGGCGCGGTCGACGCGGTCGTTGCGATTGATGCTCTGTTCCGCCGAGCGCTTCTTGGAGCTCGTGCTCGCCCCTTTTGTAGCAGCCGCTTTCGGTGTCGGCGTCAGTGCCAGCAGAGCGCTAACACGCTTCGCATTGCGCTTCTTGTACTTCAATTTGACAATCAGCCTCTTGCGGTCGCTGCTGTCGTCCATGTCCGTATTCGGTTTTGCACCGCCTGTACGTGATGGCTTCTTGCCACGTGATGGCTTCTTGCCAGCTGCATCATCGCTTTCGGACGTGTTCTTGCCGTCCCGGTCGCGTTCGTCGCGTTCGTCGCGGTCCTCGTCGCGGTCGTCGCCGTCCCGGTCGCGGTAGTCGCGTTCGTCGCGTTCGTCGCGGTCGTCGCGGTCGTCCCGGTCATCCCGGTCATCGTCGCGGTCGTCGTGGTCCCGGTCGCGCTCGTTGCGGTCGCGGTCGCTCTCGTTGCGGTCGCGGTCGCTCTCGTCGCGGTCGTCCCGGTCTTCCCGGTCGTCGCCGTCCCGGTCTTCCCGGTCGTCGCCGTCCCGGTGGCGGTCCCGGTCCTCGTCGCGCTCGTCACGGTCCCGGCCATCGTCGCGCTCGCGGCCATCGTCGCGCTCGTAGCCGTCCATCTCATCGTCCTCGTAGCGGTCCTCGTGGCGGTCCTCGTGGCGGTCCTCGTCACAGTCCATGTCGTCATCCTCGTAGCCGTCTTCATCGCCGCCCTCGTCGCCGTCGTAGCCGCCCTCATCGCCGTACTCCCCGTCCTCCCCGTCCTCATCGCCGCCCTCATCGCCACCCTCGTGGTCGGCCTGCTCACGCTCCTGGTTCCGGTTCGACACTGTATAGTTCTTGTACTCTCTGAGCGGCGTCTTCCTGTTGATCCGCTGCAGCTCTTCCTCGACAATAGCCGGCAGAGTCGGCGACAGCAGCGCAGGTATCGAGAGCGTGGCGTCCTCCTTGGTCGGCGACGCGTTCGTGCTCGTGCTCGTCGCCGTCCGTGGCCGCTTCGCGAGACCGTCAATCTGCAGCGGCGACAATATCGGCGGCAGCCCCGACGTCCCGTTGTCGTCCGGAGTATGCGATCGTTTGCGGTGGCCCTCACGGTCACGTTCGTCGTCCTCGGCCGGAGCTGTGTGTCCGTTGGTCTGGGGCGCCGGCGACACGGACGAGTGACTGTGCTCGCGGTCGCCGTCTCTGTCTCTGTCTGTGTCGCTTGGTTCGCGGTCGTGTCTCGGCGAGTCATGGTCTCTGTCTGTGTCTGTGCCGCGTAGTTCGCGGTCGCTGCGGTCACGGTACTTGTCACGCAACTTGGCACTGCTCGGTGGCGACGTGCCGTTGCTGCTCCGCTGTCGCTCATCGCGGCGGTCAAGGTCGAGAGGACTGGGCGGGTCGTGCAAACGCCCGTTGTGCTTGGGCGTGTACACCAGCGGCGGGCTCAAGCTCGTGAACACGGCCGACCGCACGCGCTTGGCGGGGCGCATGTTGGCGTCGTGGTCCGAGTACCGCTTGGGCGACTTGGCCAGCGTGTGATGTCTGCAAGTCAGTGTGTGCTTTGTGCTTTGCTTGCTTGCCTTGTGACGAGGCATACCTGTTGTCGCCATGGTACCCTACTTTGGGCGGCGGGCGCAGATGTTCGACCGCAGCCATACTGTCGGCCGCCTTGGTCGGGCTCACCACGAGCTCCGAGTCTGCCTTGGACGGTTCCAGGAGAGGTTCTTGGGACTCTGTCTTGGGCGACGACTTGGTCGCAGCGGCTGACGCTTCTGCTTTGACCTCTGCAGGCACTTTCTCCGGTACGGCAGGTGCGGCAGGTACGGCAGGTGCGTCCGGAGCAGGTGGAGCAGATGCCTCAGGCGCCGACGTGCTTGGGTCGGGGTTGGGCGTCTGCGTCTGGGACGCCTTGAGCCTTTGGCGGCGGTAGTCGGACAACGAGCGCTTGACGGGCAGGCGTTTCGGCTCGGTCGTCGGGGCTGGCGTGTCCGTGCTGTTGGGCGAGGGCGTGGCGAGCTGGAGGGGTTTGCTGGCCTTGGACGTGTCCTTGTCCTCGTTTGCGTGGTCGTTGCTCGGGTCTAGCAAGACGTCAAAGAGGGGACGGGCATAGAGCAGGCCACGGTCACCATGGCCCACAAAGGTGGTGTACTGCAGCGCCGACGTGCGCGCGTAGAGGCCGTCCGGCGGGTACGGGTACTTGGCGGTGGCCGACGTGCAGAGGTGGTACGGCTGGCTGGGAAAGAGGTTCTCGGCGAGCTTGCTGATCTCGTGGGCGGCATCGTCCATGGTCCGAATGGCAGGCATGTGCGCTGTGCGCAGGTCCCTGTTCTCTAAACCAGAGGTTTGAGGCTTGCCCTAGAAGCCGGAAAACATGTGCACGGTTGGACGGGTTTGCGTGGTGATGCGTGGTGTGCCAGGTTGATGCTCGAGCGCGAGACACGGGTGTGGTCGAGTGTCGAGTGGTCGAGTGTCGAGTGGTCGAGTGGTCGAGTGGTTGAGCGAGAGACGCCGATTCACTTGGCCGCTACTGGCGTGACCTCGTTTGGCACGTCGTTTGCCGTGAGCCGGCCGGCGGTGCGTGAGTGAAGTCGAGCAAACAAGTGGCGGAAGCGAGTGACCTGCCCATGTTAGCATGACTTGCAGATGTAGTCTGGGTGTTGTGGTTTGGCTGAGCGTCTCATTGGCGAATCCCGTCGACGACGAGCGGCTGGCCCTAATAACGGAGCCTTGTCGACAGCAACAACAGACGGCAGGACGGCAGGACGGCAGGCAGTGTAGTGTACGTGACATACTCTGAGAGAGCAGCGAGCTTTGCAGTCGCGTCTCGTTGGTCGTTGGTGGCGTGCGGGCTGGCAGCGTGGCCAGAATGCAATACGACGCACTGGAACGGCGGGCGATGCGATGCGTACAAAATCTTTCAATTAGACGCGTGCAACGGATGCGATGGCATGCGATCGTGGCGTTGTGGGAAAGTCGTGGGAAAGTCGTGGAAAAGTCGTGGAAAGTCGTGGCCAAGGCGTGGTCGGGACGTGGCGGTTCGCGTCTCGTGCGTCGATCGAGGTTGTCGCGGTCAGGTCGACGGTCAGGGGTATCAGTCTGCTGCGTTTGCAAAACACACGGCCAGCAAACGTCTCTGGAGGTTGCCGACACGGAATGCCTCGAAAACAGACGCTGTCAATACCGCGTCGATGTCGTGTCGTCGTCGTTGGTCGCCTGTCGCGGACACTGGGAAAACACGCTGGCGCAAGTGGGTTTACTCGCGGGCGGGAGCGCAGAAACGAGGCTAGCCGCGATAAGACCAGGGACCGTGTGGCCGTTGGGTTGGACGGTTGTCGCTTTCGCTTGGAATCGAGGGGTGTCGTGTCGTGTCGTCGCGATCAGGTCAGGTCAGGTCGGGTTCAGTGTGTGCACAAATGCATGCACAGGCGGAATGGTCACAATGGTGTCGTAGCAGTCGAGCGTCTACCGTTGGCGCGGCGTGCTGTGTGCGTGTCGACAAGAACAGTGGATTGCGACGGCAGCCGCAGAGTGTGGACATGTCTACAATGTCTCTGGTCTTCGTTTTGGCCTTTCTTGGGGAAATCAAACGACGGAGGCGTGGGCTCTGATTGGCTGTTTGATCGATGCGGGTCATTGCGCATAGTGTTTTTAATAAATTTAATTGCGGTAATCAACGAAATGAATTCGACAAATGCATTTCAAACTTAATTTTCGTGACTGGCCATCAACAATGGCAGTTCTAATGCCGTGGTTCATTCGACTATGCTACTTGAGAGGCATGGGAAGCAATGGCACCATTCGCATCCGCTTTGATAGCATCTGGGCCGATCACGTAAAGACGCGTTATGGATCGTTCAAGCTCCATGACAACCATGAAAGAACACCTATGCACTATAGCGAGCCTCGATTGAGCGTTGTCTCGTGAAACGGCAGCTTTGTCTTGAACAGAGTATTTTGGAAGGACTTAAAGGAGCACGCATGGCCGTATGAAGAGCATTATGGCGTCCGGGTGTGGTTCGAATGCTGCTCTGGCTGCTCTCAAACGGAGTACGCAAGAGGATAGAGTCAAGGAGTCCAAGGAGAAGTCTGTGGGGTGCGCCTGTATCCATGTGACTACGGTATCGGCCACGACTTGTGTGTATTAGTACAATTTTGAGAGAATCTAGGATTATACAGCTGGTTGAACGCGGGTGATTTATGTACAAAAACGTGACCAAAGCAGTCAATTCGAGTTTGACATTCTGGTTCAAATGTTGAATAACGTGGCCAAAGCATCGAGTCTGATATTCTGGTTTAAAATGCTGAATTATGTTCATTCGATTTGATATTCGGGGTTCAATGCGTTGAATTACTCTAAATGTACGTGAATACTTTCATCTCAAGGAATTCAAGCATCAAACGAAAAAGAACATTTTGTAAAATCCCAATAAATATAGGTGGAAAGCGCGAAATCCAACCTGCCCGTCAAGATATTTACAAATCGCTTTCATAAACGCGCACCTGTCACAAGCTTCCCTTGCACTGTACAGAGAGAACGCTACTCGGTTCCGTGTTATGCACCGGTCCGAGAAGCTTGACTGCGTGCCGGCGGGACGTTGCACGCCTGCATCAGTCGCCTGCATGGGCGCCAGGTGGCCTCTGGCTGCACGTGCTGGCGAGAGCTGACAGGACTTTCGGAGGTGGCTGCTGAAACCGAAGCCACACGACGCCCAGATCCTGCGAGACGAGACGGAGGCAAAGGCCGACAATGGCTCAGGGATCGGACATAACTGTCGTCCCAACAGACCGGGGATATCTGGCTGTGAAAACTCGTCAATGGGTCCGGATATGCACCCCAGACTGAAAATCCATAGCAGGGTAAGCACTGTAAATATTGGGAGTATTTATACACGTCTGGCCTAGCATGGATCAATTGCCGGCGGCAAATAGGGCCTCTGAAGGTATATTTACAGCGCGAAACAACTTCATCGCAAGTTCTCGTAAACCACTTTCATCAATAAACAAACACAAATCAGTCGAGTGCGACGGAGATGCGCAGGTGCCAACCCCAAATTGCAGCTCGCAAGCGACCGACCGGCTGGCGTCACCTGAAGTCGACAAATAAGTAATTTACAGCGGGCATGCATTCCGCAATGATGTTCCGCAGCTAGGAGCGAAAAATATAAACAAATAAATAAATAAACAAATATATATTTATATTTATAATTTATAAACTGCACGACTGCACGCTAGCCCGAAGTGGCTGCATAGAACCCATGATTGGCCAAAACGACAAGAAGAGCCCCGCTAAAATCCAAAGGCTTTGAAATGAAAACTTCCGCTCAACCGCCACGCACCACCACGCCGCACGCCGCGCCGCCCGCAGTGCGTCAGACGACTCAGTCATCTATATTTAAATTTACTTTGCACGGAGTAGGGTGCAGCGTGCAGGGCAGCGTGCCTTGTTGCAGCCGCGCAAGCTTGGCGATCCGTGGCGACGACTCGATTGACACCTCAATCCGCTTCCCATTCTGCCGAGGCCGGTCCAAGTCCGCCCGCGTTGTTGGAACCGCAAACGTCGCACGCTTGTATATTTTTTGACAGAGCTGCAGAGTATATAGAGATATATATAGGCGTGAATGTGCAGAATCGTTCGTCAATCTCTTATTCTTTCCTAAATCGGCATCCGCCGATGGCTCGCCCACCCCGCCCGTTGCCGCTGCCCCGTGCCTTCCACAAGTAGCAGCTCAGCCTCTCTCTGGATTGCGCCGATTGTCTTGTTCGTATCGCCAGCCCATCCGTGTTTTTTCTTAACACCCTGTTCGCGCCGCTCTTTGAAACCCTGTTCGCACCGCTCTTTGCCTGCAGTCAAGCTCTACCCCTCGCTGCGTGGCCACCGCCGAAGCGACGCCGACGAACAAACGAGACCGCCGGCCTGAAGACAAAGAACAAACGACCACTGTCGGCGGTCGCGAAACTAGGCAAACTAATACGGAATCGAGTTACGGCGGACTTCCCCCCTTGTCCCCTGCCTGTTTGCTGGTTCACAGGCTCTGGACTTATAACTACCCATCGCCTCCTCTCCATTACAGCGGGGTTTCTCGTCCGCTCCTGTTTTATTTTTCGTCATCGCCCTTCCATCGATCTGTCCGGCCATTCGAGCTGCTTTTTGCTCTTTGCTCTGCTTTTGCTCTTTGCTCTTGCATCTGCCTTTTCATCGCCAGCCCGTACGACCAGTCGCATTCGCCTGCCCACGCCCCGAGAACCGATCGAAAGTGCTATTGCTTTTCGCTTTCGTTTCGTGCCGTGTCCTTTCAGCGGCGAATCACAATCTCGTCATCGCGACCCCACCTGCCGACCCTGACCTGCTCCTTCCCGACACGGACAGCACCGTGCATGACGACGGCGACGACCGCCCGACACAGACGCACCTAGCCCTGCGTCGTCCCTCACCACCACCGGCACCACCACCGGCCACCACATCGCCAGCATGCTTTCCACATCGGCCGCCGCCGCCGCCGCGGCCGAGGCATCGCCGAGTGCGCCGACAACCGGCATCGACGCCCAGCCCGAGGCGTACCAGTTCCCGACGTACCGCCTGCGCACCCAGGAGGACCCCGCCAAGACACCCCTTGTGCTCGTCGCCTGCGGCTCGTTTTCGCCCATTACCATTATGCGTGCGTTGTCCCGTGCCTGGCCGCGTGAGAAGGACCCCTGCTAACCGCCCAGACCTGCGCATGTGCGAAATGGCCCTGGACTGGGTCCGGATGGTCGAGGACAGCTACGAGGTCGTCGGCATCTACCTCTCGCCAGTGTCCGACGCTTATAAGAAGGCCAACCTGGCCGAGGCACACCACCGCATCCGCATGTGCGAGCTCGCGGCCAACGACACCGACTCGTGCGTCATGGTCGACCCGTGGGAGGCGCGCCAGCCGCTCTACGTGCCGACGGCGCAGGTTCTCGACCATTTCCGCCACGAGATCAACGACACGCTCGGCGGCGTGCTCAGCGTCGACAACACGCGCAAGCCTGCACGCGTCGCGCTTCTGTGCGGCGCCGATCTCATGCACTCCATGAGCACGCCCGGTCTCTGGAGCCCCGACGACCTCGACCGCATCCTCGGCGGCGATGGCGGCCTCTACGTCGTCGAGCGCCACGGCACCGACCTCGAGGAGGCGCGCGAGGCGCTCAGCCGCTGGACCGACAAGATCTCGGTCGTGCCGCAGGGCGTGCCAATAGACCTCTCGTCGACCAAGGTCCGCCTCTTCCTCCACAAGGGCATGAGCATCCGCTACTTTGTGCCCAACGACGTCATTGCCTACATTAAGGACCATGGGCTCTACGGCGCGGGTAAGGACAACGACGCCAGCAGCAATGGAGGCAGCAATGGAGGCAGCAATGGAGGCAGCAATGGAGGCAGCAATGGAGGCAGCGGCGGAAATAGCGGCGGAAATAGCCCGCGCCAGGCACAACCAGACGCAGGCCCGTCCGGCTCACGCAGCGAGTCGTGACCCGGCCCGTGGTGATTGCTTCGTCGGGCCAAATGGTTATTTCGTTTGAATTCGCTTGCCGCTTGCCTGCCACCCGGCCCATGATTCTCCAGCCACTGTCTTGCCCTTGCTCGACTGGCCTTTTGCTCTTTGATTTTTTTCCTTTTTTGATGCCCGACTGTATGACTCGCAACCAGTCTTTTACGATTTGTTCTGCTGTTCACCTGACGCCTACTACATATTTAGTTTTTAGTTCTGCATACCATTGCCTACATTCATCTCACCCAACACGCGCCCCCGCAGATTCAACAATAACTCGCAGATCTTTTGCCAACCGTGCAACCGTGATATACCCAATATTGTAAAAAACAGACCAAACGCAGCGCAATTACATTCTCAAATCGTCATGGAAAAACGACGGCAAAACATAAACTCGACAGGACAATGCACGCGTAAATAAACTCGCACTCGCACTCGCACTCGCACTCGAGACCAACGTCACAACCCAGCAACGCAAGCAAGCTGTCTAGGCCGTATCCGGGTTGGGTGGCTGTCTTGACGGCCCAGCAAAGGCAGCCGAGCCACCGACGTGCCGGCGCTTGTTGGGTAAAGTGACGGGATTCGGATCGCGGCGGCGCTTGGCGTGGAGGACGGCCAGGGGGGTGTTGTCCGAGCCGTCGTCCGAGGCGTCGTCCGTAGTGTCGTCCGAGGCGTCGTCCGTGGTGTCGCCCGTGGTGTCGCCCGAGGCGTAGTCCGTGGTGTCGCCCGAGGTGTCGTCCGGGGTGTTCGGCGAGAGACCGTACATCTTGTCTTCGACGTTGGCCATCCTCGTGCGCAGGTCGTTGAGGCCGCACCTCAGGTCGGGCACGTCCCACGATGGCAATAGTGTCAACATGGTGCAGAGCATGCTATCGGTCAACGCCTCGGTCGTCAGGGTATCGTAACGCTGGCTGAGCGACTTGCAAACGATGGACAAGGCCGACATCTGGCCATCCACATCGTCCTTGTAGTGCGCGACAGCCCTTTCGAGCGCCTGCAATTTCTCATCGTAGTTGTGGATGTCGGTCGCACAGGTGTTCGCAGCGAAATGGGCCGCATTGGCTCGAAAGGCCGCTGCGTGAGTATCATCTCTGATCTTGGACAGTTCGTTCTGCACAATGGCAGTCAAGCGGTTCTCGGGCAGTGCCGATCGCGCGGGCGACGACACACGCACGGGCCGCGACACATGCACGAGCTGCATCGACTGCTCGGACTGCTCGGCCTGCTCGGCCTGCTCGGCACCGGCCGTGTTCGGGTGGCCAGTTGGATCGGGTCCAGCCACGGGTGACATGGGGCAGTCCGGCGCGACTTGGCCGACGACCCCGGTACGGCCCGCGCAGATGGCAAAGGAGGCAGAGCCAGTGCGCTGGGATTCGACATTCCAGACGGCGTTCTCAATGTTGGCAATGCGCCTATCGAGGGCCGCCAGCTCGGCTGCTGCACTGGTTAGATGGCCAAACTCGGACGAAACCGTACACGTCAACTTACCCAGTGATGTAGCAAAGGCCGAGCTCTTCTGCTCGACGCGCGCCGAGGTTCTCTCGACATCGGTCTCCATGTGGCACTGGCGCTCGTTGAGCAACGCATTGTCATGGCGCAGGGCGTCACAGTCGATGTGAGCCGCCTTCGCCGCCTCCGCCGCCTCCGCCGCAACCGACATGGCCTGCCCGGCCAGGCCTGAAACGGCACCAATCTCGGCCTCGGACGCCGTCCGTAAAAGGGCAACGTCATCCGCCGTCGACTTTTGCTGCTCACGGCCGGCCTCGACACTTTTTCGAACAAAGTCAACTGCCTCATAAAGGGCAGCCACCGTCGACTTTCGCTGTATTGATTCGGCCTCGAGACTTTTTTTAACGGAATCAATGGCCGACTGAAGGGCAGTCGTCGTCGACTTTTGCTGTTCAAGGTCGGTCTGGAGACTTGTTTTAACGGAAGCAATGGCCGACTGAAGGACAGTCGTCGTCGACTTTTGCTGTTCAAGGTCGGTCTGGAGACTTGTTTTAGCGGAAGCAATGGCCGACTGAAGGGCAGCCGTCGTCGACTTTTGCTGTTCAAGGTCGGTCTGGAGACTTGTTTTAACGGAAGCAATGGCCGACTGAAGGACAGTCGTCGTCGACTTTTGCTGTTCAAGGTCGGTCTGGAGACTTGTTTTAGCGGAAGCAATGGCCGACTGAAGGGCAGCCGTCGTCGACTTTTGCTGTTCAAGGTCGGTCTGGAGACTTGTTTTAACGGAAGCAATGGCCGACTGAAGGGCAGTCGTCGTCGACTTTTGCTGTTCAAGGTCGGTCTGGAGACTTGTTTTAACGGAATTAATGGCCGACTGAAGGGCAGCCACCGTCGACTTTTGCTGTTCGCGGTCGGTCTGGAGACTTGTTTTAACGGAATCAATGGCCGACTGAAGGGCAGTCGTCGTCGACTTTTGCTGTTCGCGGTCGGCCTCGAGACTTGTTTTAACGGAATCAATGTCCGACTGAAGGTCAGCCGCCGTCGACTTTTGCTGTTCAAGGTCGGTCTGGAGACTTGTTTTAACGGTATTAATCCGATCCTCGGTCGCCTCCTGGTTCTGTTGTAGTGTGTCGGTCACCGTTGATAAAGAGACAATCTTCGACTTGACGATATACGCCATCGACTTGAAGAGCTTCGCCGGCGACGTTGGCGACGTTGGCGACGTTTGCTCAACCAGGTCGGCCTGGAGACTGGGCTTCTCCAGGGCCAAAAACCCTGGCGCGACGTCTTTGATGCACGTCACCAGATCTGCCATCTGGTCGCTGTGGTTGTGCAGCTCAGTTTGAAGCGTCTTGCAGTCTGAGGTGGACGTCTCCTTGAGATCGCGGACTTCTTGTTGAAGCGACTCAATGAGCTGCTTGGCCTGCTGCGCGGCCTCCTGCGAGTTTGACTGCAGTTCGTCCATCCCACGCACCAGCTTTTTGTTGTCGGCTTCGACCTGCTTCAGTCGTTCGTTAAAGTCTTTGAACTGCTCGGCCGTGTCGGGCGACATGGTTGCGGGCTTCGACAGTGCGGTTGCGATGCCCTCCTTCACCTTGTCGTCGACCATGGCTTGGATCCTGGCACCGATATCATTGGCAACCTCTGCCAGCACCAAGCCAGCGGTCTCCTGAGCAAAGGCAAGAATCGCGCCTTTCATTCGTCTTTCAATCTCGCCAGTCTTTTCGTTGATCTCCTGGCGCGCCGACCGCGGCTTGCCCCTGCGCATGTTAAAGTCAGCCGCCGACGGGTATTCGCTAACCGACGCTTCGAGGACCTCTCTGCGCTTCTCATACGCGACCTCTATTTCGACCTCCTTTCGTAGCTCCTCCAGCTGCTTGTCCCATCCCAAGATCCGAATGAATTTGTCGACGATCGCACCCCCTTCCCCTTTCATTTCGGAACACGGCGTCGACCCGCCCATACTGCTAGCGGCGCTCTGCACGGATGAACAGGGCAAGTCGAAGCCGGAGAAACCGTTAAAGTGCGGCGGCGTGTACGTGGGCGACGTAACCGACATGTGGTCGGGGCCGGTTGAGCTTGGATGGGCTGGTGCGTGGTGACCGGGTCGTGGGTCAACGGGCGGTGCCGGTACTATAAATTAGCGCTTAGCGCGCCGTCCGGTATCCGGATCAATCGTACACCAGACGATGCCAATACTCACGTCGGACGCTGCCGGCATCGCCGGGACTGGACATGGTGACCGCGTTGTGGTCTCGATCTCTGTCGCGGCCACGATTGAGCGCGTCCCCGTCGTTATTGTTTGTGCCGAGGTCGTGACGGTCGTGATTGTCGTGATTGACGTGATTGTCCAGACGGTCGTGACGGTCGCTCTGGTCGCTCTGGTCGTGACGGTCGCTCGTCAAGTCGTCGTGATTCCCGCTGAAGCGTGAGAGTGGTTGGTTTGCCATGTTGAGCGATGGCCGGTGCGCAGGTTCCGTGCGGTGTTGGGTGTGTCTAGGATCTAGGATCGATGGGCAATTGGGGGACGCCTGTGTTTATGTATCGTTTGTTGAGGCAGACAAATATAAATATAACTAGACTTGGGCACTATTGACACGCTAAGCAGCGGCTGAGGGGGCAATTCATGCACCTAGAAAAGCGAGGTTTGAGCGTCGAATGGCCGGGGGGCATTCACTGTAGCGCCGGATCCCGCAAGAAAAAGCGCCCAATCTGGACTAGACTGCCACCCTCACACTAAATATGCAGGGAGCAGCAAATGTCACTAAATATAGCCTGGCGCGACCTGTTGGTTGTCGTGCAAGGAAAAGCATGGGCGAGAAGACAAGTTCGTGCAAGGAAAAGCATGGGCAAGAAGACGAGCTCGTGGAAGAGAAAGCATAGGCAAGAAACAAGATCGTGCTTGCTGCACTCTACCGTAGACCTGTCGTTGTTTCCCGATGCAGTTCCATCGGAAGCTCGTTGACGCTCGACTGGCAGGCGCGACAGAACGCCCCTTGGTCAGTGGGTTTTTGGCAATGTACCGATACTTGTTCCGGGCGACGCTACGCGGGTAGTCAAAGTACCCCTACACCAGCCATAGCGCGGCGTGACCGCCCTGTAGCCTGCTGTAGCGTAGCACTGGAGACCTGCAGACGCTTTTGGACCTTGCTCCGAAATTTCACAAGCAGCACCATTGACGCGACGCACGACGCACGACGCACACGACACACGACGACACGGATTGAGCTGTCCATCTCACTCCCACCGACCCCATTGACGATTGAAGTCGCATCCTCCGACCGCAACAATGGCTGTACGTTTCTTGCGCTGGACCTCCAAGCTCCAGAGCTCCTAGACCGTGCTAACACTGCAGACCGTGTTGACCACGTCCGACAGCAAGGACCTCCGCGGTCTCAACCTGATTGCGGCGCACTCGCACATCCGGGGCCTCGGCGTAGACGCCGACACGCTGGAGCCGCGGGCGTCGTCGCAGGGCCTGGTCGGGCAGGAGAAGGCACGCAAGGCGGCGGCGGTGGTCCTGGAGATGATCAAGGCGGGCAAGATTGCCGGCCGTGCGGTGCTGATTGCGGGCCCGCCGAGCACGGGAAAGACGGCGATTGCAATGGGCATGGCGCAGTCGCTCGGCGCGGACGTTCCGTTTACGTCGCTGGCGTCGTCGGAGATTTTCTCGCTGGAGATGAGCAAGACGGAGGCGCTGACGCAGGCGTTCCGCAAGTCGATTGGCGTGCGGATCAAGGAGGAGAGCGAGATTATGGAGGGCGAGGTGGTGGAGATCCAGATTGACCGCAGCGTGACGGGCGGCGCGAAGCAGGGCAAGCTGACGATCAAGACGACGGACATGGAGGCCATTTACGACATGGGCAGCAAGATGATTGACGCCATGACCAAGGAGCGCGTGATGGCGGGCGACATTGTGTCGATTGACAAGTCGTCGGGCAAGATTTCGAAGCTGGGGCGGTCGTATGCGCGGTCGCGCGACTACGACGCGATGGGCGTGGACACCAAGTTCCTGCAGTGCCCCGAGGGCGAGCTGCAGAAGCGCAAGGAGGTGGTGCACACGGTGTCGCTGCACGAGATTGACGTGATCAACTCGCGCACGCAGGGCTTCCTCGCGCTCTTCTCCGGCGACACGGGCGAGATTCGCAGCGAGATCCGCGACCAGATCAACACCAAGGTGGCGGAGTGGAAGGAGGAGGGCAAGGCGGAGATTGTGCCGGGCGTGCTGTTTGTGGACGAGGTGCACATGCTGGACATTGAGTGCTTCTCGTACATTAACCGGGCGCTCGAGTCGGACCTGGCGCCCATTGTCATTATGGCGAGCAACCGCGGACAGTCACGCATCCGAGGCACCGACTACAAGAGCCCGCACGGCCTGCCGCTCGACTTTCTCGACCGTGTGTCCATTATTGCGACGCACGCGTACGGCGGCGACGAGATCCGCCAGATCCTGGCCATCCGCGCGGCCGAGGAGGAGGTCGAGCTGTCGGCCGACGCGCTCGCGCTGCTGACCAAGATTGGCCAGGAGACGGGTCTGCGGTACGCGAGCAACCTGATTGCCACGTCGCAGCTCGTCAGTGCGAAACGCAAGGCCAAGGAGGTGTCGGTCGACGACGTCCAGCGCAGTTTCCGGCTCTTCTTTGACGCCGGCCGCAGCGTCAAGTTTGTCGCCGAGTCGGAGAAGCGTCTCATTGGCGACTCGGGCCGTGTCGACCTGTCCATTGCCGCCGGCAACGGCGACAAGATGGAACTCAACTAGTCGGGCGTGGCGGGCGTGGCGGGCGGTGTGTGTCTTGTCTTGTCTTTTGTTTAGGAAACCGGCGTCCTTGGTCATTATTTCACCCATTTAAATTTAATTTTCACTCATATTTAATCTGTCCGTCTGCGTCCTTGTGCATTTATTCACCCATATTTAATCTGTTGTCTTTGGCCTTGTAAAAATCTGCCTGTCTTTGGCCAGAACGACAGCGTGTAGACTACATTCCATGCATGCGAATACCGTTCTCTGGCGTCTTGCACTGGTCTCACTCATCATGTCTGACTAATCAACGTGGTATATACTCTGTAGACTCCACACTCATACAAACGACACGCTGGTCTGCCAGGGCCCGTTGCTGCCAGCGCTCCGAAACTCGACACCGTCAAAGTAGCCAGCGTCCTGCCACGCCTTCATCGTCGGCCCATCGTACGGCCCCTGTGCCACGCCACCGTCGCGTCCGTCGACCCAGCGGTACTCCCACATGGCGGCTGCGTCGTTTGTGTCGGCGTCGTTTGTGTCGTCTCCTTTGGGCGGATCTACCCATTCGTCGCCCGTCTCGGAGCGGTACTCGCGGACGAGACGTTCGCGTTCCATGTCGTAAATGTCAATGTAGTCGCGGTTCAGCAGCTTGTCGGCCGCGTCCGTCAGTGCCTCAATGTCGGCCTTGGCCTGGTCGGACTCTTTTTCCTTTTCCTTTTCGTCCTTTTCTTTTTCTTTTTCGTTCGGTTCGTCCACCTCCATTGCGCCCTTTTGCTTCTTGAGCTTCCACTGCGGCACGCGCTTGGCCTTGGGCTTGCTCTTGACGCGCTGGCCGAGCCGCGCGAGTGCTTCGAGCACCGTCTCGCCACGCTCGAGACGTACCAGAAGCGCACCAAGGAGATCGCCCGTCAGAACGCTGTCGTCGGCACGCCGTGTCGCACGCAGCTCCGCCTCGCGCTTGTCGTGCGCCTCGGCCGCCCGCTTCATCTGCTTCTTCGAAACGCCGTCGAGCCACCGATCGTGCTGGGCATCGGGGTCCACCGCCTTGCGCACAAAGTTGCCCTGCTCGTCAAACGCGCCCTCCTCCTGCTCGGCACGCATGTTGAACGCCATCAGTTTCGGTGCGTGTTTCTTGAGACCGCCCGGCCCGACCTCCTCGTCGAGACCCTCCTCCTGGATCGCAAGTGCAATCTTTTCCTCGTCGTCCGACGAAGAGTCGTCGTCGTCGTCGTCGTGGGGTCCCGACCGGTTGCCCAGGTGCACACGCCCGCCGCCCTTGCTATCGTCCTCTTGGCCCTCAATGTCGTCGTCGTGCAGAAACCGGACGCCTTTCTTGGCTGAGGCTTTTGTGTTGTTCTTGTCGTCGTCGTCGTCGTCGCCACCAAACATGTCGTCATCGTCGTCGTCGTCGTCGGCCTCGCCCTTGAGATGCTTGTCGTAGTTTTCCAGCTTGTCGATAATGTCAACGTCCTCGGCGTCCTTTTTGCGCTTCCGGGCGTCCGCGCGCTTGTCAAACGTCTCATTGTCCGAGTCCGAATCGTAGCCGTCAATGTTGACCGCGCCGCGTTTCGTCGCGCCCGTCGCCACGCCAATCACGTCTGCGTCCAGTACCTCGTCGTCCTCGCGTGCATCGGGCGCCAGCGCCGACGGGTTGCGCACGTCAAACTTGACGCTGTCGTCGTGGCCCGCGCCGGCCGCGCCCTCGCCATGGTGCGTGCGTGCAAACGCCTCCCCGGCCCGGCGTGGGCGTGCTGCTGTGTATCGACCGGACATGGCGTGTGTTGTGTAGGCTGAGAGCTCGCAAGGCTGCGGCTGAGCTCTTTCAGGCAGTGGCAATATACGAAAACGTGCAAAATTTTATACTTGTGCACTAAAAACACTGCGGACGACCCCTCAAGCTTGCTTAAGTGGGTCAAATCGTCATCATAGCTGCCTCCAGCTCGACCGACAGTCACTTTAGCTTCACCACGTCGTGTCAGCCACCTCCGCCGCCGTCAACCGAGAATCGAATTCCATCCTCCGACATCCCTAATCTGACACCGCGTCAAAATGGTAAGCTGCTTCGCCCAGGCGGTGATTGACACGCTGACGTGCAGTACCATCCAGGCTTTGGCTTTGGCGCGCGCCGTGGCGCCGCCATGCGCTTCGACGAGTTCTACCGCTGCTACCCCATGGTGATGGCCCCTGGCGCCGAGCGTCCGGAGCTCAACTACGGCAGCAAGATCCTGCTGCCGCCGTCTGCCCTCGACAAGGTCTCGCGGATGCACGTGCAGTGGCCGCTGCAGATGGAGCTGGTCAACGCCGACAAGCAGCGGCACTCGCACTGCGGCGTGCTCGAGTTTGTCGCGCAAGAGGGCCGGGCGTACATTCCGCAGTGGATGATGCAGACGCTGCAGCTCGAGGTCGGCGACATGCTGCAGGTCAAGACGACGTCGCTCGAGCTCGCGCGGCTCGTCAAGCTGCAGCCGCAGTCGCCCGCGTTCCTGGACATTAACGATCCCAAGGCCGTGCTCGAGCACGCGTTCCGCAACTTTGCCGCACTCACGCAGGGCGACGTCTTCCAGTTCGAGTATAACGGAGCCGTCTACGATGTCGCCGTGCTCGAGGTCAAGCCCGAGACACCCAAGATGGGCGTCAGCATGATTGAGACGGACGTGTCCGTCGACTTTGCCCCGCCCGTCGGCTACGTCGAGCCGTCCACCGAGACCATGGGCAACGCCGGCCGCGCGGTCTCGGGCCCGGGCGTGCCCAAGGGCGGCGTCGTGCGCAGCCAGGGTACCATGGCCGAGGCCATCAACTACAACGCCGTCGCGCCCGGCTCCGAGGCCCACGTCGGCTCCAAGTTTACCGGACAAGGCCACCGCATCGGCGGTCGTAAGAAGACTGACGACAAGGACAAGGACGATCAGAAGCCCGAGGCCGCGCCAGACTCCGCCAAGCCGACGACCAAGCCGACGACCGCGCGGGCCGGGCCCCAGCCGCTGCGTCTGCCGCCCAACAAGCTCTTCTTTGGCTTCGATATCCGGCCCGCCAAGACCAAGGAGGAAAAGGACGCCGACGCTGCCGGGGCCGCCAAGCCGCAGTACTTTGCCGGCCAGGGCCAGAGCCTGCGCGCCGTGGCGCCCAAGAAGAAGAACACGGGCAGCAACGACGAGGAGTCGTCGGGCAGCGAGAAGAAGCAAAAGCTGTAGTAGACGCTTTGCTGTTTGCCGTTCGGTCTCCGGGCTCGCGTTTTGCTTGTGCCCCGTTTGCTAGGCGTTTGGCGTTGGGTAGATATTGATCATTACTATTTACAAGATTTTGTTTTACATTGCGTTTAACTTGACGGATTCTTATTGGCTATCTGAATCTGTCATGACTCACGATTGTCGTTGGCGATTTTTGTTCAGCAAGATATCCAACTGGCAATATCCAGCAAGGTTGAAGACGACCGGTTAGACACGACCACGGCTCTCTTCCGTAGAACCTGGCAGGCATGGACGGCCTGTCGATCAAACGGCCTCGGACGCATCGTCGGCCGTCTCGTGCTCGTGCTCGTGCTCTGTCTTGATGCCCTTTTTGGGGCTGCGGCGCTTCGTGACCTTGGAGGTGGGCGACACACTCGGCGAACTAGGCGAGCTTGTGGTGGGTGACGCCTTGTCGAGCCCGAGCTTCTTCTTGATTTGGTAGAAGCGCTTGCGCGCGGTGGCTGCGTTCTTGAAGCTGGCGTCGACGGCCACCTGGTCCCAGTCGATGTCGGGCGTGTTCCTAATGTTCTTGAGAATGTTGTAAAAGAGCATGGCCTCGGCGGAGCTGGGGGCTGGGACGTCCATGGCGATGATGGCTGTGAGATCGATGTGAAGAGTTGACGTGAAGCGAAGAGCACGCAAATGGACGAAAAGACGAACGTTTTCGGGGTATCAGAGGACCACGGTCATGAACAGTGCAAACAAATGGTTCTTGGTTTCGGATGCATGGATGCAGTTTGGGCCGTTTGCCGTCACGTCACACGCCAATTCACTTTACAAAGAAGAAGAGTGCATTCATGCATATCATAACAGGCTGCAAATAGAGCAGAGAATAGAGATGGAACGGAAAGTGAAGAGCAGAATAGAGAGATGAAACGAAAATCGAAAGGAGAGAACGTAACATGACCGGGACCTTGTCACCGTTTTGAGATGGGAAAACAACCAGTGAACAAATCCAAAACGACCCAAACAGAAAAAAACAAAACGCCAATCTATCAGTCTGGCCGTGGTATATAGTGTACAATATTACAATCATCCCTGCATCATCCAGGTCTGGTCGTCGACGGCAAACAGGCTCGGCTGCTGCTCAAAGTCGAGCATGTCGCCGGCATCGAGCACGTCCATTGAATCGACCAGGTGAGGCGACACGTGTGGCGACGCTGTCCACTGGGTGTGCGGTGTCGGCGTGCTCTCAATGGTGCTCGCGGGGGCGTAGTTGAGCCCAAACAGGTCTGTCGCCATCAGGGGCGTCTGGTGTGCCGGGTTGCTCGGCAGGTAGTTGGCCGAGTGGTGACGCAGCATCGTGATCTGGTTCTGCTGAGTCTGCTGCTGCTGGGTCTGCTGTGCAAACAGGGGCATCGAGGGCACCGAGTGGATGCGGCCGACGCCATAGTCAAAGTGGTGGCGTGGGAGGGCGGCGGCTGGGGCGGCATGCACCTGGGCCATGGGCGCAGAGTTGCTTGTGCTGGTCATACGGCGCTTGGCGACGTGCAACTCGGACTGGTACGGCATCTCGCAGGCAAAGAGTGGCGTGTCCTGCAGACACAGGCCCAGGTTGCGGCTGTTGGGTGCCGTTGGTGCCTGCGGAACAGGATCAAACGCGTGCTCCGTCTCCATGGGCGGCGACGGCAGCGTCGAGGACGCAAACGAGACGTTGGCCAGCAGTTCCGCCTTGATCTTGGGGGCGTTGGGGGCGGTGGTGTCGTTCTTGGGCGCCAGGATGCTCATCGTCTGCTCCGCCAGCGACTTGGGCGTCGTGTCGGCCTCGCCGTCGGCATCGCGCTCGTCGTCGTGTCGCCGCGCACAGAGCTTGGTATCGTAGCTGTCGTCGACTTCGGTCTCGTCGCCGTCCTTGACAGGCGCGGCCGGGTTGGACCGGCGCTTCGTCACGCGGTAGGCCCGCTTGGCCGTCTTGCTCTTGCCGCCATTGACACTCGTCTCGACGGCGTTGCGGTAGCGCGAGAAGCGCATGCGGGCCGCATGGCCGTTGGAGATGGGTTCCAGCAGAGCGGCATCGGCCGCGACCAGGTTCCAGTCAATCTTGTTGTCAGTTTGCGGTCAAGTACAAAGGCGTGGAGGACATGAGACGTACATCTTTCAGACTCTTTTGCTTGAGCATGGCAAAGAGCAGCCGCGCAATGGCCTTGTCGTTGTTGATGGCCGGTGCCGAGGCCGGTGCCGTGGGTGTTGCTGTAGAGGCCGCCATTCTTTTTGTCGAGCTCTGGGACTGCGACGGGCCGGTCTTTGCCATTGTGTGAAGGGGCGGTTATATATGTTGTATACTGAAGTTTGAATGTTGTATAGCTGGAGTTTGAGGCGTAAAGCACGTGCTGCGGACCAAAGCAGCGATGCGAATCAGCCAGGAGCCTCGACGCCTCGGACAGATGCTCAACCAAAAGGCAGAGTGCCCTGAAGGCTCGCAAGCGGCTGGCGACGGATGCAGCCTTGTCAGGCACGTGATGGCCTAGCGGTGGTGTGCAAACCGGTCGCAAACTGGCAAAAACGAGGTGCGATGTGATAGGTCGGGATTGAATTGGTGTCGAGTACAAAAGGCGGCGAGTGAGTCTCGAGGCTGTGTTCTGAGTGACGAATGGCGACCAGAGCTAAGACGAGACGAGGGCCAATGGATGGGATGAAGAGTCATGTGTTGGGCGTCGTGAGAACGAGTGAATGGCGCAACGAGAATGAAAAGCTAGAGATGAACGTGTGTGAGGGTGAGGGGAGGAAGCGAGGAAGAGGGGAGGCGGTATTTAAAGGTGTGGAGGAGCGTGAATCGCAGCTACGCTTTGCCTACGAGCGTTTCACGACCTCTTCTGCCTGGACGTTCTTGCCTGACGTTGCGCTTCTCCACGTGCCCACGCTACTGTAAAATACAGGGGTCCTGCCAGTCTCCGTCTCGTTTTCTCTCGTTTTCCGTCTCTCGTTTCTTTTTCCAAAGCTGAATTGAGGGCTGCTTTTGCAGAAAAACCAACAGAATCTGATTTCCTATTCTCTGGCAGCCTGCCACTGCGATCTGCCAGACACGAATGGCGTGAACGTGAATGCTATACCGTTGTTACGGCAATCCAACGCATCGAACCGCGGGCTCGAGAGACGAACAAGACGGTGTGAATCGGGGAAGCAAGGGATGACTCGAGTGTGGAAACGAAGAATGCTGGCTCGCTTCTCGACGACGACAATGGGTCCTGGTCTATATATACACATGGATACACACGCGGATTCACACGACGTGCACAGATCAGCCGGCCGGTGCAGCGTGTTCCCGTTGTGCACGAGGTGTGCAGTTTTGGCTGACAATAGGAGGAAAAGTGCACGACCACCTCGCACGACGAACGAACAACACGGTGCGTGGTTGCCCTGTCAGCGGGAGGGATCCTTCACGCGTTGAGTGGCAGCTTCGCGATGTTTTTGGTGATATTGGGCACTTTCTGTAGGGAAGGCGCTAGCGATAGTGGACGTGACCGCTAAAAGCGCTGTAACGCGTGAGTCACATCAGCGGGGTTGAGGAACTGCTTCGCGAGACAGCGCGACGACGGGCTGGCGGAAGAGGACAGGAAAGCTCAGAGAACTCGCGAGTCGTAGCGGTATAAAGTCGCAAGATGGAAATGGTGCATTGGTGATGGGACCAACGGGTGGACGCGACGCTCGTCCAACACAAAGACCGCTGCTTGGGTGACGCGTAAAGTGCCATCACGAAGTGCCCCCGAAACCAGGCCCACCTGCCGCGATACTGACACCAAGTCATATGACCAGTGGAACCTAGGTGTAATTGGACCCGTAAAAGCCAGGCAGCAGTGCCCACTTTGTCTCGGAGCAGCTCAGCTACGGAGTAGAGCTTCAGGAGATAATGTTCATGGGATAGTTCTCCTTTTGGTGAGAAATTTACACATCTGAGGAGACCGTATCCGTGTGTTATTTACGGAGTAGATATTTAAAATTTTAAATACACATTAGTAGCAGTTTTATACGAGACAGAAACAGCCGGCAGTATCACGTGACACGTCATGCACCTTCGTGGCGGTGACGACAAACGAAACCAGCCCACGCTCGACGACAGTAGCCGCCATGAGCCAGCACACGCACTGGAACGACCGCACAGACAAGGACCTGCTTCTCGCCATCCTGGCTGTCAAGCACATCAACACCATCGGCCGCACGGAATGGACTGCCATTGCCGACATTATGCGAGGCCGTGGCCACATGCTCTCGAATGAGGCGTGCCGGCAGCATTTTCGTGCGCTGAAGACGGTCGTCGGATGTGGGAACGGGGCTGCCACTGGCCAGGATGCGCCGACGGCGGCCTCGGATGCCCCAGGCAGTGCTGCCAGTCCTGCTGTGCGGCGTTTGGGCGGGAGGAAGCGAAAGGCCAGCGAGGCTGCTGGGAAGCAAAGAGCGACGACTGAGCCCATTCTCGCTGCACGCGACACGTTGCATGCTGAATTGGCAGTCCCGGCGTTTACGCCTGCCAAACGCCGCCGCAAGTCGGCTGCCCGCGATCCTCCAGCCAGCACCACGGCTCGTTTCCATTCGGTTGAGACACTCCCTGAGACATCCAGCGGTGGTTTTGAGGCACGCCCACGGCAGCCTGCTTCGACTGCATTGATACCTGGCAGGCATGCAGCTGCTGCAAACGACAGGTCTGGGCCAATTTAGGGTCTCACCGCCCATTGTCCGAAACACCACGACGGCCGCCTGGGCTCACTTGTCTTTGCTCCACGATTTACGATTCACGACATGACTGCATACCCAACATTTTTTTGTTTTTTTCATCAAGTTACACCGTATATGTTGTTTACTCAATGAGTGCTTTGTATATCCATTAAACTAGAATAACAGCAAGCCGCTATCCAGCTTTATCCCTCCTGGGCTTCAAACGCAGTGGCAGACGTATCCCCGCCATTTCATAGTTCTCCTTGCGGACAAGAAGGGACAACTCACTCGGCGTCGGCGTGCTCAGTCTTGACTCGCTTGGCAGGAGGGCTGCTGTGGTCATAGTCGTAGTCAAAGTCATCGCCGGCGTCCTCTTCTTCCGCCTTGAGCTTTTTGCCACGGCCACCCTTGCTCTTCGGTGTCTTGGGCGGTGTCTTGGGCTTGGTCGCTTTCGGGCTCTTGGCCGCTTTCGCCGCGGGAGGGGTGCCGGCTGGGTCGGCGGAGGTCCGGCGGAGCTTTTGCAGGTGCTGGCTGATGGGGTTAGCACGAAAGAAGCAGAGAAGGACGAGATGAGACTGCTGGAGGAACTTGCGTCACGGCGCGCTCGGTGTAGGTGTAGCCCATGGCCTTGGTCACGTCGAGAATCTGGCGAATCTGGGCGCCCGACGGCGAGCAGACCTCGTACATGGCAATCAAAAGATCGCGATGAGCGTCGCCGTCCCAAACTTGGACCATTTTGAATTATGAGACGATGATGGACAAAGGATGGAAAGGAGAGCATGGATAGGAAGAAAAGGAGAAGCATGGATAGGAAAAGAGGACCGACGGGTTGAGAGAAAAAAGGGAAACGAACCGGATGGCATCATAGGTGATGGTGTGGCCGCGGGCTCTGAGAAACTGCTCGATATTGCCCTTGACCTCAGGACCAGTAGGAGGAGAATAGTTGAAAAAGGCCTGCAGGAGGTCGTCTTTAAGTGTGCCTTCCCACTTGGACGACATACTGGCGGTGTTGAATATGCTTGGACGGACAAGGAATGGTGCAAGGAGAGCAGTTGGTATTTAACAATTTGAGAAGTGAATGGGGAACGATTATACAGAGACATGCAAAGAGAATACAGAAACAAAAACGAAACAGACGAGCACGAGACGAACGCTGATTGAGCGGTGGGTAAACGGAGGGCAAGAAAGGATAAAGAAACCAAGAAGTACCGGATTCCGTTCCACTTGATATCGTGGCCGCGTGACTGCATCTGCTTTTCGATTGCAATCTTTTGTTCCTCGCTCAGGGTCGGGCAGGCGACCCCCATGATGGACAGGAAGAGGTCAGACTGCGCTTTTTCGTCCCACTTGACCATGATGGCAGACGCTCAGGATCTCTGTGGTTTTGAGGCGTTGTGGGATGCAAAATGAGTTGAAGAGGCAGAAGAAAAAAAGGAGTAACGAAAAATGGTCAAAGGTTTTGTGTCTCACCGGATGGCTTCCCACGTGAAGCTGCAGTTGTTTGCCTTGAGAGACGCAACAATCTGGTCGGCATGTTTGGCGGGCGAGCTGCCGGCCGATGTCAGAGCATCGGCGAGCGCGGCGCAGAGCTTACTGTGGGCATCGTTATCCCACTACTGGTCAGCACTATGCCGATATCAGACGGGCGCCGGCGTACCTTGGTGTTGGGGGCTGCCTTTTCTTCGGACATGTTGATGTTCTGTGAGTTCTGTGTGTCTCTTGGTGGGAGAAGATGGTGCAATGGTGAGCAGAGACAGGAGAGTTCTTGCTTATGCACCCGCCGAGAGAGAGGGAGAGAAGAACAACGCGTTCCATATCATTCCAGATGGTTCCTGTGAGTGAAAACCGCCGACCATGGGATCTGGACGTGCATCTCATCATATGCCGGTAATGTATCAGCAAACGGAAAGTGGCTGCAGAGAAGGACCAACCGAACTTGGCAGCGAGCACCAGTAGCAAAAAATGAAGACATGAGATCAACGTCAGACCAAACCTGCGAGCCCCATGAACAGTCTACAGAGCGACACAGTAGAACGACCTCCATGAACATAGTCTATAGACTCATATGGTAGCACTGCTACCTGACGATGAGGAAAGTTTCATTCTTTTAACTGATACTCGCTCTGGAGGCAAAAGCGTATGGATGGATCTATGCGCTGTCACCTTCCATGTGTAGAAGCTGGCCTCTCCTTCCTCATTCTGAGCCTCGCCGCAGCGTCTGCAGGAGCAACCAGCAGAACCATATCGGTAAAGAAGTAGAGATGGCATTAGGGGAAAGTGCAGGCTGCCTGCCGTTTCTGGGAGGAGACGGGACTGCCGTGTCAGGAAACAACCGGTGTTCCGCGGCCGGCGGTTGTTGTGGTGGCCCTTTCCCATCACCGAGTGGCTTGATTTGGCAGTCATCTTCCCCAGTTTGGACATTTCGACACTCCTCGAAGACCATCGGGATTGTTGACTTGGCTTGTACCATGTCGGCATGAGAAAACCGTTGTCCCCTCCCAAACGCCGCCCAGAACCATCACCGCCAGAGCACCGCACCGCCAATGAAAGATCTTCCAGCCCGACCACCATTTTGGGCGGGCTGTCGCCGATCCATCCGAAACATGATGCACGGCAACGGAGCCCTTGCCTTTATGACACTGGCGTGCCTCGGTGCCCTTTTAAAGGCCTTTGGGCACACTGTCGCACCCATTGTCGTCTTTGGCATCACGATCCCCCTGTGTGTTCTGTACGTCCTTCACCGCTTCGTTCCGGTCAACGTCGTCACATACACCGAGCTCCACAGCACGGGCGTGGCCTACCGGCACCGTTTCGACACTGCTGTTGCACACCAGATCCACCGTGGCCTGTCCGACGGGCGGATTCGTTGGCCTTGCCCGTCTCGTTATGCAGTTGACGAGACCTGCTGGTATCCCGAGTTGGACGACGACCAAGACGGAGAAGACAAGACACCAGAGGATGGCACGTTTGAGGTGGACGTCGTCACGGTGGTACCCCAGGAGGCAGTCGACCTCGACGCAATATACAACCATCGTGAACATGAATCGTCTGCTAGTCGGACGGCCAAGCCCAGCACGCCTTGTGAGCTGTCAAAAGTCCCATGCAAGCCCAATGGATCGGGAAGCACCAAAGAACCAGTCGACAACGGCGAGCTCGCCGCCCACACGGACCAAGAAGTGGCCATTGATCTGCCAAACCATGGGCAGCCTGATGAAGGAACAGCATGTGACAAAATTGTTCCCGGTATACATACGCACTCAGCGGTGGCACCTCCAACGACCATCGTCGACAGTGACGGCAAAGAAGACACCGACACGTCGCAAGCGAAGCTCGGGGCCCTTTGCCAGCACCCAGCAGAAGCTCACCAGAAAACTCAAAACATTGGTTCAGGACAAACTACGACAAGTGGACCTTCCGCTGCTGGTCACGTCCCGCCGGGAGAACACACTGGCCGTGAGACTGACTCAGCTGAAATGAGTTCCGGTGATGAAAAGGCAGAAATGGAGCTTTGGGTCCAAAAAGCACGACAGGCGGATGAGAAGCGGCAGGCCCTGGAAAAGCGACTGGCCGAGGAACAGAAACGGGGGGAAAAACTACTCGCCCAGCTGAAGAAGGAGCAGGAAGCCAGCAAAAGACGACAGGCGGACGCAGCAGATGAGGCCAAGGCAAAGGAGGCGGCCATGGAGAAGAAAACCCGTGAGCTAAAGGAGGCACAGAAGGCAAGAGAAGCCGAAATCCGACGCCAAACGGAACAGGCAGTGCTGGCCAAGATACAAAAGGAGACGGAAGAGCGCGAGAGGGAGGAGGAAAAGAAGCGCGAGAGGGAGCAGGAAAGAAAGAAGCGGGAGGAGGCGCGCAAGGCCGAGGAAGAGCGAGAGGCGAAGCGCAGGGCAGAGGAAGGAAGGGTCAGGGCGGAGGCGGAGCGCAAATCACTAGACGAGAAGCACAAGCAAGAAGAGGAACGCAGAGCGGACGCGCTACGCAGGTTGGAAGAAGAAAGGGCCAAGCTGGAGGAGGAAAGGCAAAGGCTAAAAGAAAAGGAATCCCAGTTGTCCAAGGAGCAAAGCCAGGCGACAATCATACGGCAGAGAGAAAAGGCTACGGCTGTGTGCGAAAACCGTCCGACAGACAAACGACAAAATGGGTTGGGCGGTCAGCAAAAGACTCAGGAAACGTTACGCAGTCCCAGGACCAGACAACAGTCAGCCGAGGAGCAGCCAATGGCGTTCGATGGGATGCACAAGGCAGAGAAGAGCGAGGCTGAGCTAGAAGCTGAAGCGGCATGGAAGGCTCACCTTGACACGAAGAAATGGGAGGCGGATCGGAAAGAGCGACTAGAGGACATGCGTCGCGCCAAGGAGCAATGGCGGGCCGCAGAAGCCCAGCTTTTGCAGAGAATGAGGTTGCCAGGGCCGCCGAGGAACGGCGACAAACGTGCCATGGCCCATGCGCGAATGCACACCTCCAGCAAACCTTCTCACGGACAGGATCGTCGGCAAAACGACGAATAGCAACTAGAGTCGGCCAGGGTTGCCGCAACCGAGCCCGAGCCCGTTCCAGGGACCCAGACCAGGAGTGCCAAAGGAACAGGGATGGAGACTGGTTTACCACAGGAGGGGAGACTGGCAATGGATGGCAGTGACGATGCAGCGGGTATCGTGGGGCGTAATACGAGCGCTGCCAATGGAGACGTTCAACAAGACGACACTGGGGTGGGCTCTCCCAGTACCAGTCTTTTGCACCTGCTCCGTCCTACCCAAACATCGTCTGAGCATTGTACCAACGGCCCAAACACAGACACTGGACCCGAAACTCATCCGGGTATAGTGGTACACCGGTCGCCCGAGGTCAATCTGGAGCGTGTTTCGGCGGCGAGGACGGAGGACAAGACAGTCACTGGAGCTCATGACGCCCCCTCTGTGCACCGAGAGAACAGAGGACACCATCAAGGAGAGACGGTCCTGGGAGAGGGACAATGCCAAGGAGAAACAAGAGAGGAAAGTCCGACGCCAGAAGCCATTGTTGACCCCAAGGGGGATCCTACCAAAGATGATCTATTGCAGGACGAGCTGCCACGCATCACGCTTCAGAAAGAGGATGGGGCAAGCTCGACTTCAGAAGAGACCGGGCGCCTGAAAAAGGACACGTCTGAAGAAGGCGAGAGCCGGAGCGATGAGGTGGATGAAGACGAAGCCAGGCGCCAAAGCGAGGAGGAAGAACGGCGGCTGGCGAAAGAAGAGGAGGAAGAGAGGGAAAGGGTCGAGAAGGAAAAGCAGTACCAAAAGGAGAGAGCAGCTGGCAAGCTCCGCGCCGTGGAAAGAAAACAAAAGAGAAGGGAACGAAATGCTCGCCAAGCCCAAGAGAGAAACGAGGAACGGGAGAGGGAGGAGGCTGAACGACAAGAGGCCGCGTTGCATCGAGAAGCTGTGAGAAGAGAACGGGCAGAAGTGAAGCGGCTTGCTGAGGAGGAACTGGACAGACAGGCTGCCGAGACGAAGAAAGCCTTGGACGAGAAGAGGAAGCGAGACCAGGCAGAAAAGGAGAAGAAGAAGGCCAAGAAACAGGAGGCCAAGCAACAGGAGGCCAAGAAACAGGAGGCCAAGCAACAAAAGGCAGCCCAGGACAAGGCCCAGCGGAAGGAGGTCGGGCCCACTGTCGCTGAAGAGTGCTATGCCGAGTGGGAGGCTAGGTCGACGGACGAGTACGATGACGAGTGGGAGGCGCAGGACTCTGTCGCGCCGACGGCGATGGACCACGAGCCCGCCAACTCCGAGTCTCAAGATACAGAGGCCGGGGAAGCAAGCCGTACCGGGCAAGAGGGCGATGATGGAATGGCGCAAGAATCCTTGTCCGGGACAGGTAGCTCACCGGTGCGGTACACACCACTGTCGACCCCAGACCGCGAACGCAGTCGCACAATTACGCTCGAGGACGCTGTTGCACAAGAGTTTACACCCGAGATTTTAGACTCGGCGCGGATGTCAGCTCTCGACGTACAGCGTCAGCTGCAGCGCGAACTGTTTAAGGATGAGCATCAAAGCGATACGCAGTTGCGGAAAATCCGTGCCACCATCGGTCTCGAGCGCCAAGGTGCCGCTGCCAGCCAAGTCGAGCCGGATGCAGCAGAGGCTAGAGAGGGCAGCGAAGCCGTGCCTGCGACCCACTCGGACGCTGCCACCACCAGCCAGGAGACATCTGGCACCGACGGCGAGGCCGATGCTGCCAGCGACACAGTCTTTGACAGTGACACCAAGGCGACCGCCAGGGAAGAAGCATCGGACACTGAAGTCGAGACGCTCACGGCCGACGCAGCAGCTGTTGTGACAACTGGAAGAGAGCAAGACGTGCCCGGCAGCTCTGTACAGGTGTCAGTGCCTCGCACTCCTCTCAAGCTCCCAAAGTTGCCCGACAATCCGTTTGCAGGAAGTGACAACTGGGCTGATGATACGGAAGAGCAGTATGGCTCCGACAGCGAGCTGCGTATCGCAGCCAAAACGACGTCTGGGCTGTCTCCGACGCACGAGAACAAGAGTCTGCTCACTCCAGAAAGGCAGGCATTCAGTACCCACTCCAGCCCCCTCCAAGACCGGACCATGCCACCGAGAGCACCCGTCAACAGCCCCGGACCGTCTCTCCATCTCGGACATTCTCAAAGCACCGAGACTGACGAGACGCATGCAAACAAACGTCTGAATGGGCCTCAAAGCACCGAGACTGACGAATCGCATGCAGACAAACGTCTGAATGGGCCTCAAAGCACCGAGATTGACGAAATTGATGAATCGCATGGGAAAAAACGGTCTCCATCGCCAGAGGCTTGGACCGTCGTTCGGTCAAGACGGACGCCCACCCGGAGAGCCAATGCATCTCCGGGAAAGAGAACTCCAGGAAAGAGAAGATGACGTGCGCGGGGGGTGGAGGGGCGGTCTTGGTGGTAGACCGGGGTCCATTTTGAGTTTCTCATGCACCTGTCCGGGCTGGCCAGTAAAGGCAATGAACAGCCCGTCGTGTCTGTGGGCAGGGCTTGTCTTTCATGGATACGGGTGAACATGGACACCACAGGAAATGCACAGTGGTATCTGGTGTCTCACGTCGTTTGTCCAAGGCGATGAGCAGCGATGGAGTGGCCAAGGTCGGTTCTGTTTATATTGTTTAGAGAGGGTGCATCAGTTTATTGAATGACTTTCTGGTTTCTGGTACTCACAGTGTTCCGTGATGTGAATGGTGAACGTCTGCTTTCCAGAGTATACCAAAACCAAACGGGTCTGCTTTGAAGCCACGTCCGCGTGCATCTCCTACAATCGCAGCCCTCTTCATTCACCACTGGACTGATATGCAGCAGGTTACCACTGTATATGACTGGACCTGTCGCTCGCACTTGGCCCTGTGTACGCAGCTGTCTGCACCTGTTTGATACACCCGGCACTCGAATTCTCGCATCACTGTGCACGTCCAGCCATGACGATGGTCAGCGAAGTCAACTTTCTTCTTGCGTGCATCAAGCATGCCAAGAACGGCACGGTAGGTCGATTTGTGGGCTCTTTGGGCCCTTTCATCCGTCTTTTACGTTGGCCTCGGACGGATCTTGTGTCGACGTCGTCCATGGACGAAAACGGACAGCAGACTGTCGTTTGGTGACTCTTTTCGACTCGTCTTCTCTTGTCTCTGGCTGTCCCGCCCCGTCGTCCTTGACTTTGTGCCTGGCTTGCCATTGCTAACGATCAGATTGATTTCGATGCCTTGTCCACGGACGTCAAGAGCACCAAGGGTGCTGTGTAGGTCCACCTGCTGCTTTCGATGGCCAGTCCACGTTGCTGACTCAGCAGACAGAAGCGGTACTCGCGCCTCAAGAAACGCGCCATGACCGAGACCTTTACTGACTCGGCCGGCGGCCCTGGTCCCGTCACGCCACCTGCCAACGACGACGACAGTGGCGACGACAATGGCGGCGACGCAGATGTCGACGTCGTCCCCGAGACGCCATCCCCCTCGCCAGTCAAGCCCAAGACCAAGCGCGGGCGTCCCCGCAAGGATGCCTCCGCCACGCTCGCTTCTCCCGCGGCCGGCACGAAGCGCAAGCGCGCGTCCCCCAAGAAGATGGCGGCCGACGCCGATGCCGAGGATGCTGCTGTGGCGTCGCAGACACCTGTCAAGAAGGAGAGGGCCGAGGGCGACGACGAGGGCATCTCTGTCGGCGGTGGTGACGATGTTGACGCTGCAAATGCTGTGCCGGCCGGCACCGAGACGCCCGTCAAGAATGAGCCCGTTGAGGGTGGCGAGGGTGTCGCGGTCAAGCCCGACGTCGGGGCCAGTTTCGAGCTTGCAGACTATGATATCGACGACGACGGTGCCATCTAGGCGGCAGGCGGCAGTTGCCTTTGTGTCTGGTGGTACGCATCGGTCGGACCTGCCATGCGCTCGCGGGCGACGGACGACCATTACTCTTTCCCAAACCAGCTCTCGGGGCTTCGGTTCCACTTTTTGACTTTGGCATAATGTCTTGGGCTCAGCTTCGTCTCGTCCAAACTTTACGAGTCTTGTAGCTCCTTAGTTTTGAATTTTGAATGCACGTGCTTCCTGCTCTCGCTGCGATTTGATGCCACGCTGCTATTGTCGGCCTGGCTCACATTGTCCATCACCTGCCAGCACCGACCCAGTTCAGCGTCACATGAGCAGCTTTTAAAGTCTGAGCCCAGACAACGGAACACAAACCCATCGGAGCCTGAAGTCGTGATTCATCAAAGCGACAATGGACAGCGTCTATTGATCGAGGTGTCGTCATCTGGTGGTGGGGTCCCAGGACTGATCTACTACGATCTCGTGGTCCATGAGGCGCCGTTGCGAGTGGGTCAGTAGGGTCCACTTTAATGCCAAACATCAACTGTCTTGGAGCTTCCACTAACTCGGCCGACTTCGAGTAGTCACCGACGAGACAGGTGCATAGAGGGCTAAAGTGTCGGGAGATGACTCTACTAGAGATGTTTCTAGAAGCTTATATGGCTTCGGACCTGTACCTGGACAAGCTTCTGAACTCAGACCTGACGCTGCTGAAAACAATGGAATTTGGACACAGTTCACAGCAGCACAATAGTATGGACATGGTTGACCGACTCGAGGAAGAAAGGTCCACCACCTGTGTGCTGCTCTGCAAAGTAAATGTACTAGCCTTCCTCGTCGTGGAATGTAAACTGTGATTCTGATGCGAATGAAAGAGGCCGTTCAAGAGCGTCATACAAACGGACCAAACAGCAATGGCAAACGAGAAAACGAGAGGGCAAACGATAGCACGATACGCATGACCAGAATAGAAGCAGTACAAACAGGTAGACAAACAGGCAGACAAACAGAACGCAATATCACGACTTGGGGTCAGCACCAGATGTCAGTTCAGTGTCAACTCAGACCGTCCTGGAAGCACATGACGTGTCCCGGATTGGTATCTGCAAACGCAACGTCAAACAGATCTTCCCTATTGAGAATCAATCAGTCAACTCCAGCAAACATGTGTACTCTGCCTGCGTTTCGCCAGCAACAGGCACTTTGACACAGGCAGCAATACAGGAGACTGTCGTTTGAGCACAAACGAGAGACTGCTAGAAGAAGCACATGGAAAGATCGCATGACCAGCACGACCATCAGACGTCATTGACCTCGATGCAGTGCGTTCTGAAAAAGTATAAAGGACCGTCCCCCTCAACTCTGGCCTCCTTCTCTCTTCACGAACACATCAACTTTTCTCTTCTCACAAGCGCATCAATTTAGCGCCCATTCTATCTCCCGGTGTCTTGTCCGGCTATGATCTCCAGTCCTACTGGCACCTACCTTTAACCAAAGCGTATTTCTCGACAGTCTCGCACTCTAGGCTATAGCAACGTTGGTTGTTCTTTCCCCTTTTACCGAGTTAGCCTGACAACAAAGCAAGCCCTTGATAGGTCGAGCTTTTAACGCGTACGACTTCTTTTCACATTGCTCCTCACACGTCGTACAAGAAGAGACCACAAGACAACTTATACAAGAACGATAACCTCGGGAACACTAAAATAACAACGACCTGAATAACAACCAAAATAAAACTAACCACAAACAACACCGAACAAACGCTAAATAAGAGTGCAACAACTGCACCCACCAGGTATGTCGCCTCATGCCATTGCACTGTGACCACACTGACACACCGGAGCAGAGAAGAGAACTCAGTACGACGACTACCAATACTCCTACGGTGGGTATATGACGGAAAGCAAACATTTCAACGACCACCAATACTCCTACAGTAAGTATAGGCTTCTTTCCTCGTGTCACCGGTGGTCTGACTAACTGCAATCAGTTTACGATGAGTGACTTTGTCAGCGACAACGTGCCCCCGATTGCAGAGGTCGGTCTGGTGGCCGTCCTGGCACTACAGGGCGACGCCAGCGCTCTTGCACGACTCCGGGTCTTGATCCCCGGGCTACGACCAGCAATGGCATGTGGCGACGAGCTGCAGCCCACTGAGAGCGAGGGGGCTGGTCATAATTTCTCCGAAGCGGAGCTGGCGCAAATGGGGCCGGATTCGGCGGTGGACGACCACCTCGAAGAAGGCGTGGCAACGTACTCGGGTCGGCGCCCCGACCTTCGCTACGCCATTACGCGGGCACAAGTGATGCGTGACGAAGCGGCTCGGGATAATCCACACCTCCCGCCATCGAGTGAGGTGCTCGAGCAGCACAAGAAGCACGGCCGGTACATGGTGCCGTGGGGACGTAAGAGGTTTTGACCATCCATTTTGCTCCCCTCGTCACTCATTCTCGTCCTGTCTTTCTCTTCCTCTCGTCCTCTTCTTCCATCACCTTTTGGACAGCGCTGGCAAGGCCTACTATGTTTTGGACTCTTGTTGGACTCTTGGTACATGTTTCCAACGTCTGCCCCCAAAGGATCACGCACTGACACTTCAGACCAGTATGTCAACGCCATGTTCACGCAGTTCTACGTGTACCATACACGTAGACTGGGTGGCCACCTTCACGACCTGGTGCTCGCCGCCACCATGCACAGCCTGCAGCCCGCTGCGACGACACAGTGTGGCCACCAGCACCTGGACCGCCAGCGGATGTTGCTGGCCGCCCATGGCTGCCTGGTTCCGCCCACCTTTGTGGCGCGACAGCCGGCCGACCCCAAGGTCCGCGGGATGGTGCGTCAGGACCTCGGCGACGACGGGAGCTGGGATCTCCGGATCGTCATGTACACCGAGGTGGTCGAACACGCGGTGACTGCTGCCTTTGACGGCATGCAAAAGTTTCTCTGGTGGAACAAGAACCGCGAGAAGAAGCCGTACCGCGGCCGCCGTCGCCCGGTCCACGATGACGTCGACGACAACGGGGACAATAACGACAACGGTGAAAATAACGACAACGGCGACAATGAGAGCGGAGAGAAAGAGCCTCCCGCCCACCCTGCCAAACGCCGCCGCGGTGCTCGTCCTTTGACATTGACGGCCAAGGCTCGCAATGCACGGTCCATTCGGGCGACGCGTCGTCGAGCCACGCCGACCGTGCCCGCTGTGTCTGCTGTGTCTTCTGGTCATCAGCAGATTGACCCAGAGCTCCTGCTCAGCGCCAACACTGACACTGCGCCGGACCTCACTGGTCCTACTTCGTCTCTGGGGCTTGTACCCGATACCACAGAAGCGTCCATCTTCACCGCGCCTCAGTTTAGCGGATTTTCCTTTGGCCCTGGGATCGGGTCGGTGGCTCAGATGGGGCTTCAGATGGGGTACCCATACCCGGTACGTTCTCCTTGCCTGTGTCCTTTTCTATCCAGACCATCACTGACATCATAGGTCCAGGGCGGTGACCCGTACTTTGGGTACGCTGGGGCTACATTTGGGCTCTCCATGTCGAGCTCCGACGACAGCACCGCCAACGGGGACAGCACGGTGCACTACCACGGCTTCTAGATGCCGCCGCGACGCCCCATTGCCACCTATACCTGCCAGGACGGCCAGGTGGTGCCCTTCTCCGACGTGCCACTGCTCAAGGAGAAGCTAAGCGATCTCTGGGGTATATTTAATGGCCACACGCTTCTGTGAATCCCCGCTGGCGATGACTGGAAAAGGGTGCGGCGTGTTTGCTGGTCGGTTGACTTTTCGTGATCCACGATACCCGTTGAGCTGTTTCGGGGTCCACGAGACCCGTTGTTCTCTATACTTTTACCTTTTTCCATCGACAATTTCGATTGTAGCGCCGACGTGCGCTGAAATAGGCCATAATGGCCATATTCTTTAAAATTCTTGACGTCGTGATACGACTGGTTTTGCGATACAGAACCGCACGAAAGCGTGCCCTGGGCTACGGATCTAAAGCCTTTTCCTTCAAAAGTGTCGTACACGCCCCAAAACGATAACAAGATGAATGAGTGCGGGTACAATTTATCCAACAAATATCTATACAGAGTGTGGGATCCCAAGCGCAGTGGACTTGACAAGAGAACGTCTCCGACTCATCCACTGTATCCAAAGACTTTGAACGATCAGTACCATCAAGTCCCAACACGTTCAATATTTACACACCGCCAAGTGTCAAGAACAGAGAACCAGGTGGTGTTACGTCAAAATCCAACGGCCTATTCACAACGGCCTGTTCCCAAATCTCTTCCTACGCGAGTTTCGGATTCTCTCTATTCTCAACACCATTGTCCAATCGAAGAAGAACGTCTGCAAAAATACATCTAGTCTTTACAGAGATCCATGCCGAGGCGATGCGATTACGCTTCCAGATAGGCAGTTGGGGCCATCGAGCTACGGTACCATTCAGAATTCAAGACGATTTGACGAGGTGACTCGCCAAGTCATCACAGTCTTTTTATCCTTGACTGCTGGTCGCCATAGATGTACTATGGCATTATTATTCCCATTCTCACCATTGTCAATTGGTAGCAATACTGCAGACGCTAGGATTAGATGAACCAGACTTGGTCACTGTCAGGGAGAAGGGTGGGTACACCACAGTGGGTACCACCGTGTGGACACTGTATTCACAGTGCAGTATACTTATACCCAGGCAAGCTATGCCAGTAGTAGTTAGAACCTCATCCTTATTCCAATCCAACCATACACTGGCACCTTGCCTCTGATAGTCACTAGTCGGCGGATAGTATCGGTAACTGCGGAGATGTATAAGACCGCGCCTAGTGGTACGCCAACGCCCTCGATGATAGATGCGCAAGTAGACTTTGTTCGAGCACTAAATGCGCTCAAGGCCGTTATTGTCCGGTAGACCGTAAAGATTACGATTAGCAATAATTCGCGCGGCGTAACGAGGTAGGTCGGACGTAATACCGAGTAGGGAAATAGAGCTTAGTAGAACTCTACTAAGCCCCGTAATACTCCTAGTATATTCTCTAGTAATAGCGTTATATCGAGCGAAATTACCCGGTCTATAATCGTACCCGTCTAAGATATTATCGTACTTAAGCCTCCGGCTAAGCCTATAGTATAATAGCTAGTATAAAAACTTCTTAATACCGAGCTAGCGCCGGTATTCCTAGCTTCGATTATCGACTATACTAGCCGCGTAAAAGTACTAAAGTCTCTAAGCGAAAAGCTAAAGCGAATTTAATAAAACGTCGATTAGTAGCTAATCGTAGAGTCTAGCCGAATCGGTCCCGAAACTACTTACGTATTAACGGCTACTGTTACGCACTAGGAGACGTAAGCGGCAGTAAAATGCGAGTTATAAGCGGAAGCGTAGCAACGAGAGTCGTAGTAAGCAACGGTTATAGACGAAGATATATAACGGTAAAAGATAATATATTACTAAGGAAAAGAAGAAGAAGAAGAGAGCGAGAAGCTCGTCTTCGAAAGTAGTAAACTAAATAGGAAAAGATAAGATAAAACCGATAAGCGGTCTTATAGGGCGGGGACGCGACTCCGACTACGTAAAGTGCGTATTATTTACCCCTAGGCCTCCCTTTTTTAACGGGGGCGAGATAAAAGTAGAAACTAAACAGGAGTAATAAAAAAAACGTAATATAAAGTATAAGGTACGAGACGGAAATAAAGGAAGGAAGAGAGGTTATCCGTTAAAAATATCGTCGTTTAGGCGCGTAAAGGCTAGGCGGGCGCGTTTTTAAGGCGTATCCTCGGCCTCGTTAGCCCGTAAGGTCGCCTTATATACTACCTAGTCTAGCTTACGGGTAATATCTTCGTACTCTTTTTAGCTTTAAGCCTAGAGTTTTCTTACTTATTACGAGAGGTCGACGAAGTTACCCTATAGCGCTAAGGCTAAGGCGACTAGTAAGTTCTTAATATCCCTTACGAGGTCTTATAAAACCGTTAGAGCTATAGCCGCGCCGCTTTTAAAGCTAAATATACCCTTAAAAAACGTAAAGATTTAGTCCTCGTTCGGCTAATAAAGTATCTCGGCGAACGGGCTATCTTAAAGCGCGTTTATTACCGGGTAAAAATAGCGTAAGTATAGATCGTAGATCCGTACTACGAGGATATCCTCGTAGGGGGGGCGTATCTTTTCCGTAATAGCTTTACTAGCGTCTCGGGCTTTAACGATCGCCGCGTATTTCGTACGTAGGCTACGGAATAACTAAGACTAGGAAAGCGATCCTTACCGTTAGTAAAGTACGGCGACGCTTTAGGCGACGGCTCTCGCGCCGTTAGAGTCGGTATAGTAATACGTAGCGAAACGTATACGGACTACGAGCTTTATAGGGTAGATTTTAATTAAAATATAAGCCGACTATAGTTACCCGCTCTTAGTCTTAATAGCCTTAATAGGCTCGACGTTAGACGCGAGCCGTATAAATAGTATCTTAACTTTTACCGTTTTTACTTTATCTTATAGGTTTTTCTACGTTACTTTATAAAACGACTTACTATTATATTTATCCTTTATACCCTTTTAAGGCTAGTTATTAAATCCTTTAATATCTTTTATAGCCTTAAAAGACTTCTTCCTCGACTTAGTAGGCGTCGCTTCGTTTCTTATCTAGTCGACCGTTTTTTCGTAGTCGGTAGTATTAATCTCCCCGTCGTCCTCTTCGTCGTCCTTAAGAATCCCGTAGTCTTCGTCGTCCTTTACGTCGTCGTCGGGTACGAGCTCGATAGCGATCTCCTTACCCTTACTTTTTTTAGTTTTAGTCTAGCTTTTACTACCCTCGGCCTTAGCGAAGCGGGCTAAACAGCGTAGGGACGTATCGGGAGTCCCGGCTCTAGTATCCGGAAGCGCGAGTTAGGCCGCGGGAGTCTCTAGTACCTCGATATAGGCTAGTCTTAAGGACGGTGTTTAGGGCCGGAGCGGCGGCGGGGCTTAGGCCGTCGGCGGTATACTTAGCGCGTCCCGGGGGATCTCGTCGTTAGTCGTAAGGTCGGGGTTTTACTACGGGGTCGGCGTACCGAAGTCTAGTAAGTTATTACGGGTACCGGCGTTACTAAAGGCGCGCTCGCTACCTTATACGCCGTTATCGCTTAAGGCGCCGCCGTTACTCGAGGCGTCGTCGTTGTTTAGAGCGGCGTTATCTAGGGCTTAGTTAGTATCGTTAACGGTACCGTCGGGATCGCCGTTACCGCTATAGTTATTTTAAGCTAGCGCTAGGTCGACCGTTATAACGTCCGGTTCGTCGGTATCGCCGTTATCGCTATAGTTATCTTAGGTATCGCCGTTATCGCTATAGTTATCCTAGGCTAACGCTAAGTCGACTACTATAGCGTTTAGCTTATCGATTAATACGCTAATATCTTACGAGACGAGCGTAAAAGGGGCGTTTCGTATATCGGGTTAGTCGTTTTAGGAGGCGGAGGGGGCTTCTTACTTTTTTAGGCCGGCCGGTAGGAAGCCTAAGCTAATAACTATTAAAACGGCGCGATTAAAGTTTTAAGACTATTCTATAATTACGAGTAAGGGTTTATAAGGATAAAGAGGAAAAGTCGGGTAACTAGCTACGGGGGGTAAGCGAGGTTTATATACTAACGGCGGCGTCTCGCTACGTCGTAAATAAGGGCCGTTTACGTCGCGTAATAAGTAGCGGTCGCTTAGTAAATAAAAGGAGCCTTATTTACTTTTTTTATCGTTAAGGTCCGTCTTAGCCTTTCGCTTTCGTCGGTTCCGGAGGCGGGTATTCCGTTTCGGGCTACGGTCGTATTACTCGGAGGGCGCTAGTAGTACCGCGCGCGCCGAGCGTCGTACTATTAGGCCGCTTCGGGGTATTATAGTAATATAATATACGTAAGCTTCGCGATATTTCGTAGTTATCGGTAGTCGTCGTAGCTCTTTATAGTAAATATTATTAAATACGCGTTTAATATTAAAAATAGCTATATTAAAAATAGTAAATAAAGGTCGTCTTATCGCGTATTTACGCGACTTAGTCTTAACGTCTTCCGTATTTAAAAGCGGGGGTCCGTCTTAGTAGGCGTTATAAGTAAGGTAATCCGTATTTAAAGGCTAGGGTCTATTTTAATAAGTAAATAGACTAAGCGAGTATACGCGCGAAGAGGAGGCGAGTAGTTACGCGAGTAAAGGGAGGGCGGCCGGTTACGTCCTTTTCTCTTTAGTCGTAACCTTTTATCTTTTTCGTAGCTAGCTATACCGCCGCTCTTAGCGTTATAAGGCGTTCGTAACGGTTAAAAGCCGAGCGCTTTATCTTATAAGGCCGGCTTTTAGCGCCTCCGTTTATAGCGAGTAGTATTAAATCTATTCCGTTATATTAGGGTAAACGCTTTCGTACTCCGTTACGAGGTCGGGGGCCGTCTTTTTTAACTCGTCGCGCTATTTATAGTCGTTATATTCGTCGCCCTATCCGAGCTATTTAATTGTATATTTAACGCTTAAATAACGGGCCTTCCCTCGCCCTTAGTACGCGAGCGTATAGGTAACGATACGCTCGACTTCTTATAGTTCGTCGTCTTCGATAACCGGAGCGTTATCTTACGAGACGGGCTTTTCGTCTTACGGGGCGGTGTCTTCCGCCGTTCTTTCTTATAAGTCGGTTAAGCCTATAAATCTCGTAAGGTAAACGACGTTAATAACCGGGTATACGCGCTAAGTATTTAAAAGGTCGAGTCGGTATACGAGATTACTAATACGTTCTAGTACCCGAAAAGGTCCGGCTCGTTACGGGGAGTACTTAAGAGGCCTACTCGTCGCCTTACGGTAACCTCTATTTAGTTAAATATAGACGAGGTCGCCGACTTAAAACTCGATAAAGCGGTACTACTTATCGTAGCGAAGTTTCGCGAGGCTATTTATAATATCGACTAGGTCTATAGCCTCTTTTTATAACGTAGCCCTTATTATCGTACGGACTTCGGCTTTACGGATATCGGATTTATACGGCGCGAGTAAGTCCGTTAATCCGTTAAGGTAAAATCCTAAAACGAGCTCGTTTAGTAACGTACCGATAACCTTTAAAAAGCTATTATTTAGCGCGAATTATAAGGCCGGAAGTATATCCGGCTAAGCTTATCCTAGCTTTTAGGCGTAATAAAAACGGATCGCGATTTCTACCGTTTAGTTCTTACGCTTAGAAAGGCCGTCGGTTTAAGCGTAGTATACCGTAGATATAGTAAGGCGCGTACTAAGGCGTCGGAAGAGTTCTTACTAGATTTTCGCGGTAAACTTTAGGTTTTTATCGCTAATAATAATCCGTAGGAGTCCCTAGTCCGCGCCTTAAAAGGCTATTAACAGCTAATTTACTTATTACGAAGCGCGATAACGAGCGTTTCCTAGGATTAGGAGGGTCTTACGGGAGAATTTATATAATATAGTAAGGAGTTAGTTAAATATTAAGAACCTGGGCTCGCGAAACCTAGATATTATCGCGCTTACGCTTAGTATAGTAGTAATAAAGTCTAATATTATAGTATAGTATAGTAAATCGATACTCTAGATCGGCTAAAGCTCGCTAGGCGCTTTAAGCCTTAAGGTCTAGTTTTAATAGTATACCTCGTAGTGTTTTAAGTAGCTCCGAATTTTACGGTAAAGCTTAAGTATAAAGTACGTAGCTAGAGACCTTATTATTTTCTTCTCGCCTACGTAGAAGAGGTCGTCGTACGCTATTTAGAAGAGTTCTTTAAATATTAGTCTTAAGATATAAAGTCGTAAGGTTCCGGAAACGTCGACGTAAAATAAAAGGCCGTTTTTTATCTTCTAAGGCTTTAGGGGAATACCCCGAAACCGTTCTAGCGCTTTACCGCTTTTAAGCGATACGTAGATAGGCCTTAATATCGTATCTATTTCGTAGCCCGTTATTATAGCGAAGCGAGTACTTTCGTCTAGCGCTAACGCCGTTATCGGATAAGCGGCCGAGTTATAAAATCGGCGGGAGTACGCTTTATCGAGTATAACGAGTACTACCGATTTAGGTATCGTTACGCGGGCGGGGGCGCTTAAAGGGCGCGGCGTAGAGACTTACGAGTCGCCGTTAGTAGGGCGAGAGTCGGTATAGTAAACTATAAAGGCTACCGGGTAGTCTTAATACGCGACTTCCTCTAGAATATCTTTGTCTAGCGCTAGTAGCTCCGCTTATATCGGTAAGCGCGATAAAGCGTCGGGGACGACGTTCGTTTTACCCGGGATATAGTATATCCGTACGTAAAAACGCGATATATAATTAGCTATAGATATAAGCCGCGGGTTTACCTTATTAAAATCTATAATTTTAAAAGACGTATATATAATAATATTCCGGGCGGGTACGTAGTCCGTTAAAACGATAATCGGGTTTTAGTTAGACTAAATAAGTTTCCGTAGTTTAACGAACACTTAAACGATCGCCGCGACCTCTACCTTAGTAGATCCGTAAGCCTTTTCTTTACGTATTATCGTCCTAGAAAAAAAAAGGATCGGCTTTAAGTCTTAAAACGGGATACCGACACTTAGTATTATAATACCGTCCTATAGTTTCTTAGTTTAAAAAGCTATTATTCCGAAGCCGCGTTTATATATATCGATTTTAAAGAAAAGAGTCTCCTCGGGATCGTAGTAGTATAGCCGTATCTACTAGTATAGGTCGTGCTTAAGCGCTTTAAACGACTCTTTCTCCTTTTTAGTAGGCTCGAAGGTAAGTTTCCTCGTAATAGCGCGCCTTTTACTAGTATTAAGGCCGACCGCTAGGCCGTAGAAGTCCCGTCCTTAGCGTTATAAGGCCGTCTTCCGTTCTTAAAGAGGAAGCGCTTTCTAGTCGTAAAAGGATATACTAGTACGTAGATATCCTACTATTCCGAGAAAAATACTAAGGTCCGTAAGGCTTCGTAAAAACTTTATCTTCTAGAAAGCTTTAATACGGTCGGGAGTACGATTTATACTTCGACCGTCGACGTTAAAGCCTAGGAGACGGACCGACGGGAATCTAAAGAAGCTCTTATCGGCGGAGACTTAAAGGTTACGGTCTTAAAAGACTTAGAAAAGGGTCGCGAGATACTCTAGGTACTCGTCTTTAAAGTCGTTAAAGATAATAATATCGTCGATATATACCTTTATAAAGTATTTAAAAGGCTCGAGTAGATAGTCTATAAATCTCTAGGCGTAGGCGGGCGCGTTTCGTAAACCTATAAGGACGACGTTCGAATACTCGAGGCCGCGCCTACTAATTACTACGAGGCGGTCTCGGTAGCTTAGGAAAACGGGTAGTTAAAAAAAGAAGGCCGCTATATCGGCGGTAAAGTAGATCTTTTTAAACGATATCGTAGCTATAATATCTCTTTAATTTAGTAAAGGGTAAACGTTTAAAACGGTAAGTTTATTAAGTAGCCTTAAATCGACTACGACTTTACCCTTTCGCTTTTTATTAACTTCGCGCTAGACGACGAAGACTAGGTATATAATAAGTACTTTATTATTTACTTATTTTATTTTTCCGGCTTCGTAAAGCGCGTCGTAGCGTTCGTCGACGAGTTTCGCGTCTTCTAACCTAAAAGGATAAGGCCGTACGTTAGACTTTTAGTTTTATTATACGTTAACGAGGTCGATACGTATCTTAAGCTCGTCCGTTATTAGTACTATACCGCGTAGCTAAAATATAAAAGCGAATCTAGTTATAAAGTCTAAAATACGAGTAACGAGGGTCGGGTTCTAGGTATAAACTACCGCGCCGTTAAGGGTCTTAACGAAAGTAACGTTAATAAGCTACTCGATACCGTAAGATAATATACGGGGTCGTTCCTCTTTCGGGCTATCCTCCGTTCCCTTATCTTTTAAAGACGGTTCTTTCGAGTCTAAAGTCGTAGTCGTAACTTTCTAAATCGCTATAAAGTATACCGCTGTATTATCGGGGTCGCGAATAGATAAATATACGGTATAAATTACTTTACTCGCCGCCTTTTCCTCTTCCGCGTTATAAGTACGGAGGATATCGCTAATCTCGATAAGTATAGCTTAGGCCGTCGCTTCTTTTTTAAAAGGGGAGATATACCCTAAAAGGTTACTTTTATATATCTAGACTTAAGAGTCTATAGCGTTATATAGGAGGAAGAAACGCTTATTTAAAAAGACGACGGCCTAGTTTATTACGACCGGGTACTCGGCGAAGAAATAGTATAAGTCGGTATCTTAAAGCGGGTTACCCGAAAGGTTATAAGGGAGGTTAGAGTACTTAGCCTAAATAATTTTCTTCTCTTCTAGATTAAGTCGGAGGGTCTCCGTAGCGCGGATAGCGTACGTAAAATACGGGCTTAAAGTATAGCCTTATACGACGAAGTTAAGGTATAGTTTAAACTCGATTTACGACTTTTAAGTTTTAATCGTAGCCTTATAACGGTTTATAACGTTTATTCCGAGTAGTATATTTAAGCCGAGAGCCGGGAAGACGTTTACTATAACTCGAATTAAAACGTAAGAGACTCTACTAGTCCGTGTTCGCCCGATAGGAAAGATTATAAAGGTTACCTTTTTCGTTACGGTATAGGAGGTACCGACGACGTTAATATTACGGCGTATAAGGGCGTAGCGAACGTCTTATCCGTACGCCTTTAACTAGTTCTTATCGACGAGGTAGTTCGAGGTTCTTATATCGACGTAAATTTATAATAGCTTACCGCCGGTAGCTAGCTTAACTAGGATTATAAACGGAGACGGTTTTCCGACTAGGTCTACGTTAGGTTTTACGACTTCGTATACCGGGTTAAGGTATAGCGTTACTTAATATAAGTCTTAAGAAGAGGTAAAATAAACGGTTCTTATAGTATAAGCTAGCTAAGAGTACCTCTATACGAAAGGTACTTAAAGCTTATCGAACGGGGACGGGCGCGGCTTAACTTATAGGGCGATACTCGGGTACGTACCGTAAGTCGAGGCTTTAAGATATTTATAAAGGCCGTTCTACGATAAAAAAGTCCTTTTATAGTACTTATAAGTCCGCCCTTTTACCGTAATAAAGGAATTTTAAGCGTAAAAGGCTACCGAGCGTATTAAGGAATCGTCCTTTACGACTTCGGAGTAAAAATAGGTACCTCCCGATACGTTAAAGAAGTACCCGGAGCTAGTATATCTTAATTCGTCGTCGACGGCGCGTTACGCCTTAAATTCGTCGATATCGCTTATATTATTATCGATACCCGGACGAGGCGCGCTTACGGACTTAAAATAATACTAAGCGATATATTTAGCGTCGTCGACGGGGCTAATACGGAAGGTACTTTTAAACTCGTACTCGTTTTTAAGGGCGCTTATAACGCGCTCGGGGGCTTTCTTATTATCCGAGTAAAAGCGCTTATATTAATATAGGCCGTCCTTACTATAGCGTATATAGATATTTTTTATCGCGGGTTTTTTTTAAATAAACGCCGTCTTACCGGTCTTATCGTTTTTAATAACGCGTTAAGATACCGGAGTATCGTTTTACGAAACGGGAGCGGGTACTATTACGGGCGTTTAGTCGGGGCTTAAGGCGGGCGCTAAGTCTTACGTTCGTTAGGGCTATTAGGCCTCGGACGGCTTAAAGAAAGACCTCGAGCGTAAGCGGGGCCGCTAGCTATTATTCCCGTCTCTTTTATCGCGACGTCCGCGCTTAGTCTTTTTAGACTAGTTTCGGCGCTAGTCGTCGTTATTATAGCGTTAATCGCCGTCGTTATAAAATCTTAATACCGATAAGGCGCGCTTTATAATCGTACCGCGGGTTTTAAAGGTATCTTCGACTATAGCGTTAATATCTACTTTCGTCTACTCGTACTTCTTATATAGAGCCTCCGACTATTATATAAAATAAGTAATCTAGTCGCTATAAGATAAGTAGCTCGATAGGTATCGAGATACGGTCTAAAAGTCGGCGTAAAAGTATTTCTAGACTTAATCTTAAACTTAGGAGGCGGTACTAGCGTTTACGAGGCGGGCGATCTTAATATACTAGCCGTAAAAGCGGTATACCGCGTCTTTACTAGTGTTTTCGGCGTAACTAAAGAATATCTTTATAAGCGCCGTACTCGCGTCCGATTTTAAGGTACTAAATCGAGTAGTAAGCTCCTTAACCTAGATATAGTAGTCGTCGTATAGCTTACGGCGTAAGTCTATACCGATTTCGTTATTATACTAGCTCTAGGCGAGTCCCTTAAAGCGAGTTTATAAGCTCTGAACGAGGGAAATAACTATACGGCCCTTTAAGTCTTTTACGTATTCTCCGTCGAGGAAGATTAGGTAGTCTTCGACGTTTTAGAAAATAAGTATAGAGGCTTACGCTAGGTCTTACGAGTCCTTAGTAATAGCTTCGCCGAGCGTCTCGCTAAGGTCGAAGATTAGGATATTAAACCGTATTAACTATTTATTATCGATATAAAGGTTTCCTCCGGGGCTTTAAGCGTCCTCGTTAAGCTTAACGTAAAGGGCGTAGCGGTCGAAGTAGTACGAATAGGGTTAACGTTACTTTATAAGTTTCGGTTCCTACTAACTATATTTACGTTAAGGCTTAAGGGGTAAGTAAAAGACTATAATAGGGGCTCTTAGTATTTCGTAAGCCCGGTTCGAGGTTTCGCGAAGCGAGGGGCTCGGTACGGTAGGTTAAGGAAAACGACTAATAAGAGTATACCTAATAATTACTTTTTCGCCGGGGTTATTCGTGTCCGCTATACGTTAGAGTAATTCCTCGAAGCTTATATCTACCGTTTCGATTTTCGTAAGTCGGTCCTAGACTTCTTACGCGGTTAATACGTAATCCGTACTTTAAGAGTTTATAGTCTCGCGCGTCGCGTACTACCGCGGCGGCGTAAAAGACGCGCTAATAAGTACGTAAAGGGTAAGGGCTTTCGACTAAGTAACGGAGTACGCGGGGGCCCGATAAGGTTCCGGGGGGTCGAAGGACGCGGGTAGCTTTACGGGAGTAACGTAGAAGTCGTTCGAGAAACTACTTAAGACGTACTAGCTCGTAGACGCTACCTTTATAAAGGCGTAAAAGTCGAGGTAAGTCTTAGAGAGGTCGGAGTTATATTTAAAGCGGCGTACTTTCTTACCTTTAAAGTCGCACGCTTAGACTTCCGATACCGGGCGGCCTTAAGGTATTAGCCGCGACTTCGTATCGAGGATAAGTAGCGGCGATTCGCGCTCCCGGTTTACGCTACGCGTTCGGGCTTAGCTAGTCGTCGCGATCGGTAAGGGGCTACTTAACTCGCTCTTAATACTACTTCGGTAAGCGAGGACTTCGGCTATATCGCTCTCGTTAACGTATAAGAAGTCGCCGATCTCGCTTTATAAGACGTAGGCGAGGCGTCTTCCCTTTACTAGGAGTTTAAAGAATAACTAAAGCTAAGTAGCGATAAGCTAGTAGTACCTAGCCGTTTAGCTATCGGTTAGCTCGGGGAAGTAGGTTAGTATTTACGGTTAGTACGTCGGGTTAATAACCTAGTTACTAGTAAGCGTATCGTAGATATCGATTACTTAGTAAAGCGACGCGATAGTAAGGAGACGATTATAGGCGGTATCGATAATAAAGGCGAACGCTTTATAATATAAGTAAATACGAATAGTAGCGTAAAGGTCGCTTACGTATTCTATAAACTATACGATTTAAGCGTCGGATACGCCGGTCTTTTTAACTACGTTAAATTCGTTAGAAAGCTAAGTAAAAAGGATACCCGTATCTTCTTTAAATACGCTTAGAAAGCCGTTAGCCGACTCTTAAGACGTCGAAATTACGTTTACGGGCTACCGTAGACCGTACGGTAATCGGGAAGGGAGGATTTAAAAGGCGGAAACTTAAACTCGAAAGTATATCGTTAAAGTCGGCTATAACTTAAGGCGGGAGAAAAGGAATTTAGGAGACGAGAAATCGTTTTAGAGGTTAACTCTCGAGCCTTAAGAGATTAAAAGACTATTTTCGCTAGAATCCCGGAGTTTTAGGGTCTTGTAGTAAGTACGTTTTAAGATTACCTTAATAAATTCTCCGAAGGTTAGTTTTCGTATTAGCCGGTTTTTTTAAGAGATTACCCCCTTAACTCGTTAATACTAGATAATAAGACTTCGGAGTCTAGCTTAGGGTCTTAGTATATCGAGGGGAGAATTAAGAGGCTACTAGCCTTGCCGGGTTAAACTAAAATTTCGGGTAAAGATTTATAAATAAAAAAGAAGTAATAAGTATAAGAAAAGGACTTTTAGTATAAAGAAACTAAGGAGGGAGTAAAAAGGGGAGAAAAAAAGGGGAAAGGCGTACTTTTTTATTTATTTTAATTTCCTAAATCTAGAGGCTATATCGTAGTCTCGGGAGCGTTTAGCGCTTACTTTAAAGACGTACCTAACGTTTTAAGGGTATAGGATTTAATTTATCGGTACTAGTAAACGGTATACTAAAGATAAAAAGGTTAGTAACGTTACGCGTTTTACTTTACGGCTAAAATACCGGTTAACGATATCCTATAATCGCGATACCGGTAGACGGTATATCGGGATTTATTCGTCGGGATACTAGTACTAGTTTATCGAAACGGAGTTACTATATCGTTTACTTATAACGAGCGAATTACTACTAGATATTACGTACTAGGAGACGTAAGCGGTAGCAAGATACGAGTTATAAGCGGAAGCGTAGTAACGAGAGTCGTAGTAAGCAACGGTTATAGACGAAGATATATAACGGTAAAAGATAATATATTACTAAGGAAAAGAAGAAAAAAAAGAGAGCGAGAAGCTCGTCTTCGAAAGTAGTAAACTAAATAGGAAAAGATAAGACAAGACCGATAAGCGGTCTTATAGGGCGGGGACGCGACTCCGACTACGTAGAGTACGTATTAGCTACGTATTACGATATATAAAAAGACCGCGACCTTCTTTAAATAATAACTACCTTAACCGAGATAAGATCGTCTCCGACGTAACTAGGAATATCGTTACGGAAGCTAGCTTTTTAGTAACTAAATAGCGAAGTAAAAGCGTATATTACGTATTTTTAAAAACCGCGTTTATATTATATATTACTACCTAGAGTTTCCGTTATCTTTATCCCTTATTATTAACCGGTATTAGAGCTACCGAAATACCGCTAGTTTTTCTCCGAGTATTACCCGTTTCTCTACGATATATAGCTTTTAAAACTCTTTATATTTTCTTATAGGAGGAATACTAATCTTACCCGACTTAACGTTTAGCTTACCGTTTATATCTAAGAACGGATAGCGTAACTTACGAAACCGCTCCTAGCGATACGGAGATATCGCGTAACTAATAGCTATAAGCGCGTCGTAAATTAAATAGACGCTAGTAATAAAGGATATATAGCTCTCGTCTAGTATAGAGATAGTCTTAATACGGCTAGTAGGACGCCCGCCCTAAGTTAGAGATCTAAGTACCGAGACGATAGTACGATACGACGCCTCTAAGGTCTTTAGCTTAAAGATCGCTATACCTACTTTGTTTAGGGCCCTAAGGAGTAATAGTATTAGACTATTCTATTCTTTATAGTCTATATGAATCGAATCCTTATGTCGAATTACGCTAAACTTAGTATAATAAATTAGAAGGTGATCGAGCTGTAGAAAGAAGTAGGTATATAGACTCGACGTACTAGCTAGACGCTGTTTACCGTAGTAGAATATAGACGCGTTGATCGGAGTTGCTAAATGTATTAATCTAGCATTACTTAGTGAGTTAAGGGACTGTGCGGCTAGTAAGGTAGTTATACTGTTTAGATGATCCTCGTACACCTATAGACGCTTTAGGAGCAGATCCCGGGTCTAGCGCTCCTGTACGAGTAATTCGGACAGGTGTTGACATATCGTCGCTAGATACGCTTGGTTGGTGTTGGCATTAAGCGCGCCCGCATCTCTGCTACGGTCAAGCGTATCAATTGCGCTCCTCGCACCAGTCGCCGGCATCAGTACCAACGACCCACCTACAGTGTCTATTATATCCTGACACAGGCTTCTACTCTGAGCGTTAGTCATGACGGCGTGGTTACACTGCCTCATGGGAGAAGCTTGGCCTAGGCATTCATCCTGTCGTGTAGTTAAGCTTATTTAAATGGGCCGTTGTGTTCTCCGACAGCTCAGGAGACGTTTACGGCCGTCGGCACATCCTTACCAAGAGCCACCGACGGCGAATCTGTGGCATTTCTTACTGCATTTTTTCAACGCCTGCGCATTAACATCCATCGCCACTATGCTTCGGGTTTCCCGTTACCTCCTCTCGGCGGGCAAACCCCAGGACGACGGCTACGTGATTGACATGGCCTTAGGCACACTGCAAGTCAATGGCGCCCCCATCGCAGACGTGGTCAAGGATAATGATATCTATATCATTAATGCCTCTGCTCCATCTACAACTGTCATCGCACACGTCGTGACCGCTACACGCCGGGTCACAAAAGGCACGCATAAGCTCTAGTATAATCGCCTCGGCCACCCTGGAGCCGAAGTCTTGGCCCGCTTCCCGCAATTTACCCAAGGACTATCCTTTTCCAACTCACTTGGAAACCTGTTGATTGTACAGACTGCATCCTAGCGAAGGCGACCAGGAAACACAGCAACAACGTACGCCAGGTCAACCTGCCAGCTGGAGAGCACCTCGTCGTGGACTTCCATGACTACACCCCCTCGGGCCCGCCACATGAACTATGAGAAGTCTACTTTGTCCCGCAATTCGACGTCAACATCACGTCGGGTGATTATTCGTGGTGGAAGAAAGCTGTTTCGATATGAGGATGAACATGATTCAACACTTCCCCGACGGCTGGAAGGTTATTGGCCTGTGTGATTTCCTAAACCTCTAGCCAAAACTCGGCCTTGCTAAAGACAGATTAATTAACCACTTGGTTATTAGGCTAAGTTACATGTCCTATACGAATAACTTACTACGTGCCGAAGAACCCTCGTTATACCTTCTACCCAGGCTAGCGAGGTTCCTGCTACCTTACTATTATAACGGACGAATTCTCAGCATGATTTGGTGTGCCTCTTTGGCAAGAAACTAGCACGGCTGGCTACGCCGCCAGTTTTCCTTGTCGCTGCCGTTCTTATCCTTGGATTCTTTGTCCTTCTTGGCGACGAGGGTCGACCGGACGAAGCCAGTGTCGGCGAGAGCCTGAATCTGAAGGCGTAGATCGGATGCCACGGTCTCGAAAGTGAGAGCTCCAGTGTCTACCCGGCCTCGTGAGGCCAGCAAGCTTCCCGACTGGGTCGAGAAGTGGATGGCCACTATGATCGAGTGTCGGACGGCTGGACTTTCATCAGCTCTCAATGTCAACAACTGGCTACCAAAGCTGGGGAAAAACATCAACAACGTCCTGCCTCACTGGTACTCCACCTTCAGCTCGGCAAACTTGATTGCCATCAACATATACGACTTGCGGCCTAGCGCTTCACGGATAGATTCAATCATCAATCCTTTCTCAGTATACAACAACTCACAGAGGGATCGTCATATCCTGACAGTTGGCAAATCCTTTCTCAGTATACAACGACCCAGAGTGGTCGTCATATCCTGACAGTTGGCAAATCCTTTCTCAGTATACAACGACCCAGAGTGATCGTCATATCCTGACAGGTACGGAGCGACTCGGTGTAATCAAACCTCGAAGCTCAAGCACGTCAGGACGACTTACAACTGGTTAAGAGAGCAGATCACCTTGAGCTACATCACCTTTTCTCTTCTCAATTAAGAGTCTCATCTAGGTTTTGTCTAACCTAGACAGAGGCGAACCACGCCAACATTTGGTGGCCTAACCTCCGCACCCGAATTGTCGAGCTCATGCCCCAATGGGTATCGAACTTCACCACTGCCCACAGAGCCAAGATCACCAACAAGACGCTCACGTTTGATGACGTGGCCCTGGACTTGGCCCTGCAGAGTGAAATTACTCGTGCCCGCAACATTGTCAGAGGCGCAGCTTTGGTTGCCGTCAACGGAAACGACGACGAAGAACTGGAACCCTTTGTCCTCGTGGCCAGACGCAACAACAACCAGGTTAACACCAAGAAGCGCGCCGCGTCGAGCAATGCCGGTGACCAGACCCGCCGCAAGAGAGCCGTTAACGACAAGGAGCCATGCAAGGCCTGCAAGTTTGGCGGACACGGCCTCGGCAACTGCTACTACCTTTGGAAGGACATTCGTCGCTACTGGTACCCCACCAGAGAAATCTCGCTCGAGATCTTTGACCGCCTCAACACGGATAAGAAGTTCGAGGCGGACGTCATCGCTGCCAAGAAGCGCCGTACCCCGCTCCCCAACCCGTACGCCGAAGAGCTTTTTCTGCTTCATAATTAAGAGTCTCATCTAACCTAGATAACCTCTCCGAGGTCGTCAATCAAATCCACACGACACTCCGTTCAAATTCTCGACATCATCCAAGCCGAGCTAGAGGTAAACAACGTCTCTATCAACCAACACGAGACAAATGTGACCAAGCCATGGCCAGGATGGCCAAAAGACGAGTTTAACCGCTGGCTCGATGATTGGCAGATCACCAAAAAATAACACAAGAGTTGGAGCTTTTAAACGGAATTATATCACGCAGGCTTACCCTCAAATCTGGCTAGACAACGCGTGTTGACGACATTACGACTTGCAAACCAACGTCGGTCACAGAAAACGAGCAGTAGACAAATAGATAACGCCAATGAAGAATCAAGATACAAAACTAGCAGTGACGGTAGATGTGGAAAATCGTTGACCAAAACCAAAACGTTTGGGCGGACAAGTCTACTTCTTCTTGCCCTGCAGCTTCGCTTTTGGTGCCTTGTCCTGTTTGGCTGCCTTGGCTTTTGGCTTGCCGTTGGCCTCGACGGCCTTCTTGGGCTTCTCGGACTTGGACTCGGCCTTCTCGGACTTGGACTCGACCTTCTCGGGCTCGGCCTTGGTCTCAGACTCAGCCTTCTTGGCGCCGGCCTTCTTCTTGTCGAGCATGTGGGGGTCGAGGCCGCGGCGACGCATAGCGTTCTTGCGCGCGCGCTCAATGTACTTGGCGTCCTCCTCCTCGTCAAAGTCGGCAAAGCCGTCGGTGTCCTTGTCGTCGGCGGACGCGGCGTCGGTCTCGTCGTCGGTGATGGGCGCCTTGTCGGCGGCGGCGAGGTACGAGCCGGTGGCCGATGCGTCGCCGTCGTCGTCGCCGTCGCGGCTCGGCAGGTTGGCCTTGGTAGAGCCGCCCTCGGCACGGACGGCGTTGGCAGGCGTGGGCCCGACCTTGCGCAGCTTGGCGACGAAGAAGCCGTCGACGTTTTGGTGGTGGGGATAGAAGCGGCGCGTGAGCTTGAGCGACGCGTCAAACGACTTGCCCATGTAGCTGGTGAAGCCCTCCTTGCCAAACGGCAGCCCGGTGTCGACGAGCTTGACGTTGGGCCGACGGCTGAGGGCGTACGCGACGACGGCCTCGTTCTCCTCGATGGCGACGGAGCAGGTCGAGTAGACGAGGTAGCCGCCGGTCTTGCTGGCGTGGTTGACCGAGTCAATGGCCGCGAGGATGAGCTGCTTCTGGATGTGCGACAGCTGCATAAAGTCGCGCTCCGTCTTGTTCGTCTTGACGCTGGGGTCCTTGGCGATGACACCCGTGCCGGAGCAGGGCGCGTCGAGCAGCACACGGTCGAAGCCGCCCATGACGCGCGGAAAGTCGCGTGCGTCGTAGTTGCAGACGACGACGTTGCGCGCGCCGAGGCGGTGGATGTTGCCAATGAGGCCCTTGGCACGCTCCTTGCTCGGGTCGTTGGCAAAGATGACGCCCGTGTTCTTCATGAGCGCGGCCAGGTGGGTCGTCTTGCCGCCGGGCGCGGCTGCCATATCGAGCACGCGCTCCTTCTCCTGTGGGGCGAGCGCCATAACGGGCAGGAACGACGATGCCGCCTGCAGAATGTAGTGGCCGGCGAGGTACTCGGGCGTCGCGCCAAGCGGCACGTTGGACTCAAAGACCTGCAGGCCGACCTTGGACCACTTGCCGACGGGCTCGAGCGTGACGCCGCGGTTGATGAGCGCCTGGGCGAGCTCGCGGCGGTGCGACTTGAGCGTGTTGGTGCGCAGGACGACGGGGCGCGGCGTCTCGTTGGCCTCGAAAAAGGCAAACGCCTCGCGCGGCGGAAAGAGGTGGAAGAGCTTCTCGGCGAGAAAGTCCGAGTAGCCATAGTAGGCACACAGGTCCTTGATCATCTGCGCCGTGTAGTCGGCGCGCGACTTGCCGTCGGCGCCGAGCCGGCCCAGGTCCTCCAGGATCTGGATCGTCTCGCTGATGCGCGACCGCAAAAGCTGCAGGTCCGGCGCCAGTAGCGCCTTCTTCTTCTTGTCCATGCCCTCGTCGTCGCTGCCGTCCTCGTTGTCGTCGTCGCCGTGCAGGTCCGTGCCCTCAATGTTCGTCTGCAGCGCCGCATCCTGCATCTCCGCGTCCGCGTCGGCCGCGTCGCGCGCCTGCTTCGCCTCCAGCTTGCGCGACAGACCCTCAATGTTGGCCGCCGTCAGCTTCTCCTCCGCGTCCGACTCGTCCTCGTCCTCGGAAAAGACAAACTTGCCGTCCGCGTCCTCAACGTCCGAGTCCAGCACCTCCTCGTCCGACGACCCCAAAAAGTCCGACCCCAGCATATCCTCGGCGTCCGAGTCGCCGTGCAGCGAGCCCTCGGCGTCAATGTCCGACCCAACATCAAACTCGTCGTCCAAGTCGTCCGAGTCGTCGTCCGAATCCACCAGCAGCTGCTTCTTGATGTGCGCCGGCGCAGCCATCTTTGGAGGCGCCGACTTGGTCTTTTTCAGTGCCGCCTTGGCCACCTTCTTCTCCACCTTCGTCTCGGCCTTGCCGCTGTTGTTCTTGCGGCGTTTCGCCGGGCCGTCGCGCTCGGGCGCGTTGCCAATCGTCGAGTCGGCCGGCAGACCGGCCTTGCGCTTGAGCTTCGCAAAGTGCTCCTCCGACAACGCCTCGGGCGCACCCTGCTTCTTGCCCATGCGCCGTCCGATACCCATTTTGTCAGTGTTGGGGGGTGCTGGTGGTGGTGCAAAGAGAAGAGAAGCAAGAGCAAAATGCACCAGGGCTCCATTGTCAACACCTGGACAGTTTTTTCCTACTTTTTTCCGATAAGCGATAAGAATTCTGCCGTCCTGTCACTTCGCCGCCTTTTGCGTGGATCGATGCGCTAGTCCACTTTTGTGCCGGTGGACCCCGCAGAGGTCGATATCGTGAAGCTTCCAGACGACACGCAACCGCCATTTCGTCTCGTCTCATCTCGTCTCGTCTGTTGCGCCGCCACCACACACGCTCACACAATGTCTACAATCCCCCTTGTGGCCAGCATGTTCCAAAAGGCCGATACGTCCGATATATCGGACACGTCGGACACGTCGGACACGTCGGACACGTTGGACACGTTGGGCACGTCGGAAGTTGAATTTGCCGAGTCGGTCCTCGCCAAACTCGAAGGCTACCCCATCGTGCTGCCCGCCGACTCCTTTGAGGATCGAAGCCGCTATCCCGCCGGTCCGCCCGTGCGTTTGTCTTGTGTCCGCCATGGCCGATTGACGTGACTCTCTGCTAACGACCAGTACACGCTCCCGAAAATGGACAAGCCGATGACCAAGCCGCCTCCGTCCGACAGGCCCTTTACCGGCTTCGGGCCCGACATTTCCATCTCGGTCAAGTCCATGCACCGCAACCCCCCGTTCGACGTCCGCCTCGCAAAGTCCGACTTTAAGCTCAAGCTCCACTCGCTGTTCGATGTCCGCTACGCCCTCGCCATAGAGACCGGTATCCCGCTCGCCAAGATCAAGGTGCTGCACAACAAGAAGCCCGCGTCCGACAACAAGTTGCTCGCCGACTTCGCGCCCGGCCCGGACACCACCGAGCTGGAGTTCACCGTCATGATCCTGGGCGGTGCCGCCACGGTCGCCGCCGCACAGGCCGAACAGGCCAAAAAGGCCGCCGAGGAAGAGGCTGCAGAGGCTGTAGTGGCTGCAGCGGTCGCCGGGGCAGAGGCTGCGGCGGCTAAAAAGGCCGCCGAGAAAGAGGCTGCGGCGGCAGCGGCGGCCGCCGAGAAAGAGGCTGCGGCAGCTGCGCCACCGTCGTCCGAGTCGCCGAGCGTGCCCACGACCGCCACGGCCGGCACAACGCTCGACAAGCCGGCCGCCGAGACCGAGGTTTTCTGGGACGACCTGCGCGCCTTCTTGCTGCAACGCACGCGTGACGAGAAGCACGCCGACGAGCTGTTCAGCCTGTTCCTGCAGTCCTACGAGAACCGGATACAATAGCGCTGGTTAATCCGATTGCTTGTCCCAAACTGAATGCACGTGATTTCGTATACTGTACTCTGTTGTGGTCAATACGACGCCTGCGCCCTAGTACTGGTTTTATTGGCTAAAGAAACACAAAAACAGACAGGCTTCTGCCACGCCGCTCGTCGTGCACGTCATTACAGCATTCGTCGTCCACCGGCCATCTCTCTCATGATAGAGATTAAGCCTGGCCCTTGGACACGGTCCGCAGAATGGTCTCGTACTCAATGTCGTCCTCGTCGTTTGCCTGCAGCTCAATGGCAATGCCCGTAAGCGCGCGCTTCAGCGCCTCCTTGGACGACGCGTACACCATCTTGGCCTTGATCGGCGCATCATCGGGCGACCACGCCAGGAACGCCAGCTTGTTGCGCAGGCCCTCGCCCGACGACAGGCTGTACTCAAAGTCGTAGACGGCGTATCTGGGGCCCTTGCCGGCAGCACCCTGCATTGTTAGCGTGCGATTTTTAATAAAACAAAAAGAGGCGCGACTCACGGCTCTGCCCTTGGTGGTGGCAGTGACGAGCTTCTCGCGGAACGACTCCCACTCCTTGTCGGCCGAGGCCTCCTCAATGACAATCTGGCTGTCGTCGTCAGACAGCTTAAAGACAATGTACTTGTACTTCTTGCTGAGCTTCAGCTCGTTGTACGCAGTGATGCACTCCTGCGAGACGACAACGCTGGTCTGTTAGCAGTGGTCGTGAACGAGCTGGGCGCTGCTTTGTGCTTTGCAGCTCGGCGTCGGTCGGCGACGCGAACGGTGCTTACCCGGACGTAGACTGCATTGTTAGCTGGGTTCAGGCTGGGTTCCGGCTTGAAGACATCGGGCTATGACGTACCATTTTGTGGATTGGGTGAAGAGATGAGATGTGGCTGTCGGTTGTTAGCAAAGTTTAAGCTTGGGTTTCAGCAGCTGCGCAACAGCATGGCCGCCCGGTGTGCAGTCGTGTCGTGTCCCCTGGGTGCCTGGAACAGCTTCGCTCGTCATGGTCTGCAAGGCGCGTGCAGCCTCGCTCGTCATCGGTCTGCAAGGCGCGTGCACCTTTGCTCGTCATCGGTCTGTTGGCGCGTGGCACGAGGGATGGGCGGCGACGAGGTCGCGCTGTCGAGGCTCGATAGGTCGGGAGCTGTGCGAGCTTCGGATCACCGGGTCACGGTGGCGGCGATGGTGGGTCGGGCATTCGGAAAAGTGCCGGCGGAATGCGTGGCGGGCACGAGCTGTGTCGAGGTCTTTGAGCTTCGAGCTTCGGGTCGATGACGATGGCAATGACGATGAGGGGAACACGCAGACACGAGCGACAGCCACACCCGGACACCCGGTGCGAGCTGGCACCGCCGAGGACGTGCAGCGACGTAAACAATTCGCGGGCTTACATACTAGAGAGTCGGTGATGGCTAGGTGCGGGAGTTGGGAGATTGGAGTTCAGGTCAAGGAGAAAGGAAGAGAGACAAAAGACAAAAGGAGAGAGAAGGAGGCACAGTACGGGTAACTTGGCGAAACAGGGAAAGAGGGGGTGCGGCCAGGGACAGGTGGTGTGTCTGGATAGTGGGGGCTGTCGTATGTCTCCTGTGCTGAGGTGCTGAGCACTGCGGCTTATGCTGAGCTCCAGGCTGCACCGTATACCCACAGTGCGCGACTTTGCTTTGCGCCGCGGTGTTATAGCGGGGTTGCCCAGGCGATGATATTGCGCGGGGCGTGGGACGGTCTGCTCAGTTTTTCTGTATATATTTATTTACACATGCAAGCATTTGGCTTGTCACTATCCAGCCTGTTTGTTTTACCGTAGTATTTGGTAGGCAATTCTCGACAAATTTATAAAGCGATTTAGTGCATTGTGTCGCGTGCACTCAGCGTCTAGCAGGAGGCATTAATATTATCTCAAGATGACGGGGCGCAAGCTGCTGAGCCCAGCCAATGCCCTAAATGACAGTGCCTTATGCAACAGAATTGAGCCTGGACAGTGTTGGTCGACCTAGTATACAAACGTCGGACAGGACAATACGTCAGGCCTTGTCGATACAACGTGCCTTGTGGTTGTACTGTTCCGGCCAGGCGTAAAGAAGTAAGCCCGTCAGCAAGGCACGGTTGGAGCACTTTGCATCAATTGCTGTCTTTTCCAACCAGAGAGCATTGGGAGGTAAAGTCCACGGTCACGCCGAAGCCAGGACACCGGATACTGGTCATCCAACTTTTGCAAGCTTTCTTGGGCCGGCTCAATGAGACTGCTGAGTACTCCCGTCCTCTGAAGTTCGATTTAATCTAGCCGGTCTACAGAGTATAGTGCAGTATGTTACTGAGTTTCACGACTATTATAGAATCGGGTCTTAAATTTTAAAATCTTATTTTCAAAATTGCAAGGCAGATTGCAAAAATTAAGTAAACCCGGGGGATAAATCAACGATTCCAACCTTAATCCGATAAACAGAAGCGTACTCGTTTAAAATAATATACGCCGCCAGCAGCACGTTAAAGTTACAATCCCGACGTATTTGATTAAATTTTTGAATTTTTGAAAGGAGATTTGCCTTTTTCGTGCTCTGCTTTTGTGCTTTTGGTATTCCCGCCGTTGCAATGCCCAAGATAATACATGTCAAAATATAAAAGAAACTGCCCAGCTTTTCTGGCTCATAACACATGGACGATCGTCACTGGTCGTCGGAATATCTTACATCATGCCGCCCATGCCGCCCATGCCGCCCATTCCGCCCATGCCGCCCATCGACGGGGCCGCGCCCTTCTCCTCGGGCGCGTCGACAATGGCGACCTCGGTGGTGCCGAGCAGCGACGCGACGCCGCTGGCGTCAATCAGACCCGTGCGGACGACCTTGAAGGGGTCCAGAATGCCGGCCTGGATCATGTCGACGTACTCGCCCTTGGAGCTGTCGAAGCCCTTGTTAAAGTCGGTGCCAAACTCGTCGAGCAGCTTGCCGATGACGACGGAGCCCTCGAGGCCGGCGTTCTCGACAATGGCGCGCGCGGGCCGCGTGATGGCGTTCTTGACGATGCTGATGCCCAGCTGCTGGTCAAAGTTGGCGGGCTTCAGGTCGTTGAGGGCCTGGCTGGCGGCCTTGATGAGGGCGGTGCCGCCGCCCGGCAGGATGCCCTCCTCGACGGCCGCGCGCGTCGCGTTGAGCGCGTCGACGAAGCGGTCCTTCTTCTCGCCGACCTCGACCTCGGACGAGCCGCCGACCTTGATGACGGCGACACCACCCGACAGCTTGGCCAGGCGCTCCTGCAGCTTCTCCTTCTCGTACTCGGTGGTGGCCGCGTCGTTCATGACGCCGCGGATCTGCTCGCAGCGCTGCGCAATGGCGTCCTTGGAGCCCTCGCCGTTGAGCATAATGGTGTCCTCCTTGGTGATGGTGATGGAGCCGACCGAGCCGAGCATGTCGGCCGACGCCTTCTCCAGCTTGACGTCGAGCTCGTCGGTGAAGACGGTGCCGTTGGACAGGATGGCAATGTCGCCCAGAATCGACTTGCGGTTGTCGCCAAAGCCGGGCGCCTTGACGGCAGCGACCTGCAGCTGGCCGCGCAGCTTGTTCAGGATGCACACGGCCAGCGCCTCGCCCTCAATGTCCTCGGCAATGATGACGAGGGGGCGGCGCTGCTGGGTCGAAATCTCGAGCGCGGGGATAATGTCCTGGACGGCCGAGATCTTCTTCTCCGACAGCAGCAGCAGCGGCTTCTCAAACTCGACCTTTTGCGACTTGGCGTCGGTCATGAAATAGGGCGAGACAAAGCCGCGGTCGAAGCGCATGCCCTCCGTCACCTCCAGCTCGTCGTTGACCGTCTTGCCCTCCTTGACGGTGATGACGCCCTCCTTGCCGACCTTCTCCATGGCGCTGGCCAGCAGCGCGCCAATGTGCGTGTCGCCGTTGGCCGAGATGGTCGCGACCTGGGCGACCTCGGCGCTCGTCGTAATGTCGCGCTTCTGCGTCTGCAGGTACTCGACGACGGCGTTGACCGCCTGCTGGATGCCGCGGCGCAGGTCCATGGGGTTGCAGCCGGCAGCCACGTTCTTGACCGTCTCGGAAAAGATGCTGCGTGCGAGCACCGTCGCGGTCGTCGTGCCGTCACCGGCGACCTCGTTGGTCTTGGACGCGACGTCCTGGAGCAGCTTGGCGCCCAGGTTCTCAAACTTGTCCTTGAGCGTGATGGCACGCGCGACAGTCACACCATCTGTTTGTTAGCATGGATCAAAATCAGCGTGCAAGGTACCAGGACGCGGACCTACCCTTGGTAATCTTGGGCGAGCCAAAGCTCGACTCGATGAGGACGTTGCGGCCCTTGGGACCGAGCGTCGTGGCGACGGCCTTGGCCAGGGTCTCGGCACCGGCCAGCAGCGAGGCACGGGCCTCGACACCGAACTTGAGCTCCTTGTGGGCAAACCGGCGCTGCTGGAGGTGCAGGGTGGTGCGGGAAGCCGACCGAGCCGAGGCTCTGGCCTGCGATGTGAGGGCGCGCTGCATTGTGAGGAGGCGGACGAATGACGAATGCAAGACAAGACGGGCAGTCTTCAAGGTCAGGAGAGTTGGCGAGAGGTGCCAGAGGTGGGAGAGGGAATATAAATGCACGAAGAGACGTTGCGGAAGAAAATTCTGGAGAAGCTCTCGGACGCAGGTAGTATATTTACTGTATTTCAGCACAGCCAAAGGCGAAGTGCCGACGAACGGTGTACGGGGAAAAGAATTCGATAAAGCGAAAAAGTGTGAGGATGGAATTAAAAGAATACCAGAAACAAATGCGAAATTGTATATAGACGACTGCCATTGGTCAATGGGCCTGCGGCTAGGCATTTACGGGGCTAGCGTGGCGAGCGGCAGCACCTTCTCCAATGCTCATCGTGCCTTCCATACAATTCTATGGGGACCTTTGACGTCGATTCTCGATTCGTTCCGGCAAGACACCCGGCGGCAGCACCTGCCGGCTATCGTGAGTACAAGCTGGTTTGCACAGCGTGACTGTATCTAAACTATCCAACCGAGCTGTCATGCAATCCAAAGACTGCTATGGTGAGGTCGTTCCGGGCTCGGAGTATGTTGATCGTATCGTGTCGTATCGTAAATATATCAACCGTGTTCGCGTAAACTTTGAGAGAGCATCGTTTGATTCTAGTATCGCCTTTCGTCTTGACAGTTTGACATGGTACTTTGTCTTACTAAATTTGACAAGAGACCCTTTGGCAACGGCCTACAAGTACAATTGCGGAAAGCAACGGCTGGGCTCGGTTAAGCACCAATCTCCAACACGGCTCAACGCACAGAAACCACTACTCAAAGCAAGAGCTCCTAAAATCAGAAACGAAAGTCTAGAGACTGATGGTCGGGCCATGTATTTTCTTCAAGCACACGCATTCGAGCACTGGGTTCTGCCGTGAACGTCAAGTGTCGACGTCCAACGCCGGATTGTATTAAACAGCCATCAAAGCCATGTCGACAGACAAAAGTGATGGATTGTGCACAGGCTACATTCACAGATGCTGACACCACTTGCGAAACGATGCTTCTTGACTGCTAACGTCTGCATACAGCACAGAGAAGCCGCGCTATTCCCGGCAAAGATTCAAAACGACACGCAAGCTTACAGGCTGTCGGTCAGCATCTTGTTGAGCTTGGCGACCTTGCCCGAGACGGACAGGTCGATTGTCCGGTCGCCGACCTCGACGACGAGGCCGCCGACAATGTCGGGGTTGACCTTGTTGGTGACCTTGAGCTTCTTGCCCTGGCTGCCGAGGATGGCCGACTTGCCGACGGCCGCCTCGAGCCGCGACAGCGTGCGGTTGTCCAGGGCCTGGGCGCTGGTGACAATCATCTCGACCTCGCCCTGGGCGGCGTGCATCAGCTCGCCAAACTTGGTGGCGACGTTGCCAAGGAGGCCCAGGCGGTTGTTCTCGGCCAGGGTGGCAAGGAAGTGCGACACGGTCGGCTGGTTCTCGCTCTTGGTGACCTTTTGCAGCTCGGCGATGATGGCGGCCTTGTCGGCGGCGGACAGGGTGGGCGTGGACAGGATGGGACCCAGCTTGGTGTCCTTGGCCAGCAGCGCCGACAGCGCCGACAGGGTCTTGGCCGTGGGGTCGAGCGTCGACGTCTTGACGGCGGCCGTGTACTAGGTTGTTAGCAGGGTCCAGAGAGTCGTCGCGTCTGTTCTGCGTCTGGTCCGGCGTCATGCTCGTTGCCCGTGTTGCTCGTATTGTTCTGTGTGGAAGCCGTGTCCTTATGCCGAGGGTACATGCGAGGTACATTGATGTACATTGGTATGTCCGGCATACGCGGTGCGCGATATGTGTGCAGCCGTCGGTCCGGTGCCGGCGAGGTGGCAAGGTCGATGTGTGGCCAATGCATGGAAGCAGATGTCGGTGTCGTGTGCTAGGATGCTTCGTATCGTGGGTGCGGATGCGACATCGCAAGGCGTCGGCGAGGTGCTTCGGAGGCGCGGACGCAGGCCAGGATCAGACAGGACAGAGCGAAGGCGGTAGTGAGACATAGAGGCCGGAGCAGACGGTCGGCCGACAGTGACAAACAGACAAGACGACGACAAGACGACGGGACGACGGGTGGACGCACAAGAGCCGTGGCGTAGGTGCCGTCGAGGCCGTAGAGGGCGACGGGGGGCTTGACGGCGGCCTCGGTGGCGGCAGCAGCGTAGCCACGGGCGAGGGCCGGGCCGGCGGCGACGACGTTGCGGCGCGCACCAGGGGCAGCCGCGCGGGCGGCGAGCAGGGCTTGTCTCGACAGCATGGTAGCGGTGGTGGTGGTGGTGAGAGGCGGACGGGGGCGGTGGTGCTCGAGGTGCGGGTGCTCGAGGTGCGAGAAAAGCTAGAGGGCGAGGCAAAGGCGGCAAAGGCGACAAAAGCTCGGGTTCTCTAGTTTTTGGCTGCGTTCTGGGCGGAAGCGGAAACGGTGGAATGGGAGGAACCGGCCATCCAAAACTGCATTGAATTGGCGCGCTGCCTGAGGCACTAACGGTGCCCAACAGCGCTGAATTTCAGGGCGACCGTTGGCAGCTTATGTCAGCGCGACTACAGCGGACGCTAGGTGCTTCAGGGGCAGCCTACAATAAATCACTCAGTCCAGTCGCACTGTGGAGCGGCCTCGGACCAAAGGGGAAATCATGTAAACAACGATACAAGTCATTCTCGTTTGTAACCTACAGCTCATCGTCGGTCTCAGAGTCGCTACCTTGGGCCGGCGGAGCAGTTTTTGGGGCCGTCTTTGACGGAACAGCAGCAGTCGGAGCAGTCGGAGCAGTCGGAGCAGTCGGAGTGGGCGTTGCAGACGTACGTGGCTTGCCAAAGGCGAGGACCCGACGTGGCGGTGGTGCTTCAATCTCGGCGGGAACGGGCGCGGCCGTGATTGGTGCCGATGCACGGTCTGCCGTGTCCTCGTCCATGGGCTCGGCCCCGGCCTCGTCCTCGTCCTCGTCGTTGTCCTTGGCTGACGCGTCACCATTGTCCGTCGATTGTGCGTCCGAGTCCGAGTCGGTGTCCGAGTCCAAGTCGATGCTGCCTGCCGGTGCAGCAACGGCCTTGCCCTTGCCACGACTGCCCCGCTGCGGCTTTTCAAATCCGTCCGAATCCGAGTCCGAATCGTCGTCGGACACGGACGCAGCCGTCGCAGTCCGCTTGGCACCACGCTTGGCCGTTTTTCCTTTTTCTTTTTCTTTTTCTTGTTTTTTGGCCGCGCCGAGTGTGCCGAGACGGCCACCACGGCCGCCACGGCCGCCACGTGTTGGGGCTTTTCTCGACAGACCGGCCTCGACCTCGACATCGCTCTCTTCCTCGGCCTTGATCGCGGCGACGTCGGCGGCGACATCGTCGACGACATCGTCCGTGGCCTGGGTCGTGTCGGCAGCACGCGCTGCCAGCAGTTTCTGCTGCACGCGAATCTTGACCTTTTTCTCGTTGAGCAGCAGGCAAAACTTTTCCAGCATGGCCGTCTCGTCGGCGTCCTTGGCACGCAGAAACTCGTCGAGCTGTGCCTTGAGGTCGTCGACGGAGGCCTGTAGTGCAGCCTGCGTGGTCGTCGCGGCCATGAGACGTGTGTGGGTGTGCGCCTGACGCGTGGCGGCCTCGCCGCACCAGTCAAACAGCTCGATGCCCTCGTCGGCGTCGTACGCGAGCGCGAGCACACCCAGACGCTGCGTAATGTTCTGGACGCGCTTGCGAACCGTGATGCTGACACTGGCCTCGGGCGTGACGGTGGCCGTGGCGTCAATGTGCTCGACGGCGCCGTCGCCGAGCAGCAGGAAACGCAGGATACGCACCCACTCGTCGGGCGTACACTGTGCATTGGCCGCACGCAGCTTGTCGACGCGGTCGTGCCGCACTAAGGTTAGCGTGCCCGAACCAGACAAAAGACAAGAAACGCACTGGACAGAACATAGGGCGCCTCGCCCTCCGTGGCCACGATGCGAACGTCGAGCGGCTGAGTCGTCTTTGTCTCCGATGGCGTGACGCGTGCGAGCACAAACGAGCCCGCTTCGTCGGAGCGCGGGATCCGAAGAACGTGTGCCGGGGTGGCCATTGTGATGGCGTGTTCTGTCAGCTGCCAGCTGCCGTCTGAGCTCGAGGCTCAAGGGTCGGATGGCTCGGTCTCGGTCCCGGTGGCTCCCTGCTCCCTGGCCCCTGGTTCTCGGGCTCTCACCTCGCGTTCAATCGTCGGCAGCGGACGCGAGGGACACTGATGCAATGTGATGCAATGTGATGGCGAGACAGAGCCCCTTTCGGCTGCACTGGCTGGCGTCCCTGGTGACGCATCCACGCAAGGGCCGTACAATGCGATTGTCGACTCTGGCAAGACAGACCACAATGCGTTGAAATTGGCCGATCGTCGCAAGGGAGAAAAGAGAAAATGGCCAAGGCCAGGTGTGCGACTGTTTCCTGTTCCTGCGTACTCTGTACTCTGTACGTCGTGTCGTCGTTCGCTGCGGCCCGAATGTGGCCAATCTGCGGCCGTCTGGGCCGTGCTGTCTCAACCTGTCAGCTCTGGCTGCGTCGATGCGGCCGTCGTCCCTGTCAGGGCGTGCAGATCGAATGAGTTGTCAATGCGTAAGTATGTAAATCAAAGGCGCATTGCGAGTGGTCGGGTGACGAGTGAGCTTCGAGGTGTGAAGCTCGAGCTGTGACTTGAAAGGGTGGGTCCATCTAGGCAGCTGAACTCTGACCAATCGCAGTCACCCAGTCATCACCTGCATTCAGACACGAAGCCAAGTCGACGACATCACCACTCTCGCACAGTTGACTCGCGCCGGCTCTCGATGTTGTGAGCACAAGGCCCGAGCATCATATCGGCTGCGTTCTGCTTGGCTCTGCGAGTATATTTACTCCGTACTTGGCGACGTACTGCGTAACCTTGCTACCCGGAAATATAAAATTTCGATATATTTACGCAACCCATGACGGAGTTGAGCTTTGACGCCATGAACGACTGCGCTGGGCTGGCACGAAATCAACCCTGCTGTGGCGCTGGACTTCATCCTCGTCATCTAAATAAATTTACGTGTTGATGCCAGCTGGCACGTGATCATTTCAGACATAGTGCGTATCAGTTCAAGGGGAAGCGAGACGGTGAGTCTTCCGCTTGTTGAGCTACAAAATAGGCAAGAGCCACGGACAAACGGTGAAGAGCGTTTGTATATTTACGGAAGGAGCGCGTCTGTGTCGCGTCCTTGACGCGCCATGTTGTTGGAGCAGGGATATCCAGCCAATCAGAGCACTTCCACACCCTCGCCTTGAGCGAGTTGACAAAAATACTGAAAGTATTGAAGTTGAAGTATTGAAAGTTATCTGCCGTCTGCTCGATTTATTTTCATCGCTATATCTACATGTCGCGTTGCATGGCGGTGTCGTCCTGCAGGTTCTTTCCTTCTTTCCTTCTTCGTTCCTTCTTCATGCCGTGCATTGGCTGCCCAGGCGCACGGACCATGTGCATTCCAGGCGTGGGCAGCGGCGAAAGAGAATTCCACGCCCCTGCCAGCCACAGAAACCCTCTAAAACAGCGAGCTAAAACAGCGAGGACCCCTTCTAAAAACCTCTAAAAACGACATTACAGTGCATTCTTGCCACTGCAGCCCGCACAACTCCACTATATTTACAACCCCCCGAATTTTGACGATTTCGTGCAGACAACGCTGGCCACCGGTTCCCAGCCTCCTGTCTCCGTCAACCTTTTCACACAATCGCTTTTTCCATCTCATTCCTCGCGCCCGTTTTGCATTCTCAATCCCACAATCGTCAACCCCCTCTTCACGACACTGGCGATCGCGACCTGTATTCACTTGCAACAAAACTAGGCTCTGCGCCGCTTATCTCAACTGGTTGTTGAGCTCGACCATTCGCTTCGCCACCAGTCGCATCATCACGAGAGCGCTCAGCACCCGCTTGCTGCTTCACATTCGTTTGATTTCTCGGAATTTCTCACTTTCCCACACCACCATCGCGCACCACGCGCTGTCAGCAGCGTCTTTCCCAGCCTCTTATTCTGGACAGTATCGCATTGCCACCAAAGAATCGCTATACCGGTCGGACGACGCGCGCATCTCAGCATCTCAGTCTCAGCGCATCTCCACGCATCAGCACATCTCACACGCTCACACGCTCAAGCTGCGATTCATCAGCCATATCTCAGTTTCACAACATCCGCTTCGACATCGACATGTACTAGAATAAAGACCACCGAATATCCAGTTCTTCATTCGTTGCATCGTTTTGGCATATTCTCACCCGCTTAAACATTGCCAGTCGCTTACATATCATCAACATCACACTCATCACTCATCACTCGTCGGACTCATCGCACGGAGCTCGACTATGAATCCCTCTTGATTGCGTGTCATCTCCTTCGGCCAGACGTACGCCACGCCGCAACGCACCAAAGCGGATCCTACTCTGCCGCCACGTCGACCTTGACAGCGTTCGTTTTCACCTCTTTTGATACTTACCAACCATTACACACACACAACCATGGAACCATTACGTCTCAAGTTACGACAGCCCGTCGAGGATGTCGTGGAGAACTGGGACGACGACGACTTTATGATTGACGGCGAGGACATGAGCTTCCGCAGCACACAACAGGCTGCGCCAACAAGGCCGTCGAGCAGCCGGCGGGAGTCGCACTCGTCGTTCCGGTCCGACTTTGAGTCGGTGCACGCCGAGGACGACCGGCAAGTCCTCTTGCCCGGCGACGACGAAAAGGCCACGAGGGACGCCATTGCGCTCGCTGCCAGCGCCGGTATCCCGCTCCCCAAGAACGTGCCGTCGTCGGCGCTCATGGGCGGCACCATTAAGCGCCTGGGCGGCCGAAAACTCAAGCAGACGCTGCAGGAAGACTGGGGCGACGACCTCGAGTTTCCCGACCCGACGCAGCCGCTGCACATTAAGCTGCAGGACGGCGCGCAGTTTCCCGACGCGATCCGCCAAGTCAGCGGCAGTTCGACGCAGTCGAGCCCGGCCAAGACCAAGACGAAGACGAAGACGGGCCCGACGCTGATCCGGCCCGACCAGCTGCCGGTCCTGGCCGCGCGGTCGTCGCGGTCATCCGGCGCACACGACGTCGACCTGGACCAGTTCCGCGACTCGGACGACGACGACTTTTTCGGCGAAAACGTGGCAACGATCAAGGTATCCAAGACGCGCAAGCCCATTTCGCTCATTACGCCGCCGACGCCGCAAAAGACGAGTGCGCCCGACGACGACTTTGAGGCGGCGTTTGAGCTGCCGTCGGACGGCAAGCTCACGCTCTCGCAGCGCAAGGAGATTCCCCGGACGCCCGCGTCGTCTGGCATGGACGACTTTGAATGGGGCGAGGGCAGCCTGGGCACGCGCTTTGGCGGAACGCGGCACGGCGGGCGGTCGAACCGCAGCTCGTCGGTGTCGGCGCTGAGCCCGAGCGTGTCGAGCTCGATTACGGCCGAGAGCGAGGGCGAGGACGACACGTTTGACGGGCTGGTGCTGCCCATGGGGCACGTGGACTTTGGCGAGCGCCTGCAGAAGCGGCGGCACAGCCGGTCGCCGAACCGGTCGTCCAAGGGTCCCGACGAGGCGCAGCCCGTGCAGGCCCCCCAGACCTCGGCCGGTCTGGGAATCCACGGAATCTACCCGACCAAGACGACACTGCAGCCCAAACCGGACGAAGATTTCCTGGCGGGCCTCGACCTCGGCGACGGCGAGGTACTGGACCCGAACCGGCTGACGCTGCACCGGCACGTGCGGCTCAAGGAGACGCGGTGCGCGAGCCCGTCGCGCCCCAAGGTGGCGGCGTCCATTACATTTACCAACAAGCCCCTCCCGCCCCCGGTCAACTCGCGGCTGCCGCGTCCCCAACCCGGGCACGAGCGCACACACACGTCGTCGTCGCTGGAGCCCGTGTCGGAGAGCGGCGGCCCTATGCAGACCCAGACGCTGGTACGGCGGTCGCAGTCGCGGCTGGGCGGCCACTCGGCACACTCGTCCGTGTCCAGCATTCCGACGCCGACGCCGACGCCGACGACGCCTTTGTCGGCCCAGTCGGCCCAGTCTATGCAATCGATGCAGTCGACGCCGCGCCGGCGCGAACTCGGCCAAAAAGTATCGGCGACGTCACTACGCGACGGCCCCTCGACGACCAACGCCCACCTGCTGCGGATCAAGCGCTCGCTGCCTGCTATGAGAACGGCACCGACGCCTGTTCTGCGGCCGGCGGCGTCACGCGGCAGTTTTGAGCGCCCACCGTCGCGGACGGACGGTGCGGGCCGGGCCGTGTCGGGGATGCGTCCCAAGACACCGGTGGACCGACCGCGGCCGACGGTGGAGAGCGCGGCCGCACAGGCACGCAAGAACCCGATGCCGTTCCTGCCGGCCGGCGCATCGCACGCACAGTCGCACCACGTGATGGCCAAGACATCGCGAACGTTTCGGCGCAACGACTCGGACGCGTCGGCCGATATGCGCCCGAGCTCGCGGACGGTGTCGCGGTCGACGGTACGGTCGCCGAGCCCGGCCAAGCCGAACCAGGGCCGTGTTCCCGGGTCACACGGTCACGCACATGGCGACTCGTGGCAGCGCTTGAGCCGGCCTCGGAGGCAGCGGCAGTTTGGCGACGGGCACGAGCTCGACGCGTTTGACGACCTGCCGACATCGACACAGGCCGAGTCGCGGTTCCTGCGTCAGCCAGCGACGTCGACGATCAAGGTGCACGCGCGCAACAAGATGTACAATATCGGGCCGGACCGGACCAACTCGCCAGCGCCGCAGACACCCCAGACACCCCAGACGCCTCAGACACCCCTGACGCCGTACAATGCGGCCACGCGCTACGACAACATGCCACACTTTGCACGCGACACGGCGGCGAGCCGTATTGCACGCGAGACGTCGCTGGCCCAGCGTGCACCGTCGGGCCCCCTGGCACCGTTGACGGCGCAGCGCGTGGCCCAATTGTCAACGCGCAATGCGTACAATTCGTACAATGCGTACAATTCGTACGTGCCGCGCGAGACGGTGCGGTCCAAGAAGACGCCACGACGGCCGACACAACTAAAACCGCACCTGATTTCGAACCTGGGCGGCGGCAAGGAGTCAAAGACGGTCAACGGCATGTTTTACAACTCGGCGACGATGCGGTGGGAGGGCAACGAGACTGCACTGAGTGCATTTGACCCGCCGGCGTCGGCGTCGTCGCCATCGACGCAGTCGGCAGCGGTCAAGGAGGCGTTGGGGTCGGGGCCGGGATCGGGGTCAGGGTCGGGGCCGGGGTCGGTGCCGGTATCGACGCCTCGGCCGGCACTGATTACGCCGATTGGCGCGACCAAGGGCGTCCAGGTGGTGGGCGGGATGGTGTTTGATCCGCAAAACATGTGCTGGCTGAAACTGGGCCCACAGGAGCGTGCGTCGTACCAGCGGACAGGCAGCAGCCGGCACGGTACGGGCACCGGTACAGGAACAGAAAACTCGGTCGATTTTGACGACAGCGACGAGGACCCGTTCAAGGACATTCCCGACCTGGACGACGGCACGGCGTCGGCGGACGCGGGCGGACACTGCAAGGGCGGGCGTGTGAGCGATGTCAAGGACGACTGGCTGGTGGGCGAGGAGTTTGACGTTGGCCCCGAGTTTGTGCGTCGGCAGCGCGAGGAGGAGGCGCGGTGGCGCAAAAAGTGTGAGCGGTGGATGACGCCCGAGGAGCGGCCACAGAGTGCGTGGCGCTGGCTCCTGCAGGAGATGGTGACCCAGTAGTTTTTTCTTTTCTTTTTCTTTTCTCTTTCTTTTGGTTTACGACGACACGACGACACGACTTGCCTACTACGACGACACGACTACTGCTAATTCCGTGTTACACTCCGGTTAGCGCAGCATGGCTGCCAGATTTGTTTGGCGCGCTCTGTTCAGGCAGGGCCCACGACGCATGGTTACGATATTTGGTTACGACATTTGTTTTCTGGCATCTAGTCTCTAGTGCCCTAGACTTGCAGCATTTCGCGTATAGACTTTGACTTGACTTTCACTGCATCTATCGTGACCAAAATGACAAAAAAGACTCAGGAACAGGAACAAAAAAGACAAAAGACTGGGCCAAATCACTTGTCGGCCTGGGCCTCGTACTCGTCGGCACGGTCGTACGTGTCGCCGTCACCGACGCCGGCGATGCTCGCGGAGCTGCGAATACGTTGCAATTGGTCGGCAATGTAGCGGTGCAGGTGCTGGTCGGCCTCGTGGCGTTCGCGGACACGGTCGGGGTTGTGGAAGAGCATGCTGTTGCTGCGTGACGAGCCCGGACGGCTGGTGGGCCGGCTGCTGCGGCTGCTTCGGTGGCCGTTGGCGGTACCGTTGCCGGGGGCGCCGGGCGTGGCTGTACCGGTACCGGTGCGGACGAGCGGCGGGTGGTCGTCGTCGCTGTCCTCGGTATTGTCCGTGTCGCCGCCGAGGTAAAAGTCGGAGCGAGCGCCAATGGACCGTGCGGTCGACGAGCGACGCAGGACGGGTTTGCCGGACGCGGGCGTCGTGGTTCCGGTGGCGCTGCCGGTCTTGTCGTAGCGGTGGAAGATGTCGTCAAAGTAGTGTTCCATGCCGACGGCGGGCGTGCGTGGCGTCTGTGGCAGGCGACAGGTGGTACCAGTGTCGTGGATCATGCGTGCGAGCAGCCCCGTCCAGCCGCACTGGTGGGTGGCGCCGAGACCGCGGCCGGTGTCGCCGTCAAAGAATTCGTAGAACCAGAGATTGTCCTTCCACAAGGGATCAAAGTCGAGCAGGTCGTTGCCGGCGTTGATGCTGCGGCGGCCGTCGTCGCCGCGTGCGTAGAGGTGCTGGAGGCGGTGCTGGAGTTCCTCGGAGACGTGGCCGAGGTGCATGTAGTCGCCGCTGCCGACGGGGCACTCGACCTTGAGCGAGTCGCCAAAGAACATGTAGAAGCGCTGCAGCGCCTCGACGAGCAAAAAGTTGACGCAGATCCAGACGGGCCCGCGCCAGTTGCTGTTGCCGCCAAACAGGCCGCTGTCCGAATCGCCCGGCACGTAGCTGACCTGAAAGGTCTGACCATTGACGTCCATGGCGACCGGGTGCGCCTTGTGGTACTTGCTGAGCGAGCGGACGCCGTGGGGGCTAAAGAACTCGGACTCGTCGAGCATGCGCTCGAGCAGGCGCCGCAGGCGCTCCTTGCTGACGATAGACAGCAGGATTCGGTCGCCCTTGCCGCGCTTGCTAATGGACGCCATGTTGCGTTCGGCGACATCGTTGCGGTTCTGGATGAACCACTCGAGGCGGCGCTTAAAGGCCGGCAGGCGGTTGATGAGCTCCGGCTCGAGCGTCAGCGTGGCGTACATGGGAATGAGGCCGACGAGCGAGCGCACGGGCATCTGCTGGATCCAGGGGCCGCCCCACGAGATGGCGTCGTAGTAGAAGCCGTCCTCGTCGTTCCACAGCGACGCCTCGTCCAGCTCGCCCATGCGAAAGGTCATGGCGTCGGAGATGAGGATAAAGTGCTCAAAGAACTTGGTCGCCATGTCCTCGTACGTGCGCCGGTACTTGGCCAGCTCGAGGCAAATGTTGAGCATGCACAGGCAGTAAAAGGCCATCCAGCCCGTGCTGTCGGCCTGCTCGAGCACGCCGCCCGTCGGCAGCGGCTCCGACCGGTTAAAGAGGCCAATGTTGTCGAGCCCGAGAAAGCCGCCCTCAAAGACGTTCTTGCCCTCGGTGTCCTTGCGGTTGACCCACCAGGTAAAGTTCATGAGCAGCTTCTGGAAGACGCGCTCGAGAAAGTCAAGGTCCTGGCGGCCGTACATTTTGCGCTCAATCTTGAAGACGCGAAAGGTCGCCCACGCGTGCACGGGCGGGTTCACGTCGCCAAAGTTCCACTCGTACGCCGGCAGCTGGCCGTTGGGGTGGCAGAACCACTCGCGCGTAAACAGGTCGAGCTGCTTCTTGGCAAACTCGGGGTCGATCATGGCGAGCGTGATGCAGTGGAAGCTCGAGTCCCACGCGGCAAAGAAGGGGTACTCCCACGAGTCGGGCATGCTCAGAATGTCGTCGCAGTGCATGTGCTTCCACTGCGCGTTGCGAATCGCCTTGCGGTTCGGCGGCGGCGGCGGCTGCGTCGGGTCGCCATTGGCCCACTGGTCCCAGATGAAGAGGTAGTGCTGCTTGCACCACATCATGCCGGCAAACGCCTGCCGCTGAATGTTGCGCAGATCGTCTGCCATGGGCATGGGGCTGATGCGGTAGTAGAATTCGTCGGCCTCTTGGCGCTTCGTGTCGATGATGGTGTCGACCTCCTCCTCGTCCAGGAAATTGTCGCTGCGCCGCGAAAAGCGGAAGCGCACGACGGCGCACTCGCCAGGCGCGACGCCGCCGCCCTCGTTGAAGGAGAAGACGCCGGCAAACTTGGTGCCCGTCTTGGCGGGGTTGACGGCCGACGTGTCGCCGTCGACGAGGTACGCGTGGAACGCGTCCTTGACGTAGGCCGACTCGTTCTTGCCGTCGTAGAGCTTGGCAAAGTTGGTGTCGTTTTCGGTAAAGAGCATGGTCGGGTCCACGTCGCTGTCCCGGTTCGCGCCGGTGCCGGGCGAGGGGGCCATCAGGAGGTACCGGTCGCCGAGCGTGGGGTGCGTCGACTTGACCATGTACTCGTCGACCGCCTCAATCGTCGGCTTCGCCTCGGGCTTTTCGCGGCCCCAGGACCAGGTGTTGCGGAACCAGAGGTGCGGCAGAATGTGCAGCGGCGCCGCCTCGGGGCCGCGGTTCCACGCAGTCACCCGGAACAGCAGCGCGTCGGGGTCGTCGTCCTCCTTGGCCGTCTCAATGTAAATGTCCCAGTACCGGTCCTCGGCAAAGACGCCCGTGTCGAGGATCTGGTACTCGTGGTCGGCCTTGCCGCGGCGCGCATTTTCGGCCAGCAGGTCCTCGTAGGGGAAGGCGGCCTGGGGGTACTTGTAGAGGTACTTCATGTACGAGTGCGTGGGCGTGTTGTCGAGGTGGAAGTGCGCTTCCTTGATGCTCTCGCCGTGGTTGCCCTGGGGGTTGGACAGGCCAAAGAGACGTTCCTTGATGAACGGGTCTTTTTCGTTCCAAAAGGCAAACGCAATGTTTTCGAGGCCGTGCGTGTCGCAGACGCCCGCGATGCCATCCTCGCCCCAGCGGTACGCACGCGAGCGTGCATGTTCATGCGGGAAGTCTGTTGGTTAGCTTTTTCTAGAAAGACGAGAGAGAGAGACGCACGACTCCAGGCATCGCCGTCCGGGCTGTAGTCTTCGCGGACGGTGGCCCATTGACGCTCCGAGACGTAGGGACCCCATTTCTTCCAGTACTTTTCGCGCTTGCGGTCTTCGCGAAGACGCTTCTCCTCGTCGGTGAGGTACTCGCGGCCGTCGACGAGGACCATGTCGGGGGTAGAAGCGATGAATCGATGGAGTCAATTGACGGCGAGATGAGCGAGATGAGCGAGATGAGTCGAGATGAGTCGAGAGAGATGAGTCGAGGAGATGAGTCGATGAGGAAAGGCAGGTCGAGAGATGATTAAGAAAGAAGAGAAAGAAGGTCGAGCTGAGAACTCGGAAGGCGCTCGAGGAGGCAGGCAGCGGAAGGAGCAGGATGAGACAGGCTAGCTCTCTCTTTCCGTCTGCTGCGTTTCTCGTCTTTCCCGTTTGGGCTGGGCAGGTGCAACTAGCTCGCATCGGCGTCGTTTTTATATTTGCGCGATTGGGCGAATCACTGTACTGATAAAACTAAATTTACGTTAATGTACTGCCAGAGCGCTGGCCGGTGCATCGTAGACCAGTTCCAGCCGGCGTGTCGCACAATTGGTGGGATGCGGAGCTTGTCCCTGGCTAGTGTTGAGCGGGGATCACTGCACTTGTCTTTTTTCTTTCTTTTACTTCTTTTTTTCTTTATTGTCCTTTCTTCATTCTCTTCTTTGGCCCAGACTGTCACGCTTAAAATAACAAAAGGAAGGTCGGATCGGATGGAGCGCGGATGGCAGGAGCACGGCGGCACACGGGCGCGCTTTCTCTGCTCCCACTGTCCATGTCGTGGCTTCCTGTCTGGTCTGTCCCACTCCATGTCGGCTTCCTTTTACTCCCACTCTCCATGTCGGCTTCCTGTCTGGGGAACTGCGGAGAGCTGGCAAGTGCAAAGCGCGAAACAAGGCAGGTGGGGTGACGTCAAGGCGAGATAAGCAGAAACGGTGCATCGCTTTACAAGAAACCATCCGGTAAAGTACAAAAGAAACCAGCAAAACAGCGGCAGAAGCAGCGAGCAAACCGGTTTCCGTTCGGGATTATGCGCCCGGTCTCTTTCCGGCACGCAGCTGCGGCGTACTGGTCACAACGGCTGCAGAATGGCGCTTGAGCCTCGGGGTGGGGCTGTTCTGCTGTTCCTGCCCGATCCGCAAACAAGATAAGATATAAAAGACAAAAAAAGATAATAAAAAAGACAAGACTGACAAAAATGAGACACTGCGTGCCAGACGTGTAGAGTCGCAACGAGCGTGTTGAGACGCGGACGTGCCAGTCCGGAAGGACACGACAGACGGCAGCAAGACCGTTCTGAAAACGCACACGGCACGGTCGAATGCACTGGATCGGTGGCCATCGAATAAAGTTATTCGATAATGCACAAATGCCGATAAAATGCTGATAAAATGCACAAAAAATGCTGATAAAATGCACAAATTCTGATAAAAATGCACTAATACCAATAAAAATATAAAATTCTGATAAAATGCACAATGCACGGCATATGCAGCAGGCAGAACGCACGCACTGCATCGAGTACGATCGCGATGGACGATTTAAAACAAACTGCAGATTGTCCGAACCTTCTACCAGGCACTTATCCGAACCTTTACCAGCACTAAAACACGTAATGACAAGACTGCTGGCGGCTACAGCTTGGCCTTGGGCTCGGCTGACGCGGGCCCCGGCCCGGTGGCTTCGGTAATGGACTCGACGCCACCACCCGGCCCATCCTTGGCGGCGGGCTGGTTGCCAAAGAAGACGACTTGCACGGTCAGGTCGTCGCGGTAGCGACGTGAAAATGGTGCGGGCAGGGTCAGCAGGGCCGACACCTGCTCCTCGTTGCGGCCGCCGAGGGCGTTGCGCACGAGGTGCGTCGCTGCGTTCTTGTCGCGCACGACGAAGCGGTCACTGGCGTCGGGCGAGACCCCCCACTGGCGCAGGCGGTACGGCGTGCGTTCGCCGTGTGTCTGGTCGCCGGCCGGGCCCTCGACCTGCAGCTTGACGACGCCGGCGGCGGGCGTGACGTGCCCCTGCTCGATCCAGGACCCGACGAGCCCGACGGCCTCCTCGTTTGTCAGCATCTCCCACAGGCCGTCGGTGGCCATGACGAGAAAGTCGCCGTGCTCGGGCTCAATCTTGGTCGTCGTCACGACCGGCTCGGCCGTGACGTAGGGCGGCGTGCGCAGCAGCGGCGACTGGTTGCGCACGAAAAAGGAACGCGCGAGCCGCCCGGCGACGTCGCGCGTCCACTTGTACGACGCGTCGCCAAACGCGCGTGACGGCTCGAGGCCGCCGAGGATGCGTCCGTTGCGCACGACGTGCTGCTCGCCGGGGTGGGCGGCGCGCAGACGCGCCTCCTCGTCCGGGTTGCTGCCCGTCTGGTCGACCGACAGCGGCGTCGCCGTCCACTTGCCCGAAGGCCCCCGGCGCCCGAGCACGGCGCGCGAGTCGCCCGTGCACGCGACACGCAGCAACTGTGAGCGGCTGTCGTAAAAGGAGAGCAGCGCGCACGAGCCCGAGAGCGCGGGCGTCAGCATCTCGGCGGCCACCGTCTTGGACGACTGTGCGAGCACGCGTTCCGCCGCGCGCTGCACAATGTCGTCGTCGAGGCGCACAAACGCGCCCTTGATGGCTGCGTCGATGGCGTCGGCCGCCGGCCCCGTCGCCGGCGCCGCCTTGTGCGTCTCGTTGAGTGCGTTGGCGACGTAGCTGATGAGCGTCTGGCGCAGCTTGGCCGATGTCGTCCAGCCCGAGTGCCCGTCAAAGACGCCCCAGAACATCCAGTCAGTGGATGCTCTTTCGTCGGACACGTCTGACGCAGGCACCTCGACAATCTTCTCGGCGTGGTCGTCCTCGATTGGGTAGTTGCTCGCCACCTGCACCAGGTCGTAGCGCACGACGCCCTGGCCGCGCCGGATACCGTATGCCTCCTCGTTCTGCCGCAGCCGCTCCGTGACCTGCGCCGGGCTCAGCATCTCAATCACGCGCCGCCCGGCGTCGTCCGTGTACTTGGACAGCGGCTCGTCGCCGACAAGCGTGCCCGTGCTCAGCTCGTTGGCGCCCACGACGAGCACGTTGCGTGTCGCCGCCGGGTTCGTCGAGGTTGTCGTAAAGGCCGCGTGGGCCGCTTGCGACAGAGGTGTCGTGACCGGTTTGGGCTTGTCCTGATACGCATAGTACGCGCCGTAGCCGACGAGCCCGGACACGAGCACGGCCGACAACTGGCGCACGTGCATCGACGCGTGAAGCCGATTGGGGGGTGCAGGGGCACGCAAGACCGGGGCCGTCGAGAAGCGGGCGGCCGACAGCAGGGGCAGGGGCAGTGTCGGCGTCAATCGAGGCGTCAATCGCAGCGTCGAACGCGTCGGCGTCAGCGACGCGAGCGACAAAAGGGCGGACCGACGCGACACGCCGCGGGCCGTCAGCTGGCAGGTCGTCCGTAGCGCCCGGAAAACAGCGCGACGCATGGGTGCGGGAGGTGGCGATGCAGCGGTGCCAGGTAATGGCAGTTGGTGGTGTTGAAGTTAAGACGCGTTGTTGTGGCAGAATGATTATGTAACAAAGATTTTGTGGGTGATACTGAGCTCAGGTTATGTAATACAGCTTTTGTGGAGACAGCGCTTGAGGAGACATCGAATAGCGGGGAACGTACTGTACAATATAAGCCGAGGCGATGGTCGCGATGTAGATGTCTGGTCTGGTAGACTGTCGACTGACGACTAAGACATGGAAGACACGCCCCCGACGGCCGACGAGTTTCGGGCGTTTGACTCGTTTCCGTGGTCCAAGCAAAAGGTCTTTTTGGTACGTCTCTCGACACGACATTTATGACTTGACCTAATGACCAGCTCGGGCTTGTCGAGACACTCGGCGGCCTGCCGGCCTTGTACCCGACACCGACGCACGAGGGCAGCACGGCTTTCTGCCGCAGCGTCTTTTACCGGCAGAAGACGGGCCGTCGCGTCGACCTCACGCGCTACAGCCTCTTTCGCGACCAGACACCCGCCTACCCGTCCATCGACCGCCGTCTGCTGCGTGCGCTCTACAAGGCCGCTGTGGGCGTGGACCCTGCATCGTCGACGACGAGCCGCCGCGTCGCCGAGGCCGTTGCAGGACAGGCCCTGATTGATCCGTTTGACGGAACGCCGACACCACCGATCCGCGATACCGTGCCATCGTGGCAGCGTGCTGCACCACGTGCACCCCTCGTCGTCGACCGTGCATCGACCACAGCATCGGCCACAGCACCTGATGGAGCACCCGGTGCTGATGGCGGTGGCGGTGGCGGACCCGACGGCGGCGAGGCGCCGTACTCGGACCGCTTCGCCCAGGTCGTCGCGGCGATCCAGGCCGGTACCGAGCTCGAGGGCATCCGGCAGATTCCCGATACCATTGCCCGTGCCCCTGGTATCGTGCCCCTCGGCAAGCTCAAGGCACCACGGAAGCCGTGGGAGCGCGACAGCAACGACCAGGCCAGTTCGATCTTGTCGCTGCTCGGTGAGGCCCCAAATCAGTCTCATGCACCGAGCAGTTTGGACGCCGAGTTTCCGCCGCCCCCTGAAAAGGCCAGTCCCGACGTCGACGTCGACGTCGATGGCGACGTCGACAATGACAAGGAGAATCGAGCACAAAGTGACAAGCCAGAGACCATACAAGCATGACTAGTTGTAGCTTGTAATCATGACTAATACTAATTAACCAATACGGAAGGACCACACATTAGCATAAAGATTCATTCTCAGGTCCCTCGCATATGTACAAATGGCAACGAAAACAACATACAGAATGGCAACGATGAAACAACATACAGAATGGCAACGATGGAAACAACTCAATGACAAATCAACCGTGGCCGACGCCTGCTCCCAGGCATGTTTTTTGTTTTCGTCTTCGTTTTTCATCTTCTTCATCTTCGTCCATCTTCGTCCATCTCCTTCGCTACACGCCGTAGGCGACCTGCCCCATGGGCTTGTCCTCGCCGGTGCCGGGCGCCATAAAGTTCGTCTTGGGGTTGCCGGCCGCCTTGGCCGCCGAGCACCGCGCCATGGTCGGCGAGCTGCGCGAGATGGCGTCGGTAAAGTAAAAGTTGGCAATCGGCTTAGTCAGCGGAGCCCCCGTCGCCTTGCTGCCCTTGTTCTGGTCGACGAGCTGCACCTTGCTGAGCTGCGGGAAGGCGACGGGCTCGACGACGTCGTGTGCCGCCAGCGCCGGGCTAATCTCGGCCATGCGCTGCCGCACCTGCGCCAGGTCGTCGTACGCCAGCGGCACGTTGAGAAACTCGCTCGCGGCGCGCAAAATCTTCCAGTCGGTGCGCGCTGCGCCCGGCAGGCTCGTCGCCGCGCGTGTCGTCTGCACCCGGCCCTCGGTGTTGATGTACGTGCCCGACTTTTCCGTGTACGCCGCGCCCGGCAGCACGACGTCCGCCAGCTGTGCGCCCTTGTCGCCGTGGTGGCCCTGGTACACGACAAACGCGTCCTTGGGCAGGTCCGCCTCGCTAATCTCGTCGGCGCCCAGCAGCCAGACAAACTTGGGCTTCGTCTCGGCGACGGCGGCCGACGGCGGCACGAAACCGACCTCGTACGCGCCCGCACGCGACGCCGCGCGCTGCAGCACGTTGTAGCCGCTCCACTCGGCCGTCTGGAAGTTGGCCGCGTTCTTGTCGACAAAGGCACCGACCAGCTCATAGTACGCCTTGGCGTCGGCGTGGTCCGTCACGCCCGAGCCGACAATGATCATGGGGCGCTTGGCCGCCTGCAGCTTCTTGCCAAACGGACCCGCCAGCGCCTTCTTGAGCGCCGCGTAGTCACCGCCCAGGTGCTCGTACTCAAAGGTCGACTCAAACGCCTCGCCGACGACGCCGACCTCCAGGTCCGAGCGCAGCCACTGCTTGCGGATGCGCGCGTTCAGCACCGCCGCCTCGTGACGCGGGTTGCTGCCCACAATCAGAATGGCGTCGGCCTCCTCGATGCCCCAAATCTTGGAGTTGAAGAGGAAGTTGGAGCGCACGTCGATGCCATGTGCCACCGGACCACTGCCGCTCGGCGTGTCGAGCGCCAGGTTGTCGGAGCCGAGGCGGTTGGCCAGGTCCTTCATCACGACGAGCGACTCGACCTCGACCAGCTGGCCGGCGACCGCCTTGAACTCGTGGCCGACCGGCGCCGCCGCCGCAAAACCCTCGGCCACCTGCGCCAGCGCCTGCTCCCACGTCGCCGGCTCGAAGCGGCCGTCGCGGCGGACGAGCGGCATCGTCAGGCGCTGCGTCTTGAGGCCGTCGCAGGCGAAACGCGACTTGTCGTTGATCCATTCCTCGTTGACGTCGTCGTTGAGGCGCGGCACGACACGCATCACCTCGAGACCGCGCGAGTCGATGCGGATGTTGGAGCCGAGACCGTCGAGGACGTCAATCGACTCGGTGTGCTTCAGCTCCCACGGACGCGCCTTGAACGCGTACGGCTTGGACGTCAGCGCGCCGACGGGGCACAGGTCAATCACGTTGGCCGACATCTCCGAGTCCAGGTTCTTTTCGAGGTACGTGCCAATCTGCAGGTCGTTGCCGCGGCCCGTCGAGCCGAGCTCGGGCATGCCGGCAATGTCGTTGGCGAAACGCACGCAGCGCGTGCAGTGGATGCACCGGTTCATCGACGTCTTGATCAGCGGGCCAATGTTCTTGTCCTCGACGGCACGCTTGCCACCAATCTCGTGGAACCGGCCGCGGTCGGCGCCGTAGCGCATCGACTGGTCCTGCAGATCGCACTCGCCGCCCTGGTCGCACACGGGGCAGTCGAGCGGGTGGTTGGCGAGCAGAAACTCCATCACGCCCTCGCGCGCCTTGTGCACCAGCGGCGAGTTGGTCTTGACGACCATGCCGGGCTGCACAGGCCACGCACACGACGCGACCGGTTTCGGTGCACGCTCAACCTCGACGAGGCACATTCTGCAGTTGCCAGCAATCATGAGTTTTCTAGAGGTCAGCAGTTGTTCGGAGACGATCCGAGGTATGGCTTGTCACATACTCATGGTAGCAATATCTGATTGTTAGTATTTATGTATTGACTCGTCTTGTCTCGAACGTACCTCGGGACTGTGGCGCCAGCCTTCTCGCAAGCCTGGATCAGGGCCGAGCCCGCTGTGACGTTAGTGCAATCCGTATAGCACGAGACATGCTTCGGTCGTACCTTCTATGGACACCTTCTTGCCGTCTGCATTGTTAGCCGTGTTCGGTTGAGTGAAAGTAACTGGCACGCACCAATTGTGAGCTCGACCTCGGCTGGTCTCTGGGCGGTCGCGGAAAAGGGGCGCGCGGCCTTGATGGCCTGCCGGCCGGACCGCAGTGCTGTCCGGGACAGGGCCTGGCGAAGCATTGTGTGTTTGGGGTGGTGTGGTTCGGGGTGGTGTGTATTCGGAGGGGCCCGGGAGACACGGCAGGATCAGCCCGTCGTCCGTCGTTGTCGGGTTGTCGTCGGTGCTGTCGTCGGTGCTGTGTCGGACAAGGTCAAGGTCGACGCTTTGGTCGTCGGGGCCGGGCGGAGAGCAGCCGGCCGTCGTTCGTCGTTCGGGTCTCGAGGAGGTCAGAAAAATCGGTCGGGCCGGAAGCGCCCAATCCACGGTAGCAGTGATGACTCGGGACGGTCGAACCAAGTCAGTCTCAGTCGAGAGAGAGAAAAAGCGAGGATAAAGAGGTATAAAGTCCAGAGTGGAGGCGACGTCGTGAGGGGAGAGTCTGGTCTGAGGGCGGACCGGGGACGAGGGCAGACAGACGCTGAGTGGAAGGGAGGAAGCGAAGAGCGAATTGCTGGTTTTCCGTACAAAACGGATGCGATTGGCTTCAGCGAGACTGTGATTGGCCAGCGAGCCGGACTGGGAACCCCACAGCCGGAACGCTCAAAGCAGGGTCTGATTGGCCAGTGTGCAATTCTTTATTTTTATCTTTTCGGCTGCTGACTGGCCCAACGGATGCCCCTAAAGTGGGTCCACTGCAACGCGTATAAAAGAAAATTTCGCGTCGTCCGATTTTGACATTTCTCTCTTCTCTCCATATTGTACCACGGGCACACTTTATTGTAGGTGAGCTTGCAGCCGCCCAGACTTCTGGGAGGCGATCAGTCGAGTCCTCCTCTATCTTGTGCTCCAGAGAGATTTCGGCGCCGATTATGGAAGTGAGAGAGCGTGTCTTTACACGCCATGACCATCACCTCTTACCGCCGGTTGCTACATACGAATGCCTCGAGGACTGGGGGATATTGGGCCGGGCCTTGTTCCAAGCCACTGTCTTTATACGGCCGTTCTCGCAGACAGCGACATAAATTGGGGGAACGACATCATTGGGGTTGACTGTAGCCCGAGCCTTTAGAGCTCTCAAGGTTCCTCTGTCAAAGCCTCGACGCCTTCTTGAGCCGTCCTCTCCTTCTGCCTGCTTCTGTCAAAGCCTCGACGTCTTCTTGAGCCGTCCTTTCGAGCTGCTCTTGCTGGCACCATTACTGTAGACGTTTGAGCTCGCCAGCACTGCAGATTCAGACGAGAACAGTACAGAAGAACAAGCAATTGTGGACCCACTTAAATCGTAAATAAAAAACGAAAATAAACCAAATCCTGCTCCAGACTCCAACGCGCTATATACACCAAACAAACGATAAATCAAGCTACCTCGACGGCAGGAGGGCACGGACGTACTCACGCAACACGGCCAGCGCGCCACGCACGTGGTCCTCGAGACGGCGGTCTTTGCGGCGACGCAGCCACAGCAAAACGACGCCGAGCAGCACGGTATCGACGACGACGTGCCGCAGCAGCAGCCAGCCGAGCCAGCCGGCCCGCTGCACCCACGCGGCGATTCCTGTGCGTTGTGCCTCCTCCTGGCGCGAGCGGAACTCGCGTGCAGCCAAAATCTGCTCGCGCAGTGCAGCGACCTCGGCCGACAGTTTGACGAGGGCGCGCTCCATCATCCTGGACCACCGTGGCGATGCAGGCCCTGCACCCGCGTCCTTGTCGTCGGGCGGCAGCAAGAGCCGGCCAGAACTGCGTCGCGAGTCTTTGCCCGAGTCTTTGTGGTCGTGGGACGCGTCGTGTGTAAACGGCGCGTGCGAGATGCGACGTGCGTACTCGTCGTCACGGCCGTGCTCATCGTCTCGCCCCGACTCGCCGACGGCCTCTTCGGCGGCCAGCTCCTCCTCAATCATGCGCATCCGGTTCTCGCGCTCGGCCTCGTCCTCCTCGCTCATCGGACTCAGCACTTTCATGGGCCCGCCGTCGGATGCCGTCGCACTCATACGTCGGCTGTCGCCCTTTTTCCTTGTCCCCAGCGCCGGCTTGTCGTAGGCATCGTAGTACTCGTCGGGCCTCGGCGACGGCACGCCCGGCACGCCACCGCCGGCCGCGCCGAGCCCAAACGCGTCGCGGTCCGATAGCTTTGGGCTGGTGCTCGCGCCGCTATTGCCATGGTGGTTGTCCTTGATCTGCGTCCAGACAAACTCGAGCTCGGCCACCAGTTCGGTGGCCGGCTGCGTCACGGCATACGTGTGCATCGTGTCGATGAGCGTCTCAATGTAGCGCCGCTTGGCCTCGGTGCGGCCGAGCCCGCGCTGTGCGTTCCACGAATCCCACTTGTCCTGCTCGCGGCGGATCTCGTCGACAGACAGGCCCGAGTACGCATTCGGCCGGTCCATGACGCCGTCGACGTCGCCCTCCATGGCCTGCTTGTAGAGCCCGTACAGACGCATGCGGTCGGCGGCTGGCGGGCGTGCCGCGCCCGTCTTGGGCAGCTTCTTGACCGTGCTCAGTGCATGGACGAAGACGCGGTCTACTGTTAGCTGCATGGACAGAGTCGGGGAACGGTAAACGTACCGACCGAGTCGGCCATGGTGAGGTACGGTTCCGGTTCCAGTTCCGGTTCCGGTTCCGATGGATGTGTATGTTTGGTCGTGAAAGACGCGTCAATTGGTGTCAAATTGATCGAATGGTCGATGGTCAATGGTCAATGGTGATGGTCAATGGCCGATGGTCAATGGTGTCCGCAGTCGCTGGGTTCAATTGGGACGTCGGCTGCCTGCATGTCGTCACTCGTCTTGATCGAGGGCGCGCTCAGCGGCTGCTCGGCGGCGTGCCGGCGGCCTGGCGGCGGCAGAACCTAGGCTGTGGCGGAGCAAAGGCCGTGGTCGGTCGCGTCGGTCGCGGTTCGTTGGGCCGTCGCGTGGCGTGGTCTGTCGTGTTGTCAGTGCAGTCGGTGCAGTCGGTGCAGTCGTGGGCCGTGGATGGTGCCTGTCGTGGCAGGCGCTGTCCGCTGTCCGCCTGTGCTGCGGTGCATTACTCCATAACAGTCGGGGAAGGACCGGGGCGCGCTGGGTGGATAAGGGGAAACAGCCGAGGGTCAGCAGCTAGCGCCTGTATTTACGGAGTAATCAGCGCAAAAGTACGCCGAGACGCAATCGACAGTCGACCAGACGTTGGTTTTGTTCGTTTGGCATGCGATTGAAGATGTGTTTGCAAATGTAACTTCGGGGTAAGGCGCACGGCCACGCCACGGCATGCACACGTCAGTAGCTGACAGAGCTGCATCTGCAGGAGTGCATCATTCTAAATATATGCAGGAGTGCATCATTCATAAAATAATTATTTATACATTAGGCTACATGAAACAGCGTGTGCGTTGGCAAGCTGTAAACACGGCCTCGGGCGTACGCTGGAGATGGAAGGCAGGAACTGTCGGGCGTGCACGTGACTGGAACAAGAAACGTATAAATGTAAAATACGATAAATCTACCATTCGGCCAGGGCGGCTGTAGCTATGTATCACCTGTTGAATACTATTTACAGACGGCCATGCGTCAAGCCCTGCATGCTCCGTGCGCTACGAGGGGATATCTCGGCGTATCGTGGCAGACCACGCATAAACAGTTCGTACTACGTAGACTTGTCCCTTTTACTTATATTTATCAGAACACTTTCCGTGCGGGGAAGTGCACATAATGCATATAATTAAATACCTAAAATCCAAAACAGTGACATGCTAATTACCGTCAACAGATACCTGCAAGTGCAGCGTACAATGTAGATCACGCCGTAGAGGCCCCAGCTTCTGCTTCTGCCGCGGCCTCCCTCGCCTGCTTCTCGGCCTCGACACGCGCTAAAAACTCGGCCTTCTTGGCCTTGAGCTCCTTCATCAGCTTGCCGTTTTCGAGCCCACGCTCTGCCGCCTTCTCGCCCGCCTCCTTCTTGCTCAGCGCCGTGCCCATGCCCAGCAGCTCCGTCTTGCCCCATGCGTCAACGTACGCCACGACTGTCAGCAGCGGCATGTTGGTAAACTTGTCGCGCTTGTTCGTCGCAAAGTCCTCGTACCGGATGACGACGCCACGGCACGCAATGGCCGCCGCCAACCGCACCTTGGCAGGGCTGTGCACCGCCGGTGGTGGTGGCACTGGCACTGGCACCGGGGCCCCGTCCGTCGACGTCGAGGCCGGCTGTGAGCCACCAGGACCGGCCGCCACACTGGCCATAGCACTTGTCGCTCCTGGTGGCCGACGCGCCTCGCGCTCAATCTCGCTCGCCACCGTCAAGGCCCACAGCGACCGCAGCCAGCGCACCGCCACGGCCAAGCCGTCGTACGCTGCGTCGGTGCTGCGTGCACGCACAAGCGCGCCCACGTACGCCTCAAACAGGTCGCCGTTGACCTTTTGGCGCCCGTGGTCCGTCGCACGCGTCCCGTTGGCGCGTCCGACGCCACAAAACTCTTCGGGGACGCGCGCCAGCCGGTCCAGCCCGTAGTGTACCGTGTACCGCGCCAGGTTCGCGTTGCGCAGCAGCCCTTCGCGCATCTGCGACCGCCGCCCAACGGGCATGCGTGGGAAGGTCTGCGTAATCAGCTCTGCCGCGACGTGGTAGATGAAGGCGTCGCCCACAAACTCGAGCGTCTCGTAGTTGGCCGCGCCGGGCACGTCGTTGGTCACGCCGCGGTGCGTCAGCGCCATCTGTGCCAGCGCCGGGTCGGGGATCGGTGGCAGCGGCGGGTACGCCCGGTTCGCAGGAATGTCGGCGAGCGTCCACGCGCTCAGGTCCTGCCGTAGCGGTGTAATGTGTGCGTTGAGCAGCACGGCCGGTGCTGCGACGGGGGCGACAACGTTTGGTCGAGACGTGGCCGCAGGTTGCCGTGGTGGCCGCGAATGGAAGATGGGGAGCACGTCCGTGCTGAGCTCGGCCAGCTGTCCAAACGACGCATCCAGCGTCCCATCGGCAGCCTCGTCATTGTCATTGTCCTTCTTGGCCGCCTTGACAAAGGCACGCAGCTCTTTGGCGAACCGCTCGAGCAACGTCAGCTGCTCTTGCGAGATGGTCGTGTGTGCCACCTTGAGACGCTTCGGTTCCACGGCAGAAGCCGCATCCTCCTCGTGTTGTCGTTTTGCCATGGTCTATGTCAAATCACCACAAGGCTGGACTCCAGCTTGAAGAGTAAGGTGAAGGATCCACTTAATTTCCAGAGTACTGCTTCGCCTACGTAGAGTGCGTACTCTTCGACTGTCCCCACTCGCACCAGTGGACCAATCACACCCCCCAATCACGGCAGGCTTTTTGCATCGCTCGACGTCAACATCACCGCGACGTCGTTGGACTCATCAGCCGCCTCGCACAACGCCACAATGTCCGTCCCGAAATCCCGGCTACTGGACCTCATGAAGGTACGACGCCCACTGCCTGGCCTGGCCCGTCTCAACACTGGCTTTGGACGCAATCTCTCAAATCCCGCGATGCTAACCCCGGCAGGTCCAGTGCAAGGTCTTTGCCACCACCTTCAACCCCGAACAGGTCCGCTTAGGCAACGGTATCCTGCGCCAGCGCCTCCGCGGCCCGGCCCTCGCCTCCTACTATCCCAAGCGCCACGTCACCTTCCGCGACATCATCGACACCTTCGGCCCCGACCTGACGACCTACAACGAGGAGGCCCTGGACCGCAAAGCCAAGCTCGACGGGTGCGTTCCTTCCTCTTTCCTCCTCTTTCCTTTTGTTGCCGCTGCGTGCCCCTGGGATCGCGCCATGCCGTAGCATCCCGGGCAGTCACGACCGACCTGCTAACACACCAGTCTCCGTTCCCGCGGCAAGGGCAATGCAAAGAGAAAGGCCGATGCCGGTGAGTCTCTCCTTTTTGGATACATTGGAACCCTACTGACCACCCAGCGTCCGGCAAGAAGAAGAAGAAGTAAACGGGTGGCCTGTACGATACGGCGCGTCGCCGGGCGGCGCGCGTGTTTGTGTTTTGTGCTTTCTGCACTTGTTTTTATATCATTCCTGTTTGCCGTGTACATGCGGCCTCGTTTTACGTCTGCACGAAACCCAAATCAAAAATCAAATCAAAAATCAAAAATCGCTCACCTGCGTCGTGCCTTCCCTTGTCGTGCCGACGCCATCGCTCTTTCGTCAAACTCATTTCCCTGCGCGGGGTACGGCCGTTCGTGCCTTCCTCGTCGATATTCTGCTCGCGCGATACCCCTCGCCTAAACCAGAAACTGGGCTACCGTCCGTGTGTGGCGCGTCACGGCACCGTCTGTACCGTCTGGGTACCGTTTCGTACGGGCCTCCGTTGCGCCTTCTTTTCGCCTTCTTTTTCCTTCTTTTCCGCCTTCTTTTTCGACAGCTTGGGCAGGCGTCGTTTCTCAGAGCAGCTTTCGCGGGCAAGAGTCGGTTGAGGAACCGTTCAGCCGTCCGAACAGAAGGCCCTGCCAACCCTCGCCCAAACCGTCTGTTATCTTTCCTCTGCCCCTTCCCTCTCTTCCGTTTATCACACTACGTCTTGCTCGTGGTGCTACTTTCATTGGTCGAGGGCGTCAAAGATGGCGTGGCAACTGCGTCCCGTGACATGTCTTTTCTCAAGATGGAAGGAGCAACCAAGACTCCCAGCCACCAACCTGCTCGTACGCGAGGCGATACAGTAGAAACATGTGCAGCCGGGCGTAGGGTACGTCTGGCACATTGTTTGAAATCTCAGCATGGCTCTGAACAGCAGCAGGCGCGCTTTGGCTCGGAATCACGAGTCTCCCTTTCACAGCAAGCGGTCACTCTTTCCCCTGGCGACCCGTGTGGACAGCGCCTTCTATATCCATGACCCCCCGCGCTCTTTCCCGCCCGTCTCAACCAATCGGCAGTTGCTATTTACGTTTTACGTGCTGGCCGGCGCTCCTTCTCTGCACGCCGTCGGCCGTTCTCAGAACGGCACGCCGCGGAAACGGCTTGGGCGGTGACCAAAAGGTTGGGAGACGGTCAGCAGCTCCATTTCATACACACACGGTTCACTTACACGCCTTACCCTTTCTCGGTCACGGGCTGGGCTAGGTTTTTCAACATCTCTCGGAATATATATTCAGCGGCCGTCGTGGTTGCCCGCCCTCCTGTTCCACCCGTGTCTCTTTCTCGTTCCTCCCCAGACAGACAGCGCTTTCCTCATCTCTTCTCCTAACCCTTTTCTCTTCGCATCGCAACTTCTTCGTCCAACCCACACTGCAAGCCACTCCTGCAGTTGTAAGTAGCGTCCCCTTTTCGCGGTATGGTAGATCTTTCCTTTTCAGGTTTCTTGCTCTTGTCACCCCCGTTGTCCTCCGACGATTCCCCCGTCGTTGCCAGAGTACATATATTCCCATTTATTTGCCATTTATTCTTTTTGGATCTCAACATTTGTCTCCCAATCCCTTCCTTTTTTGGTATAGAACAGTTGCAGCCGTCTTTCCTCCGTACTTCCGGGTGCTCTTCGTCTTCCCTTCTCGTCTTCTCCCGTTCTTCTCTCTCACCTCTTCATCCCTCTCTTCTTTTAGTGCAGCTCTCATCCGCACTCCTCTACTCTGTGGCCAGACTTTTCTTCACATCTTGAACCATTTGCTTCGTCTTCCTCACTTGGTCACAAAGTGGCTCGCAACCAGTGGTTTCGATTTTCAATCTTTGCTTCTACCAAGCACATCTGTCCATACGCTTCCATTCACGTCGTCGTCTACTTCCTTTCGTCCTCCACCTCTCCCGCACAACGTCGTTATCACTCTCAGTTCGCTGCTCACCTATTGTTGCTTGCAAAAGGCTTCGATTGCGCTTGCAATACCCAACTGCACCGGCATCTAGGTCGATACTTGCGCCTCCAGTCCTGAGAAAGAGCCTCGATCTCACCTCTCATAACCTTCCTTTCCCATTCTCTGCCTAACACTGAACCGAGGGTTCTCAGACTCTTGAAATGCCTCCTGGCACATCCACGGGATCACCCACCCGGCGCCACGCCTCCATGCCTCGCGGCTACGGTCAAGATGAGTCTTCGGACAGCTATGCCAACAAGTTCTCCACCCAAAACAAGCAGGTATGCACACCACTGCAATTCCATTACGCATTTACCTTCCTAAAGTGCCGTGTACGCCTTGAAGGCTGTATGCAGCCGTGTCGCTTGCATTCAGTTCGGTTGCCAGTCACATTGGGTTGTGCGCCATTCACTGATGGAGCACACCGTCGTTTTTGAATGTCTCCAGGCTGGGTTTTTTACTTTTTACAGCCTTTGATATTGTCGACGCTAACCGTTCTACCAAATTGCAGGATCCGTTCGGGTCGACCAGAAGTAACATCATGCCTCTGACAACGAACAGACTCGCCAACCAAATGGGCCCAAAGGTGAGTCGCAGCCGTTCACTGTGCAGGACGTCTCCGACCCGGCCACATGCTAACAACTGTCACAATAGGCTCCGGAGGCGGCTTACCCCATGGACTCTCTGCTTGCGAAGCTGTCGGAACAGCAGGCAGCCATTCGGGAGCAGAACGAGGCCGTGATCAAGAACGACGAGCCTAGCGGCTACGGCAGAATGACCGATCAGGTCCCTCAGTACAACAGCAACAACCTCTGCAACAACATGCAGAGCAATGCCAACATTGAGAACACAAACACAATGGTCACCTCTGCTGGCTCGCGTTCTTCCAGTGGCGTTCTTAAGGCCAACATCGACGAAGTTCTTCGCCTCAAGCTCGAACTCGCCCAGGCTCAGCACAGAATCAACAAGCTTGGTCAGGAGCTGGCTTCGAACCGCAGTGCGTCTCGTACCAGCACCTCTCATGTCCTGTCGGTTTCCGCGACGGATCCCGACTACCCTTCGACCTCCAACTCAAACATTACGCCGATTGGTATTGCTCCTTCGCAGCCGACGCGCACCATGTACGGTCGTGAAAACGCCTGGGGCCAGTACGATGATTCTCGCTTCGATGCCACGGACACGGCTTCCAACGGCACCTTTGGGCGTGCGCGTAACATTTGGCGGAATGACAGCAACCAGGACAGCTTCCAGCAGCACGGCCTTTCGGCTGGCCAGGGCTCGCTCCGTCACAACGACAGCCCGTTTTCCGCTCAGCCCTCTGCCGTTTGGCCGGCTCCTCGCGGAGGCTCGGTTGCCAACTATCTCGAGGCTACGGTTGCCAACCAAAACTTTCGGGATGGACCTCCCACTCTTGATGATGTCCGGAACAGCTCCGTGGGCTCGGACGGCGACATCATTATGCGCCCCCCTTCGCAGCGCCCCGATGCTCGGGTGGACGGGCCAGGCAACGCGTTTGGCGGTTATGGCGGTTTCGGAAACGCCCAGATGCCGTTTGTCAACGGCATGTTTCCCGGCGGCCCTTCAGCTGCGACTGCGGCTGCGCTGTCAATGTATCCGCAGTATCTCCCTCACCCGCCACCCATCGGAACCCCCATGGCCCCTCCTGGCTCGGAATACAATGAGGTATGTCACTGCTCCTGTCTGTGGTTGGATCTACTTTTGCTGACATTGCGTTCAAGATGCCCGATTCAAGCGATCTCCAGACCTATGTTCCCACGACCGAGCCTCTGAACTACCGGCGTCTGCTCGACAGAAATGTCAACTGCAACTAGCGGTACATTGTTGACAAGATTGTCGCCAGCAACGACCAGCAGGCCTCTATTTTCCTTCAGCAGAAGCTCAAGGTTGGTACGACGGAGCAACGCCACGACATTGTGGAAGCCATTGCTTCTCAGGCCTACCCGCTCATGATCAACCGTTTCGGCAATTTTCTGGTCCAGCGTTGCTTTGAGCACGGCACTCCTGAGCAGATTGTCAAGATCGCCGAGGCCATTCGCGGAAACACGCTGAGTCTCTCCATGGACCCCTTTGGTTGCCATGTTGTTCAGAAGGCGTTTGACTCTGTGCCCGAGGAGCACAAAGCGATCATGGTGCACGAGCTTCTTCGTCGGATTCCGGAGACGGTGGTTCACCGCTATGCCTGCCATGTCTGGCAGAAGCTCTTTGAACTGCGCTGGAGCGAGTCTCCTCCGCAGATTATGAAGTGCGTCAACGATGCTCTTCATGGCATGTGGCACGAAGTGGCTCTTGGCGAGACGGGAAGTCTGGTGGTTCAAAATATCTTTGAGAACTGCCTCGAAGAAGACAAGGTACGTGATACTGAATCCCGTCCCCTTTCGAGTAAAGGCCCTAACATTGTCTAGCGCCCGTGCATCGAGGAGGTCCTTGCCAACATTGATGTCGTCGCCCACGGCCAATTCGGCAACTGGTGCATCCAGCACATTTGCGAGCACGGTGCGCCCGGTGACCGCGGACGCGCCATTGACTACGTCATCAAGTATGCTGCAGAGTACAGCATGGACCAGTTCGCTTCCAAGGTTGTCGAGAAGTGCCTCAAGATTGGCGGCAGCGAGTTCCTTGGTCGCTACCTCGACCGTGTCTGTGAGGGCAGAACTGATCGTCCTCGCATCCCGCTCATTGATATTGCCAGCGACCAGTACGGCAACTACCTGATCCAGTACATTCTCACTCACGCCAGCCCTCAGCACCGTGAGACTGTGGCCGCCCATATCCGCAAGCACATGGTCTCGCTGCGCGGTTCCAAGTTTGGGTCTCGTGTCGGCATGCTTTGCACCAACCCGGCCGTTGCTACTCGTCCTGGCCCGGGTGTTGGCCCTGTTGGTCGCCTTCCGTCTCGCTTCGGTACGTTTTACGTTTGTCGGCTTCTCTTGTCTGTCATCTTGCTAACGATTTCTCCTAGGTGGCGCGCCCCCCTCTCGTCACCGCTCAGGTGGCACTCCGGCCCTCTACGCACCGGAGTAGAAGGTGACTGAGCAGGGCAGCAATTTCGCTCTCTTGATATTGTCTTCTTCTGTTGCGCTTTACAACTTATATGTTTTCGACTCCTTTGAGCATGCCAGCGGGCGTTGCTTGATTTACAACATTTCCCGGCACACTATCTACACGACGAACATCCTATGCTCGCAGCTCAATAGAGCGGTCGAGACTTTGGACACAGCATGTTTAAGTTTTGCAATATCCCGCGTTGCTCTTTTATCTTGTGGGTGGCTTTGATGCAGTGGATGGCTGCAGTGGTGCACGCATCGGTATCACCATTTATCTAGCCATTATTTGCCGAGTGGCATGGAGACTGCGAGGCTAGTCGCCTCAATTTGACATACAGCAGAAAGGTTGACATACAATCGTTTTGGCATTCGACAAGAGGAGGAAGAAGAGGACGAAGGCAGCTGGAATCATCTTACCCATTTATTTATTTTTTGTCTGAAGGGAAAGGAAATTGTTTCATGTTGATTGAGATTCACAGGTACGAGTGAGGGCATGGTTGAGACGCACACTCTTGTTGTTGTCGTTGTTGTTTGCACGAAGGGAGCACGCAGGGATGGCGGTTTTTCTGTTTGTCTGCAGCAAGGAGGCATGTATTGCTATGTATCTGGCCCAAGCCACAGTATCAATAGGATAAACAAACACAATCATGTTTAACGCCGGCGCCAGTGAGGTCATTTTTATTTCGTCAAGAGCTGCAGCTGCACTGCATTGCTCTCTGTTTTGCGGGAACATCGCGGGTCCAGCGTGCTTCCTCGAGGGGATCGCCCTTGTAGACCTGAGGCCCGTCGCCGTCGCCCAGGTCAAAGGACTGGTCGTGCCAGGAGTCGGCAAAAGGGTGGGTAGCCATGTGCATGATGCGGCGCAGGACATCGCGGTCGTTTTCCTTTTCGACGCGGCGAATGACTTCGTCGAGGACCCAGCCGCGGGCGACAAAGTTGGGGTTGACAGATTTCATGGCGGCGATGCGAGCGTCGTCGTCTAGGCTGGAGGGCGAGGCAGCGACGCGGTCCCCCCACTTGGCGAGCCAGTCGGCGACCTGCCCGCGCCCCTGGTCCTGGCCGATGGCGGCGGTGACGCCCTCGCGGTAGAAGAAGGCGTCGGCGGCGGTGCGTCGGGCATCGTCGGTGGCAATGTCGGCGAGACGCAGGCCGCTGAGGCGGCGGAAGAACATGTTAAAGTCGAGCTCGACCTGGTCCATGACGTCGAGCAGGCTGGTGATGAGGGGGTCCATATCGTTGACGGCAGCGAGGTCGGCGTCGGACGGAGCTGGCAGGCCGAGGCGGCGCATAAAGAGGCGCTTGTACTCGATGAGGAAGATGCTCTTGTACTCGGTGCCGGCGCGCATAATGATATCTTCGGCGTGGCTGGCGAGCTCGGCGGCGGCGCGCTCGACGGCAGGTGGCAGCTGGGCGGGTTTTTCCTGTCCGGCGTCGTCGGTCTTTGTCTCTTGTTCGACCCCGACGTCGACACGCGCGAGACCGACGACGCCCTCGTCGGCAAAAGCCGGGTCGTCGACGCGGGCGCCGGCGGCCAGCAGCTCGCCGAGGGCCTCGCCGAAGCGGACGAGGTTCCACCAGATGACCGAGGGCTGGTTGCGGTAGGCGTAGCGCAGGTGGTGGTCGTCGTGGTTGGGTGTGTAGTTGGGGTCAAAGTTGTCGAGAAAGGCAAACGGCCCAAAGTCGAGCGAGAGGCCGAGCACGGACGTGTTGTCGGTGTTGAGGACGCCGTTCATGAAGCCGTAGACCTGCCAGTGGGCGACGGTGCGGGCGTTTCGTCGGACAATGGCGCGGTACAGACGGGCGTAGCGGTTTTCTGGGCCGAGTGGTTCGTCGGCAGTGTCAGTTTCAGTCGTGTCTTTGGGGACACCGCGACGGGGCTCGAGCAGGCGTGTGACGCTACCGTTGCCGGCGGCCAAGGCACGGTCCGTGAGACGCGCGGGCAGTCGGTCCCAGCCGCCATAGACACGTTCGGCGACGTAGTCGGCGAGCTGCTTGAGCAGGGCACGGTCGCCACGCGTGCGCAAAAGGTCAAACGTGCCGAGACGGACCCAGGACTCGGCGAAGCGTGCGACGATGGCGGCGGGCTCGAGGTGTTCGCGGTGGACGAGCACGTCGGGCAGCAGCGTCAGGGCGAGGGCGCGTGTTGTGGGAATGCCGAGGGCGTGGAGGGCTTCGCTGGCGACAAACTCGCGGATACTGGAGCGCAGCACGGCGCGTCCGTCGGCGAAGCGGCTGTACGGTGTCGTGCCGGCACCTTTGAGCTGCAGCTCGAGCGTCCGGTCCGGTCGGTCGGCCGTCGGCGCAGGCACTTCGAACAGGCTAATGGCACGTCCGTCGCCGAGCTGTCCGGCCCACTGTCCAAACTGGTAGCCGCCGTAGCACTGGGCCCATGGGTAGGCATTGTCTTTTGTACTGTTGGTGGCGTCAAATCCCCACAGACGGTTGCCGGCGACTGTCGCGACAAAATCTTGGTCGGTGACGGACGCGGGGTCGAGCGAGAGGTCGCGCAGAGCTGCTGGCGACACGGCCAGCAGTTCCGGTCCGTCCTGCTCCTCAGGACGCACCCACGTGAACAGCGCACCGCGCACGAGCCGCGGGCCCAGCTGCGACTCGCGGTCGGCGCTGTGCGACGCCGCGGGGGTCGGGAACTGTGCGTCGGGCGGCAGTGCCGAAGTGAAGCCCCACGACTTGGGCAGGTCGGCAAACGTGTGCCGTGTCATGGCGGAGGCGGTCGTCGAGAGGGTCGAGAGGGTCGAGAGCAGGCGGCTTGTGCAGGCAGAGCGAGATGTGCAGATTTTTGTGCAGGGCAGAGTCACGGCACGGGCAGCTGCGCGTCGAAGCATGAGTGTCGTCTCTGTCTGGCGAGTGTCGTCTCGAGCGTGGCGAGTTTTGTGTCGTCGGACGCTCGTCAGAAGATTGATATCGTGGAACACGAGGTCGAAAGATTGATATCGTCGAAACGAGGTCGAAAGATTGATATCGTCGAAACTCGAGTCGAAAGATTGATAATCAGTGCGGTGCAAGAGTGCAGTGTGAGCGTGCAGATCGAAAGTGGGTGACGCCAATGCCTCGGCCACTTGCCCGACGGCGATGCCGTCATCAGCAATAATCCATTTTGTCAGCAACGTATCCAATCCCGCCCGTCCAGCCTGCGACGGAGGCAAGACGGTGAGCAGCAGCAGCAGCAGCAGTGCGATCGTCGTATTCCATGTTTTTATCCGCGACTGGAAGACATGTCATTGTACAGACACATTCCACGTGTGTGCTTACGTAATCAGGCGGCCATGGCAACCGCCCGAATCGGCAACAGCAAAACATTCCACAGCCTTGTACCCACAGCTAGCCCGACAGCGCTGCTCTGCATCAGCATCACTGCATCCTTACTTGCCATCGCCAGCCGTTACTGCGTCTTCTGCGTCTTCGTCTTCCGCATCCTTCTCTCGCCTGACTATAGCCATGGCCTCGCTGCTCACCACCGTGTACGTCGTCCTCCACTTCCACCGACGTCGTCCCTCCACTTCCACCGACGTCCTCTCCATTCCCGACGACACTAACAAACAGCAACCAGCGCACGCGCAACCAGTTCCGGCCGCGCGCCAACGGCAAAGGCGGCACGCACCACCAGCTGCGGCAGTATGCCGAGGCCACGCTCGGCGGCGGCTCGCTGCGCAAGGTCGTCAAGCTGCCGGAGGGCGAGGACGAGAACGAGTGGCTGGCGGTCAACATGGTCGATTTCTACAACCAGATCAACTTGCTCTACGGCGCCATTACCGAGTTCTGCTCGCCGCAGTCGTGCCCCGAGATGAAGGCGACGGACGAGTTTGAGTACCTGTGGCAGGACAACGACGCCTACAAGAAACCCACCAAGATGCCCGCGCCGGCCTACATTGAGCAGCTCATGGCCTGGGTCCAGGCGACCATTGACAACGAGACCGTCATGCCCAGCCGCATCGGCGTGCCCTTTCCCAAAAACTTTGGCGCCCTCATGAAGCAAATCTTTAAGCGCATGTACCGCGTCTACGCCCACATCTACTGCCACCACTACCCCGTCATCCGCGAGCTCGGCCTCGAGCCACACCTCAACACCAGCTTCAAGCAGTACGTCCTCTTTATCGACGAGCACGCCCTCGCCAGCGGCAAGGACTTTTGGGGGCCCCTCGGTGACCTCGTCGATTCCATGCTCAAGAGTGACTGAGGGGTGTCTGGGCAGCGGAGGCGTTCGGCGTGTGCGTGCATCGATTGTTTGCTTTCTCATTCTTGTCTTCTTCGTCTCATTCTGTCTTCTTCTCATTGTCTCATTCTGTCTTCGTCTCATTCTTCGCTAGCATGGTAACTTTTGATATTTTACTGTTGATATTTTATGCTGTCTCGACTACGACCGATCGTTGTCGCCGAAAATGTGCGTCCAAAAGGCGCGGTGGTGCACGTCGTGCCCGGCCGCCGAAATCTCGGCCACCTCCTCCGGCGTCAGGCGGAAGCTCGACAGCGTGGGCAGGTACTTTTGCAGCCGCTCCGGCTTGTTGCTCGTCGTAATGGCCACGATGCCCGCGTCAATGGCCCACCGCAGACCGACGTCGCCCGCCGTCACGCCGTGCTTGGCCGCCAGCTTCTCGTACACGGCGTCCACCGGACCGCCCGAGAAACGCACGAGCGGACTGAGCGGCGCGTACGCGCTGACGGCGATGCCCTTTTCGCGGTGAAAGGCCACGAGGTCGCCGTGCGCCGTGTTGTGCTGCAGGTACGGGTGGAACTCAATCTGGTTGATGGCCGGCGTCACCTTGGCCGTCGCCAGCGTCGCCTCGAGGTGCGACTGCAGGTAGTTGCTCACGCCAATCGACGTCGCGCGGCCCGATGCCTGGATCGCCTCGAGCTCGGCCCAGCGCGACTGCAGCTGGGCGTCCGTGACGCCCTCCCAGAACGGGCTGTGGATCAGGTAGAGGTCGACACGGTCGACGCCCAGCTTCTGCAGCGACAGGGAAAAGGCCTGCTCGACCGTCTCGGGGTCCGACAGCGGCTTCGGGTCGTACTTTGTCACAATGTACAGCTTCTCGCGCGGCACGCCCGCCGCCTTGATCGCCGCGCCCAGCTCCTCCTCGTTGCCGTACACCTCGGCGCCGTCCAGGTGCGTAAAGCCGGCCTGGATCGCGGCCACCGTCGCGTCGACAATCTTTTGGTCAAACGGCTTGCCCGACTTGGGGCCCTTGTAGTTGGCCGTGCCGAGGCCGTACGCGATGACGGGGATGCTCGTGCCGTCGTTGAGCTTTAGCGGCGCCAGGTTCTTGGCCATCAGCGCGGGGTCGAGGGCAGCCATGGTGTGAGTTGAGTGAGTAAAGGGTGAAAAGTTGAGATGGGATGCGTAGAGTGGTGAATGTGGATGAGAGTAAATATAGGGCGAGGAGGGGCTTATATACACTCAAGGCAAGAGCTACAGCGGGGCTACATTCGGACGACAACGGACGGAGCACTAGTGTGTCAGCACGGCATGACGAAACCATCTCGGCTGCTTAGCAAGCAGGCACTTCAGCCCAGACGCCGTTCTCCGGCGAGCCCAGCGCTGGAAGGTGGGAGAAACTGGTGTGGAGCAATGCAGCACAATGACGCCATGAGGGGCTGCAGCGGTGGGAGCTCGACGCCGTCAGGTATCCAGTTCTTGCGCGCGTTTGTCGTTTGTACGCAACCAAAATGTATGTCACAGGTGTGGAACGCGTCCGTTGCATCAATAGACACAAGTTGGGTTCGATGTCCAATTGCACGATTATTACTACCCTGTCAGGGCCCTGCAGACAGTCTAATCGTCCAATCGGTATAACAAACGGTGATGCAAGCTTTGGCAAACGGTGATGCAAGCTTTGGAACGGTGATGCAAGCTTGTCTCATTATGCGAGCAACGCACGACCTCGAATTTACCTACGTAAACTAATATAGATCGAAACAGCAGGTATAAAGTACGGAGGAGATGCTGTTGAACACTGCAAAGTGGATGTCAAAATCTTGTGATTAGTCAGCACCATGCTCAGTTCCATGCATCAGTTCCATGCATCAGTTCCATGCATCAGTTCCATGCATCAAACACAGACTGACAGAGTAGATCACAGATGCCTTGGGATGTTGCATATTGCAGCCGTCTGTCTCACAGCTTTGGTCTCTTGTGCTAGTGTAGCCAACATGAGCGCGCAGGACCCAGCCCATGACGGCATGGCCACAAGCCTCTTGAACTCTTTGCTAGAATGTACAATGTTGATCATTAGGCTCCTCTTATGGCCGCTGTTCACGGCCGGCACCAGCTGCTGGACATTGCAGTCTTTGCCTCCAGCTGACCTCTCTTTTATGTGCATGATGTGTATTGATATCATATCGTGGCCTCGCCTTTGGCTCAAAACAGGGGGCCACTGTGACAAACTGTTAAACAATATTCGTTGCTTGGTCTCGCGTCGCGGGCCTGGCCGGCGGCCTAGAACAGAATCTCGCCCATGTTCTCGCCCTCAAAGCCATGCGCCAGAAGCTTCTTCACACGCGTCTTCTGGGCCGCCGTGTCGGCCGTCTGCTTGGCCTTGGCCAGCACCGTCATGGTCGCCGCGTCGATGGCGTCGTGGCCCGGCGGCGTCTCGTCGTCGCGGTCAATGTCAATCTCGCCGAGCAGCAGCACGTTCTCGCCGCGCACCAGGTACGTGCCACGAGGCACGTCCGAGTAGAGGCCACGGCCCGCCGCCGCCGCCGCCTCCGTCACCGGCGACGTCGCCGCGTCAAACGAGTTGGGCGGCAAAAAGGTCCGCTCAATGGCGTTTTGTAATATCAAGTTGGCTAGCAGTTAGCTCGCGTCGTTGCGTCTGTGGCAGTCAAGTCCCTACCAAACTGGTCCCATGTCCGGAGCACGCCAATGACCTTGCGGCCGTCACGCAGCACAATGACGAGCTTTTCTGGATGGTTAGCCCGTCCTTTCTTTGCTCTGGTCTGGTCTGGTCGTCAAGAACCGACGCACTGTCTGTCAGGTCGAGGAGCTGCGCGGCCGTCGTAAACATCTGGGCCGGCAGCTGCTGCTGCTGCGGCGGCGGTGCACCATACGTCTGTCGGCCAGCGCCAAGCGCCTGGTCCTGGAGGCCCGTGTTCTCCATGGACATTGATGAGGTGGTGGAGGGTGGTCGAGTAGATGCGCGCCAGGTTCAGTTCGGTCTGTTCGGTCCAGTCGGTTTGTTTTGCTCGGTTCAGTCGGTAGTCGGTCAATCGGTGACTTGCAAGCAGTCGGGAGCGATTCGAGCACGGGCGGCAAACGATGGTGGCCGGTCTCGCGTACTTTGCAACTCTTTGCAACTCTCCAGCGCGTCGACGCCCAGTGACGACACCCGTAGCGCCAAGTGGGATTTTCAGCAGGCAAGTGCACCGCCACAACGCCACAGCCACACTTGCCCGTCCAGCAGCTCAGCACACCACACCACCACCGTCCAGTCAGCCAGCTTCATCGGTACGCGTCGCGCGTCTAATACACAAATACACGGATAATTAATAGCTCTCCGCCCGCATCATGCTGACCGCGTTCCCGCAACCATGGTGCTGTGTGCACGCAGTCCTCACCCGCCAATCACAGCGTGCATCCGCGCCCTGTTAGTCAGACGCAACGAGTGGACAGTCGGAAAATAAAAGTGGGTCGGCACGGGCAGCTAGCGCTTTTTGACAGTCGAGCGAGCCTGCGGCAGGACGACGGAACGGAAAGAGCATCCGACTCTCAAGTGCCTGCTGCATCGCAACTCTCACTGTCGGCTGGCTTCGTCTTTCTTTGCCTCTTTGCCTCTTTGCCTCGTCTTCCACCCTTCCGTCTCTCCATTTCCCGGCCTGGCTCGCTCTGTCCATGCTTTCCATGGTTTCCCTCGACGGGACCCTTGACTCCCGACCGCGATCCGATTCTCGTTAGCCAGAGGCTGGTCGCTTCTCTCGGCGAGCCAACTCGACGTTTACATTCTTATTGCTTCGTTTCTCACGGGACACGGTATACTCCTCGCCGACCGGTCGTCGACATTCATCGAGGCGATTGAGGATCGCCGTCGTCGACTCGTCTCGCTCGCACTCTGACTTCTGACCATACCCAACACATCGACACGACACGACACCTGACACGACACTCGACTGACACTCGACACGAAATTGACACGAACTCGACTACACTCGACTGACACTCGAACGACACTCGACTGACTCAAACGACCTCGACACACCAGAATGGCCGAACACGCCAACGGCCTGTCGAGCATCGACCTGGCGGCGGACCGGCTACAGTCGCTCGGGTCTGCGTCGAGTGCGGCGGCCTCGGCGAGCCAGTCGAAGCGCGACAAGAAGCGGCAGCAATTGACGGACCGGCTCGCTGCGCTGCAGGACAAGTTTAGCCGCGACCGCGACTCGACGTACCGCGAGCAGCTGCAAAAGATCCAGATCGACACCAACCTGGCCATGCGTCTCGACCCGTACACGGACCGCCCCCTCGACTTTCTCGGCCCCGACCGCCCGACGCGCGACCGCGAGTTCGGCCGCGACCCCGACCCCGATGGCCGTGGCGGCGGCCGCGGCGTGCTCGAGATGGCGGGCCCGACGTTCCAGCAGTGGATCCAGGAGATTGAGGATCTCGTCGAGGAGCGCGACGCCGAGCTGACGAAGCAAAAGTTTGACTACGACAAAAAGGCCCAGGAGCACCGCAACACGCACACCTTCAAGACCGACACGACCATTCGCGAGCACAAGCACCTGGCGTCGACGCTGCGCGAGCGCCTCAGCAACGCCATCACGGCCAAGAAGGTCCGGCTGACCAAGGAAAAGGAAGCCCTGGAGATTTCGGACGCGTCGGCGCTGCTGCTGCATCCCAACCAGTTTTCCATTACGAACCCGGCCAGCCCGGGCGGCGCACACAGCAAACGCACGACGCGGCTGCGCCAGACGGCCGACGACCTGGGCAGCGCGGCCATGGGCGGCATGGGCGGCATGGGCGGCTCGGGCAGCATGGGCGGTATGGGCGGCTCGGGCAGCACGAGCAAGCGCAAGCGCAACGCCGTCGACGACGACGGCTCGCCCGCACCGCAGCGCCGGGCCGATAACAACGGTACCACGGCGCTGTGGCACGGCGACCGGCTCGGCCACCGCAAGGTCACGGGCCCCGTGTACAGCATCGACAAGCTCTTTACCGACCGCGAGCTGGCCATGACGTACAACAACGCAGCGCTCGCGGCACACAAGTACCTCCTGACGCACCCCGGACGCGTCTCGAGCACCGGCGAGCCCGTCTCCGACACGGACTCGGACGACGACGCGAGCGGGCGCGACGCCACGCCGATGGCGGCCGTCGGGGGCGTCGGGGGCGTCGGGGGCGTCGGGGCCGTCGGGATGGAACGTGCGCCGTCGCACGCCACGCGCAGCAGCCGCCAGAACCATGGCGGACAAGGTGGCCATGGCGGCGCGCCGGAGCGTGGTTTTGTCGACGACCGCCTCGTCGGGCTCGAGGCGCTGACCAACTTTGAGATGCCCGCGAGCCTCGAGAAACTGGCGGCCAACGAGCCCAAGATGCCGCCCATGTTTATGAGCAACTACGCCAAGCCGCACAGCAAGATGGACGCCAACACGCCGGGCATGCTCTCGGCCGACGACGTCACGTCGGACCTCGCCGTCATCAAGACGCTGCGCCAGTACGAGCGCGCGCACGGTGTCGGCAGCAACTTTGACAATGCCAACGGCGCGCGCAAGGTGCTCGAGGCCACCGCCTTTTCGCCCCACGACAGCCGCTACGCCGCCTACCTCCGCCACGCACGCCGCGACGACCCGGCCGAGGGGCTGCGCAAGGACCTGCGTCTGCCCCCTGCTGCCGCCGCCGCCGCCGCCGCCGCCGTGCCCACCAGCAGCGCCCGCGACGAGCCGGCCACGCCCATGCCCGCCCACCTCGCCGCCGCCCACGCCTCGCCCATGAGCCGCCAGAGCTCCCAGAGCGGCGCCGCCATGAGCCGCCAGGGTAGCAACCCACGCATCCACCGAGGCCGGCGATAGCCAGACAGTCACAGCGGAGCTGGTGTTGCCTGCCTTGCAGTTGTGTTTGTGTTCTGGTTCTGGTTGTTCCGGTTGCTGGTGTTCTGTTCTTCTGGTTGTTCTGATTTCTGGTTGTTTGATTGCTGGTCGTTCTGATTGTTCTGACTGTTCTGGTTGTCTGGTTGTCTGATTGCTGATTGTCTGATTCGTTTTGTTGCTGCCGCGGCATTTGCCAGGCGCGGAGTCCTTGTGTATCTACGCTTTACGTACATGTTTAGGAGTTCAGATGGTATCTTGGAGGGCTATTAATATCCGCAGACAGTCATTGTTATTATTTCAGCATCGCCGTGAACGTGCTTCGACAGGTGAAACAAGAGGGCCGTAGTATTTGGTCATGCTTTTTTATATCGATTTGTCATATTTTTAAGTTTCTACCTGCGATAACTTGGTTTTTTTTTAAAAGAAATCTAGCTCATTTCTATTGACATATGGCAAGCAACAGTGTAACGGTGTATTACAAAACAATTGTATAAATCAATGTACCCAATTTTACGCTTACAATGATGCACTGTCGACCTGACTCTAGAACACACAAGGTGATATAATGACACGACAGGCCGTAAAGCGCTGCTAGGCACCTAAAGTGACCAGCTTAAGCCACCTAACCTACAGTGACCAGAGCAGTCGGTATAACGTAAGCGCCCAGGAGAAGCCGCGGTACCGCCTTCCTTTTCTGGTTTGCAGTCGTTGCTGTGCTTCGCTGGCAGTCCTCTCACGCCTGCCACAGCCGCGATAAACGCGCTGAGCACAATTGCACGTGAGTTAAAATATGGACCCGGAAGTACCCGCTAGACGAAATAGGCAATGGAGTAAACAGAATTGCGCACGCGCATTGCTCAGGGCAGGAGCTACCGCGTTCTTTCCTCGAGCATCCCATCACCAGCCACCTGGGGCGCGGCCACGACCTCCACGATACCTCTACGCAGCCATTCAGCACGCCGCCAGCTCTAGCGCCCCACCGACCGTACCTGCCGCTACGCTTCAACTCCCACCTTTCGCCCGAAACTCTCCTCTCCTCACCACGGATGACCGTCGACGCGATCCCAGCTTTCCACGACATTTCCGACGTCCACTCAATCATTGTTCTAGAGTTTGATTGTTTGGCTTTCGTTTTCAATCTTCCACTCTTCGTCTGCTCGCGGGCATCACCTCGAGTCCACCATGGACACTCCCGGTCGTCGGCCTCGAAAAGAGTCTCCGGACCCTCTCATCGGCCCGGATGCATCGGCGACTCGGCGCTTGACCCGGAGCCAGCGGGCCGAGTCGCTGTACTCGCTCAATGTGCAGAGTCGGGTCCGTTCGTCCCCTCGCCATCGCCTATTCGCGCCGGTCCTCCCAGCTGCCTCCTCGTCACCAACGCGCACACGCACTCGGAGCACTCGGAGCTCGTCTCCCGTAAAGACGCGGCGCCCGGCCAAGCGGACGCGCATGAGCAGCGCGGGACCGAACGTTGTCACGCAGACAATCACAGTGCCCCTTCGGGGCCTATCTGAAGACGAGGCCGACGAAGCACAGGCATCCTTTTCATCCGCGGCCGCTCCCGGAACGCCCAAGCGCAAACGCAGGAGGACTCTTCGCAGCGCCACCCCGATCCCGGACAAGACCCAGATCACAGAGTCGTGCGTTGTCCTTATCCGTGTATGATCTCTACTAACATGCAGTGGCTCGAGCAGCCCAGAACCTACACCAGAACATGTCCAAACGACGGTTCACGCAGGCAGAGCAAACCAGCTCGCCAGCGTCCAGTCGCCTTTTCGCGTCTCCAGGCGGGCCCGGGACCAGTCTCGTCGTATGGCCAAGACGGCCGACGAGCTGGCCGCCATTGCCGAGGAAGCAAACGTCTCGGCACCTGCGTCCAACGCTGTACCCGAGGAGCCTCCTCTGCACGACAGCCAAGACGACAGCGACGACAGCGACGACAACAGCGACGAAGACGCCGACGAAGAAGCTGCATCCGAGTCTGGGTCCGAGTCTGGGTCCGAGTACGCCAGCTCGGACCGCGGCACGAGCACGACGGCCAGGGGCGAAGACTTTAGCATGATTGGGCTAGAGTCTTTCCAGCAGGGCAGTTTCCATCTGTCGCACGGCCCTCTGCCAGAAATGGGCGAACGGACGAGCCGGATCGTCGACATGAGCCTGCAGGTCGTTCGTCAGGGCCAGGGCCACCAGGGCACTGGCAGTCCCGGCAACGCCGGCGAGGTCAGTTTCCAAGACCTTGTCGCCGAGTCCAGCCCGTCGTCGTCGTCTGTTCGGTCCGCTCAGTCTCAGTCTGCCGTTACGACAATATCACCACGAAAAAAGGCAACGCCTCTCGCCAAGATCCTTGCCCGCAAGACTGCAGCCGAGGCCGCCCCAGGACCATGGCCGAGCACCGAGGGCGACGGCCAAGTGCAGACACAGGACGACAATGCCGAGTACGACGACTCCTTTTCGCAGATCCCGGCCGCCGTCTTGGACGCCGCTGCTGCGGCTGCTCCGGCTGCTCCGAGCAGTCGAGCCTCTTTGCGACCCCAGGCCGAGCTCGAGGGCGATTTGGCGACCCAGCCGCCTGCCATTGTCCTGACTGCGTCGGCCGCCCCTGGTGCTGCCACCCCGTCGTCGCCACTTGCTGCTTCGAACACTGTCAACTCCGTCCAGTCCTCGCCGGCCCGTGCCCAGGACGTCACACCGGGCCGGGCCACATCCCGCGACCTCGCCGAGTCGGGCTCCTCGCACCTACGGGCGCCCTCGGAAACGGCTCGCCCGAGTCTCTCCCCCATTGTGCGTGCCGGTCGCGTTCTCCAGAGCGTGACCTCTTCGCCGCCGACACCTCAGGACACTCTGCTGCGCAGTCCCTTTCGGGGGGATGTCGCCGACGAGCCCGCCAATGACGTGCTCGTGGAAGCTCAGTTGCGCCACGAGATTACGCATCGCGTCGCTGATGCGGCAGCACACACTTTGCCCGTGCCGACGGCCAAGCCAGAGGAGGAGCTTGAGCCAGAGCCAGAGCCAGAACCGGTGCCATCCGCCAGGGCCACCCGGTACGTCACCAACTCTTCGCCGCCGCCGGCATCGAGCTGGCGTGCCTGGGCAATGTCGACTGACGCGTCTCTGCATGGACGCGACGCGGTCCCAAGGCTACGTCGCAGTGGCTCGCCACCAGCAGCTGCCAGACCTGCTGCTAGACCTGCCGCCAGACGCCCGCTGCCTCCGTCGTCGCCTCTGTTTGCATCGGTCGTCACCCCGACACCTGCCGCCCGTCCTGTCCCTCGTGCCCTGCCGCAGAATGAACGTGCCCTGCTGCAGAACGAGCTGCGCGCCGAGGGGCATCCTGAGGGCTCCGAGGACGGGCGTGCCTCTGACCGTGCCAGCGACGAGGGCCAGGACTCGGACGACGAACCGCTGCCACTCCCGCCGCGCCGCACACCTCTGCTGCCGCGCCAGACACTGGCCACGGCCCGTCACATTGCACGCAGTGGATTTGTCGGTCGTCGCGCCGAGCTGTTTGCAGGACCCATGAGCCCTGCCTTGGCCCGGCGCGCAAAATCGTCGTCGGCCGCCGCCAGCAACCTCAGAGCCCTTAGAGAGGCCGAGGGGCACCGGCGGCTGACGCTCCTGGGGGAAGAAGCCCGGCAGCACGAGACGCCCGCTCCGGCCAGCCAGCCAGTGTCCCCAAAGTCCGACGACCTTTCCCGGAACGCTGTCGGCCCTGCTGCGACGTTGAACCAGACTCCGTCGCAGCCGCAGCCGGTCCGAGCAGGCGGCCTCGACAGTGTCTCTGTCAGCACCGGTCGTTCATGGCGGTCCATGGTTCGAGATCACAGCGTCCTCCGGAAAGCGACCAGTTTTGTGGCCAAGCTGGCATCGATTGTGCCGACAATGACCCCGGTCCGGCAGTCTGAGCCCGCCGAGGTGCCTGTCCAAGCCGTCGACTTGGGGGATGACGAGGTGCAGGAGCCTGTTGCTGATACCCGGCACAGCAGCCCAGTGTCTTCGTCAGACTTTGGTTCTGAAGCGATCCAGTCGCTCATCAACGATGTCTCGCTCGAGGGCCATGACGTGACGGCAGATGTGTCTCGTTTGGCGTACCCTGCAGTCGAGTCGCGTCGTGAGCCGCGTCGTGAGCCTGAGGCGTCTGGTGTCGCAGACGGCCAGGCCGAGGTTGGGCAGGAGGGCGAAGTTGAAGCGGAAGAGCTGGACACGTCGGTACTCGAGCAGGCACCGAGTCGCGGGGACGTGTCCATGATGGACGTGGAGGAGACGGAAGAGACGGGAGAGCTTGGCGACGCGATGGACCTTGATTCGGTGCCACGGCGCGAGGTCGAGAGCCACCGGGTCGCCCCCGATGAGACTGCTGGCGAGGACTCTGACGAGAACACTGAGGCGAGCGAGCCCGACCTTTTTCTCAACGAGGCCATGCGCCCTGTCAACGGAGCTGTGCAAGGCCCTGTGCATGGCGTCAACGGAGCTGTCGGTCGCTGGGCTGGCCAACGGGCACCGGCTGCCGCGCCCACACGTCGTGCAGAGCTGCCTCAGGCCCAGCCTGGGCGAGCACTGGCTGGTTTCTTTTCGTCCCCGGCCGCCCTGCCACAAGAGATTCTACCGACGACCGAGTCTGCTGTTTTGCGTAACCAGCAAGCGCGGACCCGGGCGATTCAGGCACGTGCACCGTCGCGGGGCACGGCCATTGCAGGATCTCTGGAGGAAAACGTGTCTGCTAAACTTTCATCGCCACCACGCAGGCCGCTGCCAAGCCCGACAGCGGTGCCGCTCAAGTCGAATCTTAAGCGTGCCGACAAAGGACGGGTACCGGGCCGCGCCATTGTGGCCACGGAGCGCGCCAGCACACGCAACACGAACAACACAAACAAAGCACGGCAGTTTGCGGACCATTTCGGTCTGCAGGTGCGTCCGGACGACAGCAGCCAGCTGGACGACTTTGCCATGTCGAGCCGGTTTAGCACACCAGCCGAGCACCTGGTGCACGGTCACACGCCCACCGCACGGGGTATCCGGCACATGTACACCGAGTCGGACGCTGTCGAGTCCCCTGCATCCCTCGCGGCCGGCACTGCACCAAAGGCCGAGTGGGGCATGACGGAGTGGGTGGTGCTCAATGATGTGCTGCACAAGTTTAGACAGACCACGTCTCCGTCTCCATCTGCGGGCCGGAGCGATTCTGCCGACGTACGCGCGAGACGGAGCACGCACCTTGTTGGCAAGGTGGTTCATGGACACGGCGAGGCGCTGCTAGTCAAGGGCTGGCACATTGACGTTGCCGATGCGTTTCGGTCCCGCACCGGCAGCGTATGGAGTGTCGAGGCCATTATGCAGCGGCTTTTTGCCCTGCTTGTGGCCGAGCACTACCGTGGCGAGCTCGTCCCTAGCAGTCCGAGAGTCGAGAGATAGATGGCCCTGCTTCGGACGACTGTTCCCCAGGGATTTCTTGGGTTTTGGTTTTGGTTTGGTTTTGATTGGGGTTGAATTTTGGTCTGTTTGGCTTTTGGTGGCCGCTGCTTTCTTCCCTGGCAAGGATCGCAAGCTGGCCTGTTGCGCTCTGGCTCTGCTTACTGAACAACGGCAGCATCGACATCCCGACGACATACTTTCAACGCCATGACTCGTTCACGCCCATGGCCTGTTGGCTTTGCTTCCTGGTTGGCATACCAACAATGCAGCACTCACATCTATTTGCATTTGCGTTTGCATTCTTTTGCGTGGCGTTGGGCGTTGGATGATACCCTTTTGCTTTTCTTTTCTTTTCTTTTTTTCTTCTTTTTCTTTTTGGGTGGCATCTGGCCATGGGAAAGCAAGGATGGTAGACAGGAAACGGAGAACGGCACAACACGCAATCAATGCACAACAAGGCAGCAAGCAAAGCAGCCGCCACAGACGAGGTCAGGCAGTGCACCATCTCTTCCCAGACGCGCAGGACACCATTTGTTCTTCAGACTCTGTCTCTGCGTCTAGGCTGCTGTTGGCATTGCGACTGAATGGAAGACGGTCGACTACGTTTCCTATCTGACATGCCTCCCGACTGCAAGCCAGCCACCACGCGTGAAAAGTAATGCACCTTTACCCACCACGACTGAACTGACATTGCTTGTGACCTGCGGTGGCATGTGGCATTGGTGCTTTATTAAGGTACCTTGGTGGCCAATGAAGCAGTATACGAAGAAGCTTACGAGCAGGCTTGGAGCTTTGATCGTGAACTGTATAACCAGAAATTATGCCGCCGCGCTTTGTCCTCTTGCAAGGATGAATAGGATAAGCTAATGATGGAATGTGATCCAATTGCTACTGTTGCTCCCACTGCATCCTGTAAGCCTAGAGCCTGGAGCGCCTACTCCGTAGAGCCTGGGGCGCCTAGAGCCTGGAGCAGCCCTGTATATTTAGTACTCCAGGGCATTAGTATATACACTCCAACTCTAAAATGCCCAGACGCTTCATCCTTCACCAGCACTATCAAACGCGTTCGTGTCAGTCTTCCGGCGATCCGGGATGCTGTCTGATCCTAAACAGTTTCGATCCTCGGTCTCGCACGCACGTCGTATCAGTGTTCGTGCTCGTGCGCCAAGCGCTCCAAGCCAAGACCACCCAAGAGACAATGGGGCAGTGCAAGAGGCGGTCACATCGATTGCTGCGGTTGTTCGATCCAATGCAATGTATTAACTCCATAGATGCATGATGCTACGCTCAGCCGAGCAACCCAACGCCAGGTATAGTACAACAGTAAAAAAGAGAATAAAAATGAGAAAGACAGATTATGCGTCGAGCATGAGCTCGACGGGGGGCCGGGCGGTGTGCGTCATGGTAATGGGCCGTGGGGCCGGGGCGGGGGTGGCAGGAATGGGCGCGGACGCCGAGGTGGCCCAGGTGGCGTGGTTGAGGGCGGCGTCGGACATGTCGTCAGTCATGTCCTCGACGGCGATGGCGGGCAGGCGGCCGTGGTCCGTTTGCTGGGCGGGCTGGTAGATGACGAGGGTAGAGCTGCGGCTGCGGCGCGTGAAGCCGACGGGCGATGCGTCCGGGGTGTCCATGGCGACGTCCTGGGCGGTGCTGGTGGCGGCATCGTGGCGCAGTTTGGCGAGGGCGTCGGCGAGGTCCTCGGCGTGGACCATCTTGTTGGGCGCGTCCTCGAGGCGCATCTCCCAGTCGTGCGGCGGGCTGGGCGGCGGCGAGATGAAGAAGAGCTTGCCGGCGTCGGGCAGCGCGAGCGTTTTCGAGGTGGCGGCGTCGTCAATGGGCGTGGCCCGGCCAAAGTAGACGGTGCACGTGGACCCGAGCAGAGACTCGCCGTCCCAGACGGCGCGGACGCGAGCGGCGTCGGCGGCCGAGTAGAAGGAGGCAATGATGCGGCGGAACGACCGGAGCGGCGCCCACGAGTGGATGGGGGCCGACTGGGCGACGAGGTCGCGGATGGTGGCGAGGTTGTCGGGCCGGAAGATGTCGAGCGAGTCGAGGTTGGTAAAGAGCAGCGTGTTGGTGGGCACGGGCGCCGTCGGGCCGCTCTTGAGGGCGCTCATGTCGAGCGTCAGGTTGGACGAGCGGCGGGAGCGCAGCGACGACGACGACGGCGAGGACGGCGACGACGGTGTGGCGGTGGTTGTGTTTTCCATGGGCGTGTCAATGGGGAAGCTGGGGAACGCAGCAGAGCCAGTGCCAGGCGAGGTAGGCGAGTCCATTGTGGAGTGGTTTGGCGTGTGAAGGTAAGAGTGCCTTGCTGGTGTATGAAGGTAAGAGTGTTGGTCTAAAAAAGGTAAGAGTGACTGGAGTGCTTCTGAGTCTGTCTGGAAAGGACGACGGCGCGGTTATATGTGAGGGCAGCAAGCAAGAGCGACTGCACAGCCCAGGCAAGGGATCGCTAGTCGTCGCAGCGAGAAGGCGCTGCCGCCCGCGCGACGCCGCCTGCAAGTGGGGCGTGCAACGTCGGCCATGTACCGCCACGCACAAGGGCGCGCGCGCGCTACTTGTGCTGCGGCCAGTGGGGCCAGTGGCGGCGCAGCTCCTTCTTCCGTTGTCTGCCGGTCTCGATTCTCTTTGGTCTGCGCCGGCCAAGGCGGCCAGACAGAGGCTGAGCAGTCGAGCGTCTGGGTTTGCGTTGTTTGTTGGCGGTCGTTTCTTGCGAGTGAAACCGAGGCGGTCATGTGGGTCATTCTCTTTTTGCTCTTTTCGCGCTGGAAACGACGAGAAACAGCGGACAGAGGACAGCGGACAGCGGAACAGCGGACAGCGAAACAGCGAAACAGACAGAACAGGCGAAACAGACAGGCACATAACAGACAGGCACATAACAGGCACATAACAGACAGAACAAGCACATGCACAGACAGAACAAGCACATGCAGGCAGAAACACAGAAACAGACAGAACGAAACGAACAAATCACGCGCTCGACCACACTGCACAGCCAGCGACACGAGCATCGACGAGAAACGAGACAGGCGACGTCACCGCTGAGCCTCGACGTTTGCGTTCATGTGTCGCGACCTGCCGGTCGAGGCGCATTGCCCCTGTATTTAAATTTAAATATAATTTAAGCAAAAAATTGCGGTCATGCTGACTCATCTTCCGAATTGGGAACGTCCAGTCAGGGGTCAGCTCAGCCTCCTATATTTACAGGGGCTCAGCTGCACCGACAGCGGTTGACTCGGTTCGACTACGCAAACACATCCGCCGATGGCCGTGCAGGGCTTGTCCTGTGCCTGTGCACCCAAACGCTGTCCAGCGAGGCGCGGTTGCAATGCCACAGCGAGGCGCAAGCAGGTGGTCACTTTCTTTTGATTGAGTCGAGTCGTGTGATCGTAAGCTATCGACAGTTTTATCTACCGAATGGTCACGCCGAGCTGCGAGGCCAGGGTGTCGACGACGCGGGTGTGCATGTCGTTGGTCTCGGCATTGGTCAGCGTGCGCTCGAGGCTGCGGTAGTTGACGCGGTAGCAGCGGCTGGCACGCTGGGTCTTGGGATGCACAAACGCGTCAATCAGGCGCACGTCCTCGACGGTGTCGCCGGCGATGCCGCGGATGATTTCCATGACGTCGTTTTGGACGTCGCCGTCGACTGCATCGGGCGGCAGCCAAAACGACACGTCCTTGTAGCATGCAGGGTACTTGCTAAACGGGACGAACCGTTTGAGCGTCGACGGGTCGTCGGACACGCCGCGGAACTGCGACAGGAACCGCTCGTCGGTCGACCAGAAGAGCCGGATGTCGGCAATGTGGAAGAGCAGCATGGCGATGCGGTCGAGCCCGATGCCAAACGCCCAGCCAATCTGCTCGGGCGCACCGGCGTCGCGCAAAATGTGCTGCTGCGACACGCCACAGCCGAGCACCTCGAGCCACGCGCCATCGTACAAGACCTCGAGCTCCCACGACGGGCTCGTAAAGGGAAAAAAGGCCTCGACCCAGCGCATCCGGAGCGGCGCCTGGGCCTGGGCACCGGTGCCCGGTGTCGCGTCCGTGTTGGCTCGCTGGGCACGCGTAAACACGTCGACGACCATGAGCTCGAGCGAGCGCTTGAGGTGGCGTCCGAGCGCGGCGACCTCGGCCTCGGAGTGCCCTGCATCGGCCTGCCGCGGGTTCCCCGCATGGAAGGGTGGCCCCGGGTCCTCGACGACGACACCGTGCTCCGGCAGGGCGGCCAGGTCGCGCAGGATCGCTGCGGCCAGGTCGCCATGGTCGTCGGCGTCGCGTGTCCGGTCCCAGACGCGTGCGCCCTCCATCTGGTGGAAGACGGGGTAGTGCGTGCGGTCGACCTCGTCGCGGCGGTACACGTCGGCGCTCAGCAGGAACCCGGGCGCGCCGTCGGCCTTGTTCTGCCGGAAACACTCGAGCTCGTGTGCGCTCGTGTGGGTGCGCAGCAGCGACGACGCGTTGACGTAGTACGTGTCGGAGCGGCTGCGGCCGGGGTGGTCGGGCGCGAACCCGAGCGAGTCAAAGTTTTGATGGGTCGACACGACGGGGTGCATGGGCGCGTGCAGGCGTGCGAGGTCGGGGGGGAACGCGGACTCGATGATGGCGCGTGTAATGGCCAGCGGGTGGTCGTGCTGCAGGTGCAGACGCCGGCCCGCCGCCGCGACGACGCTCGCCGGCGTGTTGAACCACGCGTCGGGCGTGTACGTCTGGCCGTCGATGGTGACGGACGGCGGTGGTGTCGATGTGTTGGAGAAGAGGCGAGCCGGGCCGGAGAGAGTTGAGAGGATCGGGCGGGTCGGGCGGGTCGGGCCGGACGAGAGAGTCCTTTGAATCAGACATCTCGACAACACTCTCGACATCGACATGGGCAGGGCGCGGGACGCGCGGGCCAGCGGCCGCAGGCGCAGGGCAGCCGACATTGCGAATGGTGGTCGTCGATGCAGACTCAAAGCTCGTCGGTGTGGGGTTATCGCCTATCGATTTCTTATCGATAAGACGCACTGACAAGACTCGCCTCGGGGCAACATGGGCCAGGCCGGCTCTTCTGGCACGCCGACCGCCGACACGCGGGCCTGGCAACTCGTCCGTTCCGGGCCCCGGTTGTCTGTGTCTGCCGGCTGTCTGTGCCGGTTGTCTGTGCCCTGTAAATATACATCTAACCAGCAGCCCCCGGAGCTACCTCTATAACCCCGACGCGTCCGTCGGTCTCTCTATACTTTAAATATATGTCGCTCATTTCTCAATCGCATATATTTACAGCTGTCCTTGTGTCCAGGTCAGTTCAGTGTCAGTGCAGGTCAGTGCAGGTCAGTGTCAGTGTTTCTCCGCCAATCACGCCAGCGCCTGCGTCGCACACCACGTCTCCAACTCGTCACTCAATCGGCTGCAACGGTCTCCAACTGCGTCATCTCGGTGTGCATCTCAATCGGCATTGCATTGCATTGCTTGCTCGCATTACTTGGTCTTATACGGAGCACTCCGTACGCACTCGACTCGCTGGTATCGCGACGAATCCCACGACCGTGATTGGTGAGGCCCAGTTTTATCTCAATTAAAACGCTAAAAAATCGGCTGTCCGCCGACCGCCGACTGCTTGTCCTCTTCGCTCTCGTCTCGTCGTCCCGCGTCCGCACAACATGCGTGGGATCTGTTACTGTTTCCCGATCGTTTCCCTTGACCCCTGAGTCGCCATGACGTCCACGGCCTCGGCGTCGGCGTCGGCGTCGGCCTCGTCGGCCTCGCCGGCCTCGCCGGCCTCGGCCAAGACAAAACCCATCCACTACCCCTTCTACTTTGGCGGCAGCGCCAGCAGCATGGCCGCGTGCGTCACGCACCCCATGGACCTCGTCAAGGTGCGCCTGCAGATGCGCCATGGCGACCTGCCGACGTCCATGCGCTCCACACTCACACACATTGTGCGCCACGACGGCGTTCGTGGACTGTACGCCGGCCTGACCGCGTCGCTCGCGCGCCAGCTGACGTACTCGACCACGCGCTTTGCCCTCTACGAGGCCATCAAGGCACGCCTCGAGGCCCGGGCGGCCGAGACCGGCTCGTCGGTCGGCTTCCCGGCGCTCGTCGTCGCCGCGTCCGTCGCCGGCATGGCCGGCGGCATGGCCGGCAACCCCGCCGACGTCGTCAACGTCCGCATGCAGCACGACGCCGCTCTGCCACCCGGCCAGCGACGCGGCTACCGCAACGCCGTGGACGGGCTCGTGCGGCTCGCACGCGAGGACGGGCTCAGCAAAGGCTGGTTCCGTGGCGTCTGGCCCAACAGCGTCCGAGCCGCCGCCATGACCGCCGGCCAGCTGGCGTCGTACGACGCCGTCAAGCGTCTCCTGCTCGCCACGACGCCCCTGACCGACTCGCTCGCCACCCACCTCGTCGCGTCCTTTCTCGCCGGCGTCGCCGCCGCCACCATTACCAGCCCCATTGACGTCGTCAAGACCCGCGTCATGTCCCAGCACGGCCGCCTCGCCGTCGTCGTCCGCGACCTCTACGCCAAGGACGGCCTGCGCTGGATGTTCAAGGGCTGGGTGCCCAGCTTCATCCGTCTCGGGCCACACACCATCTTTACCTTTTTGTTCCTCGAGGGGCACCGCTCGCTGTACCGCCAGGCCAAGGGTATCGAGTAGGTCGCCTCGCCATGCATCTCCGGCGTACGCGTTTGTTTAATCTTTAATCGTTATAGAAGTTGGATAACATTGTCGTTCAGGTCAATTGTGCACGGCACGTCTCACCGTCATGCTTACTCAGCCGTAAAGGCACGTGACCAAGTAGATATGTGATATAAAAAAACGCTAGCTCCAGGACGGCCCGTTGCCATATGGTGTCTGCCCGTACGGTGTCTGTCCGTACGGCGTCACGCCGCCGCCCCCCCATGATCCACCGCCGCTGGCGCCGCCGTAGGCCGTCTGGTACCCCGCCGGCTCGTTCCAGTCGCCACCGCCGGCGCCGGCACCGCCCATACCGTCGTAGGCGGGCGACCGCGGGTTGTAGTCGTCGTCGGGCATGCCGTCGGGCGCAAACTCGCCGCTGCCGCCGTGGTCGCCCGCCTGCAATTCGTGGATCATGGCGGCGAGCTTCTGCTGCAGCACCTTGATGCCGTTCTGCACAATAGCGTCGGGCTCGAGCTGGCCAATGGACTCGACGTCGTAGTAGAAGCGGCCGGGCTTGGCGTCGTAGTCAAACGGCTCGTTGGCGTTGGGCGGCTCCTCGAGGTGCGCATTCTCGCTCGGCGGCCACTCCTTCTCGGCGCTCTGCTCGTACCACAGGTCAATGTGCCGCAGCTTGTTGTGCGGGTCGTACTCGAACCCGACCGCCGCCGTCGGGCACCACTTGGCGTGCTCCTTGGCGATGCCCTTCTTTGCAATGCACGTCATCTGCAGCTCCTGGCCCTTGCGCAGCTTCGCCAGCAGCACGCCGTGGCCGGCCGGGTCGCGAATCACCGGCGCGCCCACCCACTGGTTCGGCCGGTTCTGCGTGTCGACCACCAGGTCGCGCGCGTACACCTTCATCACCTCGTCGCTCGTGCACTTGGCGTGCAAGCGCAGCGTCACCGAGCACAGCTCACAGTACTGCTCGCACTCGCAGTCGCGCGAGTACACCACCTCGTCGCAGCCCTTGCTGTTGAGCGGCACCAGGCCCAGCCGGTGCGCGATGAACTCGTCCGCCAAGACGCTCGTGTTCTCGCTCACCTCGACAATGTCAATCGCCATCACCGGCACCTCGCCAATGCACACGCGCCGCACCGAGTTGGCAAACGAAATGTCCACATTCGTCAGCTCAAACTTGACCCGCTCGCCGTCCGCCTGCGAAATCTTGACCGCCGGGCCAAACGACTCGGCGTCGTCCATCAGCATGTCGTAGTCCATCGTGTCGTGTGCGTGTAGGAGGTCGTCGTGCGGTCAAAGGCGTCGCGTCCCGTGCGCTGCGTCGTCGCGTCGGGCGTCTGTGCTGCTGAGAGGTCGGCGTGCGCGGACGAACAGACGCAGGCGCGTGATGGTGGTCGAAGTCAACTGGTCAAAGTCAACTGGTGCACAGGCGCCAGCCAATTTGAGAATCGCGTCGTCCTTGCTGACTAAGATCACGTGATGCTCTCAGGGACGTCGCCAAGACGCGACGTATTTACCAATTAATTTTCCATTAAAATTAAACGAGCTCCATTGAGAAAAAACCTGGTCGACACTCTCCCGACGTCGACCGAGCTGTTTGTGCGCCGTTTGCATTCGTTCGTCTGCCCTTGACCCTCGACACCACCCGCCACCATGCTCCGCCAGCTTGCTTCTGCACCGGCCACGGCCGCACGCCTTGCCGTCCGCGTCCCCCGCTCCGCCACGCCCGCGTTTGTGCGCCCCGCTTTCGCCGTGGCCGTCCCGAGCCGGAACCCGAACCTGCGCCCGCGCTTCTACAGTGCCGAGGCCGGCGCCCCCGGTGCCGGTGCCCCCGGTGCCGCCGGTGCCGATGCCGCCAGCACGGAGGCGCCCGCCGAGGAAACCGGCGAGCCACTGCCTGCGGCCGACGCCGCCGCCCTTCGCAAGGATCTCGAGACCAAGACCAAGGAGGTCCTCGACTGGAAGGTGCGTCCGTGCTTCTTGCATATACTCTTGCTTCCCCCGAGCATGACTAACCGCCCAGGACAAGTACCTGCGTTCCATTGCCGACTTCCGTAACCTGCAGGAGCGCACGGCACGCGACGTACGCAACGCCAAGGACTTTGCCATTACGTCGTTTGCCAAGGACCTCGTCGACAGCGTCGACAACCTGGACCGCGCGCTCGCGCAGGCGCCCGAGCCCGGCAAGACGCCCGAGTCCGTCGAGGCCGCCGTGCAGAGCCTCGCCAACGTCGTCGACGGTGTCAAGATGACCGAGACCGTCCTGCTCTCGACGCTCAAGAAACACGGCCTCGAACGCTTCGACCCCGACGGCGAAAAGTTTAACCCCAACGAGCACGAGGCCACCTTTATGACTCCCATGCCCGACAAGGAGCACAACACCGTCTTCCACACCCAGCAAAAGGGATTCAAGCTCAACGGCCGCGTCCTGCGTGCCGCCAAGGTCGGCGTCGTGGCCAACAAGTAGTTTTTTCCATTTGCTCAGCTCAGCACGATTGCTTTTGCTTTTGCTTCTCCTTCTTCTTCTTGCTTCTTGCTTCTGCTTCTTGCTTCTGCTTCTTGCTTCTCCTGCATGGACGGCGTTCAAAAGGCGGCGGCTGGTTTGGTTCTGGCCTGGTTGGCCTCGTTGGCCATCTGTTTGTACAATACGACGACTCTCCTCATGATAATCATTCTTGTTTCGTGTCGTCTGCCATCGCATCAATCGGTCTATGATCAGCATCTCGTGCGTCGTCCACCCTCGCTATTCGTCGTCGCTCATCACGGCCTGCAGCTTCGACGCCAATAGCTGCGACAAAACGGTCGCGTCCGTCTCGTTGGCCACGCCGTGCTCTCGGCAGAGCACGGCCAGCCGCTCGTCGACGGACCGCAATTGCTCGCTCAGAATCGCCCGCAGCGCTCGGCCGCCTCGCACGCGCTCCTGCATCTCGCTCGCCGTCGCACGCATCGCCACCATCTTGGCATTGATGCGGTCCACCGTCGCCTGGCAGCGCACCCTCTGTGCCTCGCGTGCCTCGAGCTCCGCCATGACTGCCCGGTGGCGCTTCCGGAACGCGGCGCGGTGCTTCGCCTCCGTCTTTGCCGCGAGAAGCTGTGCCTGCTGCTCGACAAACGCGACGCGACGCGACTGTATCCGGATGGCCCTCTCGAGGCGCTCGTTGGCCACGTCCAGGTGCGCCTCGGCCTGCCTGCACGCCTCAATCACGCGCGCCTGGGCGCTAAACGACCGGGCCAGCAGGTTCGCCGTGTGCGGGTTCGGGTTCTTCGTCGGGCGGCTGCTGCATCGCTTCGGCAGAATCAGCTTCATCGCCTTGGTGTCGTAGACGCACTGCTCCAGCAGCCCGTGTACCTTTGCCTGCTGGTTAGTTTGCTGCTTTTTTGTCTGTTTTCTGCTTTACTGGAGTCTCTCACAATGTCCACAACGTCGACCTCGGGGTCGTGCGGCGCCGGGTCCTGGGTCGCAGGCAGCGTGTCGCGCAGACTGGCCATTACCCTGGGCATCATCTTCTGGAACAGAGCCGCCATGCCCGGCCCGGGCCGGCCGGCAAACATGTACTTGCCCTGGTCGGTCTCCAGGATCCGCAGGTAGCCAGTCACGCGTGTCGGGGTGTTGCGTGGTGGTGTGCGTGCCATGGCCACCGCCATCGGCCCCTCGGGGTTGCTCACGCGGTACGCCGGGCTCAGCTCCTCGCCCGTCGCGGCGTCAAACTGGCGCTCGTGGCAGTGTGGCTGGATCACGTTGAGGCGGTCATCTGCGTAGTAGACGGCGGCATCCGTCAACCGGTCGTCTGGCGTCCTGGGCCGGTCTGCGTCCGCCTCGTTGAGCGCGTCGAGTGTCTCCTGGGCGTCCAGGGCAAAAAAGTCGACATCGTCAAAGTGGCACCCAAACGCCATCGCCCGAAAGACACTGGGTGCAATGCGAACATCACTGGCAGCACCCTCGTCGTCCGACACAAAGCCGTTGTCGTCGCTGCCGTCGCTGCCCGAGGGCGCGTTGGCCGCGTCCCAGCCCGCGCCCAGCACACCCTGGTCCAGCACCCAGTCGCCGTTCTCGTCCTTGCGCCCACAGTCGTCGCAGTCGTCGCAGTCGTCGTCGGGGCTGCCAGGACTGCCGGGACTGCCGGGTACCCTTGTCTTGGGCGGCTCGTGGGAGAAGAAGACGCTGGGGCGCTTCTCGGCCTTGTCCATCTGCTCCAGACGCTTGCTCGCGTCGCCATGGCCGCTCGATTCGGTCGTGATCTCGGCCTGGATCGCCTTGAACAGTTCACTCATGTCTGGGCCCGCCGGCTGCGACGTGTCGTCACAATCCCCTTCCTTCTCAGAGCGCGAAAACAGGGGGTCGGGCCACACATTGCCCGGGCCGCGCACCGATTGGTACGCCTGCATGACCGACGGCGTAATCTTCATCCTGCGCTTCGACAGCACCAGAGCCGTCGTCTCGGACCGTTCGTCGGTACCTGGCGCCCCCGTGCTCGCTTTGCTCTCGCTCCCGCTCCCGCTCCCGCCCTCGCTCCCAACAGACTCCACAACGGTCCTCTCGCTGCTGATGCTGGGCGCCTGTCGGCCACGGAGACTGGTCTGTCGTATGGGAATCGCCGGGCGCAGCTGCTGGTCGAGAGGAACTCGCCGGGTCTCGCCGGCAGACGAGTAGCGTCGACCTGCCGGACGTGGCGGAAGTGGGCGCACCACAAAGGGTGGCGGGACCGGAAGACCCGAGTCGCTGCCGACCAGGGTCTCGGCACCGCTGCTGGTGTTGCTGTAGGTCGTGTTGCGCTTCTCCGTGGCGCTCGAGCGCTTCAGGTTGCACTTGCCCATCGTGTCAAACTCGTCTTCCAGCTCCGCGTCGGTGAGCCCGCCGGCGTCGTCTTGGCAGGCGTTGCAGTCGTTGCAGTCGTTGCAGTCGTTGCAGTCGTTGCAGGCGTTCTCGGCCTCGCTGGCGGCCGTGTCGATGGCCTTGATGGCGTTGGGGGCCAGGTCGTCAAAGAAATCCTTGATCACAACCTTGGCGATGCAGCCGGCGTCTCCGTCATAGTCTTTCTTGATGCCAGTGGCGAAAAAGGCCGAGACATCCTTGGCAGCAATGCGCGGGATGCCTCGGTGGTTCTCGCCGCCGGCCTTGAGGCTGTCGTTGGCCGCTTCTGGCGGGGCATCCTTGCTGGAGTACCGCTTGCCGTCCTTGAGGGCCAGGCTCGCCAGCCTCTCGGTGATGGCCCTGCTGCGGAGACTGATTGACCGCTTGAGGGACTCCATCGCGCAATCGCAGTCGCCCAGCACCAACACGGTACCAAGACCGACCAATCCAAGACAGATCTAACTAGCAAAATAGCAATGGCAAAATAGACAGCGGTCGCGTTGGATTGTCTGTAGATCAAAAGTAGATGGTGTGGTATATGTCAACCGTCCAGGGTCCAGGGTCAGGGTCCAGGGTCACCTGGCGTCTCTCCGTCGCGAGCGTAATGGTGTGCGTGTCCCATGCGTCTACAGATGGTCCGGCTGGTGATGTTTGTTTACGGGAGAAGACAGGAAGTAAACACGTCTCGCCAGCCTGCCAGAACGGCCAGAACGCCCCGTGCCCACACCTAAGCGAGCCTTGATGCATTTAGAAAGTACCAATATGCATTCAGAAAGAGCGAGCCAGGTGGCGGCTGGGCGGCTGGAGAAAGAGCCATGGCCGGTCCAGACGAAGAAGGGGGAAAAGGGGGCCGTGACGCGTACAGTTTTTCTGGCGAGTGCTGTATGGAGAAGGAGGGGCGGTCGTCAGATGGGAGAGCCCGTTACGGAAAGAGCATCACAGAAACTCGCTTAAGCACCACACACGAGGAAGGAGCATCCAGGCGCAATGTCAACAAACATTCTGCTTACTCATCAGTCACGATGCATGTGATTGTTATGTTTTGGATTCGTGGACGCAAACTAGTAACACAGAGAGAAGACGACTAGCTCTCAATGGCCTGGGCCTTGAAGCCGACGAGCTTGCCCTCGGCCGTCGTCGTCACCAGCCAGTACTGGACCCGCGTCGCGTCCTGCTGCACCTTGTACACGCGCACGTCACGGCCCTCGCCGGCGTCACGCACCGCCTCGAGCAGCGCCTTGTACTGGCCGCCGCGGTCCCAGTCGATGGGGTCGAGGATGGAAATGTCGTCGGCGCTCTGGTCGAGCCCGGCCGCCGCGATAAAGTCGTCCTCATTGGGCAGCTGCTCGGCCTTGCCGCTGAGCGGCACCGCGACGGCGACAAATGGCTCGTCGGCGTCGCTGGTGTAGAACTGGTCCTTGGCGGCCGCGACGAGGCCTTTGGGCACGTTCTGCTGGTGGCTGACAGAGGCCGTCTTCTGGGCGGGCGTGGTCGCGGCCGACGCAGAGCCGGCCGACGGGTCGGCGTTGGCCTTTTCGAGGAAGGCGGCGTAGGCGTCGTCGGAAGACATGTTGTGCAGAGGCGTGGTTGAAAAGAGGTGCTGGCGAGCGGGTGTGCAGGTGCTGGGCGTCGAAGCGAAAGGCAGAGTCGGACGAGCAAGTCGTGCAGAGCGTGGTCGGAAGAGGTTTGCCGGGAGGACAGCAAAGCGAGCGAGGCGAGAATTGGCAGACATAAGAATGACGAAATGCAGTAGGAGCGAGCTGGAATGCGCAGCACAGCAACGTGATGGTTGTTGGGCTGTTTTGCTGGTCTTGGAGGGTGCTGAATGGCCCTGGAAACTGCTAGAGAGGGGCAAATTTGGCCAAACAGCAATGACGCAACAGCCACCCAGCCGCCAGGAACGCAACGCCACCGTGCGACCACAGCTTGTCGTTAAAATGGCACAGGTTTACGTACAGTAGTTTAAGTTTTAATTGTTTCGTATTTTTTTGATCTTTCTGTGCCCCAGCTTGGCCTTGACGAGTGCTCTGTTTTCGTTTCTTTGCAGCTTCGTTGAGAACAAGCTCCGTAAAACGTCCCAAAAATGCATGAGAATGCAAAGAGTAAAAACAGAAAACACCTTGGTAAATAATGATGTAAAAATCAGACATAACAAAATCGTAGAGCCCCGTCCCATTTTCCCGTCCAGCTGGTTAGAAAACAGAAGAAAAAGATTGTATTTTATATCCCTCGTCCATTTGACTTTTACATTCCCAGCACCAGCTCCAAAGAACCTGCAACAGCTTATGAGCTGGAAGCCAGGTCCTTCTTGAGGGTACCCTGGAACGCAGTCTTCTCGGCGACGGTCTGGAAGGCACCGTGACCAAACTCGGACGAGGTGTCGATCCACTTGAGGGTGACCTTCTCGAGGGCCTTGCGCGAGGTGTGGACGAACATGGACTTGCGGAGGGTGACGACCCGCTTCTTGACACCGGGGATGGAGCCCTTGACCATGACAAAGTCGTTGTTGATCTCGCCGTAGCGGACGAAGCCACCGAGGCTGCAGACGGTTAGCACGCTGTTCTCGCCGAAATGTTAGTAGTCGTTGGAGCACGTACGGAGTAATCTTCTTGGTGGTAATGTCGGCCTGGGTCGAGCCGTTGTCCTCGGCACCGGCCTGGCCAATGCGGTAAATCTTGTGGTTGACCGAGGTACGGTGGTGGTAACCGTCCTGACCGGCACGGGCAACAGTCCACTGGACGTGGGCAGGGTGCCAGGCACCGATACAGGCGACCTTGCGCAGACCCTTGTGGGTCTTGCGAGGCAGCTTCTTGGTGCCCCAGCGCGCGGTGACACCGGTGAAGCCGTGACCCTTGGTGACGGCAATGACGTCAATCACCTCGTCCTGCTCAAAGATGCTGTGGATGGAGACGGGCTTCTCAAACAGGCCCTGGGCGAACTCGACCTTTTGGGCGACGGAGCCGCCGTTGACCTGGACCTCCATCAGGTGCGCCTTCTTCTGCTTCAGGGGCGTCTTGCGGATCTGGGTGTGGGCGAGGACGCGGACGACGGTGCAGTACTTCTTGATGCGCTCAATCTCGCGCGTAATCGACTGGCCGTTCTGCTCCGAGTGCTTCTTGGCGTACTTGGTAAAGGCCTTCTTCTTGGACTTGTACCAGTTCTTGTAGAAGCGGCGCTTCAGCTCGTCACCCAGGTGCTCCGCCCAGACCGTGGTCAGCGAGCGCAGACCGCGGGGTGTCTCAATGTAGCCAACCAGGCCCACGACGATCATCTGTTTTAAAAAACAATGTTAGCCATTGGAACATTCCCAAAAAGAAGAAGATCCGCTTTTTGAAGCAAATGCCACCAAGCGGGCTGCGTCGTACGCACAGGAGGGGTATCAATAATGGAAACGGCCTCGACGACCTCCTTCTTGTGCGACTTGGCACCAGGACGGTCGAGGTCGCGGACGATCGTGGTCATGCCAGCCTTGTAGCCGAGAGCGGCAGTAAGGTGGCAGGACTTTTTCGCGTCATCCTTGGGGAAGCTGTACTGTTAGCCAATGTCGAGACCGGGAGAAAGAAGAACTTCAAACTCGTCACTTACGACTTCACGCGGCCACGGTGGCTGGCACTGCGCTTACGGGGCAGGTAAGCGAGCGAACCGTGGCGGGGGGCCTCGTACTTGCGGTGAGACCTGGATGGTTAGTATGTCGCAGAGGATTGGTCGGCGTCTCGATAGGTCGTGGTCGATGCTCGTGGAGTGGCAGCTTTGGCAGTTCGCAGTGGTGCCCGGCCGGAAGAATCAATCTCGATCTGGGGACGGGAAAGCCCAGAGCAGGCGAGACGGAGCAGGCGAGACGGAGCGTGAAGAGGGAGGGAGAGTGCCGAGCAAGGTCGCATGTCTTCCGAGTCTCGTGGCGTCCCGACGTCCAACTATCCCAAAGCGTCCATTGTCCAATTCCAGCGGTGCAGAATGCGAATGAATGCCGGCGAGGCAGCCCGTGCGAATTGCCGAGTTGCCAACGCACTCCCGTGCAAGCAGCGACTGTGACCGAGTATCGAGGCGACCGATGAATGGCGTCGGTGGCACTCACATTTTGGCGACTGTGGTGGTTGTCGTGGTTGGTGATGGGTTGTCGAATGCAAACCTCTCGAATGGAACGGGGGGGAAGGAAGATTTCAACCAAGTAGGTCTGCTACTAACAAAACTTTCGCACTATTCTGGCGGGCGGAGCAAAAAAAAGTCAATTTGCAACAATGGGACCCACCATAGGGCCCGCCTTTGATTCGCCGCCTTCTGGCAGAAACGGCAGCCCTAACGGGTCACGAGACCGGCGGGGCAACTGGCGCAAATAATTCAAGCCCCCATCGGTGGGGCACACGTGCCTCGTCGTCTGATGGCCTTATCGGTCTTATCGAACTTTCTTATCGGGCGCCTGATAGTACACGTGACTTGGCTCCAGAACGCGTAAAGTGGATTGCCCTGCGACGCGTCTGGTTTGACGACAGACTTGAGCGGAGCTACGCGTAGCCATCGATGCCATTGATGCCACTGACGACAGCCACCACGACACCACACCTGCCACCACGCCACGCCCTCCCGTTCCGTTTGACACCCACGTCGACTGCCAACCTTCTTCGCAAAGCACACTCCTTCTCCACACAATGGCGCTCATCGTCGACAAGCACCGGCCACGGTCGCTCGACACGTTGACGTACCACCCCGAGCTCACAGACCGGTTACGATCGCTGGTGCGTCTACGAGCCTGCGGCTGCAGCACTGAAACCCAACTAACCAACTGTCCAGGCACAAAGCGGTGACTTCCCGCACCTGCTAGTGTACGGCCCGTCTGGCGCCGGCAAGAAGACACGGATCGTGGCGACGCTCAAGGAGCTGTACGGCCCGGGCGTGGAGAAGATCAAGATTGACGCGCGCGTGTTCCAGACGACGTCCAACCGCAAGCTCGAGTTCAACGTGGTGGCATCCAACTACCACCTGGAGATTACGCCGTCGGACGTGGGCCAGTACGACCGCGTGGTCGTGCAGGACCTGCTCAAGGAGGTGGCGCAGACGCAGCAGGTCGACCAGTCGGCGCGACAGCGGTTCAAGGTCGTTGTGATCAACGAGGCAGACCACCTGACGCGCGACGCGCAGGCGGCACTGCGCCGGACCATGGAAAAGTACTCGCCCAACCTGCGCCTGATCCTGCTGGCCAACTCGACGGCCAACATCATTGCACCGATCCGGTCGCGCACGCTGCTGGTACGCGTGGCGGCACCGACGCACGACGAGATTTGCGGCGTGCTGGCGGCCTCGGCCAAGCGCGAGGGCTGGCCGGCGCTCACGGGCCTGCAGAAACGCATCGCAGAGGGCAGCGGACGCAATTTGCGGCGCGCGCTGCTCATGTACGAGGCGGTGCACGCGCAAAACGAGCTCGACAAGGTGACGGACAACACGGCGATCCCGCCGCCGGACTGGGAGGCGCTCATCGGGCAGGTGGCGCGCGAGATTATGGACGAACACTCGCCGGCGCGGATCCTGCAGGTGCGCGCCAAGCTGTACGACCTGCTGACGCACTGCATCCCGGCGACGACGATCCTGCGCACGCTGACGTTCAAGCTGGTGGCGCTGATTGACGACGACCTCAAGCCGGAGGTCGTGCGGTGGTCGGCCTTTTACGAGCACCGCATCAAGACGGGCACCAAGGTCATCTTCCACCTGGAGGCGTTTGTGGCCAAGTTTATGCGCGTCTTTGAAATGTACCTCATGAGCATGGACATGTGAGACTACCGTCAGGCTCGGCGGGTTGCCACCTGGGCGAAGCGAGAAGGATTTAGAGGCATTTGATGATACCAGCGCTGAATTTAGCATATGATTGCAGTTGGACGTCAGCTGAGTCAGCAACGCAATGTCGTGATCTGGGTCGATGTGTACAATCTTGGTCTAGAGTCAAGTGTTTTGGTGTGAGAGGGTTTCATCATTCAACAGACCAGCAGGGCCCAAGACTCGAGCTCGTCTCAGACTCTAGCTGCCTATGCCCATACAGAGCAGAGCGCATCCTGTCAGCCTTAGCCTCTGCTGCCTATACCAATCCTCAAGCTGACCGTCGGCAGAACGGAAGTCTGGGACTTGTCTGGCCTATCTGCGTCTCGGTTTTGCGTCTTGCTTATTGGACGCCAGTGTACGGAGTACTCCGTAGTCTGGGCCGATGCAGCCTTAGCTTGCAGTCGCAGCCTCGTGCAGCTGCAATCCAACCGTGCCCCTGTCCTTGTCTTTCGGCTGTCTTTACCATAGCCGACCTGCGGAAGCGCAGGTCCAAAGACAAGTCCAAATGTTATCTGTCGAGAACTGTGGCACGCGCCCTTATCCAACTCGCTATTGCCAATTTTCGGCTCTCGGGTGTCGTGCGGTAAACCGATATTGGCCACGCCCCAATGAAACTGCGGACGCCCAACACACTAAATCCAAAAAGAAATTAGATTGCAGATTTGGTCCCAGAGCCTGGTCCCAGAGCCCCAGAGCCGAAAAGTCCTACACTAGCCAGTCTGCGTCATGCAGTTTAGTGCAAATAGATCCCGGGACAGTGAAAAAGTCGTGGACAAGTTGAAAAAGTTGGGCGCAGTGATGTTTCAGTCCCCGGCAACATTGCATCCGCCGATTCCCAACGTGTTGCTGGTTCCGGTTCAACAGTTTCCTGGCGGTCCAAGCGAGATACTCTGTATATTATACGGAAAAGCACTTTAAAAGTAAATTTAGAAAAAAAGAAAAAATGCGGACGTGCGGCTCAGGCACAAAATGTAAAAACATCAGACTCGTACCTGTGCTCGTGATTCATGGTCAGGTCCGACGTTTCACTTTAGGACTTTGAGAGGATGCACAAGCCGCAGCCGCAGTGTGCTGTCATCCCGGCTCGAAATAACACAGTCATACCTCGCCGCCTCGTGGCATTCGCTTCGTGTTCTTTGCTTCGCCAATTTACGTTTGCGGCTCCGGTCCATGTATATTTACAAAGTACAAAGCAGTCACGTCCGGCCGCCCCCACGAGTACCCGGTCGGGTGAACACTATAAATATTTATTTACACAGATATCTATATTTACGGAGTAGACAGGCCGGGTGCTCGCCCTCGCGTCTCGGTTTTTGACGCCTGCAAATAAATATACGAACAGAGTGCTGTCGTGCAACCAGCAGTCGCGTCTGCTACGGGCCGCTTCGTCTCCCCTTGGCCGGGCCACGAAACTTCCTTTTTGGGAATTTCGGTTAACACGCCAGCCACGAAACTGTCTAACCCAGGTCATGGGAGGCCAGGCGTACGGAGAGCTCCGTGATCCGGACTCGGAGCTTGTTCGGCTCAGCCCTGCTTTACTTCCAAGCCTCGCATACGTGGACAATCTCTCTGGGCATGCAAGCCTCGCATCTGCGTGGACAATCTCGTTCTAGACATGGGGTTGTTTTCTGCCCGTGCTCGTGCTGCCGCATCGGAGTCGGACATTGATGTGCGAGGTTATCGCAATGCCGTCGGGTTCGGCTCCATTCTTCTTCCTCTGCCATGTGCATAAATAGTAAATATGAAAATGATCGGGCAGTGCCAGCGGAAAGGAAACTGAGCTCATGGTTGCGCGGCTTGGGTGCGATTCGCTCACGTGACACCCCTGTTGCTTCAACTGGTAGGAGCGTTCCCGCTTCTCGGTAGATCTACAGTCATTTCCGAATCAGTCGATTTCCAAAAGTCCTACGCCCCATAATTCTTGTTCTGTGCCCTGTTGTTGAGAGTTGAGAATTGGCACGGACTGTCCATCTTATCCGAGGCCTTGCTCTACCGACAACGGCGGCCCTCCAGACAGGTTAACCACGCACCGCATAAATATAAATTTTAAATTTACTTTTTTAAAATATACGCGGGAGCCTGCGACTTGGATGGAATATCCAAAAGTCAAATGGAAATAGAAAGAGGAAGTTTTTCTCAAATAGGAAAGAGCTTTTGGTGGATGATAAATGGAGAAATGGAAGCTACGATAACCGCCATCTAGCCGCACTTGCTCCGTACGGCAGCCGCACTGGCCGTCGTGAATGCTCGAGATGTTCTGTCTATTAGTGATACCTGTTATAGAAAGCACGGCGCAAGTAAGATTTGCGATGCAGCACCTACCGCAGAAGCGGGGTACAGAATGCTCGCCCGTGTCATCGGTTTGCGACGAATGGGGCAAGAGTCGACTTGCACGGCGTGGACAGTTTGCTTGGGCGACCTCGACGTCCTCGGCGAGACAATGGCCGGCACGGACCCGATACAACAAGCACATTCAATCCTGTTTGTTGCAGGGATGTAAATCTAGACGCCGCACCGGTCATTGGAAAGACTGCCGGCGACGACCTCCGTAAACGGCAGTTGCAACTACTCCGTATAAAACATACAGAAGGAGTAATTGACAGCGATGCGCCCCGTAGACTCTCAAGACGCTGGGCGGAAGGAGCGCTGCAGACTCGAGCTTTCCTCGAGCAGGCTTTGTGCTTTCCCCGAGCTTTCTTCGAGTTTCTTCGAGCAGGCACGACGCACATCTGCCCCTGAATGGTGCATCCCACCTTCCAGCTTTAAAAAGCCCCCTTTTTACTTGTCTCTCGTGCTCGTCTCTATTTTGCTTCTCTCGCCCTCGTCTCTCCTCTGGTCTTCTGCCTGGTTCTGGTCTCACCCCGCAAGCCAAGCCGCATCTCGTCCCGCCCGCTCTCCCGCCGCCATCTATCCCGTACGGAGTAAGTCTCAGTCTGGTTCTTGTTTGCCATTCAAAGCACATATTTGCCTTTTCTTCCCCGGACAGAGGGTGGGACAGCGACGTGTGACTAGCAACAACGAATAGGAGTCGCACAAAGAAGGCCCAAGTCGAAACGGCGTCGGGCGGACGGAATCGCCAATCCATCCACTTCCCCAACAATGTTGGGGTAAAAGTACCGCGACCAACGGCGCCACCCACGGCGACAACCCGCCAAAGCATCCGAAAGCCCACATCTTGACGATGCCTTGCAGGCTCGAATTCTGCGTGCCGATACCGTCACAGAGTCGAGGCTTTGACCAGCCGACGGCGATTCGAGCGAGTCCTGACACGGCCGCTACCCTTGCGTGCATCTCACAGCCCGGCCTGGCAAACACGTCTGCCGACCACCACACGCCTCTATCCATTGTCAGTCCCGCGACACAAGTACCGGTACCTCCCCCAGCTCCCCAGCTCGGCCCCCTTTCTCCCGCACTCCTTCCGTCCATCCATCGACGAATCACGGGCGAGTAGCATCGACAAAAGGCTGCCGTGCATGGCATGCGCCCTCCACACTACCCCAGCATCGACTACGACTAGCCGCAGTCTTGCAAGTCTTGACGCACCGGCTAGCCTCTGACTGTTGGCCGCATGCGGGCCACATGCCCATGTCGCCGTCTCATCTTTGTCTGCTTCCCGTCCTCCGGTGACCTGGTTCCCCTACTCCGCAGGTCGTGTCTCGAGACCATTCTAACAGTGTCAGTTGCTTCTGTTTAGCCCAAACAGTCACGTTCCATTCCAGTCGCCCAGTGCCCAGTGTGCTCCAACTGCCTTGCGCACAACACCTCCGTCACACGCGCTCCCCCAACTCTCGGGACCCAGCCCCGACTGTCTCACGTCTTGCTCACCCCGCCATCCGCGTGAACCTCTGCCTCGACGCTCAAAATAAAAATAGTTCGGGTTCTGAGTACGAAAATCAGGCTAAAACGACTCATAGCCGCACCTACGGAGTACAGGATCGCTCACAGCCCGCTCTCGGCCTGACCTGCAGTACCGCTGTACCGCTTGCAGTAACACGCTCACACGTTCCGCCCAAGCTGCAAAAATAGAAATACATTTACGTATGTACCTTTTGTCCCTTTCCTGCGCTCCAAAAGTGGATGCCAGTGGCTAGCCAGTTGCTAGCCAGAGATGTTGGCTGCCCCATCCATCGCTATTAGCCATGGACCTTGGCTCGCCCGCCGCTCCTTTGCTCCCAACGCCAGTGTCACTCTCACCCCCTGGCCCGGCCCAGTGGTCCAGTGGTCCAGTCGCCTGCTTTGTTTCCCGCTGACCAGTCCGGCCCACGGCCCAGCGAACACGCCGGTCCCCATCGGCCCTGGTCTTGGTCCATCCATCTTCGTCACCTCCTCCTGCACTTGCCTGCATAGCTTTTGTTATAATAACGGCCTCTGCCCACACCCGTTTCTCCTTTTCTCTCTCTCGTTCTTTATATTCTTCTCCTTCCTCTTTCTTTCCATCCTCCCTCTCCATCTTCCCTCACCAACGTCCGACCTGTCTGACAAGGCTGTCAACAGATCTACCCCACGAAACACCAACACCAGCAACACTACCAACAGGCTCGTCAGTTGGCGCCAGCGGTAAGACGCCCTGTCCAGCACCGGCTCCAGAAACCAGCTCCAACCAGCTATTCTGACATCTGCCCGTCTGCGCGCATTTTGCAAAGGCATTTGCTACGTTCTGCCGGCGGACTACAAACCTCCCACCTTGCAACTGCTAACGTTCCCCAGTACAGCCCCTTTTCCCACTCGCCCGGCAAAGCAACTAGCCCAACAAAGCGCAGCGCACGCGCCGCGACTCGCAGCTGTCCCCCGCTCTTCCAGCAAACTCAGTGTCGCATACGCGACTCGACTCGACTCGTTCTCGAATCTCGCACTTTCTTCTCACCTCGTCACACAACAACCACGCACGCCATGACCGAATCACCGACCAAGGCGCCCGTCGTGGCCGAGGCTCACCTCGTGGACACTTTCCGTAAGTTGCGCTTCTCCTCTGCACATGTTTGCTTCACCCGGCCCAGGGCCGGCTACTCTGCGGCTCTGGCCCGGCCGGCGCAGTTGCTACACCAGCTCTTGGCTCTTTGCTCTGCTCGCCGGCTCTGGTCGTCGACTCTGCAATGGCCACGAGCGGTTTGCGCTCCAGCTGTCGCTTGGGCGTTGCGTTTCTTGCTTTCTGCGTTTCTCGGGACTGCTCGCTGCGACCCCAAGAGTCCAAAATTGTTGGGCGCTGGAGCACGCGAACGGGCCAATGTTTTTTGTACAATTTGCCAATTCCATTACATTCGGTTTGGTCGCGCCAATTCGCTAACTCAACGTTTTTCTACAGACCCACCTGCAAAGATGCTTGCCAGTACGTTTGATTGTTACGCTCATGCTTCTTTGGTTTGAACTCGCCAATTGGCCCAGCGACTGGCCTGTTGGATTCTGGTGCTGCAACTATCCCGGTGTTCGGGTCCTGCGTCCGCCATGTGCTCGCCCACTGGCGGATGCCACAGCTTTGGCTTTGGGTCCGTGTGCGACCTGGCCCGCAGGCAATACTTGCGCCAGTGCGGATGCACTGCTGCCAGACGGGGCCAAGGAACGACTGAAAATCAACCGATGAAGCAGCACCAGACGAGAGCTCGTTTGATTTGATTTGGACGGACAATAAGCTAACGTCGGAACCACAGAGCACCCATCAAAGCCGCACATTGCCAGTAAGTCCATTCTGCACGCATTGCCCTGCACGGGGCGTCGCCCATGCCCGCACACCTGCACTTCCACATACTGGCCCACCCCACCACGACATAATACCCCTGGCGCCGTGGCTGCTGATGATGATCCTGCCGTTGTGACCACCCCACTATCCACACCGTATCATAGAACTTTGACCTGAACTAACGCGTTGCAGACCTCGAGGAGTACCAGCGCCTCCACGAGGAGTCGATCCGGGAGCCGGAAAAGTTTTGGGGCCGTGAGGCGCGCGAGCTGCTGACGTGGCAGCGCGACTTCCAGACGGTCAAGAGCGGCTCGCTCGAGACGGGCGACTGCGCCTGGTTCCTGGAGGGCCAGCTCAACGCGTCGTACAACTGTGTGGACCGCCATGCGTTCAAGGACCCCAACCGCGTTGCCATCATCTACGAGGCGGACGAGCCGAGCGATGGCCGCAACCTGACGTACGGCGAGCTGCTGCGCGAGGTGTGCAAGACGGCGTACGCGCTCAAGCAGATGGGCGTGAAGAAGGGCGACACGGTGGCGCTGTACATGCCCATGATTCCGGAGGCGGTGATTGCCTTTATGGCGATTACGCGCATCGGCGCGGTGCACTCGGTCGTCTTTGCGGGCTTCTCGTCGGACTCGCTGCGCGACCGGGTGCTGGACGCCAAGTGCAAGGTCGTCATCACGACGGACGAGGGCAAGCGCGGCGGCAAGCTGATTGGCACCAAGAAGATTGTCGACGACGCGCTCAAGCAGTGCCCCGACGTGACGAACGTGCTGGTGTACAAGCGCACGGGCTCCGAGATTCCGTGGACCGAGGGCCGCGACCTGTGGTGGCACGAGGAGGTGGAGAAGTGGCCGGCGTACATTGCGCCGGAGCCGATGAACTCGGAGGACCCGCTCTTCCTGCTGTACACGTCGGGCTCGACGGGCAAGCCCAAGGGCGTGATGCACACGACGGGCGGCTACCTTGTGGGCGCGGCGGCGACGGGCAAGTACGTTTTTGACATCCACGAGGGCGACCGCTACTTTTGCGGCGGCGACGTGGGCTGGATCACGGGCCACACGTACGTGGTGTACGCGCCGCTGCTGCTGGGTGTGGCGACGGTGGTGTTTGAGGGCACGCCGGCGTACCCCGACTTTTCGCGGTACTGGGACATTATCGACAAGCACCGGGTGACGCAGTTTTACGTGGCGCCGACGGCGCTGCGGCTGCTGAAGCGGGCGGGCGACCAGTACGTCAAGAACCGGATGGAGCACCTGCGTGTGCTGGGCTCGGTGGGCGAGCCGATTGCGGCAGAGGTGTGGAAGTGGTACTTTGAGGTGGTGGGCAAGGAGGAGGCGCAGATTGTGGACACGTACTGGCAGACGGAGACGGGCTCCAACGTGATTACGCCGCTGGCGGGCGTGACGCCGACGAAGCCGGGCTCGGCGTCGCTGCCCTTCTTTGGCATTGAGCCGGCCATCATCGACCCGGTCAGCGGCGTGGAGATTACGGGCAACGACGTCGAGGGCGTGCTGGCGTTCAAGCAGCCGTGGCCGTCGATGGCGCGGACGGTGTGGGGCTCGCACAAGCGGTACCTGGAGACGTACATGAAGGTGTACCCCGGCTACTACTTTACGGGCGACGGTGCGGGCCGCGACCACGAGGGCTTCTACTGGATCCGGGGCCGCGTCGACGACGTGGTCAACGTGAGCGGGCACCGGCTGTCGACGTCGGAGATTGAGGCGGCGCTGCTCGAGCACCACAAGGTGGCAGAGTCGGCCGTGGTGGGCGTGCACGACGAGCTGACGGGCCAGGCCGTCAATGCGTTTGTGGCGCTCAAGAACCCCGCGGACGCGTCGGACGCGCTGCGCAAGGAGCTGGTGTTGCAGGTGCGCAAGAGCATCGGCCCCTTTGCGGCGCCCAAGGCCGTCTTTATCGTGCCGGATCTGCCCAAGACGCGGTCGGGCAAGATTATGCGCCGCATCCTGCGCAAGATCCTGGCCGGCGAGGAGGACCAGCTCGGCGATATCACGACGCTGTCGGACCCGTCGGTCGTCGACAAGATTATTGCCGTTGCCCACGAGGGCAAGAAGTAGCGCCGAACGACCCCAAAACACACAGCCCGTTGTCTTTTTTTTGCTTCTGTTTTGCTAGTTTGCTTCCACACAATTTTGGTTCTTGGTTCCGTCCACTGATTTTGGTTCTTGGACTCTACTACCCTAGCCATGTCACGAATTTACTTTAATTGTTCGCTCGCCTGTCAGTGCCTCTGTGTTGGATGCGTGCAGCCGGTTTCAGGCCTACTGTCGCATCGTCGCTGCATGCTTGGCCGTTGGTGAGCAGTAAATATTCTATAACGCTTGGTCAGCGTGGGCAAATGGGCGCGTGGCGCTACGGAGTATGTTGCTGCCTCGCCTTGGCGGTTGCGCGGCGCCTGCGCGGCCTTTGCAGGCCCATCCTGCCGACTCTGCCCTGGCTGGCACTCTGGGACGGTCTGCACGAATTTTGCACGAGCGACGTCGGTTTTAGGATATAAGGTTGTCGCGTCGTTTTAGCAGCTTGTACATCTGCCGAGGACTCGTCACCATTGTGGCGCAAGCAACATCGGACGCCGAACGGCTGCATACTGGTAATCAGTAATACTGGTATGGTAATCAGTAATCAGGCGGGATAACAAAAGTCCAATAAGCACAATTAAAGCAATTTTTGTAAAAAATTGAAATAAGATACTTGCACAGCCGTAGGTGCGACGAGTGACAAACCCGGGGTACAACGGAGCAAGACCAGCGTGCACTGTCGGCCAGTTTGTTGCATCTGAGCGAGACCGACACCAGACCGCTTTGGGATCTCACGATCAAAGAAAGCCGTTGCCGGTCAGCGTGGACTCGCGTCGCCCGAGCCAGTCGCCCGAGCCAGAGCTAGAATGCGACGACACGCAACCGCCCAGGCGCCAAGCCTTCAGTTGGAAGAGTACGGAGCGCACGAACAGTGCAAGCGAACCAACATGAATGTCAAACGAAAACGAACCAGAGCCAAAGAAGACCGTAGCGGTATTCTGGTGGTATAACGGACGTGCGTCGTGTCTTGCACTGCGCCATCCACGCTCCCACTTTTCACTTGGCTCGTCGTATTCTTTCTTGGAGCTGCCCCGAGCAGAATGCAATGTATTTAAAGAGGAAACAGTCGCAGACGCTGGCCCTTGCAGACTTATGGAAGCAGGGGCCCGAAACGCAAAAGTCTGAAGTTTGAAGCTCCGTACCAAGTTTGTTCGTGCTCAGCATCTTTGACTCCGTCTTTGTCGTCGTCTGTCGTTTTTGTCGTCTGCATTGCCATTCGACCATCGACACAGCCATCTGTCGCTGTCGCTCGCTGTCGCCATTCCGCTGCACTGCCGCTCAGCCTGCCGCTGCATCCGATTCGCTTTTTCAACTTTCAGCTTTTCAACTGTCAGCTTTTCAACTTTCGGCTTTCCACGACCACCTCGAGGTCAACAACAAGACGCCATGCTCCGCCCGCCGGGCTGCCCGCCCGGGCTCTCTTTGCTCGTCGCGTGTCTGAGTCTGTTTGCGGCCCTGGCGGCCGCCGACTCGCGCGCACGCAACCCGCTAGCCCGTGTCGCGCGTCTCGTGCAGCCTGTCGTGCACACGCCCGGCCACCGCGTGCACGCGCGCTCCGTCTTCCAGCTGTCCTTTTCCGCCGGCGGCCACGACTACCGCCTGCGTCTGCACCCCAACGACAACATTCTGGCCGACGATGCCGCCCTGCACCACGTCGACGCCGACGGCGCCGTCACCATTGAAGAGCTGCGTCGCGACGAGCACCGCGTGTACATGGGCGACGCCTTTGCGCACAAGGACGGCGCCTGGACACGTGCAGGCTGGGCCAGTGTGTACGTGCACGTCGACGGCGCCCATCCCGTGTTCGAGGGCGCCTTCCAGGCGGACGGCGACCACGTGCACATCCAGACGGGCCGCACGTACCACGACACGCGCGTCGCAGGCGACCCGTGGCCGGCTTTTCTGGATGCACTGGATGCACACGACCTCGACACCGAAATGGTCGTCTGGCGCGATGCCGATGTCGTGACAGGTCTTTACGACGAACTGCGTCGCAGCCTCGACTTTGACCGATCGTGCACGTCCGACCAGCTCCTCTTTAACCGCGACGCGTCGCACCCAGTGTACAATGTGTACACTGGCGACACGGCCGACCTCATTGGGCGCCAGGTGGACGGCAGCGGTCCGTCGGGCGGCAACTCGGCGGGCGTCAACCTGGCGTCGACGATTGGCAGCACGGACGGGTGCCCGACGACGCGCAAGGTGGCGCTGCTGGGCGTCGCTGCCGACTGCACGTATGCAGCCTCGTTTGCGACGCGCGCCAATGCGAGCAGCAACATTATCCAGCAGATCAACACGGCGTCGCGCGTGTACGAGGCCGCCTTCAACATCTCGCTCGGCATCCAGAACCTGCTGATCCAGAACAGCAGCTGCCCGTCCGACGAGGCCGTCGCGTCGTCGGCGACGCCCTGGAACGCCGCGTGCTCGAGCGGCATCGACCTCGCCGAGCGACTCAGCCGCTTCAGCCGCTGGCGTGGCGACTCGACCAACGACACCAACGCCTTTTGGATGCTGCTCAGCACGTGTGCCACCGACAGCGCCGTCGGGCTCGCCTGGCTCGGCCAGCTCTGCGTCGCCGGCGCAACGAGCGGCGCCGGCAACGAGACCGTCGCCGCCACCAACATTGTCCTCCGCACCAGCACCGAGTGGGAGGTCATGGCCCACGAGACCGGCCACACCTTTGGCGCCGTCCACGACTGCACCAGCGCCAGCTGCGCCGACGGCACCGTCACCCGCCAGCAGTGCTGTCCCTTGTCCGCCTCGTCCTGCAACGCCGGCGGCGCCTTTATCATGAACCCGAGCACCGTCGACGGCATCAGCTCCTTTTCGCAGTGCTCCATTGGCAACGTCTGCTCCGCCCTCGGGCGCAACAGCGTCAAGTCCGCCTGCCTCTCCGACAACCGCAACGTCGTCACCATCCAGGGCAGCGAGTGTGGCAACGGCATCGTCGAGGAGGGCGAGGAGTGCGACTGCGGCGGCGCCGCCGGCTGTGCCGCCACCGGCAACACCTGCTGCGACCCGGCCACCTGCCGCTTCGTCACAAACGCCCTCTGCGACCCTTCCAACGACGAGTGCTGCACCTCGGCCTGCCAGCTCGCCTCCGCCGGCACCGTCTGCCGCTCCAGCACCGGCGACTGCGACCCGGCCGAGACCTGCTCCGGCAGCTCCGCCTCCTGTCCCGCCGACGAGACCGCCGCCGACGGCACCGCCTGCACCCTCGACGGCGTTCCTGCCGACGGACTCGCCTGCGCCGCCGGCCAGTGCACCTCGCGCGACCAGCAGTGCCGCATGCTCATCGGCGCCGCCACCTCTGCCGGCAACGACACCTACGCCTGCTCGTCGCAGGGATGTGCCCTCTCGTGCGCCGCCCCGGCCTTTGGCTTCGGCACCTGCGTGTCCATGGACCAAAACTTCCTCGACGGTACCCCGTGCGAGGGTGGTGGCCGCTGCGACAATGGCAACTGCGAAGGCGCCGACTTTGGCCGCGAAATCGCCTCCTCCATCAAGGACAATCTCGAAATCGTCATTCCCGTGTCCGTCGTCGTCGGCGTCCTCTTCTTGGCCGCCGTCTTTGCCTGCATCGGCTCCGCCATCCGTCGCCGTCGCCGTCGTCGCATGCTCGCAAACTTGGCCCGTCGTGGCATCCCGCCGGCCCCGCCGCCCATGATGGACCAGCGTCGCAGCTGGTTCGGGTTCGCCGGAAGCCGGTTGTCGCGTGGCGGTCCGCCCGTCAAGTACGGCCAAGTCGGGCCGGGCGAGAACATTAGGGGCGAGAACATTAGGGGCGAGAACATTAGGGGCGAGAACATTAGCATGGGCGCCATCCCCAGACCCAACGCCCAGGCCGGGACCACCGGGGCCAGGACACAGGGCATGCACTCGACCTCCACGTCCGACTCGTCCGGCGCCATGCCCTTCTACCCGCCCGCGCCGTATGCCCCGTATCCTCCAAACCCGTCCCATCCCGCCCAACAATGGCCGTCCCAACAGTGGCCGCCCCAAGGCCGGTTTGCCTAGCGTGTCGTTGTATGTTGAGCTGTGTATTAATGATAATGATTAGCTATGCCATAAGACTGCGTGACGCTCGTGCCAAGAACAAAAAGAATATCAAGACAGAAAAGAATATCAAAACAGAATCAAAACAGAAAAGAATATCAAAACAGAATCAAAAAATCAAGAATCGGCAGCTGTCACTTTGTCAACAGCGCCTGCTCGACGGCTTCAATGTCCGACTTGAGATGCACGACGGCTGGGAAGCTGACCTCGGACAGCTCCACGAGCCCGAGCCGCTCCAGCATCTCCATGTCCATGTCCACGCGCCGGCTCGCAGACTGCCATGGACTGGTCGTCGGCGGCCAGACTGTGGCCGTGTAGGGTGGCAGATCCTCGTACGCGGGCGGCGGCGGCGACATCTCTTCGTACACCGGCGGCGCCAGCTCCAGAAACGGCTCCAGCAACGCCAGCAGCCGCACGTCGGCTTCCGTCATCAGGATGCCAAGACGTATACGCGCCGTCAGCTCCGTCGCCCGATTGAACAGCACGCTCTTGTACCGCTCCCGTTGGGACTCGGAGACCTGCGACCGCGCAGGCTGCTGGCTCTCTGCCGTGCCATCCGCCGTGCCATCCGCCGTGCCATCCGCCGTGCCATCCGCGTTCGACGGGTGCTCGGACCTGTGCAGCGCCAACGCAAACATCGTATCGTCAAAGCGCCGCAAAAGCTCGTCGCGCCTGTTGCGCATGTTTCGCAGCAGCGTTTGCGAGGCCTGGATCTGCAGGCGGGCCGTATCCAGCAGCTCGCGCGCCTCGTGCATCGAAAAGGCCTGCGCGGCCGGCACGCCTCTCGAGCTCGAGCCCTCTGAGCCCTCTGAAACGACCGAGCCGGCCGGGCTCAACGGGACCTGGGTCGGATCGCTCGGGCCCGGCGACGCGGGAGGAGCGGTCTGGGATCGCAATGGATAGGGCGTGTGCGTCGGCAGAGTCGGTTGTGATTGTGCTGGTCGGCTCAAGCTCAGCAGGGGTAACGGGCTGGATCCGCCGCGCAACGAGGGACCCAGGTCGTCGAAATCGGCACTGAGACGGGCCGCCCGGTGCTGGGCACGGCGCGTATGCCAGGCAATGTTGCCGCGGATGCGGTGTGCACGACGGGCTCGGTTGCTGTGGTTTCGTCGGTGGGTGGTGCCTCGGTGCAAGGGTCTTCCCCTTTGGCCCCGAACGAGGCCAGCAGCACACGCCCGAAGCCGGCGGGCGCATCGGGTGGGGGACCGGCCACGGGAGACGGTGCGGCCAGAATCACCGGGACCATCGCCCAAACTCTGACCAGAAGTCTGACCAGAAGTCTGACCGGAACTCTGACCGGAACCCTTGACGGAACCAGACCCGTCTGCCTCGTTCCCATGTCGGGGATCGGGCCTCTCCTTAGGATTGCCGTCGGGCACGTAGTTGCTCAGCGGCAGGCCGGTCGTGCGGCAGTCGGGGACAGCCGGAGGAGCCATGGTGATGATGAAAGAATAAATGCGTGATGTATGTTGGTTGTGGTAAGGAAGAGAATGGAGAAACCAGCGAAGAGAGGAGAAACCAGCAGAAAAGGGGTACCTGCCAGCCTCTCTTTCCGTTGTTGTCCAGTCGTGCTCAGCGGGCTCTCTTTCCGTTGCTGTCCAGTCGTGCTCAGCGGCCTCTCTTTCCGTTGTTGTCCAGTCGTTGTGCTCAACGGGGAGGAACAGACCCGGCAACGCAACCGGCAAGCACGCCGGAGCACCACGGCAGGAGCGCCCGGACGCAACCGGCAAGCACGCCGGCAGCACGGCAGGAGCACCCGGCATTTGCAAGAATGGCAATTGCAGGGCACACATGCCCATTTAGGAAGCTGCTCACATTGCCCAGGAAGCTGCACACGAATCACATGACATAAGAATAAGCAAAGTTAAAAGAATAAGTGCAGTTAAACTACTCTACAAAGAACCGTGTACCACCCAAAAAAGCTATCGAAAATACGGACAAAGAAGCAGAAAACCAAAGGTAAAAGTAGAGTAACGAAAACAAAACGAAAAACGAAACGAAAATCCAAAACAACAAAACAATCGACCAGACATAAAAGCGAGCGCTACTGGTGTGGCAAGCAAATACTTTTACGACTCCGACTTGGACATGATCCCGTTCAGCCCGGGCCCCGTCGGCGTCGTCTTGTCGCTGCCGGTACCGGACGTCGGCGCGGCGCTGGTCGCTGCCGCGCCGTTGGACGCCTTCTTGTCGTCCTCGCCGCTGTCGTCATAGTCCTCGTCCACGTCGACCTTGCGCGCCGCACGCTCCGGCTCGTTACTGCCTGCATTGCTCTGCGCGCCGCTGCCCGGCCCCGACGGTGCCGATGTGGGGCCGTTGGGGCCAGGGCCGGCGCTCGCGCTCGTGCTGGGCGGACCCGACGGACCAGCAGGACCAGCAGGACCATGACCGACCGAGCCAGGACCAGGACCGACCGAGCCATTGCTGCTCGGGCCGTTGTGGTTGGTGCTGTTGGGGCCGACCGTGCTGCTCGCGTTCGGGCCAGGCGCCGGCACGGGGCCAGGGCCGTTGTCGGTCAGCCGCGGCTTATGCTCCTCCTGTGGGTAGTCCTTGGGGTCCGGGCCGCCCGACAGAGGACCGTCGTGCATCCGGTGGTCCGTCTGCATCGGCGCCAGGTGCCCCGAACCCATGCTGTGCGCCGGCGTGTGGTGCGCCGCCTCGGACGGGTGGTACCCCTCGGCGTGGCGCTGCGGAACGTCCTCGATCCGGCGCAAGTCCTCCATGCGCCGCGGGTCCTCTGGACCACCTGGACCACCAGGACCACCCGGACCACCTGGACCGCCAGGACCGCCTGGACCACCTGGACCGCCATGGCCACCCAGCCCGGGGCCGCGGCGCTTGTCGTCAAAGCGGCGCGCCTCCGACTGGCTGCGGTACGGGTCGTGCGGCGGCGGCGTCGACGGGCGGCGGTGGCGGATGTCGTCCATGCGCGCGCGTGCCTCCTCCGACGCCGGCTTCTTGGCCGCCGAATCGTCCTCCCACTCACGCATGCGCTTCGGGCCCACCGATGGCGGACGGTCGTGCATCGTGCCCCGCATGTGCACGTCCTGCGGCATCGCCGACGAGCTCGGTGCAGGCGGCGGCGGCGGCGGGCCACCCGCTTCCATCGGGCCAGGACCGACGGGGCCACCGGGGCCGACGGGGCCACCGGGGCCGACGGGGCCGTCAGGGTGTTGGCCGTACGCCGGCTGCGGGTGCTGGCCGTACGCCGACTTGGGCGACGGCATGCGCTGGTCGTGCACCGGGCGCTGGTCGTGCACCGAGCGCTGGTCGTTGCGTGGCGGGCTCTGGTTGCGGTGGTACATCATCGGGCTCGGGACGGCCGAGTGCGACTGCGACGGTGGCGGCGGGCCGTTGAGGCCATTGCTCGCGCCCATCGGAGGCGGACCGTAGCTCGGGCGGCCCTGCGACGGCGGCGGCGGTGGCGGGCCCTGCTGCTGAGGCGGCGGCGGTGGGCCGTAGTGCGACGGCGGCGGTGGCGAGCGTCTCATCGGGCCGGGACCGCCGGGACCGCCAGGGCCACCGGGACCACCGGGTCCGCCAGGACCACCAGGACCGGGGTGGCCGTTGGGACCGTTGGGACCGCTGGGACCGCTAGGCGGTCCATTGGGACCCGGACCCGGACCGGGACGCCCCTGGTCGGGGTAAGGGCGCAGTTGCTGGGGTTCCTGGCGCGCCGGGCTGGCGAGACGGCCCGACGGCGGCGGCGGGCCGCGGTAGCTGTCGCGGCTGTCAAAGGGGTTGGGCGGCTGCGGGTTCATCTCCGATAGACGGCCCCAGCCGTTGGTGCCCGGACCCGGCGGCGGCGGCGGGCCGTTGGCGGGCGCCGGCTGCTGGGTCGCCGAGCCGGCCCAGCCCGGCGGACCGTTGACGTTACTCTGGTACGCGTGGGGGTGGACGTCTGTCGGCGGGGGCGGGTGCGCGTTAGGACCTACGCCCGACTGGCCGTTCCGCAGCAGGGTGAGACGCGCCTTGATATGGGGGTTGCTGGGGTCGAGCTCGTTGGCGCGCTGGTACGCATCCAGGGCGTCGCTGACCTGGTTGTTGCATGACTCGTAGAGCGTGCCCAGGTCGTACCAGACCTCGGAGATGTAGGGGTTGAGGCGGATCGCGCGCGAGTAGGCGTCGAGGGCGTCGCGGTACTGGTTGATCTGGTAGTAGAGCACGCCAATGGAGCACCAAAAGGTCGGGTTGCGGCCCTCGCGGTAGACGGCCTGCTGGTACGCCTCGTACGCCTTGGGGTACTTTTGCTGCGCCATGTAGCAGCGGCCAAGAAGGTACCAGCTCTGGGCGTCGCTGTTATCGGCCGCCACAGATTTTTCCAGGTACTCAATGGCCTGGTCCTGGTACGCGAAATCGGAGCTCTGGTTGTGGTGGAGCCAGCCGAGCTGCTGCAGGACCTTTCCATGGTTCGGGTCGCGGTCGAGAACGCGCTGGTACGCGCCCTTTGCATTTTCAAACTGTCGGTTAGCGGTGGACACGGGGACGGGGCGAAACACTCACATCTTTCTGCTGCTCGTGGACGTGGCCAATCTGGAACCAAATGTCCTCCTCCGTCAGTGGCGAAGGCGGCGACGACAAAATGTACTTGAAGCACTGCGGTGTTAGACAGATAAAGATAAAAAGGAAGAAAACGCACCTCGAGACTCTGGCTAAACTTTTGCTGGTGCTTGTAAATGATGCCCAGCCGAAAGTAAATCTCGCTGGCCTTGTCAAAGTCGGGCTGCATGGTCATGACCTGCGAGAAGGCCTCCTCGGCGTGCTCGAGCGATCCGTAGCGGTCGTACAATATACCTATGCCGTACCAGAGCTTGGGGTCCTTGGGATTGCGCAGGTTGACCAGCGCGTTTTGGTAGGCGGCGTAGGCCTGCTGCAGGTCCTCGAGCATCAGGTAGCAGTGCCCGAGGTTGCCCCAGGACTCGCCATTGTTGGGATCAATCTTAATAATGGCCTGGAGGTAGTCGATGGCCTTGGGGTAGTCCTCGCGGATGCGCAGAATGTTGCTAATGGCCGTCATGGCCGGCAACGACTGGCTGTTGGCCGTCAACGCGCGCTCGTACGCAAACATGGCTTCGTCGGTCTGGTTCATGAGCTCGTTGAGCGAGCCTGGCGGTAGCTGGTTAGCTGGTTCCGGTGTCGAGTCGGTTCGAGTCGATTCGTGTCAAACGTACCCATGTGCATCCAGACGGACTCGTTCAGGACGGCGAGCTGGCGCGACGGCGGGTAGTTGGGCCCGGGGGCCGAGCTGGGGCCAGGGCCCCCCAGGGCCGACGGCGGCGCCTGCTGCATGTGCATCTGCACAGTCGGGGACATGTTCTGCGCCATGGTGGACGGTGCCGTGCGTGTCGTATACAATCAATGTCACGGGCGGGGTGGGTGGTGAGCTACTCGGCAAGAGCCGCGGGACGCGTCGTCGTGTCGCAGTCGTGCGCGTCAGACGCAGGCGTAAGCTTGGCGCGGTCGCTGGACACGGTGGATGAGATGCAGGCGCGATGGCGGCAGACAACACACGGATACCGGATCGTGCTTGTCGAGTAGAGTGGTCGAGAGTTATCGAAAAGTATCGAAAAGTGTTCAAGTGTCGAAAAGTATCGAAAAGTGTCAGTGTCGAAAGGCAAGAAACGCCGTCGATGACGACAAAGAAACCAAGATGCGTAAGAACAAAAGAAACCCAAAAAAGCGTGCCGGGCCGGATGGGATCGCAAGACGGAGGCCGAGTCAAGCAGCCAACGATGCCGGTCGGATTGATGCTGGTGCTGATGCTGGTGCTGATGCTGGTGCTGGCGAAAAGGGGTGAGCGACTTGGGAGTCCGCACGGCGATGCAACGGGGCCGGCGGCAGCAGTCACGGGGCGGTGGTGATGCAGAGACCGGAGCGGTGATGCCTGGGGTGCCTGCGATGAGGGTGGTGATGGTAAGGGGAGAGGCAGGACGCAGACGAGAGGCGAGGGTAAAAGAGGAGGAAAAACGAGGTTCGCACTTTCCGGTGCTTGTCTGGGCTTTGGGGTTGCTTTGTCTGCGGCGCGCAAACTTACCTTACCCACGGGCACCCGTCCTTTTTGACGGAAACGATAAACTCCTCAATGGCGCGGCGAATTTATCGATGCATATTTATTTCTGGGACTAAATATTATTAAATCAATCAAATCGATAAATTCGGCCGTCATCCCTTGTTTTATCGAGTGAACCCAGATAAACAAGCGTGGACGATTTGTCGAGGTACGGGTACTTGTTTCATGCGCCAACCAGCCCAGTGTAAAAAGTACAGGTACCGTTACCAGCAGAAAATTGCGGGTCCATGCCCGGTCACGAGAACCGGCAGCACTGCGACGGCCAACCAGCACTCCAGCTCCCGATCCAGTGCCTGTTTCGCGCGGTTGGCCCATAGTATTCCTCGACAGCTCCTGCTCCAGGTACATACTTTTTCATAAATGTACTGTAAACATAAATGGGTGGAGCACTCCGTAGAGCGGGTCGAGTCGGACAGGTGGGTCTGTGGCCCGTCCTGCCATTTTTGTGTTCTTCGGTTCTTGGGGCAGAAATACGAATTGACCGAGTTTATCTTGCGTGCTGCTGTGGCGCGTGCTTTTTCCAGTTTCTAGGCGTTTCTTCTCCCTCTGGCGTCACGGCTCTGTCAAACACCAGCACGACTCGCTTCTCCGGCTTTGCTCTGCGCGTTCTGCTAGCGTGTGTCGCGGTGGCCGCACTGCTGTTTTACATTTTATGCCCTTTGCTGCTGTGCGCTGTAAATTTATATTTTATATTTACGTTTCGTCGCGTTGTTTTGTCGCAATCAGCCAAAAAATAGATGGAAATCGACATCAATCGACCAGCTAACCCCGGATTGCCCCTTGCTCCTTCCGCTTCGGCTGTGCTCTTTCCTTATTAAAAGAGTACGTTCCAACAGTTCGACATACTACGGCAAATAGTAGCAATATAGTAAGACGTTCGTACGAATCGGGGCCAGCATCGCGGCAATGAAGATCCTCGTGACGGAGGATGCAGTTGGCTGACGGGCAGTTGGGTGGCACAGGCCTAGTACCGCGCAGCACGCTATGCTGCGGAACACGGCGCGCAGTGGCATTTGTGGCCTTTGTGGCAGGAGCAACCCGATCCGCCTTACTCATCTCGTTTATAATCGATAAATAACGATAAAATATTTAAATATTTAATGGAAATTAAGCCGCTCGGGATTATGCGCCAGCGCGCGATCCGTTTGCCACCTGGGCCCCTGGCGTTTCTGGTTTCTAACTAAATATAGTAAAGAACAACAGATGGCGTGTTGGTTCGCGAATGCCATGCTTAGTCACCCGGCCTGATTGCCACCACCAAGCTGCCGTTGACCACGAGTCTGTAAAGTAAATATACTGGATTGAAAAGATATACCGCTTTGGGATTGAAAAAGAAAAATACAGCGCCTGACAACTACCTCGGCATGCACCCTCAGACTGGCAATGTTTCATCCCATGTTGTCCGGTGCAGTGGGTTGATCCAATAGGTTTATTTATTTACAAATTTGTTTTCATCTCATTATTCTAATTATTTTTATAAATATAGATCGGCGCCGTTTAGGCTCGAGGGCGACGCTGCCAGTCGAAAATAGCAGCGTCGAAAATACGATGCTGCCTGGCGCGGCTGTGCAGTGCAGTGTGCAGGGCCGATTGGCACAGCAGGCAACAAAATGCGGTAACAGGATGAAGACGAGTTCAGCCCAACGAACAAGGACTGGACAATCGGCTGTCGAGTGATGTGTGAATCAGCAGTGCATGCATGGCACAGGGCAGGGCCAGCGGCCAAGCGGCTGACTTCCGTATTTTGAATTGAATTGACATTAAATTTAATTACTCCGTACGGCCAAGCATTTCCCTACCGCGCCCAACCCCCAACCGCCACTAACCCACTAACGGAGCAATCACTGATCGCTGATGGGGCGCTTGCGTGCTGGACGCCCAAAGGAGACACCCGCATCCGAGACACGTTTGTGTTTATCGAATTTATGTTTTCTGCTCTTCTCCGCACCCTTGCCTCTCGGCTCAAGGTGACAGCCAGCAGGTGAAGAAGACACTGGCCCCTTTTACGCCGTGCCCAGCCCAACCCTCCAACCCTGGCGCGGTCCGTCTGGATTTTGTTTTCTTGCGTGCAACAGATCGACCGCTGATTTAATTACAGAGTAAACATAAATAAATATTAATTTTCGTTTCGCAGATTCCTGGCACAACAGGGGTGCTTATCCAATTCCTCCAGGCTCCAAAGCGCATCTCTGAGAACGGCCGGTGGCGACGAAGCCGACAGGGCTTGCACAACGGAGGCTGGACAACGAAAATTATTTAAATATACAGAGGCGGTCGTGAGTGCAGACTGACGAGTGGACTGTAAAACGAACCACACCGTCCCGTGGCGGTTCGTCTGTTCATTCCGCGTTTGCCGTCGTTCCTGACGAGTCCTGCTTTTACATACTCACCGTAAAGTAGAACGCGTCCGATAACACTGTTTCATAAGAGCCTGTAGAAAGCTTCTCCAGCGTAAGCGCTACAGCGTAAGCGCTACGGCGTAAGCGCCCGACTGAACCAGTTCCTGTACGTCACCATGACGACTCTTTGGACATCTTACTGGACCATGTTTCTTTTCTTTTTCTTTTTAAGGGCTTGTCAGTCATTTGCGCTTTTTTCATATATTTCTCTGTTTTCGCTCTTGCAAGTTTCAAGTTAGATAGAATAAAACTGCATTCGATGTAACACTCACCGCCTACTTCAATAAACTATACCAGATTCATGCGGCGATGTGAGCACCGGCGACGCAGGAGACCGGCGACGCAGCGCACCGGCGAGACTCTCGAGACCGCTGTTTGCAGTGCCAGCCTGCCGTGCTGCTCATTCTGAGTCTCTGGGGTCCCTTGTCGACATCGACATGTGCGAAATGTCTCAGATAACCTTCTCAGCTTTTTAGAGGTTTCCAAAAGATTCAGGGTACTTCAAGGCTGTGCGGCCGTCGCAGGAGCCGGGCGTCTCCACGGTCGAGACAAATGACAAAAGACAGAAACAAAATACAGAAACAAATGACAAAATACAAAAAGTGCGCCGATAAAAAGCAGAGGACCATGCGGTGCAACCACCACTGTCGATTGTGTGCTACGCGTCGGTTGCAATTCTCCCAGGCCAGACGGGCGCACTGTGCGTGTCGACACGAGACGCACTCTGGAAGTGCAGCTCGAGCAGGGCAGCCATCAAGCATCAAGACACAAGACACAGAGCACTCGGCACCGGGCGAGGCACGCCGCAAACAGTGCATCACGGCGACGGCGTCGCTTCGACCTTCCGCGGCGCTGGGTCGTGCGATGCGGTGTGTCACGCTCGTCTGACGGCGCACACGACAAGGACAAGAGCGAGGACACGCTCACGCTGCCGAATGGGCGACGCGGTGCACGCACGGGTCATGCAGGCGCTGCAGGTGTATTGGGCACTTGCAGGGCACTTGCAGGAGAGGGAAAGGAGAACGGGAGTGCATCAAAGTGCATCGAAGCACAAGACGGCCAGGCGAGCGAGTGACACTTTGGCCGCGCATTTTGGACACTGCTTTACGTCTTTACAAACAATGCCCTGCAGACGCTGGTACGATCATCGGTTGTCGATCCTTCCTCCTCCAACACGTGGGCGTCTTAAGGCCACAAGCAACGAAGGCGCCTGCATCCCACTCCTGCCGCCCTGTTTCACACTTGGCAATTGCGTAAGCAGGATGCGTGCATGCACGCTGCATTGGATGCATCAAATGGCTGCGCTGGCCGGTGGTGCACAGGCCAGCCACAGCAATTCCGGCCACACTGACGCAGTTTACACGGACGTCAAGTGAAACTGAACGAGAAATTGGACGAATGGCTGCCGCAGCAAGATGTAGAACAGAACAATCGAAACAAGAAACAACAAGAACAAAGCCACATGACGTCGTAAAAATCGCCTACCGGCCAGAAGCGGATACCGAGAAGAAAAGAGAAAAAAAGAGAAAGAGAAGGAAAAGAAAAAGAAAAGAGAAAAAAAGAGAAAGAGAAGGAAAAGAAAAAGAAAAAGAAGAGAAAAAGAGAAGAGACAATCACTTGGTCACGTCCAGCAGCGGGAACGGCTCGGTCCTCGGAGACTATGCGCGGTCCTTGTCGTCGCCGTCGTGGTCCGGCGCGTAGCTTGTCTCGCCCAGCATGCTGCTGGCACCTTGGCCGGCGCCCGACGCCGACGCTGACGCTGACATGCCGGCATGGGCGCTGGTGCTCGGTTGCGTCAGCACGGCGGGACCGGAGGCGGACGCAGACGACGGAGCGGTCGCCGGGCCGACGGACACGGACGCCAGGGGCACCGGAGCGCCACGGTTGGCTGCTGCGTGCAGGCGCTGGTCGAGAGCCCGCAGGGCCAGGGCACGGCGGCGCTCGGCCTCGGCACGCGTGCCACCACGCTGGCTGTTGTGGGCGTGGGCGTGGTAGGAGTCGTGGCCGGCGGCGGCGGCGGCGTGGGCGGAGATGTCGGCGTCGGTAAAGGGCGTGCAGACGCGCGCGGCGACGAGCACGCCAAAGACGGCGTTGGCGATGGCGGCCACGAGGGGCTTGAGCGGCGCGGGAAAGAACTCGGCAAACGCAAACGACTCGCTGGCGTCGCCTCGGAGCGATGCGTTTTGGTTGGAGGCGTCGAGGTCGGGGAAGACGGACTTGTAGAAGCGCAGGTACGTCCAGGTCGACACGAGCGACGACGCGGCCAGCAGCACGCTGGCGGCGCTCAGGATGGGCGTCAGCGACAGCGCGACGACGGCGCCCAGGTAGAGCAGCGGGAAGCGAGGCACGCGTAGCGAGACGAGTCCGCGGAAGAGCGTGACGGTGTGCGCGGGCACGAGCTGGCTAAAGGCCACGAGGAAGCCCATTTGCAGCGGGACCGTACCCGCGACGGACATGAGCGTCCAGGCCTCGTCGCCCGTGACGGCAAAGAGCAGCACGAGCGCGCCAAACGTGAGCGTGTTGGGCACGAGCGACGCGACGAGCAGAAACTTGGCCAGCTCACGCGACGACCATGCACGCTCCAGGTACCGTCCGCCCTGGTGCAGCGTGACGGCGGCAATGGCGAGCGTAAACAGGTTGCTCTCGACCAGCGTCGTCGACACAAACGTCCACGGGTACAGGATCGACAGCTGCGGGATCAGGTTGAGGTACGGGATGACGATGCGTGACTGGGCCGTCCACTGGCGGTACCGGATCGCCGCGCTCAGCACCGACTGCAGCAAGAGCACGCCGAGCGCCGTGCGCGTCACCGGCGGCAAATTGATCCGCGGGGCCATCTGTCGCGGCGAGAAGGAAAAGGAACGGAGAGCAAGGTCAATCGAATCGAGGGGTCGGATGCGGCGGATGGCCAGGGATTGGTGCCTGCTGGTGTGTGGGATTCGGGATCGGGCAGTTGTCGTATCGCTGGAGAGACAGAGCGTGGCACGCAGGTGTCGTGGTCGTGCGGCGCAGTGCAGTCGTACGTGCGTGCGTGCGTGCGTGCGTGCCGTCGTGCTGGGCGTGACGTTTAGGTTCAGGGTGACGATGCCAAAACAAAAGCGGGCCGTGTCGCCCTACGTCGAATCACCAACCCACCGCCGGAGCTATGTCAAGTGTGGGTCCGGTCCATCATCTTGTGGGTCGCGCGTGTGCCTCAGGCACCACATACGCCACACCAGTATATTTATGACTAAGCGCGGCGAGGAAGCGCATGATGCTGTTTACGGAGTATTGACTGGGTACGCCATTCGCACCGTGTCTCGCATTCAACTCACGCGCCAAGTGCCAGCCGCCCAGCCACGATGTCAACCCCGTGCCGATCTCGAAGACGAAAATGGAGCATGGTCCACTTTTAATGCTTCGCTCGTCTCGACGCGTGTCCAGACAAGAGTAACTGAATGCACAGTAAACATGAATCAATAGAGCACAAAAGCTGATACTACGGCCAGAACGAGCCAGAGCATGCTGCACAGCGTACCGACTATAATGAGACTGCAACAGACTGCAACAGCTGCAACGAGTAAGACCTCTGCGAGGACACTGTCCACTGGCCTCTCGTTTTGGCTGTCTTGCGCGTGCCTGTGCCTGACGATGGAGGGGAAACGTGCATACGTGCATGCGCTACTGCACGGTATATTTATGATGTGTGTTGGTTCTGGCATGGACGACTGCGGAATCAGACAACGGGGCGGTTCAAGTGGATACAGCCGTTGCCGCCAGTCGCCCTGGCTCCTTTTCGGTGCGTCCATTAATACGGAGTACTGGGAGGGTGGCCAATCCTCTGGCGCCCGGCGCGCCTGGGACCTGGAACTGGACACTGGACACTGGACACTGGACACCGGACACTGAAACACAAACACTAAAACACGCACACACAACGTGCAGCGTCCTGCTCCTGCGATGATCGGCCGAGGGCCACTGACGGAGCTGCTGGACGGTGAGGCGCTGGACGGCGGCAGGTGCTGCCCGGCGTGACTGCTAAAGACAGGGACCCAGAAAGACCCACATTGAAACGGGCCGTCCGGCAGTCATCCAGCGTCGTCCAGGCAGTTTCATTTTCATGTGCTCGTCACCAACACTCACACGCCAGTCACACGCCTGCGTCACGCGTGCCGGAAGCGGCAGCACGGCTGTGCTGCGATGAAACCCGGCACAAAATACGCTGGGCTGACGGCACACAAGCCAGGCGCGAAAAGCGAAAAGGAGAAGACCAGCCCTCACCTGACGCCTGCCATCCGTCACTGCGCACAGATTCGACGCAAAAGTGCTGCATAAATACAAATTTACTTGCAGTCGTATTCGCCACGGAAAACGCTGCTGTCGAGGCCATGCGGCCGGCCGCCTCACCAAGCTCGGCTCGTAGATAATTTACTATTGATTGCTTTGTGCTTTATCTGTAAATTATTTACAGAGTAATTAATATTTAAGTAAATAAATAAAAATAAAATAGCATTCCAGCTCGGGACCAGGGGCGCGCATCCCGGCGCCTCCATCTGGCTGATGAGCCCGTCAGTGAGGGTTTGAAATTGCAGGCATTGGCCACAGGGGCGATTTTGGGAGTGGACTGGCACGATCGACAAGCGGAGTACCGTTTTGCAGCAGCCACGCGCAAAAGATACTTGCATCTTGAATCGGCCGCCCCTGCCTCCAATCATCCGCCATCTCGTCTCGTCGAATTACGGGGTACCAGCGCGTGGGTAGCACCTGCCTCCCGCAGGTCGTTGCGTGACCCAGGCCCGAACAAAGGGCCGTCCGTTTCGCAGCACGAGCAGCACGAGCAGCACGAGAAGACACGGTCGCCTGGGACAAGACGACGACGAGAACGCCCAGGCCGCCACGAGGGCCTGGGGCACGCCGGCGACAGCTGCGAAACGGCGCAAAGGCGCAGCAGCAAGCGAATCTCGAACCGGCAAGCGGGCGGCGATGAGCACAATGGGAAAAGTGGCGCCCAGCTCGGAAAGGACCAATACCAGCCGTGTCGCCGTGTCTCACCGTTCCTGCCAGATCTGCATGCACCTCCTGATTTGATCGAATTTATCTGCATTCGCAGCCGCTGCAAAGAATGCGCACGATCAGATAGTATGCGTTGCCAGTGATGCCTCGCACTACGTACTCTGTATTTATATTTTATGCGTAAAAGTAAATTTACTTTGCACAGGGCACGATCTTGAGAGAATTTCGTCGCTGCCCGGCCACTTTTTCCTCGGCTGTCTCGAGATTTTTCGCATCTGGCCTCTGTGCATGGTTTCTCCAGTTGCTCCAAATTACCCACCCCGAAACCCAAAGCAACAAAAATTAGTGAGCGCAAGCACTTCAAGGTTGGACGCACGGCACCCACCCGCTCCTTCCCTTGTGCTTCCTTTTGCGCCATTCCTGCCCATGCGTGTGTGGCTGATGCTCTGACGATGAGAGTTGTCTACGGAGTACGAGTCGCGGATGGTATAATTTATATTTATTTACTCCGTATTCCTCTGGACCCCCTGTCCGTCACCGTCACTGGTTCCCTGCTCAGTGTCCTGCGACCTGCTACCATGCCAATATCCGCACCAGCAAGTCAGGTCTGCACAGTTTATTTATATTTATTTACAGTATATTTATGAGACGTCGTGTCTTTGATGTTCTCTTCTTCGACTCCCCGGTCTCCACTCCTCCAAGCAGCAAAATTCGCCGCACGCACGCCCCTCGCCTCGTTTCCTGCCGGCACGCAAATCTGCACTGTCTGCCGTTTCTGATGACCGTCGTCCGTCGTCCGTCGTCCGTCGCCCGTCGCCCGTCTGTCCCTGCGTGACTTGTTTGCTATAATCTCTGTCTGTCACTTGTCCAGTCCAGCGATTCTGTTATTTAACGTTCATGGCCGCTGCAACCCAGTGCAATCTGCATGGCGCCTTCCGTCTTCCGCCACGCGCCACTGCCTCTTTCGTCACTTTGCAAGCCCTGAATCGTACATTTTATTTTTATTTATTTACAGGCGATCCACAGGCAGTGCGTCTCCCATCCCATCTGCCTGGTTTCGCGTGGCCCTGCGCGAGTCACGCCAGTGCACATTCGCGTGCCATACTTTCCTCCAGTGGTCTGTAACTTTTACAATATTTTTTAAAATAAAATATTTTTATAAAAATCAGGCCTCCTGTCAACGCGCAAACCGTCACGCTCCCGTCTCTGAGAGACAGCCACTACAGCCTGCCACTCGCGTCGTAAACAGCCCTGGCCTTGGCTGCCGTTCGTCGTTCAATGCTCCGCCAGAAACACGACCACGCCTTTCCGCACTAGCCCTTTTTGCTCGTCGTGCCTCCATCGCTTAATTCGACAATTTATCGCCGGCCGCTTTTTTCCTCTTCGTCTCGTCGTTTTTAGCTTTCCAGGCGTAAAACAATCAATTGATTCACATTTTTCATTTTTCATTTTTACTTTTTACTTGCTGTTCTTCTTCGCGCTCTTTCGGCTCTTCTGCCACTAGCCCCATCGCCCCTTCCATCCTGCACACGGCGCATTCTGCAGTTTGACACTTGTCGGGTGTCCCTTCCCAGTCCAGTTCAGTTCCTTGCTCCTGCCCCGTACCATCACCGCCTCACACTGAAGACATTGAACAAGTCACTGTCGCGGCCACCCCAGAGCCTCAAGCTGCCCGCCCCAAGCCTCGCGACGTCGCGTCCGTACTAAGCACACGCTCCGCACAGGCTGGACCTGCGTGTCGTGTCGACAAGCCGCCACCACCGCCGCCCATAATCTACATTTGGAGCTCGCGCCCATCCTGCGCGCCGCGCCATTCCACCTCCAGCTGCCACTCCAGCTGCCACTCCAGCTGCCACTCCGCTCAGCAGCATCCAGCATCCCACAGCGCCTGCGGTTTCGCGGCTTCAGACGGCACTTTGTCGTCTCGTGTCGTCTTGTCGTCTTGTCGTCTTGCGTCTTGTCTGCACCTGCCGTCTATTCCCGCGCCTGCCCTCGAACCGTGATTGGCAGTCGTTCTTTCCTCGCCGAGCCGTCGCTCGCCCTTTGTTCCCTTTTTGCCCACGTACCGTTGTACCCAATTGGGCCTGGCGCTGTACGGCAAGAGAGACCAGTCCGTTTCACAGTCCACGCTCCACGCTGCGCTGCAGGCCTGTTCCGCAGCCGCTGACCTCTACCGGGCTGTCGTTGCCCTGAATCTCAGCTCCGCAGCCTAGACCTAGAATCGTGATTCTTTCCTCTTTACACTCATCTCCAAGTCAACTTTCCTCTATTACCCTTCGTACCAGTACCAGCAGTCCAGCAGTACCCCTTGCCTGTGGCGCCACCCCCTTTCGAGATTCGATTCGAATTCTTCATCGTCTATTCACTCGACGCCATTCTCCGTTTCTCACATCTTGCACGTCTTGACTCGCAAAGTCGAACCCGCTTTGTGTCCCGGCGTCGTCCATCCACCTTTCCACCCCCAAGACCCAGACTCCATCTCTTTTCGGCCTTTCCCCTGCTCTCCACGCTCGCCCATTCTCGCAACAACCTTTGCCTCACACACGCACCACGCGCTCAACAACCCAACACCCAACCGGCACGCCTCACGCACTGCGCGCGACACTCGGCACGTCTTCGCCTTGGCCCTGCGCCCATTTCCCGTGTGCCTGACCTACTTGGCTTTGTCGCCGCCACTCTTTGGATTCCGCTTGGATTTCTCGGATTCGAGGTCGCCAATCATTACCGCCACAACACGCATTCGATAGCCACGCATTCGATACCTGCGATAGCCTGCATCGGATACAAACCCAATCAACGCACCAGCAACGCACCAGCAACGCACCACCCAAGCACGGCCTTCTCGTCCTTTTCGTCACCTCACACAGCCGCTGCCGACGGTCGCAAAAGGACCCAAATCGACGCCTGCGCCTGCGCCTTTGTTCCGACGCCTGCCAGTATCTGTGCACGCCTGTATCGCCTGTATCGCCTGTATCGCTCGTTCGCCCGTTCGCACCGCCCACCGCCACGCGCGCCCTCTCGCCAGCCTCGTTGCATCCCGCGCGCCCTCGCCGGACCACCCAACGTCGCGAGGCTCACCGCGCCCGACTTGTTGACTTTGTTGCGCCCTGTTTACACCTACTTCTCAGCGGTCTCCGGCACCGCCGCCTAGTCGCAGCCATGAAGGAGAAAATGTGTACAGATCGACTAAATTATCTTGTTTGGCAGTACGTCTCACCCCTTGTCTCGCACCTCTCGCACCTGCACCCGCGCACCAGTGCACTCGGATGCTTTGTCGGTGTATGCGCCGCCGCTGTATTGTCTGTTGGATGCACTGCATCTACGGGTGGTGTCGCGGCCACGCGCATCGCGCCGGCTCACCGCAGGGCGCATGTGCTCAATGTCAATGCACACAGCCAAAACCCCTGTTTTGTCTGCTGTGTTTTGCGCGCCATACCGCAATCTTCCCAAGACCCGACACGTGCGACCGTATCGCTAACCTCGATCTAGATACCTTCTCGAATGCAGTATGTACAGCGACGCGCTGGCCCGACCGCATGCCCTTTTCATTCTCACTTCTTTCTTCATTCACTAACCGACAGACTACCGTGAGACGGCAGCGAAGCTGCAAAAGGAATGGTGTGTTCAGCAGCCACATAAGAATTTCGATTTTGCGCCCAATGTCCAGAATGGCGCGTTAAAGCGGATTATGAATTGGGGTTTGGAATACGACAACCAAAGGCGGCAACTCAAGTCGGAAAAGCTTGGTGTACGTACTGCCCATCCGCGTCGCCGTCACCAAATGCATACTCACATTGCACAGAAGACGATTTCGCGGGGCGTATTTGGCCCCGACGACCTGGCGATTACCGGCTACCGGCCGATATACACCGACGAACAACCCGACGCCGAATCCGACGCAGAAACCGACGCAGAACCCGATGCAGAACTCGATGCACTACCCGACGCAGAACCCGACTCACAACCCGGGCCACTGGCCTTGCCGGAACCGCCAACGCCGGCCGCTGCCGCCGCTGCCGCCGCTGCCGCCGCCACCGCCTCTGACCCTGCCGCGTCCGATCCAGCCTCGTCCGAGCCTGTCGCCCCTGACCCTGCATCGAATACTGTCGCGCTCGTCAATGGCGCATCGGCACCGACAGGACCGGCGATTGACGACACGGACGTTTCGCGCAAGCGCCAGATCGACGCCAAGGAGCCATTACCAAACGGGTCTCTGATCAAGAAACCTAGACTTAGCAACGGCCACGATGCAGCTGCTGCAGCTGCTGCAGCAGCAGCTGCAGCCGAAGCAGCCGCAGCAGACGCGACGGACTCGGTCGAGATTGCGCCGCCCACGCCCATGGACATTGACGCGAGCGACCCTCAGCACGCCTACCCGTCGCCCATGGAGCGCGAGACGGCGGAGACACCAGCACCACGCACGGACGGACCGGAACAGAGCACGCAAGTCTTCAAAACCGAGGAGCTGGGCCCCGGCACAAACTTTTTGCGGCTGTCGCCGGCGAGCGGCAGCGGCGGCAGCGGCAGTGGGCTGGTGGACTCGCAGCAGCCCGGTCGCGAAAACCCCATTGTCCTGCATTGCGAGTGGAGCCCACAGAACCCGTCTGTGTTGGCGGCTGCCGGGACAGATACGCTAGCCCGCATTTGGACGCTTTCGCGCACTGGCTCGGATCACGTGAATGGCAGTCATGGCAGTCATGGCGCCGACAAGCAGCCGTTCAAGGACCTGATTGACGAGGCCGTGCCGGCCGGCAGTATGGTGTCGGCCATGGAATGGAGCCCCAGTGGCGCCCACATTGCGCTGTCGACGGACTGGGACCAGATGGGAACGGTGAGCATTTGGAGCACAGACGCCTCGCTGCTGCTGCGCTACAACATTTTGGAGCCGCCGGTGGTGAAGCTGCGATGGCACCCCAGCGGGTCGTGCATCCTGGGCCTGAGCCCCGAGAACCATGGCACCATGGTGACCATCTTCTCGGCGACGTCGGTCAAGACGGCCGGGCACCTGCTGCCCAAGCACAACCTGATGCTGAACCCGCTCGAAGCCATTTGGACGAGCGACACGGAGTTTATGCTATGTGGCGGCAAGCTCCTGTCCCACTTTTCCTTTTCCGACGGGCGCATCATGCCGTCCAAAATCTTTTCCACCAGCAACAGCGAAAACTTTGTCGCCACGCAGTACGACGCCCACACCAAGATCACCGCCACGCTCAACGACGCAGGCGACATTGCGCTGTGGAACGAAGCGGGCGAGCGCCGCGCGGTGCCCTCCCATGGCGCGGCCGTGTCGGTGCTCGCGTGGCAGCCGGCCGCGTCGCCACCCACCAACGGCGAGCGGCTGTTTGCGACGGGCGACGAGGACGGCAACGTGTACTTGTGGAACGCGCGGATACCCGAGGCCGCGCCCCTGTACTCCATGACGCTGGGCCTGCCAGTCGTTGCGCTGTCGTTTACGCCCGACGGTGCATTTGTCGCAGCGGCGTCGCCCGAGCACGCGCTCATCTGGAAGGTCGGCGAGACGGCGGCGCCACGGGCCAGCTGGCACTCGCCGCCACACCACCCGGGCTGGCTGAGCCCCAAGACGAACACGGACAGCGAGGAAGAGGACACGCACAGCCTGTGCTGGGACGCGCGCGGGCAGAAGCTGGCGTATGCCGTAAACAGCCGGCTGGCCGTCATCAACTTTCGGTAGCCTCTCGCCTTCTCGCCTCGCTCACGTTTCGACATCCATGACAATCATGACGACATTTTCGCTTCTCGACGGTTCATCTTCCTTTTTATTCGGGCACGCATGTCGCAATCTTCTGGTCTTTTTTCTGTGATACTCCGGTTGGCTTGGTTTTTTGTTGCCGCACTTGCACGGCCGTCGCATACATTTTGTCTATACACACATTTGTCACAACATTTCACTGAAACTGAGGATATGTCGTACCCCATTTTATACACGACTCGGGATGCAAGACGCCTGCTAAAAGTACACGGATATCGAGCTACGACGGCGGTGCAGACGTCGTCGTCGTCGTCTCGGTCGTCGCTGCTGGTGACTCGGCCGTCGACGCCGTCGTTGCTGGTGACTCGGCCTCGGTGTCGGCCGGCTTGGTGGCCACGACGCGACGCGGCCGCTTCAGATCCTCGAGAGTGACGCCGTTGAGCTTGGTAATGCCGACGACGGCAGCGTCGCCGCGCTTGACAAACTCGTACTGGCCAGGCAGCTTGTTACCAGCAAGACGGAAGGCGTCGCGTGCGACTTGCTCGTGCAATTGGCCGCGAATCTCAAAGAGAACCTTGTTGACGGCCACACGCGCCGTCCAGTGGTCAAAGGAGCCCTTGCCCTTGCCCATGCGCATCTGGCTGTTAGCATTGCCGTGTCAGAGTATCGAGTCGAGAGCACGGGGGCGTCGCACCTCGTTGCCGGACACGAAAACACCAATGTTGGCGTTGACGCGTTTGTACAGACGGTACTTTTGGCCACGGAGGCGCATCTTGATGGTATCCTCGGCCGTCTTGAGCTGCTTGGCACTGATACGCCGGTGGTGGTCACGCATACGCAGGCCATAGTCGCCCCATACGACGGTGGTGCCCTTGACGCTGCCGCCCGTCGCGACACGTGGACGGCCCTTCATGGTTCGCTTGCGACGGTCGAGCATGGGCTCGAGCCACGAGCCGCCCTGCACGCACGCCGTCGCCGAGAATGCGCGCACCGCCGATGCCGCCGAGGCCGACGATGCCGCCGGCAGAGTTGGTCGTAATGGCATGCCGGTCAGGGCTGAGAATGTGCGGTTGGAGGTGGAAGTGGTGGCGGTCGAGGTCGACGGGACGAGGGACAGCCGCTGGAGGGCCTGGCGCAGCAGGGCCGCGCCCGATATGCTGTTCATGGCGGTGTGTGGGCTGCAGACAGGGTGGACGGCAGGTATCGGGCCGCTGTCGCTCGATCACCAATCGTCGATGCACATAGAAAATTCCGTCTGTGCCTATTGCGGCACATTATTGGTCAGCCATGTCCCGCCAGGCCCACACGACCAGAAATGACTAAGCATTGTGTGCCTGTATTGTAAGGCACAGATGGTTGCCAGTCGCCCCAGTCAACGAGCTCTGTAGCCCCACCGCTACAGGAGGTCACCCCACCGCTACAGGAGGTCACCCCACCGCTACACGGAGGTCACGTTTTTCGCGTCAACTTCGCGTACGCGCTAGCCCGAAAGGGAAGCGACCTCTTAATGGGCGTTGGAGCTGCTACGTCCAGTCCAGGCTCCAAACATGTTCCACCTGCATCACCGTCTGGACATTGACAACGACAACTTGCCGCTTGCATACTGCCTTCAAGTATATCCGCCGGACACAACACAGTGACAGATTGGCTGCTCCCAACTACAGCACCAGCTGACCGCCATGCCCGACATCCGGTCCTTTTTTGGATCGAAAGGCGGTACGGCGCCCGCCAAGCCGGCGCCGAAGAAGGAAGAGGAGCTCGTGAAGCGCGGCCGGGCCCGCAAGGTCGTGGACGAGAGCGACGATGACGTTGTTGAGTGAGTTTGACGAGTTGCGCGACGGACGAGGAGTCGGACGTGCTGACGACGAACCAGGGTAAAGAAGCCGACCAAGCCGGCACCAAAAAAGAAGAGGTAGGTCGTCCGACTTGACTTGATGGACGAGACTGACTGGCAGCGAACCCGCGTCGACCAAGGGCGTCGAGATCTCGGCCAGCGACTACTTTGCCTCGGAAAAGACTGGCAAGCCCAAAGCACCTGCCTCGACTGCCTCGACTGCCTCGACCAAGCCGCTGCCCAAGACGGACATTGAGATTCGCACCAGCCCACGCAAAAAGGACGTGCCGGCGGCGGCACCGGCACCGGCACCGGCACCGGCCAAGAAACCGCGGTCGATGACGGCCTACAAATCGTACGCCGACGACGACGAGGACGCGTTTGTAGACGACGCCGAGGACGGCGACGACATCTTTGCGGCCGACGCCAAGCGCGGCAAGCGCAAAAACGATGACTACGTCGACGACGACAGCGACGACGACGTGACGCCGGCGCCCAAGCGGCTCGCCTCGCGTAGTACCGAGAATGCACCCATCTCGCTCGATACGGATGAGGAGATGAAGCCGAAGAAGGGCAAGTCGCCGGCCAAGTCGGCCAAGTCGGCCAAGTCGCCGGCCAAGTCGGCGGCCGGGCGGAAGCGCAAGTCACCAGGGCTTCTGTCAGACGACTCGGACTCGTCGGTGCCGCCCAAGCCGCGCAAGAAGGTGGCGACGGCCACGTCGACGGCGGCCACGGCGGCCACGGCGGCCAAGACAGCCACGGCGGCCAAGACAGCCCCGAAAAAGCCCCCCCCCAGCGGTGGCTCTGGCTCGGCCGCGATCCAGGCGATCCTCGACTCGATTCCATTGATTGAGCCGCCGGCGCCGGCGGCAGGAGCTGCGCCGGCCAAGTTTGACTGGCGCAAGAAGGCGGCCAGCAGCGCACCGGCGCCACTGGAGGGCACGGTGGAGATGCCGACGGGCGCGCCCAACTGCCTGGCCGGGCAAGTGTTTGTGTTTACGGGCAACCTGAAGACGGTGAGCCGCGACGAGTGCCAGGCGCTGGTCAAGCAGTACGGCGGCAAGATTACGGGCCAGCCGAGCAAGAACACGGGGTGGGTTGTGCTGGGCGACGACGCGGGCCCGAGCAAGCTGCAAAAGATTGCGGCGCTGGGTACGCGCACGATTGACGAGCACGGACTGTTTGAGATGATCCGGCGACTGCCGGGCGGCGGCGGCGACAGCAAGGAGGCCGAGAAGGCGCGTGAAAAGGAGGAGAAGCAGCTGGCCAAGGCACGACAGGAGGCCGAGGCAATGGACCGTGCCGAGCAGAAGACCAAGATGGCGCAGCAGACGAAGACGCCGGCGAGCAAGGCCAGGGAGCCCACGTCGCAGCCCCCGGCGCCGACGTCTGCGCAGCTGTGGACGAGCAAGTACGCGCCGACGACGCTGAGCCAGATTTGTGGCAACAAGGCACAGGTGGAACGGATTGCGACGTGGCTGCGCAACTGGCAAAAGAACAAGCGGTACGGGTTCGAGGCCAAGGGCGCCGACGGCATGGGCGCGTCACGAGCGATTATCATTTCGGGCCCGCCCGGCATTGGCAAGACGACGTCGGCGCACCTGGCGGCGCAGCTGGCGGACCACGACGTGATTGAGACGAATGCGAGCGACACGCGCAGCAAGCGGATGGTGGAGGATGGTATTGGCGACATGATGGACAACACGTCGCTCAAAGGCTACTTTGCGGCGGACGGACAGCGCGTCGATGCGGGCAAGAAGCAAATGGTGCTCATCATGGACGAGGTGGACGGCATGTCGGCGGGCGACCGTGGCGGCATTGGGGCGCTGGCCAAGTTTTGTCGCAAGACGGAGGTGCCGCTGATTCTGATTTGCAACGAGCGGCGGCTGCCCAAGATGCGGCCGTTTGACCACGTCGCCTTTGACATTCGCTTCAACCGGCCCACCGTCGAGCAGATCCGGTCGCGCATGATGACGATTTGCATGCGCGAGGGTCTGCGTCTGCCGCCGCCCGTCATTGACGCCTTGATTGAGGGCGCGGGCAAGGACATTCGCCAAATCATCAACATGCTCTCGACGGCCAAGCTGGACCAGAGCACCATGACGTACGACGAGGGCAAGGCGATGACCAAGGCGTGGGAGAAGCACGTCGTGCTCAAGCCGTGGGACATTTGCAGCAAGATGCTCGGCGGCAGCCTCTTTACGGCAGCGAGCAAGGCGACGCTCAACGACAAGATTGAGCTGTACTTTAACGACCACGAATTCAGCTACCTGATGATTCAGGAAAACTACCTGAGCACGCGGCCCATGGCGCTGAACCCGGCAACGACGCCCAAGGACCTCGTGCTGGCGTGTACCAACTTGAAGATCAAGGACGCACGTCGTGCCGAGCGCCTGCGTGCGCTCGAGCTGGTCGACCGGGCGGCCGAGAGCATCAGCGACGGCGACCTGGTCGACCGCATGATCCACGGCCCACAGCAGCAGTGGAGCCTGATGCCGACACACGCCGTCTTTAGCACCGTGCGTCCGGCGAGTTTTGTGGCCGGCCAGGTGACGGCGTCCAACTTTACCGCCTGGCTCGGCAACAATAGCAAAGCCGGCAAGCTCGGACGGCTGCTGCGCGAGGTGCACGCACACATGCGTCTGCGTACGTCGGGCGACCACACGCAGGTGCGCCAAGAGTACCTGCCCGTGCTCTGGTACGACCTCGTCAAGCGGCTGGAGCTCGACGGCCGCGACGCCATTGACGACGTCATTGACAAGATGGACGCCTACTACCTGTCGCGCGACGACATTGACGCCATTCGCGAGCTCGCCCTCGGCTGGCAGAGCGACGAGCACGTGGCCATTGACAGCAAGACCAAGGCCGCGTTTACGCGCCAGTACAATAGCGGCAGCCACCCGATTCCGTTTATGAAGCCCGTCGTCGGCAGCGCCGCCAGTGTCGCCGCCGCCGCCAAGAAGCCGCGCGACGCGCCCGACCTGGAGGAGGCCATTGAGGAGGAGGACGACGAGGCCGAGGCGGTGCCCGAGGCCGCCGCCGACGACGACGAGTTTGACCCGAAAAAGGACAAGATGATTAAGCTGGCCAAGCCGAAAAAGGCCAAAGCAGCGCCCAAAGCCAAAGCGGCGCCCAAGAAGCGCGCAAAGTAGTTTTGTTTTTTACTTGTAACTTATGTTGCATTAGATGATTGGGGCTTTGTATTATGTATTGGGCGTGTATTAGAATATTTTGGATTTGGACTTGGACCAGTGTATTACGTAATCATATAATGGCAAGTGCTAAATATACAGTAATACAAGTAGTAATAGAATGCAACCATACCCAGTATATATTTATACAATAACCGAACGCCAATGACGAATGAACCAGGCTGTCCAAGCCGCGACGAAAGACCAAGGCAAAGTGGTATAGTGATACACGAAAGGAAAGAAAAGGAGGAAGAAAAGACTAGACGCGCAGGGGCCCCGACTTGCTTGTTGGCCGTGAACCCTCGTCGGGCGACGTGTTGTCCATGTCTGCACTTGCGCTGTTGCTGCGGCTGTCGGCACGCTCGTCGTCGCGCTCGTCATCGCGCTCGTCGTCGCTGCAGTCGTTGTGCGTGCGCCGTGGTGTGCTGTGGCTGTGGCTGAGGAGGTCTCGATCGCGGTCACGACGGATGCTCCACTTCTTGTCGAGCATCGAAACCAGCCGCTCCAGCTTATCGTCCAGCAGGCTGTCGAGCTCCTCACTCATCGCCTTGCTGCGCGACGCACGCTCGCCCAGCGCTGCCACCGTCAGCCGCAACTCCTGGCCCAGCTCGTCCAGCAACTCCGGCGCAATCGCGTCCGTTCCTGCCAATCGCTTGCGGTACGTCCGTAGCTGCCGCGCCGTCTGCTCCGTCGCCATGCTCAGGCTGCCGAACCCGTACGAGCTGCGCAGACTCGACGCGCTACTTTTTTTGCGCATACTGCCGGGGTTCGAGTGCGACTCGCCGTCGCGTTCTTCGTGGCCCTTGCGTCCATCGCGTCCATCGCGTCCGTCGCGTCCGTCACGCGACGTCGACCCCATCACCGGCAGTGAAGGCTGTCGCCGCACCTTGCTCTTGCTCTTGGGGCTCACCGGCGCCGGCGGGCTGCTCGCCGGGCTGCCGGCCGACGCCCTACGCGACGGCGTGTGCTCGGCAATCGCGCTCGGAGCATTGTTCAGCATCAGCGAGATCGGTGGCCGTCCCGACGGGCCCGAGCCGATGGACAGGTTGTACCGCGACGACCGCCGGCCCAGGGACCGCGACGGCGACCGACGGCCGCTCGTGTTGCTGCCCGTGCTCGTTCCGTTTGTGCTGGCGCCGCGAAACTCGGCCAGCTCTGCCTTGGACAGGACCCGACGTAGCGGTGGGCGTGCCGCCGCCATCGATACCAGGCCGCCCGCGTTCATGCCGCCGTCCTTGGCCGGCGACGGGTCCCTACTCGTCGCCGGCCCGGCCGCCAGCCCGGGCGCCAGCCGCTCGCGCAGATCCAGCTGCCAGAACATGACCGTCCCGTCCGAACCGACACTGACCACCTTGCGCCCGCCGCCCGTAAACGATGTCGGGTTGGACCGCTTCGACGGACTGATGCTGCCGTCGTCGGCGTCGGCGTCGGTGTTGGTGTCGGTGTTGGTGTCGGTGTTGGTGTCGTCGTCGTCGTCGAGCAGCGCCACGCCGTTGATCGCCTCTGTGTGGCCCCATTCGCGGTCCAGGAACACGCCCGTGCCGGCGTCGTAGAGGCGCACCGACTTGTCCGTGTTGGACAGGCCCAGCAGAAACGTCGCCTGTGACTGTGACTGTGACGGCGCCGTACCAAAGATGAGCGAGTCGAGCAGCGCCGACTCGACGCCGCTCTCGTCGAGGCACTTCCACGAGCTGACCAGCTTGCCCGTCGTCAGGTCGTACTGGCACACCGTGCGGTCCAGCAGCGACACGTACACGGTGCGCGCGTCGGGCGACAGCACCATCGACGTCGGCGACGCCTTGAGCGTCACCACGCGCGCCGGAATGGCCGCCAGCACGTCCGCGTCGTCGTCGCGGTACACCAGGTCGTACACCTGCAGCGTCCGGTCAAAGGAGCAGCTGACAATCTTGTCGTCTGGCGACACTAGCACCTGCACCGCCTTGCTCGCAAACTCGAGCGTCTGAAAGTGCTGCATGCTGCCGTCGCGCAGCCGGTGGAACAGCTGCGCCGTCCGGTCGCGCCCGCACGTCGCCAGCAGCACCTTTGGCCCCCTTTCGAAAATCGAAATGGACTGGCACGACGACGCGTGCGCCTTTGTCTCCAGCACAAACTCGCGCGTCGCAAAGTCCATGATGCGCAGCACGCCGCACCGGTCCGCCGTGGCAAACAGTCCGCCGTCTGCCGTTGCCTGCACCGCCGACAGCTGGTTGACCGGGTCCAGCTCGTCGCCCGTAGAAATCTGCTCAATGGGCACCTGGAAGGACGACTGCACCTCGCCGTCCGCACTCCACAGCCAAATGCTGCCCGAGCTCGACCACGTGTAAAAGGCGGCGTTCGCCTCGTTGGGCAGCGTCAGCGCTTGGATGCCCAGGATCGGCTCGCCGTGGCCGGGGATCGGGATCCGCGTCACGTGTGACGCCGGCTCTTCGCCAGGTACGTGGTCGGTGCCGGAAAATATATCAATCGTCTGCCGTGTGTCGATTGTCACCGTGTGGCCCGTGAGAAAGCCCATGGCCACGAGTCCGGGGCGGACTGGAGGATGTGTAGACGACGACGCCCTGCTGCCGAGGCTGGGCGACGACAGCGACGGCGACGCCAGTTGCCCGATGCGCCGGCCCTCGGCCAGCAGGTCGTCAACGTCCATGGCGGTCGAGTGGCCCGTTTTGCTGCCAAAGTAGATGCGGCCCTTGCGCACGGCGACACAGGCCAGCGGCAGCCCCGCGTCGCGTACGCGCGTCAGCTTCATCTGCTTGCCGACGGATTCGAGCAGGCAGACGTCGCCCGTTTCCGAGCAGACGACGGCGCGGCCGCCCGGCAGCGGGGCAGCGCAGCTAAAGACGGCTTCCAGCAGGGACCCTAGCAAGATATTCCGCCCCGGCAGTGTTCGTTGCTGCGGCCCGCCGTCCCGCTGCTGGTAGGAGGAGGGCGGGGGCGTGGACAGGTAGCTGTCGCCTCCGTAGCGCGACTTGGTGGGCGATGTGCTCGGTCCCGCGCCGTCCTCGATGCGCCACACCTTGACGTGCCGCACACCAAATGTCATCAGACTCGTGCTCCCGAGCCAGACCATTCCGCGCACATAGGACGTGCAGCGGTTCTGCTGGAACAGCTTGGCGGAGCCGGTGCGCGGGTCGATGCGCCAAATGTAGAGGAAGCCGTCGTTGGCCGCGCCGAGCGACGCCAGGAAGCGCGAGTCGGGCGACCACGCGACGGCCGTGACGCCGAAGCTGTGCTCGCTAATGGACACGAGCGGGCGGTCCGACGAGTTGTCGTCGAGGTTGAACGTGAGCACGCGCGGCGCGTAGCCCGTCTCGCCGACGGCGAGGAAGCGGCCGTCGCGGCTGAGGGCCAGGCACGTCGCTGACTTGATGCGCTCGCGCTGCGTCCACGTCTTGCCGGCCGACGGCGACTCGGCCCAGTCGGGCAGGCCAAAGGCGGAGTCGCGGCGGCTCGAGCTGGAGCTGGCCGCGAGCCGGTTGCGGCTGTCGTTGGCCTTGGCCTTGGGCGTCGACGTCGGCGTCGGCGTGGACGGGCCCTGCGGGACGGGCGAGACCGAGTAGACGGGCACGGCCGTGGGGCGGGCGCGGTAGAAGCGTTGCCTGTAGTAGTCGCCATAGACGTCGACAACGACCACGGCGCCGCCCGCAATGTAGGCAAAGGAGGAGTTGACGGTGTCGAAGCCGGTCGGCGAGCAGCACGTCGAGCCGACCACGCGCGTCAGCGACAGCCGCGAGGGCGCGGCGGTGGCGGTCGAGAGGGCATGGGAGGAGTCCATGGCCGCGCGCGCACGGATGGGCGAGCGCGAGATGCGGTGGGCAAAGGGCGAGTTGGACGGCGTCAACTTGAGACGGCTGGACGGAGTCGAGGCCATCTTGCTTCCATCGAGTCCCGGGGCGGGACGGGAAGCGGTTGGACAGTCGAGTCGGATCGTGGTGGCCGATGGTCGATGCGTAAAGGATCGGTTGGGTAGCACGGCAGGTGTTTTACGCCGTTTGCAGTTTGCGGTGGTCGAGGATGGCCGAGGCTGGTTGGTCTGCGTAACAATGTACGGAGTACGGAGTACGCGTGAATGCGTGTGGTAATGTATGATGAAAGAGATAAGCTGGGGTGTCAAACGTGCACGCGAAACGGACAATGGCGGATGCAACAACGACGCGAATGCGGGCCAGATGTCGGGACAGGCGTGGTCTCACAAGGAATGCTACAGAGCAGAACGAGCGACAAGAAAAGAACACGGCCGGAATGCGTGGAAGCGAGTGGCAGTCGGGGACGACGAGCGAGCGTTGATTGAGGTATGTGACTGGATCAGGCCGTGATTGCGAGAGCTGAGATCACGCTGTCATGAGACTAGGATCATCCCGGATGTCGTTTTGATGTCTTTTGCGTCTGTTGATGATTCGCCCTTCCGAGCGATGATGGCATGCAACGGAGCGTGTAGTAATGTTCTTGGTATGCTGGTAAAGACTGTTGATGCCGGGCGTGGTGGTGAGCAAAAAGCCAACAAGTGGTACTGGGCTTTGATGGTCGTGAGCCGATGTAAGAGTAAAGAGGCAGAGTCCGAGGAGCGAGAACGGGAGCTCAACTGGAAAGGCAGGGCTCGATTGTGGAGAGAGGAGACTTGTGGCGGAGGGGAAGGTGCCACGGCTGGTCGGTGCTCGTGTCCTGCCAAACCAAGCTGCTGGAAGATGCGCGTCCCGGAGCTGGATGAGCGAGAGGAAGAGCGAGCGGCCGGAACGGGTGAGCGAGCGCGCGCGTGGCAGTTGCGACCTCTGTGCGCGACCGACAGGGGAGGTGCTTCCGCGATGTGATGAAAATCGAAATCAACATTGAAATTCAAACGGCATGAGCGCGCAGTGCACCTTCTGACTCTTGTCTGCTCCTTCTCAGACAGTGTTTAACGACGCAAAGACTGGCCCGGTCGCTCTTTCTATGACTGTCTCGCACTTTCCGCGCCTCATCTTTTCTTCTCATTGCCTTTCATCACATCTTCACTGTTCTTGCCGTTTACTCCGTACGAAGAGCTTGCAGGGGTCCCGCCCAGATGTGGGTGGAGACGCGCACAGAGATGCAGTCAATCTCTACTCTTTAAATTTAAATTTACTTCTTTTATGGAAAATGGTCGCTTGCGTTTGTTTGGTCGTATTTTTCTTGTTGTGCCCTGGTCGGGTCGCGGCGCAACCCAGTCGTGCGCACAGATGGCACAGGCCTGGCCCGGGGATTCGCAGCTCTGTAAATTTAGAGCTCGTACCAACACAAGGCGCCTAGCCGTTCTGGGACTAGCTTCAGGAGTCAGATAGTAATTAAATGAAATATTTCAGCGCCAGGATGAGAGCTACACAATGAATTATAAGAGGGGCCACGCTCCACGACCAATCATGTTCCGCGACGACTTAACAATGAGATGATGGTGATTGTTGGCGTAAAAGAAAGAGACTAGATACAGTTACGGGTCAAGCCGTCACGATGCGGCCTCATAATTGTAAATATATTACGTTGATGACCAACAGAGATGACAAGCTGGAAGCGAGACGTTCTGACTGGGTCGGATTAAACATGCAGTGTCAGAGTGGCCAGACAAGCATTTGCCAGGGGCCTGCTAGAAGCGGAAGCAGTGTTTCTTTTTGCAGTCGATCCAGGCTATCCTGGCTTGCAGTCACCACAAGCGACAAGCGAAGCCGGCAGACAACCTGTTCCAACCAAGTATACATTTACAAATAGTTTTACATTGTCTCGTATTCTGACGTCAAACAGACTGGCTCTTGCGAAACGCGACTCTCTCGACTCGGCATCAATCGACACTGGCGGGACTGATGGCCAGGCGAGATTGCCACACTCCATTTATCTCGGACAACATCTGAGTGTCACTTTATATACTTCGTTACAGAGTGCTAATATACTCCGTAGACAGCATGCGCACAACGTGACAGGTCGCGTCAAAACCTTTCACGAGGCTTAAGCTTGTGCTTGTGCTTGTACTTGTGTGGTGAATACAACTGTCGCAAACGGCCAGGCCAGCAATTCACTCAATCACGCTCAAACAAGACACCCGAACGAAAAAACAGAAAAAAACCAACGCTTTTGTCTATGCTAGAATACATGCCGTGCTATATACAAAACATATGGTGAGTAGTATGGTACAGATGCGATGCCAACCATGGCACTCAATCACCGCCGGCATCGGTGCTCGAACCGGTACTGGGACTCGGATCCGTCTCGGTCTCAGACTTGGGTCGTCTTGCCGAGGCCCAGTTGCGACCGAGACCGGGCCGGGCACCGCGTCGTGTCGGACGAGTCGACCGATCGGACGACCGATCGGATGACCGACCCGACGACCGACCGACGGACCGCTTGGCGCCACGCTCGCGCAGGATGACGGGCTGGACACGACGCGAAAAGTGCCCCTCGTCACGTGCCTCGGCGTTCTGACGGGCGGCACGGATCTCGTGCGTTTCGGACGCGAGCATGACGCTGCGCTGGGGAGGCTGGTCTGCGTCGGACGCGTCGGACGCGTCGGTGCCGGCGCCGAGTGCGTCTTGCAGTTCGGGGTTGCCGCGGGCCTGGCGTGCGAGGTACTGCTCGTAGTCTTCCTGTGCCTGGCGTGCCTCCAGTGCACGCTTGCGGTAGCCGGTCCACGATGCGTCACGCACGACACCCTCGCGCTGCCACTTCTTGGGCGGTTTCTTGCCGAGCTCGGCCCAGCGCTGCCAGATCTGCTTGCCACGCTTGAACCAGCGCATCTGGCGGTCCTCTTCCTCCTCGGCCGACGGCGTCCACTTGCTCTTGAGAATACGCCGCATCGTCTCTGGCGATACCTGAAAGTGCTGTGCCAGCACGGGGCCCGTGTACGTCTCAGGCATCTGCCGGTGCAGCGCGCGAATGCCCTCGAGCGCGTCCGGCGACAGCTTCTTGCGTGGCTTCCAGCCCTCGGGGAACTTTTCCTTGAGCGCCTCCTTTTGCCTCTGCCACATGGGGCGCTCGTCCTTGTCCGACTTTTTGTCCGACTTTTTGTCCGACTTCTTGCCGCCCAGCATCTCCTCGGCACGTTCGCGCCGGCTCTGCTTCTTCTCGACGCGGTCCATGCGTCGTGCGTTCTTGATACGTCGTGCCTCCATCTCGGCGAACCGCTCGGGGTCGTTGGCCTTGACGTTGGCCACCATGTCCGCGACGCCCGCGAGTTTCTTCTCCTTGCGTCGCCGCAGCCGCTGCATCGCGATCCAGAATACCTCGTGCTCCGCGTCGCCGTGCTGCGCCTTGAGCCGTGCAAACTCGTCGTCGCGTACCTCGCCGACACGCGTCATGGCCATGATACGCGCCTCGAACGCGCGCTGCCACGCCGCCCCCGACGACACGTTGGACGGAAGTTTTTTGTCCGGCGATACCAGGACGGGCTTGGCCTCGCCCGTCATCGGCTCCTCGTCCGTCTCGCCAACCTTTTTGGCCTTGGCTTTGTTTTTGTCCTTGGCCTTTTTGTCCTTTTTCGCGTCTTTTTTCGCGTCTTTTTTCGCGTCTTTCAATTTCGCGTCTTTCGTGAGCCCGGCTGCTAGTGCCTCTTGCTGCCGCCGCAGACGTTTCCGGGCATTCTTGCCTAGAGGCACAGCACCTGCTGCGTCCGTGGTCTCCGTGGAAGTCAAGGTTGGTGTGTCGCGAGACGTAAAGTCGTACGAAACAGCAGGCTCAGACGGGCGTTGTGCTGTGTCAATCGCCTCCGGCTGGTGTTCCGGCTGGTGTTCCGGCCGTTGTTCGTCGGACGCTTGTGTGCTGCTGGACTCGGTTGCCGCAGGAACTTGCAGCGCCTCGGCTTCGGCCAAGCATCGTGCCGACACATGCACCGATCGCAGCGTCGTCTGCCCGAGCTGCGTCGACCACGTGCCTGTCCGTGCGGCTGTGGTCCATGGCCGCGTCAGAACCGGCGATTGTGAGACGCGCACTGCGCGTGCAGTATGTGTCGAGACGGAGACGGTCGAGTACGTCCGGGCTGCTCTCGTGGCTGGTCGCAGTGGCTCGACGAGGCTGTGGACAAAGATGCGCAGGGCGGCGGTGCGGCAGGCACACGAGCTGGATACCGTCATTCTTGGCGCTGCATCTCACCGTGAGGCGGGCGAGTCAGTCGGTGGTGTTGCAATGCCGCCGATGCAATCCGTCGAGCCACTGTAAATTTACTGTATCGATGGGGATTGACGAAAATTGTATTCTGCCGCCGTTTGCAGGTGGGACGCGCCCAATCCAGTAGGCGGTCAGCTGTGTATGATTATGTAATCAGAAACAACGTCACGCCGTTCAGCCTTGTAAATTTATATGATTGCGTGATTACATAATCAGAAGCACCGCCATCACACGTCACGTCTGACTTCCGCCCGAGTACCGTTCATAATGCTCGTATAACAATAACAGGATGCTTAACAATTGCAACCTACTCCAGCAGGGACGCCTGGTTCGCGTAGAGCACGTCGACGACGCTGCTGAGCTTGTCAATGGTGGCGAGCGCGGCATCGTAGCCCTCGTCGCGCGTGGCCTCGTCGTAGATGATGAGGCAGCCGGCACCCTGGTCGAGCACGCCGATAATGACCTTGTCGAGGATCATCTGCGACAGCTTGCGCTCGACCTGCTGGGTGTCGAGGCCGACCATGCTGGCAATGTGGTCGATTTCGACGCGCGAAAACGGCTCAATGACCTTGATGAGGTTCTGCTCGAGCATCGAGTCGTAGAGCCGCCGCAGGTGGTTGCGCACAAACGCGTCGCCGCCGAGCTCGTAGCGGTACGTGCCGAGCGCGCGCTCGTACTCCTCGAGCGAGCGGTTGGCGTGTGCGCGCGCAATCGCCTTCATGGCCTCGAGGCTCTGGTCGGCGTACTTGCTCGCCTGCTTGCTGGCCATGAGCTGCGTCACGTCGTCGGACAGGTTGAGCATAATCTTGCAGAGCAGCATGTACTGCAGCGCCGCCGTCGCGCGCGTCGTCTCGTCCTGCGTGTGGTACCCGTCGAGCGCCTCGATAAAGTAGCTAAAGGCCGTGTTGAAATCCTTGTCCTCGGCGTGCAGCATGCCCGACTGCATGTCCAGGTTCGCCTGCAAGAGCGGCGGCGTGTACACGGACGCGGCGCTCGTGCGCGCGCTCGTCAGCGCCGCGCGTGCCTTGGAAATGTTGCCGAGCGCGTGGTAGACGCGCGACTCGAGCAGCTGCACCTCGACGAGCACCAGCTTGTCGTCGAGGCGCTTGAGCTCGCGCAGCAGCCCGTTGATGAGCGTCAGCGCGTCGTAGTACGCCTGCTTGGCCATGTACAGCGTCACCAGGCGTGTCTCCAGGTTCTGGCGCAGGAAACCGCGGCGCTCCGACGTGGCCCATTCTATGCACGACTTGGTCGTCGAGATTTGGATGTCGGTCGTGTTGGGAATGTCGCGGAACAGGTCGAGCAGCTGCCGTACCAGCTTGGCCGTCTTGGCCTTGGCAAACGACGACAGAACCGTGCGGCTCTGTGTCACCAGCTCAATCAGGTTGCTCGTGTTTCTGCACGGTCAGCATGCACCAGAAGGACACACCACGCCACACTACTCACTGCTGGTCGCGGTACAGCTCGCCGAGGGCGATGAGGGCGGACTCGTACTCGCGGATGGCCGCGTCCGACGTGGCCGATGGCGCCTTGGAGACGATGTCTTTGTAGATGGCCTCGGCCTTGGACGGGCTCGTTTTGGCCAGCCTCTTGGCCTCCTGCACGCGTTCCGAGTCGGCGGCCGCCATTGTGTGGTCGTTGTCGTCGTTGTCGTCGAGAGACAGAGGTCGACAGTCAAGAGGGTGCAAAAAGCCGCAGTGTATCAATCAACAGTGTCAAGGCTTAATCGTGCTGGATTGCAGTCGTCGTCGTCGTTGTTGTCGTCGTTGTCGTGCGTAGCAGTACAGGTCTTGCCCGCCAGGTTGCCAGTGGACGCGAAGGCCTGCCCCACAGTGGTGTCCGCACCGCCACAGATAGCTCGTCTCAAATGTGGCGCAAGCAGCTCTAGTGGGTCCTTTGGCGCTGGACGCTGATTGGCCACGCAGCGCGGCGCCTCGCTCGGGCCACGCTCCAGGGTGAAACGGCCGAGCTCCTGGTGCGGCGCGAAACATGAAAAGTTTCAAGGCAGGCGCCGCGACAGCTTCTTTCCGTTTTGGGCCAGCACTTGACAGACTGAGGCACCCCTTTTTGACACCAGCGTCCCCTTTTGACACCAGCGTAGCATCGACTTGAGCTCGACTTTCGTCTTCTCCGACGAGCTCGGCCCCTGTCTGTTATTCCTATATATGCTTCTGCCCGCCTCTTCGTCCCAGCTCGTCAGCCGCGCCTCTTCGTCCCAACTCGTCACGCTGGCCGTGCTAATTACAACAACGACAATCATTTATCGACAATACCGACAACAATACCGACAACAATACCGACAACAATACCGACAACAATACCGACAACAATACCGACAATAATCGACCGACGACGACACCGACGCACCACCGACACTGTCACCCGATGGACCGATTCCAGCGACCGCCGATGCGCGACTCGTGGTTTGCGCCGTTTAGCATCGACCTGGTGCTCAAGGTGCTCTACGTGACGTTCCTGCACCCCTTTATCGCCTGGGTCGTCGTGCTCTGTTTCCGCGCCGAGCACATGGCATGGAGCGCGACGCCGATCCGCGTCGCGTACGTCTACGCCTTTCTCGTGACGGCCGGCTGGACGCTGAGCGCCGTCAACCGTCGTCTGGCGTACGGACTGCCGCGCGAGGTCGACCTGAGCGAAGAGGTCATTGTGATTACGGGCGGCGCGAGCGGCCTCGGACTGCTGGTGGCCGAGGTGTACGGCATGCGCGGCGCGTCGGTCGCCGTGCTCGACGTGCGGCCGATGGAGTGCGGCGAGGCGCGCGGCGTGACGTACTATGCGTGCGACGTGACGGACCGCGCACAGCTGGCCAAGGTGGCGGCCGAGATTGAGCGTGATCTGGGCCCGGTCACGGTGCTGGTCAACGGCGCGGCCGTCGTGCGCGGCAAGCGCCTGCTCGACCTGGACTTTGACGAGGTCGAGCGGTCCGTGCAGACGAACCTGCTGGCACACTTTTACACGCTCAAGACCTTTATTCCGAGCATTGCACGTGGCGGGCGTGGCGGCACGATTGTCACGCTCTCGAGCGTGCTCGGCGAGCTCGGCGGCGTACAGTTGAGCGACTACGCGGCCAGCAAGGCGGGCGTGTCGGCGCTGCACCGCTCGCTGACGGCCGAGCTGCGGACGAGCCACCCCGACATTCGCACCGTGCTCGTCACGCTCGGCCAGCTCAGCACGCCGCTCTTTTACGGCGTGCTGACGCCCAGCTCGTTCCTCGCGCCCGTCGTCGAGCCCGTCGACGTCGCCAAGGAGATTATCAGCGCGATTGACAACGGAACGGCCGCCGAGATTGCGATGCCGTTTTATGCACGCTGGATCGCATGGTACCACGTTCTGCCCGCCAGTCTCCAGCAACTGGCACGACAGGTGTCGGGCATGGACAGCGCCATGGCCTCGTTTGTCGGGCGCGAGGGACGCCAGGCCGTGGCCGAGAAGGATGTACTGATTGAGACGTAGCACGCTGGCGTGCACATCTAATTACATTTACGAGGACCACGCAAGTGAACTTGTACGTGACATCTGTAGCCTGCAGTCGGTCGATGACAGAAGCGACAAATCGGTGACTCCTTGAGTCAGTCGTTCCCTTCTCCCGACGCCTTCAGACGGCTGGGCGGCGTAGGCAAGCCAATGTTCGGCTGTAAACAATTACGGAGTATATTGAATTAAATAGCCTCCGTCTCCGACGCTGGCAGCGACTAGGACGGAATAGGTAGTATTGCGGTGCGTGGGCACGTCCAGTTGCATGACAGTAACCGCAAACGATTCGGTGGAGGCCGGCGATATGCACCGTGGTCCGTGGTCCGTGACAGTATTGATCGATTGATCGATTACGAAACATGTATCCGAACAGCTCGGTCAATCACTTATTCACTTGAAACATCCACTGGAATCGACGGCAGACTAGCGGTGACGGTTGTGGACGCAAGCTAGGGCGCACAAGAGCCGGAATAAAGACACATCCAAACAAAAGGGATGCGGCTGGGATCTGGCGAGTTGCTATGAGGGGAATCCTGCCGCCCAGTTGCAAGCGACCAGCCGGCCCGCGGCCCATTGCATGTAATATATTTCTTTTTCAGTTGAGACATGACAGAGAGCAAAAGACATAACTCCGGGCAGACCCATCAGGATACTGCCCAGCTGAACGATGCACCGATGCAGCTCGACGTATCCAGACAGAAATGACACCTTTTAAAATATAATAAAAAATAAAAAGACGGCCTACGCGGACTTAGATTTATTCGTTTTCGGCGCGTAACTCCGGCCTCCATGCAGACATGCTTCTCGCTCTCCCATGGAGCGCTTTGATCTTGATGACCAGCGACTGCAAGCCCACTTGCCCACGTTCTGCACGTTCTGCACGTTCTGCACGTTCTGCAAAGGTGGCTGCATCCCTCGGGGCCGGATGCGATCCGTGAGACCTGCGCAACGCCCGTGCAGTCGTGCAGTCGTGCAGTCGTGCAGTTGTGCAGTTGTGTCGTCTTGCTTTTGCTCGGCGCATGGCCAGAGCTTCAATACTCCGTGTATTTATTTACCGTAAATATAAATACATCCTTGTTGGTGCTCGGTCGCCCTTTGTCGAATACGGTAGACCTCTTTTCCATGCAGCTTCTTGCATCTTCTTCTCCATGCATATTCTCCATGCATCTTCTCCATGCATCTTCTTCTCCATGCATCTCTTCTCCATGCATAGTTAATTCCGAGTGACAAGAGATTGATATAAAGTTGGTCTTCGCACCGATCATTCTCTAGGTTCTCATTCGCCACCACGCATTTCCGTTCACTCTGTCGTTTTCGTTTTTCTCTTCACTTCTTTTGTTTGATACTTCTTTTGTTTAAATGACAGACGACACGGCGCCAAAGCCTCTCAAGGCGCCCTCGCCCGAAGAGTCGGCGGCGCTTCCGTGGCGCCCCGTCAACAAGGCACGTTTCCTGGCCGAGCAAGCTGCCGCCGGCACGCCCGTACCGGCCAAGACGTACGAGGGCAGCTGCCACTGTGGCGCGCTCCTCTTTGACGTGACGCTGCAGCCGCCGCTCGAGGCCGGCCACACCGTCATCGACTGCAGCTGCTCCGTCTGTCGCCGGCTCGGGTACTTGCTGGTGTACCCGACGCGCGACAATGTCGTCTTCCGCAACCGTGGCGGCGGCCAGAAGCGTGCTGCCACGTACCAGTTCAACTCGAAGCTGCAGGACCACCTGTTTTGCAAGCGCTGTGGCGCCAGCATCATGATTGACTTTCGCGACCGTTTCAAGCCCGGCTTCGACGGCTACGGCGTCAACGTGCGTGCGCTGCGTGGCGTCGACCTCGACGCGCTCGCCATTACCAAGACGGACGGCGCCGCCCTGATACCGCCTTTTGTCGACACCGCCGGACAGTGGTACGAGTCGGACGTTGAGTAGTGGAAGTTGGAAGTTTGAAAGTTGTTTGGACGCACGTTGATACATTATGATTTATGATACTATGCTGCCGACTGATACTATGCTGCCGGCTACTGCTGCTGGCTACTGCCGCCGGGCGTACAGCTGCTCGGCGGACGAGATGCAGTGCATGTTGGCGCCGAGCTTGTTCATCGTCTCCATCCACTCGTCGTACTCGTCGCTGTCAAAGACGATACCGCCGCCGGCCTGCAGGTACGCGACACCGTCGGCGACGACCATGGTGCGCAGGGCGATGCACGTGTCCATGCCGCCCTCGACGATGGCGCCGTCGGCCCCGAGCGCGTTGTAGCCAAAGTAGCCGACGGCGCCGGCGTAGACGCCGCGTTTCTCGCGCTCCAGCTCGGCAATGAGCTCCATGGCACGGACCTTGGGCGCGCCAGAGACGGTGCCGGCGGGAAAGATGCTGCGGAAGGCGTCGAAGCGCGAGCACTCGGGGCGCAGGACGCCCGAGACCTGCGACACGAGGTGCTGGACGTGCGAAAACTTTTCCACCGCCATGAGCCGGTCGACACGCGTCTCGCGTGGGTCACAGACGCGCGTCACGTCGTTGCGTGCAAGGTCGCAGAGCATGACGTGCTCGGCACGGTCTTTGAGGCTGGCACGCAGCTCGGCCGCAAGGCGCTCGTCCTCCTCGGGCGTTGTGCCGCGCTTGACGGTGCCGGCAATGGGGTGCGTGATGATACGGCCGCCCTCGGCCTTGACGAGCAGCTCGGGCGACGCGCCGACAATCTGGAAGCGGCCGCCGCAGTCGACATAAAACATGTACGGGCTCGGGTTGACCGTGCGCAGGTGGCGGTACACGTTAAAGGGGTGCAGGTCGGTCGGTCGTGCAAAGCGCTGCGAGGGCACGGCCTGGATAATGTCGCCACGGACAATGTGTTTCTTGAGAGCGGTCACGTGATCCATGTAGCCCTGCTGGCCGACGTTGCTCGTGTACGCGCGGCCGAGCGTGACCGGTTTCTGGACGGGCAGTGGCGTCTCGGGGGCGTTGAGCACGTCAATGAGCGTGTTGATGGCGGCGGTGGCGCGTGCGTACTCGGCCGCGACGGCGGCGGGGTCGTAGGCGCCGCTGGTGCCGTCGACGTGGAGGTAGGTAATGACCTTGATGATGCCAAAGAAGCGGTCAAAGGCGACAATGGTGTCGTAGAAGCAAAACTGCGACTCGGGGATCTGCAGCACGTCCTTCATGTCGTCGCGCGCCGTCTTGGGCTCAAAGTAGCGCACGCAGTCGTACGACACGTAGCCGACCGCACCGCCCGACAGTGGCGGCAGTTGCAGGCCGGGTACGTGTGCGACGACTGACTTGGCCAGTTCGGCCTCGAGCGCCGGCAGCGGGTCGACGGCGCCGCCGGCAAAGCCAGGGCCCGTCTCGAGGACGGTGCGTGGCGCCGCGGCCACAAACGAGTAGCGGCCGACGTGCTCGGACGCGGCGCTCTCAAAGAGGCACGAGTACTGCGCGTCGCTATGGTGCGCCTTGATCTTGAGGTAGGCGGCCGAGGGCGTGATGAGGTCGGACGAGATCTGGCCGTAGACGGGGACCAGGTTCGGCAGCGGCGGGGGGGTCGGGCGTGCAGCCGCCGCGGCAGCATCGGCGAGCACCGCCGTGACCGTGTCGAGCGACGGCACAATCATGTCCTGGTGGTTAACGTCAGAATCGAGGTCAACCGAGGGGTCGAACGAGGGGTCGAGACGAGAGACGTACAGCGTCCATGGTGGTGGCCGGCGGTGTTTTTTGTTTTTGGACGGGCGGCGGGGAGACCGAGACCGGCCGGGATGATGTCGGCGTGTGGCCGCGTGGTGCGTAGTCGTGGTGCGTGATGTGTCGTCGTGTCGTGATGAGTCGTGTCGTGTCAAGTCGTGTCAATGGTCGACGGGTCGACTGGCGCGAGCAGAGGCAGGTGGGGTGGTGCGTCGTGCCTTCCTTTTGTGCGTGGCGGGGTCGGACAGTCAGTCGGAACAGAACGCGACCGAGCGGCAGCTGCGAGAGTGACGATGCGACGCGGAGGTATCAGGCTGGCCGGAGCGCACGACGTCGCAGCGTGAGTCAGTCCTGTCGTCCGGGTCTTGTCTGTCACGTTTGCTAGTATCTGCACGCAAAAGGTACTTCGGCGGTGCCCCACCAGAATTTTTTGTCTTCCCAATCGGGCTAGCGCGGTTTACAGTCAAGACTCTCATTGAAAGGTCACATTGGGTCAAAAGCGCGGAAGGAAAAACGAGGCGACGGCCATGGCGACGGCGACGGCGCCGGACCCGGCAATGGCGCGGTAGACGAGGCGGCGCTGCAGGGCGTGCACGCCGTCGTGCAGCACGGGGGCGACGCGGCGGCACGCGCGCGGGCGCAGCTCGTCGGCCATCTGGCGCCAGACGGACGCGCGGCCGTACTCGGCGAGGGCCTGGCGCCAGACGGCGCGGCGGCAGTGCTCGGCGGCGGCACTGCGCGCCCCGAGGTGTTTTTCTTTGTCAATGTCGATGTCGACGGCGGAAGGCGCGTGGCAGGGGTAGTTGCCGTTCTTGTCAGTCCCGGGGTCCCCACTTTTAGTCTCGGCGTTTTCGACATCGGATCGTGACGCTTCCCAGGGCCGCAAAAGACGCTCGCGGCGCACAAACAGCACAAGATCGATGCTGTGGCGCGTGGCCAGCCACAGCGCGGCGAGCGCGGGCCACCACAGCACGAGGCAGACGACGCGTGGGGCACGTGCGCGGACACTGGCGACGAGCAGCAGCTCGAGGACGAGACCGGCCCAAAAGACAAAGACGGCGAGCACGGCGACGACGATGCGTCGTGCGCTGTGGGCGTCCATGTTGGCGACACACGCGCGGCGCACAAACGCGGCAAAGAGACGTTTGCGCAGCGCGGCGTCGGCGGCAAAGAAGGCGGGCAGCAGTGCCGAGGGGTGTGCAGAGGGCGACGCGTCGAGCATCCGGAGGCACGCATCGCGCTCGGCCGCGAAAAAGAAGCGATCGTCGGGCAGCGCGCGTGGTGCGGCACGGCGCAGGTACAGGTCGGCAGCACGGTCGAGCTCGACGCGCAGGCGTGCGTGGCTGCTTTTGTCCTTGGTTTTTGTCTTTGTCCTTGTCCCAGGGTCCGTCTCGAGCAGGGCCTGGCGGTACCGTCGGCACCAGTCGGGCGGCTCCATGCACGCAATGTCGACGGCCTCGACCATGTCGAGCGTCTTTGCCTTGGGCTTGGGCTTGGGCTTGGGCTTGGGCGTGGACGTGGACTCTGGCTCGGGCGGTGTCCGTTCGAGGACCTGCAGGACGGACGTGATGAGATCGTCGCTGCCGAGTGACAATGTCGAGCGTGTCGAATGCACCGTGTAGGCAGGCCGTGGCGGGACGAGTGCGTCCGTATCAACGTTGACATCAACCTCAACGTTGGCGTCGACATCGGACATGGGATCGGGCACGAGTCGGCTCCATCGGTCGACATAGTCGCAGTACCAGAGAAAGAACTGCAGGTACTCGGCGCGGTGCTCAACGTGGCACAGGTAGCCGGTAAAGTTGGTCAGGTCGCAGGGCTGCGGTCAGCGTCGTCGGCAAGCAGTGGCACAAACATACCTGCACGGCCTCGTCCTGGAGGGTGCTATCGAGCGAGACGGTGGCGGCGTCGGGGCCTGCCCACGAGCCAGACATTTTGGAAGCAGCGTACGTGTGCATTCCGAGATGAGAAGAGCAGAGCAAGCAAGCAAGTAAAGAGAAAGTAAGAGCAACAGGCCGGCCGGTGGACACACGCAAGGAGCGGAAAAGTAAAAGAAATTAAGAAAAAGTGGTCAGTGAACAACAACAGAAGTGGCCCCAGAACAGGTGGGTAGCAGCATGCACCGCGACCAGCTCCTCAAACGTGCAAGGTGAGACCCGTTCTTGATATATACGGCAGAGGACGGCCTGATCCAGCATCCGCTGAGCACTGGTGAGCCGGTGCCCGATACGGCTGTTGCTCCAACAGGAGTTTGCTTATTCCAGTATTATTCTAGTATTTTCTCTTATCTTAATATCATTTTCATTTTCATTTTATTATTATTTCCTCTTTTTTCAGTCTGTGAGTTGCTTCCAGTCTGTATTGCTATTTCTTATTTTTCAGTCTTTGTAAATCTCCAGTCTGTGTTGGTATTTCCAGTCTTTGTGCTACGGCCTTACACGATTCAGTCTGTATAGCCTTACACGGTTCAGTCTGCTATAGCCTTACACGAATCAGTCTGCTATGGCCTCACACGATTCAGTCTGCTATGGCCTCACACGATTCAGTCGGCTATAGCCACAAATCGACTGCAGACGCTGCTGAGACCGACCCAAACACTGACGGATCGGCGCAGGATTCAGGATGCGCCCTGCCTTGACCACTCGCAGGGCCGGAGTATACATTTACAGAGGACGAAGCGGAGCGGGGATCAAAGTCCTGTAAAAGTTCCGGCTCCGTGTCGCCGAGAAAAAAGAGAAAATGGACAGCTGGTGAGTTTGTAAAAGGTTTGAAAAGCGTGCCGCAACCTCGACTCTGACCGGCTCGTCAGAATCTGCATCTGCTCGGCTTTGCCGCGCAGTCCAAACGCTCCTGTGGCTCCTCTGTGCGAGATTGCAATCCGCCAGAGTCCACCGACCTAGGTTCCTATCACAATGCCGCTGCTATAACGCGTCGCGTATCATAATACCTATACGAGGCAAACTCGATGCGGGCTCGGTGGCAATGCTATAGCTGTTATTCATCTCCTTATCAAGTTTGTCGCAATCTCCTCAAGGCCATTGGTCTGCGTGAGGGCTGGTCTGGCGTGAGGGTGCGGCCGGTTTGCCAGCTCAGGCGTCGGTGACGAACATTGATTATGTAAGCAGTTGAGGATGTAGTGGATCGCTGACCGAAAAATAAGAAGAAAGAAGAAAGAAAAGAGGAAAGAAGAAAAAAAGAAGAAGGAAGAAAGAAAAGAAGAAGGAAGAAAAAAAGAAGAAGGAAGAAAAAAAGAAGAAAATCCAGTTACCAGCCACGACGTAATGCAGCGTGAATGCAGTGAATGCCGTCGACCGTCGTGATGATGTCCGTACGAAAAGAGTGGACCCCATGGTGGATCAGACGCGACCTGGAAGCCTCGCGTCACGTCACGTCGTCAACTCATCATCACGACACTCTTACGACTGCATGTCTCACCGGCACGAGACCGGCCTCGAGCATCCACTGCAGGACCGCGCTCTCTACGACGTGACGGCCATGTCGGCGGCACAGCCACTTCTGACGGGGACCGACCCCCTGGACGAGGACGAGCCCATTGGTGCGAGTGCAGACCGTGTGGAAGAAGAAGATGACGCAGAAGAAGACACAGAAGACGGCGACGACGACGACACGGAACCCCACCCCGAGAGTGCGGGACGGTACGTGTGGCTGCTGACGCTGGCGGCGGGCCTGAGCGGGCTGCTGTTTGGCTACGACACGGGCGTCATGTCGGCGACGCTGGTCTCGATTGGTCCGGCGCTGGGCCGGCCGCTGACGTCGCTCGACAAGTCGGTCATTACGTCGGTGACGTCGCTGCTGGCGCTGGCGGCGTCACCGGCGGGCTCGGTGCTGGCGGACGCACGCGGACGACGCGCAGTGCTCCTGGCGGCCGACGCGCTATTCGTGGCAGGCGCGCTCGTGCAGGCGTTTGCAGCGTCGGTGGCGGGCATGGTGGTCGGGCGTGCCGTCGTTGGCGCGGCGGTGGGCGCGGCCAGTTTCGTGGTGCCCATGTACATTGCCGAGGTGGCACCGGCGGCGCACCGCGGGCGGCTCGTGACGGTCAACGTGCTCTTTATCACGCTCGGGCAGGTCGTCGCGTACGTCCTCGGCTGGCTGCTGACGACGTACGGCCCGCCCGACTCGGCCTGGCGCTGGCTCGTCGGGCTTGGCGCGGCGCCGGCGCTCTTGCAGGCCGTCCTCGTCGCCGCGATGCCCGAGTCGCCGCGCTGGCTCGTGCAGGCGGGCCACCACGCACGCGCGCGTGCCGTCGTCGCACGCGTCGGCGGCTCGGCGTCCGACGCGCGACGCACCGTCCGGGCCATTGCCGCTGACGTGCACGCGTCACGTGATTCGTCGCTGCGCCACAGGTGGCGCGTGCTGGTGGGCGGCAGGCGCGACCGGCGCGCGCTGGCGCTGGCGTGTCTCTTGCAGGGCCTGCAGCAGCTGTGCGGCTTCAACTCGCTCATGTACTTTTCGGCGACGGTGTTTGCGCTGGTGGGCTTTGCGCAGCCGACGCTGGTGGCGCTCGTCGTCGCGGCCACGAACCTGGCCTTTACCGTCGTCGCGCTCGTCGCCGTCGACCGTATCGGGCGGCGGCGCGTGCTGCTCTGGTCGATTCCGGCCATGGCCGTCGGCCTCTTGCTGGCCGCCTGGGGCTTTGGCGCACTGGACCTGGCGCACGCCGACCCGGCACAGAACCGCGGTGCGGCGGCGCTCGTGCTCGTGAGCATCATGGTGTACGTCGCGGCGTACGCGATTGGCATGGGCAACGTGCCGTGGATGCAGAGCGAGCTGTTTGGGCTCGAGGCGCGCTCGCTCGGCAGCGGCCTGGCGACGGCGTGCAACTGGCTGGCCAACTTTTGCGTCGGCCTCACCTTCCTGCCCTTGCTCGACTGGCTGACGCCCTCGTGGACGTTTAGCGCGTACGCCGGCGTCTGCGTCGGCGGGTTCGTTCTCGTGCGCCGCTACTACCCGGAGACCGCCGGACTAAGCCTCGAAGCCGCCGCCCGTCTCCTCGACCGCGACGACTGGGGTGTAGAGTAGTCGTACTTGCGTCGACCTCGCTGACTCAGACTAAGGAGACTCGCCTACCCTCGACTGACCGCAGACTAATGAGACGGACCTCGAATGACCCAGACTAATGAGACGGCGAATGACTCAGACTAATGAGACGATCGCCAGACCACAACGTGGCTGTGTCGCGTGCCACCACGAGCCATCCCACGCTGCTTATCGCAGCCCTGTGGCACTCTCCGTCAATCTACAGAATGTAATTCGTATGCATCACCTGCTCGGCCAGGCTGGGCATCCAATAGAAATAACATCCAATCATGGACGTGCATAATCGCGCAGCTTATCTCTGGGCGCTGTATCCCACGCATCTTATCGGGAGGATCTGGAGGCTTGTGCCTCGAGAAACGTACACTTGGGAATAGAGTAAAGTGACAAACAGACAAACTGACAACTGACGAAGAGAAGACGACATGTGGCTGCTCGACGCTGACTTGGACCGCGTCTTTTCGCGTGCGTTTGTCGAGGCACAGCTGCTGCCCGAAGAGGCACAACGCCTGGACCGGCCGCCCGGGTTCGGCGCGGGCCTGACCGACGACACGTACTGGGCATGGCTCAGCACCAAGGCGCGACGGCTGTTTCTCGTGCTCGTCGACCTCGGCATCCCCGACCAGATCTTTGGCCTGGTCGACGACGCATGGGACGACGCCGACCTGCCTGTCGCGCGCGCCGACGTGCACCGCCTGCAGCTGGCCGCGACGCCCGACGACCGGCTGGACCGCAAGTTTTACCAACGCCAGTTCCACTACCTCCTGCGGCCGCTCGAAGACGGTGCGTTTGTCGCCTACGCGCCCGACGAGGTCGTCCCGCTCGACGTCGTCGGGCCGGGCGTGCGTGACGACCGCGACGGACTCTACCTCGACTGCGTCGCCGTGCCGACCCACCCCGGACGCGTCTTTTCACGCACGCACGTGCCACTGCCCGATGCACTGGCCGAGCTGCAGCTGCAGCAGCACGTCCAGGCCGCCCGTGCCTGGGCCAACCCGCACATGCAGACGCCGTGGGCCGCGTACGCACAACGTGGCATCGGGCACGTGCTCGCCCAGCCCGCCGCCGACGGCTCGCTCAAGGCCCTGCTGGCCGTGCCGCCGCCCTTTTACCGTGCACTCGACAAACCGGCGCGTCGTCGGCTCGTCTTTGACTGGGCGCACTGCCTCGCCGATACCCTGTGCTTTGTTCACGCACGCGGCCGCGCCCACGGCCGCATCCGCCCGTCCGCCCTGCTGTACACCACCGACGGACTCATCGTGTGCGCCAACCCGGCCGACATGGACGCCGACGACGGGGCCGGAGCCGACGGACACCGACGCGTCTCGTTCGACAAGGAGGCCTACGACTACAGCGCGCCCGAGCACCACCAGCGCGCCGCGTCCGCGAGCCAGGCCGTGCCCGTGACCCCGACAGTCGCCAGCACCGCCACACGCCGCAGTACCATCGCCGAGGGCGGTGCCGGTGGCCGTGGTGCCGGCGTCAGCATGTACCTCCGGAAACGCGACTCCGAGGATAGGACGGAAGGAGGAGGAGGAAGGGTCGTGCCTGCCGTGGCTGCCGCGGCTGCTGTACCTGCCGCGGCAGACGAGCTCACAATCAGCAGGCACGTGACCACGCACGTGATCACACCGCCCAACCCGCAGGCGGCCGACGTGTTTGCGCTCGGGTGCGTGCTGCTCGACCTCGTGTCGGCACTGCTCCTGAAAAAGGCGCCGCGCGCGTTTGCGGCGCACCGTGCAGCGCGCCACAAGACGGCCGGGCGCGGCGGCGCCGTGCCGGACGCCAGTTTCCACCGCAACCTGGCGCAGGTCGAGTCGTGGGTGCGCGCGCTGGCCAAGGAGGCGCGCAAGAAGCAGGGCCTCGAGGGCGTCGGGCCGCTGCTCGCCATTGCCTGCAGCATGCTCGCCGCCCATCCTGCCGACCGCCCGACCGCGCCCGACGTGCAGACGCGCCTCTATGCCGTGCTGCGCGGGCCGTGCGGCATCGCCGAGCCGCACTGCGTGCACGCCTACGCCGCGTCGCCGCGCCCGCGGTCCGTGTCCGTCGCGTTTGCCGCCGTCTCGTACGCCGACGGACGCGCGCGCGCGCCGTCGTCGGCCAGCGTGTCGGCCAGCGTGTCGTCCGTCGCGCCTGCCGCGCCTGCCAGCCCCACTTCCGGCTACAGCTGGGGCAGTCTCGACCGGCCACTACCTGCCAGCACGAGCTACGGCAGCCTCGCCAGCCTCGGCACAAGCACCAGCAGCAGCAGCGCGCCACGGCGGGGTTGGCGCACGAGCCAGAGCCACCGGCGCGCCGATAGCAGCAGCAGCACCGGCGTCATTGCCGAAGAGGCCGACCTGGGCATGCGCAGCTTGGGGCACGACGCATGGCGCGTGCATTAGCTGATGTACTCCGTAGAAGCCAGGTGATAAGCTTTGTGGGTCGCTTGTTTAAATAAATATAAATAATTTACCTACTTGGCGCAAAGCTTATCCTAAAAGGAAAGGGAAAAAGCAGATGAATACGAGCCGCAAGGCGCAAATTAGCAGTCGGCATGCACGAATGTCAGCATGTCACTGACCGGATTGCAGTTTGCCAAAAATATGCAGAAAAAACACGGAGCAGAAGAAAAGCAGAAAAACAGAAGAAAAAGCAGAAAAAAGCAGAAAACAGCAGAAAACAGCAGGAAAATACAGATGAAGAGACATGCAGGGGCCCGACATGCCACTGAGACGCAAACAGATGCCGTCATCTGTCTCGTCTCGTCTCGTCGCTCGTCCGGTCTGTCAATGTGAAACGCATCGTACTACGCCGCTGACGTCGTGCGCTTCTCGTTCTTTCGTCTTTCGTCTGCAGCTCAGGCAGGTGGCACGTCGCGGCTTCCTCTGGCGTTTGTTTGTGCCAGATTCGGCCGGCCTGCCTTGACACGGCAGTCGCAATGGACCAAGTCTTGGCAGCGCTCAACGATTTGACAGCGATGCATTCATATAAAGTCAACCAGTGCAGACCAGATCGAATATTCAACGTCAACCGGTGCAGACCAGATACGACCGTTGCATCGCCGGACACTTGTCGCCGTAAAACGTACTCGTAAAACACATTCACTCCGCATGAACGCCAGCAAACCCACCTCACTGCACCGGCGCGTTTGCTCCTGCCGCTGGATGCATGGCCATCGCGCCTGCCGCGGTCCTCAACTTATTGTGGGAGCTCGTTTCGTGCGGGCAAATTACCTATGCACGTTATTTACCAAACAAAACAAATAGCGTCTACGGACTCTTTTTCCACATCGCGTGCTGTCGTCTTCCGTGACAGTCGCACACGGCCGCCGTCTTGGCGTTCGTATTCCGCTCGTTTGATTTGTGCTTCATTGCAGCATCGTCCTGTCCTCTGTCTCGTCTTGTCCGTCCTGTCCTTCCTTCTCGTCTTCTGCCGCGTCACTCGTTGCGTCGCTCTTTCCGTCGTCTTAAGCAGATCGCTCCTGCCCGTCTTCAGTCTTCAGTCTTCGTCTCTCGTTCCTTCCGCCTTTCACTCGCTCTCGCTCGCTCTTGCTCTCTTGCTCTCTTGCATACCCCTCGTTCGACCTCGTTCTTGCTATATTTTGACTTACCCCTTTTTCACTCGTCTCACCTTTTGATCTCACCTTTTGACCCTCAACTTCTCACCATGAAGACCACGCTCGTCATCGCCGCGGCGGCTGCTGCGCGCGCCGCCACGCCCGTCGTCACGGCTTCCGGCAACAAGCTGTTCCGTGCCGACGGGTCCCAGTTCTTCATCAAAGGCGTCGCCTACCAGCTGTCCCCCGACGACCCTCTCATCGACGGCGACCAGTGTGCCCGTGACATTGCCCTCATGCAAGACCTCGGCGTCAACACCATTCGCGTCTACCACGTCGACGCCACGGCCAGCCACGACGCCTGCATGAACGCCCTGGCCGACGCCGGCATCTACACCCTCATCGACCTCGACACCTTTACCTCGTACATTCTGTCTCCGGTGCGTTTTTTCGTTTTTCGTCTCTCTCTCTCTCATTCCCGCTAATGAAAGACTGCCGACGCGCCGTCGTGGACGCAGGCGCAGTACGATAGCTACGCCGCGGTCATGGACGCGTTTGCCGGGTACGACAACGTGCTCGGCTTCTTTGTCGGCAACGAAAACATTGCACAGGCGTCGCAGTCGCTCGCGGCGCCGTACATCAAGGCCGCCGCCGCCGATATGAAGGCGTACCGCGCCGCCAAAAACTACCGCGCCATCCCCATTGGCTACTCGGCCGCCGACATTGCCGAGCTGCGCCCGATGCTGCAGGACTACCTGACGTGCGGCGGCGACGCCGCCCAGGCCGTTGACTTTTTCGCGCTCAACTCGTACGAGTGGTGCGGCCAGTCGTCCTTTACCACGTCTGGCTACGCGGCCCTGCAGGACATGGCCAAGGGTTTCCCGGTGCCCATCTTCTTTTCGGAGACCGGCTGCAACGTACCGACCCCCCGCACCTTTGACGACCAGGCCAGCATCTTTGGGCCCGACATGAATGCCGACTGGAGCGGCAGCATCATTTACGAGTGGATCCAGGAGGCCAACAACTACGGCCTCATTACGTACGGCAACGGCGCCGCCGACGACGCCGCGCCCCGCAGCGGCACCCCGAAACCCATGACGCCCGACTTTGACAACCTCAAGGCCCAGTGGGCCACGCTCGACCCGGCCGGCATCCAGAGCGCCGACTACGATCCCTCGGCCGTCTCGACACGCGCCTGTCCCGCGTCCACGGCCGGCGGCTGGCTCGTCGACGGCGACGTGCCCCTCCCTACGATTGGCAGTGGCGTCTCCTTTACCGTGGCTGTTGAAGCCAGCGCCTCGACTTCCACCTCGACTTCCGCCTCGACCGCCTCGACTTCCACCACCTCGACTTCCACCTCCGGCAGCGCGGCCGCCACCGCCACCGAGACCAGCCGCGCGTCCGGCCTACGCATCTCGCTCGGCCTGTTTGCCGTCGCGCTCGTCGCATTTCTCTTTTGATCTATGCTCGTCTGTCTCATTTCTTCACATATGAAAAATAAAACGCCAACGCTCACTGATAAGGAAAAGCCTGATAAAAAACTACACCACGTGAGCTTCGCGCTCGCCTGCGACGCCGCCGACCTCGCCGCTCCATCCGTAGACGCGCAGCGGTACGGCCACCTCGAAGCTCTCGCACGGCAACGTCTCGGCCGCCATGAGGATCAGCCCACCACGCTCGTCACGCACGGCCTCTTCGAGCAGGGCTGGCGATGCCGGGGGAGACATTGGCGTGCTGATCGTGTCGGCGTCAGTGTTGTCGACGTTGCCAGCGTCGGCCCGCCCGGATGGCACGACAAACTCGACTTTAATGGTCCATGCCAGGCTGACACCGGTCGTGACAAACTCGGGCGTCGCGCTCGCCGGGATCGTCGCTGTAAAGACAAAGCGCCGGGCGTACAGAGTCGCCTCCGACAGCGACGCGTACACCTTGCGCGTCACGCGCTGCACACTGGCCTCGGACCGACGTGCCAGGCTCGCGTCCGACACGCGCTCGGCCGTCTCGAGCGCGGCGTGCACTGCGTAGCACCGGACGGCCGCGTCGGCGCGTGCAAAGTCGACCACCATGGTCACCGTCTCGCCCAAGCGGTACGCCGGCCGTGCCAGCATCACCGTCGCCACGTGCCGTCCGTTGCGTGCAATGTCGAACCGGTTGCTGCTCACGCTGCTGTGTGCGTCTGCTGCCTGTGCGCCCGTGCTCTTGAGCACGGCCAGGTCAATGGCCTCGCGCGACGACAGCGACAGGATCGGCCGTGGACCGTACATTGACGCCGACGACGGCCGACGCGACTGGGCCGTCGGCGACAACAGCCCATCGCGCTCCGACTGCTGCCGAAGCAGCTCGTCGACGTACTGCGTAAATGCGTGAATGGTTCCAGTCTCGGTCGTCGTCGTCGTCTCCGGCACCACCCACGGCCGCTCGCGCTCCTTGTCCGACACGGCACGCACCGTCGCCCGGTCCTGTCTCAAGACGTACGGCGTCATCAGGTCGTGCCCCAGGATCTCGCCGTAGCTGTTGACGCTGCCGAGCACACGGAACGGAATGTCGAGCGCACGCACCCGCTGCTCCTGTGCCGACCCCGGCCGCTGCGTCCCAATGACGAGCGAGTACGCAATCTTCATTGCCTTGCCCCGGTGCGTCGGCGGCAGGCCCTTGGGCAGCGGGAACGTGTACTCAAACGTCCGGCTCTCGCCCGGGGCCAGCCGCAGGTCCACAAACAGAACCGACTGTGGTGTGCTCAGCAGAGGCACCGACTTGCTGCTCGCCAGGTCGCGCATCTCCTTGATCGTGCTCAGGTCGCCGCCGCCCAGCAAATCGTTGAGCGACGTCGCCAGGCTGCCCCATCCGAAGCCACGTAGCAGACCGCTGTCACGCCGGTTTGCGGTATTCGTGGCCGCGCTCGTGTCCAGGCCCACCACGCCGCCGCCCTGTCCGCCCACCACCGCCTTGCGCTTGACCGCCTCAAACGGGCCCAGGTCCACCAGCGACCCGTCCAGCGTAAACGACCCTTGCACGTGTGCGTAGCCCATCATGAGCGTCTCTGCCACCGACGGCCTCGCCACACTGCCCGGCCGCGGCGAGCTCGTCGGCATGGGGCCGTGTCCAAACGACGCAACCGACTGACCCGACGCACCCGACTGACCAGTGTGGCCGGCGTGTGCCGCCAGCGACTTGCGCAGAGGTAGTGACGCCCGGTGCTGGTGCCGTCCGCCATGAGCCTGGGCCACGTACTCGCTCGCCAGCGTCTCCGACGAGTGGTTGCTGACCGAGTAAAACTCGCCGCTCGACCGCGGTGTTCCGGCCACGCTCGTCGTCGATAGAATCCGCGCCGACGGCGCCGCGTGCACATTGATGGCCGGTTGTTCAGGTGTGTCCGTGTCCGTCGTGTCCATCTTTTCGGCCATCGGAAACTTGAATTCTGGAAAGCCGTCGGCGGGCGACCGAGGCGACCGGTTTGCACGTCGAGGTACCGGCCCGCCTCCGTTTTGCTGCGTGATTGGAAACGATGCATTGTACAGTGGCGACGGCTGCGACGCAAACGGTGGCCGTGTCGGGTTCGTCGCCGACCGTGGGCCAAACAGAGACGTGCCCGAGCCGGAGCCTGAACCGCCCGAGCTGCCCGAACCACCTGAACCAGCACGGCTAATCTGCAAGCTCGACGCACGCGCGTGGCCCCGGGGCCGGTGCGAGCTCATCTGTGCACCCGACGGAAGCTGTGGCGAGCCCGCCGGCGACCCATTCTGGGCGTGGTTGTGTGCGATGCCGTCCGCCGAGATGGACACAATCGACAGCGAACGCTTGTGGCTGTGTCCCTGTGCCTGAGTCGGGTGTGTTTGTGCCGCTTGTGACATGTCCGGCGACAGTGGCGACGCCGCACCACGAAGCGAGTTGAGCGACGACGACGTGCTTAGGGCGCTGCGATGGACCGGGACCGGCACCGGTCCGCTGACAGAATGGCTCGCACGCTGGTGCCGCCGCGGTGGTGCGAGCGCGTTGCCAAGGGCCGGCACGCGTCGCGCCGATGGCGGGTACTTGTTCTGGTTGGCTTTGGCTCCGGTCTGTGACTGTGTCTGTGTCTGGGCAGGTTCCGGCTTGGCCACGTTGGCAAACGTGATGCGGCAGCGCACCTCGTCGCCCGCAAACACCGTCTGCTCGAACCACCGCACCGATACCCGGATATTGCCCGGGCTGGCGCTGTCGCGGGCCATTTAGTCGGTCGCGGGGGGGCGTGGCATGAGGCACCGGTCGTAGAGTTTTGGGAGTTGTGAGAGTTGTGAGTTGTGAGAGTTGTGAGTTGTGAGAGTTGTCGTGGAGAATCGTCAGTCGTCTGAGAATCGTCCGATTGAAAGCGTCGTCGTAAAGAGAGCCGTCGTCGAATGCGTCGAATGCGTCGAATGCATCGAATGCGTCGAATTGCTTCTCGAGTCGCTCCAGACGAATGCGTCGAATTGCTTCTCGAGTCGCTCCAGACGAATGCGTCGAATTGCTTCTCGAGTCGCTCCAGAGCAATGCGTGTGAGCAGAGGTTGGGTGTCGCAGGGAGGGCTAGAACGAATAGGGTTAGCGCAGTCTTACATAATGCGTTCGTGGGTCCAAGCTGTACGTCATCCAAATACTAAAAGTGACCAACTCCAATTATTATCTCTATCGAGTGTACAACGGGTATACAAATCCAGTCCAAAATAAATTCCAAAAAAATCAAAACCAAAAATCAAAATCAAATAAAAAATCAAAAAAAGACTACTGCTGCTTCCGGTTGGCGGCTCGTGCTTCAATGTCGTCGGCGGGGGGCTGGCCTGGACCTGGCTTGTCGTTGTCGACGGTGTCGGTCCCTGACGCGGCACCACCGGCGACGCCACCGGCGACCGGGTTGCCCTCGGCGTCCTTCTCGGCGGCGGCGGCGGCGGCGGCCAGGGGATGGTGTGTCGGCGCGTAGTTGCTGCGGCGACGGATGCGTGCGCCAAAGACGTAAAAGACAATGGGAATGGGAATGAGGGCGGCGGCGACGCAGCCGAGCAGCGTGCTGGCCCATTCGATGCCCATGCCGTCAAACATGTAGGTGGCAAAGAGCGGGAACCCGGCGCCAAAGAGGGAGCGCAAAAAGGTGTTGCCGGCAATGGCGGACGCGGCAAACATGAGGTAGGCGTCGATGAGGTAGTTGAAGGACTGCAAGAAAACAGACATGAGCCCGAAGCCGGTGAGCAGGCCGGACATGGTTGGGACGATCCAGTGGATGTCGGCGCGGTAGCCGGACCAGCCGAACCAAAAGATGCCGCCGGTAAAGGCGATGCCGCCGGCAATGACCGATGGCAGACGCCACTCGGGCACGGGCACGTTGTTGTTGGCCTGGAGCTTGCGCTGGTACCACGGCTGCTGCAAGAGCATGCTGACGCCGGCAAAGAACTGGCCGACAATCATGCCGAAAAAGGGCAGGCCGCCGACGCCGGGCGTCATGTGGTGGACGCGCTGAAAGACAAAGGGGTAGGCCGTAAGGAAGAGGTAGAGGATGCCGTAGATGAAAGACATGTAGAGCGACAGGCAAAAGACAATGGGCTCGCCAAAGAGCAGGCGCATGGGGCGCGAAAAGTTCTTGCTAATAAGCTCGCGAAAGTCGACCTCGATCTCGTCCTGCTTGGCGTGGATGCCCCAGTTGAGCGTGTGGCGACGCAGGTCGGCCGCCTTGTTGACGAGGATGGTGGGCGGGTAGGTTTCCTCGAGAAAGACGAGGTTCAGGACGAGGCAGGCGGCGCCCATGATGCCCGACAGGTACTGCGTCCAGCGCCAGCCGAGGTACGACGTCGTGATGAAGCCGCCGATAAAGGGCGCGAGCAGTGGGCCCGAGAAGACGGCCATGCTAAAGAGCGTAATGGCGATGCCGCGCGTCCGGTTGTCAAACATGTCGCTAAAGATGGCCGCGACGACGGCCAGCGGACAGGCGCCAAAGAAGCCGGCAAAGAAGCGACAAATGAGCACCGTCTGCAGATCCTTGCCCGTCGCGACGGCAAAGGAAAAGATCATGAAGCCAAACATGCTAATGTTGATGGGCAGCCGGCGGCCCTTGAGTTCCGACAGCGGCGCCCACAGTGTCGGGCCAAAGGCAAAGCCCATGACGTAAAAGGAGACGCCCAGGATGCCGACCTCGGTCGACACGCCAAACTCGTGTGCGACGGCCGCCGTCGCCGCCGAGAAGATGGACGAGGAAAAGGCCGATGTCATGGTGGTGAAGCCGAGGAAGGCGCCCGTAAAGATTTTCTTGCGCAGCGGCCAGTTTTGCGCGTGCAGCGGGTCGTCGGGGCCGTCAAACTCGACGACGTACTGCTCCTGGTCCGGCATCGCCGGCGGGTACGGCTTGCCCGCTCCAAACGCCGGCAGCGGCCGCGACGCCCGCGACCGCGACCGCCGCGTCGACCGGCCCACCGTGCCGCTGTGCTGGCTGCGTGCCGTCGCGATGCGTTCCAGGTGCGTCTGCAGCCGTGCCGGGTCCGACATGCTCATGATGCTCGCCGCACGCGTCGACGGCGCCGGGCGCTGCCGTGCCGTGTCCGACGCCGAGCTCGACGACGACACTGCCGACAGCGGGAATGGAGCAACGCTCTCGCGCGAACGTCGGTGCTCGGAAAACATGTTGGGCGAGGCGTCCTCCTCGGCCGTGATGAGGTCGTTGTCGACACCCCTCGACATTGTGAGTTGATGACTTGTGTCTTGATGTCGATGACTTGATGTCGATGCTCGATGACTTGACTTGATGTCGATGACTTGTGTCGATGATACTCGATCAGGGGTAGTGTGGTGATGAAGAGAAGAAGAGAAGAGAAAGGAGATAGGGGTCAAAAACAGCGAGGAGGTTGTTATACGATGACGGATTGGAAAGCGCGCCTGACGGTGTGATCGCTCCTTCTAAAAAATAAGAACCCGAATAAATGGAGACCGGAAAGAGCGTCCGTCTGGAGTTAGCCATACTCCCGAGAAGGCGGCATCGCGCCAGCCGTGCTGTAACCCGAATAGGAAAGGGCGTGTGAAAAAGCTACAGTGGGGCGGCCATTTTGTTTTCGTTTTTCGTTTTTTGTGTCTCGCTCTTCCACGCTGTTTTCATCCGTGGCATGGAATGCACCGAGCCGACAACGTGGTGACGGAAACGGTGCTCTGGAATGCAGCGTCTCGTTGCACGCAGTCAATCTGCATTGGCCTGCATCGCATCCAGGTGTTCAAGTGTTCAGGTTCAGTGTCCAGGTGACTAAATTTAGAGTAACTCAACTCGGCTCCGCGGAGCATGGACGATGCTCGGTGACGGCGTTTGCAAGCACCGACGTGTATAAAATTTTGATTTCTTTTTATAAATAGACCTCGGCTCTGGCGCGGCTGCCAAGTGTGGATGGATTATTCACGTTTGTAAGCTGTGGGATTAGCTCGGCTGTTCAATACGCTAGCCACGGGGCATAATTTTAGATACTCCGTAACTAGTAAATTACCGTAAAGTACAGTACGGGATTCGCGACGGTCGCGACGGTCGCGACACTCGCGTTTGGTAAGCCATCGTTGAGCACACGACCGGACGCTCGGGCGGGTATACAAAAATAATTAAATATATCCATAGGGCTGCGCGGATGGACCGGTAGTACTGAGTGACAGGTGTGGCGTTTGCGTCACCAAGCAGTCAAACAATTCGTGCATTCGTCACACCCGTATTCGCACGTTTGTAATCCTCCCGTGCTCAAACGACGCTCTCGAACGGCCGAATTAGCAAACCCCGCCCGTCGAATGCAATTTTCAACTGCCGGATTCTCAGAAGATTGTAGGTGCTTCCATGCAGTTTCTAGTTTAGTAAGGCGCTGCCATTGGCCAGAATCTGCTGCGGAGCAGTGATGTCATCGCTTTATCGATTCCAACGATTTCCAACCTCCAATCGAAAAACCAACCAAATCGTATTATCATGACGTGCAGTGCAAGCAGTCGTAAATCTCGTAAATCGTAATGCTAGCGCTTAAACTTGCCGCGCACCGTGCCGTTGGCGATTCCGCGATTCACCATCTCGGCCGCCAAGATGCGTGCATGCTCGTTTGTCAGGCCGTGTACACTGGCGAAAAATTCGCCGTCCAAGGCGATGCGACAGACGGAGCGACGGCCTGGGCCGTTGCGTGCAGTGGCCGAGTCGGGCACGTCGGGCATGTCGACGTCGTCGCTGGGCGGCGGCTGGGTGGGCTGGGCGTCGCCAGATTCGCCGAACTCGCCAGATTCGTCAAAGACGTCCCGAGTGTCCGCCGGCCCGACTGGCCCGACTGGCCCCCCCATGGTCAGCGTCACGACCACGCCCGCGGCCATGGCCTTGATGTACAAGTCCTCGACCGGGTGCATCAGGCCCACGTCCTCGTCAATGGCGCGCCGCAGGCACGGCATCAGCCCGATGCGCTCGAGCACCGCCTCGACCGTCGCCAGCGACCCCGAGTCGATCCATACCGCGCCCAGCACGGCCTCCATCATGTCCGAGTGGTACTTTTGCACGTCGAGCTCCGCGAGCTGGCGCCACGGGAACACGCGACCCGTCCACAGCTCGCGCATAATCTCCTCGCGCAGGCCCGCCAGCCGCTCTTGCGTGCCCGTCTGCAGCTCCACCAGGTCGGCCGTGCCGCCGTGCCGCCTAAAGGCCGACAGCGGGCGGTGGTGCACGACATGCTGCACATTCGGATCGACATTCGGATCGTTGAAGGACGCCTGCGCCTCCTGCGTGGCCCAGACGGTGCGCGTCTCGGCCACCGTCAGCGTCAGCGCCGAGAAACCGAGAAAGGGGCCGTTGACAAAGGCGGCACGCACCCCGTGCATGCGTTGGTGGGTCAGTGCCGGGCGCATCTGTGACATGGCCTTGACCACGATAAAGTCCAGGATCGAGTCGCCGACAAACTCGAACCGCTCCATGCACTCGCAGGCGCTGTCCTGGTAGGACGCGTGCGTCATGGCCTGCAGCAGCAGCGACTTTTTGGTAAAGGTGTAGCCAATCATTTGCTCGACCGGTGCCACGGTCGCCGCCGCGTCCGGCAGGTGCTCCGGCGCCGCCTCGAACAGCAGCTTGCGGCACTCGTCCAGCGTGTGCCACGTGCCGTCGTCCTCGAGGATCCGCAGAGCATCGAGCGCCAGGGGAAGGCCGCCGTCGGTGTAGAACGCGCCGAGCAGTGCCTCGACGACGTCGGCCAGCACCTTGGTCGACATTGTCTCTTGGCTCTCATCCGGGGGCGAAGAGACAACGTCGGCGGCTGCATCGGCGGCCGCCAGCTTGACGCAGTACTCGTTCCAGTTGCGGAGCACCCACGGCTTGGACACAATGTACCGGTCGAGGCCCAGGTCGAGCGCCGCGCGCATCAGCCGCTCGTTGCTCACGTGCCGGTCCTTGTACTTCGAGAGCCAGCCCTCGGGCGCCATCAAATGCTGTGCCGTCATGTTGACCGACACCAGCATCTTGAGCACCGCGTCGCCCAGAAACTCAAACGTCTGGTAGTTGGTCGGCAGCGATGCGTGCCCGGTGCTCAGCGCCGTTGCGACGAGCGACACGTTCTTCACCGGCAGCACGCGCAGCCGCGTCGCCGACATTAGCTCGCTCGCCACCAGCATCACCTCCACAATCTGGTTCATGGCCGGCAAGAGCGAGCCCAGGCGCACGTACGCCACCGGCAGCCGGTCAACGTACAGCTCGTCCGCCGGGATCACCAAGTGGTACTTGCGTCCAGGTTTGTCATCGTCGGCGGTCTCATTTTTGCTGTCATCGGCCTCCACCTCTTCGTCGGCGTCGGCGCCATCTTCGGCCGCATTCTTGGTCCGATGCAGGAACCCGACGACGCGTGGCCAGCGGCGCACCGCGACGTACGGCACGTTGTCGGGCAGCTCCGCATAGTCTTTTGGCAGCTTGCGCACGAGCGACGGCGGGGGCTTCGAGTCCAGGTAGCAGTCGTAGACGTAGGGCGTGCCGGAGGATTTGCGCACGAGGCGCGCCATGTCGGCCGTCGTCGGCTGGCCGTCGGGCCCAAACGTGTCGCGGCAAAGCCGGGGCAGGCCGGCCAGGGCGACGTCGGCCATGCGCAGCACCTCGTTGCGCACGCGCACGCGCACGAGGCGGTGCGCGTCGCCCATGGGCCAGCGGTGGCCGTAGGCGGCCTCGAGCAGCACGGCCGTGTGGTCCGTGGCGTCGTCGTACTCGTGCGCCGGAAAGGGCTCGCCAGGGCCAATGTGCACCGTCCAGGGGTGCACCGTCTCCGCGGTCGTGTAGAGCGAAAAGGGGGCCGGCGGCGACGGCATGGGCGACGGCAGGATCAGGTCGGCCTCATACAGCAACTCACCGTGATCCGCCACGACGCGCATCTGGTGCTTGTAGAGGATGCCGGCCTGGTCCATGTCATCCACAATCGCCCTCCACGCGCGCAGCATCCGAGGCCACGGGCGCCACGGCGCCGATACCTTGGCGACATTGGGCCGTGACGCCACCAGCCGGTCGTCGCGTATCGTTTCCTTTTGCGGCGGCAGCAGGTACTCTGTCAGCAGGCCGTTCTCGTACAGCGCCGTGTACGACTGCAGCGCGGCATCGACAAAGGCGTCGGCCTGCCGGCGCCACGCGTACTTGCTGGAAAAGGAGCGCAGATGCGCCGGCAGTGTCGCGGGCAGCCGGACGTGCGCGCCAAACAGGTCCGTGCCCGGCACCGCGACCGGCAGGTAGATGGGCTGCGCTTGGACGTGCGCCGACGACGACGTGAGCGAGCAAAAGTGCTGCAGGTGGTTGCGGGCGTCGCGCGCCGCGATGCGTGCGTCCGTGTCGCGCGAGCGCAGCGGCGGCAGCAGCTCGGTGGTAATGTCGCTGCCGGCCTCGAGGCTGAGGATGTTGGCCGCGACGCGGTCGGCGTCGTCGTACTGCGTCTTCATCTCCGCCTCGAGCGCCTCCCACTCCTGGTCGAGCTTGGCCTGCTTGGCCCGGTCGGGGTCCTCGGACAGCAGCAGGTGGAACTCGGAGTGCGTCTCGCGTGCACGGCCGCGGCGCTGGATAAAGGCCTTGAGGCTCGTCAGGCGGTCGACGCACACCACAAGGTTGCACGCCGGGACGTCGATGCCCTCCTCAATGACGCTCGTCGCGACGAGCAGGTTGAGTTGGTTGGCGCGGAACGCCTGCAGCACGGCCGTCGGGCTCTTGGGCGCCATGTCGAGCGCGTCGTAAAAGTCGCCCTGCGTGTTGCGCGACAGCCCGACGACGTGGCCGACGTTAAACGACGACGCCAGCGCGGGGTGCACGGACACGATGCGCGTGAGCACGGCGGCCACGGCGCGCTGCTGGACAAAGACGATGCCCTTGGACTTGCTGCGCGTGCCGGACGTGTCGGGGCGGTGCGTGGAGAGAATGTCGACCAGCATGGCCACCTTGGGCGACAGCCCGTCGGTAAACTGTCGGACAGAGTCGGGGTCGTCGACGGTGGGCCAGACGGGTCGCTCGGCCGTGGCCTTGTCGAGGAGAAACTGCAGGAACGGCGCGGTGTCCTGGGCAAAGGGGCGCTGTGCGAGCAATGTGGCGATGCGGCGGATGCTGTGGAAGATGTAGTACTCGGCGGCCCACGGCCCGAGATCGGCAAAGACAGAGAGGGCCTTGCGTCGCAGCGACTGGAACACGGCCATGGCCGCCTTGTACGTCTCGACGTCGAGGGCAGAGCCGGAGCCGACGCCGCCGACCGTGGACACGCCGACCGTGGACGCAAACGCGGCCAGCAGCGCGGGGTCGGGGGTCGAGTCGTAGCGCACACGCTCGAGGCTCGCGAGGTTCGGGCCGTACGCGGGTGCAGGGCCTGGCTCGGGCCGGCACACGTGGCGCAGCGTGACAGGGCGGTTCGTGTAGCGTGCCAGGTCGACGCGGCTGCGCGTGGGCGTCTTGCAGACGGCGTCGAGCGTCACCTCGAGCGTATGCAGGCTCTGGATGTTGCTGTCCTGGACGGGGCTGGCGGTGAGGCCGAGGATGGCGGGCACGGGACGGCCTTGCAGCTTGAGTTCGGTGTAGAATTCGCGCATGATGACGCTGCCGCGGTTCTCCTTGACGCAGCCATGGGCTGCCGGTTAGCAGACGAAAAAAAGAGACGAAAAAAAAAACGCACCCTCGTCAAAGATGAGCAGGGATAGGCTCTCGAGACTGATAAACGCGTGGCTCAGTGCGCCATAGAGCACGTCGGGCGTCGACACGACGTAGCGGACGTTGAGCAGCGCGGCGTCCCAGGTATCCTTACGCCAGGCATCCGTGTTGCTCTCGCCCGTAATCAGCTTGCCCTGGAACGCGGGCAGGTTCGCAGAAATGACGCGGTACTGCTGGCCGCACAGCAGGACGGTCGGCGCAATGAACCAGACGAGGCGTGCGTCCGACGACCGGCTGAGCTCGTGCTGCATGCGCAGGATGGCTCTGTGCAAAGGTCTGGTTAGGACTGGGACTGGGTCCTGGAGGCGCGGCGTGCAGCTCATGTGGGCAGGCTTACATTCTAGTCTTTCCGGTGCCGGTGTCCATCTGCTCGTCAGTCATGCGATCGCGACCACCCGCTGCAGTGATGACCTACCGCGACAATGATGTTTTGCCGGAGCGACTCGTGAAACATTTCGATTTGGTAGGCGCGCGAGATTGTGTCGCCGGCTCCGGCCGCGTCCGCGTCGCCATCCTCATCGCCAGCCACGACAAAAGGGGCAGCTTCCGAGCCATCACGGACCCCGGTGGGGCTTTGGACGGTCTCGGAAACGTCCTCATCGTGGTGGCCCTGCGGTTCGTCGTCGGCCTCGAACATGGCGAGGCGGGTTGTGGTATGGGCGCCGTCGTCGTCGTCGGCGTCGTCGTTGTATGGGCCAAAAGAGAGAAAAGAGAGAGAAAAGAGAGGAGGGTCGGGAAGAGGCAGGCAGGCAGGATGAGCCCGATCAGCCTGGACGGCCCAGGTAATCAGGCGGCAGAGGCGGGCGGGTGGGTGCTCTGCCGTGTGCAGAAGGAGGGGTCAGGCTGACCTTCCGCATGCACTTGGGCGGGCGGGCGCGGTTTCCGTGCGTGATGAGGGAGAAGGTGCAAAGGAAGTCGCCGTGAATGAGAGAAGGCGCAGTCCAGCGCAGTCCGAGACGATCGCTAGCCGTCAATTAAATTGAATTACACAAGTGGCAAGTGAGGCCGACTGGTGGGGCACGGCAGTCGGTCCACCGAGCCACTATAGTTTACTTCCAGCACGAATACGGACGCTTCCACAACAATGCAAATGACGTGCAAACAAGATGTGCAATAAATAGCAATAGATCCAAATAATATACAAGATGCCTATATAGTACCGGGATACAAACCGGGATACAACCGACCATCCAGTCCTAGTTTCCGACTACCGTCCGTCCAATCTCGTTGGCCGCCAACGCATGGAGACAAGCCTTGCCCGATCTCGGCCACGCATGGACAAGTCCACCTCCACCTCCGGCTAGCGCCGGCTCTTGTTGCTGAGCTCGACGCTGCTGTAGTAGGCGGCGCCGACGAGGGCGATGAGCATGCCGATGCCGTTGGCGGTGCCGACGTGGACGCCAAAGAGGGTGATGCCGAGCAGGACGGTCAGGCTCTGCTTGACGTTGGCACAGACGGTCATGGTGAGGGCGCCGGCGACGCGGTTGGTGCTGAATGAGGCAATGTTGAGGGCAAACGCGAGGGCGCCGTTGCCGGCGAGCGCGAGCAGCATGCGTGGGTCGGGCGCAAAGGAGGAAAAGTTGTCGGTGATGCGCACGACCTCGCCCGACAGCAGAGCACACACGAGGGCCTGGGCACACGCGAGCGGCGACATGCGCAGCAGCGACTCGAGCGGCGACAGGGCGAGCGGGCCCGTCATGATCCGGTTGGTCGCGACCGTCTTGGCGGACGCGAGCAGGACGCCCAAGGCGGTGAGCACGAAACCGGCGGCCGAAAAGTAGTAGTCGCCGTACGTTGCGAGCCCGACGCCGCAGACGACGGGCACGAGCGAGAGGTACGTGCGCAGCGAGTACGTGCGTCCGTAGCGCACGCGGTAGATGAGCACCGTGAAGACGGGACAGGTCGACCGCATAATCTGGTGGAAGGGGATCGAGACCATGGCCAGCGACACATTGGACACGGCAATGTTGATGGTAAAGAGGACGGAAAAGGCGAGCAGGACCGACTCGTCGCGCCGCGACAGCGTCGTGCGCGTGACCGTGCCACGCGCCTCGAGCACCGAGCAGCCGACCGACGCGGCGCCCGCGTGGATCGCCGTCAGCAGCCACGGGTACGCGAACCGACCCAGGATGCTCTTGTTGTACAGCGTCAGCGCCACGTTGCACGCAAAGTACGCCGCCAGGTAGCTCCACTTGGTCGCCGCCGACACGGCGTACTCGGCCTCGGGGCCCGTCGGCGCCTTGGGTTTTTCGCGCGCGTCGGCGTCGGGGGGGGGCTCGAGAATGCCGTGCGTCGTGCCCGTCGGCGCCATGAGCCCGGTCTGCGCCTCGACGTCGTCTTGGAGGCCCATGCCGGGAGGTGCGAGTGTAGGCTGGCGGTGCAGCGTGCACAGGGAGTTGTTTGGTCGAGGTTGAGTGACCGTCTTCTCTTGGAATGGACTGGACTGACTGGACTGACTGGCTGGACTGGAGGAGTCGACGTTATGAAATGATAGAAATGATGGAAATGATGAAATGATGTGGATGAAAATGATGTGAATGATGTGAATGACGGTATCGCAAATGACGCCAAAGCAAGCGCAGTAACGATTAAGACAGAAGCGCAGAGCGGGAGGTTGTCGGATGGTCGAGAACGAATGGAAAAAGACGACAAAAAGACGACAAAAGACGACAAAAGACGACAAAAGACGACAAAAGAGGGACAAACGAAGCAAAGGCCCACGAAATGCAGAATAGTGATGTCAGGCCTGGGCCATGTGGGCTGCCTGGGGTAGTCACAGAGCGCCCAGCCCCTGGCCTACGGAGTACGGAGTACTCGGGAGACTGCACATATGGAGTAAATATAGTGATTCAATTAAGCAAACGCGCTAAATTGTTGACAGCAGAGCTCTTCACCATCCGGCGCTAGTGGCTGACACGCTGCCAACATCTTGTCACCAACATCTTGTCACTGTCATGATTTGTATTTCCGGTCTCCGTACGCCGTACACTACACCGGCCAGGCGACACTCGCTGTGCAGCTGTTGGCTTGAAGCTTAACTTGTTGACGAATTTCATGGGAAGAGTGGGCCCACCAGAGACATGGAAGTCAGACGGAAGCCTGCCTCTGTAATTTAGTCAATTACAGGGTCTTTAACCCCTAACCCTTTTGACTCTTCACGCTGAACTGTTTCGGTTTGGCGTTGCGCCGAGCCGGCTGATCGGCACCCGGGCGGTCTTTTCAGCGTCGCAGCAGCATGGGTCGACGCGCTTCTAGCGTGCAGATATTGGTTTCTACGGAGTAAATTTAGCGACTGCACTGTCGCAAGGAGTTGTAAAATATTTAAGGCCAGGTGTCCAAAGCTGGTCACGACGGCCATGGACTTGCTTGGACTGCCCTGCGGGCAATGCCTGTCTAATCAATTTGATATACATTTACGATTCATAAAGCACATCTCACGCAGCACACATCACCGCTCGTGTTGCCGTACAATTCATGGACGCTGCGTCGTCTGCAGTACTCTATATTTAAGAAGGAGCCGGTGAATCACCGCCTGGCCGTGGCTGCACGTAGGACTGCCAAGCCGCAAAGCGACACCTCGTGTCTGTGTCTTGGCGATGGCTGCAGCACACGACGCGTGCAGCTCGTATCGCGGCCTACAGGAACAAAACAAGAAACAGAGTTGTAAGTATTATATTTAAACCGGGGACACTGCCGCAACAGCCAATTGCATGACCAGATTGGTATCTATCGACAAATGAAAAAGTCTGCCCAGCCAGAGGCAGTGGGAACCAACAAAAGCCGGCCGGCACAAGGACGCGGGAAAAGACGCAGGACGAGACAATGACGAAAAGCAAAAAGACCGGACAAACAAACGCCGTTTTTGGTTCGATTCGCCGATCGGCCGAGTCGAGTGTAGATGATGCAGATTCGAGAGATGGAGAAAGAGAAAGACAGAGAAACGAAACGAGAAACGAGAAAAGACGAGACGGCGTTACGCCGAGCCGGCGACGGCTGGTGCTGACTGCACGGCCGGGGCTGACTGCACGGCCGGGGCTGTCTGCACGGCCGGGGCTGGAGGGGCCGCAGCGTTGGCGGCCTCGTCCTCCTTGGCCTTGCGCTCGTCGTCCTCCTTCTTCCGCTGGCGACGGTCCTCCTCCGCCTTGGCGAGCTCGGCCGCCTTCTTTTCGTCCTCGAGCTTCTTGCGCTCGTCCTCCTTCTTCTGGCGCTCGGCGGCCTCCTCGGCGATGCGCGCGTCGTCGAGCAGCTTGCGCGTGTCGACCTCGTACTGCTCCCAAAACTGCGCGACCTCGGCCTGTAGCGCAATCGTCGTGTTCGGGTTGTTCCACTCGGGCAGCAGCGCCTCGGCGCGCTCGAGCCACGGGCCCATCCAGCTGTCGCGCACGCCCTTGGTGCCGGCAAAGTGCACCAGCATGTCGCCCTGCATCACCTTCCACGGCTGCACCTTGTCGCCGCGCCCGTCGTCAAAGATCTGCGTCGTCCCATTGTCAAACTGCTCGGGGCGCATGTTCTCGCCAAACAGCCACTTGCCGTCCGCGTAAAAGGCGTTGTTGACCGGCAGCGAGTTGAACCAGCGCATCGGCACCTTGGCCCAGTGGTTGAGGTGCATCGTGAAATCGGCCGCGAGCGGCGACTCGCTGCTCGTCAGCAGAAACTGGAACGCGCTCTGGTCGCGGAACCGGTCCTTTTTCGTGCGCTCCCGCTCGTACATGGGGTACGCCAGCACGCCCGACAGCATCGACGCCGTCCACGGGTGCACGCGCAGCGCAAACGCGCCCGAGTTGAGGCCGTCCCAGTTGGCCGCAATCAAGAGGTGCACGTCGGACAAGATGTCGCTCGAGTCGGGCGGCAGAAACGTCTCGAGGCGCGTCGACGGGTTCAGGATGGCCGTGTCGCCGTCGAACCAGCTGGCCGTTAGCATCGCTCAGGTAAAAGACGAAGAGACGAAAGAAAAAAAACGCACAAAATCCACTGCAGGCGCTCAGTCTCCGGCTTCAGCAGCTCGGCAATGACGAGGGCGAGGAGAAAGGCGGGCTTCGTGTACGCGCCCGAGCCGCGTTTCATGCGGTCGTTGTCAATCAGGCTGCTGACGACCTCGCGGTCCGCAATGTAGTGCGGGTACCCGTGCATCTCGTTCTGCACCTGGTGCGTCTTGAACGCGCGGTGCACGACGGGAATGTCGAGCGCGTTGACGGCGACGCCGACCTTGGCCACCTTGGCCCACGGCTTTGTGCCGCTCGGCGTCGTCGTCGGGTGGATGTTGAGCAGGTGCGACGCTGCCGAGCCGTCGCCGCTCGGTGCCAGGTCGCCATTGAAGCCGGCGTACGCGCCGCACGCTGACGCCGCAAAGTCGACAGGGCGCAGGTAGTTGATGCACAGGTACGTGATCAGTATTGACGTCACGAGCCCGAGCAGCCGCGTCGGCCGCTGGAACGTCTGGATGAGCATGGCGTGTTTGTGTAGAGACTGGGTGCGGCGCAGCCGGTGTCGTGGATGAGGCTTTGCAGTGACGTTTCCCCTTTTGCGCTCTGCGCTGTTGCGCTGTGCGCTGTTGCGGTGCGTTCGGGGTTCGCTGGGGCGCTGGGGCGCTGGGGGCCTGAGGCGGTGGCCTGCGTCCGCTGGAATCGGGTCGGGTCGGGTCGGTGCGCACGGGTCCGTCTACGTCAATGTACGTCAAGACGTCAAACAATGGGCGCAGTCGAGAAACACGAGTCGAACGTCTGTTGGTGTGGAAAGGGAGATGGCCCAACGAGATGGAGAACAGATGGGAAAGGAGAAGACGTCGACGTGGAGGGGCCACAAGGACGACAGAACAATGGAGCTTCTGCTATAGCGCGTACGGCGCTGTGCACCAGCCGCTGCGCTAGCAGCGTGAGCCAGGGGCGAATATGCAGCTGTAAATATATTTATAGGGCGAGTGGAGATCCTGCCAAATGGACGCTCTCTCTCCAGCGCTGGTCCATGACTGTGCCATGTCTCGCAGCCTTTTGTCTGGATTGTCTGACACGGCCGTTCTGTCCGTTCTGTAGCAGTCTTTGTGGACGGTCGGCTGACGGGGCATTCTGTAACTTATGGAACACAGAGGCCACAGTCTGTCGTTGGTGCTGCGTCCATTGATGACACGCATGCCTGTACAGCCTGACATTGCTGTGCCGGGCGGCGTTGCACGGTGCATTTCGTGTACTCGTCAAGAGGTCGAGCCCGGCACCCGCCCGGGACGGCGACGGAGCTGGACTACATTACAAGAAAGTCCGCAGGCGGCCGCGTTCCGTTGCGTCTCAGTAATCTCAAGTCGCGATCACGGCCATGCCACCATTCCGGCTCCAGGTACCCATTCCTCGCTCCCCCACGATCAGTGCTGCGTGGAAAAAGAACATACCACCCCAGACCGACGGACGCGTGTCCAACCGGCCTGGGAACGGCACGGCAAACCGACCCCGGTTGTGGAATCGTCATGTATATTTAAATGGGCAGCAACGGAATTTTTCTTCTAGAGGTACCTGCCATCTCGCCAAACAGAGCGACTCTGCACTGTAAACTACTCCGTACAGCATCGCAATGGCCTGCCACACACTTCGAGAGTGTGCCGTAAGCCCCCGCAGGTGGCTTGCCAAGCACTGAAAATGAAAATTGGGGTTCCTGTTGGCGACAGCCAGCGCTGGAAGTTGGAAGCTCTAAGTTTAAATATAATATGGTAGGCGGCCTGGGCAAAAGGCAGGCAAAAGGCAAACTGCAATTTAGCCGCGATCCACGAAACTGGATTTGGTGTATCAGCAGAGCCAAACTACCAAGTGGCTATAATATGAGAGGACCGGATGAAACCGTTGCGTACGCAGCAATTACGGAGTATAAATTTCAAAGTTGCCTGGCTGTTGCATCGCGTTGTGTGAGCGCTTGGCCTTGCCTGGTCGTCTTGGCGCTGGGTGGGAAAGGGTTGTGAACGAGGCACAGCACAGAAAACGACAGAGACCGCAGCGCCAAGACATTGTCGCCCCAGTTTCGAGGCGATATCACCACACGGCACAAACGGGTCCTAAGGCTGAACTACCAGGAACGAGAGCACGGTGCCGGCGTGTTTTGAGCTTTCCGTGGCTAACTGTCGACAAAAAGGAGTCGAAGCCAAAGGGACAGAGTATACTTGGTCGGTTGCTATTGGCAGGCTATTCTGGTTTAGGGCATAAAGTGAGATGATATTGACGAATACGAATCAGCCCGACGACGGTCAGGGGAACGGGCCGTGCAATGCTGCCGTGTCGTGCTTCTGCAGTGCAAGTATGCCTGTCATCAACTCTATTGGCGTCGCACGGCATAAAGGCTTCGCGGCCTTGTTTTCGTATGCTGCCTAGACGCACGGCGTCAGACAAACCGGATCGTCTTGCAGCAGATTATGCACGCATGCACGGTGATCAAGTTGTGAAACGCATGTGCAAGGCGCGTGGACTGGTGGGAGGCGCTCAGCGGGGAGCGCTAAAACTCACTGACAGGCCGCTATGGCCGCTAAAGGCCGCTAAAGTTGTCGAACCCGCTGTAATTTACTCCGTAGAGAGCGCTGAAGACAGACGCCGCGACTGTGCCACCCACTCAGCAACCTGGACCCTGGGCCCGACCATTGGCAATATGTTTTGCCTATTTTTATCGTGGTTCGCGGCCTCTTCATTTCGTCGTCGTCTCGGCTCGCACGGAACAAAAAGTCGAACCACGTCGTCACTTGCAATATCCTCTGAACAGGGACGCCACGCCACACTGGCTGCAGGGAAGGCGTGTCTGACAGACGCCCTGGCCTTGTGAAACGGTTGAGCTGTCGGCTGCGAGGCCGCCGTCTTGGTATGGTCAGTTCAGTCGCAGAAGCAAGGGTCAGCCGGAAATCCGAGGCGTCCGCGTCAGACGTCTGAATATTACTCCGTAGACCTGTACGGAATCGTATGCTATTAATACAGACACTGTCTTGAAGGTACTCGGAAAACCGAGTCACCGCGTTGACAGTATATTTACAAGCAAAATTCGCAAGCCGTCGTAGTATAAAAATGGTCAAAATTAAAAGAAATGACCGCCACGCCAAAAAGCAAAAAACGACCCCCCTGGGACTCGAACCCAGAATCTTTGCCATCGGAAAGCAACACCTTACCATTAGGCCAAGGGGCCGATCGTTCTTGAAAGTCGCAACGCTAGTGTTGCTTATGACCAGCTATTCGGAGCATCACTTTAGTGCATATTGCATAAATATTATTTGGACAAAATTGAAACGTACTGCACTCTTCCTGGCCACTCAAAAAATACTTTACGTCACAATGCTCCTTTGAATTTAACGCGTGACCAGGACTTGGTCCTTATCCCCGGAGAAGCAAAGGACATCGCCAAACCTTGAATTGACAAGAAGGACCAAGAAGGACGTAGTGCTTGTATGCGCATGTCCATCCTGCTCCTTCACCCAAGCAGGGAAACTAGAAACTGGTGATCCTTCTGGCTTCGAATGCTATAGCTCAAAACTGCTCCGATTACATCATCGATTCCATCTCTTGTAGTATAGTGGTCAGTATACGGGCTTGTCACGCCCGGGACCCGGGTTCAATTCCCGGCGAGAGAGCTTTTTGCCGCTTGTCGCTTTTCTCCTGGTACGGTGTCGCCAACACCGATCAGACATGACACGTTTTTTTTAAACTCTTATTAAGTATTCCTTCACTGACTACTGTTTCTCGTTCTTTGACTTAAATTAGTTCATGCTTAGCCGAGTGCTTTTTAAAAACAACCTATCATAGAAAGACAGAAATCTAAAGAAAATCCGTTCAAAACCTAGAAGATGCAATCGCTAAAACATACCATAGCGCTTAGAAAGGTGCTGTGGGACACTTGGGCGAGACCTCTTTCCGCGATCAATTCACTGCACGAAACGGCAGTTGACGTGATCAGGACTGGCCGTTGTCCTTTCCGCTGCAAACCCAAGGGCTTCCGAATACAGCATCGCGCGCCCGTGAAAGAAGCCGCATTCAGCATGGCGCATCGCTGCTGCGCCGAATGGTCGAGGTGTAGTTTCCTAATTCGGCGTTGAGGTGATGCAGCGGGACCGCTTTTGGTGCTGCCCCGTAGCGTAGTGGGCGTCCAGCCAATGCGGGGTTCAAATTCTGTCGAGTCATCCACTGACGCGAGCACGACAGCGCAGAACACAGCACTTGCCACTTCCACTCGACAACACAGACCGACGCACCAACACGTTCCGCGGTGACACTCTCGGCGCTCTCGACCAGGCTGGATGACTGCGACCGTGGCACGTTTGCACTCGCTGCCCCGACTCTCGCGCCTTGGACACGCTCTACGACTGACCAACCGACACGTCTCCCTTGTCCCGATCCGGACGACTCCCCATCCTCGCTCGACTCTGTCCTTGCCGGCCCTTTCCTTTTCCTCTCCTGCTCCCCCCTTTCGCACCCACTCGACGCACGCTTGCTGCACGAACATGTCTACCTCAAACGCGCCCGCGACGGGCATCACGGTGTTCAACTCGCTGCAGCCCGGGGCGGCCGTTCCGTTTGTGACCAAGGACGACGGCGTGGTGTCGTGGTACTCGTGCGGCCCGACGGTGTACGACCTGAGCCACATGGGCCATGCACGCAACTACGTGTCGACGGACATCATCCGGCGGATCCTCATGTTCTACTTTGACTACGATGTCAATTTCGTGATGAACATTACCGATGTCGACGACAAGATTATCATCCGCGCGCGGCGCAAGCGGCTCTTTGAGCTCGAGGTGGCCAAGGGCCACGACGCGGCGGCTGGCGCGGCGCTGGTGGCGGAGGCGTTCCGGGCGTACGCCGAGGCGAACCTGCCGCTGCTGGCCAACGAGACGTCGGCGCTGACGGCGGCGAGCTACGCGGCGGCACGCGACGCGGTGTACGGCGGCGTGCTGGCGGGCGGCACGCTGTCGGGCGAGGGCAAGGCGGGCGACGCCGAGGCCAAGACGAAGATGCACCTGGCCAACATGGACGCGGCGGCGGCGGCGATGGGCGGCCCGAGCGACGGGCTGCTGGCGGGCGCGGAGGAGGTGCTGCTGCCGTACCTGGACGGGCTGTACAAGGAGACGCTGGACATGAGCGACCAGAGCATGTTTACCGAGGTGACGCAGCAGATGGAGCGGCTCTTCTTTGACGACATGGACGCGCTCAACGTGCTGCGGCCGGACCACATTACGCGGGTCAGCGAGTACGTGCCCAAGATTGTGACGTTTATCGAGGGCATCCTGGCCAAGGGCTTTGCGTACGAGGCGAACGGGTCGGTGTACTTTGACATTGAGGCGTTTGAGCGGGCGGGCAACGTGTACGCGCGGCTGCGGCCCGAGAGCAAGAACGACAAGGCGCTGCAGGACGAGGGCGAGGGCTCGCTGTCCAAGAGCCTGGCGGGCAAGCGGCGGGCCGGGGACTTTGCGCTGTGGAAGAAGTCGAAGCCGGGCGAGCCGTACTGGCCGAGTGCATGGGGCGCGGGCCGTCCGGGGTGGCACATTGAGTGCTCGGTGATGGCGTCGGACAAGCTGGGCGAGCAGATGGACATCCACTCGGGCGGCATCGACCTGGCCTTTCCACACCACGACAATGAGCTGGCGCAGAGCGAGGCCTTCTTCTACAAGGGCGAGGGCCGCGGCGGCGAGCACCACTGGGTGCGCAACTTTTTCCACATGGGCCACCTGTCGATTGCGGGCAGCAAGATGAGCAAGTCGCTCAAGAACTTTCAGACGATCCAGGACGCGCTGGCGACGACGTACACGGCGCGCAGCATGCGCATCGTCTTTCTGCTGAGCCGGTGGAACGACGGGGTGGAGATTTCGCCAGACATGCGCAAGCAGGCGAGCAGCTGGGAGACGACGCTGGACAATTTCTTTACCAATGTCAAGGCGCGCACCGGCGAGGCCAAGCTGCAGGCCCTCACGTTGGGCGAGGCGTCAAAGCCGTCTGAGACGAAGCCGGCCGCCGACGACGCACTCCAAACGGCGTGTGCACGGGCGCAGGGCGAGCTGGACGCGGCGCTGCGCAACTCGTTTGACACGCCGGCGGCGATGCAGGCGCTGCTGCGGCTGGTGCGCGACGCCAACGTGTACATGTCGGGCGACGCGCCGGGCGTGAACCTGGCGGTGGTGGAGGCGGTGGCCGGGTTTGTGACGCGGTTTGTGGGAATGCTGGGCCTGGACCCCGAGGCGCAGCCGCCGTACACGGCCCACAAGATTGGCTGGGGCGCGCCGAACCCGGTGCGGCGCGACGCGGGCGGTGCACGGGCGGCGGCGGTGCAGGACCCGGGCGCGGCGGTGCAGCCGTACAGCGCGGCGTACGCCAAGGCCAAGGGCGACGTGGCGGCCCTGGGACTGACGGAGGAGACGGGTCTGGCGGCGCTGCTGGCGGAGCAGCAGCCAAGCGTCGAGTTTTCGCGGCTGGTGGCGGCGACGACGACGACGACAACAACAACGCTGGACACGGAGCAGCTGGCACTTCCCTATGTGCGGGCGGTGTCGGCGTTGCGCGACGAGCTGCGTCGCGTGGTGGCGGCCGGGGGCGAGGCGGCGGCGGCACACAAGGCGTCGATTCTGGCGCTGTCGGACCGGATCCGCGACTACGACCTGGCGGAACTGGGCGTGCAGCTGGACGACCAGGCGGACGGACGGCCGAGCCTGGTCAAGTTTGTGCCGGCGGCGCGACTGATTGCGGCGCGCGACGAGAAGGCGGCGGCGGCGGCGGCCAAGGCGGCGGCCAAGGCGGAGGCGGCGGCGGCGCGTGCACGTGCCGAGGAGGAGAAGTGGGCCAAGGCCAAGGTGGCGCCGACAGCGCTGTTTACGGGCGACGCTGCGTTTGGCGCGTTTGACGCAGACGGGCTGCCGACGCGGCTGGCCGACGGCAGCGACGTGCCCAAGACGCAGGCGAAGCGGCTCAAGAAGGAGTGGGAGCGCCAGAAGAAGCTGCACGAGCAGTACCTGGAGAAGTTTGCGTAGAATTCACCGGACGGTTTGGCATAGTTGACAGTGGCACGTGACTGTAAGGGTACTGACTGAAAGGTTCGTGAATAAAGGGCACGTGATTGAAAGGGTACGTCTGTAAAGGGTACGTAAAGGGTACCCGGTAAACGACACGTGACGTAAAGGACACGTGAGGGGCACGTGATCTAGGTAAGAATGAAATATTACTCGCTCGTGCCAGTCGTTTTCGTCGACTTCCGCGTTCCTGGCGGTGGCTTTCAATCTAATTCAATCTACACTTCTGCGATCGTCTTCACGGCCAAGCGTGTTGGCAATGCACATGACGGTGTTGGCTGAGTCTGTCTGTGACGATGTTTGCACAGCATGGCCGTGTGAGCGTCTGTCTTTGCCGACCATGTGTTCAGCGCGCCGACCAATAGCAAAGAGACGCAGCACGACGGCAAGCCCTTGCCGAACGAGGAACAGAGGAAAATGGCAGGGCGTTGGCGTGTTTGAAAGGATCCTGCTGCCACGGAACGTGTTTGCGTGGCCGCTGTAAAAAAATGTAAAAAAAATGCGTGGCTGGCAATATTCTAGACGGGTCCAGAACTGGGCATTCCTGGGTCGTCTGCCAAGCGCCGAGCATCCTGTAGGCTGGCCAGAAGCCAAGGCAGCGCAACAGCCATGGCAAAACCAGAAACCCGGATCCAGAGAATGGCGAAAGCTGAGCGTTCTGGACTCACAGTTAGTTTTGGACGCATTTGTCTGATCCCAGTAAATATTTTCACTATAAAAAGTTAAAAAGTGGAGTAAATAAAAACAAAAGAAATATAAAAACATAAAAATACTCTTTGGCCCAGCTCTCCTGTGATTTCGGCGGTGAAACACCTACCGCTGTCATTTTTCGTGGCACAACCGAGCGCTGCACTTACGGTACGGAGATATTTATTTATATACCCTGGCAAGCTGACGACTGTTCGGAAACAAAGCGCCACGCGCCGGGAATAGAGTGGGTGCTGCACGGCGAGAATGCGTTGGCCGTCGTATGCGTGGTCAGGAACAAAAGCAAATCAAACGGGTCGACGGATCAGCCAGGGTCGATGCATGAGAACAGGTTGCGTGTTTGATTGCAGGAGCACACACTCTTTACTCTTCACCCACGAAAAAGTTTGCACGAAAGGGAAGCAATTGAGTCATCCAGAGTAAGGCGACCAGCGTGGCACCAAACAACGACCTGATCGGCCTGCCTGCCGATCCGATCAGCCTTATTCTCCGTCGACTGACGCAGCGTGTGCGACGACTTTTCTGAGAACAGGTCAAGTAGAAGTAGTTGTAAATAAATAGAAATAGGGGTACCCAAGACCCTGGCGCCATGCAGGTACGGAGTAAACCACTTTACTAGCGCCAAAGGATCAGCACGGGCCACCTGAGCGTAGCGTGTGCCTGGGCCTGGCCTGGCCGGATTCAGCGTTTGCACCGTCCAACGTGCAGTAAATATACTCCGTACGCACTGGCCTGAACAGGCCTGAAACACGCCACGGCGCGAACAAAAAAGCAAACGCGACTTGGACCAATATTTACTTATATATTTCATATATTTTTACTTGAATCTATTTAAATTCAAATATATTACTCGTACAGCGCTGACAGCTGTTCAGCTCTGTCTGGCTGACTGTCGGAAAGTTGGCCGGAGGAAGAGGAGCAGGCAAGCGAGTGTACCGCCGTGATGCATCCTCTCGTCTGCCTCGTGCACCCATCATGGCAGCGGGAACGCACGCAAGGGGCGGCAGCGGCCCCTTAATTTTGGCCGGCAGGCGCCGTGGCGTGTGGCCAGGCATGCACCGCGATAAAGCGACCGACGGACGCCAAGCCAGGATGCAGGGTGCGTGCCAGAGCCAGACCCGTCACGCTCTTCTCGTCGAACGAACGCTGCATGCCAGTCGGTATATATCGTCTTGGCTCCCGCATGCACGTTTCTGCACTTTTCTTCTCTTTCTTTTCTTCTCTTTTCTCTTTTTCTTCTTCTCGTCTCGCTCTCCACCGTTGCCCAACCTCGTGGCTGTCCACGCACATTCCTTTGTCGCTTTTCTTCGTGCGGCCGTCTTCACGACGTTCATTCTCTTCATTCTTTCGTATACATTTTCGTATATATACCTCGTTCGTCTGTCCGTCCCAGCGACGCTCAATTTTCTCTTTTTCTTCACTTCTCCCTCTCTTTTTCAGTTCTCTTTTTCAGTTCTCTCTCTTTTCCACTTCTCCCTCTTCTCTCTCCCTCTCTCATTCTCTCTCTTCAGTCGACATGCTCCGCCTGCTGGCCTCGCTGGTCATGGCGGCCGCTGTGCCGGCGGCTGCCAAGGACACGCGCACGTTTGCCGTGCTGCGCTTCCACGGCGACGGACCGCTCACGACGGGCCGGTCGGACCCCATTGTCGACCCTGGCAAGGTATCGGCCCACGTGCACACGGTGCAGGGCGCCAACGGGTTCGGCAACGCGGCGACGGGCGAGGACCTGCTCGCGTCGACGTGCTCGACGGCCAACCTCAAGGCCGACAAGTCGGCGTACTGGATGCCGTCGCTCTACTTCCACGACGCGGCCAACAACACGTTTGAGCCCGTTCCGCTGTCGTACATGAACGTCTACTACTTCTTCGAGGCCACCGACGACGACATCAAGCCCTTCCCCGTCGGCCTCCAGCTCGTCGCCGGCGACGCCAGGGCCCGCACCGCCCCGGCCTCGGGCGACACCCAGCTCGACGCCGCCAAGGGACCCATCCAGCCCGCCCAGTTCACGTGTCCACGCCTCGACTACAACGTCCCTTCGTACCCGGCCAACTCCGACGGCAGCATGGCCGGCATCGCCGACTCCGTCAACAAGGGCGCCGGCGCCGGCTTTCCGTTTGCCGAGTGCAACCAGTTTGCGTCGCCCCTGCGTGCCGACCTCCACTTTCCGTCGTGCTACAACCCCGACGCCGGCCTCACCGACTACAAGAACAACGCGGCCTACCCGAGCGACGCCGGCAGCGGCAAGATGAACTGCCCCGACGGCTGGCTGCACTTGCCCCATCTCTTTTACGAAATGTACTGGAACACGCCCCTGTTTGCCGGCCGCTGGACCCCGGGCGGCGACAGCCAGCCGTTTGTCCTGGCCAACGGCGACGCCACCGGCTTCTCCCTGCACGGCGACTTTATGGCCGGCTGGGACGAGGACGCCCTGCAGCACATTATCGACACCTGCGACGCCGGCAGCGCCGGCATGGACAAGTGCCCGGGCGTCGAGACCGTCCTCCAGGGCGAGTGCCACATTGACAACCCCAGCCCAGAGGACATTGAAGGGCCCCTGACCGCCCTGCCGGGTGACAACGCCATCTGGGGGTGGCAGTACGGCGGCATGAACGGCGAGGCCCCAGGCTCGTCGTCGTCCAAGTACTCTTCGACCTCGTCGTCGTCGACCTCGACCTCGACCTCGTCGACATCCTCGTCCTCGTCGTCTGTCAAGTACTCGTCGACCTCGTCGTCGACCTCGTCGTCATCATCGTCGTCGGTCAAGTACTCGTCGACCTCCTCGACCTCCTCGACCTCCTCGTCCTCGACATCGGTCAAGTACTCGTCATCCTCGACCCGCACTCGCTCTAGACCGTACGCTGGCAACGACTATGCGGCCACTGACGTCCCCATCGCCGCCAACGCCGCCGTGACCTCGTCCGAGACCACGCCCGAGCCGACGCCTGAGCCGACGCCCGAGCCGACGTCCGAGTCACCCGTCTCGCTCGTCACCGTCATCGTCACGCGGTCCACCGTCACCGTCACCGCCGGCGACTGCAAACCCACGCGTGCCCCTGACTTTGTCGCCGCCCGCAGCTCGGCCGAGCCCACGACCACGTCGTACACCACGCGCACATCGACCGTCACGTCGACCACGACGACCACCGCCACCACGGCGCCCACGTCGCACGCCCGCTTCCGTCGTGCACCCCACGGCCGCCGTCGGCACCAGCACCGCCACTAGTGCCGCCTGCTTTCTACCTTCCATGTGCTGCGCTGCCGCCCCTTTCGTCCGCTATGCGTCCTCTTCTTCTCTTCGTACACTCGTTCTTCCACTTTACCTTTCTTTCTTCTTTCCTTCTCACGCTCGTTTCTCCCATTTACGCACGCCCGCCACGCGGTTTGGATTCTCCTGTCCACTTTGATACCTACGATTTACGACCGACTCTGCCGGCTTGGATTTTTTTGTACATTACTTTCGGGGCTGGATGGTAGCCACACAATGCAGTTATACGTCTTGCCTTGCAATGTGATGTTATAAAAGTGTGACATCTCGTGACGAAACATGTCAAGGAGGGGATTCTTTAAAAGGGATACCTCGTGCCGTTCAGAAGGATCATGATTACAACGATTGGACTGCTAGACAGGATCGGGACAGGCATCCGCTATCGAGCCTTTTGCCTCTCAGGCTGCCCCACACGGAGCGACAGAAAGTGCCCTACCACTGACAGATTCATCTGTGGTTCTTTTGTTGTTTGACCTGGTTTGACGGTTTGTTGCTGATCGGTCAGTGCGTAGTGCGGGTCAGGCCGTAACAAACTAAATTTAGGAACGTTAGCCTAGGTTCGGGTCGTGTCGCTCATTTTTTTCCCTCTTCAACCAACGCTAGTGTTCTCTACGCGAGGGGGTCAGCTTTGCTCGAAATGGACTCGGCTAGTCTTTGGCGTAGCTTCAGTTGCCACCCCCTGGCTGTCTGCCAGCAAAGGCGACGTGCAAATGGACTTGTGCATTACTGTCTTACTGGTCGACCACACACCAACGTCGGACGTCGCTGTGCGTGCGTCGGTCTCTCAGAATAAAAGTCTCGCCGTCCAAAGTTTCGTACCGTGGTGCTCGTTTTGCTGTGGGCATTTGAACCCAACGAGGCGTTGATGGACTTTTCAGTATAAATAAAATATTCAACACCACATGACAGCTCTTGGCGTTTGAACTGGCTGAACGAGTCACCACGGGCTGACATTGGCGGCCCTATATTTACTCCGTAGTCGCAGCGTCTGGTTCTCTGCTGGCCAACACAGGAGCACGATATGTGGCATCTTAACTAGTCACTGCTGATCAACCAATAGTCGTAAACGTCGTCTCGTCCACCTTGATCGTGCATTACGATTTACAATGGGCTGCATCGGCAAGTTCTTTCTGGTGTACCTGGGCTTGGTCTTGTGAGCCCCATTTTGGGCTACCCAGTAAAAACAAAACTCGGCAAACAAAGTCATGTGCAATTACTTTCTCAACATGATCACAGACGAAACGGCCACCCGCTAGCCCCCTTGCATCGCATATATTTAAATAAATATACATTTATAAATGTGAATGTCGCGCCTTGAAGGTGAATGACGTACTTTGTACGCAACACGTCGCCTAGTTGGATCTCGCAGTGTCTGGCCGCACTGGTATCGAGTTGGGCCACGGCCATGCACTTGATCGGCAAAGCCAGGTGCGCTGGACTGGCCTCTTGGTAATGGCAGCAAAGTACCGAACGCGCGTATCCATTGTCCTCGAGAAGTTGCTTGGCGACCCCGCATGGCCAGCCTCAGCCGTCTTATGATCAGTCAAGAACCGACTCCTGGACCATTTGCCACGTTCGAGACCTCACCGCTGTTCTCTTACATTCGGTTCCGGCTGAACGGCTGGCGTCAGAAGGTAAATGTGAATAATGTAAATGTAAATGTGTGGTCCTCCGTGCCGTGGCTTGTGCAACCCCGACAGAGTAAATACAGATTCACAGGCTAGCACCGTTGTCCACCATTTGGGCAGTGTTTTCGTCAGCCTTGAGTGTCATTTAGTTGACTTGGAGGCTCCAAGAGCGGCTTCTGATTGGACCGAAAAAAGTCCTGCCGTAATTGGGCAAATGTACGAGTATTTCTGCGAAACCGCCTGACAATTCGAACAGCGTATACGCACACCTTGGGTATCTGTCCCGATCGGATAATGAATGGCCAGCAGTCAATTATCAGCTTGACCTTTGATTTTGCTGCATCATCCTGTGATCAGTATATATTGATTCATGCCGATAAACAGCAAGCCGAGTCTCCACCGGTTTTGAATAAGAGGCTCGACTCGACAACACAAGTCTAGCTCACAACGGCAGCAACCCTCGTCTGCGCCTAGAGCTCGACGCCTTTTTCTTGGCGGGTCGCCTTACCGTTGCTTTGCACCTTCCCTCCGGCCTCTACACGCAGGAAGCCGCCAGAATGTCGGCTTTGTGCCTTTTTTTCTTTTTTCTTTTTATTCATTTTGTTCGAGTGTATGTCGGGTGTACGTAGTCGAGCCAATACCCGACTGCCAGCATGACCAACGGTTGCCTTACGACGCCCTCGAGAGCCTCAACTCCCCTTCTACATATTTATATCCTGAGGCACCTGCCCCAGTCGCGTGCACCTTCCTCCGTACCTTTCAACTATTTCTCACACCCATTGCACTTTCCTTGACAACCTCCCAAGGCCCAATACGGAAGCAGCAGGCCATCCTTGAACAAGCAATCCATCCGCCTGTGCTTTCTTTCTTCTGCCTCGTTACTTCCTTCTTCTGCCTCGCTACTTCTTGTTCTGCCTCGCTACTTCTTCTTCTGCCTCGCTACTGCATCCTACGGAAGCGACCCTCACGTCTCGACGCGTCTGTTTCCGGCAGGTGCAAGTCCAAGCTGTGCACTCATCTCCGTTTGTGCTCCACCCATTCACTGCCGTTTGCACTCGACACTGTCCTGCGTCTGGCTCTCGTTGGACACACTTGCTAGCTCGGCGGCACGTCTACCGCTTACCGCCTGCCAGACAACCGACATCATGTCACGATGGGGTCACCTCGCAGGCCCGGATCTCGACCTTGAACTCAACCGCGACAAACACCTGCCCACCGACGACGCGCCACACACCTTTTCGGCGGCCATGTGGGCGGCCATGTCGAGTAACTTGGCCAACCTGCCTGACACGGTACGCCCACGCGACACGGACTACTGGCAATCAGCCGCCTCGCCATCGTTGTCCATGGCCAGCGCCCCCTTTGGCAACACGGCAGGTGCACCGGCACCAGGCAACGTCGGTCACGCCGGCCACACCGACCACGCCAGCAATGTCGGCCACGCCAGCGCCGACAACCAGAAGCTGGGCCAGTTTTTCAACAACTCCGAAATGAACCTCATCGGCCGACGGACGCCCCTCTACGGCAGCCACACGGCCGCCATGTCACCGCCACAGACGTCGCAGCACGAGTCGTTTGCCAGCCACCCGCCGTCCATCTCGTCGCTCACGTTTAGCACGGCGCCGGTGCCGGGCTACTTTGCGTCCGCGTCCGTCGCGTCGTTTGGCCCGTACCAGCAGCCGGCGACGGGCCAGCTCGAGTTGGCCAGCGACAATGCTCAGTTTGCCATGGACTCGCCCGCCGACACGGCGTCAGTCGGCCTGGACCAGAACCCCGTGCCCGCTTCGCCACTCGACGGCATGGCGGCGCTCGAACCCCACAGACGGCAGCAGGATACGCTCCTGATGGGTATTGGGCCGGCGGTCTCGGCCGTCCCGGCATCCCGCTGGCCGTTTAAGCCCGACCCCGACCAGGCGAACCCGACGACGCCAACTCGGACACACCTGACGGTGACCGACACGGTCCTCACGCAGCCGCTGGTCGGCCGCTTCGACCACTACGTCTACGACAGCCAGTGGTCGTACCAGCATCTTGCGCCGGACGTCTTGGGCGGCTTTTCGGAGCAGCCGCAGCTTGAACTGGACGCTACCGGCCCCGACGACGTCTTTGCATTTCCCGGTGACCCGCTCGTCGGGGCACTGGGCGTCGCCGGTCCACAGACACTGTTCTCGCCCGCCAACTACACCAATCAGAGTTTGACGCCTCGCGTCTTGCCGCCACAGACGCAAGGCCGGTTCGTGGCGACGTCGGACGCGTCCGCGACGCAAAAAGGCTACCTCCGGTGTCGTCTTGCGTTTGCGGGCTGCGACAAGGTGTTTAGCAAGAAGAACGAGTGGAAGCGACACTGCCTCACGCAGCACGTGGTGACCGAGTACTTCCGGTGTCCGCTGGGGGGCGACTGCGCACGCAAGAAGCGGAGCAAGTTTCGGCGCAAGGACCTCTTCAAGACACACCTGGAGCGCATGCACACGCCCGCCGGTGTCAGGGCAGAGCACGAGGAGCGCAAGAAGCAGCACCATCGGCAGCGTCAGAAGCAGCAGCGGCGGCAGCGGGCGTCGGGGCAGTCGGGGCAGTCGGGGCAGTCGGGGCAGCGCACACGCGGCCGTGCAGCCCCGAGCGGGCCCGGCAGTGGCGAGACAGCGGCACAGGGCCTGGCGTTCCCCGACGTCGCGTGCTCGGCGGCGTACCGCGCCGTCTACACGCACCACGAGGCGACGATGCAGCGCGCGTGCCAGGCGCGCGTGCGGCTTCCAGTACATCTGCCGTGCCCCGTCGACGACTGCGACGAGGTGCACGACGGCGACGACGCGTGGGACCAGCACATGGAGCACGTGGCACGCCACGAGGACGAGGTGGCGCAGGGCCGGCGGCGGCCGTTTGCGTTGGGCGGCTCCAAGGACGCGCAGTGCCTGATTCCGTTTCTCGTGGCCATTGGTTCCATCCAAGAGGCGCCGCCGGGCAGCGAGCACCAGTGGCAGCAGCTGGACATTTTGCTCGACAGGCCAGTGCCGAGCCCGTATGCGCCGCTCCAGGCGGTGCCGACCACGACGCGTAGCTTTTTGTAGTTTGATGCTCCTTGCACTTGAATTTGGAGCCCCGTCTAGCAAACAAAGCAAACGGATTGGATTTGGTTTGGATTTGGTTTGGATTTGGTTTGGATTTGGTTTGGATATTTGGTTTGGATATTTGGTTTGGATATTTGGTTTGGATATTTGGTTTGGATATTTGGTTTGGATATTTGGTTTGGATTTAGTTTGGATTTGTTTTGGATTTAGTTTGGATTTGTTTTGGATTTTGGATTTTGGATTTGGTTTGGATATTGGTTTGGGATTTTACACTGAGTTTGTTTTCTGTTTTCTGTTTTCTGTTTTCTGTTTTCTGTTTTCTGTTTGGTTTTGAATTGGATTATTTGATACTTTGGTTACTGGCGATCTACTTGGCATTTCATACTAAAATGAATACAAAAGTTTCTAACTGCTATGTACGTAAAGAAAGAGCGAAATGCAAAATGCAAAAGAGAAAAAAGCAGAGGCAAACAAAAAAATGCCCAGACGCGGGATCGAACCGCGGACCTCCTGCTTACTAGGCAGGCGCAGCTACCACTGTGCTACCCGGGCTGTCTGTAGAATATCGTTTCATAATACAAGATAAAAAGTAGCCACCTGGCGGTACTGCTGATGCGAGCAACCTCGGTCGATCCGATTGTCTAGCAGATCTAGAGACACTGACGTGCAAACGCAAACCCCGCTCGCGTTTTTTGGCGATACGACCTGGCACGGCGCTGGGAGAGCCCGACTGGTGTGCATGTACTAGAGGTGCACCGCGATGATAATGCAACCACCACGGCAGCGGGCGAATCACACCGACGAGAATGTCAGGCCAGTGATGTCAGGCAGTGAGGGGAACCGACGGCCAACGTGCGTACAAAGGAGCTGCGCGCCGAAAAGAGGGTGTGATCAAGAGGAGGCAACAAAGAGAGGAGTTCTCTATCGCCCAAACCATGATGCAACGGACCCGTCGAGTCTGAATATCATGTCTGCGATGACGGACTCGATGTCTGCGACGACGGACTCGATGTCTGCGACGACGGACAGATGTCTACGACGAACGGCCGGTACGCAACGGCAGTATGTTCGGCGCATTCTTCGGGCCGTTGCGGTACGTTCCCATCGTTCAGCTGCCCATCAAGTCTATTGCCTGGTGGTAAAAGTGGAGACATACCCACCAATGAGGACGGACTTTGCAGTATCAACAACCATCACGTCGACGACACCACCCTGCTTCGTAGACCCGACTCCGGTTCCTACTCTCCCCGATATCTCCCCGATACGTGCGTTGTCATTGCGTCAGGTGGCAGCTGATCAGAGAACACGCGCGTGCTAGGCTTCCCCTCTCGTAGCTCGAGTCTAGTCGCGATGGTCCTAGTCCGTCTCCAACAATGTTCTCGTGCTCCTGTTTGGCCCTTGGCCGGCACACTTTGCCGTCGATTGGCTGGCGCCGTGTATGCATAGCGGATGGCTAGCCCGGACGCCAGCCGAGTGATGCCGAGCGACGCCCGCCCCGAAAGTCTCGAGCCAGGCAAGTCACGTCTCCCGTCTGGACATGTAAATATATAAAGAGCACTCCCCAGGAAACGCCACGCCGCAAACGTACACCCAGACACCCAGACACTCAGATACTCAGACACCCAAACGCCCACACACGCCACGACTCACCCCACGCCCAGCCAGCCACAATCCCGCTCGACAAGTTCTGTTTCGGTTTGTGCACTTCGTTTCTGCTCTTTGGTTCTCGGTTCTGCACCGCGCCGCCGGACTGCGCCATCCGTGTACCACGCTCGACAGTTGACGGCTTCTCGAGCAAGTGTCCTAGACTGTCCTGGACTGTCTTGCGGCAGTCTGTCTGACCTTGCGTCTGGCCAGCAGGCCCATCAAACAACGCCTCGCAAAGTCCTACACAGCGTCTCGACGTAAATATAAATCAGGTCGGCCAGTCGAGAGAATCCAATCGACCTGACCATTCATCGATTGCTGCCCCGTTCTTCTTGGTCGCTCGATACCGATTTCGGCGACGCTCTGGTCGACTTTTGCAACAATCGCCACTGCTCGAGTAAGTTTAACTCCTTTTTCGTTACCTGCCTGTTTGCGCCCATGAATCATGCCCAGCAGTAGGATCCAAGTACCGGCGGACTTACACGGCGGCCCACTTGGTGCACTCAACACGCGAGAGGAAAAAGGAGAAGAAAAAAAAACATGAAAGACGAGAAAAAAAGAAAAAAAGAACGAAATGAAATGAAAAAGGAGAGAAAAAACGCCGCGACCGGGCTTAAGCCGCGTGATGCGCTTTGCACCGGCCTTGCTCCGACCACGCTGTGCCGAGCGCGAGCTCTCAAGCAAGAGGAAAAAGGCAGAGCTAAGCTGCGAGGCTCGCAACAGCTAGGCCGACGACGCTTGCGCTGCGCCGACGTCGCCTTGGACAGCTTTGACATGCGCAGAGGACGCACCGGTGGCTTCCGACTTTTTTGTGCAAACGGTCGATGGACACAGTGTCGCAGGCGGGCTCCTATCCTACCTCGGACTCATCGGACGGACATCGTCTGCTGGGACGGCGTGACGACCTCAACTAGCCATCCAGTGCACCTTGTGCTGATGTCAGCATCTCGTTGCTCTTTCCGCCGCAGCATAGCTCGCGCCCCTTTTGCGCCTCTGCTATTTCCGCCGAACATCTCGCTCTTTCCAATCATATGCCTCGCTCTTTCCGGTCATATCCTCGCTGCTCTTTCTCCCGATGCATAGCGCCTGCCTCGCTCTCCTGCATAGCACCTGCCTCGCTCCCTGCATAGCACCTGCCGCGCTACTCTGATACCATTGCTCCTTCTGCATGGTTATTTGGGCAGGACGCCCTTTTCTCCGGACGTAAATTGCTGACTTCCAGTTCTTTCTCCTTCTCTTTCCTTTCAACTTCTTCACCTTTACATCACTCGACGCCACCCAACGCTCGCCTGGTCCGCCCCAACCTGCGTCGTGCTCTCTACGTGCTCTCTACGTGCTTCACGTGCTTCACGTTCTACGTGCTTCACGTCTCCCGCTGACTGCCATGTCTGCACCGATCAAGCAGGCGGCCGACACAGTCCACGCTTCGACCTCGTCGCCCGGCATGTCAGTCTCGTCGACAGAGTCGGCCGCCGCCAGCACGGACCTGCTGCACACGCCCATGGTGCGTGCTGCGCTGCCGTTTGTCAATGGCGGTCTCGCCGGCATGGTCGCCACCACTGCCATCCAGCCCGTCGACATGGTCAAGGTCCGCATCCAGCTTGCCGGCGAGGGCTCGGCGTCCGGCCCACGCCCGTCGCCGCTCGCCGTCACGCGCGACATTGTGGCCTCGGGCCGGGCGCTCGATCTCTACACGGGCCTCAGCGCCGGCCTGCTGCGCCAGGCCGTCTACACGACGGCACGCATCGGCTTCTTCGACACCATCATGGGCCGCCTGGCTGCACGCGCACGCACCGAGGGCCGTGCCCTGTCGTTTGGCGACCGTGCCATGGCAGGCATGTCGGCCGGCGGCCTGGCCGCCGTTCTCGGCAACCCCGCCGATCTCGCGCTCATCCGGATGCAGAGCGACGGTCTCCGGCCCGCCGCCGAGCGTGCGCACTACCGTTCCGTCGTCGACGCGCTGCGGTCCATTGCACGCACCGAGGGCGTCGGCGCGCTGTGGGCCGGCTGCACGCCGACAGTCGCACGCGCCATGGCGCTCAACTTTGGCCAGCTCGCCTTTTTCAGCGAGGCCAAGGAGCGTCTCAAGGGTTCCGTGCTGCCGGCCAGCGCGCAGACCATGGCCGCCAGCGCCGCCGCCGGTTTCTTTGCCTCCTTCTTCTCGCTGCCCTTTGACTTTGTCAAGACCCGCCTCCAGAAGCAGCAAAAGGGGGCGGATGGGAAGCTGCCGTACCGCGGCATGGCCGACTGCTTTGCCCAGGTCGCACGCCGCGAGGGGGTGATGCGGTTTTACCGTGGATTCGGCACGTACTACATGCGCATTGCGCCTCACGCGTAAGTTTTTTTCCTTTTTTATTTTCTTTGTTTTTTGTTCCATTTTTTCCTTTTCACTTGTTTCCTTTTTCTCTGCCTTTCCATTTTCCTCTGTTTATTTTCCTGTTTTATTTTCCTCTGTCTTCATGACGCTAACAAACAGAATGGTGACACTGCTCGTCGCCGACTACCTCGGCTTCATCACCAGGTAAATCCACTCGTCTTGGTTATTTTTGAATATTTGGGTTGGAAGATCTGGCTTGGAATATTTGGTTTGAAAATTTGTCTTGGAAGATTTGGTTTTATTGTCAGTGCTATGTATCTTTATGCTCGAATCGCCTTATGTATACGTCAATCATATTGGGACGCCACATGCGTCGAGTTGCTCCAAGTTGACTGTGGATCGAACAAACTCATTGTTCATCACGAAACGACAACAGCTGAATACCACGCGGCCGACGCTGTCCTCAGGTCATAAGGACGGACGTATTTTCAATTTCAAACAAAGGAATGAAGTCGTCGGGAAAAAAAGAAAAAAGAAAAAGAAAAAAGGTAAAGAAAAAAGAAAGAAACAAAATCGAACAGAAAAACGCTGACATAAGCACACGTGACTGCACCCCGCGCAGCGCCAACACCCCTGGCCTAGCTATTGCGCCGCCAACACACCACTGCCACGGCACACTGCATCGACCTGCATCGACCGGGACCGACACTCTTTGCTGCCGCGCGTCCGAACATTGCACGCGCGGCGCATGCGATCCGAGACGGCCGGAGCACACAATCCAGACCGTCTTCGTCTTCGTCTTGACGCGACGCCGAGTTCGACGCCGATCTGACACGACGCGACGCCATCCGACTGATCTGACACTCGACACCCGCACGACCGACACCCGACACCCGACACTCGACACCCGACACCGAAACCGACACGACGACAGCTCGCCGACGCTCGGGCATGGGAGCAGGTGCCGTCGCGTTTAGCCATGGATCCGGAGTGGACGGAGGTGCGCTCTCCTTGTCGCCAGAACGACTGCCCAGAATGAAACTAACGACAGATCGCGTGCGTCCTCCTTGCCTCGTCCTATGGCGGTGCGGAGGAGCCGGTGGCGACGCCGGTGCGCGCGCTTGCCTTTGACACGATGCAGGAGCTGGTGTGGTCGGGTAACTCGGAGGGCCGCGTCGCCGCCTTTTACGGTCCCGAACTGCATCCGTACGTGTCGTACATGATCCATCCACCGACGGACGGCGACGTGCGACAGATTATGCTCAACGAACACGGGGTGCTCGCACTGGGCCCGCGTGGTGTGCACATGGCGCTGCGTCGCGGGGTGACGTTGTGGAACACGCGCGACGAGGCGATGCTGAACCTGTGCTGCATGGCCTTTACGACAGAAAAGTGCAACCAGGTGGTGGTGGCCGGGCACCAGAACACGATGCTCGTCGTCGATACGCGGGAGGGCGAGGTGGTGCGGACGGTCGTCACGGACGTCAACTACACGATGATGAAGCGCAACAGCCGGTACATTTGCGGCGCGACGGACCACGGCACGGTCGTCATCCTGGACCCGGTGACGCTGGCGGTGGTGAAGCGGTGGCCGGCGCACTCGGCGCTCATCCACGACATGGACGTGCAGGCGGACTTTCTGGTGACGTGCGGCGCGACGGTGAAGCAGCAGGGCACCGTCATGTTCGACCCGTACGTCAACCTGTTTGACCTGAAGCAGATGACGTCGCTGGCGCCGATCCCGTTCCCGCCGTGTGCTGCGTTTGTCCGGATGCACCCGCGCATGGTGACGACGGCCATGGTGGCGTCGACGGGCGGCCAGATCCACATTATCGACCTGATGAGCCCCAACACGAGCAGCGTCAAGCAGGCCAACATTGCGTCGTACCTGGCGCGCATCGAGGTCTCGGCGACGGGCGAGGCGCTCGTGCTGGCCGACAATGAGTGTTTCCTGCACATTTGGGGCGCGCCATCGCGCATCCAGTTCAACGAGTTTTCCCTGCCCGTCGAGGGGGACACGCCCGTCTTCGGCCCCGAGGAGCTCCAGGAGGCCGAGTGGGAAGCGTGGTCGGACTCGGAGGAGGATGAAGTGCTGCCGCTCAACAGCGTCGGGCTCCCATACTACCGCGAGACGCTGCTGTCGGCGCTGCCGGACCTGTACGACGACGTGGGCGCGCCGCCGCCGCGCTATGACCTGGACACGATCGAGGACAAGACGGCCTTTGAGCACGGCTGGTACGCGCCCAACACGGCCGGCACGCTGCCGAACCAGGTCGAGGACACGTGGCGCGACGGACAGCGCAGCACGTCGGCGATCCAGGCGCCCAAGTTTCTATCGGAGCGCCGGCGCGACGCGACGCTACTGGACGACGACGACGACGACGACGACGACGACGAGGAGGCCCTGGCGTCGTCGGAGGAGGCGAGCCGCGGCCCCGAGGCGCCGGGCATGTACCGCGCAGTCCAGATGAAGTTTAGCAAGTTTGGCGTCGACGACTTTGACTTTGGCTACTACAACCGGTCGCGCTTTGCCGGTCTCGAGAACCACCTGGCCAACGCGTACGCCAACGCCCTGCTGCAGCTGCTGCGCTTCACGCTGCCGATACGCAACCTGGCGCTGCAGCACGCCGCCGGGCCGTGCGTCGACGAGCAGTGCCTGCTGTGCGAGCTCGGCTACCTCTGCGACATGCTCGACAAGGCCGAGGGCGCGACCGTGCAGGCGACCAACCTGCTCAAGACGCTCAACAGCCTGCCACAGGCGCACCAGTTGCGTCTGATGGAGGACGAGAACCCGGCGGCGCCGCTGTCCGAGATGCTCCAGAACCTGACGCGCTTCCTGCTCGGCCACATGGCGAGCGACTATGCGCGCGCGCAGCCGGGCAGCAGCGCCATGGACGACACGCTGGCGACGGCCGGTGTCACGTACATGCGCTGCGTGCACTGCCACAGCGAGACGAGCCGCGCCGCGTCGACGTACGTCAACAGCCTAACGTACCCAGCGCCTAGCGTCAGTGCGTCGTCTGGCGTCAGTGCATCGGGCCCGTCTAGCGTCAGTGCATCGACGCTCAGCAGTGCCAGCCCGGCGTCGCGCACGACGGTCACGTTCTCACAGGTGCTCAAGTCGAGCGTGGAGCGGGACTCGCCGACCAAGGGCTGGTGTGAAGTATGCCAGCGGTACCAGACGCTGCAGAACCGCAAGACGATTTCGAGCGTGCCGGCGGTGCTGATGCTCAACGCGACCGGTCCGCAGAGCCTGCACCATCCCGAGTTTAGGCGGCTCTGGGGGACGCCGGGGTGGCTGCCCGAGGAGATTGGCATCATTGTCGACGCCGACGGCCAGTTCTTTTGCTACGAGGGCGAGGACCTCAAGCTGCACCTCCAGCGCGGCATCCACGACGTCAAGGTGTACTCGCTGGTTGGTATGGCAGCCAACGTCGAGTGTGGCCTGTCGCCCAAGTCGCACCTCGTCGCCATGATCAACGTGGCTCACGCCGAGCCGCGACCGGAGGCGGAGCCGGAGCCGGAGGCAAAGACGGAGCCGGAGCCGGAGGCCGACACAAAGACGGAGGCCGACACAAACACAAACACAAACACAAACACAAAGTCCGACACCGAGACGCCCCGATGGCACCTGTTCAACGACTTCCTCGTCCGGCCGACGTCGGTGGGCGAGGCACTGTCGTTCAATACCAACTGGAAGACGCCGGCGGTCATCGTGTTCCAGCTCAAGAGCCTGTGTCACCGGGTGGACACGTCGTGGAAGGCCGGCATTGACACGTCGGTTCTGTACAGCAACGACGGCCCCGGGCAGTCGTACCGGCCACTGGACGCGTCCGAGACGCCGGGGCCCGGCACGGTGGTGGCCCTGGACACGGAGTTTGTGGCGTTGAAGCAGCCCGAGGTTGAGATGAACTCGGACGGCGGGATAGAGACGATCCGGCCCGTGATGCACGCGCTCGCCCGCGTCTCGGTAGTGCGCGGCCAGGGCGTCGACGAGGGCGTGCCGTTCATTGACGACTACGTGGCGATCAAGGAGCCGGTGGTGGACTACCTGACACTGTACTCGGGCATCACGAGCGCCGACCTGGACCCGCTCACGTCGCCGCACACGCTGGTGCCGCTGAAGCGCGCGTACAAGAAGCTGTGGGTCCTGTTGAACTTGGGCTGCAAGTTTCTCGGGCACGGTCTCAAGCAGGACTTTCGCGTCATCAACATTCAGGTGCCGCGCGCCCAAATCATCGACACGACCAACCTCTTCTTCCTCAAGGCGCGCCTGCGCAAGCTCAGCCTCGCCTTTCTCGCCTGGTGCGTCCTCAAGGAGAATATCCAGCAGGAGACGCACGACTCCATTGAGGATGCCCGCACCGCGCTCAAGCTGTACCGCAAGTACCTCGAGTACGAGGACGCCGGCATTCTCGAAAGCCAGTTGCAGGAGATTTACCGCGAGGGGCGCGATACCAATTATAAAGCGCCGAAGCCAGCCGTGCCAAGGCCTCCCGACGTCGGCCCTGACGGCCCTGACAATGACGTCAACGTCAACGCCGACCCTGACAATTACGCCGAGGCCGAGGCCGACGTCAACGCCGACCCTGACGCCGACGCCGACGCCGACAATGACGCCGACGTCGACACCGACAATGACGCCGACGCCTACACCTCCGTCATGCCCAACACCAACGGCGACATTGTGCTCCCTGCCTACACACCGCTCGCGACGCCCGGCTTGTCTGCCAGCTCCGTCGTCAGCGACCGCATCCAGCCGACGCCCCCGAGCATCGCCGCCGCGCCTGGCTCTGCAACGAACCCGACCCCGTCCCCAGCACCCCCGTCGGCCCCCTCGTCGGCCCCCCCGTCGGTCCCTCCGGGCCTCGCATCGCCGTTCCCGTCGCAGTCGCCGTCCAACACAATGGGTTTCATGGCGCCGCCGCCCAGTGCACGCCAGCAGCAGCACCAGCAGCAGGTCCAGCAACAACTGCAGCAGCAACAACTGCAGCAGCAGCAGCTCCAGCAGCAGCTCCAACAACAGGGACCGCCTGGCTTTGGCCACATGATGCCCGGGATGCACGGCCACCACGGCCCGCCGCACCCCCACAACATCCACGGTGGCCCGCCAGCCGGTCGCGGACCCGGTCTCAGCGGTGGCCCTGTCCCGCGATACCAGCCGCCACAGGCCCTGCCATACCGGCCGAACCACGGGAATCACGGCCACGGAGGGTTTGCCAACCACCAGCCCGGGATGCCACATCCCCCTCATCCCGCACACGGCCACAACCACCCAGGCCACCACATGCACGGCCCTCCCAATGGGCCCAATGGCCCGAATGGCCCGAATGGCCCTAATGGCGCACACAATGGCCCTAATGGCCCGAATGGCGCACACAATGGCCCTAATGGCCCGAATGGCGCACACAATGGCCCTCATGGCCCTCATGGCCCTCATGGCCCTCATGGACCGAATGGCACGCACAATGCGCACTACCGGTCGTTCCGGCGCAACTAGGACGATGCGTCATACCTGTGCTAGCGCTGCACTTTATATAGTTGATAAGCGATAAAATGTAAATTTTTTAATGAACTGCATCTGAGAAGCTGTGATAACTTTTGATAAAATGAAACTTATAGTGAGCTCCAAATTCGGTGACAAGCTGACTAAGCTGGATAGGTACTCCACTTATATACCGCTTCAACAACCACCTTACAAGTTCTCCGAATGTTCCCACTCCCCATGGTGTAGTTGGTTCATCACGTTCGACTGTAATGGTACATTAGCTATCGAAAGGTCGCCGATTCGATTTCGGCTGGGGAGAGCATTCTTTTTTTTCCTTTTTCGCTCCATTTTCTCTCTTTATCTTTCCTTAGATTTGCTTTCTTTTTTCCTTTCCTTTTTTCTTTTCCTTCTCCTTTCTTTCTTTCATTCATTTTCATTCTCTCATTTGTTCTCTCATTCGTTCTCTCACTCGTCGTCGCTCATTAGTCATAATTCATCTATCTATATACCATCCAGGCGAACTACAACCCCACGAGGGAGCGGACGACGGCGACAATCGGGGGTATGGAGGAAAACGCGACGGTAATGGTGCCAAAGAGGCTCATGGCGAGGCTGGAGATGGCGGCGGCCGGGGGATCGACGCGCAGCAGGAGGGCGGTGCCGAGGGCAGAGGCGTTGGCGCCCATGGCGACGCCGCGCGTGACATAGTCGTCGTCGGGAATGCGGAGGAGGCGCAGCAGGCGTTGGCCGATGAGGACGCCAAAGACGCCGCTGAGGATGGTGATGGCGGCAATGGCATTCGTGTCGGCGCCGAGGTTGACGACGGCGGGCATGGCGAGCGCGAGGGTGAGGGAGCGCGCGGTAAAGGCGAGGCTGCGGGTGGCGCTGATGCCGACGGCGCGGCAGACGACGGGGTAGGCAAAGAGCGAGACGACGGACAGCGCGACGTTGGGCACGACGATGGCGGCGCCGTGGCGGCGCAGTGCGAAGCGGTACTGGAACATGGGCAGCGCGAGCGCGACGATGCTGGCGTCGAGCAGCGACGAGAGGACGTCGCCGGCGCCGGGCAGGGCAAGCGGGCGACTTTGATTGGCGTTCTGGGCGGCCGCCGTCCACAGCCGGACGTACGTCGTGCCGGGCTTGTACGCGTGCAGCGTGTCAGCAAGGCCATCGCCACGCACGCGTCCGAGCAGCCAGATGGCGAGCAGCGACGCAAACGCAGCGACGATGACGGGGTGCAGGACCTGGCGCCACGAGGCCGGCAGGGCCATGGCGCCAAAAAAGGCGAGCACGTTGATGGCGAGGTGCAGCGGCATGCCGTAGCCCGTCGCGTAGTACACGGGCAGCCCGACAAAGACGAGCAGTGCGCCAGCAGCCAGTGCGTCCATGTGTCCAGCCGTCCACGCAGCCCAGCGATCGGCGCGTGCCACAGCTGCTGGTGTCGGTGGTGTGGGTGGCGTCAGTGGGCGTGTCGTTCTCGGGCTGCTCTGGTGGTGGTGGTGGTGGTGGTAGGCGTGCGGCGCGGGCACGTCGCTAAACGAGCTGAGGGGGTCGTCGAGGTTCTGGCCGCGCACGGTAATGTAGGCGGCGACACGCGATCGAGGCGGCACGGGCGGCATACCGGGCCCGTCGTCGGCATCGGCACCAAACGACGGCCGCAGCGGCACCATCTCGGCATCGAGCGACGACCGTGACGACGACGAGTCAGAATCGACAGACACAGAATCGACAGAGACAGAACCGGCGGGCATGGCACGACGGACAGACTTTGTCCAGTGCTGGATGAGGCGCGTGAGGTAGGCGCTGGCGGCCATCATGACGACGAACCCGACGACAAAGACGGCGGCCATCTTGGCAATCTCGGCAAACGAGATGCGCGGGCTGAGCGGCAGCACGACAAAGGCCTGCACGAAAAAGAGATTCATCCAGCGCAGCGCCCAGCCGCCCGGGACGTTGACGGCGCGCACGACTGACTCGGCACGTCGGCGTCCGAGCACGGCATCGCACGCGACGAGGCCGAGGAACAGCAGTACCAGGCACGCCACCGACGCCGGAAACGATACGCCGCCACGTGCCAGCAGCCGGTCGATGCCAAAGCACGCCGCCAGGATCGCGACCAGTCCGACCGGGACCTGCACGTAGCACCGCACCGCACGCCGCCACTCGCCCGCCAGTGCCCTCTGTAGTGCTCGTGCCGCGTCACGCACGACCGGTAGGACATCTGTGCTCTCGTGTGTCGGTGGTATCGACGGTGTCGGTATTGGATGTGGCGACGCCGGGCGCGACGGTCGTGGTGATGCTTGGGCTGACGGTATAGATCGTGGTGTGGACCGTGGCTGTAGTGGCCGCTGTGTCGTCGGTGGCTGCTTGTCGTCGAGTGGCGGGTGTGGCGACGCCGGTCGCGCCGGTGCTGGCAGTCTGGCCATGCTGTTTGACGTCGGGACCGAGCAGAGAGATGACGTCGGGACCGAGCAGAGAAAAGACGACGAAAGTGCTACAGCAAAGTTTTCGTTTGGTGCGGCGTGTGCTGCGGCGTGTGCTGTCTGCGCGTGCGGCGCCCATCGGGCCGGCGATTTCTCGGGATTCGTAGCAGAAGTCGATTATCCAAGTTGATAATCTGCGTCGTCTTTTTTTCCTTTTCTTCTGGTCCTTCTTCTTTTTTTCTTCGTTCGCTGCCCCGACGCACACGATGCGATGCAGGCAGACAGACGTGCCGGGACAGTTGGAGAAATTGGGGAACCTGCGAACCTGCGTCGCACAACGGCCATTGTCGTATTTTGTCAGTAATAAAATCCCGAAAAACGTTCAGAGCGACAACGGCCGGCATTACCTATTCGGGTAAAGATTCCTCTTTTCGGTCTGTGCTCCACTGCAGGCCGGTACTCGGGCGAGTCGCGTGGTCGTCCGCGGTTTGTTTGCGTCAGTGGCCGATTTGCTGCCGACCCGAAGCCGATCTCCACCAGAGCCGCTGGAACTGGCGAAACAGTAACATTGCCTATTCGGGAAGTGTTTGGTGGCGATGCGTGTACGTCTCGGGACGTGCCTGGTGCGATGCATCGTGCAGTACTCGGTTGTCTCGAATCAGGACTCGACTGACGAGCGCATGAGTTCATGGAGAATGTGACGTGGCCGGAGAATTGTCGTGCGGGGAATGCTGGCGTCAGTGTCGCATTGGAGTGAGTTGGAGAGTTGGAGTCGCACAGGCTGAACAGACGACAACACGATCAATGGCAATGCAGACTCGTGAACAGACGACAGCACGACCAATGGCAATGCAAACTCATGAACGAGACGAGCGAGCAAGAGTAGGCATCCCTGACGAGTCGAACGCAAGGACGGACGAAATGTACAAGGCGATGCGTCCCAATCGGGACTAGCGCGTCAACGACGTCATCGACAGCCACGCCTTCCACAGTCAGTGTTCAGCCAGACTGTCGACACGTTCGGCAGACGTTTGGCACTGTTCGACTCGACAATGGACTGCTGCTTTGGACACGACGACGACGAGGCCGCGCGCCAGCCGCTTCTGGGCAATGCAGACGACACAGAGACGGAGCGGCAGGAGAGGCTGCAGCACGCGATGCGTGGGTACTTGCGTGTACGCGCGCTCATGCAAGGCTTCCTTCCGTCGACGGAACAGGCGACTGCACTGCTGGATGGTGCAGTGCACGGACTCGAGGACTTGCCGACTCAACGCACGAGCGCGGCGACGCAGAGGCTGCTGGCGGCCGTCACGGGTCTCCTGCAGGCCACGGGCCGGCTTCTCGCGCACAAGAACGGCCGCGACCAGGCCCAGTCGCTCGTCTGGTGGCTGCGTCGACACGCCCTGGACGAGGTGCTGGCCGAACGCTCCGAGGCCATGCGCAATGCTGCATCGTCCAGTCTGTCGGCCGTGTCGGCCGCCACCAGTCTCAGGACGCTCGTCGCGCTGCTGCTGCACAACACGCCGGCACAGCACCTGCTCGCAGACATGGCGTCCGTCGTGCGTGGTGTGTTCCGAGATACGGCCCAGGCGACGGCCGATGCAGCCACGGCAGCAGCCGAGACGGTCGACCAAGCGCAAGATAGTGTCCCGGCGCCGGCCGACGAGACTGTGGCCGTGCTGGCCGACGCGGTAACGACGGGCATCGCCGACGTCGCGGCCGAGACAGAGGCGAGCGTGGCCGCGCGACTGGCCGACGATACCGCCGAGGGGCACGCCACGCGAAAGAGACTGAGTGCGCGCGTGCAGGAACTCGTCGCGTCGCTCGCGCAGAAGCCCGACTATGCGTCGTCCGTGTCGGTGCTCTCGCGCATCCTGCAGCGTGTCGTGGCAGCGTACTTGAAAGTCGACGCGTCAGTCGAGTCGTCAGTCGAGTCGTCAGTCGAGTCGTGGGACTTTTCTGCGTTCCTGACGTCGTTTGGCGATGCTGGTGAGTGGCGTGCTCTCGAGGACCGGCTGCGGGCAGTTGTCCGACACTTGGGCGACACCGACAGAGATGCACGAATCGATGCCCTGGTTCGTGACGCGGGCGCCGTGCTCGAGACTGCACTGACCGACGCTGGGGCCTGGACGCGTGCTGACCCCGTGGCCGCCTTGAAGACGGCCGTCGCCAAGGTCCTCGGTGCCGAGGCCGAGTCTGTGCAGACCGACCTCGACAGCCTCTGGGCCCAAGCAAAGACCACGCTGGCATCGGTCGCGCGTGACGCCGACGTGCGCAATCTCGCCGACACGGCCGTCGAGCTGCTCGATGTCCTGCTTTCGGCCGTCGCCGACCCCGGTACCCTCGCCGACGTCGCCGACGACGCGGCCGCGCTGCTCCCCAGTCTCGTCCAGGCCGTCCGCTGCGTGCCCATTGCGCGCGTCGAGGTCCTCACGCCCGACCTGCAGCTCCTGCTCGAGTCCGTCGTCCTCGAGCCGGCCTCGGCGTCCGAGTCCCTCCTGCCCGCGCACGTCCGCGTCCAGCTCGAGAACCGTGTCGACCTGTACCCCCCGCAGGTCGACCACGACAACTTTGACTCCCAAAACCGCCAGCACGCCCTCGCCACCGCCGCCTCCGTCTCCATCGATGGCCTGTCCCTGCAGGCGCGCGACGTCGGCTATGTCGTGCACCTGCCCTGGCCCCTGTCGCTGCTGCCACGCACCGGCACCGCCTCGTTCAGCGTGTCCAGTCTCTGCATCCGCTTCGACGTCGACATTGTGCGCCACCAGCAGGAACGCGTCCTTGCCCTGCGCGACACACACGTCCACGTCGATGCCCTCCAGTACCGCCTGCACACCAAAGCCTGCACGACCTGCACGACCTGCACGACCTGCACGACCTGCATCGCCTGGCTGCTCGGACCACTGCTGCAGCCCATCCTCAAACGGACGCTCGAGTCCCAGCTCGCGTCCGGTCTCGCCAACGCCTTGGACACCGCCAACCGCGAAATCGTCCTCGCCCGTGAACGTCTGCGTGGGGCCCGTGCCGCCCAGGCCGCCAACGCACACCACTCCGTGCTCGAGACCCTGCCCGGACTCGTCCGCGCCTTGCTCGCCCGTTTCCAAGAGCCTGCCGAGCCCACAACCACCCACGTCTCCGTCGGCCTCACACCCGGCTCCGGTACAGGGCCCTTTGACGGCGTCTATGCCCCAGGCAGTCTCGTCAAGACCTGGCGCGACGAGGCCCAAGCCGCTGCCGGCCGCCTCGACGAAACTGCTGACCAAGGTTGGCGCAATCACATCTTTAGCTAGCGCACTCCAATGTTCAAAAAAAGAAAAAAAGAAGAAAAAAAATTCCAAACTGCCAATTATAACATACTTGTATCGATACCAACCGACAAAATACAAAATGCTAACCTTGCTACCCATACTCGTTTGAAGCGCTCACTTCTCGCTGCGATTCTTCTTTCGAAGCGCTGGCGCGACGTATCTGGGAATCCCACTTTGGCCCTGGCGTTTCGCTGGTGTGTTGTCCGGTGCCCCCGGGTTCGGACTGAATGAAATGCACTTGGCCGACGACTGAGACTGTGCCAGTTCCCAGCGAGTTCGCGGGCTCCGGACGGGCAGGGCTCGGACCTGCCGAGTCACTTTTTGGTCTGAGCCGCCGCCGCCGCCGCCGCCCGTTTTTTCTGCCTCGTGCTGGTCCTCTGCAGAGTCGCACTCGGTCGACTCGGTCGACTCGGTGGACTCGGTAGGGCTCGGCGACCGCCGCTTGTATGGCTCGCTTTCGCGCGGCCGGTCACCCGCTTCGTCCGACGACGACTCCGGCTCATCGCGTGTCGGCGACGTCTTGCGCTTGCGGCTCCTGGCCGGGGTCTCGGTCGGCGTAACACCGGGAATCACAAGAGTCTCGGCGGGTGCAGCGGGTGCAGCGGGTGCAGCGAGCGCAAAGCCAAAAAACTTGCGCACAGAACCGTAAAGTCGACGAATTCTTCCGGGTGAGTTGGCCGCCACCGTAGCGTCGACGAGGTCGTTGGCGCCGTCCAGATGCCCGCTGTTGGAGTGCGCACTGGCCGAAATCGCGGGGACGGGAGAGACGCTGGGACCTGTGCCATCAACAAGCTGCACAGATCCAGTCTCTTCGCTCCCGGACAAGACCTCGAGCGCACGACGGCTTCGCGGCCGACGGCGCCGTCGTGCCGTGCTAGAAGGTCCACTGCCAGCCTGCATCTCGTCTTCCAGTACGCTGAATCTGTTGTGGTTGGCCTGTCCGAATTGAGGCTCTGCCTTTTGCCTGTTCCAGGACATGGTGGTGGTGTCGTGGTGTCGAGTAGAGTAACTGAAATAAAAATAAGGTCAAAGACTGCAGTTGATGCTGTTGTCGTACGATGCAGCACTGATGGATGATGGTGTGTAAAGGGGAGAGTCAGAAGACGGACTGTCAACAGAATCACTACAGTACCAGGCGGAAGACGGTCGGCGGCACTTTCCAAATACAGCAACGTCAATAGGGGAACTGCAGTGGAAAGAGGCACCGTGAAGAGCGTCGACGCGGAAGGCGCCATGGTAACTGTAGAAGGAGCATGTCAGTCTGTGATTGCCACTTTCAGTCAGGTTAAAAAAAAGTCATAAATGCGTACCGTAATGGCAGTCCACTGCAACTACTGTGGCCGCTGCGTGCTCAGCTCGCGCCACGCCTGCACCCATTCGCGGTTGTCCATGACGGGCTGCTGATGCAGATAGAGTCCGTGCGGCGCCGTGTACGGGTCCATGTCCATGCTGCCAGAGTGGAAGGGCACGTTGGGCGGCCGAAAGTAGTCGGGCTGTGCGAGGTACGGGTCCTCGGAGAAGGTGGCGGGCTCGGCGGCCATGCCAAAGTCGAGCACGGGCGGGTAAAAGGCGCTGGCGGGTGGGTGCGGCACGGCCGACGCTGGTGAGATCATGCCGGTGCTGCCGACGATGGAGCTAGGCTGGTGTCTGTGCGACGGGCCTCTGGCACGGCCGTAGGCCTGGTTCACGTTCTCTGCGTGGCCTCCCAGCGTCTGCACGGACGAGTCAAAAGTCCAGGGGAAGCTGGGCATGCCCGGGGGCAGCCATTCGCCGGAAAATGACTGCATCTGCTGCATGGCCTGCTGGTTCTGGGCCTGCTGGCCCATCTGGCCCATCTGGCCCATCATTTGGACAGAGTACTGGCGCTGGTGCTGGGCCGGCTGGCTCGTCTGGCTCGACTGGCTGGGTGGCGCATAGAACAGGCCGGGCGACGATGCACTGGACGTGTGCAGTTGTGGCGATACTGACGGTGGCGGCATCGCAGTCTTGGCAAACGCAGTTTGCGACTGCGAAAAAGACTGAGACTGCGAGACGCTGGAGCTGGTTCGGCGTGCACGGCGGCTGCTCGACACGGCTGACCCGTCAATCGCAGTGGCGGGTGGTGGCAGTGGCAGCAGCCCATTGAGCGCGCCGACAATGGTGGCGAGCTGGCACGCGACGCCGACGAGCACGCGGAACGTGGGCGCGAGTCGCGTGCGCTGTGCGACCAGCAGGACGTTGCGCACAGAGGCGCGCTGGCGTGCAATGGCGTCCTTGAGGTGCTGCTTCTTTGGCGGTGGCGTCGACGCGTGGCGGGCCTCGACAATCTTGGCAATGAGGTCGAGACAGACGACGAGCACGCCGTGGTACAGGTAGTACGCGTCGATCCAGGCGACGCCGTCGAGTAGGCCCGCCTCGGACAGCTGGTGCAGGTACTCGTTCAAGAGCTCGCACGCCCCGAGGCACTCGTCGGCGAGCGCGTCGCCGTGGGTGTTTCTTTCTGCTTGTTTTTCTGCTTGTTTTTCTGCTTGTCCCTGGCCGTCGCCAGACACGGCGGCCCAGCGCTCGGCACGGTCGAGGACAAACTGGCGCGTGACGAGGGAGCACGTGTACTGGTGGTGCACGTGCAGGCACAGCACGGCGCGTCGGTGCGACGGGATCATGGACCGCCAGGCGGGCTGCAACTGCGCGGGCAGAGCCGCGCGCCACGCCTCGAGCTCGCGCAGCAGCTCGCCGGCCGTCTGGTGCGCGTTGCCGTTGCCAGACCCGTAGCCAAAGGAGTGTGCGAAAAGGTGTGGCTGGCTTCCGGGCGCCGGGAACCGCAGCTGCTTGACCTTCCACGTGAGTCGGATGAGCGAGAGAAGGCTGACGGGCAGACCCTGTGGCAGGTCGGCCGACTGTGCGTCGTCGGTCGGCGGCAAGACGGCAATCTCGGTCTCGTCGAGCGCCGACGGTCGGCCCAGCATCACGCACAGGTTGCGCTCAAACGAGTACAGCGTCCACCACACGCGCCGCCGGTCTGCCATGTCCGCCTGTGCATCTGCTTGGGTGCCGTGCTCGGTCTTGGGCAGCGACACGACGGCGTCGCGGTGCATGCCGAGCGCGACGGCCATGCGCGACGCACACCCGAGAAACGACCAGGCCGCGTTGCGTCGGCCCGCGTTGTGCTCGTACAGCTGCAGCAGCAGAAGCGCCTGGATGTTGGCCAGGTTCGTCGTGCCCGCGAGTCGCCCAATAGACGAACACACGAGGTGCAGGTACCGCCGCTGCAGACTCGCCGCCGCCTTGCGCGCCCGGTCGTGGCCCTCGAGCGCCTGTGCGCCAAACGCAAACACCATGGCCAGAGAGCACTTCCACCCAAAGTCGTCGTCGTCGTTGTCGTTGCCGTTGTCTGCCTTGGTCTTGGGCGGCGGCGGCACCGTGGTCTTCTGCCACAGCGTCTCGTAGCGGAAGAGAAACCTCGGTCGGTTGAAGAGCGGGTAGTTGGGGTGCACGCGGTCAAAGAAGACGCGCACGAAAATGTCGGCCGTCTCGCGTGGCGGCAGAAACGTGCCGTGCACGGCCGTGTCGTCGTCGGGCCGTGACCGCCTGCTCGTCGCCGGCGACGGAGCCCCGGGCACCGTCGCATTCGACCCCGTCTCGTGCGACCGTGGCGTGTAGTGGCGCGTCGGCAGTGTCGTCGGCAGCTGTGTTGGGTACTGTGTTGGGTACTGGGCGTGCCAGTGCGACTGTGGCGCCGGCTCCTCCTTGACGACGCCGTCCATGTGGTCGCGCTCGTCGCCGCTGTCGGGCTCGTCGCTCTCGTCGTTCTCGTCGTCGTCCTCGTTGCTGCCCGAGTCCTGGTGCACCTCGAGCGCCTTGCTGACCTTGAGGCCGACAAACTGGTCGCGGATCGACTGCCCGCCGCTGTCGCCCACCGCCTGCGATGACGCCGACGCCGACGCCGACGCCGACGCGGTGCCGTCGCCGGCTGCGCTTGGTGTCGCCTGGCTGCGTGCGTCGGGGCTCGCGTTGGCGACGTCGCCCAGCCCGCTGACAATGGAGTCGCCGCACTGCGCGACGAGTGCACGGATCGACGTCACGAACCGGAACGAGCTCGACGGGCCGACATAGTGCGCGACGCCGTTGGACGTCGGGATGAGCTTCTCGTCGGCCGCCGACGTTGTCACCGGCGGGTGTGCGTCTGCAAACGGTGGCACGCTGTTGTCGGCGGGGATCGCCGCAGCCACTGACGACAAGGGTGGCAGCACCGTCGACGCGGGACCCAGAGGGGGGCCCAGAGGGGGCCCCGGCGGCGGCCCTGGCGGCGGCCCTGGCGGCGGGATGGGTGCCGGCAAGATCGTGGCCTGTGCCTGCGGCGCCTGGGGCGGGTTGGCAAAGATGTTGCTGGCGGGCGTCAGGTCGTCGCGCGACGGCATCGGAATACCGCGCTCGGCCGCGGCGCGGTACAACGCGTCCAGGTCCAGGTCCAGCGCCGGTCGCGGCGTCGACCCGTCGGCGTCGTCCATGTGATTGTCGCCCTCGTCGCCCTCGACGCCCTCAACGTGCGCGTCGCCCTCGACGTGGCTGTCATGCCCGTCGTGTGCGTCGTGGCCCAGCAGCCCATGGACGAGTGCTTCGAGCGCACGGTACCGCAGGCTCAGGCTCTCAATACTTCCATAGACACGCTGCTTGCGTGGCAGCGTCGACTGGCACTTGATACGGGCGGCGACGCAGTTGGAGCACGGGTCGCGCGGCGACGCACGCATGCACTTGGCGCGTCGCAGCTTGCAGTGGTCGCATGAGACGGCCGTGCGGCGCCGCTGGCTCTCGGGCACGCGCTTCTTGATGCGCGGCTTGGGCGCGTCGTGAGGTGGTGGCTGTCCGTCTGGGCGGGGTGCAATGTCTGGGCGGGGTGCAATCTCGACCAGGCCGTCGCGAGCATGTCCGGGCGGCATCCGGCCTGCCATTGCGCGGATGATCGATGCTCTGGTGCTGTGGGCGTGTCGCAGCAACGATGTCGGTCCTCGGTCCCGGACGCGACGTGGCCGGAACGCTAGCCGACCACAAGCTCGGGCTCAAGACGGCTCGATGTGCCACGCGTTCGTGCCAAGCGACCGGGGTGACAGTCGTGTGCAATGTGCCGAAGTCCGCAATGCAGCCGGTCGCACGGTCGTCGCAATCAATGGTCAGTCCGTCGATGCGCCACGGCAAGCATGGCACAAGCAATGATGGCGGTGCTCTGGGCGCGGCTTGGCTCTGATCTGCTCGGGTGGGAGCTGTGCTGGGAGCTCCAGCGTGCTTAATTTGTGGAGTTTGTTAGCAGAGTACTCGTGCGCGAGGCACCGTAGCTGACGCCGCGCAAACGGACAAGTCAATGGACAACGAACAGCTCTCGGTTCGTGCCGGTCTTCGTCTTGTCCGACTGTCTTGCCGTGCCCGTGTACTCCGTATGGCGACGTAACGGTGTGGGGATGGCGTCAGCTCGTCGATTGATTGGGCTGGCGCCAGGGTCACGCTGTGTTGGTGCCGGAGTGAATAGAGCTGCGTGTTTGTGTGCGTGAAGCCAAGGCCGGGGTACGTTGTCGGTGCTCAGACGGTTGCGAGCCAAGGTCAAGGGCGAACACAAGCTGGAAAGGCTGGATGCAGGGCTGTTGCACGAGGCGGTCACCGGACAATGAGCCAAGACGACCGAAGAAGAGAGCCACTCTGTAAAAGCTCGAATAGGGTCAGAAGTGGCTAAATGGAAGCCAAGACGAAGTGGAAGAGCCGTGTCGAGACTGCAAAAAGGGGCGGAAAAGGAGGCCCAAAAACAAGGAGAGAAGGACACAAAAACGGAAAGAGCCACGCCGAATGTAAGCAATGCCGTCGAGGAAGGGCCCATCGGCGCCCAAGACGGAAACAGAAGGCGCATCACAGCTGCGGGCTGCGCCTTCCCCAAATTCCGTACTCCGTCACTGCCGCCAGTGCCAGTGCCGCTGTTCTTCTACTTTCAGGCGGAATGAACACTACGACAGACGGCAAGAGCGATCTTGTGGCCACCGGATCCACCGTAGTTGCTCTTTTGCTGGATCCTAGAATCGACGATTTATGCAGAGCACTGCCCAACAGCGTGCGACGAACAGCTCGCGACGAACGCCTGTGATCCGTGATTCATGTGGGGGCTGAAACGAACGGTTTCCGGATAGGTGATTGCCACGCGGCCGAGCACTTGAGCCAAAGAGCTGGAGCCAAACGAGAGGGTCCCGCTGGAGCACGTGCCGGCCAATGATGCCGCCTGGAAACTGTTCAGACGACCAGACTGGCCAGACTGGCGGATCAAGGGAGCTCTCAAGACACGGCGGACGCACGTTGCACGCGCACAGGTCGGTGTGTCGCACGCCGGCAGTCCAGTTGGCGTGGCTGATTCTGTGCGCCCAGAAGACTCGACGAGAAAGAGGCAGTTATATCGGCTGCTCTTTCCTAGTACGTCGTAACTGACAAAGCGAGTCAGGCATAAAAATGTGTCCGCAAAAGACCAAGGAGACACAGTGCTGGCCTGCATGAATCAAGGCAAACTTGAGGCGGGCGCCATGTCTCGGTGTTCTGGGCTGTCATGAACTTGCCGAGGTCGAGAGCAGTCTGTCGATCCGTCCGCAACTCAAGCCCGGTAGCATTTGCATTGATCAGACGTCGAGTCAAGTCGTATATTATGTACAGAGCAAGTATACAGTTTGCGATTGGCGATTGGCCCGTGGTGTTGGACGGGTCGATCCAATGCAACCGTATCTCTTTTAAGCACAGATGTGCTCTTATACACAAGACAATCTAAATAAATTATAGATGAAACTTGGCACGGGTGCCTGCATGTACAAATCGGTACGTCCTCCCGTTGGACTCGATCTCTTTAATATAAATATATGTATCAGCAAGAACAATTTCGACAATTTCGCCACGGCCCTTATTTGCACATTTCCGCTTTACATTCATGCAATGCATGGAGTCTTGTCGGCCCAGGTCGGCATTCTCATCTCGCAACGACTTTGCGCATTTCATGTTTCGCAATGTCCTAAAGCTAGTAGAAACAAGTCGATTCTAAATCAACACTAATCAACTACCATTGAATGCGTCCTTTTGCCTACCTTCACGTTGTTTGACAACCACTGATAACGGCCACTAGAGCTATCAATAAAAGAACAACGACGCTGCAGGCCAGTGGGGAAGGCGCATCGTGGTGGCGCCTTCCGCCTTACTTTCGCTCCTGCTCGATGCGGTTCGTTCTATTTTACAATCTGCAGCGGCGGTGGGCCTGCAGCGATCACTGCTCGTTACAGTGAGACGAGTGACAAGTAGCGGCCTCGCCGTCGCCGTTGCTTGTTTCGCCAGGCTTGCTTTTGTCTTCAGGCGTCCATGGCTCCCTGCTGCCCTATCGATCGCCACATGCTCGTGCAGGTGTATTACTGGGTAATTCACGGTGCCAGTATCTCCAGCTCGTCGTGAATAACACGGATGCTTGGGCTGTACCTGTAATAGCTGGTAATCCAAAGGGTGTGCAGTGAATGCACGAGTACTTGCACCAGATCATTTACAGCTCGATCACATCTCCTCTAGCGCTAGCCCGACTTGGTTAGCGCCTAGGCCTGGACTTGCACTCTGTGCTGTCGCGCCGGCGCACCGTGCCTGCCGCGCCTGCACCGCACCTACCCGTGCCTGCACCACCTGCACCTGCACCTGCCGCTGCAGAGTAACCTCCTGCGGCTGTCGTCTGCACCTGCCACAACTCATGCGACGCTCGTCGCTTTGAATCTCGAAGTCCGATTGTTAACCACATTCGTTTTCGTTTCAGCTTTTCATTCTTTTCATATTTTCATATTTTCATTCTTTCATTCTTTCATTCTTTCATTCTTTCATTCATTCATTCATTCTTTCCAGCGCATCCAACGAGCTCTTGCCGGCCATTCCCTGCCTCCTGGCCAGACCACCCGCGTAACGCGACACGGCTCGCGATACACAAACCAATACCAATACCCGGCGCCTCGTCTTCTTGTCTTCTCGTCTCCTCGTCTTTTTGTATTCTCGTCTTCTCTTGGCGCGGACGCGAGCACAAGATCGTCAGCCAAGAACGACCCCGACGTCGAGCGTGCGGGCCCATCGTTCCGCGCTCAGCCGTTAAGCCACCGGCCGACAGCCTTGGCGCGAGACTGCGCGCAGGCTGTCTCGTGTTTCTGTCTCTTTTTTTTCTGTCTCTCTTTTGTCTCGTTGTCTCTTTCGTCTTTCTGGCCTTTCTGCCTTTTTCTAAAAAAAATCGTCTACTCACCGGTTCGTCCTTCCGTTCGCGTCGTTTGCTGCGAGCCTCCTTCCTCGTACGGCACGGGCAGCCGCACCTGCCACATAAAGCGACATGCCACGACCCCCTGATTTTGGCCCTCCATCTTTTCCATCTTCTCCTTCATCTCTCCTCATCTTCTCTTCACCACCATGAACTCCTCCTCAGACCACAGCAGGCACACCGTCTCGCACGCTGGCCTGCACGCCGAGGACCCCGAGAAGATGCATACGAACGCGACACACGACGGCGTGCTCAAGCTCGACCCGCACGGGCTGCCTCTGGTGCCCCAGCCGTCCGACTTTGCCGACGACCCGCTCAACTGGCCGCGACGGCGCAAGTGGGCGGTGCTGCTGCAGGTATCGGTGATGGCGCTGCTCGGCCCTTTCAACGCCGCGTTCCCGAACCCGAGCCTGAACGTGTTGAGCACGGCTTTCGGCCGGTCCGTCGAGGTCACGACGTACAGCACGACGACGGCCATTATCACGGGCGGGCTGTCGCCGTTTGTCTGGGTGCCGCTGTCGAGCGTCGTCGGCCGGCGGCCGCTGTGCCTGGCGACGCAGCTGCTGACCATTGTCACGCACGTCGCGACGGCCCAGACGACGTCGTTTGCGCAGCTCGTCGGCGTCCGCGCCGTCAACGGGCTCGGCTTTGGCGGCATGATGGCGCTCGGCACGCCCGTGCTCAACGACATGTTTTTCATGCACGAGCGTGGCGCCATGACGGGCGTCTACAGCATCTTTGTCACCAACGGCGCGCACATTGCCGTCCTCTTTGGCGGCTACGTCGGCCAGTACGCCGGCTGGCGCTACGACTTTTACTGCCCGGCCATGGTGACGAGCGCCAGTTTCCTCGTGACGCTGCTCGCGCTGCCCGAGACGCTCTTTTCGCACGACGCGCGCTTCCTGCAGCAGCGGACGCACGTGCGCTCCTTCAGCGAGATGCTCTTCGGCTGGGCCTCCAACACCATCCCCGGCCGCCGTCTCCGGGCGGGCGACTTTGTGACGACCTTTTTCATGCTCCGGTACCCGTCCGTTCTCTTCTCCTTTTGGTACTACCTGTGGAGCTGGACCTTGATCAACATTCTGCCGGCCATTAGCATGGCCAAGATCTACGGCAGCCGCTACGGGTTCGCCAGTGGCGCCGTCGGCCTGTGCACGGGCGTGCCGCTGATTGTCGGGTGCCTGGTGGGCGAGCTGGCGGGCGGCAAGCTGTCGGACGTCATCATGTACCGCCTGGCCCGCCAACACGGCGGCCGCGCGACGCCCGAGCACCGGCTCTACCTGACGTGCATCTCGGCCGTCTTTGGGCCCGCCGGCATGGTCATCTTTGGCGTGTGCGTCGAGCAAGAGTACCACTACGTCGTGCCGCTCGTCGGCCTCGCCGTCGGCGTGCTCGGCCTGCAAATCACGTCGACGTGCCTGTACGCGTACCTGTCCGACTGCTACCGGCCACAGACGCCCGAATCGGCCGTGCTGATGAACCTGGCGCGCGGACTCAGCTTCGTCGTCGGCTTCTTCTGGCCCAGCATGGTGCGCCGTGTCGGGTACGCCTGGACATGGTCGTCGCTGGCGCTGGTGCTGCTCGTCTTTTGGCTGCCCGTGCTCGCGCTCATGCTGCACGGTGAGCGCTGGCGGCGTCAGCTGGGCGAGCCCTCGTTTCACCAGTATAAGTGATTTGCATTTATTGAGAATTCAGTCGTACGTCAGTGAAGATGGCGAGACGGACGGGTGCCGACGACGGCCTGGACGGCCTCGACACCTTCGGTACGCGCCGTGGCCAGTGCGTCGTGGATGGCGGCGTAGACGTCGTGGCCAAACAGCTCGTCGAGAAACTCTTGGCGGCTGCGGATGTTAATGTGGCCGGGCCAGATACCGGGGTGTGCGAGCATCCAGGCGTCGCGTGCGGCCTGTGCTTCGCCGTCGGGCATCTGCGTAAAGTGGCGGCTCGTAATGGACGCCTCGGCGACGCGCGCGGCCCGTTTGATGCGCATCTTTTCGTACAGCCGGAGCGCCTGGGGCAGGGCGCCCGGCGTGCCAAAGTCGGGCTCACCGAGGATGCCGGCGAGCACGGCGGCGTCCTCGATGCCCATGGCGGCGCCCTGTGCGAGGTAGGGCGTCATGGCGTGCGCGGCGTCGCCAATGAGCACGAGCTTGCCGGACGCGTGTGCCCAGCGCGGCAGCTCGGCGTGCGTGTAGAGGCGCCACGTGAGCACGGTGTCGACGTGCTGCAGCATCGCGCCGATGCGTGGGTCCCAGTCGGCAAAGCGTGCGCGCACCTCGTCGCCCGTGTCGGTCGCCGTGTCGACGCCGTCGGGCAGCGTGGCGTCGCAGGTAAAGACAAAGTTGACGAGCGGCTCGGCGACGCCCTCGAGCAGGTACGACAGGATGGTCGCGCCAGGCCCGATCCAGTGGTTGTTGCGCGGCACCGTGACGAGCTCGTGCAGGTCCGGCAGGTGTGCCAGCTTGGCCGCCGGCAGCGTCACGCGGTACGCCATCTGGCCCGTCGGTCGCGGCGGGCTCGGCGCGCCAATGACGACCTCGCGGCACAGCGAGTGCAGCCCGTCGGACGCGACGACGAGGTCGGGCGTGTACGTCGTGCCCGCACGCGTCGTCAGCCTCGGGACCGCCGGGTCGACGTCGGCGACGCGGCTGTCGAGACGCACGACAACGCCCACGTCGGCGGCGCGCTCCATGAGCCCGCGGTGCAGGTCGGCGCGGTGGATGTGCCAGTACGGGCTGCCGTACGCCCGCAGCGGCGCCTGGGCCAGAACTTGGCCGTCGGCCCAGCGCATCATGCAAAGGTCCTCGGGCTCGGTGCAGTGCGTGCGAACCAGCACGTCGACGCCGAGCGCACGCAGCACGCGCGACGCGTTGGGCGATACCTGGATGCCGGCGCCAATGTAGGCAATCTCTGGCGCGCTCTCGAGCACGGTAACACGGTGGCCGGTGCGCTGCAGTGCAATGGCGACAGTCAGGCCAGCGAGACCCGCGCCGACAACGACAATGTCCTGCCGTTAGCAGCAGTAAGCGGACGGAGAGCTCAGTCGTACCATTGCTGACGTCGGTAAATATTTCCAGTCCGTGCAGTCGAAGTCGATAGGCGGCCGGTCGGGCCAGTGGTTCAAAAGACTATGGTAGCTGGACGTCGAGCTGCAGTCGAGTTGCAGTCGAGCTGCAGTCGAGCTGCAGTCGAGTTGCAGTGCCGTGGCGGCGGGCTGCTTTTGTAGCCGGGCCGTCGTACTGCGTACTCACGTCTGTCTGGCACGTACTCGGTTTCTGGTCTGCTCAGCTCTCGGCTGTCGGTGCCCCAACGCCGGTCTGTGCTACTGTGCTGCGTGCATGTGGTCCCGACGCAGTCTGGCCAGCTCGGTGTTGGACACAAGACAAGACAGCTGAGTGTGCGTGCGCGTGGCGACTGCATGCAGAAGATTACCGGTTTTGTGCGGCCAAGCTGGCGTTTTGACCCTTTCTTTTTGTTTTCTGTCGTGTCTTCCGCTCATCGTTCCGGTGTCGTGTCTGCCGCGTCATCGTCGGCGCGCTCACTGCGTCGGTCGTCGGCGTCCACGATGGGCTGAAGGGATGTCGATGTCGAGGTAGCTGCAGAGAGGGGAGTAGCCGTCAAAAAGGGGTCGACTCAGACGAGACAGACGAGAAAAGGGGCAAAAGTAAACATACATGCTGGCAGGCGCTGAGTAATACGCTCGTCGAGGAGGTCCTTCCCGGTTTGGAAGCCGGCGACCGGACGCATCGCGCCCTACCGATCCTCTAGGCGCGCCACGCCGTCTTTCCTGTATCTACTTCACGGAACGAGACATCCTGCTGGCCGTTTTTTTCTTGCACAGCAAATGCAGTCGGCCTGTCTTGTGCTTGCGCTGGCGCTGTGAGACCGGTGCAAGACCAGGCGGAAGGATGCTTCCGCGCGAGTGTCGATCCTAGGATATGCACGACGTCGGGCCAATCTGCATCGAGCAGCTGGCCGTGCAGAGCACGCTGTCGCAGCCCGTGGAACACATTCGCCTAGCTTTATGTCCTGGGCATGCAAAAGTGTGTGGGAGCACGAGAGCATATCCGTATATATTTATACGGTAGTGCGAATAGCTAGATCCTGGTATGACTCGCTAGTCACACCGCCCCACGACAGTCGGGGATTTGTTGGCAGGCGCCTCGCGTGTAAATATAAATATATTTACCCCGTACTTACTATATCTACTTTCGATATCTCTACTTCGGAGACCGTACTCGCGATAGTCAAGACGGACGGGCATGGTGCAAAGGTCTCCGTCACCAGTCTCTGTCACCAACGTGTCACGTGAGGCGGCTGGATACTTCCGTGAACTGTGGGAATATGACATTCGGGTATATTGTGTCGATAAAACAGCAGTGTTGACATAAAGCACACCGTGGACAAAGGGACAAAAGAAGAGCAAAAACGAGCGCAAGCCATCCATCGACTGAAAAATCGCCAAAAAACCGACACCGACATCACAGCTACGGACGGACGCCGAGCTGCTCCATAAAAGGCTGCGAGTGCGACCACAGGCCGAGGGTGCGCCGTGACAGGGTGTGGTACATCACGGCCAAGGCGACCATCCACGGCCAGTACGACAGCAGCGGGCTGACGACGCTAAAGGCGGCCGGGGCGTACCCTGCGCGCGTGTTGAGGACCCAGACGGCGGCGTAGATGAGGAGCCAGGTGCATCGCGCGGCCCAGATGCACGAGGCGGCGAACGCGGGCAGGGCGACCCGACGCAGTGTCGTGCGGCTGACGCGGTTGAGCGCGTACATGGCGGCGGCGACGAGCGCGAGGGCGGTGACAAACATGACAATGTCAAAGGCGGCCGTAACCTTTGAGCGGACGAGGTCGAGGCGGCGTGCCTGCCCCCTCTCGTACTCGACCGTGTAGAGGACGTAGCTGCGGCACGAGAGGCCAAACATGGTGGTCACCATGGCAAACAGGACGCCAAAGACGGTGTAGGCCGTTACCATGAGCCGCGTCAGTCCCGACGACTCGGACTTGGGCTGGTCGTCGAGCGTGGAGCGTGCGCGTGCAGCGAGCAGGCCGGCGCTCATGAGGCCGAGCGCGAGGGCGGTCGAGGACTCGGCGACGTGCTGGGCGAAGACGGCGACGAGGACGACGGGCGGGGGGTTGTCCATGTAGCGCGTCAAAATGTTGTCGACGATCCAGAGGATGAGGGCCGTGGCAAAGAGGACCAGGGCAATCTTGAGCCAGACGGTGGCAACGCGGGCCGGGTCGCCATGCTTGGGACACCGGAGCAGCGCGAGGATGGAGTAGACGATGGCGGGCAGCAGGACGGCGGCCGTCACGCCAAGGCCGACGTCGACGAGCGTGTAGCTGTAGTTGTAGCTCATGATGGCGAGTGAATAGTGTGATGAGTAGGTGCCTTTACGCGAGCCTGACGTCCTGGGCATGGCCAGCTTTATATTTGTACCAAAATACACGCCACTGTTGGCCAGATGCAGGGATCATGTGCAATGGCACCCAACGTGACAGCCAAGACGGTTGGCGATCCGTTTTTATATTTAACTATTTAATTTTATATATTACATTTACACTGCCAGGCGCTCTGTCAGTGCCCGACGGACGGTCTCTGGATTCCAGCAGGCGCCATCGATCGCAAGCAAGTTATTTTAAAATAAAACTAAATTATAGGGGTAGACATACGCCAAGACGCAACGACACAAGGCCCTTGCATGCGTGGCTGAGCCGCTGCTGCGCCATAGGTGTCGACGACAAAAGGAGCAATACGAGCAGAAGAGCCAGGATTAAAGGAACAGGCTGGGCAGGTCATAGGATCTCGGCGCCAGGGTGATCAGGCAGTATATTTATATTTACTCCGTAGAAATGTATGTAAATATATATATTTATTTAGCGAGGCATCGCCTATTCTCTTTCACCTCGGCGATCATTCTCTATAGAGTACGGAGAGGAGTAACTCCGTACGGAGAGCGTCTAAATGTCCACCGTGCCTGCCGACTGCCTTGCCCAGGCGATGCTTCGGGCCGCTTGGCAGTCGCCGCAGTCATTCTGATACAGTCAGTCGTGGCTCGTACCAGGCACTGCTGTGCTTGGCAATGTGGCGTCACGAGGCCGAGCCACATGCTTTCTTTTGCTGGTTACTTCTGCTAATCGCTGACGGTTGTAACGTGTTGTAGGATCTAAATTTCGCTTGATTTGGACAATCTCCGACCCCCGTCATCACCTCCGCCCGTCTCTTGTAATTGCCCAAGCGTGCATCCGCCTGAATATCATTAATGTCATTGGTCAGTTGCTACCCCGCTAATCAGGCACGTGCAATTGTGGGTCTACAGACACCGAGCACTCTCCGACATTTCGTCGCCAGCGCCATCGCGATGCTCAGTCGTACAACGGGTAAGTGGTGTACGTATAAATATATTTAGGTGTAATTATATAAATAAGTTCTGGCTTCAACACGTAAACGTGAATAATTGACACGGTTGCGGAACTCGGCGCGTCCGAATCGGGGCAAGCGCGTTCCGGATCCAGCAGGGCCGATCCTCCACGACGTCCCCTGGCGGCCCTCTTTTGGAGCCACCAGGCGAGCGCCTTGTCGCCTTGTGCGTCACCACAGACACTGTCGAATCCTTGCCGCAGCCCATCCGCACACCGACATTGCACGACCGCGCGCCCAGCCCACACGCCCACACGCGCCCACACGCACCCCAGACTCTGTACGGCGAGACGCGAGACCTAAACTGGGCCGCCTAGCCAGCGCCGAGAGGTCCGCACTGCGCATGCCATTCCATCCATACGGCCGACCTCCGCGCTGGCCTCGTCGGCGGCACTCGACGACGACGACGACGACAACGACGACGACGACGACGTCTCGGCTTCGGCCGCCTTTGTCCAACCGCCCCCATTTGGCCCTTGCTGGCCTCGGACTCGAACCCGATACAAATTCTCGACCCCTCTGCCAATGACTTTTGGCTAGCCATGGAGCAGATTGAGACGCAGGCGACCGACTTGCGGTACCTGACGCAGGCGCCCGTGCCAGGCGATGCGTTGGGTCATCACGACCGGAACGACCACCACACGCATGGAGGCCATGGAGGCCATGGAGGCCATGGAGGCCACGCAGGCCACGCACGACACGACTATGGGCGTCCTCCGACGGGCCACCTGCCACATCCAAACACGAACATGCACACGCACCCGAACACGCACCACGGCCACCACGCGGGCCCGCCGAGCCCTTATCCACGACGACCCGACGACCGACACGGACTGTCGCCACGCGGCTACGGCTCGCCGCCGGTCCGTCCAGGCCCGTTGGCCGTATCGGTGCCAGCCGTCTCAGCCGTATCGGTCCCGGTATCGACCAACGGAACACGAACGCGCGACACGACGCCAAAGCGCAAGGCGGACGACGACGAGGGCACGGCGCGGCAGCAGCGCAGCAAACGCAACCGGTACATTTCGATTGCGTGCAACGAGTGCAAGCGACGCAAGATCAAGTGCAACGGCGAGACACCGTGCCAGCGCTGTGGCAACCTAAACCTGGCGTGCCAGTACTCGCCCAACTGCTGCGCCAGCAGTTTCCGCGACTCGGACGAGTACCGTGCCATGGCCGACAAGATGCAGCGGCTCGAGACGCAGCTCGAGGCACTCGGCCACGCCGTCGCAGGTCTTCGCAGCGACACGCAACGTCTCGCACCGCTGCACGACCGTCTCCTGCCGATTCCATCCGCCCAGCACTCGCCGTCCATTCCGTACGAACTGGCACCACTGCGACACCCACACGGTCCTCTGCCCGGCCACGTACACGCTCAGACCCAGCCACCGAGCTTCCACGGCCCGACGAGCATCGCCTTTACCGTCGACGTCGCCAAGAACACGCTGCACAACATGGGCTACCGCGGCGAGGGCGCCGAGGGCGCCGACGACACGGGCCCGTCGGCCGACGAGAGTCCACGACCGTCGTCCGAGTCGGCCACTGCCACGCTGACCACGCTGGCGACGCTGGCGACGGCCACCCACCCGACGGACCCGACGGACCCGACGGACCCGCTATGGGAACTGTTTGACGTGCCCGAGATGGTGCGTCTGTGCCGGTTGCACGAAGACGAGGTCGGCATCATGTACCCAGTCGTCCCGGTCGGCACGGTCGAGGCCCACGCGCGCTCGCTGGCCGCGTGGATGGACGACGCCCGTGCGTCGGGCCGGCTGCGGACGGCCGAGGGCCGAGCGGCGTACGACGCGGCCATGGGCAGCATCGACACGCTCATCCTCAAGGTCATGATGTGCTGCGGGCTCGCCGTCGACGAGCACGGGCACAGCGACAAGGCGATCCGGCTGTACGCGAGCATCGCTCCCCAGGTCGACGCCAAGCTCATGTCGGAGCCGAGCAGCCTGGCGAACCTGCCGCTGCTCGCACTCGTCGCCGGCTACCGCTTCCTCAGCAACGACGAGGTGCTCGCGTGGCGCGTCGTCGGCCAGGTCGCGCGCCACTGCCTCGAGCAGGGCCTGCACCGCGTCGAGGGGCTCGCCGTCATTGCCGACGCCGACGCACGCCGCAACGCCGTCAACACCTTTTGGACGGCGTACGTGCTCGACCGCCGCTGGAGCTTTGGCACGGGGCTGCCGTACGTCATGCACGACGACATGATTGACCCGAACCTGCCGTCGCCCGACGCCCACCCCTTCCTCGTCGCCATGGTCTCGTACTCGCGCCTCGGCGCCCGCATCTGGAGCCTCGTCGACTTTTTCGAGCCCGCCGTCATCCGCGATCTCGACCGCGCCGAGTTTGCGCGCCTCGACGCCGAAATCATGCACTGGTACGACGCCTGTCCCGCCAGCGTCCGCATCCCCGACTTTGCCCACGACCTGCCCCAGCCGGGCACGCCCGCCTACAATACCCAGCGCCTCCAGGTCTGGACGCGCCTGCGCCTCAACCAGATGCGCATCTGGCTCCACACGCCCGTCCTCCACAGCGCCGGCAGCATCGCCGACAACATGGCCCAGGCCCAGCGCCTCGTCGACCTCGCCAAGAGTACCATTCGCTACCTCGACCGCCTCAACAACGACAGCCCCCTCTACCGCCGCCTCCAGGTCTTTTACCACCAGTTCCTCACCTCCGCCATCGCCGTCCTCTTCCTCGCCTCCACACACAACCCCGTCCTCTTTAGCGCCCAGTGCCGCGACGAGTTCTACATGGCCCTCCGCCTCGTCAAGGACCTCTCCGTCCGCAGCTGGGTCTCCCAGCGACTCTGGCGCACCATCCGCTCCCTCAAAGCCTACGCCGCCCGCCTCGGCCTCGACGACGGGCCGGGGCCGGGGCCAGACCCGGGGCCGGGGCGGGGGCCGGACCTGGCCCTCGCTCCGGCACCGCCCGTCCTGCCCGACCGGTCGGAAAAGGCCGAAAACGCCGACAACGGCGTCGCCATCCAGGCCGAGATGACACGCATCTATGAGGGCTACATGGGCATGACCGACGCCGATGCCCTGGGCGTCAACGGCGTCGGCGTCACCGGCGGCGGCACCGGTGTCACCGGTGTCAACGGCGTCGTCGTCTACGAGAAATTAAAGAATATGTTTTGATCTTATTTATTTTTAATTAAATTTGTATTAATTTTGGTGCTGGCGCCTACATTTTTGGTTTAATTTTGTATTAATTTCTGGTCATTTTTGGTTTAATTTTGCATTAATTATTCTGGTGCGTACATACATTTTGGATTAATTTTGCATTAATTTCTGGTGCGTACATTTGGCTTTAATTTTGTATTAATTATACACATACTCAACTCAACGCTCACCCTCCGTGTCGCCGTCGAGCAGGGGCTTGTCCGTCTCGTACGGCTCGTTCCCCCAGGCCTTGGCCACAAACTTGGTGTGGCTGCCGCGCGCCGCCAGCTCGCCACGGCCATTGGTAAACTCGACGCGCGTGTACGCCAGTGTCTTGCCGATCCGGTCGCACGTCGCAGTGCCACGCAGTGTCTGTCCGACGGCGCCGCCGCTGCTCAGGTACGTCACGCTCAAGTCGGTCGACACGCCAGTGGCAAACAGCCCGTGCGACGCGACGGCGAGCGACCCGCCCAGGTCGACCATGCTGGCGATCGTGCCGCCGTGCAGGATCTGGAGCCGGTTCGTGTGCTGTTTCTGGATATCGAGCTCAAAGTCGACGCGGCCAGGCGCCGCGTGCGTGATGCGCATCTAGAGGTCAGTGGTTTGCCGACTGGCTGGTCTGGCAACGTACATGCGGCCCAAAGAGGCTGGCGGTCAGTCGTGGCATTAACAGGACGAGGTCTCTAAAACTCACTGGGGCTCCAGGCCGGACTCGCGCAGAAAGTCGCCAAAGACCTGGCTGTCAGCGTTGTCGCGTGTCATCACCACTTCGCATCCACTCACCGCCCGCACAAACTTGGTCGGTGTCAGCTTGCGCGCCGCCATTTCGTTGATGCAATGAGCCGAGATAGTTGCCGAAACGGAGACAGTTGCTCGCCGGGTAGACGCTGGGTGGACACGGTGTCACGTGACTGGGTGTCAGACTGGCGAAGTGGGTCAGCACGCGTCGGCAGATCCACTCTTTTTGGAGCTCAAGCATCGCATCGAACTTGGTGACATCAGCAGCGAGCGACAGCGACGGCAGTGCGCAGACAGCGAACGCACCCACGTAAGCAAACGCACCACGCGGGATGGACCACCGCCTTTCGACCTGCCTTGCTTCCTTGCTTTGACCGTCCGCTCGACCTCGACGACTGCTCGACTCGACGACTGCTCGACTCGACGACTGCTCGACTCGACGACTGCTCGACTCGACGACTCAACCGACGACCGCCGCCATGGCTGGCGGCACGCCGTCACTGACGCTGTCCGACTACCTCGAGAAGCAGCCGGGCACAAACTTCCGGCGGCTGTACCAGCAGCCGTCGACGACGCTCGCCATCTTCCGCCGCATGCTGCCCGCGCTCGCCAAGGCGTTTGTGCGCATGCTGCTCTACCTCGAGGGGCCGCTCGAGCTCAAGACACTCGACACCATGGTCGCGCCCGGGGCGCGCCGACAAAAGGACCAGGCCCTGTCCATCCTGCGCGCCCTGCACATTGTCCAGATCTCGGCGCCCGCGCGCGACAAGCCCCAGGAGATTGTCCTGACGCCCAACTTCAAGTCGGCCTTCCGCGTCGCCCTCGAGGGCGCCCACGCAGCCAGCGCCGCCGCCGACGGCTCCTTTGGCGTACCCAGCGAGCGCCCGGTCGCGCCCGACATGGACGTCGCCTTCCTCGACCGCTTTGCCCGACGCAAGTGGGAGGATATCCTGCACTACGTCGTCAACAGCGTCGGCACCGCGCGCGACACCGCCAGCGTACACGCCCACGGGCTGGCCTCGGGCTTTGACGCACCACCGGGCGTCGGGCTCGGCGTCGGCGGCGCACACGGAACGGGGCCGAAAAATACCGTCAAGGATCTCCTCCTCGCCGGCGGTCTCGTCGAGCAGCGACGAAACATGCCCGGCGGCGTCGGTATCACGCAGACCGGCTTTACTTTTTTGCTACAGGCCGCCAACGCCCAGGTCTGGACCCTGCTCCTGCAGTGGCTCGAGGCCGTCGACGCCGCCGCGGCCACCGGCGCCAGCGACGTCGGCAGTGTCGACATGCTCAGTTTCCTCTTTATGCTCTCGACGCTCGAGCTCGGCCGCGCCTACGACACCAACGCACTGTCTGTGGCACGACGCAACATGCTGCCCGCGCTCATGGACTTTGGGCTCGTCTACATTCCCGCACACGACCGCTCGCAGTACTTTCCGACACGCCTCGCCACGACACTCACGAGCAGCGGTGGTGCAGCGGGCAGTGACGACGATGCCGGGCCCACTGGCTACCGCAGCGTCAAGGCCGGTTTTGCTGCTGCCACCGCCCATGGCGCTGCCGCGTCGGGCCTGCCGCTCGAGTCTGCGTCGTCGGCTGGCAGCGGTGGCAGTGCCGGCAGCATCATCATCGAGACCAACTTTCGCATGTACGCCTTCACGTCGTCGCCCCTCCAGATTGCCGTGCTCGCACTCTTTGTCAAGCTCGGCCAGCGCTTCCCTGGCATGGTCGCCGGAAAGATGTCGCGCGAGTCCATCCGCCGCGCCATCTCGTTTGGCATCACGTCCGACCAGATCATTGCCTACCTCGCCAGCAACGCGCACGACCAGATGCACCGCTTCGCCGCCGCCCACCACCGGCCCGTGCTGCCGCCCACCGTCGTCGACCAGATCCGACTGTGGGAGCTCGAAAACGAACGCATGAAGACGCACCGCGGCTTCCTCTTCAAAGACTTTGACTCGCCGCAGCAGTACGACAGCCTCGCCAAGTACGCCGACGAAATCGGCGTCCTCGTCTACCGCAACGACAAGCTGCAGCACTTTTTCGTCAGCAAGCACGAGCAGCTCGTCGCCTACCTCAAGACGCTCAAGGCACGCGCCAAGGCAGGGTAGCCGGCGTGCTGGGAGCAGTATTTAGACTAGAATCTATGTACAATTTATACACGGATATTGCAATGACATAAATTATAAATAGATGTATAAATTCACCGTAGCCAGCGTTCGCACGCGCCTGGTCGGCGTACCGCCGCGCCGCCTTGTGACTGCCTGAAAAGTGTAAATACTGCGACGTATATTTACACTTTGACCACTGCTCGTGCGCTACAAACGCAGCTCGTCTTGGCGTATTGCAAGCGAAACATGAATTTCGCCGTAACGGGCATAGCGTGGTTTGATACTTGAAAATCGGCCTAATTAGTACAAAAATACAGCACACTGGACCCATATATATTGGTTAGTACATATCCCCTTCGGGGCATGTCAGCTTTTAGTCTGAAGGAACGGCACGTCAAGTGGAGATTTACGGTCTAGACTATCGTTGCCAGCTCTAGCAGATCGCGTCAACTTTGTCTACCCGCCCTCCAAATCATGCAAGGGGTAGATGGTTCATGACCACGTCCTATCGAGTAGCCAATGACGAGAATCACAAGAAATCACTCATAGTAATAGAATGGAAAAACAGGCATGAAACAAAACCGCGACTCTACTCCGTAAACTGCTGACCTAGATAATAGATAAAATATGGCATACTAGCTAAGCAGCACTTACACTTTTACGGCATTCTGTAAGTAAATTTATAGATAATATGGATAAAAAAATGTAGATGGACAGCGATAATTGTACTTTGTACCTGGCCTTCACATCACACTACCCCGAGCACCCGGCAAGGGTCTTTCCAAAAAGTATAAATATCCGGTTCCTCTCCGCCTCCTCTCTTCTCTTTTCTCCCACCCATCTTTGAAGAGATTCAAAGCAACTCACTCATCTTTGACACTGAATCCAAATCGGGCACCAGACTGCAAAAGGCAGGTACGGGCCGCTTCCTTCCTCCTTTGATCGTCGACCTCTTACAGAAAGCGCTCTTGAGCCATCACCTCGCACCTTCTGTTTGAACCTGCCCTCTCCTCTTTCTATTACAGGAAATCAGCAAGGACCGGGCAAGTGTCTGCTGACTCGCTACTTCTCTTGTACTCATCTGTGCCCCTTTTCCCCTTTTCCCCTTTCATACTCTTACCTTCACACTCATTACCTTCACACTCAACATCATTACTGCCCTCATTTGTCTCTCCATTCGACCATCGTCAGCGAGATCCTAGTCTCAGAGCCGTCTTATCTGCATCTTGACGACACCAACGGAACAAAGCAACATGGCCCACCAAGCCCACGGACAGAATCCGGCCCAAAGCCAAGGGTCCACGCACATTGCGGCTCGGCCTCAAGGCAACACCGGGGGCTCAGATCCGCTCCGCGCAAACGACATCCCTAGCGAGCCGCGGACAGCCTTTGTGGTCTTTAGCGACGGAAAGATTATAGAGATGACATACAATAAGGGCCACGCGATTGCGACGCCCGATGAGTACGATCTTGCGATTTCCGTGGCACTTGAAGCTGCGTCATATCATTCTGTGACATATCAAGGTGCGGAATTTTATCAAGCTGGGGCCCCTCGGGCTGTGCCCCCCCGGGCTGTGGCCCCTCAAGCTGTGGCCCCTCAGACGGCAGCCCCTCAGGTGACTCTCCGGGTCTTGACTTCTCCGTCCATGACTTTTCCGTCCACGGCAGCCCCTCGGACGGCGGCCCCCCAGGCTACGGCCCCTCAAGCTGTGGCCCCTCAGACGGCGGCCCCCCAGGCTACGGCCCCTCAAGCTGTGGCCCCTCAGACGGCGGCCCCTCAGACGGCAGCCCCTCAAGCTGTGCCCCCTCAGGCGGCGGCCCCTCAAGCTGTGGCCCCTCAGACGGTGGCCCGGGTCTTGACTTCCCCGACCATGACTTCTCCGTCCACGGCTTCCCCGTCCACCTCATCTATGAATTCACCATTGGCAGCTCACCAAGCTGCGGTTCGCCAGGATGCGCATGACCAGGCTGCGGCTCGCCAGGATGCGCATGACCAGGCTACGCTTCACTGGAATAGGTATCATCAGGGTATGGCTCACCAGGCTGCAGCTTACCAGGCTGCAGCTTACCAGGCTGCAGATCACTGGAATGGGCCTCACCAGGCCGCAGCTTACCAGGCTGCAGCTCACTGGAATGATCATCAAGGTATGGCTCACCAGGCCACCTTGTTCACGCGTGTACCAGGGACAGCTTACCAGGCCGCCGCTCAACAACCTGCCGCTCGACAGACCGCCGCTCAACAGATCGCCGCTCAACAGACCGCCGCTCGACAGATCGCCGCTCAACAGATCGCCGCTCAACAAGCCGCCGCTCAACAGACCGCCGCTCAACAGATCGCCGCTCAACAACCCGCCAGCCAACAACCCGCCGGCCAACAACCTGCCGCTCAACCGTTCCCCTCTCAACAAGCCGTGGCCTATCAAGCCGCGGTTCACGAGCTCGAGGCTCAGATCTTACTCAACACAGCCGAAGCCGAGGAAATCGCTAGGGAATACATGACCTCGCATCACATGCTCATGGCTAGGCATGTACGGAGACAAGCCAAGCTTTGGAAACGTGCTTCGCGTCAGCAATTCTTGGCTCGCCAGTTCAGGGCCCATTCCATGTTGTTCCAGGGCGGAGCTCTCCGGCCATGACTTGCACAGTTCCACGGCGTCCGAGCCGCTTCTGAAACCATGCAGCCAGCCGAGCCGAGCACGTCTGTCGCCATCAGCCTATAGAGTGGGTGTCCATCGGCGGCCACTCCAAGTGCCGCCGTGGTCGAGCGCCAGACGTGGACGGCTGGGCCAGGGTTGTGCCGTGCTGATTGGTTCGGGTTGAGCCAATGCCGCGGACGCACGGTTGGTGGATCTAGTTTGATGTCAATTATGTAGTTCTAGTTTGATGTATAGTCAATAATGCAGTTTTGGTTTTGATATATAGTACAATCTATGCAGACATTATGCAGATATGTTGAGCCATTATAGTACATTATGCAGATATGTTGCAGATATGTGAACCTCAGGCCTCGTCGTCCCAGCCGTCAATGACAAACTCGTAGTGGGCGTCGCCCTGGCCGCGCGGGATGGGGTGGCCGTTGGCGTCCCAGAGGGCGCGCTCGGTAAAGGCGACGCGGCCGTGCCAGTCGACGAGCACGACAGTCTGGCGCTGGGTACCGTAGAGCCCGGTCTGGTACCCGTTGGCCGACGTGTCGTCGTCGATGACGAGGTCCGGACAGTCGGTGGTGGCGGGCGACGCGCGTGGGCCTCGTGCACGCGCGGCGTCCGTCATAAGGCGGTGCGCGTCGTCGCCGATGGCGGGCACAAAGATGCTCTCCTTGAGCAGCGGGATGTGTTCTTCAAACGACAGCCCGTCGCCGGACGGCAGGGTATCGCGGTCGAGGATGCCAAACAGGGCGTCGCGGAGAGCAGACTCGGACGACGGCGGCGCGGCGACGAGTTCCTGGAGCAGCCGCCGTCCGTCACGCACCTTGGGCCACTCGTCGGCCTCGGGTGCGCCGTAGCGTGCATTGGACAGACCGTGCACGGCGCCACGCGTGCCCGCGATCCACGGCACGGTGTCGACGCTGCGTGCACGGTTCGACATGATGGCGAGGCCGCGCCCGGCCCGCCCGGCCCGCCCGGCCTGCCCGGCCAAGGTCGTTTTGCGCAGTGTCCCGCAGATGAGCGAGAACCCGCCGACGCCGGCGACGCCTGCACCGGCGAGCATGCGTTCAACAAACGCCTCGGTCGGTTCGCGTGCGTCGGCCGTGAGCCACGCCGTCACCATGCCGCCGCGGCTGCGCTGGCCGGCGACGGGCGGGGCGGGCGTGCCGTTGTCGTCGACGGGGTCGTCGCGGAAGTTGGTGAGCACGGCAAAGTGGCCGGCGCGCGTGATGCCGAGCCAGGTGCCGTGCTCGGGGCGCTGCAGGTCGCGCGACGACAGGATCTGTGTGCAGGCGTCGCCGGTTTCGCTCGGCGTCCACCAATGGGGGCGCGAGGTCGGGCGCAGCAGAAACTCATCGCGGTTGTCAATGACAATGAGGGCGTAGTCGGGGTGCGCCGTGGTCAGCAGGACGATGCACATCCTGGGTCGAGTCTGAGAAACGAATGAGTCTGAGAAACTGAAAGTCTGAAAGTCTGAAAACCTCTAAACGAAAGTGAAAATCTCTGAATGAAAGTCTCTGAAATCCTCTGAATGAAAGCTGTCTGAAATGTCCGAAAGGAAAGCTGCTGAAATGTCTACTCCGTAAAGGAAAGACCGTCTGGTGCTCGGCTCGAGCTTTATAGAAGCCGGCGTGAGCGTTTGCCAAGGCCCGCCCAGCTCAGCCGCCGGTAATGTCGCCTGATTGTGTCGTGAGGGGCGTGGAGTGAGGGGACGCGAGGCCAAGACGAGACGGCACGATCGAGCCACAAGAGCGGCGACGAAGACAGACGCGCGACGAAAAGAGGAGGATGAAATAGGAGAGTCTAGGGCGGGTGGCTTGTAGGTATACTTATAGGTGTAGGGTTGAGGCGGGCGTGGTCAGGGTCTGGGCTTCAGGCAGGCACGGGCCCGATTTTCGACTTTGGCGTGTCGTGCCAGTCGGTCCTGCCATGTGTCGAGTCGTCGCTGCACGTCTGCACGAGTCTGCACGAGTCGCGCATGCGCCTGCCGCGCTGTCACGACTCGTGCATCGACTGCACCTTCCGTGTGCTGCAGACCGCTTGCGTCCGCTGCTGCCATTGGAACACGAAGGCCCCAGCCTATATATTTTTTTAAAAAAACTATTTTTAAATTTAGACTCATGACACAGAGATATGCACGTCGCGCTGGCGTGCTGCCATGCTGGCCGTGCTGCCACACTGCAGCACGACGTGTCAGCACGTTCTGTCCTTTATCTTAATGTTTTTTTTAGAATATTTAAATTTACTTCGAGTCTGTTCTCGCCGCTGGTCCCTGCGTTGCTGTTCTTGCATGGCAGGCGTTGGTGGAGACAAGAACCCAATAGCCCCACATCAGTTCACCCCACCTTTCTCCTCTCCTTTCTCCTTTTCTAATATTTACGGACTCCGTACTGACTATTGATGCATTCCACCACCAAATCGACCGTCACCCGTCCTCGCCGGTATATATATACTGAACACAATCACAATCGTAAGTGTTTTCCATCTGCATTGATCTCGTTGCTGTCGTGACAGCCCGGAACTATAACCATAACCAACTAAATACTCCGATCACGACAGGACCCCGCTGTTCCACAGTCACCCGCTGCTCCGTCGGGGCCGCATCCACGATCGTCGGTGCCTTCGTGCGTTTGTATATTTATGTTTGTATATTATGCAAGATTACACATTTAAATATATTGCACATTCTGTTGTCACAGATGCCCCGCGCCTTTGTCTCGTCGTGGTGCCTGGCAGCTCTTTGTCTGGCCCAGGGCACCTACGCACTATATTACAGGCTTCAGCGCGTCATCGTGCTGATAAGCCGCCCTGGTGGCCCCGCTTTCCCTGCGACCTCGTGGCCGCACTGTCAGCCGCCTGCCCTGCATACTTGACTCTTGCACCATCCTTTATCGCATTCACCAGCAACGACATCCTTGCGCAACCCTACCGACGCCGAGCCGCCAGCCTTGTCACCGCCGCAGCGACCTCACGCGGGCGACCGGACACCGTTGCATCCGCTCGCAACTCCCAGATTCCCACTCCAAACTCACCAGCGCCGTCCGACGTCAATACCCTGCATACTCCAACCGTCCTGCATCGGATCCTGCCGCGTCGCGAGCGACCGCGCGCAAACGCAAGCAACCGACATGTTTGACGTGATTCCCAAGGCCCTGGCGTGCGTTGTCTGTCCAGCCTAACTGGCCCGCCTGCTAACTGTCCCAGCTCGGTCGCCTCGTTCCTCTTCCCGCTCTTCGCCTCGTACAAGGCCCTCAACTCCGCCGACCCTGCCCAGCTCACGCCATGGCTCATGTACTGGGTCGTGCTGTCGGTCGTCGTGCTCGTCGAGTCCTGGACCGACTGGATCCTCGCCTGGGTGCCCCTCTACTACTGGGCGCGCCTCGGCTTCCTCCTCTACCTCGTCCTGCCCCAGACCCAGGGCGCACGCGTCCTCTACCAGACCCGCCTGCACCCCTTCCTCGCCCAGCACGAGGCCCACATTGACGAGCTCATCGGGTCCGCCCACGACCGTCTACGGGCCGCCGGCCTCGCCTACGTCCAGCAGGCCATTGCCTACGCCAAGAAAGTACTCGGCCTGCCCGCCAGCCCGACCCAGCCTCCACCGCCCGCGTCTGCGTCGTCTGCGTCGTCTGCGTCGGCAACCGCCGCCGCCGCCGCCGCCTCGTACACCCAGTCGCTGCTCGCACGCTTCACGCTGCCGAGTGCACGCTGGCCGGGCGGTGCTGCCAGTGCCTCGTCCTCGACGTCGACGTCGACCAACGCCAACGCCAACGCCAACGCCGACCTCTACAGCATGCTGGCGACCGCCGCCAACGGTGCGTCCGTCCTTGGCCGCGGGTTCCTCGGCTCGGGCCCGACCAAATCCGGCCTCGGACACACCGACCGTGCCACGTTTCTCGCCACGCAACGCGACCGTCTTCGCTCGCTCCTGTCTGTGCTCGACAAGGAAGCCGCCGACCTCGACCTCGATGCGTCTACGTTTGACGCCGACGCCGACACCGCCTCGCTGTCTCGACCGCTCAGCAAGAGCCGCAGCGACGCCGACTTTGAGACGATTGAGACAATCGACGCCGAGAGTGGCGAGGAGGACGACAAGGCTGCACGTGCACGTCGCCGTCATGCCCCTGTCGCCGGCACGTCGGCCAACCCGGGGTCCGCCCCTGGGGCCGGCAAACGCACGTCCAGCGGCTCGTGGGTGCCGTGGTGGGGTGGCAGCGAGGCCGACGCCACCAGCTCGGCCGTCGACAAGTAGTCTATTCATCTAGTTTCTTTCTCTGGTCATGCCTGCTGAGACGTGTCTGTTACTCCACTGCTGAGATTATCGTACATTGTAGCCTAAACGGCTACTTTCTGGCCAGGACAAACGGGTACGCCGGGGCACAGTCGTTGCGTGTCCAAATCTGTCGCTTCTTCTTCGTCACGACGTGCTCGACCCAGACCTCGCGGCAGTGGCTCGCCTTGAACTTGCGGATGAAGCGCGGGTCCCATAGCTCGCTCGCGACGCCCAGGTCCTTGCAGCAGCGCATCAGCGCGTTCGACTTGCACCCCTCGCCCGCCGTCGTCACTCCGTCGTCGCCAAAGTACCCGCACTCGCCGCGTGCCTGCCCGACAAAGCGTCCGCCCACGACCAGCGCGTACTCGCGCGACACAATCTTGTCGCCGACCGCCAGCTCGCCACGCGGCGCCAGGCCCCAGCCGCCGGGGCCAAAGGCCAGGTTCAGGATGCGGCGGTACTTGATCTCGGGCAGGTAGATGATACCGTCCGGCTTAATCTCAATGTCGTCGACGTCAATCGGCGCCATCAGCTGCCGCGCCACGTCCGGCGAAAAGGCCGTCGTCGACAGCCCGTGGAACGACGACGACCAGTCCACCGGCGGCGCGTCGGGGTTGTACGTCGCCGGCGGCGCGTCCGGCACCGGCGGCAGCGGCGGCTGCGTCGCTGCCGGCGCCGACCCGTCCAGGTCCGCAATCACCTGCTTCAGCACCGGCGAAAAGTAGGGTGTCTGGTTCGGTGTCTGGCCCGCCGTCGTGCTCGGTGTTGCAACGGCCGTCGGGCTCGGTGTCGCTGCACCCTCGGTCGACGTACTGGCCGGTGCAGGCTTGACGGGTGCCGTCTTGCGTACATAGGTGCGTGGGGCTGGCTTGACCACCGTCGTGTACGTCCGACCCTGGGCGCTGTGGCGGGCCGTCATCGTGGCAGGCGTCGCCAGGCGCCGTGCGGCCGGTCGCAAAGTCCCGGCAATGCTCGGCATGGTGTGTGCGTGTGTGGTGGTGTGGTGTGTTGTGGTGTTGTGGTGTTGAGGTGTCGGTCAATTGATGTTGTTTGTCGACCCAATTTGCGTCAGCATGGGTCCACTTTTATTTTTGCTCTGGTTCTATCAGCGTCTAGTTCTGATACAGCGTGCTCTCTACATACGTGGCGCCACTCGTCAAGTAGAATTCACCGCTCACTCGGGTCCACGTCCTTGGTGCTCGTCCGCTCGTCGTTGTGGTTGCGCTTCCAGCACGCACGAAACGTTTCCATCTAGCACTGTCAGTGCTGACTCATCATTACGTAAGCATTCTCACCTCCTGCTTGCACGCGCGCCAGTCCTTCTTTTCGAAATAGCAGTCGGTCAGCTTGGCGTTTTCAGCTGGCGGTTAGCAGGATATTTCAAGACCTTGTAATAACATACCGGCACAGCCTGTGCTAAAGATGCGCTTGTCCCTGCTGGTCAGCATGTGCATTGGGCGGCTGCAGCTACCCACCACTCGTCCGGCTCGTCGTCGTCCGCCGCCGCCGCGTTGCTCTCGCTCTCGCTCTTGGTCATGGCGCTGTGCGACGTGTGGTAGGTCGGCAGGGATCAATGAAGATTGTACGTTGGATTGTTGGGCTCAACGTTGTCGCCGTGTCGGATTGGTGTAAATGTATCTACGGAGTACGTATTTTCCGGCAGTGGGCCCATACCCGTTATAGGAGGCGCCAGCGCGGCTACAGCCCACAACGTACCGAGCGCTCCTACCTCGAGCTACCCCTCGCCGGCACTACGCTCTTTCCCCATCAGGCCAAAAACATCCGTGAGAATTCATACCCAGGAAGGCGCGACGTGTATCTACCCCTGAATCTTCGCCCCCTTTCCGTCTTTCCGTCTCGTCTCCTTTTCGTCTTTTCGTCTCTTTACCATCTCTTTTCCGCCTTCATCTCCCAGACGATGCCCCCCCGCAAACTCAACGTGCTGGTGTACGCCGGCACGGGCACAACGTCCGAGTCGGTGCGCCACTGCCTGCTCACGCTGCGTCGCCTTCTGTACCCCAACTACGCCGTCATTGCCGTCACCGAGGACACGCTGGTCAAGGAGCCGTGGCAGGCCACGTGTGCCCTGCTCGTCATCCCCGGCGGCGCCGACATGGGCTACAGCCGCGTGCTCAATGGGGCCGGCAACCGTCGCATTGGCCAGTACGTGCGCACGGGCGGCCGGTACCTGGGCCTGTGCGCGGGCGGCTACTACGGCAGCAGCCGCTGCGAGTTTGAGGTCGGCAACAAGGACCTCGAGGTCGTCGGCCGCCGCGAGCTCGGCCTGTTCCGCGGCACGTGCCGCGGCTGCGCGTTCGCCGGCTTCCAGTACCAGAGCGAGGCCGGTGCACGCGCCGTCAAGATTGCCATCCACCGCGACGACTTCACGTCCGGCGGCGAGGCCGACGCCGCGACCATTGTCAGCCGCGCACTCGACCTGCCGCCGACGGCACACTGCTACTACAATGGCGGCGGCGTCTTTGTCGACGCCAAGAGCACGTCCAACGTGCAGGTGCTCGCGAGCTACGCCGACGAGACTGACGTTGATGGCAGCAAGGGCAAGGGCAAGGGCAAGGGCCAGGACAAAGGCAAGGGCCGCGCTGCCGTCGTCTACTGCACGGTCGGCGAGGGCGCCGCCATCCTGACGGGCCCACACCCCGAGTTTGAGCCCGACAACCTGGCCGAGCAGCCCGGCCTGGCGCACTACACCGAGCTGCTGCAGACGCTGCGCGCCGACGACGCGACACAGTCGCGCGTCAAGTTTCTGCAGGCGTGCCTCGTCAAGCTCGGCCTCGAGCTCGGCAGCGGCAGCGCCGTCCAGCCCCGACTCACGGCGCTGCACGTCACGACGCTATACGCCGACGAGGTGCAGGAGCTCATGTACAAGTGGGACGAAATCCTGACCAAACCGAAATCGGGCGAGGCTTTCGTCAAGGGCGAGACCGATACGTTTCGCGTGCTGCTGCCCGACTCGGGCGACTCGGCGTGGCCGGGCAGTGCCAATGTCAAGGCCAAGGACACCAAAGGCACCGAGTCGGGCCAGCACCAGCCGTTCTGCGCCGCCATGGCCATGGACCTGACGGACCGCGCGATGCGGTACCCGGCACTGGGCGCACTGGTGGCGCGCGTCGCGGCGGCGGGCGCGGTCGCGTCGGTCGCGTCGGTCGCCTCGGTCGCCGACACGGCGACGGTCGTTGACATTCTGGGTGCACTGGCCGACCACGAGCCCGAGGGCGACGTGCGCGCGCCGAGCCCGGCGCCGTCCCTGGCCGGTTCGACGGTCGACGCGTGGCGCAGTGCGTGGCGCGCGGTGCGGCAGCGTTTTGACGCGACGCTCGACGACGTGTACCAGGCCGTCGGGCAGGTCCTCATCGGCCGCGGCGACGACGTGCCGGTGCTGGACGAGGCGGTGCGGCAGGAGATGTGGAGCGCCCTGGTGCACGCGTGGGAGGCCCAGCGGGCGGCCGCCTCAAACACAAACACAATCACAAGCAACGACGACGACGACGAAACGATGGGCCGCATGATGCAGCTGGTGGACGAGGTGGCGGGCGACGACGCGGCGGACGGAACACTAAAGCGCATCGTCGTGTACGAGGGCGGGTGGCCGTCGCGCGTGGCCGGGTTCGACTACAGTCTGTTCTACGCATCGCTCGGCGCGGTCCGAGCGACGGCGTGCGACGCGGGCGAGCTGGAATGGGGCAACCAGTTGATGTACGCCAAGGTGACGACGAGCACCAACACGCTGCTGGAACGGAACGCGCGGCTGCTGGCGACGCTGCCGACGGGCTTTACGGTGACGGCGACGCGGCAGCTGGCGGCACGCGGGCGCGGACGCAACGTGTGGCTGGCGCCCGAGGGCCAGCTGATTCTATCGACGGTCATCAACCACCCGCAGTCGGTCAAGTCGGTCAAGACGGGCGTGTCGGGCTCGGCGTCGGCGCACGACCACCGGCCGGTCGTGTTTCTGCAGTACCTGGCGGCCATGGCACTCGTCGACGCGGTGCACGGCTACGCGCCCGGCCTCGCGGACCTGGACGTGCGCATCAAGTGGCCCAACGACGTGTACGCGCGCAGTGCGGCGACGGGCGACGAGTACGTCAAGCTTGCGGGCATCCTGTCGGCCTGCACCTTTCAAAACGGCACGTACCAGGTCGTACTGGGCATCGGGCTGAACGCGGCCAATGCGCGGCCGACTGTGTCGCTCGAGGCACTCAGCGGACAGAGCATCGCCAACGAGCGCCTGCTGGCGTGCGTGCTCGTGCACCTCGAGACGCACTACCGCGCGTTTATGCGCAGCGGGTTCGCCGGTGCGCTCGAGCGGCGGTACTGTGCGCAGTGGCTGCACGCCGACCAGGAGGTGACGCTCGAGGCCGTCGAGGGCGCACCGCGTGCACGTATCCTGGGCGTCTCGAGCGACTGGGGGCTCTTGCAGGCCGCCGAGCTCGTGCCGACGGCCGACGGGCGCGGCGAACGGCTCTCGGGACGCGTGTGGAAGCTGCAGAGCGACGAGAACAGCTTCGACTACTGGAAGGGGCTGGTGCGGACAAAGGTCTAATTCCGGCTACGGCGCTCAAACAGAAACAGGTCAATCTCGGCGCCGGGCATGGTGAGCGTGTCCCGTGCGACCTCGGCCCAGCCGTGCTCCGCCAGCAATCCAAACAGCGCGTCCTCCGAGTCGTGGCGCCACTTGCGTGACAGCAAAACGCGCTGGCACGACTGTCGCGTCGCCGCCTGAACGTGCCCCAGCGTCGCAACGAGCGGTGCCAGCATGTCGGCATTGTACGTGCAGTCGCTCAGAACGACAAGGTCCCACGGCCGGGCCGTGACGCGCTCGTCCAGCACGCCCGTCCGGCCGTCCTCCCAGTCGAGGTTGGCATACGCGACCGCCACGTGCAGGTCCTTGTCCTTGTCCCGTCGCTGGCGGAATAGCTCAAGGTTGGCGCACGCGCGCTCCTCGGCTTCGGGCAGGTCCGTCAGCAGAACCTCTGTCGGGCAGTACCTCGTGGAGGGGTGCAGCGCGTTGCTGGCGAGCACCGCCATGCCGAGCCCCAAGATGCCGACGCCCGTGCCAAGCTCGAGGACGCGCAGGCCGCTGTCCGACTGGTCTGACTTTTGCTTCCGCCTTGGCTGCAGCGCCTTGCCGACAATCGAGCCAAATGTCACGTCTGACGTGCCCCGCTTCCGCTTCCTCACGCTCTGGTGCTCGTCGACGACACGCGCCAGGTACGCCACGGTACCGAGCCCTGCGTCCCACACGTGCCGCGCAATGCTCTCGCCAATGTCTTCCTCGACGACGACGGCCGGTGCGTCCAGGTCGATACCGTCGGCCGCGTCGCCCGTCAATTGCAGCCGACGCACAGTCACGGGCGGCAGCGGGTCGCGCACCGGATCCAGTGTCGTGCTAAACCACGCCGGCACGACGAGCTCCCTCATGGTCACCTCAGCGTCAAGATCAGGGTGCGTCATCTGGCGCGCGTGCGTGCACGACCGCCGCGGATCGGCCACTCGAACGACATACACGCAGGTGCCGGTCGTCGTCAGACACGGAAGCACGGCGTCGACCTTGAGAACGCGCGTGTCGCGGTCCCATGCCGTGGCGCCCGAGGCCGAGCGCCCGCGTTTTGATGGCGGTCCTGTCGTCGGCACCAGCGACAGGCTGTGCGTGGCCCAGCGTCGTACCCGTTTCGGTGCGCCCTCGTCGTCGACCTCGTCGACCTCGTCGACCTCGTCCGCCAGTGTGTCCCACACCTGGACACGGACGTCGACGGCAAGCGCGACGGGCGACTCGGGCCTCAGCAGTGCGTCGCCCAGGTCGTTGGTGATGGCCAGAACCAGGCCGATGCGGTCCGTCTTGCTGCCAGCGTCCCGTGTCACCGTCGGCGGCCGCAGCAGCCGGATATAGTACATGGCAGTGGTGCGTTGCGTCGTTGTGGCGTCGACATGAATTTGCTGGAGCTCAAACCAAGAAAAAGTTCCAGACAGGCCCACTTTTATTGTCTTCTCGAACAGAACACAATCTATATTTACAGAGTAAGTACGACTGCAACGGACACAATCAGATACAGCTCCTTCCGACCAACTCGACTGTCTACGTCACGTTCCATACCATCAAACGGCGCTGGGCGCGGGCGTGTTCCGCACCAGGCCGTCGGAGGTCGCCGTGGCCGCGCTGCCATTGGACTAGGCCCCACTAGCGCGCCCCCAATACGCCCAGACCGCCCGCCAATACACCTGGAGCGCTAGCATCGCCACCGCCCACCGGCCACGGCCGACACCAGCCCGTACGAGCGCTGATAGCATGCCGAACGACCGGTCGATCGTGCTAGGCGCGCCTTCTTAAACTCGAGGTGATCCGGCCGACTGTGCACCAGGAAAGACTTCATTCTACGCAAAAAACAGGAAACAGCTCCATTCGGAAGGCGCAGTACACTGAATTAAGCTTAAAGCCAAATCGACAACTCGACTCGCACTCGCACTCGACCACCACCATGGCCGAAACGGATCCGACGCCCGCGCCCGCGCCCGCGCCCGCGCCCCCGCACACGCCTGCGCAGCTGCTTGCGCGGCTGCTCGCCGTCAACGAGCAGCAGATTGTGCCGCTGACGGCGGCCGGCGTCGCGTCTGGCAGCAAGGTGTTTGGCGCGGCCGTGCTCGCGCGCGACTCGCTGGCGGCGCACACCGTCGCGACCAACAACGAGCGCGCGTCGCCGCTGCTGCACGGCGAGATCAACTGCATCCAGACCTTTTTTGCGTCGGACGCAGCGGGGCGCCCGGCGACCAAGGACTGCATCTTCTTTTGCACGCACGAGCCGTGCTCGCTGTGCCTGAGCGGCATCACGTGGGCCGGCTTCCGCGAGTTCTACTACCTCTTTACCTACGAGGACAGCCGCGACCTGTTCCAGATCCCCTACGACATTGACATTATCGAGAGCGTGTTCCGCGTGCGCGCGCCCGGCGACACCGACGAGACGCTGGCCGCGCGCCCGCTCTACAACCGCCAGAACAAGTTCTTCGCGTCTGCCAGCCTCGCCGACCTCGTCGCGCGCATCGACGACGACGACGAGCGCGCGCACTGGGCCGCCGAGGTCGAGCGCGTCAAGGCGCTCTACGGCTCGCTGGCCGATACGTACCAGGCGAGCAAGGCCGAGGGCATTGCCACGTCGAGCGTGTGGAAGTAGCCGGCACAGCGCGGCTGGTCAAGCGTCTGTTTGCATATTGCAGTCAAAGAAGTGCTCATTGCAACTGTTGTCGAGTGCTCGCCGTGCTGTCCGTACTGTGATCCCTTTCAAAGACAATGACGTCGGACGACCTGGCCGATGGAACGTGGCAATGCGCCGAATCTCTCACGTTTGTATCTATCATGTATGGAGTCTCCGTATAAACGCGTGCAGCGCCAAGATGCATCGGGTGCGGCTGTGTACAGTCAGGCGCGGCAGGAAAGTCGCCGTGCAACACCAGCAGAAACCGTCTGGAAGCACTCTGGAATAGAGGGAATTCATCGCAAATGGAATAAGCTGTGTTGTCTATGTGATGCGTCCAACCGCCGGCGTCCCCTTCTAGAAGGAGCCGCGCTCGTCCGTTCCTGCCACCGATCCTGCTGACACTGTCGCAGTTGGTTTGGCACGCAAAAGATACATCTGCACGCCCCTCCATCAGCGCCGCCACTCGTCCGCCTGGACTGCGTGCATGCGATTCACGCTTGTCTGCGCGCCGGGCGCTGATGTTGCTGATCGTTTCGATTTTACGCGCCGGCGTATGCGACGCTGTGATTGACGCTGTGACGCTGTGACGCTGTGACGCGTGACGGACGCTGTGACGGACGCTACGACGCTGCAGCCTCGACCTGGCTGTGCACGCCAACCTAGTACTGCGTGCATCGGTGATCGAAAGGCATGGCTTGCGCGTGTCTCGTTTGCCAGCACGCAATGCGACGCAACGCACCCCTGTCGGCGGGCAACTCTTTGCCTCGACAAACTGCCGCGGCCGCAGGACGGGCCCGACGCTGACTGCATCTAGCATCGAGCATCAGCACCAACACCCAACACCCAGAGTGGCACTTGCAGCCTGGTCGAGGTCGGAACGTGCGCTCTCCCTTTCAATGCACGTCAGATTGCCACGACACGGTCTGATGACGCGCGGAGCTCAGGCCGTCTGACAATCCAAGCGCTGCTTCTCTCTTCTTACCCGATGAATGCATGTCTCACGTTGGTCTGTCAGCCTCCATCGCGCGTGCCAGCCCAACGTTTTAGTCTGTCAGACTGTTACAGGAATCCAGCATTCACGTTGTTCCGTCAAAACGGTACATCGTAAAGGCAGGCGGAGTTCTACACACACCCCTCATCGACGGTCGCTGGGCTTGGCCAACGCCATGCACCACGCTTCTGCATGCGCATCCGCTTGCATGCAGCCACGATACCCTTGCTGCCCAATCGGTAGTCGTGGCTTGTTAGTCTGTCTTGTTGGTGCTCTTTTGTTGGGCTTTGGTGCTTGGTGTTTGGCGTTGGCATCCAACAAAGATGGATGCGTTTGGCTTGCGACCGACAGAGGGAAGCCTGTCCATCAGTTAAAAATATTTATTTACAAATTGGTCGGATCGAATCGGCGAAACGTCGGGCGGCAAAGTCGCATCAGAGGCCGACAGAGCCGTCGGCCTCGTTGCATAAGATTGGGCCGCAACATGCTTACGCTGCAGTTTTTCGTTGCGTTGTTGCGACTCGTCAGTGAGGGGCTGCACGCGTTACGTAAATAAATATTTAGTACTGGACAGCAAACGGCTCGTTAAAACGAGAAAACGTGCAATGGGTCTCGTGCCGTCAAAACGCTCAGCTTGTGCTTGTGCCAGCTTGTGCTTGTGCTTGTGTCTGTCTGAACTGTGCACACTAACACGACGCTTCGTCCGCCTCGCCCGGCCACTGTTTCGTCTGAACTTGGGCCGCCACAAGGACGTAGACGAGCAAATGAAAGTGGCCAGCGACGGAATACGTGGGAGAACGTACCGCATGGCCTCGTGCTCCGTTGAACGGTCTCGTATTAGACTACCTGTGGTGTTTCTATCATATTTGAGCAGGGCTGGTGTCCTTATGTCACGGTGTACCAAGTGGATAAAGTAGTATTTTATTCAAACGACTAGAAGTTTTATTTTAGATTTTCACGACTAGATAGAACAAGACTAGACAAAAGAAAGGTATAGCGAGTGAACAGAGAGTATAAGATGGCGAAAGAATGAATTGTAAGCAAACACTAGGCAAACATCTCATAATCCATATGAGGTCTATCGAAACAAAAGTCGAAACAACGCAAAACTAGAGCAAAACAAGATCTAAGAGACACATCGTACAGTACAGCAAGGCAAAAGTCCTCCAAGAGAAAAGAAAACGACACTTTTGAGACCCGGTTGTTGCTTTTGTGTATCCAGCGGCCCAACCATCCAGAAATGTGTATCAAACGAACAGTAAAAAGACAGGTGACCCTTGCGGGACTTGTGTGTAGGCAGAACGAGCAAATCAAAACGAAAAACGAGACGAAAAACAAAACAAAAAACAAAACAAAAAAGAGAAGAGAACGGAAAGAACCGTGAGCTCGGCAAATTAGCATCCCGCCGGCAGTAGGGCGCCGGCGTCGGGGAGGGTATCTCGTAAGACGACAAGGAGAGAAGCCAGAACGAGACTGAAACTGAGACAGAAAACTGAAGCCAAAAACAAACGCAGCGCAAAAACAAAACAAAAACAATCACGGCGCAGTGTTGCACCTCCAAATCTATAGGCGTCCAAAGCAGAGAGAGCAAAGAGCAGAGACAAGTCCAACGCGTGCGGCAGGGGAATAGAAAAGGCAAAACCTGGCAACCGATGGGTATCTGAGCGGAAAGTACGCCTTTGCAAACGTGTGGTGGTACAGCGAGCCGGGGCTCGTGGGGTGGGGGAGAATGAAAGGAAAGAAAGAAGAAAGAAGCGTGAGAAAGCCGGCGCCGGCGCGAGCTTGTCTGTTGTCGAGCTCAAGCTCACAGCTCACGCCTGGGGCTTGCGCAGAATGTCCTCGCAGTTGGCGTCGAAGCGCAGGTTCCAGAGGCGCACAGACTGCATGAAACGCTCCGTCTTGTCGAGTTCGCGGTCGCGGCCAAACATGGTCTGCACAAACTCGATGCCGGCGTTCTGCCCGAGCGACGCCTGCTTGTCGCGCTTGGCGCCGGGCACGCCGGGCGCCGCCGACCGCAGCATCGGCTGCTCGCACGCCTTGAGCAGCTTGCGCAGCTTGTCCGTCAGCCGCTCGCCGCTCATGATAAAGTCCTCGAGCATCTCGCGGCTGTCGGGCCGGCGCACGTCCGCCATCGCCTCGTCGCTGCGCTTGATCTTGCCGGCAAGCTGGATGAGCAGCAGCCACAGGTCGCCCGCCATCGTCGCAAACGGCGACGACGAACCGTGGTGGAAGGTCGTCCAGTCGTAGATCCACTTGCCCAGCGAGTTGGCGTCGAACACGGAGCCCAGCAGCATAATCGGCTCCTCCGTCGGGTCCCAGTTCTTGAGCGACGCGCTCGCCGGGATGCGGTACCGCTTTGCGTCGGCCGCAGTCGCCTGGCGCGGCGGCGGTGTGCCGCTCGGCGCTGCGCCAGCGCCCATGCGCCCGTCCATGCCGGCGCCCGGGGCCGTCGATTTGCGGCCAGACGACGGCGGCGGGCCTTTGTAGTGCGAGCTCGAGGGGCGCGCAGTTTGTGGGCGCGCCGGCATGGGCATCGCAGTCGAGGCACGGCGGATGTGTGCGCCGTGGTGTGCGGGCGACGGGCCGGATGGGCCGGATGGGCCGGATGGGCCGGACGGGCCAGTTGGTGTCGTGCGGCGCACGTCGGCGGGAGGCTCACGGAAACGCGGCGACTCCAGGCCGGGGCCCGGGGCGTCCTTTTCGACATAACCATAGCCGCTCTGTTGGTGGTGGAAGTGGTTAGTCTCGGGTCTGCGGAAATCGGTCTCGTAATCGGTCTCGTAATCGTAGCGGTGGCGACCGTCGAAGCGGCTGCTGGCCGTGCGGGCGTGGCCGGTCCGCAGCGACCTTCGGGTCCCTCCCGAGCGCGCCCCCGAGCGCGCTCCCGTGTGCGCCCCCGTGCGCGGAGGCAGCACGTAGGTGACGCCGTCCACCTGGACGACCTCGTCCTCGTCGGATTCGCCGACGGGGTTGGCGGGCCGGTAGTAGGAGAAGGAGGTGCTGCGGCGCTCGCGGCGCGGCGTGGCGTATGCGTATGCGTATGCGTGACCGGGGCCCGGGCCGGAACCGGAACGAGGACGGAAGCCAGGGGCAAGCTCATCGGCGTAGGCCGCGCGCGTCGGCTGCTTCTGCGCGGAGCGCGATGAACTCACATTGGCAGTGGCGTAGTGGCCATCGCTGGTGTAGCGTGGCGAGAAGGCGGCCGGCCGGGGCGACGAGTGCGTGCTGGCGTACTCGTAGGCGGGGCCGGCGTGGGCGGAGTGGCCCGACAGACCGGCCAGACCGTGGCCGGAGCCGGAGCCGGTGGCGTTGCCGGAGCTCATGTGGCGAAAGTGCGCGCGCGTTGCCGGGCGCGGCGGCTGGGCATTGCCATAGTAGTGCGAGGGCCCGCGCGGCGACGGCGTGGGCGACGGCGTGGCGTACTCCTTGTAGTAGTCGGCGGTGGGCGACGCCGCGTAGGTCGAGGCGTAGGCGTTCATGGCGTCCTGGTCCGGGGCCTGGCGGCGGTAGTCGTCGTGGTCCCGGTAGTGGTAGGCGTCGGCCGGCTGGTAGTCCTGGTACGACGAGAAGCGGCGCGACGAGGGCGGACGGCTGTAGTCGGCGTCGCGCGAGCGCTGCTTCGGCTTGGGCGAGAGGAAGAGCAGCGGGATAATGTTGGAGAGCGAAGAGTTGGACCTGTGTCGTCGGCGTCTGGGAGTCGCGGAGATGGTCGGAGAAGCCGTTGTGGCGGAGGGGATCGAGGCCGTGACCTGTCGGGCACGGTCGCGATCGGCGTGGGGGTGGTAGGGCCTCGGGACGAGGAAGGGAGGAGGAAGGGAAGAGAGGAAGAGAGGAAGAGGAAGAGAGGAAGAGGAGGGAGGGACCAGGCGAAGAGAACAGGTCGCCAATGTCTAGGTTTTATTTTATGTTTGTCGTGTCAAAAGGTTGCCGAGAAAAAAGTCACCGTGGTGCGTCGTAGATTGGAAAAGACTGTCGGCTGCTGGAGAACATATCAAAAAGTGCCGTGGATCGTGGAAGAGACGTTTGTCATCAGCAAGGCGGAAGGCGCAGATGGTGCAGAAGGTGCTGGATGCGTCGCGCAGCGTCCAGAAGAGTCGTGTGGGCGGTGCGTAAGTCGTAGAGAAGAGTAGATGAGTCGTCGTCGGAGAGTGGACGTGTAGTTGCGACAGAATGGAGATGCAAATGCAATGGCTAAAAGAGCAAAAGGAGGGAAGGAAAAGGAGAGGGAAATGTGCAGGAGGTGGGTTTTCTTATGTAAATATATATTATGATTCGTGACGAGAATGGAAGGGGCGGTTCGAAAATTCAAGACCCAGAGGAGGATCCAAGTGCAAATGGAAGGAGGGTAGAAAAAAAGAAGCACGGTGCAGGCAGGCTGTTGCATAAAACGGCGCCGATAAATTGGATAAATGGAATAGGGGTGTCGCGCCGGGGGTGTCGTTAGCAAGTATTTTGCGCGCAGGTGCGCCTGGTGCGCCTGGGCCTCAACTGCACTTTTGGGTGCCAGGAAAGCACAGAAAGCACGACCCAAGCAAACTGCACTTTAGGAAAGCAGAACCCATGACTGCCCTTGGTGGGAAAGAAAGCACGCAAGCAAACTGCCCTTTTGGTGCCATGCCGGGAAAGCACAACCAATGCAATCGTCACCATGGTCCTTCTTGCGCGGTGCACCGTGCCTGCCTGACCGGTGGTTGCGTGCAGCGCTTGGGCATCGCCGTGGTTGGCAAAAGACAAAAGAACGCGCGTGATTCACAAAAGTCACAGTCGACACCCTGTCAAACACCCAGCCACGCACGCACGCAGACGAGGTGCTGCGGCGGCGTTGCCACCCGGCGCGATGCGCGGCCTCCCACGGAGAGCGCCAGCAAGACCAGCAAGAGGCAAGTGCAATGCGACAGCACGACGTTTTCTCGTGTGCGTGTGCAAGGCGACGGAAGGCGCGCGCGGCGCGTGATTGGCCAGCGGGTCGCGGCTTCCGTTTGAAAACGAATAAGAACGAGGTCAGTGCCAAAACGGCAGCCGCGACCGACATGCTGCCGTGGCCCGACCAAATATTTTATTCGATTTTTATCAAGTACACTTACAAAGACAAGACCGTAGGACAAGTACGGACACGACCTATTTTTACAACCTGCCGCGCAACCACGCAACCAGCGCAGTCGTTGGCCACAGGCCGCAGACCGTGCCTGCCCGGTAGATGCGCGAGAGGCAGCCAGTTGGGCTTGGGCCGCGGTTGATTTGTCGATTTGTCAGGTCGTCTTTGAGTCAAGACGCACGGTGGCTGGGTGATTCGGCGAGCAACAACGACAATGTGTACGGAGTACGGAGTACGACTCTGCGTCTGCATTGTTGAATCGGCTGCGCCTGCGCCTGGCATGGGCCAGTCTCAAAACCTCACACGAGATTAGCGTACCGTTGCGACGGGAAATTGGATACGGACATGGACGGCAAGAGGAAAAAGCGCACGATCCCTGTCCATGACACCGGCGCCACCCTGACAAATGACACGAGCGACAGAGCGCGCGGCGAAAGGCAAAATGACTCTTGGTCTTCTCTTGGGCGCGGCTCCCAGCCTCCTCGGTGAGACGGTTTTCCTGTTTATTTTGTCGCCATAAATAATTGGAAATTACACATGTTGGAATGTGCGGGTCACAGGGCCGGGTTCCTGCTTCCTGTTCCGTTCCTAGCGGCCGACGACGCCTGTGGGCTCTTGGAAGGCTTTTGGCTTTGGCTTTTGGCTTTGGCTGGATTTTGGGTTCCGGTTTTTGCAGTCTGCCGGCGTGTGTGGGAATGGAAAAGGTTCTAGCGCGCGGTGCTCCCTTGGGCGCGTCCGGTTCAGGCAATGATGGGCAGTGAAGGGCAGTGATGGGTAGTATATTTAATTGACAGTGATGGGCAGGCAGGCTCCCTCTCTCCGGCCAAGACGCCCTCGACGACAAAAGCAAACGGACGCGACACCAAACGTGATCCGTCGCGGTCGGATCGGTCAGGCCAGGCGGAAACGCGCGGGATGCAAACGAAGCCAGAGCCTGACGCCTGGCACGGCACAATCAAGGGGCAATCAAGGGGGGAAGAACAAAAGAAGTGAGTGGCGAACGGACGTTAAGTATTAAAGTACTCCGTATACATTTTAGGCTGGATCGCCGCCACAAAGGCGTCTGCTAGGCATCCACGGGCCGCAGCGTCGGTTCGCCCATGGAGCGTTGGATGCAGGCACATGCAACCATCAACCACTCACGCGTCGCTTGGGCTCTTGTCGTGTTGGTCGGCATGCATGATTCGCATGTGCGCAAAAGTGCAAAAGTCGCCGATGGCCAGTCGCTCAAGCACGGGCGCTCTTTGCCTCTCGATCTCGCTAGTGTTTCACCCTGCCAGCCTCGCAGGCCATGTGACTTTCAGGCCCATAGTGCATGACGCGTGCAAACGAGCAACGTCTGCAGGGTCCATGGACGATCTCTTTCGCATTTAACGCGACGAAAGTACGGAGTACGTCATAGTTTATGGGCGTGCATTGTGGATGGCCTCGTTTGTATTTTGTGTTTGCATTTTGTGTGCGTTTGCGAGCGTGGGATCAGTCTCTAAATTTATCACCAGCCGCGTTTGATCCGTCGAGGCGCGAATCCCACGACCGGCTAGACTGCAAGAGCCGAATCGTGGATCGAGCGGTGGCTGGGCGAATGGGAAAGTCAACGGTAGGGCCCAAGCCAGCGGTAGAGTGGGCCGCTGCTGAAGGTCCAGAAGAATAATTGAATAAATTTAAATATACTTAGGGAGACGGAGTACTCCGTCTAAATATAATTGGATCAGACGGAGTGTGCTTCTGCTTCTCCCAGGCACGACACCGGCGCCCAACGGCAGAAAAGTCTGCAAGACAGTCTCATCCCATCTTGGTCGACCCAGGCGGCGCTGCTTCGTCTGCTTCGTCTGCGTCGTCTGCGTCGTCTGCGTCGTCTGCGTCGTCTGCGTCGTGCGTGTCTTGGACTGAGACAGAGGAGCCTGGGCGCACGGCAGGCGCAGTCCTACGAGGCTCTGTCGAGGCAGTAGCTTATAATCTACTCAAAGGACGAAGCGTCTGCCGTGGGACGGCCGATCCGCATCCACACGCGTCTGTTGAACCGATGGATTGGGCTGTCGGCATGCGCGAAGCCGCGACGCAAGGAGCGCGGTACAGCTGTTGCAGACGTCGGGCTTGTTCTGTTTGAAGAGTTGTAAAATGATGAAAATTAAGTGAAAATTAAGTGAGAATGAAGAGAAAAAAAGAAAGAGAAGTAAAATAAGAGAAAATAAAGGAAAATTAAAGGAAAATGAGAGGAAAATAAAGAAAAATAAAGAAACGAAAACAAAGGGGAAAAAAGGGAAATATAAGAAAAAAATTAAAGCCTAAATCAAGCCCAAACTGACGCCGCGTTCCAGGCTTGTCGATAGGTGCACCGCCTCGCCGCCACAGCGGTGCAACGACTGCAGGAGCAGGATTGCAGGAGCCGTCTATTTTGGGCGCCCACCATGGCAATGTATATTTACAATGTACAATGGCACAATGGCAAACTCGGCCTCTGGCCAGCCCAGCCAGCCGCTGGTCGCGTTGACCAGAGCTCGTCGCAGCGCACAGACGCACTGTCGTCGCCGTGCTCTTCTCGCGGCCATGCATAAACCGTTCATGCACGCACTTTATCTCAGAGGACACGTCGATGCGCGACGTGACGTTGCTCACTAAAAGCGCGCCGCGCCGCCGTCTTTGTCTCTTTGTCCTCGGGCTCGTTTAAGCCTAGCGCCCGTTCTGTCAAAACGGACGACCCGTCCTCCAGTCGGCTAAGTCGAAATAAACACGCAAATGCCTTTTTTTTGAAATGCGCACCAGCAGATTGCACGCTGCCGTGCCGTGCCCGCCGGCTCGTGTTGCTCCGTGCCTTGTACCATGGTCGTAAATTTAAACACACCGACTGTCGGTGAGGTGCGTGCACACCGCACAAGAGCGTGGCCGTTGGGCCAAACTGTATTTATATTTATGCCCAATCCTGCTCCTTTGCCTGGGCTCGTCCCAATTTACAGCAGCTGATTTACAGGGCGTTATGCCCTGAAGGGTACGCCTGAAAAGGAAAGCGCACAGAACGCGCTAGTGCCCATTGTGGAGCCCAATTCGAAAGGACCCACGTTTTAAATAAACGATATATTTGCATTCCGTAATCATATACAAATCCCGGCTTGCGAATACACAACAATGGGATCGTCTGCCAGGCATGTCGATTGTCTTGGACGCGCCGACAATAAGCACAGGAATGGAGGCTCTGTAGCAGTATAAATATTTACTACAGTGCGTACTTGCATATACTGGTATTGAGAGGTATGAAACGTCTATGCACAGCTTGGACGCTGGCCGGGTTGTTGAAATGAGAATGCGGCCGTGCGTCTGTGCAACGCCTGGCCGACTACGACGGCAGAGAAATGGCAGGACAAGAGACGAGGACACCAACGACAAGACGTACCAAGCGTACCCTGTCCTTGGTGAATTAACCTCGTCTAAATCGGCAGGGGTCCGCGCTGTTGATGCCGTTTTTGTATATTTATTTGTTTATTTGAATATACAGAGTACTACTCGTACTCTTCTTGTTCTGTTTCGTTTGTTAGCCGGCTGACTCGTTTTTTCCATGTAGACAGCCGCCTCCAGCTTGTGCAAACGGTCACAAGACGCCCGCCTTCCGCACCGACCCTGAAATATATTTTACCACGGCTACAAAGTCCGTGAAAACTCTGCCCTGGTCGTGCGAGTTAAATTTATTTTCATTAGCAGTTCCTTGCTGCTTCCGTTGCAATTACGAGCCCCGGCCACGAAACGGAAACAACCCCCCTGCTGCAGCGCAAGTGAGACGAGTGCTTGCTGTGCGAGCTCGTAGAGAACGCTCCGTATTCATTTTTACAGAGTAATAGTTCACAGCGACCAAGCCCGGACAAACGAAATGCCAGCACCGGCACTGGCAGGCAGGGCGCGATATGAAGACACCTCTAGGCCATTGCCTGTCGTGGTTGCCAAAGAATGCGCCCGATTGGGCAGGCATTCGTGGATTGCTCTTGCGTGTGCTGGCTAGTGCCGGATCCTGCATTTAGACTACATTTACGGAGTAGAGGAGTTGTGCAAGGGATTCGCGACTCAGGTGTCGTATCTAATCCGTAAATAAATATAAATACAGAGGAGGTCCGAGGGCGCCAGGAGCCCGGCCGGGTGCCAAGACCAGTTTCAAGCAACCCGGCCGTTGCTGTTTGTTTGTTTGTTTGGTGTGGCCTGCAACTGAAATATGCATATTGGCCTGGATGACTCCGTACAGAACTTCGTAGTCCGTATATTTACAGGCGACATGGCTCGCCGCACTGACTCTACATCTTCGTGCATGACGAAAGATTTTCACCGTCACCGCTAGAATAGCGCGCACCAGACGCATCAAACACCTGGATCCAAAACATGCCCTAGCTCACCGACTTTCTGGTATATTTACAGAGTAGGTAAATGTATTTGAGAGACAAAAACAAGCAAAAAGTCAAAGCAACCGACGCCGAGGGGTGCGTGCTTTTTTGAAAAACGCATAAACTGGCTAGAAAAATGCAGGACAGAAAAATGCAGTATGAGCTGGCATGGCGCCAAAACGAGTCGCGGGTCATGTCCGACCGAGTCGACAACAACAGCCAATCCCGAGCGAGAACACAGTCCGGCACGCGATATCGCTTCATTGTGACTTGGTTCTTGCCATCGGCCGGCATGCGCTCATCGGAGCGACTCTCTCGTCTCCGGTCTCGTCTCCGGTCTCGTCTCTCGCTCGATGCAGGCTGTGCTGGCAGCCCAAGAAACACCATTCAGACGCCATGTCGTTATCGGCCGTCGTGCTGGCTCGAGCCGCCCGCCGTGCAGCGCAGCGTATCGCGACATGGCGCGCCAATGACAGCCAGACCCGTCACCTCCGCCTGTCAGACTGATAACAAACGTAGGGCCGCACAGCAGCCTCGCTTCTCGCCCTGTTCCGTGGCCGCCTTGAACGACGGATGGACGGCTGGATTGCGCAGACGCGTACCGTGCGTGCCGTGCGTGCCGTGCGTCGTGCAGACGGCTTTTCGTGCTTGGACGCTGCACAGTCCGCGCAGAAATCATGCACCAGCAGCACGTGCCTTTTGCCACTTGGTTGCAGCGCATGCACATGCATCGACAGACACATGGCACAGCAGCGGCGTGCAGGTGGAATGCAGATTAAAAGACGAAATGTAGAGACGGCCAACAAGTCGACCTGGCCAGCCTTGAACAAGCCTTGAACGAGAGGTGCGTCTGGACACCGTCTCGGGTCTCACCTTGGTACAGCCAGGCTGGAAGCTACTCCGTAGTCGTGCTAGGCGCATCGCATGGCCGTGATCCAAACGCCGAAACAGACGGAATCGCGCTGCGCCACCGACATTGGGCACACGCACGTGACCGTTGGGCAGCATTCGTGCACCAGAGTAGTCGTTTCTGTCATCTCGGGTCTAGACTGCCATCTGCCCACATGATGCGCTGCTGGCAACGCAACGGGCCTCTCGTGGCATCGCCATGGCTCTCATTCACGGCGTCCGTGTGAGTCACAGATGGCGTACATTGTAGCTCCAGTATCTCTACGGAGACTCCGTACTTTGTACGCACAACGACCAAGCGCCATGGCCTGCTGACCGCCACTGCCCATCGCTCACCGTGAATCCTTTGCGCTCAAAGTGCAGCGATCCGCCCGGTCCTCGTTCCTTGGTTTCATGGTCGTCTGACGAGCACATGCCAGACGGAATTCCATGACCTGCTCGTCGCCCTGCCTGGCGTCAGACCGCCGTGCACCTTGACGGTGGTGGTGCCCTGGTAGACGAGACGAAGCAAGACGAAACGAGCACTGCGACGTCATGGACTCACGCCGCCACCGCACGTGCGCCTGCCACACCGTCGCGCCCACACGGCCAAAACGCCACGCTGACGCCGTGCTGCCGTAGTAGGCTCACGTACAGCCCGACCAGGTGCACGAGCGTTCCGTTTGGCAGCATGCGCGGGCGGCCTTTGCTGCGGCTCCTTTGCTCGACAAAGACGTAGCGCCCGACGCCGGGCTGGTCAAAGTGTGCCTGGGCCGCCATCTGCACGGCGGCCATCAGCTCCGGCGTCACGCGGCAGAACGGGTCGTCGGTGTCGGTTTCGCCTCCGAGTCGGGGCTCGTCGCTGTCGTGATTTGACACCGTCTCTGCCTTGGTCTCTGCCTTGGTCTCTGGCTGATCTGGCTGAGCTTCTGCCCCCACCTGCTTCTTGCTCCGCTTCTTCCGCTTCTCGGCCGTCTGCTCGTCCCCCCCGCCCGCAAACGGCATCAGAACACGCTGCCAGCGCACGTAAATGTCCTCGCCCAGCAGTGTCGCCACGTAGGCCGACGCCACACGCACCACGGCGCGCAGCCGGTACGCCTTGCGTCGCCCATGGTCGCTCGTCTTCTCGGCCACGCACACGGCGTCGACACGGGCACGGTGCCCTGGCACGACACGCGTCCATAGGCGATGCAGTGCAAGCGCGACGGCCGCCAGTTGTGCGCCGTTGCGCGTCGTCGTCTCAAACGGCAGGTCCTTGATGCGCGTCGTCCCGTCGCTGGCCGAGACGTCGTAGAGGGCGCGTGCATTGTGTGTCGACCCGGCGCCGAACCAGACCGCCAGCACGTGTGGCGGCTCCCTGTCGGTATTCGGCTCCCTGTCGGTACTCGGTGCCTCCACGGCAAATGCTCCGGCCTCGACAAAGAGCGTGCGTGTGGTGCCCGTCTCCAGCGCAAACGCTGCCCTGCACACGCCCGGTCGCCCTACAAAGTCGGCCTCGTCAATCATCCACGTCTCGTTGTGCGACGCATGGTGGCTCGGGTGGTCCATGCCCAGCAGGAGGCGTGCCGGCGTCTTGGCCCGCTTGGTCCTCTTCGGCCGTGGCCGGGACCCGTCGACCGTCCGTGTCGTCACGTGCCACGTCAGACCGCCACACTCTTGGCAGTAATGGGTCGCCGGGGCGCGCGACTCGGGGCCGCTGCTGAGGACCAGGTGGTCGGCGTGCTGCGGCCGCCGCCCGAGCCGTTCGGGGTCCAGGTGCGGATCAAACGTGCGTGGCTGCCGCGGGTCCGCCTCGTCGGCGTGCTGCCAGTCGGCCACCGACGTCAGCGACTTGTCGGCCGCCCACAGACCGGCGGGGTACGCGAGCTCGCCGTCGAGCACGCGGCCGTCAAGCACGCGGCCGTCGGGCCGCGTCACCGTGCCCTTGACGGCCTCTGTCGGGCCGAGAAAGTGGTGCGACGGCGTGATGGCGCACACGGGACACGTCGCGAGGTCGTGGTGTACGCAGCGCGCGGCCTGGCCGGCGGCAGGTGCGTGCTTGTAGACGACGTGGTCGGGGATCCGTGGGTGCGCGGCCGCAAACGTGCCCTGCCCGCCGACGGGGAAGACGGCCGGAAACGGATCCCCGCGATTGGCTTGTGCGTCCGGCGTCGGCGTCGGCACGGGCACGACCAGTCCCGGCTTCATCGTGTACATGGACAAGAATGTGCTGCGCGGCCGTGCTTGGAAGACGGGGTACGCCTCGGCGACGTGCTTGCTGGCAGGGCCGTCGTCCTCGTCGTCCAAGGTGGCGGGGAAGCAGAGGGCCGACTCGTAGACGAGCGTCGGCGTGCCGTTGTTGAATGGGGCAAACAGGTCGCTGACCACGAGTTGGTCTGCCAGATGGTCTGCGTCAAGCGCCACGCTCATGTCGGACGAGTCGACGAGACAGGGATGGCCGGTATCAGGTGCCTTTGCCTCCGCATTTGCCTCCGTCTTTGCCTCCGCCTCGGCTTCAGCCTCTTCTGCCCAGTCAAGAATAGGGCCGGCCATTTTAACGCGATCCGTCTCTTTTTTGTCGACAGCGCTCTGTACATTCTGGGAGTGTCGTGGCTGGGTCACTGTCTCGGGTGTTGGTGGCGTGGGTGGCGTCGGTGGCATGATTGGAAGAAGGGGCACAACTGGAAGGACGGGAACTGGCTTGCACTTGACAGGCTTGACGACGACAGACGCAGACTCGACAGACTGAGCTGGCTGGGCCTGCTCTGGGACGGGCGGCGCCTCAATGTAGTGGAATGGCCCGTGGACAGACTGCCGGCGATGGCGAGCGGACCGGTTTGGTGGCTGGAGAGAGTCGAGGTCCGGGGCCGACGCCACGCGGATCAGTGGTGCCGACGGTGAAATGGGTGTGTAGTAGACAGGAGACTCTTTGGCCAGCCCGTCGTCGTTGTCGTCGACGTTGTCGTCAATCAAGTCCACTTGTCCGTCAAACGACTCGGCAGACCCGAGTTGCTGGACGCTTGCCTGTTCTGCCTCGAGGTGCCGGCCGCATAGGACACCGTCGTTGTGCCCTGCGCGGTAGCCGTCTGCGTAGCCCTGCTGCAGGCCGTGCTGGAACGCGTCGTGCAGGGACTGCTGGACGTGCTCGTGCGCGAGCTGGCCGTGGTGCACGCCGTCGTCGAGGTCGACGTGGCCGGCGAGCCCGGCGAGCGACAACGACAAGCGACGCGGGCCAAGGCCGGCGCCCAGTCCCCGTCCCAGGCCCGGGGGCGGGCGGAGGCCGCCAGAGTGCGAGGAGTGCGAGCGGGGGCGTGTGTGGTCGGGGGGGAAGCCGTAGCCAAAGTAAACGGTGTCGTGGCTGCGGTGGCCGCCGCTGTAGTTTTGGTGGTTGTAGTTGTGGCTATAGCTGCTGACATGGCGGTTGCGGTGGTGTTTCTTGTACTTGTGCGGGCGCAGCGGCAAGACGTACGGCTGCGGGCTGCCCGGGCCCACGTCGACGTCGGGGCCGGGAGCAGAAATCGAGGCGTGATGCATCGTGAGGATGATGCTGGGCAGGAAACAGGCAGGAAAGCAGGCAGGAAAGCAGGCCCAAAAAGGTGTCGAAAAGTATCAAAACAGGCTCGCGACACAGAGGGCACGTCTGAACGGTCCAAATTCAGATTCAAATCAGGTTCGAGTCACGGAGCAAACGCCTTTGTCGGCGTCTCTCCGTCGGTGCAGGCAGCGTTTGCACGTCGTTTGCATGGCGATGCAGGGCAGCGTGCGTGAATGCGAGCGCGTGACGGGCAGCACGGCGATGAACGAGTCTGATTGTACGTCGCGGTGAATGGCGAATGAGCAGGGAGACGATGGTCGTTGGCGTCGGACGGCAGCCCGGGTGAAGCGTGAACAGAGTCAAGATTACGCGTCAAAAGCAAGCACGCGTGTCAAAGCAGTGGTATTCGGTCTAGATAGGGCCGTCATTAGTCATACATCGTGTCGTTCTTTCCTTTGCATGTTTTTCTTTTCCCTTCCGTCGTTCCTTCCTTTTGGACGGCGTGCTCACGGCCGCTGGGCACAGACGACGCGGATCGGGATGGACGCCTCGGCGGTGTCGTCGAGCACGGCCTTGCGGACGTCGACGAGAAACATTTCAATCTGTGTGGGCGACCAGCCGAGGCCGCCGGCGGTGGTGCCGAGCGGGCGGGCGGCCCAGCCCGGCAGGCCGTCGAGGATGGCGGTCTGGAGCAGGCGGCCGCACCACTGGAGGTCGCGCGAGGCGCCCCACTTGCCAATGGGGCAGTCGTACTCGGTGGGCGCGATCCTTCCGAATCCGGCACGTGCGAGGCGGGCGGGCAGGTCGGCAATGTCGGCGCCGGCGATGACGGGCGAGTCGCAGACGCTGGTGTGGACGAGGTGCACAAAGTCGCGCAGGGCGTGCGGGCGGTCGTGGGCACGGCGGTTGCGGCAGCGGACGGTGGGCACAAAGTCGACAAACTCGGCCCAGCCGCCGGGTTTCAGGTAGTACCAGATTTTGCGCAAGAGGGCGTCCGGGTCGTCGACGGCCCAGAGCGCAAAGCGCATGTGGACAAAGTCGAGCGACGCGGGCGCGATGGAGGCGGGCCAGGGGTCCTCGACGTCGTCGACGGCAAAGAAGACGTTGGGCGGCACGCGGTCGGGCTGCATGGGCGAGAGGTCGACGCCACGGACGGTGGCGGCCGGGAAGGCGTCGGCGACGTCAATGGCCCAGATGCCGGAGCCGGTGCCGAGGTCGTAGACGTGGCCGCCGCGCGCGAGGGCGTCGTCGACGGGCGCGTGGAAGAGGCGGCCGCCCATGAGGCGCAGGAGCATGGCGTGCTTCATGTCGTCGCGGTTCCCTTCCGTCTCGTCACTGGGCAGTGCGTAGAGTTTGGGTAGGGCGTCGAACGAGCCAGAGCCGGAGCCGGAGCCGGAGCCGGAGCGGTCACTGGCCGGGCTGTGGACGGACACGTGGCGCGTGCGTGCAAAACCCGAGTACTGCATGCCGCTCTCAAAGACGGGCGTATCGCCGTGGCCGTGGCAGCCATAGGAACACATTTGGGCCACGCTGAGTGTCTTTTGAGCGTGACGTCTAGACTGGGTCATGGCAGAGACAAGAGAAGACGAGACAGGATGAGAATAAGGAGACAAGACGAGAAGACGAGAGAAAGACGACACAGGACGAGAGAAAGACGAGACAAGACGAGAAGAGGAGACAAGACGAGAAGACGAGAAAAAGGAGACAAGACGAGAAGACGAGAAAAAGGAGACAAGACGAGAAGACGAGAAAAGACGAGAGACAAGACGAGAAGACGAGAGACGAGACAACGAGAACCGGACGTACACCGCGCGGGGCAGACGGCGTTATCCACCAGACGGGCGGCGAGACGAGACGAGACGAGTGCGAACCAGCCGACTGGGACGTCCCACCGTCCTGGGTCGCCTGCTGCAAGCCAGTTCCATCGGCCAATGTGGGATGCTGTGACTGGCATGCACGCTGCAGGCGAGCCAAGACCTGGTCTGGGTCTGAATGTATGCGCTGTCCTGCAGATTGCGTTTTTACAGTTCTTAAATAAATAAAAAAAGAGAAAAGAAGGAAAACTTCTAAAAAGGTTCGCACTGCTGGCGACTGGGCGATGGCGTGGCGGTGTGTTGCACAGACGCAGCCAAAGTTTGTCGTTTCCGAAAAAAAAGAGTCTGATCGCTGGTGCTGTTGGTCGTAGGCGACTGAGGCTGACCTGGCCGATCTGGCCGCCTGGCTGACCTGGCTGACCTGGCTGACCTGCATACTGGCGGAGATTGATTATTGATCACGACGAGTTGCCCTTGAGCGGAAGAACTCGTTTCGGGAGACACCCGTCTCACGCTTTTTGTGGCTGGTCTGGGAGGATCAGCGCACGTCACACGGACCAGCCTGTTGGGTCGGCTCTCGCTTGCAAGTTGAAAAAGCGGTGCAGGGTCGGCGACCTGGGAATATATTTAAACTGTAAATAACTTATAAATATACCCATCTGTACGATAAATATATATTGTGGCTGATGCGTCCCGACAAGCTGGTCGACGGGTCTGACTCCTAGCTTTTCGGATGGAAAAAGTCGTGATTCGCCGTCGACTGCATGGATTAGCTAGCCCGTGATAAGAGGAGAGGGCGGTCAATGTGCACGCAAATCTGTCATTCGACTCGTAGTTGGTGCACGACTGACGAATGCGCTACAGCTTCGCCTTGTCCTGCACCTCCCCCAGGATACCCATTTTCTGACGCAGACGCGCCTCGTTGACGCGGAAGCAGGCCGGGAACCAGGCATCGAGTCCGTCGGCCCCGTCGGCCTGGCCGGCCTTCCCGGCCTTCCCCAGCACCATTTCGGCGGCGGCACGTCCACACGGCCACGAAAAGACCATACCGTGTCCCTGGAACGCGGCACACAGCCACAGTCCGTCGTGGCCGGGAACGGGTCCGACGAGGGGGCATCCGTCGGCCGTGTAGCCCATGATGCCGGTCCACTGGCTGCACACGCGGCCGCGCGCGTCGTCGGCCCCCCAGTGGCGGCCAAAGAAGCGGGGCGGCGCTGCGTCGAGGTACGCAGTCACGTTGGGGTTGAGGGCCGAGTCGTCGGTGCAGTTGTGCTCGCACGCGCCGTTGCGGTCGTCGGCGCGTGTCAGGCCGCCGCCGTGCACCATGTGGCCGGCACCGCGCGAGCCGGCGGGACGTGTAATCATGTAGTCGTAGCCGTTGGCGTAGACGAAGCTGTACGTCGTGTCGAGGCCGGCCGGTGGCATGGCGGACCCGACACGGAGCATGGCGACCTGGCCCCGGATCGGCACGACGACGTGCGTGAGTGCCGGCAGCAGCGCCGCCGTGTACCCGTTGGTCGCGAGCACGACGTGGCGCGCACGCACGGTGCCACGCGGCGTCGTCGCCAGCCAGTTGTCGTCGTCATCCTTGTCAATGGCCGTGACGGGCGTGTGGGTGTGCAGCTCGAGGCCGTCGGCGAGACACTGCTTGAGCACGCCGACGGTAAAGGCGTAGGCCGAGACGCTGCCGGCGGCGTACCGCACGACACCGTGCAGCCGTGCGTCCGGCAGGTCTGCACACGTCAGGTTCTGCAGCGCGTCGTCGCGTTCGTACAGCGTGTAGTCGGCGACGGGGTCGCCCGGTGGCACGGCACGCTGCATGGCCGCGACGGCCGCCTTGGCACGTGCCCACTGCGCCGCATCGTAGACGACGTCGAGCGTGTCGCACGGGTGCGCGTCGCACGCCACCGTCCGGCCGAGTGCGTGCACCGCCTGGATCGCGCCGAGCTCGAGACGCGCGATACGTACGGCCTCGTCCGTCCCGAAACGCTCTGCATTGTCGAGGAACGCGCGGTACGACGCCGCCTTGGTGTGCCCGCCGTTGCGTCCCGTCGCGCCCGATGCCGCCTGCCGCGCCTCGACCATCATCACGCGCAGTTTCGGGCCTGGTGTCTGCAGCAAATGGTACGCAATCGACGCGCCCGTGATGCCGCTGCCGACAATCAAAATGTCCGTCTCGGTGCCCAGCGTCGGCGTCGACTGCAGGTCCGCCACGGCCGCGTCCGGCTGCTCCTGCCAGAACGGCGTCGTCGGGGTTTCGTGTGGCAGGCCGATCATGTTGTCTTTTGTTGTTGTGTGTCTTTTTGTCTTTTGTTGTTTTGTTGAGAAGATTGTCGAGATCAATCGTCCGCGTGCGACGCGAGGCCGGGTATATGTGCTTATCGTGAGCCGCCCGATTAGGCAACTTGATCCCGGCACCGGACTACATGACTCGATGTTCACTCCGTCAATCTATCCGTTGTTGTCGTTGTTTATAGGAATGGCTAGCTATCTCAGTCCTACGGAGTACTAGGCTCGCGCTCGGTCGCGCCCGACCGCCCTTGCCTAAAACGGCAAAATTGTCCCGCCTCGCACGACTCCCAAATATCGAAATAAAAGCAAGTGTCAAAATAATTCAAAATTCAAAATCAAAATCATCACACATTACACATCACAAAGGTGGCTGTTCGTCGGTACGCCGGCTGGCCGCTGCCAGAACCGCGGCAGGTCGCCCCAGCTGTGTGCGACGTACGCGTGCTGCCGCACGGGCGTGCCATGGTCGTCTGTCGCGTCGAGGGCGTCGGCCGTCACGCCGAGCACGAGGCACGTTTCAAACATAAAGGCACAGCTGCCGGCGCCGACCTTGCTGGGCACGAGGTCTGCGTTGCGCGCCGCGATGTACGACACGCCGTCGGGGCCGTGCCCGCTCATGGTATTGTGCAGGCTCGCGCCGCCGGGCACGAACCCGCCGGCACCGGCCGTCTTGGCATCGTACGCGCCCGTCAAGAGGCCCATGTACTCGCTCATCGTGTTGCGGTGGTACCACGGCGGCCGGAACGTGTCCTCGCCGACGAGCCAGCGCGGCGGGAACACGACAAAGTCGGCAACGGCGACGCCCGGTGTCGCAGACGGCGCCGTCAGCACCGTAAAGATGGACGGGTCAGGGTGGTCGAAGCTGACGGACCCAATCGTGTTGAAGCGTCCCAGGTCGTACTTGTACGGGTAGTACGTGCCGTGCCACGCGACCACGTCAAACGGCGAGTGTGTCTGCTGCGCACGGTACCACACGCCGTTCATCTTGGTCCGGATCGTGTAGGGGGGGGCTGTGTCGTCGTCGTCGTCGTCGTCAAAGGCAGCCACCGGAATCTGGAAATCGCGCGCGCTCGCCAGCCCGCTCGACCCGATCGGGCCCAGCTCCGGCAGCCGGAAGTGGCCCTCGTGCAGTTCCAGGCAGTACCCGCGCGCCGTGCCGTCCAGGAGGTGAACTTGGTACCGCACGCCACGTGGGAGCACGCACACCTCGAGCGGACGCACCAGAAGCCACCCGAGCTCCGTGCGAATGTCCAGCGCGCCCGCCTGCGGCACCACCAGCAGGTCGCCGTCGGACGAGTAGTAGGCCGTGCGTGCGTCCATGCTCGCGTTCGCCGCGTACACAAACACGCCCAGGCCCGTCTTGCACGTCGCGTCGCCCGCGCCCGCCACCTGCCGCTGCGCGTCCACAAAGTCCGTCGGCGTCGTCGGCATCGGAAACGGGTCCCACCGGAACTGGTCCGGCAGGTACTGCAGGTCGCTCTTGCCTTTTTTGTTTTTGCTGCTGTTGTCGTCTTTTGCAAACGCCGACAGCGCGCACGCCGGCATCACGCGGTACAGCCACGACTGCAGGTTCTCGGCGCGGGGGGCCGTGAACGCCGTGCCGGAGAGCTTCTCGGCGTACAGACCGTACGCCGGCTTCTGCGGCGAGTTGCGTGCCACCGGCAGCGCGCCCGCCACCGCCTCCGTCTCCAGGTACGCGCCGAAACCCGTCTGGTACCGGTACTTTTCCGGCCTCTCGAATTGCGTGACTGGCATGGTGTTTGATGAGGAGAGAGTGAGTGCGAAGAAAAAGAATGAAGAGAAGAGAGAAAAGAGAAAAACAAAGGGCGTACTTGTGCATCGTCGTGGGACAGCGCACGAGTGACAAGGACGCCGACGCTAGCCGACGGAAGGCGTTCCGCGCCTCTCCGCACCTGCCTTGTCTGCGCCGACAGCAAAGCCGTCACAGCAGCGTCTCACTGAGTCGATCACAACGAGTCGATGCACAACACAATCACTGCGGGAATGAGCCGTGATCATTTATCTTATATTTACAACGAGCGCCGTCACTAACACGCTACCCCAGGTCCCACCTGCGCCCCATCCTACCGCCCACTAGCGCCTCCGACGTCCTCTTCTATTCACTTGCTATTCACTTGCACTTGCACGACTGACGACTGCACGACTGACGACTGACGACTGACGACTGACGACTGACGACTGACGACTGACGACTGACGACTGCAAGACTGCATGACTTGCTTCATTATGTCAATGGCTTGACGCCTTTCTATGGCTAGTGCTATTTCCATTGGGTAGAGCAGGCAAAGCTTTCAGTCGACGGACCTATTACTCCTTGTCCTTGCTCTTCTTGCGCTTGTGCGACTTTTCGGCGCCGCCAGTGTTGGGGCCCGTCGGCTGCGTCGCCAGGTGCACGACCAGCCGCGTCCAGCTCTCGTCCTTGTCCCACTCAAAGCCCTTGAGGTACGCCGCATCGAGCTCGTCGTCGGCGCGCTTCTTGAACGCCTTGTGGATCGCGTCCATGGCGTCCTTGATCGTGACGCCCTTGAGGTTGCGCGCCGTCACCTCGAGCCCGAGCGGAAAGTGCAGGTCAATCTTGCGCACCAGCGGCGTCGTCAGCGGGATCTTGAGCAGCTCCTTGTCCTCGACCGTGTTGGGCGACGTGTTGATCTTCCAGCCCGTAATCTGCGTCTCGGGCGCAAGCTCCAGCTCCACCTGCTCCGCCTCGAGGTCCTCGATGCACCGGACGCCAGGGTGCGAAATGGAACTGCCGCGCCGCTGCTTGTGGCCCTTGGGCGGCGACGACGCCAGGTCGTGCTCCTCGTGGTCCTCGTGGTCCGCGTCCGCCTTGAACGCCGCGTGCTTGTGGCCCTTGGGCGGCGACGACGACAGACCCTGCACCGCAGAGTCGACCTTGGTCAATGGAACGGCCATGTCTGGGGGTTAGCGTCTGCTGGATGCTGATGCGTGTAGTTATATACGTACTGTGATGTGGTGTGTGGTGGTGGTGGTGGTGTGTTGTGAGTGTTGTGAGTGTGATGAGTGCAGTTCAGTTGCTTGTAATGTAGAAGAGAGAGGAGAGGCGAGACGAGGAGACGCCCTTTATAGAGGTAAAGAGGAGACGCCGTCAGTGGCAGAGGAGACGGCATTGGCCAGGCCATCAAAGAGGGGAAGCTCAGCTCTGATCGGGTGCCGACGAGGTAGACCCAGGTAGCGAGACGCCCGGCGTGATGGCTGGGCGCGTGGCACTGGGGTAGCGAGACTTCAGGTGACCTGCATTGCCTAATCGGGACAGGTGGACGTCACCGTCGCGTGAGCACTCGATCAGGAACACACGGAAGGCACCACCACGTCGAGGCAGGAACGACCACTCGCTCACGCACGCTCACGCTCACGCTCACGCTCCATGCCTTGTCGTCTTGTTCACTGCACTCTTTTCCTTCTGCCTTTTCTTTTCTGCTCATTGCACGGACTTTCGTGCCGTGCCTCGCAAATGAGCGGCGGCACCTGGTTGGGGATTCGGAGATGCCAGTCATGCCAACCGGCAGCGTGACGTCCTATTTTGTATTTATTTTTGGGGTGGGGTTTATATCGTATATTCTGCATCACCAAGTTGGCCGGCCTGGTTGGCGCACGTCTTTCTGTGCACAGCTCCCTGTTTCGTCAAAGACGTTGCACTAGCCCAGCCATGGACAAAGGCAGCGCGCGTATCGTGCGCGGTGCGCGAGCAGGTTGGTGGTGAGAGACGAGCAGGCAGAGGGATGGTCTGGCCATGTTGCTGCACACAAAAAGGGCAGTACGCTGGGCATCGCAATGAGCTGAGGGCAGGTGACGGTTTCTGTAAGTGGGGAAGTAGCCAGGCACCAGACCGCCAGCGATCCCGCTCAAACTCACTGGATAACAGGCACTCATTGGCATTCGAGTGAATTGGCCATGGACTCATAAGCACGCTGCGAGTCAATCGAAAGAGCTGCGAGTCAATCGAAAGACGAGCCAGGCGATCGCGTGACATGGCATGGATGGTGGGTGGTGCGACGCGTGATCGGACTCCAGCCGCCATACACGGAAGGAGGGGTCGCGCTGTACACGGCAACTGCAGAGGAGCACGACAGCGTGCGTGACAGGAGACTGCAATTGACTGGCGCAGACGAGGGCGGTGTTTTCGGCGATGCCAGAATGGCCCGACCGTAGACTGGCCATGGTCTGGCGATACTTTTTCGCGTCAGGCTGCGTCATTTGGCGGCGTCAGTTTGGTACCACTTTGGCGGTAGGCACGTTGTCAGTTTCAACAGCACAGCAGCACTCTGCCATTGCATTTGGTCGTCGTTTGACACTGCTCGTCGGCTGGCTTACTAGGCCGCCACCCGATCAGCTAAGCTTCTCTGGTCTACTCCGTACACTCTTCACCGCGTTTCCACACCCTCGTCGCCTGCGCCCTGGCCCATGGCCATTCGATGCTGAAGCCAGACCTGTGGCGCTGCCAAACCTGGGGAAAAATCGGGTCCACTGAAACATATAATGGGTCTGTTTGCGCCACAGCACGCAGCCTCCACTCGACAGTGTTTGTCCGATTATGCAGGCGGCTCAGGCGCTCGGCGTCCCGTGTGCGTCTGCGGCTGCGGCTGCATGCTGCGGGTTCATGATGCAAACTACAGAGTCTACAGCGCAATGGGCTGCTGTGAGCCGAGTTGGAAGCGGACGTCTTGACGCCGGAAGCACTCTTTTCTTGCCATCGCTCGGCCACATTTTTTTCTTGGGAGTTTTCTTCCTTTTTTCATCTTTTTCACAGACAAGGTGCGTTCGGTTCAGGCAAGAGCCAACAACTTCTGTCTTCCATTTCGAAACTGTACTGGACGGATTGAAGTCGAGTCGTGCCAGCACGGAATATGGCCAAATTGCGATTCACGACAGCCATGATCTCGGATCCTTTGCACTGAAAGACGCATGGCGCCGGTACCGTGGAAAGTGCCAGGCAGGATGTCAACATAGCCGCCAATAACCCGCATTCCTGTCCCACGTTGACCCTTAATCATTCCTTTGTTGCGTGCCCCGTCGCTTCTAGACCCTGCGACCCGGGCAATCAAAGCACGCCCGAGGATGCACGCCCAAATATATTTAGACTGTCAAAGCCCGTGGTCCGTGGGTTGAACGAAACGCAGCCGGCGCCCAAGGTCTGCGCGTTTTGCTGCGCAAGTGCCATGAACAAGTTAACTCGCAGAAAAAAAAAAGGGAGGAGGCCTTGCGGAAACCGGTTCGTTCTCGACGATCCTCCCTCGACACGATGCCGGTGTATCACGTTGACCGTCGCGGATCAAACAAGGAACAGCAGCCACCCTGCGCTTGCACATTCAATATTACGTGAGAATGCAAATCCAACCGAATCGTATCGACATCGCCGGATCCCATGTTTCACTCGCCAGGCAAGAACCTGCTCAGCGCGCCCTGGCGTTGCGTGTCTTTTTTCGTTCCGATTCTCACTTTCTCGAGCCTCTTGTCCAGCAGATAAAGGCAGATAAAGCCACAGCCCTCTCCGTATATTTTACTGCGTAAATAAATATACTCGGAGCAGAATCTGACCGCACTTGCATACCGCTTCATCTCGTTTCCGCCCCAATTTCGTCGGTATCCTTGCCCTATCCCTGGCCTCCTATCGAATCCCGACGCCAATCTCGCAAGTTTCGTCCAGGCCCGCCTGCTCACAACGCGACGACTTTGAGACACAGACGACACGACACTCATATTTAAATATAGACTCTGGATTGTTATTGACTCGCATCATCGCCATCGCCATCGCCATCGCTAGAGTCTGGGCCGCCTTGGTCAATTTATCCGCACATTCTTATCCGCTCGAGCACGCACTTTTTCTCCTTCCCCTCCAGGCCCGTCCAATTACCGCTTGCACGCGCTTGCCTCGACTTTTTCTTTTTCTATTTTGCCTGCCACCACAGGGTGGGTTTGCGCCAGACTCAACAGTTTTGCGAAGCTGCCTTTTCCTGCCTTTTCCTTTGCCTTTTGGCCTCTCTTTTGCCTTTTGCCTTTCTTTTGGCTTTCGCCTTTCTTTGGCTTTCGGCATTCGAGTTCCCGATACAACATCTCGCATCAGCGTGATCATAAACGTCTGTTCGACCGGTGTAAATACACAGACTTAGGTGACGCCCAACGCCGAGACGGCTGCTGTGAAAAGTAGGTGAGGCCGAGAGGATCCCCGACTAGGCCCGGCTTGGACCGCCAGCACAGACAGTGGCCACTTTCCTTTTCTGTTTTTCTCATTTCTCATTTTCTTCTTCTTCTTCTTCTTCTTCTTCATTTTCGTCTTTTTTAAATTATCCTTTTCAACGCTTAAGCACCCGCCCAAAAGAGAAGCAAAGGGACGAAGAGAAACGGCGCAAAAGTGGACAACTGTACAAGTGGACCGTGGACATAAATATACTTTTGCGACCTGTCCAACGGCGGAAACAAGAAAAGGCGGTAAAACTCAGCACGGGGAACCAGCGCCCGATTTGGTTTTCGGAGCCATCAGACGAACAATTGAGCCAACGTGCCACGGACGTCTGACGTCCAACGGATCGGGCAAGACGCAAGACAGGACGCACAAAGACAGACGACCGGTGACAGGGACACGACACGGGCCCAAACTTTGAGCACCGGGCGAACAAACGGACAAATCCGCCACAAGCTCGCCGACAGAAGAGAAAAAGAGAAAAGAAAAAAGAGAAGAGAGAAGAGAAGAAAAAAGAGAAAAAGACAAGGTCCATCTTTCCGTCTTGGGCAAGGGCCATCGTCAACACCACCACCCTGCGCTTATCGCCCACACCGAGTCACCACTTGCCTTCTCCCCCTTTCCTCATTCAACTCTCCTCACTCTGCCATTCCGTTTGCGTTTGCTGTTTGCTTCCATTTGCAGTTTCTTGCTTGTTTCCAGCATTTCCCATTCAGCCTTTGGTTCTCGCATTCAGCCATTCAGCCAGCAAGCGTTCGTTTCGTGCCTATACCCGTTTCATTCGACGACAGACGCCACTACGCCAGAACAGACCGAGACGACCAGCAGACCAGAGACAAGACAGACGAAGAGCCAATGCACGACCCAGCAGCCTTCGCCATGCACCTCCCCGACCTCATCTCGTCGCTGCCCGCGCTGCCGGCCCTGCTGCCCCGGTCCGTCTCGATGCCCTCGCTCGCCGCCATCCAGTCCTCCTTGTCGTTCTGGCCGTCCTTGTCGACGCTCGCCGCCTCGCTCGCGCACCTGCGCCACCACCCCAGGATGCTGCACATGGCCACGCTCTTTGCCGACGAGCAGCGCCTGCTCAACCGCGTCTGGGTCGTGCTGCTCGGCCTCCAAGCGCTGCTCGTGCTCTTTGGCACCGTCTCGGCCGTCGTCCGCAGCGTCGTCGCCGTCCGCAAGGGCTCTCTGTCGCCCGCACGCCGTGGCGGACTGCGACGCGCCGGCACCGTGCCCTGGCCGTACCCCCAGCGCGTCACCATGGACCTGCCGGCGACCGTCCACGAGTCGTACGCCAACCACCAGGGCTACAACTACGACTACGACTACGGCTACGGCTACGACGATGGCTACGCCGAGGCCTACGACGGCTACGCCGAGCCATACGCCATGCACGCCCACGGCCACACCGGCACGCCCGCCTACGCGCCCAACTCGCCGTCCTCCAAGGTCTGAGGCGGTCACGCGTCTGCAACGAACGACACGAATCACGATTACGATACCACGAACAACGAACAACCTCGTGCCGCCACCGGCCGGCTAATGGCACGATGCACGATACACCGCCGCAGAGCCGCTCATTCGGTACCCTGCGTTGAGCCCAGACTTGGCCATCGGCCTTGTCTGCGTGTCCGCCTAGCAGCCCCCTGGGTCCGTGGCCGACCACACCCAGTCGTGCTCCCCAACCAAGCGCAGGCTCCGTCGCCCGGCCGGTCATAGAACCAGGCTTTCCACAAATGGTGCACAGACGACGACGACGCACATGGTCCAGTCACCATCGGCCCAACCCTCGCTCGAAGCACGACAGGCACGAACCAACGTCCTGTTTTCTGGACAGTACTTTTGGATAGTACTTTTGGACAGTATTTTTGGACCAAAACAAGCCACGTTGCCTGGCTAGTGACTGGCTACAAGCGCTCCATGCTGGCTATGGCATGGACACCACCCTTCTTGTGCTTGGACATACCCCAAGCAGCCTCTTTCTTTGTCTTTTGTACCTAATGATAATATCTGATTTTGGCCAGCTCGTCGGCATCTGTTATGACTTGTCTTGTTTCGTGACCATCTCCGGGCTCTCAGCCACACGTTTTCTCACCTCTTCTCAGTTACCGCAGTCTGCCCAGTTGGCCTCGGACCATTTGATCGTGCTCCGAAGACGTCACGCCACTGCTGGCTGTATTTTTTTTCTTTTTTTTCCTTTTCCTGCTCTTCGAGATGCATCTTAATTTATAATTCACAATTTTGAAGAATTGTCGTGTATTGCCACTGCCATTTGCCGTGCTCTTGAAATTATTCAACTCGACTCCCTCTGCATGATCTACATCGAGTAAATAAACATGGCGCCGCTCGGAATCACACAGCTAGTTTGCAACATGAGATGCGCACTTGCCATTCCCGGCCGGAGGCGCTGCGCCACTCGGAGACAATGCAGGTACACTCTGGTAAAAAAACAAAAGCAGCATGCAGTGCTTCCTGCCTTCTGCATCCGGCCACTTGACACGTCCTCTTTGTCCGTCTTGTGACCCTGTGCCCGATGACAAAGGCTGCTGCACCGCAAGTGCGCACGATGGCCGTCTGTTGGTTTTGCTACGCCCAAAAAGTTCACTCTGAAAAGACAAATTTAACCGCGTCCGATCCATGGCTGACCACTGAAAACCCTGGGCCAAGACAGGCAGGCGCGACCTCGCACAAGCCTGCCGTGAGAACTCGTCGACGATTCCGGAAATCACTGCAAGTTTAACTAAATTGCACTTGCCGTCTTCACCAGGGCCCAACTAAGATACTCGCATATTCACGTGTTGGGCATCTGTCTGTTCCGCTCTTGTCGCTCTTTCCCATTGGTGGCAATCGTGTCTGCTGTTCGATAAGAGGATGCAAAACGACCCGACGACCCGTTAAGCATTATCATAAGCCGGCCATTAAATATTACGCGCGATAGCCCGCGTCGCGCGCAAATTACCTCGCACAACAAGACGAACTGCCAAATGAAACCACGGTCCGAGCTCGAGCTCGAGCTCTGCGCGGCCAGCCAGGGTCGCTGTCGCTGATTGTCGCTGCAGAACCTAGAACGAATCGCAAAAACTGGGCCTGCGTGCCGAGTTTAAGTGCCAGCATCCACGCAGGGAGAGCAAACGCGCTTTGTATTTTATTTACTCCGTACTCCGTAGAGCGTCGCGGCGACTCGCGTGAGGCAGGCTCCACTGGCAGTCTAGCATCGCGCTTTCCATGTGCTGCCTCTGGCCCGGTTTTGTCGAGTGCTTCCTGCCCTTCTGTCCTCTGCTTGATAGACGTTGTCGAGCGCGCCTGCTGTTCCGGTCTCACGGTGGCCGGTCTGCACAGGGTGGGACGTGAATGCTGTCGTGCGACGGCCGCAGTCATTGAATGGCGCCCGCGCTATAACTTGGGTCCTCTTGGTCTTTTAGGCCTTTATATTTAGGGGGTGCTAGGGCCGATTCAGGGCCTGCAACGGTCAACAGCCTTCAACAGCCACACGCGCAAAGCACCAGTGGAGCAGCGCGCCGAACAGGGCCTAGTGCCACTGACAATAACAAGTCGCCTTGCTGTGTCGAAAAAAGAAGACTTGCTGTGGTGTGGTGTGGTGTGCGTGCGCTGTGCGCTGTGCGAAAATCCCGTCGACGTCTCTCCCATCATCTCTCCCCCTTCTTCTCTTCTCTTCAACCACCATCTTCAGTCAACCCAACTCGACTGCATCGGTCTTTACCAACGGTAACGCGAACTTTTTTCCTTGCTCGCTGCTTTGCAGTTTTGCATTGCATACCTTTTTGCCCTGCTTTGCTTTGCCCAGCACTGCTCAGCGTCTCTTTCATAGCTCGTCCGTTCGACGCGTTTCGTTCTGCGACAACACGAACGCGCGACTTTGCGACACGCCACACATCCACGCGCACCCAGCATCGCTTGTTTGCCTCTCGACACCCACCACCCACACCCTTCTCTTCCAATCTTCCCGACAACGGTCACATTGTCGTTGTCGTCCACCGACACCTCCATCCAGCCACACATTATGCCTCCCAAGAAGGCCACCGGCGCCGCAAAGGCTGCCCCCGCCAAGAAGCCCGCCGCCGCAAAGGCAAAGGCTGTCAAGGCTGATGCCGCGGCCGCTCCCAAGGCCGCTCCCAAGGCCGCTCCCAAGGCCGCTGCCAAGCGCAAGCGCACCGACGAGGATGACGCGCCCGCCACCAACGGCGTCGACGTCGACGGCGCCAACGGGACCAGCACCAACGGGACCAACGGCACCACCGAGGAAAAGGTAAAGCCTGCGAAAAAGGCCAAGACCGACAAGGCCGAGCCCAAAAAGGCCGAGCCCAAAAAGGCGGAGCCTAAAAAGGCCGCTGCAAAGAAGGACACCAAGGCGGCCGCAAAGGCCGAGCCCAAGGCCGAGCCCAAGGCGGCTGCCGAGAAGACGACCGAGCCCAAGGCCGAGCCCAAGGCGGCTGCCGAGACGGAGACGACCGAGAAGACGACCAAGGCTGCTGCGACGAAGCGCGCCAAGACGCCCGTGGCGGACGACAAGGAGAACGCGACGCCGGCCGAGGCCAAGACGACCAAGAAGACGACGGCCGCTGCCACCAAGGCCTCCAAGCCTGAGGATCCGGCCAAGATTGAAAAGGCCAAGGCGTCCAAGGTTGAGAAGAAGCCGCGTGCCCCTAGGCGCAGGAACATCAACGGGGTTATCAAAGTGGACGCTGTCACGGCGGCCGAGGACACCAGGCTGCGGGTTGGAAACTCGTCGCCGCGCCCGCGGAAACGATACATCAACATGGTCTGGGCCGAGCCCAAGCCGATGTATGAGATGGGCCCGGTCATCAACAAGGCGCCCACCGATGTGCTCGACGTGTTTGTCTTTGGCGAGGGCGGTGCCGGCGAGCTCGGGCTCGGCGCGGTGCGCGTCGACGGCAAGAAGCCCGTGGACGTGAAGCGCCCGCGCCTCAATGCCAACCTGGACGCGGCCACGGTCGGCGTGGTGCAGGTTGCCGCGGGCGGCATGCACGCCGTTGCGCTGACCAAGAACAACAAGATTTTGACGTGGGGCGTCAACGACCAGGGCGCGCTCGGCCGCGACACGACGTGGGACGGTGGTCTGCGTGACGCCGACGACGCGGGCAGCGGCAGCGGCAGCGACGACGACGACGACGACGACACTGGCCTGAACCCGCACGAGAGCACGCCCGGCGAGGTCGATTCGACGCGGATCGAGCCCAAGGCGCGGATCGTGCAGGTGGCGGCGAGCGACAGCGCGTCGTTTGCGCTCACGGCCGACGGCCGCGTCTACGGCTGGGGCACGTTCCGCGCGTCGGACGGCATCCTGGGCTTCTCGCCCAAGGTGGAGGTGCAGAAGACGCCGGTGATGTTGGACGAGCCGCGCGACATTGTGCAGCTCGCCGCCGGCTCGAACCACATCCTGGCGCTGACGAAGAAGGGCAAGGTCTACACGTGGGGCTGCCCCGAGCAGAACCAGCTGGGCCGCCGCTGCGTGCAGCGCGACATCAAGGAGTCGGCGCTGCGCCCCAGCGGCGTCGGCTTCAAGCGCGGCGTGCGCCTGGTCAAGGTGGCGTGCGGCAGCTACCACTCCTTTGCCATTGACCGCGACGGCCGCGTGTTCGGGTGGGGCCTGAACAACTTTGGCCAGCTGAGCGTCGAGTCGGAGGGCGTCGGCGACTCGGACGCCACCGTGCTCGGCGCGACGCTCGTCCAGGGCTTCCCCGAGGGCACCAAGATTGCCAGCATCGACGGCGGCGAGCACCACTCGGTCGCGACCTCGACCGACGGCAAGCTCTTTGCCTGGGGCCGCCTCGACGGGCACCAGGTCGGCCTGCCGGCGAGCGCCGAGCTGACGGAGGAGAATGCCATCTTTGACGAGTACGGCAAGCCACGCATCCTCAAGGCGCCGACGCAGGTGGCGGGCGTGCCCGAGGAGGTCGTCGAGGTCAGCGCCGGCACCGACAACTCGTTTGCGCTGACGCGCGACGGCAAGGTGTACTCGTGGGGCTTCAGCGCCAACTACCAGACGGGCCAGGGCACGACCGACGACGTCGAAGAGGCCACGCTCATTGACAACTCGGCCGTGCGCGACAAGAAGCTCGTGTTTGCCGGCGCCGGCGGCCAGTTTTCGATCCTGGCGTCCAAGGCCGAGGAGCCCGAGGAGGAGGAGGAGTAGCTCAGCGTCACGTCAGCGTCACGTCAGCGTCAGCTTGACCTTGTGTCCACGTCCGTCGACGCAGTCTGGCCACAATCCCTTGGAGATTGGATTACTGTACTAGTATAATTTCGTCGGGTCTTTTCGTTTTTCTGTCTGTTTTGGCCCGATCAAAAGGAGGACGGGACGGCGATCCGGTTTGGTTGACTTGGTTTGTTCAGATTTGTTTGTTTGCTTTTGACACGGCCACCAGAAGCGCGGCCACCGTCGCTCGAGACACATTGCCATCTACGACGCATGTCCACCGCAACACCAATCTCTGTCTATCTGTTTGCATTTCTGCTTTTTCTTGTTTGTGCCAGTTTGTGTACCAGTTCGACACCTGTACGCGTGGGATCGTGTTCTTTTTATGATTTACAAAAACTTGGAATCAACTTGCAAGTCGTGTCGTATGTCCGTAACGCCGTACATTGCAACTAAAATACTAAATACCTAGACGAAAGCAAAGAACCTCCACGCTCTCTTTTGCTCTTTTGCACAGGACCATGCCGACTACTGGCCCATCAATCTACAGGCGCGCCCGCGACGCAATCACCTTGGCCATGGAGCCGCTGCCGCGGCTGCTAAAGACGCCCATGATGCCGAAGCCGACGTAGAAGAGCATGAGCGGGTACGCGACGAGACCACGCATGCCACGCATGCGGCCAACGGCACAGAACATGCCCGACGCGCTGTACGTGCACCAGGTGATGGCGGCGAGCGTCATGACGATACCGAGCGGCGTGTCCATGGGCATGACGATACCGACGAGGCTGGTGGCGACGAGCGGCAGCAGGCAGTACCCGAGGACGCTGGCGGAGCGCGTAAACGTGAGCGTGCTCGAGAGCTGGCTGAGACTGCCGCTGCGTGCGTGCTTGCCGGTCGGCGTGGCCATGCTGCCGAGACTCGCCGACGACGGGCCACCGGCGATACCGGCACTGGCAGCAGCACCGGCCTCGTAGGACGGCGTGCTCTGACCGTGGCCGTGGCTGTGACCGTGACCGTGGCCGTGACCGTGACCGTAGGCGGCGTGGTCGGTGCGGCCATCGCGGCCGTCGGGCGACATGAGCGACAGAATGAGGTGCAGCGAGATACTGCCGAGCAGTGCGAGTCCGTAAATGTAGCCAAAGTGCACCTTGCCGGAGAAGAGCAGGAACGTGCCAAAGAGCAGGAAGAAGATGACGGGGCCGGCGAGGTCCGAGTCGTCCATCAGGTGCTGGTCGATGCGCTGGAACGGGTTGAGAACCGCGAGTGTCTGGCGGTTAGCAGTGCACGTTAGACGTCTCGTCGTCGTCGTTGTCATTCGGCCGGACCTACCTTTGCCTGGATGTGGCCAAAGTTGACGCCGAGCTCCTCGAGCAGCGGCGGCTCGCCGTCGTATCCCTCGGTCGAAAAGGCGGCCAGCCAGCCGGTGCGTAGCCCGCCCTGCTCGCCCATGCGTCCACTGACGCCGGCCACGCCCGCGCCCATGCTGCCCATGCTGCCCATGCTGCCCATACTGCCCATGCTGCCAGACGCGCCGCCGAAGCCGCCGTACGCTGCTGCACCGCCACTGCTGCCACCGTAGCCGTAGCCCGTTGTCGGCTGGCCGGGGATGCCGGGCGAGTAGTTGGAGGGGTAAAAGTTGAGGTTCTGGGGGCTGGCGGCACCGCCCGAGGGCCCGTAGGCCGGGTTGCCGCCCCCGCCGTAGTACTGCGACATGGGTGGCGTGTGTGTGGTGGCCGGGGGAAAGGCGTGTGTGGTGTGTGGTGGCCGAGGGAAAGGAAGCACGGGCGCTCAATGTGTGATGCCCAGCTGCAATCGACTCGAGGCAGCCGGTGCTGGTCGCCGTCGTAGTTTTGTGGCAGTTGCACGAGAAGCAGCAGGCTAAAAGTCAATGTGCCGTCGGTGTTGCGTTGTTTGTGTTGCGTCGTTCGTTTGTGTCGCGCCGTGCAGGCTGTGTCGTCGTCGTGTCGTGTCGTCGTGTCGTGAGCTGTCCTGTGCTGGCGCTAGCGTGTTGGCTAGCTCCCCTGACTGTTTGGTGGTTGCCTTTTTCAGCTGTCGTGGCGGTGAACTGTAGGGGCAGCTACCGCGCTACCACACAGCGTGGAGAACGGGGACATGTGGCTTGACGGTGCTCAGCCACGGATTAATAAATGTCCGTGCATTCGTGCATCCGTGCTGCTCGCAGACTGAGAATGGACCCGCTGTTACCGGCCCGCTTTTCCCGCCATACAGCGTTGAATCGGAGTGGCAAGTGGGGCACGATGGGAAGATTTGCGCGTGATGAATTGACTCTGACGACTCCGACTCCGACTCCGACCCCGACTCCGACGACGACGACACGAACCGAGCGGACCACAGCTCTTTCGACATGGTAAGTCTTCACGGCGGACTCTCCGGCCACCCACACGTGACGCGTGCTAACAGCCAGGCCTACCGCATCATCACCCAGGTGGTCATCACCGGCGCACGCGTCCTGACACGCTCGTTTGCCGAGGCCTACAAGCAGGCCGACGCTTCCAGCCGCTATGCACGCGCGCAGGCCAAGGCAGGCATCACGCCCGGTGCACGCGGTGGCGGTGTCTCGGGCATGACGCTCGACGAGGCCGCGATGATCCTCAACGTGCCCAAACCGGCGACCGGCAAGGACGCTGCGCAGTACAACCTCGAGGAAGTCATGGACCGTTTCAAGAGACTCTTTGACGCCAACGACCCGCAAAAGGGCGGCAGTTTCTACCTGCAGAGCAAGGTGCTGCGCGCACGCGAACGAATCGAGGCCGAAGTCGGGCCACTGCTCGAGGCCGCCGCGCAAGAGGCCGAGGTCCAGGCCGGTTTCAAGCCCAAAATGTACAAGGACAAGTAGGTGGCCACTCCAACGACCACGCACTCGGCCTCACGACCACGCTCGCGCGACGCAGAGCTCGGCCTCGGCCTAGGCCCGACGACCATCTTCACTCGACTTGCTTTTTCGTTTCCCATTTCCGCATTTTCGCATCTCCGCATAGCTTGGGCGTTTTGTTTTGAATAAAGATGTACATATCTGTCTGGCGTTTAAAAGATTTGCAGTCTGCGGGGGCAGCTGTACCATATTCAATCTCCAGAGACGGCTGACATGTGAACTACTCTGACGCTGGTGGAGAGCTTGTGAATGTAACTGCCGACTGACTGGGCGTGTCTTGACTGTTGTGGCATGAGTTTTGTTCTCCTACGCTATTCTCAAGCACCGGCAATCAGTCGGCATCCACACTGAATGTGGTCTGAAGAGAGTCACTGCTGTATTGCCTTGGATTCGAACCGGCAAAAGAGGATTGTGTCTGCAACGACCAGACGTGTGATAACAAGTACACTGGCGTAGGAACTGTCTTGCATGGCGAGTCAGTGCTCCATCCCGCATGCCTCTTGAACAGGCCGAACATTTAGTCATCTGTCATCAGGTACCACCGCACGAGCCAATGGGACAAGAGACAATGCTGTCCGTCAGACATCCATTTCTCAACTTATAGCGAGGCTCTGTGACAAATGCGTACCCACTCCGCCGGCGTGCGTGCAGGAATCGCCTGGAAGCGTCCGCTAGCGCTAGGCTAGAGCGAGGCGATGGTGATGCTGACCGGTTCCTGCAGAATTGGGCGACAGGTGATTGGCTACATAAAGATACATAAAGACCCATAGGTCATATAGGCCAGTTCCTACTGGCCAGCGATAAACTTGCAGAAACGGCGTCTGCATCTACAGCCAATCAGCACGCTCTTGATGACCGTCCGGGCGCCCAGAACCGCCTGCCATGTCGAGTCATGCTGCATTCGTCGGCGCAGACCCACCAGACGTACGTCGGACGCACCGTCATAGGCCGATCGTCTGACGAAGCAGCCGGATGTGGCATGTTGGGAGGCGTCCTTGCCTTTTGCTTGCATATAAAAGGCCGTCCCTCGCCCTCCAAAGTTTGATTTTATCATCATCCAGTTCTTTACACTTCAAGTCCCTCTATACAACTAACATCTTTCGACCTCCTACCCAATCACACAACAACAACACAACAACCACACAACCAAACCACACCAACAAAATGGTTGCTTCGACTTGCTGCAAGCAGGGTGGCGCTGAGTGCGTCTGTGGTATGTCTTCTCTTCCCCTCCACGTACCTGAACCGTGCTGACAGACAGCCGCCAAGGCGACTTGCTCTTGTGGCAAGCAGTCGGCGCTGCACTGCGACTGCGCGCGCCAGGCCACTGAGAACGCGACGGACGGCGCGCGCTGCTCGTGCGGCCAGCGCCCGGCCGGCAACTGCACGTGCTCGACCAACCCCAACGAGTCGAACGCCAACGAGACGGACTTTACCACGCGCAAGTAGGCCGACAGTTCAGTCTCTTTAGTCTCTTCAGTCTTAAATTGCATCACGGCGTTCTGGACGGTCATGCTGAAAGGAGCTGGCAGGGTTTACATGATACCAACAATTGAATTTTACTCTTCATACGTGCGAACGATGTGACCTGGATGACTGACGTACAAGTGGATAAATGCAGTGACAGTTCAGCCTTAGTAAGCTCGTCGTTCAGTATAAATTCTCAACAATGGCAAGAACCGATCGCTCCAAACGCCTGTTCAACTGAAACCCATCCGTTAGCGCGTCTGGTCGACGCTGGTGCGGCCGCGTGGCAGACCGGCCGATGCAGCGCTCTCGCCGACGCGCACCTCGTCCTCGGGCACGCCGACGCCGACGCTGCCAGTGGTGCTGCCGGTGATGCTGAGCATGCTGGCGCTCGCACTGGTGCTGGGCCCGCGCTGGCTGCCGCTGCTGCCGCCGAGACCGCCGTCGCGACGGGCCGTGATGTGGGCGCCACTGGCCTGTGCCGTCGCCGCCGCCGCAGCAGCCGCCGCAGACGAGACGGGCGCGTGTGCAAAGGTCGACGAGCCGGCAGTCGAAGCGGCCGTGGCGTTGTGGCTGGCCGTCGTGCTGACGCTCGTGCTGCGGCTGCGACTGGCCGAGTGTGACTGTGACTGCTGAGACTGTGACTGTTGAGACTGCGACTGCTGGGCCGCCAGGCGCTCGAGCTCGCGTATGCGACGGCGCAGTGCCTCGTTCTCGCGTTTGACGCTATCGAGCTCGGCACGGTAGAACATGGCCTCGTCGTAACGCGCTGTGCCCGGCACGGTCTGTGGCGACGACACGAGCGGCCCTGGCGAGTTGGCGCGGCTTCGACTGCGGCGCGACGTGGTGCTGTTCTGGCGACTGAGGTTGGGCGCGGTCGGACGGATCGGTGCGGGCGCTGTGATGCCGACAATCGACGGTGGACCGCCCGGGACGCTCGTGACGCCGCCTGCGAGGCCCATGCCGGCACCGGGACCGCCGCTGGCGCTCGTCATGCTGCGCGCGCTCGTGTTGGAGTAGGTGCGGTTGTGGCGGCTGGTCGACGACGGAATGGAAAAGCCAGTGGTTCCGGAAAACAGGTGGTCCGCTGGGCCGTTGCCGGCGGGCACGCTCGACGACAGGTTGGCCGCGGGCGTGGGCGGCTCGGACGCGGACGCAGACGCAGACGCACTGGTCGACGACGCGTTGGACACGACAGACGCGTTCTGGGCGCGCAGCAGCGTCAGCTCGCGTGTCAACCGGTTCACGACGGCCTCCTGCTCCTTTTCCAGCTGCGACACGAGCTCGGCGGCGGTCAGTGGGCGCGGGTGGCGCAGCGGGCCAGGGCCGGTGCCGACGCCGACACCGGCGTGGTCGGTCGGCACGGCAGGTGGGTAAAAGGGCGAGGGCAGCGTGGACGCCGACGGGACACCGCCCAACTGGTTGGACGGAAAGAGGTGGATCGACGCGGGCGACATGGCGGCCGTGGCGGCCGGTGCAGCGTTGGGCGACGGCATGCTGCCGTGCGCAGGGTGCAGCGTGGCCGGTGCCGGCGCCGACGTCGACGTCGGGACAGTCGAGGTGGCTGTCGAGGTGGCGGTCGTGGTGGCAGTCGGGATGGAGCCGGACGAGGTCTGACGCGAGACGGCCAAGACCCGCGGCGAGGGCGGGACCGAGTTGAGGTCGGGCATGTCCGTAGCGTCGAGCTGGTCAACGCAGCGTGTCGAGGTTGGCAAGGTCGATGGAAGGGCGTCGGTCGGTCGCTTGTCGATGGGATGGTGTCGATGTCGGGCGTTGTGTAAAGGAGACGAACAGACAGGCACGGACACGGCACTCAGGAGGCAGGACAGAAGGGGGACAGAGACAGGCAGGAGACAAGACGAAGACAGGCAGGAGACAGGGACGAGGCAGGCAGGAGACAGGGACGAGGTAGGCAGGAGGCAGGGACGAGGCAGGCAAAACGGGCAGGCAGCAGCGAGGCGCAGGACAGGAAAACTGCAGTAACGGGCAGCGCAGACCAAACCAGACGACAAACGACGAGCGAAACAGCGGCCGTTGGCTGGTCTGATGCAGACGACCAGAAGCAGACGGATACACGGCGACGCGTGGTACGCGTCTGATTCGCTGGTGGCTTGTGCTCCCCGCACAGTCCCACACACAGTGTGTACACTGTGCCTGCACGGTACGCGATCGATGATGCAATGGCATCGGCGCCAGCGACGTCGCCGCGTCTTTGTCGTCATTGCGTGTCGTTGCGAACCGGATTTACAGTGGATAGAGGACGTAGTGGCGTAGGGACGTATATAAGCGCGTCGTCGTGTCGAGCTCAGCGCCGTCGTCGTGTCGAGCTCAGCCAAACCAAGCACTCACAACAACGTTCGGCCACGCAATTACACGCACAAAACGGAAACAGCCAACGACAAGTACAACTGAAGACATGCCTGAAGGCCGCCAATCGCCATCGCCGTCGCGCCAGACGGGTGCGCAGCTGCACGACGCCACGGGCTCGGGGTCGACCAAAAGCCAGGCACAGGCGGCGCGCGACCAGCCCACGGACAAGGGGACGGAGGTGAGTAACTCAATCTTTTGCAACGAAGGTGCGTGGCAGCGGCTGACTGGCAGAACCTGACGTCGAACCCCAAGGGGCCGCTGGAGGACGAGGTCAAGCGCAAGTTTGACGGTTCGCTCAGAAAGTAATCCACTCACTTTCGGCCAGTATATTTTATGTCGGACGTAACGGAAATGGAAGTAAATAACACATTCCAAAAAAGCCAAGTGATGTGACGTATTTGCTGTGTTGTAAAGTGTACATCCGAGACGAGGCTGCGCCTGCTGTCTTGGGTCGGACCAGCTAGCGACTCACTGGCTGAGCAGGGCTGCACCTGCCTCGCCAGGCTGTGCCTGCAATCAGAGGCAGCCATGACGCTGTGGCGCGTGGCAGCAGCGTGTCTCGTGCCAGGCCAAGGAGAGGGCGAGGCAGTGCGAGTGCGTCAATCCATGCGTAATCGGAGCAACCAGTGAAGATGATGTCGGAGGCGTATAGCGGGTGTCAGAGTACGGAGTATGCAGTCAATGAAATGCACTCTATACAGCTATACAGTGCAGTCAAATCGATACGTCCACACGAAAACGCACGAGAATAGAACACTGGCTTCCGCCGGCCCGAGCGCAACACTGCACCAGACGCACGGCGACCAGTCAGGACGAGCGTAAATTTAAAAAAAGACCCGAAACGCTGCAGAGGCCCCACTGTGTGTGGCTGCTGCAAAGGGAAGGAGACAGCCCAAACAACCAGACCGAACCACGCCGACGATCCTGTATATTTATATTTATTTTATTATATTTATTCGAGTAAATGTACAGAGTAGACGCAAACAAGAACCTCCCGTGGTCCGGGGCATTCTTGATTCGCGACGCCCGCTGACGGCACGACGTCGCACGGCCCTGTCTCGTCTTCGTCCATGTTGTCTTGCCTGGTCAGCTGCTCCTGCCTTTGGCTCTCGTCTCCTCACCATTTCATCTGTCCTTTTCCTCTTGTCTCTTGTCCTTAAAAGCTCTGCCCTCTCGACTGATTGACTTTCGTCTTGCCAGCATTCATCAACCATTCCTCACAACATCGTCATCGGCTTCCTTTACCCCGAAGACCCACCCAACGCAATCGCACCCCCTCCACGACTACACGATAAGCCCGCCACAAACAGACTTCACGGCGACCGACAACATACATTGACCACCACGACACACGACGCCATGACCGCTGCCGCCATCCCTGCTCTGTGCCCACGCACGGCCGTCGGCCCGCTGCTGCCGTCGCTGCCCGCCGCCGCCATGGCCGCACAGCCTGCTGCGGCCGCGCTGCCGCTGCTGTCGCCCATTATGCGCCAGCGCGTACAGTTCCTGGGCGCCGACGGCCGCGAGCCGTGGATCCGGCTGCTGGCGTACGACCCCGCCCAGGCCGCGCGCCTCGTCGACGTCGCACGCAGCGCACGCTTCGAGCCGCACCCCGTGTCGGGCGAGATTGAGACCGACTGGGACCTGGCCGACGTGTCGTACAGGAGGGCCGACATTGAGACGCTGCAGGCACTGGTGCGGCTGCCCGAGCTCGGGCTCGCCGTCAAGCTCGTCTTTTGCGCGGGCGACGCCGAGGGCGGCGGCCCGGGCTGGCGCATTGGCGAGGTGTGTCCGGTCGACGATGCAGCACTGGCCTCGTTTGGCGGCAGCCCGACCGTCGCCGCCGCCGAAGCCGCCTTTCAGGTCGGCACAGACGACGCAAGAGACGGTACAAAAGACGCAAAAGACGCGAAAGACGCCAGCACAGACGCAAGAGACGACACAAGAGACGACACAAGAGACAACTCGGAAGACGACGACGACTACTGGGCGCAGTACGACGCGACGCCGGCTACGCGGACACCTGCACGGACACCTGCACGGACACCTGGCGCGCGGACGCCTGCGCACAAGACGCACTCGCTGTCGACGACGCGGTCGGCCAAGGAGGCCGCCGAGGAGGACGCGTACTTTTCGCAGTACGACGACGTGCAGCCGGCCATGGACGGCCACGACCCCGACGAGGCGGAGCTGGTGGCACAGGACCCGGAGCTGGCGGACCGCGCACACGAGCAGGGCCGGCTTTCACTGTCGCTGGGCATGGAGCGCGGCAGTGCCGTGCAGGACGATGCAGACGCCGACCACGAGCGGCTCGCCAAGCTGGTGCACCCGCGGCCGTCGTCGTTTTCGTCGACGTCGTCGGCGCCGAGCCTAAGCGTCGCGGGTCTGGCGGGCGAGACGGGCGTGGCGGGTGAGACGGGCGAGACGGGCGAGACGGCGGGCAGCGGCACGGGCTCGGCGGTGCTCGTGTCCAAGCTCGAGGCGTCGGCAGGCCGCCGCGAGCAGCACGAGTTTGGCGTCAAGCAGCACGTGTCGCGCAGCATCAAGAGCCTGTACATGCTGGCACGCAGCGGCGGCATCGACCGCGACGAGTTTGAGCAGCTCGTCAAGACGGAGCTCGACCTGCTGGCGATGATGGAGTGATTGTGTCTTGATTGGTTTGTACTGGCATGGCCGTTTGCTCATTGCAGGCGTTGAGCGTTGTGTTTGGTCGTATCCTAGATTTGTTCATTTGTTCTCAATCGAGTATGCCTGTTCATCGACTGGCGAGCCGTAGCTGAACCTGTAATGCATCGTGACTGAGCGCCAGTTGATCTGGATGCACTACTGTGAGCTTGTGCAGTATGGCGCTGTAGTAAATCTGCTGAGCCACGGGCATCTAAGCGCTGTCGTTAATCGTGCTGCTGAGCCACAGGCATCTAAAGCGCTGTAGTAATTGTGACTTCTGAGCCGGGCATCTAAAGCGCTGTAGTGAATCGTGCTGCTGAGCCACAGGCATCTAAAGCGCTGTAGTGAATCGTGACTAGCTGTAAATTTACGAGCATCGTTTAGTTACTAGCTGTACGGCTAGTGATCGTGGTGAGCCCTCTGTAGTCATCGCCAGCCACCGCACAACATGACTGCATGGGCCGTCTTTGATGTAGTTTGCAGTCTGATTCTTGAATCGGACCACTAATTTCCGCATATAAATATTTATGAATTATATACAACGTGCAAACAAAATACGTCCAAATGACGGCCAGGCGGTCAGACGCGGCAGAACGGGCTGCTCTGATTCGCCCAATCCGAGCGGCAAACCTTTTCGTCCATTGACGCTCGGCACCAACCTCTGGCCTCGCCTCGCCTGCTCGTTGCTCGCACACCACACCACACCCACCATGTTCCGCCCAAGGTTACGCACACCCCCGTCGCTGGCGGGCTTTTTCTCGGCGCCGGCGGCTGCGCGGCGGCTGCACCAGGCGCCGGTGTCGCGTCACGACCCGCGCGTCGGCGTGCCCGGGCTGCTGTCGGCGCAGGGCTACGAGCTGGCGTGGACGAAGCAGATGAACACGACACTCGGCAAGCTAAACGACCTGATTGTCGGTGGGTTTTCTTCCGTTTCTTCTTCTTTTATCTCTTCTCCGGCTGACGACTAGGCACCGACTACGAGACGCGTGAGCTCAAAAAGATCATCCTGGACACGGCACGCGTGCCGAGCCTGGCGTCGGTCTTTAACCACGCGAGCATGGCGCACAACACGGACTTTTTCTTCAAGCAGCTGGTGCCGGCGGGCCACGCGGGCCACGCGGGTGTGGGCGAGGGCGCGGCCCGCGCGATCCCGCCGACACTGCGGGCGGCAATTGAGGACAGCTTTGGCAGCGTCGAGACGCTGCGGCGCGAGTTTGCGGCGACGGCCGAGGGCATGTTTGGCCCCGGTTTCGTCTGGCTCGTCAAGTCGCACGGGCTGCACAACACGGGCCGCATCGGCGACACCCTCCGGCTGCTGACGACGTACCTGGCGGGCTCGCCGTACGCCGGTGCACACCATCGGCGCCAGGCCATTGACATGAACACGGTCGGCGCCGAGCCGGTCGACGGTGCACCGGCAGACGCGCTGGCGAACAACCCTGCGTGGCAGTGGGTCGATTGGCAGCGCCAGGCGGTGATGGACCCGGCGGGCATGGCACGCGGGGTCGGGGCCGGGTACGGGCCCGGGCTCGGTCCGGCCCCGACGTTTGTATCGGGGGACCGGCGGCCGCCCGGTGGTCTCGAGGTGGTGCCGCTGTTGTGCCTGAGCACGTGGGAGCACGTCTGGCTGCGCGACTACGGGCTGGGCGCGGCGGAGGACGGCAGCGTGGGCGGCAAGGAGGCGTTTGTGGAGGCATGGTGGGACGTGGTCGACTGGGACGCCGTCGCGGACCTCGCGTCGCTCAACCGGCCGTCGCTGAAGACGGCGTAGTTTGTAATCTATGCACAGTTATAGTTATGAGCACATTATGTAAGCACAGTTATGAGCACAATTATGAGCCATTACGTAAGCATAGTTATGCAAGCGGACAGAGCTCATATTATGTAATCAGAGGCAAGTACATGACGAGTATATCAATTCAAGGCTATCCAGTGAAGGTCGGTGTATAAAGAGAAGCGAGTATCAGACCAGAAAATGACAAAAACAAAACAAAGGAAAAAAATCAAATCATGTTGCCGTTGACGCTGACCTCGAAGCCGGCTCCCTTTTGGCGCATGGCCTTGGCGAGCATGAGCTCGCGCATCCACTCGATACGGTCGTCGCGGCTCTTGACGGCAAAGTGGTGGGTCTTGCCGGTCCCGTTGGCGGCGTCCGGGGGCGGCGTCGGGGCACGCGAAGGGTCGGACGTGGCCGGAGCAGCAGAATCAGCAGCAGAGCCAGAGCCCGAAGCACAAGGGGCGCCGAGGCTGGCAGAGGACGCGAGGGCGGCGGTGCCGAGGGCGGCGGGCAGGGCGCTGTCGCGTTTCCGGAGCCGGACGCCGCCACGGGCGTCCTGGGGAATGAGCTGAAAGGCAAACGCGGCGACGTCGTCCTTGGCGTTGGCGGCGTCGCGGTCGCGGCGGATGTTGATGGCCTTGAAGGCGGCATTGAGCTTGCTCGTCGACGCGGCCATGGTGGAGCAGGCAATGGCGTAGTCGTCAATGTCGACGTACTCGATGGTCTTGTCGCGCGACGCACGGTCCTTGTGCACGGCGAGACGCGTTCCCTTGAGCGTGACGAAACGGTCGTGCCACTCGTGGCGCAGCATCTTGGTCTTGCGCTTCTTGACGTCGCCCTGGTAGCTGATGCCGGTGAGGGCCGAGGCGGACGCGGACGACGAGGAGGCAGACGACGTGGACGACGCCGGTGTGGCCGAGCCCGAAACGGAAACTGGGCCCGTGGCCGAGCCCGAAACGGAAACTGAGGCCGAGGCCGAGCCCGAAACGGAAACTGTGCCCGAGGCCAAGCTCGTGCTTGAAACCGAACCCGAAACCGAACCCGAGACGGACGACGACGGCGCGGCACGCGCAACGAGGGACAGCGGCGCAATGGCCTTTTCAAAGCTCTTTTGTGCGGGCGACCACGGGTAGACGTGACGTGGCGGGGCCTTGCTCTGGGCCGACTGGGCCGACTGGGCCGACGACTGAGCCGCTTGCTGAGGGCTCGTACCGAAGCGGTGCCCCATGGCGGACGCGGCGCGCTGGTGGCCGAGGGAAAGAGCGACCGGCGGCCGGTTGGGCGCGACGCGATTTTCAAAGAGCGACGGCAGGACGGGAAACGAGGGCCGGCGTGCCGACGCACGCGACATTGTGCGTTGGGGTTGGTGCTGGGGCTGGTGCTGGTGCTGGTGCTGGGGCTGGGGCAGGTGCTGTGACGACGGCGACGTCTGGATGGGCTGGACCTGCAGCACCGGCCCTGCACGGTAGCCCATGTCGGGCGGGACGGACTGCGACGTGTCACGAGCGACGGGCCCAGATGGCACGGCGGTCACGGGCACGTCAATGTCGGTGCACGGCGTGCCGAAGCGGTACGGTGCATGGGGCGACGAATAACCGGGCGAAACCCCGGAAACCCCGGAAAATCCGGTCCGGGCGAGCGGTGTGCGACCCGGCGACTCCTCCATGGCCGTGTGGGTGTACGACGTGCCACTGGTGGGCGCGGCCGAGGCCGTCTTGCTCGACAGCGGGTGTGCCGACGCGGGTGCAGCATGGTGGTGGCCGTGGGCGCCCTGGTTCTGGTTGGGCGTGCCAGAGTGCGAGTGGCGCTTGGACGCGACCGTGTTGGGAATGGCCAGCTTGGGCAGCGCACGCAGCTGGCGCAGGTTCTGGCCGTTTGTTTGCCCCTGAGGGTACAGTTCAAACGGCGGCGTCGGGGGTACCTCGCTGGCGCCGGCGTGGGCATGCTGGAAGCTGAGAAACTGACGGACATTGTCCTGTGGGTCACGTGACTGGACGGCCCGAAGACGCTCTGCCTCGAGACCGACGGGCTGCGGTGCAAACGCGCCCGGGCCCATGACGTCCGACGACGCGACGACTGACGGCGCAGCAACGACTGACGGGACCGCCTCGGACACTGGTCGTTCATGTTCGTCTAGATCTTCATCGTCATCCTCGCTGTGCTCGTCGTCGAGCCCGCCAATGTCGAGCGACCGGGCCGTCGCCGGGTTGCCCGGGTCGCCTGCAATCATAATGACACCGCCCTTGTTCTCGCGCTTCCATGCATCGAGGAGCCGCTGCTGCCGCCGCCACTTGCTGCACTGCACGCCCTTGCGACACACGTGTGGCCGCGGCATCATCTGCTCGATGCCCACAATCGACACGCTCTCGAGCGGCGTAATGTCGTCATTGGCACGCGATGCCAGCCGACGCACGCTCGGGCCACGACGCAGCGTGCTCTTGGGCGTCGGGACCTGATCCGGGACCGGGACCGGACCCGGCACTTGCACGCTGTTCTGACGCCGAAGCTCGCGTCGCACGTGCCGGTCCGGAGCGTCTTCAATCAGCGTCGCCGGCCGTGTCATGGGCTCCGGTGTCTCCTTGAGCGCCGCAATCTGTGCCCATACCGTCGTGCGCACGCCAAACGAAGGAATCCCCAGTTCCTTGAGGTCCTCAAACTTGAGCGTCTGTAGGATCGCGCCCGTAATGTCGTTTTCGACAAATCGCTCGCAGACGGACAGCTCCACGCCGGCGTCCAACATCCACTGCGCCACCTGCTCCGGTGTCCACGCCGCCAGCCGCTGCCGGTTGGTCGTGCGTGCAAACCGGGTGGGCGGTTCCTTGTGTGTGGACAGTGTGGGCGGAAAACTCGGAAAACTCGGAAAACTCGGATAACTCGGAAAACTCGGACTCAGACCGAGTGGACTGAGGCTCAGGGCGTGCTCGTCCAGATCCGTGCTCAGCGTCGAGATGCGAAAGAGGTGTGGTCCGCGTGGCCCCTCGACCGCCTTGGCCGTCGGCAGCGCAAACGCATCGGGCATGCTCGAGCGCGGCGTCGGGGCCTCGTCCAGCGTCGACACCGTCGTGAAACTCGGCTGGCCCGACCGCAGGCTCGCACGAGGCGAGTTGTCGGCCCCGGCGTGGCCATCGTGGCCATCGTGGCCATCGTGGCGCGAGGGGCGCTGTGGTGCCTGCTGCCGATACTCCTGGTACGCATTGAACTCGCTGTAGTCGGCAAAATCGAGCCCGTCGAGCCCGTCGTACCCGTCGTACTGGCTGTCGTACTGGCTGTCGTCGTCGCGCGCCGCATAGTGCTCGTACTTGAGCAGCGCGTGACCGCTGTACTCGCTGCGGATCTCGTCCTCCTCCACGTCCGACTCCATAAACTCCGTCGCCACCGACACCGGCCGCTCCGCCGGCCGTCCAAACAGCGTGTCGTGCAGCCGCAGCGGGTTCTTTTGCTGCATCTCCATCGCCGGCCGTCGCGTCGCAATCATGGCCTTGGATTTGTGTGTTGGGTTTGTTTGATGAGGTTTGTGATTTGTTGAGGTTTGTTTGATTTGTTGAGGTTTGTTGAGGTCTTGTTTGGGTATGTCTCTCGTCTTTTCGGTTCTGGTCGTTTTGTTGCAGTCGCTCGATCAACGAGCGGAGCAATGTAGTATAAGAAACGCAGAGCAGAGTATGCAAGACTTTCGTGGTAAGATTGTGCAAGTTAAAGCGAGAATAAGAGGCAAGAGAGACAAAAAGAACAAGAGGCAGAACAAGAGGCAAGACAAGAGGCAAAACCAGCAGCCCCGGCACAAAGTGGGCGCCTACAGGTGGTTATGTATGGCCAGCGTGGTATCGCCGTGATGCACGCAGGACTAATTCACAAGCACGGCTAAAAGACAGGGGGTACAGGTGACGAGCACAGTGACGACAGGCGGTGATGGTGACGGGTGGCGGGGCCGCTGCTGTTCTTTGCTCTTTCTTTCTTTTTGCGTTTTTTCTTTTTGCTTTGCCTGCACACTCGTCTCGACTCATCTACAGAGTCGACTCAGTCACTTCAAGCAATTTTAATCCGATCGGTCGACGATCGCTACAGAAATAGAACGCTCAAAATAGATACACTGCGTGGGCCGCTCCGACTGCGTACGCGCCGGTGCTGCAGCGGACCCGTGCAGCCTGCATCAAGCAGCTTTCCTCGTTTCTCTTTTTTCTCTTCTCTCTTCCCTCGCATCACGGTCGAGGTGCATCGAGCGGCTAGCGTTGTTAAAAATAACGTAGCGGGTCTTGACCTGTTTTACGGGCTGCCATTGGCCCGCGACTTACACGCGCAGACGCACGGAAGCGGGGCAATGCATGCACGCCGCCTGCTGATTGGCCGAAATGCAGCCGGGCACTGGTCACAGCACAGCGCTTGCACGCGCCCATGCCATTGGCCGGCCTACCCCTCTTCTGCAGGCCGCATGGGAAGACAGGGAAGAGGTGAGAAAGAGAAAAGTCCTGGTCGGACGGGTGGCCGGTCGCGGTGGCTGGTGGCGGGTGGCCGTTGTGGTTGTGCGCCATGTCTCGCCTGGTGGCGTTGAAAGAAAAAAGAGAGAAAGAAAAAAGAGAGAAAGAAAAAAAAGAAAAAAAGAAAAAAAGAAAAAAAGAAGAAAAGAAGAAGAAAAGAAACGAAAGAAAATAAAGAAAAAGGAAGAAAACAAAAAAAGACGAAAAGACAACCGGGACACGACGAAAAGAGACGGCTCGGTGGTGCACAAGATGCATGCACTCAAGCCGCTGCAGAGACCCTCTGCATGCGACGAGCACGGGTGCAGCTGCAGCTACAGCTGCACGAGTACAGGAGTGCATCTGCAGTCTGCAGAAGCTGCCGTGCAGAAGCTGCCGTGCAGAAGCTGTGAACGGTGGTGGGCGAATGGGAGCGCTCCTAGACCGAGGCGGCAGCGTGGCAGCGTGGCAGGTGACGAGGTCATGCTCCAGTCTTTCTGGTCTTTTGGTCTTTTGGTCCTCCGGTTTTTCGGTTTTCGGTCTTTTCTAGGGTCCAGGTCGATCTGTCCCAGGTCACAGCTCAACAGAAAATGGGCTATCGGAGAAACACAGTCTGAATGTTTCACGTTATTCTGGATTCTGGATCCAACCCGGCCAGCGGCCAACAATCGGAGTCTATTTTATCTATAAATTTATTTTCGTGGGCAAACCGTTGCAAGACAGGCGCTGCGGTCCGCACCGTCCACGCCACCGCTTTCTTTCTTCTCTCTTTTTGTCTCTCTTTTCTCTCTTCTTTGTGGCCGTTGGGCATCTCGCTCGTCTCCCGTAGATCGGGCACCGGATCGCGTCGTCTTTGTCTCGTCTTTGTCCAGCGGTCTGGCGTGCCTCGGGCTGAGACAGCCAACGGCTGGACCCTCGTGACTCAGAAGATAGGCCAAAGAGCGGTGGCCAGTGGCCAGTGGGCGGCAGTGGCTCTGTCTCGCCTCGGAATGGGTCGGTCTGTTTTTCCTTTTTTCCTTTTCTTTTTTCCTTTATTTCTCTTTTCTTTTTTCCTTTATTTCTAAAATTAAAATATAAATTCCACCATTTCGCAGTACACCCAATCAATGCACAGAGCAGGGGTGCGTACGTCGGCTCAACGTTGGATGCGCTAGCCGGAGCTCGAGTCACGGACAGCTACTGGCCGATACGAGAACGCGAGGCCACGCAGTCGCGTCTACATTTATGTGTGAAAGAACGTGTGAAAGAAAGAAAGAAAGACACCGACTTCGCCTCACCGCTCACCGACAGGTGACCAGCTCGACTCGACTTGCCGTGACTGCTCGACTACTCGACTGCCTGCCACTACGGCCGAAATCGCACATTTCGGAACGACAGCGGCGCAAACTCAACCCAACATATGGCGTGGCCGTACAGAGTACAGAGTACGACACTCGGCAGTGGCACGTGCACGCAGGACGCCGTGGCGCACGAGGTTGGGCACCACGGCGACGTCATGCAGCCCGTCACGCCTTGCACCACTGCTCGAGAACGCACGAGCGGAGCTGCAGTGCTCCGTATTTATTTGTATAAATATATATTTCAATTTATATATACACCTGTGCGACGCCGTATCCGACGTCTGCTCGTCTGCTCGTCTTTCAGTCTTCCACCTGACGCTCCGTGCCCGACCACATCGACTACAGACGGCCGTGGCCCGTCGCACAGCGCCCAGCGCCAGCTGCAAAGTGCGTGCATAGATGACTGCTTCGTCACTGGTATAGTGTAGTATTGTAGAGATTAAAGTGCCCAGCCGGTGGCGTGCGTCCTATAGTTACGCCGCTGCTCTGCACGAACCTCTATCCGAGACAGGCGACGTGCTCCGAGACAGTGCAAACATGGGGGTGATTGGCGTGCAAACTGGGCGCTGTCGTCACGCACCAGTCATTCACACCGACTCTTTACGGGTTGAAGGAGCGGTTTGCAGCGGGTCTGGTTTTTGCCTTGTGCAGTCAGTCTCACCTGCCTCGTGGTTGTCTCGGCGTACTATCGAGCATCAGTATTTACCGTCTTAGCCTTTTGATTTCTGCTTGTATATAACTTTTGTTTGATTAATTTTGTTTGATTTTGTAATTGATTATTGATTGATTTTAGTTTGATTTTTCATGATTTTGATATAAGTTTCCCTCACGGTTATTGATTTATGCTACTTTGAGGCACTTCTCCAATCGGTCGAGTGTCATGATGTTCGGGACGCCGAGGATGGTCGCGCTGCATGTCGGAAGACACCACCGCGGTGTGGCGAGCGCTGTGACAGTGACAGCTACGACCAAGAGGGTGTCGTCGTCTGCCAATCTGCGGCCGTGCACCGTAGTATCGAGTGGTATCAGCTGCTGTATCTGTCGTATCTGTCTGTATCTCTGTATCTGTCTGTATCTGTGTCTGTGTCTGTATCTACTGCTGTATCTACTGCTGTATCTGTACAATCTCACCGCGCAGTGGCATGCACGAAACAGGAAAACGACCGAGGCGCAAACGACGAGCTGAGCCACAATAAATTTACAAAGTCGTCGACCAAACAAGACATGAAACTGCCGCTCACAATTATCGCCTCGCCGAGCCATGCGCGAAAAGCGAAAAGCAGTGATCCGCGTGCAAATTGCCGTTGATCACTTGGTTCAAGAGCATGTCCTGTACTCTGTACATGAACGCCTGTTTTTCCACTGTGGGTAGGCGTGAAGACGGCTAGCCGTGGCCCCCGAACTGCATGTCGAAAACAGCATGGAGATCGTTGAATCGTTGAGTGGTGGAGGCGGGGAACAGGAAAAAAATACTGCAGATTACAGGTCCCCGAGTCAACGTTGCAATTTGTCGACTTTTGTTGTATCAACTTTCGTCTGTCAAAGCTGGTCGGACATTCTGTAGGAAATCAATGCGAAATGACTTTCGTCACACGTACGGCCGAGTACTCTGCCTTGCAATGGACAGCCGGCATGAACCCGAGAGATTGTTCACCACAGCGGGAAGCGTGTGATATGCCGCCGTCACATCACCATATTTAAAGCGCCAAGTGACTCTTGTTCTGACTGACAAGCGGGCAGACAGGGAAACAGAGCAAAAACAAGAGAAAACGAGAGAAAAAGAGTGAATGAAAAAGAAAAGAACGAAAATAAAAATAAAAATAAAAATAAAAGACCGAAAAGAAAAGAATGGAATGATAGAAAAGAAGAAAAGACGGAAGAAAAGAAGAAAAGCCGGACACATGCCTATCGCGGACGAGGTCTCCGCTTCCGCACGGTTCCTCTTCCTCTTCCTCCTCTTGGCCTGTCTGCGTCCTGTCCAGTGTGCCGCCTGTCTTCGCTGCACCGTGGCCAATGCCACCCTGGGGCAAATCGATCAGCGTGCATATCCGTCGCATTTTCTGTTTTTCTGTTGCTTTGGCAATTTCAGTCAGCCCTGAGATGATACGCTGTCGTTGCCCTCTTTACGAGATCGGGCATCGTTCGAGCATGCTCCTCAATGGGACGTCGCTTTGGTTACCCCAAAACAGCTAGCAGAACGGACTGTCAAGTATAATTACTCCTTACAACAAGCAACCGTGAGCCTTCTTTATCGGTGAGGATCGACAGGCTAGCCGGCATTGGCCTATCCCATCGTTGAGACATGCTGGTGAGACAAGTGTAGGTTCAGTTGGTCGGCCTCCAGGACGTCTTAGGACGTCTTCCAGGACGTCTTGATTGGTCGAGCAAAGTTTCGTACGGAGTACGTCGACGCCAGCAGTCGATTGCCAACGGTGCCGATGCAATTGCACAACGGAGAACGTTGCACATGACAGAACAGACCATCACGGATCCTTTCGACTCCTTCAGCGCTCGGCCGATGATCAGTCGAGCACACGACGTCTGCCGTCTACTTCGGGACGGCGACTGAAAGGATCGGAAAGCGAAAAGCGCGCACCATGTGGCCACCACCGGCGTCGGTCAGCGGTGAGGCCTTTGCAGGACGGACGGAGCATTTCACTGTCCGTAGATTTTTTAGATTTAAATATAATTATATAAATATACGGAGTATGATCGCTGTGCATCCGACGACGACGCAAGTAGAGAATGGAAAATGGAAAATGGAAATGGAAATGGAAATAGAAATAGAACTAGAAAATATGCATGCACTCTGTGCCTCGCTTCCGTCGCGTGCCCATTTTTCCTCTTGCTGCCCGACGACGCTGCTATGGAAGCATGCTCTTTGTTCGCTGCAGCAGCGGCCACGAAACAGGCCTCGCGAGATTGCTTTCTGCACGAGATGCGTTGTGGCTGGTCAATGGAAAGCAAGATCCGAACCCTGTCGGCACCAGCTAATAATGCATAGTACGAGCAAGCATCCCGTCCGAGAGCGCACAATGCTGCTCGGTTGGGTTTAGCTGGATAATCCGCCGGCATTGGCATTCTTTTCTTTTCTTTTCTTTTTTCAGTTTTCTTTTTGCTTTTTTTACCCCTCCAATGCAAATGTCAGCAATGCAAAGTCCGCCTTGTCCACCTTACATATATTTACGCAACTAAGGCAGGGACAATGCTCGCTGGATCTGGAGGCGGACGTCGCACGCCGCCGAGTCTAGCACAATTTGCAATTCACAATCCAATATGTGACGAGCAGGAATCACACCACGTGAACACGGAACGGGAAATATGCAATGCCAGGTGACAACGCACTACTCCGACTCCGTAATAATCATGCACTAGCAGCGAGCCGTCGATATTGCACTGGCTCGCTCGAGCAACACTGGTCTGTCGTTGGACGGCTTCACGTCGCCAAGAGTGTTTGCATTGATGCGATATTTTGATGCGATATTACAATGTGAACAATCGAGCCAGTCAAGTTGAACAAGAGCGAAGAACGAAAAGCAAAAAGCGAAGAGCTGATAGCGGAGGACGGGTTCGAAAAGAGTAATCCGCCGCGATAATGCAAGAGGAAAAAGAGGAAACGGCAAAAGGACAAGCAGACACGAGCCGGCTGGTCATCCGACAAGGCAGAAAGAGGAGAAAGCAGTGCACGATGCATGAGTTTTTCGAGTCGAGCGACAGGGGTCGGCAGCGACAGGCCAGCCTGGCACGGCGATAGGTGGGCGCTGAAATTGCCCAGATTTTTCATAAAAGTACAAGAGTATATTTACAGAGAAATCGACGGCGGACACGCTCCGGCGGCGTCTGATTCGGCAGACGAGAAGAATGGAGCGCTACGACGCTACAGACAGCCGTTTACGTTTACGGCAGTCGCGGTGTCGATCGGACCCTGGTCGGTCAGTCTACGGAGTCGTCTGTGACCACCAGCCGTCTGCGAGTGACCGCCACAACTCGGTCCCGAGCTGAGCTGGCGGCACGGAACAAGGGAACAAGGGAACCAGCTGGTGGCGATGCTACGAAGATGGGCCGCAGGTGCTCCGTAAGGCATGCGATCCAGTGGACGAAAAAGACGAAAAACGAGGGCTGGCGAGCAAGAAAAACGAGGGCTGGTGAGCAAGAAAAAGAGGGCTGGCGAGCAAGAAAAAGATGGCTGGCGAGCAAATGTGCTCTGTCGACCCAGACGTAAAGTGAAAATAAGACGGCTGGACGGCTGGACGGCTGGCGTCGGCTCGTTTTCGTGTGTGTGACACGGTTGAAACGCAGTGCCGTTGCTGGCCAGTGGCAGCCACGATGAGTTCTCGCCTTGCCTTTTTTTTTGTCGCAGAGACGTCCGGTTCTCGTCCGATCCAATCCAGATGCAGACGTTCTAGTAGACCAATCCAGGCCAGAGCAATGTGAACAGTCGAGCAGCCGAGGCAGAGATGGTGTGAATCACTGTTGTCTCTTCATTGTCCGTGCATGTTTGTCGTGCATGTTTGTTTGTGCCTGGCCCAGTTTGTCGCACGCCGTCTCAGCAAGAACAACGGCCAACGGCGGAATAGTGCAGGGACAGGGCGGCGAGATAACAGAAGACGTTGGCCGGCCCATTGTTCATTGTGCGGGAACGATCGGACTAGCGCAACAGTCTCTGAAAATAGAGTAAACATATCTCGTTGGAGGTGAGACGGTCGTATTGCAATTGTTGTCGACTTTGTGACTTGTTGCCGAGTTTGATCTCGACTTTGTTGTACTTTGATCGACTGACTGACCAGTTCTGCTCATTACTGTCAGTTTGATATTTCCTTCTCGGCTTGCACCCAGAGTCCGACAGCCCGACAACAAACTGGTTGGGAAGTAGAAAAAGCGGAAACCAGCCATGTGCGCGGTCGTTGCCAACAACTTCCCTGCTGTTGTGTGCGAAACAGTCAACAGTCCAATGTCCATGGGGCTGTGGCTTCGTGCGTTGGCCATCGGTGGTCGGGCTGTTTTCGAGTGGCTTGACTGTCGCTGAAGTTTAGTGGACTTGACTGTCGCTGAAGTGGTCACTGAGGTAGTCGCTGTAGTCGCTGTAGTCGCTGTAGTCGCTGAAGTCGTGTAGTCGCTGATTGCTAAAGCTCACTGTAAATATAGTCGCAAAGTACTGAAAGAGTCGCAAGTACTATCGCAAAGACTGTTGACTGTTGATACCCTGGCCCTGAAGCATATGAGACGGATCAGGCAAAGTCAGCAAGCAGGAGATCAGACGGAGAACGAACAAAGCCAGAGAAGACGCATCGACTGGCACTGGCCGGGCGAGACTACAGACTATAAACGATCAACCAGCGCGTGGCCAAAAGGCGGTATGCGTCGGCGACGGACCAGATGGACAAAATACAAAAAACAAAAAGCGAACAAGCAACCGCTGCCTACGTCACATTCGAGGGCGATGCACGGCCATCACGGCGCCTACAGTACTTTGCACACAGGGATCGACGCGCGGCGAGTATATTTACATAAATTTACAGAGTATATTGGACAGAAGGGATCACGACGATGCTCTGCAACTGCAAAGCTACGCGCTCTGCCTGCACAAATGTAAAAATAGACCAGCGGAAGCAAGACTGACCGACCAGAGCGGCCCTCGACGAGGCCCGTCACATCCAATGTGACGAGACGGCGCTTGCGTGGTCGCAATTTTATGGGCTGGTTGTGCCGTCTGCGTGCCGTCTTCATTTCATTTCTTCATTTGTCTTTTCATTGTCTTTTCATTTCTCTTCATTCGACTTTTCTTTTCATTCGACTTTTCTTTTCATTCGACTTTTCTTTTCATTCGACTTTTCTTTTCATTCGACTTTTCTTTTCATTCGACTTTTCTTTTCATTCGACTTTTCTTTTCATTCGACTTTTCTTTTCATTCGACTTTTCTTTTCATTCGACTTGCAATTGCAGCAGAAGGTGCGACTCTTCTCTTGCAAGACTCTTTCTCTTCTTGGCCGACTTACTTTTTCCTGTTGGACGCGCGGGCCTGTTCTGTTGGCTGCGCTTTCCGTTAAGCTTCTTTGACCAGAGCTCGTTCACAACGGCGGTTGGTCCCGCGCTACGACGCTAGTGCACTAGTGCGCGCTAGCGGGGCTTACATGCCCAAGAGTGGACCGGCGCACGGGCGCCATCTCGTCACACGGACCCGCTGGCTTACACTAGTCCACCAATCAGCGGCCACGACTGGCCACCACGACGACGTGACGACTCGTCACATCAGCGGCGATCTGGCGCCGAGTCGAGTGCTGCCGAGTCCTGTTGCTGCTGCAGAGAATGCCTGTATCTCTAGCCGCCCGGTGCCCAAAGAGGGTAGAGGGAAGAGGAAGGGAAAGAGAAAAAGAACAGCGACCAGACGAGGGACCGCTTGCCTTGTTGATCGGCTGAGCCCATGGCTCCTGCTCCGACTATATTTATTTTGCCCCGCCTGACACTGCAGCCAGGCCAGAAAAGACGTAAAGTAAATTTAAATATAGTGCATTATCGTATGTCGACCGTGTTCGGCCGCATGGTGACATTCTCGTCCGGCCGCTGTGACGATAAACATATTTATAAACAACGACAGGGATCGGCACAGTCGGTGTGCACGGATGGAACACATGTTCTTTCTGTCCTCGTTCTGTTTGTTCTGTTCGCTGTCCTTTTGTTCGTCTGTCCTTTGTTCGTCTGTCCTTCTGTTCGTTCTGTTCGTGCTTGTTCTGCTCGTCTGTCGTCCTCCGTGCTTGTGCTGCAAGACATGTCTGTGTGCGACGCCGCACGACAGCCGGCGGCTGCTTGTCCTCTCGCAGCGTCTTTTCTCTGCATGTCCAACGATGTCCAACAGAGATCGGCGCCACCCATGTCCGCCGTCTCCATACAGTTCCCTCCATCGTCTCCATACGTGTTGGCCACTCGCGCTTGCCGCACTGATCCTGTCTGAAATATTCTTCCGTGATGGTCCGGTCAATGTCCGTCAGCTGTAGCGTAGTGCTCTGCTCGTGCTCGTCTCGTCTGCTCGTCTCGTCTGCTCGTCTCGTCTTCTCGTGCTCGTCTCGTCGTGCGTCTACTTTCACGCTCACTCATGCCCGTAGAATCCAACCACTCTCAACCCCAACTCATGCACCACTGGTCAGCGTGCACATCTGCACGAGCACTGCACGAGACTGCACGAACACTGCACGAACACTGCACGAGACTGCACCTGCACGAGCACTGCACAGCACGCACCCGCTGCCCCGCTTGGTGCACCACTTGAGCCTTTTACCAGTATCCGAGGCCGAAAATAACTTGATAAACCTGTGCAGCTCGCACCTGCCAATATTGGCAACCCTTACCCGAAGCGGACAAGCGCCCTGCACCTCCATCTTGTCTGCATCTCGTCTGGTCGACCGCTTGCGCTCTGCAGGACAGTCCACCAGTACGTCCACATCTAAATATAGATCCACGGCCAGCGTTCCAAAAATAACACCGCGAGACGCTGGCCAATACCCGGCCGCGCTGCTTCTGGCCGCACTCTCAATAATAGACGCGGCCAATGCTGGCGACCGCCATATAAGTGCACGCGGCCTCTCGTCCAAACAGCCGCCTCTGGTCGTTCTTGTCTTTAGTGTTGTTTGTTCATTGTCGTTGTCGTCCGTTGTCGTCCCTGCCCCTTTGCTGTTGCTTTCCCGCTTTCACCTTCTTCTTCTTCACCATCGTCTGTCCACCGCCGCGGTCTGCCTCAACGCCCGGCCCCTAGCAAGCCGGTCTTGCTCCCGACGATTTTCTTTACCTTACTTTTACTCTACTTTTACTTTTGTTCCCAACTTCACTCACTAATACTGGCTCTGGTAGTCGTCCTAATCTCATCTCTGCCCAGCAACTGGCTTGCTCGGTCCTCTAATTACCTCCAGCCCTGGTCTGCGAATCACCTGCCTCCCCTGCTCTTCAACGAGTACTCTCCGCTTCCGCCTCGTGCTCTGCGTCCAACATACCCCCTCTACCCACACCCCACCCCTGCCTGCGACTGCAACGCCCATCTCTCGCAGCTCACGAAATCAATAAAATGAGCATCTCCCCCAACCACGCTCGCGTCCACGCACTGGCACCTGCTCTTGCACCTGCTCTAGCTCCTGCACCTGCACCTGCAATGGCACCTGCTCTGGCTCCGGCCCCGACACACACCATGGCCGCCTGCACATCACCGTCGGCCGCCTCGCCCACACCATCGTGCACGTCGCCCGGCCACTCACACATCCCGTCCACGCCCAAGAGCAAGTCCAAGAAGTCCAAGGGCACCCCCGACAAGCCGCACCGTCGTTCCCGTTCCGGTACGTTTTTTCGCGTCTTTTTTTCGTTTCTTCTTTCTTTATTCTTGCTAACGTCCAGGCTGCTATACGTGCCGGCTGCGACGCAAAAAGTGCGACGAGACTGCACCGCTGTGCTCGGCGTGCAAGCACCTCGGGCTGACGTGCGACTACCGCCGGCCGTCGTACTGGGGCAACAACGACCTGCGGCGCCACCAAAAAGACGAAATCAAAAACGTCATCAAGCGCAAGAAGCTGACGGAAAAAGTACGCGCCTTGGGGCAGCGCTCCGTCAAGGCAGCCGTACCAGTCTCGATGTCGGTCTCGGTACCGGTACCGGTCTCGGTGGCCGGTACGCCGCCCGGACTGACCCACTCGCTGCCGGCGTCGGCGACGTGCTCGGACGCGCTCGACCGGACACGCTCGGCGTCCATTGACTCGCACTACACGGCGTACTCGCAAAACGCCTTTGACTTTAACAGCCCGCCGACGAGCGAGTACCGTTTTGGCACGCTACCGGCGACGGCCCTGTCGACGCCACAGATGCACCCCGACTTTATGTTTGGCGGCGCCTTTGCACCCGGCTACGACGTCGACGTCAAGATTGACCGGCACGTGCTCGTCAACGACGTGCCGACGCTGCACGAGTCGTCGACGAGCACGTACAATGCCTATGCCACGCTGCCTCGCGTGGACGGTCTGGACTCTCGTCTCGATTCTGGCCTGATCGACCCCGCGCTGGCCGCGGGCACCGTCGGCCTCGGTCTCGTTGCACCCGCCACCGACGCATGGAGCACGACCGACTACCTCGCGGTCCCAGCCCCGTCCGCATCTGCCATTGCGCTCGACGAAAACGACCAGCAGTTGCTGGGCCACTTTGTCCAGGCCGTCCTCCCCACCCTCTTCCCCGTCCTCGAGACGGGCAGCACGGCGACGCGGTCGGCGACGGCGGACCTGGTCCTGCCGGCGCTGCAGACGAACGCGTGCTACCTGCACTGCTGCCTGAGCATGGCGGCGCAGCACCTCAAGTCCTTTTTGCCGCCCGACGAGGTGCGTCTGCACCGCCAAAACGGCCTCGACCTCGACCACGACATTATGCGTCACCGCTTCGCCACCATCTCGGCGCTGTGCGAGGCGCTGCCGCGCGACGAGAACCATGCCCAGCTGCTCGAGGCCACGCTCGGTCTCATCTTCCTCCAGAGCTGCGTCGGCCGCTTCGACGACGCGCTGCCCGACATTTCGTGGCACCAGCACTTTCAGGCCGTCGCCTCGCTCGTCCAGAAAATGGACCTGCCCGCCCGCGTCACCGGTCTCTCGCTCTCCGTCGATGATGTTGGTGGTGCCGCTGCCCCCTTTAACATGACGCTCACGGCCTGGATCGACATTCTCGGCGCCACCATGCAGGGCCGCGCGCCCACGTTTGCCCATGCGTACCGCGAGAAGCACCTGTCGCCGCCACACGCCTCGTCGCTCGGTCTGCGTGCGCTCATGGGCTGCGACGACCGCGTCATGTACCTCATCTCCGAGATTGCCTGTCTCGAGGCCCTCAAGGCCGCCGGCATGGACGACATTACACTGTGCCAGCACGTCAGCGTCCTCGGCGACCAGATTGGCTACACCGAGGCCGGCGAGACGCCCCCGACCCTGCCTTTTAATGCCAACGGCTCCCTCAACGCCGAGCAGCTCGCACGCAACATGACTGCCGCCTTCCGCCTCGCCGCCCGCGTCTACCTCTGCTCGCTCGTGCCCGGTTTCAGCCCGGCCCAGCACAGCTGCGTCGGCCTCGTCGACCGTCTGACGGCCGTCCTCAAAACCATTCCCTCGGGACCCAACGGGTTCGACCGCGCCGTCGCCTGGGTCTACCTCCTCGCCGGCTCCGCCTCCCTCCCCGGCTCCACCTTTCGTCCCTTTTTTGACGACCGTGCCATGCAAATGGGCGAGCTCGCCGACGTCGGCTCGTTTGGCCGCGTCGCCTGTCTCCTGCGCGAGGTCTGGGCCCAGCAAGACGCCGCCACCGCCCACGCCCACGCCCAGGCCCAGGCCCAAGCCCAGCAGACCCATGACTCGTCGCCCGTGCCCGAGCCTTTTGTGCAGTACGTGCACTGGCGCGACGTCATGAAGGTCAACAACTGGGACTTTTTGCTCATTTAGTTTTTTTTCCTTTTTCTCTCTCGTTTTTTCCCTTTTTTTGTCTCTCGCATAGGTCGGCGCTGCTTCTGGAGCTGTATGTTTTGTCATCGATACCACGTGGACTAGGATAATCCATATTATTTGATCTGTACCATCACCTGCCTTTGTTGTGCATCTTATCTTGGACGTCGATGTCCGGCTGGTGGAGTGGTCACCACTTAATTCGAGGAGCAAGTGAGTCGAAGGAATAGTCGAAGGAGCAGTGACAGGACTAGTCGAAGGAAGAAGAACTAGTCGAAGAAGAGTAAGTCGAAAGGGTCTCGAAGACTAGTCGAAAGGAGCAAGTAAACTAGGAATACTCCGTAAAGAATAAGGAACGTCCACATCTTATACTCGCTGACCACAATGTAAATATTTCAATATAGTACAACGAGAAAGATATAGTACAGACAACCGGCGATAGTACAGACGACCGGCTATAGTACAGACAGGCGAGACGCCAACGCGCGCGCCAGAAGAAACGGACGGTGGTGCACGGCGGCCTATTGTCTGGCTGTGGCTGCTGCTGCTGGCAAACGGGTGGCCGCGTGCAGGGGTTTGCCGCCGAGACCCTGCGTTACGTGCGCTGCTTGGCCAATGCATAGCACGATAGCACGATGATACAGATCGCACACGATATTGGGAGACGAGTCTGGTTGGAGACGAGTGTCTGTTGCTTTTGTCCGTAGATAAGAATACAGCGCTACAGGGCGTAGCGGTAGTCGGGGTGAAAGTCGCCGCCCTTGCCGTGGTCGATTTCGTGCTGGCGCTGCTCGGGCGTGAGGTTTTCGCGCGTCTTGTTCTGGCGGCGCAAAAAGACGTACAGGACGGAGTGGCCGATGCCGGCGGCGACAATGGAGCCGAGCGAAAAGGCGAGGCCGAGCAGGTACTTGCCGTCGCGCTGGCGCTTAAAGACCTGGCCGACGACGAAGCCGGCCGAGTTGCCAATGGTCTGGTTGAGGCCAATGGCGGTGGCGCGCTTGACGTAGCCGGCGTGCGAGTTGAGAAGCCAGGTGGCATTGAGGCCGACGACAATGTAGATGCCGGGCGCAATGAGAAAGAGCGAGGCGTAGAGGGCGCCCCGGGCGGACGTGGCGACGCCCAGGTTGACGGCGTAACCGGCGGCGGTGACGAGGGCGGCGGGCAGCATGACGGCGTAGCGGCGGCCAAAACGGTCCGACAGCCACGAGACGAGCGTGTAGGCGCCCGAGGCCCAGATGTAGACGGGCACGGTGAGCAGCTGCGTCGCGACGGTGCCAAAGCCAAAGGAGCGGATGATGAGCGGCATAAAGGTCGACAGGCCAAACGAGCAAATGTCGGCCCAGAACTGGTTCCACGCACTGATCCACAGCTTCGGGTCGGTCACGGCCTTGCGCACCTCGCCCCAGTCAAAGGTCGTGTCGCCAATGTAGCGCTGGTTGAGGCGCGCGCGCACACGCATCAGCTGCTTCTCCTCCTCGTCGAGGAACCGTGCGCTCTCAAAGTCGTCGGGCAAGAGGGCCCAGACGAGCACGGACACGAGCACGGTGGCGCAGCCCTCGATAATGTACAGGTACTGCCAGCCACGCAGCCCACGCACGCCGTCCATGCGCAGGATGCCGTACGCCAGCAGCCCGCCAAAGGCGCCCGACAGCGCGGCCGAGACGAACATGTACGACACGCGCAGCGCCTGCTCGTCCGCCTTGTAAAACGTGCTAATGTACAGCGCCAGGCACGGGAACATGCCCGACTCGAACAGGCCCAGAAGGATGCGCATCGCGTACAGCTGCGCCGCGTTCGTCACGAAGCCGTTGCCGATGACGACGAGCGACCAGAGGAACATGAGCAGCGGGATCATGCGGCCTATCGTTAGCGGTGGGCGAGGTTGGGAGGACTGGGGACATACTGGGGCGCAACTTTTTCATCAGCAGCGAGCACGGAACCTCGAAGCCGACGTACAACACGTAAAAGAGCGTGACCGCGTCTGTGGGTTAGCGTGAGCGACAATGAAGAGAAAATAAAAAAGTGAGGAAAAAAAGAAAAAGTGAGGAAAAAAGAAAAAAGAAAAAGAAAAGGAAAAAGAAAGAAAAAGAAAAAAACTCACTTCCTAGCTCGTCGCTCGTCATGCCCAGGTCGGTCGTCATGCCGGCCGACGCTGCGTTGCCAATGTTGGACCGGTCCAGGTACGCGCACAGAAAGACGAGCGTCATCACCGGCGACAGCCACAGGTCGAGCTTGCGCAGCAGCTTCTTTTCGCGCACGGGGTCGACGTAGAGGTCCGCGTCGCCGGCCGTCGCGTCGGCGTCCGTCTCGGGCGCGCCCTTGGTCTCTGTCTTTTCGAGAATCGACATGGTCGTGTCGTGTCGTGTCGTGTCTGTCGTGTCTGTCGAGTCTTCCGTGCGACGAGGGCGGCAGACGAGCTGCCTTTTATTTGCGTTTTTGCATTTTCTGTAGGCGGATATCGGACCGACACCGACATGTCGCATCCAGTTTGGTTTGTTGCCTGTTTGGGTAATAGAGGCGCGCATCCGATACCACAGCCTTATCAAACGCAGCCTTGGCCAAACGCTTGGTCTTGCGCGATGGATGCCCGTCCCGCTGTTGTCCCGCTGTGCCCGCTGTGTCCTGTTGTTGTCCCGCTTGATAAATCCGGCCAAGCCCGGAGGAGCAGTCCGATGAATGCAATAATCTTGCTTTCGAGTGCAGGAGACGGCTCTTAAACTGAACGATAGAAGACCTAAGACTCGACTCGACTCAGACTCAAGACTCGACTCAAGACAGACGACTCAACTCAAGACGACTCAAGACGACTCAAGACGACTCAAGACGACTCAAGACGACTCAAGACGACTCAAGACAACTCGACTCGACTCAAGACTGACTGCACAATGCCGGTACGCTCTGTCTCTCCACGGACTTTTGACTCTGGCTGACAGCAGACCTGGAACCGTTTTGTTCGCTTCGTCGCCGACGACGGCCAAGAGTACGGCGGCGAGCCGCAGGACCCTGCCGTCGACGGTACGTTTGCGCCCGGTCGCATCACGACCCGACCACGACCACGACCATAGACCACACCGCTGACAGCCAGTCGGCCTGGCACTGCTCGAGGGCACGTCCGTCCTGGTCAACGTCCTGAGCGACGCCTCGCCCTTGCGCCCCGACGCCACCTTCACCGGCGAGGCGAAGCTCGTCAAAAAGGTGCGTCGGTCTTGGTCCGGCAACCAGCCCCACTAACCTCCAGTTACTCTGCCCCGTCCCGCCCTCCGCCATCCCGGCCGTCAAATGCGTCGGCCTCAATTATAAAGCCCATGCCGTGAGTTTTTTCTTTTTCTTTTTCTTTTTTCTTTTCTTTTTTCTTTTTTCTTTTTTCTTTTTTCTTTTTCCTTCTTTCTTTTTTCTTTTTTCTTTTCTTTTCTTTTTTCTTTTGTCTTCTTTTTTCTTGTCTGCTATCTTCCTTCTCTAACAACAGGCTGAACTGGGCTTTGCGCTCCCGACGGCGCCGGAAATCTTTCTCAAGCCGACGACAGCCGTTGTCGGGCCGGCCGATCCCATCCACCTGCCGGCCGCCGCGCCGGCCTACGTCGATGCCGAGGTCGAGCTGGCCGTCGTGCTCGCGCGCGACTGCAAGGACGCCACTCCCGAGACCGCCCTGGACTTTGTCCTCGCCTACACGGCCGCCAACGACGTGACGTGCCGCGACCTGCAGGGCAAAGGCAGCCAGTGGTGTTTCTGCAAGGGCTTCGACTCCTTCTGCCCAATCGGCCCGGCCCTCGTCTCGCCGGCGCTCGTCCAGGGCACCGCCGGCCTAGCGCTCAAGACCACACTCGACGGCAGCGTGCTCCAGGACAGTCGCACCGACGACATGATCTTTAGCGTCGCCCAAATCATTGCCCACCTGTCCACGGTACGCCACCCCACGTTTCGTCTGCTTCTTCTTCCACGTCGCACTATACTGACTCCCAGGGAACCACGCTGCCCCAAGGGACCGTCATCCTGACCGGGACACCCCAGGGCATCGGCCACAGTTTTGCGCCCCCGCGCTACCTGCACGCCGGCGCCGACTACCGCCTGTCCATTGGCGGCGGCATCGGCACCCTGACGAACCCGATTGCAGAGGCGTAACGGTCAGAAAATCAGCGGACGCTTTCCACGCTGTCTGAGATGCTTGGCGATGGTTGGTGTAGAATAGCAATTGGTGTAGAATACGCCATGTCTGACCGTATACTTGATAGACGTATAAGCTGGCGTGTATTGGTCACCGTGGGCTTGTAAAGTCGCAGAGTCTTGCCAGTCCTTATCGCGAGACACTTGTGGTAGGCCTGAAGCGGCTGCTAGTTGCAGTAATCGGTGGATACTCCACCTAATAATACAACGGAGTACGTGACTCGATTGACTCGTTCTGCAATCGCTCTCGGTAGCAATTGAGACGGAACAAACTGGCAAACTGTGGACGACTGCTGCACCTCACTTGCTTTCACCGTCTTTTGCGTTGTCTCCGTCGCTGTTTCAGGTCGGCTGGCCCTGAGGCGCTGGCGGACCAGCGATCGTCGCCGAGCTCGCCCTGTGAACCCTGAGCGCACCAAAGCCCAAAGCTGTCCGACGCCACCGATGGACAAAGAAAACGACAAGGCTGAGGTGCACGGCTGACGAGCAACGAATCGGAGCCCGACCAGCTGCTGCCGTCATCCCAAATCCGCCCATCCTGAAGTCGAGTACGAGTCTTGCCGTCCAGAGAGCCACAGAGCAGCTCCAGGAGAGGGGCACACCGCCAGGGTCTGCACGTCGCTGGGCGCCCCAGTCCGTCCCTCCACTTTTCTGCACCTCTGCCGTACCCGTACTCGACCTTGCGTCTCGAAACGATTCATCGGCGCCTCGCGACATCCCCATGGCTTGCTGCGCAGACGCCCACGCCCGTGGTTCTTGACGCTCTTCCACGCCACGCCTCGACGCTCGACACCCTCTCCGCTCGCCACATGCCCGACGCTGCCCGGGAGCACCATGGTGGAGCCGGCCACCGCCTTTTCGCCTGCCCCAGCCTCGGCCGCGGGGTCCTGGACGGACGCGGACGACACCGACACGACGAGCACGCCAACGCCGAGCACGCGACCCAGCACGGCGCAGCATGAACCGGCCGACCCGACGCCCGCGTTTGAGCACCGCCGCGTGTCGCGTGTCGGCCGCGACCTGAGCGACTTTGCCGTCACGGTGGTGCCCAAGTTTGGCGACCTGACGCAGTACGGCGTGTCCGAGGACCACGAGCGGCGCGTGTGGGCGGCCGAGGCGCGGCGCCTCGCCGCTGTCCTGGCGTGCCCGTCGCAGCTCGCGCTCGAGGGCGCGCCCGAGTGGTTTGGCGGCGACGCCGACGTCAACGGGTACAGCTGCCTGCACGAGCTGGCGCATTCCTTCCAGATGGCGCTCGAGATTTGCACGCACGACAACCTCTTGGTGGCGTCGCGCAACCACATCCAGCGCGACTATACCGACGCCATTGCACAGTCGTACAACCGGCTCGAGCGCAGCTTCGACGACAAGATCCAGCGGCGCCGGCACGAGCACCTGGGCCGCGGCGGCGACCGCGCGTTCCACGCACTCGTCAACTATGTGACGGCCGTCGTCGCGCGCGTGCTCGTGCACGCCGTCGACAACGAGCACTGGGTCGACAGCGTCGTCGTCGCGCTCGCCAAGTACGCCGCCAAGATGAAGGTCGTCGGCCACGACCTGCCCATCACGACGGCCGTCAGCATGGCCGTCTTCTTTCAGCACCAGCCCGTCTTTAGCCCGGCCCTGTGCGCGAAGCCGGGCGCGAGCAACGGATATTTTGGCAGTGCCCAGCACCACGACGACCACGACGACCACGTCGACCACGACGACCACGACGACCTCGACGACCACGACGACCTCGATGTCGGCCCGCTCGCCGAGTTCACCGAGGCCGTCGGGCAGCTCTTGCGCGACGCGACAGCCGCGCTTCTGTGGGACGCACGCACCGGCCAGCCGAGCGACGTGTTTGAGACGAGCTCTGTCGTCTACGACACGGGCTTTGCCTCCAAGTACCCTGGCCAAGAGACTGAGCACGCGCGTCGCCACCTGTGCCAGGAACGCAGCCGGCGCATCGGCGGCTCGGCCGGTGCACGCACCGTGCGCGCCGCCAGTGCCGTGTTTGACGTGTGCCAGGCGATGTGGGCTGCCGTCCCCGACGACCCCAGGCCGGTTCCGTGCCGCACGTACCTCGACTGGAGCTGGACGCTGGACGCTGTCGATGCCGACGGACTGAGTACCGGGACCGGCCGCGGCCGACGGAGCCTCGGCAACATGCAGGACGTGACTGCTGCGCTGGTGCCGTACACCATGTTCTGCGGCCCATTCGCCAGCACGCTGGCCGGCATTGTGCACGCGACGGGCTCCGTGCTCGAGCGCGCGCGCATGCCCGTCCAGTACCCGCGGCCGGCGACGCGCCTGGCGTCGGCACGCGTCCGCACGTCGCAGTACCTGTGGACGCAAGCCGCCGAGGGCGGTCCCCGGTCGCCGGCCGACGATGCACCGGCGCACACGAGCGTGTACAACACGGTGCTGGCGCAGGAGCGTGCACTGGCGAGCTCGGCCGACGACGCGCCGCGCGCGGCGGCGATGCGCCAGCGGCGGCACGACGAGATGAATGCGCAGCTGCGTGACGCGGCAGCGGCCATCAAGAAGCAGCAGTGGCTGGTCGGGCCGCACGCGATTGTGGTGCGCGACGGGTGGTACAGCCAGACGGCCCTGCTGGCGGCCGGGCTGTTTGTGCTGTGTGCGCTGTCGCTGGCGTCGTTTGTAGCGGGCGAGACGCGTGTCGTGGACCGGCCGAACCTGGTCGTGTTTGTGTGGACGGCGGCCGGGCTGCTGGTGGCGCACCTCAAGGCGCGACGTGTCGCCGACTGGCCGTGGCCCGACTTTGTGCGTGGGCGTGTCGTGTGCCGCAGCGTGTCCCAAGTCGCGGCCGCCGCACGTGTCAACCCGCAGACGCTGCTCGCGATCCTGCTGCACAAGCAGACGCAGACACGCCTCGAACTTGGCGGCCCTTTTTGTGCGCTCTTCCGTGACAGTTGTCGCGCGCCCGGCGGACTCGGCTTCGACATGGACGTCGCGCCGCTGCACGATACCGCCATGGCCGGCGGACACCTGTTTGTCGTCGTGCGCACGGCCGACGGCGCCGCGCTCATCGATCTCGCGCCGCGTGCCGGCGACGACGCGTACCTGGCCGTGCCCAACGCCGGCTCGAATGTCGGCGACCACGCGCTGCGTGACGCCCTCTATTGCATCAATGCGCACCGGCCCGACCGATTCCTGTCATACGTGCGCGAGCACGACGCCGCCAGCAACACGCTCAAGACGCGCAAGCTGTCGCTGCCCATGTACCGTCTGAGCGACGGCGGCGTCCTCGTCTGGACACGCGTCCTCGGCGTCCTCGACGAGCGTGCCATCTTTCGGTAGTCGCTTTTCCCTTTTCCTCTTCTTCTCTGTTAGCACATGCATGTTGTACGATTGACGAATAAATACCCACATGATTCGAAAGAGCATCGTAGATCGAGCCGGCGAGCTGTGATGTGATGTACGGAAGAAGGTTTGGGGCCTCTTGGAGCTCTGCTCAGGGGCTCGCTCACGGGTACGCGTGGCAGTCGGCCGCTCCTTCTCTACGGCTAGTCACGACGGAAGCTACGATGGAGCACGACGGAGCTACGACGGAAGCTACGATGGGAAGCTACGACGGAGCACGACGGAAGCTACGACGGATGGTCGCACGCCGGCAGTTGCTGCCGCCGTGCCTTCCGCCGTCCTCCATAGCTCCTTCCGTCCGTGCCTACAGACGACATGTCATGTGATCCCCATTTTCGTTTCGTTTTTCCGGTTGACTTTCCGTCCGTTTTTCCGTCTGACGACCTCGAGAACAATACATTTACGGCCGCATTTCCACTGCCCGTTCCGCCCTCCTGAATGGGCACGGACGAGACGACCTTCGCCGACCTACCGCATCGGCAAGACTCCGGCTTTCTGGGCGAGGGAGCCTGGCATGCGTGGCACCAATGGACAGTAGTCGCAGTCCAAACCGCCGCTAGTCGAGCGTGTCTCACTCTGCTACGCTCACTCTTGGACCCGTAGGCCTTGCCTCGTTCGTTTGGCCGGTGTCTGTGTCTGGCGCAAGGGGCGCAGGGAGGGCGAGACACGCATCCCAGCATGCCGGCGCGGTTGTTTCACTGGCCATCTTTGCTTTTCCATCTCGAGGCGGGGCATCAGCGACTTGGTAGTCGCTTGTCGCCTGCAGCATGGCGACGCAAGGTGGCGCTTGTCCATCACGCCGCCCATCAGAGAAGGCACGCAACAATTTATTTTACATTTACACAATATATAGTGGCTGTATCGGACAGACACGGGCGATCGCCGAGTGCCTCTCGTTCTGGTCTTGCCTCGTTTCGCACGATGCAAACCAGACGAGAGGAACGGCCTATTGTCAGGTATATTTACTGTGGCAACACTCGCGTCGATGCAGTGGCCGGGTCGCCGGTCTCGACCAGCATCCGGTGGTGGACTTGACACGGCGCACTCACCGGAAGAATGGCCGATCGCCGTGTCATGCCAGCTGGAACCACCTCTCTCCGCCGTGGCAAAGGGTCAGCGACCGGTCGAGATGCAGGCCGTCAGACGACAGACGTCGATGCAAGGGCGGCAGAGGCACGCACGACAAGAGGCACGCACGACAAGCAAGGCACGAGCGACCAGGAAACAGGCAGACAAAAACAGACAGGCGGACAAACAGACAGACAAGCCAAGGCAAGGAAGAGACAACAACCTGGCTCCGATCATGGCCTGTCGACGCAAGGGGGATGAGCGGCGCAAGGGTGGCCGCTAGCGAGCACCAGTCGAGCTAGATGCCGGTGTGGTGATCAATGTGTGGTGAGACTGACGCCACGCCGAGAAAACTGTGCGCGCCAGAGCCTCCCTTGCGTCGTCACGACAGACAGCCAGACATCCACCGCCAGAGCCCTGCTGTCTCGGCCGCCGCCCTTGCCGGCACTGGCGTCACTGCTCCGTACTATTTGCCCTATGCCTCGGCCGGACGCCGTCTTTTTCCTGTTGTCTCCTTGCTTCGTTTGGCGTGCTGCTCGCCACTGGTCGCATTTTTCGACGACCGCCCGCCCTACGACGGAAAACGGACATCCGAATGCACGGTCAGCCAGTTGAAATAAATAAATGTGTTGCCTAGCCGTGATCGACGACCGGCGCGGGGCCGGTTGGTGATCAGTGGCCTCCCTGCATCGCCGTGCTCGGTCTCGCGACGACTGGCTTTGGCTTTGGCATTCGATGCATCCCGAGCGTTCCACCAGCCTGCCAGTGTCCATCTCGATGTTCGAGGCAGGAATTCTGGTTGTACACTTGGTCTTCGAGGCGGAAGATGCCGACCGAGGGGACGAACAATGTCATTGTCTCGGCCGCCCTGGCCTCCTGCTCAATATATATCAATAAAAATATACCTGGCTCGCCAGTTGACGTGTCGGTCTCACCTGTGCCGTGCTTTCATTCTTTCCGTCTGCCTGTCGTTGAAACGGTTTAATTGCAGTCTCGCCCTTTGTACCGCTAAGCGTAGGAGACAACGGTTTGATTGCAATCTTGCACATTGGCCGGTTTTGGCCATCTCTTCATAGCATCCATCCCAGACAAGACGAGGCAAGACACGCCATCCGGACGGCCGTCGGTCTCGCTCCGATTCAGAAATATACTCATTCCAGCCCCGTCAATGCCGAATCCTTCCTTCATACTCTGAGCATGCCAGGGCCAGCTGTCCGAGCAGTCCGTCTGGTCAAGTCAATGCCATTGTTCCGTACGGAGTACTCCGTAGACCGCCCTTGGCCCTTGCCTTGGCTCTACTTGGCCTTGCTGCGGCCGCCTCCTGCCAGTTCAAGACATGCTGACACTGGGCGACGCTTCTTCCACGCAGCCATTCACCCGGACCAGGCGGCGTCGCCTTGTCTCCGGCTGTCCATCAAGTGCCAAGGATGCAAAAGACGGCGAGCTGGTGTCGTAAATTTCACCAGACCCATCCGGGGAGCTTCCGCTGGTCACGGATAAATATACGGAGATGTGGAAATATGTAAATATATTTCTACTCCGTATATTTCAATTTAAATATGTTGGAACATCAGGGCGGTCAGCTATCTCGGGATGCAATCGCGGTGAGCGGCGCCGAGCTGCGAAGAGGATCGGACCCTGGCTTTATTGTGGGAGGAGAAAAAGACATACTATGGGCAGTTTCGCCTTTCGACCCAAAGCCAATCTGGGAGACACTGACTACCTGTTCTATGGACTCGGACAAAGACACGGCTCGAGGTCTGCCCGTCTCCTCAATCGTAGGACGGAACGTAGATTACACACCGGACGCACTCTCGGCTTGATCAAAAGGTGGCATGTGGGTGTCTCCGAGGACGCGTCGTCTTACTGGCAGTGGACGCTTGGCTGCGAAGCTGCAGTGACTGCCTTTGTGCACCTCCCCGAGCACATCTTTATTTCTCAGTAAATCTCTCTTTATTTTACATCTCGCGGTGCTTCACTCGAGCGAGCCTCGGTGCAGCTCGGCGAATTGCCCGGGTTCTCGGGCCTTTCGCGAGCGCGTGTCGCTTGCCCTGGTCAGTTTCTCTCGCGTTTATTTATTATTTATTTTTATATTTACACCGTATCCGGCCCGTTTCGCGGCCTCCTCATGGTGCTTTCCCGACTGAGTGCAGCTTGGGGTATCTGGGGTAAAGCGGGTCTCCTCTTGTGGACGGTATGCCTCGAGTTTTCACAAGTTTGGACGCTTCTGACATCCCATCCGCGTAAACCCAAGATACGGACGCTGCGGAGGCGTGTTTTTCTTTTTCTTTTTCTCTATTTTTCTCTTCCCCTTTCACATGCGGACTGCTCGGCTCTTTCAGTTCAATCCCTTTGAGGCGGAGAGCGACGAGCAAGATGCATCCTCCAGATCAACGCCAATACTTTGTTCCCAGCTATATGTATGTAATTATATTTATGACCACGGCTTAGCCAACCTGGTCGGGCTGTTCTTCTTCCCCAGACCCCGTGTTTCAAGACGGCAACGTCAACTCTGCAGCTTGTATATTTATGCAGGTTCAATGCAGCCGTAAATAGACACGACATGGCAGTCAATATCAAGTACTCTGACCGGCCATGGATCACGCTAAATATAGCGATCCAAGCGCATAGTATATGTAAAACGAAGCTATGCGTCTGTTCCTTTGCTCGTTATAGCTCATGCAACTAGCGGGCAATATTGCAGTCTATCAATAGAACCACCATCTGAGCGTGTCCAAGCTCACCCGCCACTTTCTTTTCCAGCATCCATAATGTGTCTGGCAAGATGTGGCTGGCAGAGGTGCAGTTGGATGTACTCCGTAGAGGACAGAGTGACATTCTGCCGTTGGTGGCCGTGCGGCGCAGGTGTGGTGCGTGGTTTGACCGGCTGATGCACACCGCCAGTTGTGAGTTTAAATATATATTTACAGTTTGCATTCGTGGATTATGCATGAGCGTCCTCGTTGGTATCGTTTGTCACCTTTTGTCACTTGCATTGGCGTTGGCACGCACCTGCATAAATATAGAGGACTGCATACTCCGTCGTGCGTCGAGGAGCAAAGGAGCGCCTTGCGTCGCAGACCAGCAAGCCACAGTGGCCGTGCTCACCGCACACTGCGCTTGCACAATCCTGCATCCATCGCACTTCCGTTTGTCCTGGTGCGCGTCTTTGGTGCAGGCCAGCCCACGCCAACGCCACGCCAATGCACACGTACATGCATACGTTGCATACTGCACCACTGCACACTCCAAGGGCCGCGGTGTTGTGTGCGTGACCGAGAATGGCGACGGATTCTCAGAGGATCGTTGCGGACGGCGTCTGCGTGCCGTGCGTGGGACAAACAGCGCACGATGGAAAGTGTGGCTGGGGCGTTGCTTTGTCGGCCGTACTGCCCACCACCAGTGCTCCTCCTTCCGGGCCGTGTGCAACCGGCGGGGCCGGCGAGCCGTCCATTGACTTTTGGTTGGCTTTTTTATTTTTGGATGTTTTCTGTGCAGGCTGGTGTGTGATAAGAGGCGACCTATATTCCTTCGTGCAGAATTATGCACAACGGTAGCAGGGCCCAAGCACGGTTGCATTGCATCGGTGCCGTTTGTGCTTTGACCGGCTGCATATGCAGGTCCGTCGCTTCGTCTGTTGCCTGTTTCCATCAGTTTTAGTTTTTTTTTCGTTTATTTTTACTCCAAACCGCCGGTCAGAGTACAGAGGACAGTTGTCTCTTGCCAAGTATGAATCCAACAGATGCCACAGTCTGCAGACAGCTTCACGTGTAGCAATTGTTACTGCTCTTATCCATTGGCAGCGATCCTGTCACATGAAACTGGTTTGGTGACACAGGTACCAAGTTAAATGTTATTTAACACTGCCCGGCCAGTTCCTATTGACACTGCAATAACGGAACAGCGGCCACAGGTTCTGCAGTTATCAAGATGCCTCGTAAAGCTCTTGAAATACCACCACTTGCTGACCGACCTGTACTCCGTACTCCGTACTTGGAAATATACTGCTATCGTGTTGCGATTCGCGTTGGTGTCTCGTAAATATAGATAACAATTTGCCCGGCTGTTATCGACGCTTTTTCTACGATCCGCCAGCTCCGCACGACTCCGCACGCTAGCACGCTGAACAGCCCGACACGGGCCTAGGAGCGCCTAAACAGGCCTAAATATAAACAGGCTTAAACACCTAAAGAGGCCTAACCAGGCCTAAACAGGCCCAACCAGGCCTAACCAGGCCTAACAGATTTGGCCTCTGCTAACAACGCCCTAAACTCGTGCTAAAGCCACTGTGGGCTAAATCCAAACAAGACGAGACGAGCGATGCATCTAGTCAGGCCCAGGCTCGGAGCCCAGACTCGGAGCAAATGTTCAGATGCGGACACCAGTCCCCTGTGCATCAGACGTGCGCCAGACGCGCACCTCAAACGGCCCCGTTGCCTTCAAACCCAGCCAAACGCATGAATGGGCGTGGCGGTGCTTGCCTCCGTGCGTTTCTGGTCGACATGTCTAATACTATGTACTCCGTACACGTCCGTCGCTTGCACGTCTGCATCAGGCCTCAAACGCCGCCCGGACTTTGGCTGGATCGAGCAGGCAATGCGCTCGCGTTTGCTGTTTGGGATCGCAGCATGCGCGCCCTATTTTTGTCTCGTCTCGTTGTCCGTCTGACGCGATGCAGGCGATGCAGGCGATGCACGCGATGCACGCGACCTTTCCACATTTTAGGCTTGCTGCGTCTCCAGTACCTGATTTACAGAGACGTTGTGTGACCTGTCTGGCCTGTTGGCCTGTTGGCCATTCCTCCTGTCTAATCCAACAGCTTCCTATTCGGGCGATCCAGGCGCTGTCAGCCTCCTCCCTGGCCAGACTCGAGTGGCCGGTCCGTGTTCCTGGGTGTCCAATCTTTCAGAGTCAAGTGTACCTGTTCTGTTGGTCGCTGCAACGGTGTCACAGCATCGAGCCGAGTCCAGCTCGTGGTCCATTCTCGACAGCCCTCGACACCGCTGTTTGGCGGCTACCGGTCTGGCCATGCATGCAGCCTTCCGGTCATCCTCTTTAAATATATATTTAAATATGTATTTCCGCTTCGGGCGTCTCTCGTTGTTGGTTTTTCTTTTGTGTGTGAACCCCACGACACCGCTTCTCAGCGTCTGCCGACGACCGAGCGCGGACGCAGGTGGCCGGTGCCGCATATTGACGTGCCGAGGACACGAACCCAGGTAGCCACAGAATGGTAGCCACAGAAGGTAGCCACAGAATGGCGGGCGCGGTGGCTGGTCTCCACGGACCGGCGCCGACCGCTCTTCTCGCCTGCCCATGTCCGCCGTCGTATGCACCTCTCCGACGGCAAGCGAGGGCTGAGGATGTCGTAAACCGCTCACGAATGCCACTGGCGCCACACGGATCCTCGGTCACAGCACGGCCACGCCTACCGCCTCCTGTTCCGCGCAGTCGACCGGCAGCCGGCGTGGGGGAGGAGGGAGTGATACCGACTTTCTCGTGCAAGCCACATTCGACTGATGATGAAATATAGCGGTGTGTCTTGAGCGGTCAAAGGATTGGCTTTGGCTTGTCCGTCATGCCCTGCGGTACGTGCATACCCGTCCGTCTGTTGGTGTTCTTTCGTTTCTTCGTTTCCGTTGCCACTTGCATGTGTCGTATCGCTGTGCGGTTTGGCAACGTGGCTGGAGTGTGGCGGTTGCTTTTTCTATTTCTGTAAATATACTGCTACACAGTGGTATCTCGACGGTGGGTGCAGAGATTTCGACAAGTGGCGTGCGCTGTTCTACCACGCTGGACAATCTCGCGACCTGCACTACAGCCTGTTTTGTCACCGACAACTTGTGTCACTTGTATAAATACACATCGTTATGGCCGGTGGTTTGCACTCGCCACAGCCAGTGGCTGCGTGCTGGACGCCTGCCATTGTCTCAGTCCACCTTCAAACCACGATGCACCCCACAAGATGATGATGCTCGTTTGATGTTCGGTCGCTACAGGGTTGGCCCTTGAACGGATCACGTTATCGCCGTCAGTGTGTATTTATATTTATTTTGTTTTATTTGGATATTCACGTGCGATGGAGGCAACTGGATGCTGTGTCGTCTCGTCCACGTATCGTGTTGACATCACTTTGGATCCTCGTCTTGATTCTCGTCTCGAGCCAGTATAGCCAAGACTTGGTGCCTCTTATGTCGAAATACGTGCTTCAAAGAAAGTCGATAAGAAGTCATTACTCTGTGAATTTAGATTCTTTCGTGGTTTTGTTTGGATTTACAGTATTTTATTCTGTCCTGGTTTTGTTTAGATTTACAGGCTGTGGAAACATGCGCGCGCCGATCTTGTCGATTGCGACATGGCTCACCGGGCCAGGCTGTTTGTTCTTCCAACGCCTTCCATGCTCCAGGTTGCGGCGCGCACCTCGTCGTCCATCGCCGTGGCCGTACCGTATAAATATACAATCGGCGATGCCGGCCCGGCTTATCTCGGTGAGCTTGTAGTTTCGTGACAGGAACCGAGACGGAAAGCCCGCAACGGCAAGCCAGCAGTGCATTCATAGACCGAGTGATAATTATAATTATATTTATATTTGTATAAAAATATACAGGTTAGAAGACGATACGCTGGCCGCCTCCCCACGCGAATGCCTCAGCCAGAAACACAGCGTGCACGGGCAGCGGTGCACATTGCCCGAGCTTCGTCATCCGGCCGCCCAGTCTCGCTGTTGAGGGTGTGCCTCGCTCTTGTGGTGCCGGGATTCCGTAGTCGCCGTTGCGCGCCCGCGCGTCTCGACCGACTCGTATGCCAGTTGCCTAATTAGGCAATTGTGCCGGTCTCACCTCTTACCTCTGTAACTTACACACGAGTCCTTTTGTCTGGCGCGCAACGACAGGCGGCTCTTGCCTCGTTTCTTTGTTCCATCCTGCTTCGGCGGCCTTCTCTGCTCTTTCCTCGTTTGTCGCTAGCGGTGGCGACTTTGGGCCAGTTTGTTCGAGGCTATCTCAGTTTCATTGGCGTCGGTCGACATGCGCGCTTTTCTCGTCTTCTCGTACTATATTTACAGCCAGATGCTCATGAGCACTTTTGCACCCGCCCGCGCGCACAGTCCACCATTACATTATTTTAATTAAATATTTAAATATACCATCCCGCGCATGAACATGGGCTACGCCTTCGAGAAGGTCCATGGAAGATTGCGCGGCCCATCACCCCGGCCCAACTGTAAAAAGTCGTCCACGGCGCCCCGAAAGCGCCCTAAAAGTGCTGTAAAAGTGCGCTAAAACAGCTAGACACACTGCGAAACGCCAACGGTTATCGCGCTGGGGAGCTACCGGAGACTAGCGACGACAATGCGCCCCAATCCGAGCAAGCGGTGGTGGCCAGGTGGGGGCGGCTGATACGAATCATTTTGAATATCAAGCTTGTGGTCTTGTCAATGCTGAGAACATTCTTCCTTGATAACGGATGTTCTGCTTGTCTCCGCACAAGCATGTGACGAGGTGTTCATTTGCAGAAAATGGTCTCATTGACAGCAAGACAACAGAAGCTTTTTAACATCAAGAGAAGCTCAGTCAACCACCGCGTCGCATCCGAATCCTTTGATCCCCCAGGCGCCATTGCGGACGGCGTTGCCCGTGCCAGGGCGCAAGTAGAAGAAAATGAAAGGGTCCGGGCACAGTTATATTTATATGCGAGCACTTCCACGGCGAATGTGATTTTGGGCGAGTCGTAAGACATGTTCTTCACAGTGACAGTACGTCAGTCGTAAGACCAAAGCGCGTATATATTTATTTCGTTTTCCGTAGTTATTAAGAGAAAAAATATATTTATGCTTTAATCATTTACTACGTAACTTCGAATGTGGTACATTTTATGGAGAAAGACGTTGAAGAGTATGGCTTAGTTTTTATTATTCTAAAACACACAAAAGACATGGTTTAATTCCAAGTTTGGTATACCTGCCCCCAGCTAAAACAGAAAATTTTGTAAAAAAACAGAAAAGGCAATCAATTTCCAAGTCAATTTCAAAAATGCAGAGATTTCACTCAACTTGCTCAATCACGATATCGAGGCGGCCTGGGGCGCAACTTTGAATCACCTCTGACCCGAGCGGGAGCGTCCCGTCCGCTTCCCTTTTCCCTGGGGCCGCTGGCAGGGGTGTTATTGAACAATAAAAAGGCGAGGCGGCGGAAAATAGCGGCATCAAATTGAAAGATGTGCCAAAAATAGGTGCAAATTAGCGGATGGGGCCCGGCGCTCAGCGCATGAAGCCCATAATCTTAGTGCCCTACCGCCCACGAATGGCCAGCGACGGCCTATGCCCGCCACTCACACGTGCTGCGCATCAGCACGAAGCGTTACGTAAAGCAAGAAACGTGGTTTGTCTTTTGGGCCGCCGTGGCATGCCGTTAGCCGTTGCAGCGCTCGAGGATTTGACGGTTTGATTGCGATGATCACGAGAAGCAAGCTTAATATTTAATGCAGGCACAGAACCCTGTTTGGTTTCAACAGTGCTTGATGTGGACGTGTGGCTACGAAGTACGTGTTTGCAACGCGCCCACTGAAAAATTGGCATGTGAAACCACCGTGCAGCCGCGGCGCGACTCGAGCCATCCTATCGAGCCGCACGTTTCAGCGACACGGTTTCAAGACAGGCGTGTGCGAGTCACCAAGTCACAGAACAGAGACTGACAGAAAGATCGAATCTGTTAGATGTCGAGTTTTCATTCCAACGGCCTCAAGCTCTGCCGAAACGTGCATCCCGAGACATGTTCCTACGCGACGGCGACAACGAGCTCCACGTGCATATCTATAATTACATTTATACTGCAGAACCGCGTTACCTCATCGCCTTGCAACCATTGCAGGTTCGCATCTGTGGATTTTATATTTACACTCGAGTTTGTTTCAACACCCAGACAAGACGCTGGTGTCGGCTCGTCTACATAAATATAAGAATATACTTGCATCATCGCCGTTGGCAGACGGAGAGATTTCGGGACGATTTCGGGACACCCAGAACAGCGGCCGGTCGCCAGCCTGTCTCTTGCAACTGCTTCTTTGTACCCAACTGCGCGCACTGGGCTGCTGGAGACAGGCGCACATCATGGATATTCTCTGGTGGAGGTTGCTCGCGTTGGCCGTGCCGGCGCACATCTTCACGGGACTCTTCCGGTGAGCCAGGTGTAATATCACGGTGTGGAAGAGTTAAACAATAAACCCCATGTCGAATTCAATATGTCAAAAATAAAAAGAAAACAGAAAATGGTGGAACGCGCACCTTCTTTCCCTTTTGGACCACGCTTCCACGCCAGCGGCGCTGCCCAGCGATCTGTGCGCTGTATTTGGCACTTTTGGCACTTGCGACCGCTGTAAATTTTCATATAATTTACGGCCTTTGACATCTTGGAACGGGAGTATTTCGACTGATTCCCTGCTTCTCCGCACAATGCGTGCACTTTGCCACTGTCATTCATTGGAAACAGCAGACCAGGGCTCGCGCGCGCCCAAGATGCCCACTCCATGAGCCATGTTCATGCTATGAAGACCAGACCACAGGGTTCCGGGCCCGCCCCAACGGGCGCTAGCTAGTGGTTGCAAATTTATACGGAGACGGAGCAAATTTATAGTGGACGGAGTGGCCTAAGCAGGCCCATGCTGTGGCAGCCGTTGGCGTCGGATTTGACGGCGGGTACGTTACCCATGGCCATGGCCAAGGACACAGGCTGGCCCATTGCTAATTACTAGTGCGCCACTCTGCCGGCTGCTTCCCTGTAGTCTCATTATCTGATGAGGACGGATCGTCCTTTATGCACATGCTCTCGCAGATAATCCAACATCTTCACTGATAAGTCGCGCAAAGGTTTCGTTTCCGCTGGCACAAACATTCAACACCGTGATTCCGGCGCGAGGATCTGGCAGACGTGCCCGAATTCGGTCAAATACCCGTCGCCCGAGAACTCTCCACTCGACGTATCCAGCGGCGAGGAACCCACTTCTTCATCGACGTCGCATCGCCCGAGTGAAGGAATCAAGAGGTCCGAGAGCGCATTGTTGCATTGCTGCTTCCAGCACGACGCTGCGGCCGAGTCCACAGCTTTCTAGAAGGCCGTAACGCACGGCGTCTCAGTTGGCGTGGACAGTGCATGCCACAATGGGACGATGTCATGCACTCACTCAAACTCGGTCTGCCTGTCCAGAGATGATGGAAGCGTTACGGCATGAACATTCATAGCAGTCGTAGTATAGGACGGTGTCTACTCCGTAAATATATGGAACGACGCGCTACCCGAATGCATCTGTATCGGTACATGGACCGTTGAATCTCAACGGAGGTCGCACTTTCGTCTTCCAGACTGTTCTTTTCGTCGGCTTGCGTTCGATTCCTCCGTGTATCCGCCTCGCCAGTCGGTTCCGGAAGGTAGCATGGGGCCGGCGAACGGCCAAATCGTTTCCTCGCTTCCGTGTCGACCTTTGATAGAAGCAAACAAGGCACAGTAGACACAGTAATTTATATTTAAGCAGTTTGAGGCTGCGACACAGCTCCGGCAACCCGGAGCCCATTCTCCAAACCCGGACGTGTGCTTCTTTGTGTGTCGTAGCGACTGGCTCGCCACATAAATATTAGGCCAAGGTCAATAGGGTAATACTGGAGCAAAAAGGCACGACCCGAAACACAGAGGCTGGGCTTTGGTCTTTGTTTGTCATCTTATTTTCTACGGAGTAAAAAATATTTATAGACGGCCCAGGCGAAAAGAAACGCGGCACCGCAACACGAGTTCCAGCTCCGCATGTGGACCGACGATGGTGCTGGACGAACATGTTCCTGATCAACGGGGCGACAATTTCGTCGTGTTTTTCGCCTCGGCCCTGATACGAGTCGGGGATCATGGCTCTCGACAATAAAAGAGACCCACGATTTGTCAAAGACGCCTGGGCGCTTTGGTCTTTAATCTCTCCACGAAATTATTTTCCACAACAGACACACACGCCTTCTCGCCGACATATCCGTAGCTGAGACTCGCCAGCTCGACGGGTGGTGCAAGCGCAAGCGCGTTGTTGCAGAAGCTGAAGAAGCTGAGCCGCTGTGTCGCCTGGCGAGATCGTACTGCCGACGGACGATCGGTTGACACCCCTAGCGAGGCTAGCCGTCGGACATTTGGGCTTTGTGCACTTGTGCCTTGACAGACGTGAGTGCGTGCAAATAGAATTAAATATTCGTTGTCACGAATCAAGACTGTTTACCTCACAATGTCTTGCGATGCACGGCGACAAACCAGGCAGTGATGAGGCTGGTGCTGGGATGTGCGGTCAACAGTGCGCCCCAGAACCCTGTCAGCGGTAGGAGCATTTCGGACAGCGCTGGGGCCGCCTGGCGATTCGCCTGCTCAGGCGACGATTGTCTACGGAGTACGATAGACAGGCGGAGATGGACATGTCACGCTTCATTTGCCCACGCACATCACGCGTGACTATTTGGAATCATGATATGTGCTGGTCAGAGCAACAGACAACATGTAAATTACAAGTGCGGAGCTGAACGTTGGATGTGCAGCCGAATTGCTGTTTTTGGTTTTGAAAGCAACAGCCGACACCGTAACCAAACTGGCGGAGATTGACATCCCCACCTGGCAGTTGGGCCGTTGGAAGTTGCTAACCTTTTGCGTAAATTATGGTTTGGATTGGCAATCATCTTCAGCAAATTGCGTGCGCTTTGGTCGTCGATTTGAATTTCGGCAAACTGCTCAGGCTACCACGGCGCTGATCTGTCCGGCTGTCTAACGGTAGAGATTCTGTGATTGGCACTTGCCTGGCGTGCTTGTGCTGCGTGACGAGTCGTGCGGTTGACGGTTGACAATGGCAATCACATGCATGAAACGGGTGATTCTCGGACGAGCGAGTTGCCAACCCTGTGACAGAGATGTGCACATTTTTAGAAAAATAGAGACGAAGGAACACGCTTATGCAGGCACTTGGTGGAATCACCTCGTCCAAGATGCACAGCCATCACTCTTTGCTCCGTATATTTATATATATTTAAATTTATTTCAATTATGGCACAGCGGCTAGTAAATATTTACACTGCTTGGCCGAAGGATTCGGGTAGCAGAGGCAGGCACTCAGAGCCCAACCTAGCCTGCACCAGGTTCGGGGCAGCACTAGCCCATTCTGAAACCTGTGCACTCTTTCTGGTTAATGCGCTGGGACGGCCCATTCGCCGGGGAGCCGGGCTCAGGAACGCGTCGCTTCATTTCATGCTGGCCGCACTCTGTTCTGTCACAATTCAGGTCGCTCTGGCTCAACGACATGGCCCACTTGCATTTATATTCTCCGCTGTTCCTGCACTAGCGTCAGGTACCAAAAACCCCTGCTGTCTGTTGACTTTTCTTCGTTTGAGACGAAATCTGAAAAAAATCCACTTTTCGTCTTTTCGCACAACAGGAATGCTACCCTCGCCATCCGGCCCCGTCGCTGAATGGAAACCGACGATACGAGGTGCAGCTCAGTGCCAAAGTGGCTGGACGGTGCCACTGTGGCACATGCAGCCCACAGCGCGAGACTTGGTACGGAGCAAGTGATAGTGATTGCGATGGGCACCGCACATGGAATCGCGGCGGTGCAGCAAAATGACAGGCGGAATCTCGGAGAGGAAATCAGCTCCAAACGTCGCCCAAAACCTGGGGTCAACTTGGCACCTCACAGCGACTCAGAAACAGGATACGAAGGAACACGGCTCGACAAATGTGCCCAATGGTTTCTGAGCTCCCGCGTTCGCCGTTTCCCAAGCTCCCTTCCCGTGTCTTGCTCGTCATTCTAAATTTAAATCGAACGCGCGTCTTACTCTTGATGCTGGTTGCACGCATGCAGATGTGCCGAGTTTTTTCTTTTTTCTTTTCTTTCGTCGAGCCGTTTCTTGCTTTCGATCGCTTCGTTGCTTTTGTGCTTTCTTTTGCGGCTGCTCCTAGTTGTTTCATCGCCATCACGCCACGGCTGCACCGTCCGTGGCCCCGCTAGTGCTCTGTAAATGCGCTGCAGCATTGCCATCACAGCATCACAGCACCAACATGCAACGACACGCGTCGACGCGTCAGAGCCGGCCTGTGACGGTTTGGCGGATTGGGCAACTCCATGTTGACCTCGCTAGCGTGTCTAGTCCCTGTATTTATAGTGTTCTTGTCCCTGTATTTTAGCGTCTGGCGCTGGAGTCATTGGGCAACAATCTTCCTCAGTATTATCTTGTAAAAATAGCGTAAATTTGTAGGGATAGTTGCAACGACTAGCAACCAACGGGATGCTACGCACCACAGTATCGCAGATCCAAATTCATTGCCAGGACGGCAAGGGCATGGACAGCACGAACAGGCGGCGCACATTGCCACTGGTCGCTTGCCACAATGAGCAAAGTCGCCCATGCCCGGGCTCTCCCCTCTAAAATTTAGCACAAAGTGCGCTAAAGATGGTAAATTTACAGGCCCCGGCTCACCGACGGGGCGCAATATCAACGAATATGACAGTGCCTCGTACGCTTGCCATTGTTCAGGCCTCGCTTACAGCAAGGTGATTTCAGTGTCTGCATATTTACGTGAGATGTGAGTGTTGGTGCTGGCTCTCGCGTCTCAACGCGTGAAGCTGGAAGTGCATTGTAATGTGTAACTTTTTGCAGTACGTTTACGGAGTACGGACAATGACAGTTGTGTGGCCTGTTCCTGTCAGTTATAAATATACTGTCAGATGCGTGCAGACGCCAACCAGTTCATGAATATTTGATTGTTGTCACGAGCATCCGTAGTATTTTGTCTGTTCCGGCCGCCTTTTTCAAGAACTACCCGTGGGAGCGAGCCCGACAGGCGAGTTTGGGGCCTGAGTCTTCCGCTTGTGCTCAGTTGGGCTTGTGCGCGTACCAGCACCTCTGCGTCGGGACCTCGTCTGGCGAAGCGAGGCCCTGCGGCCTCTTGGGTGGTCTCTTGGAAGGCCGCTGCTGTGGTATTCGGGACCGCCTGTCACTTTTTGGGGCGTTTCTCTGGGTCTTTTGGGGCCTTTGTGGAATTTTTGGGGGGCGTTCACTGGGGCTTTTGCATCGCTTTGGGCGTTTCTGGAGCCCAAACGACCAGGGCTGGTTTCCATGACAGGCCATGGCAAGGGCGAGCCAGTGGGCCACCATGGACAAGTTGAGAAAGCGATAGAGGGCAGGAGCTACGCGTAAATTTCTCCGTATAGTTACGGGAAAGAAGTCACAAACGAATGCGCCAAATATTTTAGTAAAATATAACAAAATAACACAAAAGCAAAGCAAGCTCCATGGTGAGAAGTGATGGCAACGTACCCGCAGGATGAGCGCCAGTGGAATAATGAGGCAGTTATGCACAGCCTAGCCTAAACAGGAGCTCTTCTCGCCACAAGCGGGTTTTGTGCTCTTCCCTCGTTCATAAAATATATTTATTAAAATATTTAAGAGCAAGCAAGAGAAGAGCAGAAAAGAGGAAAAGGGAAAAAGAAAGAGGGGAAAGTGGTTGGCAGAGACAGGCGTGAGGTGAGCCCTGGCTCCGGGACGTCCTTCCGCGTTGGCGTTTCGAATTCGTCCATTTATTTTCCAGAAATTATATCCAAAAACCTCCGAATCATCTCCAGATATTGCACAATCCATCATCAATGCAACTCCTGCCACCGCCCAGATGTAAATATTTAAATAGAAATGTAAATGTAAATACAAAGTAACCCCGAGCGCGCCGCGTAGGATGAAGTGAGCGATGGAAAAAGCGCGCAGGCGAGGTTTCATTTGGCAGAGGTTCCCAGTCGGAGAGTCGTGCCTGTCGGAAGGACCCAGTGAGATAACCTACGGATACGGCAAGTGAGGCGGCGACAGGACTGCTGGGAAGTGATATCTGATGATGCAACCGCGCTGGACGTGTCGGAAGCTTTCAGGTTCTGTCTAAATAGATTTACAGGAGGCTCGCCGTCCACGGCAGCCACTCTATATTTTATATATACTTGGCAACTTACGCAGCTGCACGATTCAGCTGTGCCGGAGTGCGGACAAAGTGGCGATACCGTGCAGCAGCACCATAGGTCCGTGGCTCTTGCTCGTCGTGTGCAGGATGCAGCAAATAGACAAACGAGAAGCCGCAGCGTCGATTTGCGCGATATGCACGACGAGCCCGCGCCGAGCAGGGATGTCTTTTTGCCATTCGATGCCCGATGTCCGACGTGCGACTTGCCAGCCATGTTTGTTCAATATATTTTTATTTTTATTTTATTTTTACTCGCCTCCACAGAGTGCCTTATCATGATGCACGCTCCACAGCCAGTCGCCGCCGTCATTGGCTGCCACCACGGCCTGCATTGGCTGAGCATTCGTACCTTGCATGGTTCCTGCAGCGGATTTGTCTCTCGCTGCGGCGTCGCCACCGTCCGCCGCCGGACGCCCACTCGTCCAAACTCGTGCGCTGTGTCCCCATGCAAAACACCTTGCCACCATCTGCTCACGCTCTTGTGCACGCTCGGTGCCCGTGGTGTCCGTGTGGTTGAACTGGGCGAATCCGCTCACCGTGCGGCCATAATGTGCTCAGCGCTCACCCTGTTGGGCGTGCTTCTGTAAGGCAATGGTTGTGGACGTCCGGCTGCGCAGCTGTTTCGTCACATCTTGCCGGGGCCGTATGGAGTCGACCGTTGGTCGTGTTTGCAGGTTGCATAATTTGGTATTTAAACTTGGTCAAACTTTATTCCAAATAATGGTGTGATGGAAATCAAATGAAACCCATGGTGTTTGCTTGCTTTTTCTCGGCGCCCGGCCATGCATCCGGGCTCTCTTACTCCGTACGGTCTTGGCCAAGTCAGGCCCGCCATAAATATAAATTGCATGATTGCAAGACTCCGTATGCCTCACCCTCCAACACAATGAACAGTCTTCCGGCGTTGTCAGTGCGCGGCCGTGTAACCAAGGGTACACGGGACGGAACGGAGAATATCAAAGACAGCAGAGGACGAACGTCATAGCTCGCCCGTGCTCACGAGATAACAACTTTCTATTTACAGTTCAGCGAGAATTGTCATGTCGGATTTCAAAAGAAATGGCCAAAAGCGAACCGACCCATTCATTGCCTGTAGATCAGACATAAAATATAAATATTTAAATATACATGGCCGTCTGTGGCTACTCCGTAGATAGCAAACAGGAAAAAGCAGCGGGATACAATCGAGCGACAGACGAAGGATCGAGCCCTCGCACTTTTTTATGCAAGCCCGTCCTTCCCAAGCCGTCCTAGCACCGCCAGTGGCCGCTAACCGTGGCTCGGACGAGCTAGTGTGCATTGGCAGCACTGGGGCACCGCGTATTGAAGCATGACAGCGAAACCGACCAATTTTGCCCATTCGTCTGGAAGACGTGCACGTGCACACAGCTAATGCATGAGAGAGGGTCCTCGTGTTGAGATTTGATTTAGGACGAAAATAAACCAGTGGTGATATCACGAACAAGAGCACGACCAAAGCTACCATTTTTACTTATTTATTTATTTACTGTCTTTACGGCTACAGTAGGAAAGTAAAGGACGTCACGCAGCAGCCCAACCGACGCGACGTCAATCCGACAGCAGTCAAGAAAAGCTTCAGGCGGCCACTCAAGCTTTGGCTTGGGGAATGGAAAAATGCAGCTCCAAATCGCATCAGCCCGGACGGCTTCTTTGTCAAGCAAGGCAAGACGACCGACCCGGCGAGCGACCAGGAACAGGGTGGTACAAGATGGGATGCCATTCTAGCAGATTGTACCAGAGATAGCGTTTCCGATCAGCCCGCCCATCTTTCTGTTCAGCACCAGCGGATATTGGTTTTGCCACGTAAATTTAGATTTACAGAGTATATTTACTTTTCAGACCAGCATCACGGAGCCGGAACGAAATTTAGGATTGCTTGGGCTTCAATCCCAATTCACGGCACAGGCTACGGAGTAGTCTGCTCATTTCCAAAGGCGTTTTTTCTGGTTTTTTCGGAGACCGGCACCAGTGCAACGCTGCTGCCGGCTCGTTCCCCGTCGAGCCCGGAGTTGCAACTCAACGGACAGTGGGTGGAAATGGAAGACGAGACGAGCGTTGTGGCCTGGCCCGTCCCAGAATACGACGCCGCCCAGGCACACCCGCATTTTGGCAATAATTCGACAATATATTTAATATTTAAAAAAGAATAATACAAATATAAATATAATAAATGACTGCGACCAGGGTCGCGACGCTTTTCCCTCCTCGTCGTGGTGGCGGCGGTTTGAGTTCTCTTTGCGCGGCTGGGCTCCCCGCATTTCCGCGCACAAGTAGTTGCATCTTTAATTGGGAAAGCAGCAAAATAAAACCAGAAAATCGACGCGCAGACCCGCCCAGCCGAGTCGAGGCACGATGGACGCTCTGCCTGAACATGCAATCGACGTCGTTTGGCTTGGGCAGCTTGCTGCCTCACGCTCAAGCACCGGGCCAAGTCGAGAAATGGCCCAACTGCGACAAGCGCGAGAGGGCCGGCTCCATCCCGGTGAAACACACACAGGGGTCGTCGCGCTGCCTTTTCCTCTTTTGTCCCTGGCACTTGCAAACGACATGAACTGCCGTAGCCGGGACTCTTTGCAACGCCGCGCGCAAGGTAGCGAGCTCGTATATTTACATATTTGGCTGTTTTGGGAATGACTTGAAATGCAAACAGCATGGGGGGCAAATTCGAGCTCCGTTTTCATGCAGCTGTTATCAGGTCAAAGCGAACGCGACCAATGGAGGCAAAATACTCTTCATAACGTTTCATAACTTTCATAAATCGCATTGAACGTCCAACGTGCGCGGCCGTTGGCCGTTGGCCGCTGGCCGCACCCGGACGTCTTTTTCTGGACACAGTCCGAAGCGATGCAGTTGGTTCGCCGATCTTTGCTCAATCTGTTCCCCGTTTCCGTTCTGGCAGCTCCTTCCTCCACAGAAGCACAGAAGCCAGGTGTCAGTGCCTTGATGGGCAAATTTCAGCGCCCAGCCCGCCGCATTCAGAATAGTGAGCAACGGACGTGTCTGTTGCGACATTTCACAATGGCTCTTCGTTTTCCGTTTTCCGAGCCGAAAAAAGTCTGAAAAATACGTGAGACATCCGGCTCGGCTGCGAGGCGGATGTGTGTTCCATTTCGGGAAGGAAGGTCGGTCAGCGGAACACAACATGCGACGGGTCGATGGAGACAGCCAGTCATTGTCCTTGCGCAAGCAGAGACAGATCAAAGGTGAGCGGGTGAGCGCTGTGGCTGGGTGCGTATCGGCGGTCTGTATCGCTGTACGAAGTACTGGGGTGTATCTCGCATAACAAGCTTAGTGTGGGGGTACTGCTCACGACATATCGGTCTAGCCATTGCGGTCAAGTCGGTTTTGTCCATGGCCGGCACGACATGCCCAGTCGGGGCGGCAGAGACGACAGGACGGTGAGCAAGGAGGACATGCGTAACGGACGAGGTAACGGAAGAAAAGAACAGACATTGCTCCGTAGACACGCAGAGACAGGCGACTGGCAACCTGGCCGAAAGCAAACTCGTTCCTCGGCCAAGGAGAAATTCGCCGGTGTCTTGGGCCGTCACACCACACTCGTTGGTCCTGCCTGTTCTGCGTCTTTGCCTCTGTGTCTTGACTGTTTTGTTGGTTCGCAGGTGCAAGACAGCCGTGCCGTGTTTCATGCTATGCTTACCGCTGGTTGTTAAATCCGGTCGTTGAGCATGGCCGTCTTCGTGGTCAAGTCAAATGCGGCTTTCCGCGGAACCATGTTTGCGGCGTTCCGTTTGAGACTCGGTTTCTCTTACCATTGTTCTTTTTCATTTTTTATTTTCATTTTTGTATCTTCTCTTGTCGTTTTAATTTCTCTTATTTAATAAAAGTCGGCTCGTGTTCAGTTCTGTGATAAATCAATACTCGGAATGCAGATAGACGAAAGTACAGAAACAAGCAGGACGACACGAGACAGTGGACCGGAAAAGGCACAAGACACGCATGTCAAAACAAGAGACAATGCACACATGGACGGGACACGCAGGGCAGCGACGAAAAGACACGGTAGACACACAGAAGATGTCCAAGACACCAATCTCGCATGCGTGTGGCAAGTGCGACCAGCTTCTTTTGTCTGGACGAAGCATTCGACTGCGACTGCCTCGGCGAGGTGCAATGACGACAGCCGCGTGCCAGGCGAGCAGACAGAGACATCAGCACGTACACGCTCGCCATGCACAACTAGAATCGAACCAAAGGCCAATAGAAGCATGCGCGTCGCAGCTGCGAAATAAGAATTGTCTGCCGTGCACGCCGCCTGCATCGTGTGTCCATAGCATGCAAGGGCCGGTTGCACAGACTTTTTGTATTTTATTTTGATTATGTTAAATCCAAAAATCTTTTCTGATTTTATTCGAATTATGTTTGATCCATTGATCCACCATGTTTGGGTGTTGCCTGTTCGGGCACCACCTAGTGGCATCACGCCCAGAGCTGCAATTAACGCGCGCACCGGGCTGTCCTTACGAGAACGGATGATATAAATATTTATGGACGTCACAAGGCCAAAGACGGCGTCTCGCTGCGGACGAACCAAATGTGAGCATTCTTGTCACTGGGTGTCTGTTTGCATTGTCTCGCTCCGGCAGTTGCCTGTTTGGTCAACAAGAGACACGGGCGGTTGCAATTAGAATATTTTCTTGACAAGTCAAAATAGTAAAAACTAGATATATTTTACATAAATCACAACGGATAGTATTGTGCCCAAGTCGTCACAAAAATTCCGGAAAGCACAAACAAAAGCACACTTGCGCTCGTAAAAAGAGAAACAAAATGTGACAAGTTTTGTTCACATCGCCTCCTCGCGAGCAGCTTCGTTTTCAGCACAGCGACTGGCTGGGCTGCGTCCTGCACGAGATGATGTGACGTGGATGGAGGGACAAACAGCGAGTGACAGAGCCCGAGCGGCAACGTCATTGGCGGCTACCTGCGCTCGTCGGCACGCACCAAGAGAAGTGCATGCATGCACGAAAACCGGAGAGGTCCTGTTTTGGGATTTTTGGCTGAAATTCAGCCAACTGCCGCCGCTCTTCCCCTCCTTGCGGTCCGGTTCGCCCGCGCTGTGACGGCCAAACGCCGGCCGCAGCCAATCAGTGGCCCGCACCATGCAGGTGCGAGCACGCCGAGTGAATCGAACGCCCAAGGACGTCACGAAAACGCGTCGTCTTTTGGGTCCATCACGCACACGGCACGCAGCGTCACCAACGACAAACGGGCTCGAACGAAGACGCTTGCATGCACCCGATCGACGTCGCATGACCGAGAAACAATAGGAGCCAGCGAAAGCGAGCCGACGTTCGAGCCGGACCAGAGAATCAGAGACAAGCCGTCGCCGTTTGCCGTCACCCGTCACAGCCAACGACTGGGTTGGCTTACACGACGCGTGATCCGTGCGAGTGTCTCGCTGTGATGGCGGCTCGCGGGTGAGGTACCAAAATCGAGCACGTAAATTTTATTTATGCATTTTTTTTAAAAAAAAAGGGTAAGCCTAAAGCAAAAAACTCTGCACAAGGCACACTGCAAAGGAAACACACGTTGCGTGCACCCTTTTCTCGGCTTGACTCTCCCTCCGGAGTCCACGATGTCTTGCCAGCCTGCATATGCAGGTCCTTTTTCTTGCACGACCGGTGTGCCCCGAATCAGTGGTGGCAGCGCTGTAAAGCATGCCTGTGCCCCGTGCCCCCAGTGTTTTCAGCGGCCACAGGCCTGTAGCGGCCTCCCCAGAGCTGTCTTTCATGCACGGCGCCCCAGCCCCAGTGCTCTGCCTCGCCCGCCCTCTTTAAAATATTATTAGATCAGACATGCTTAATGCTGCGGCGCCCACAACACACCTGCAGCGCACAGCCTTCATCGCTGCATCCCGTGCATCGGCGTCATCGATCGCTGTCGCGACTGTCGCTTGCGCATGTCGGCTGCAGCGTGCATCCATGCCATGCCGCCTTGCCCGCCTCTTTGGCTGCATCTTTTATGGGTTGATGCCGTAGTTATTTTTGGACAATACGAAGGAGTAGTCAAACTGTCTCTGATATCGTCATTGGGTTCAGAGTTGGGTTGCCCTCATGCTGGCCGTTGGCCTCCACCGGCAGATCACTTGTGGACTGTGGCCTGAAAACCCAAACGGCTGCCCTTTGCGCCCTGTGGCCTGGGCAGGCCGCGGAAGGGACAGCCCAGAAAGATAAAGAGAGAAATGGCCCAGGCTGGCTAGCCAGACAGGGCTGATCGCTGTCCTCCCTGGAGGAGCCCCGTCTGGCTCTTGTCGCAACCAAGGAATGAAGGGAGCCAACAATGGCAGCCACCTTTTGTGCATTGCCGAACCAGGCGGAAAGGACAGCAATGCAAAAAAAACGGCAGCGGGGGACGGGAACCGGGAACAGAAGACGAGAGGCCATCTGATGCCGTCACAGACTAAATTTTCAACACGACAACACGCAACACGACAAAGCGCGACGCGGCCGTCAATACGAGCAGGCAAGCGCGTCCGGAATAGCAACACGAACCGACGCGCATGCGCTTTGCACGGATTGGGCCTCGTCTGCGCGCCACAGTCGCTAGATGCAGCCACATCGCGTCTCGGTTTTGCTCCTGCGCCGGATCAGAGGCAGGAAAACTAGGAAGGACAGCAGGACAGCAGGACGCTGACGACAGTTGGCCAGTGGCTGCTCCCTCGACGCAACCGCGCCAGTCGAATCAGCGTCGGCCGACGCACTGAACCAGTGCCGTGCGACGGCACATGCGCTAACAGCGAACCTGCTGCGCCTCAACGACCAAAATATATTTAGAACCGGCGACTTTTGGAATTAAACAGGTGCCAGATTTAACTCGATATTCGCCTGTCGTACTCCGTACTCTGTAAATTTACGTTTGGGCTCCTGCCGGGTTCCTGGCGTCTGTCGTGCAAGTCGCGCCCGCGCCGGCGGTCTGCAAGCGCATCCAGCATCGGCTTACCCATTCCTGCCTGCACAGTGAAGGAACCGGATCCAAATAGGAAAGCGGGAGGCATATTTGCGGAATAATAGGAAGGACCGTTGTGCTATTGCCACCCGCTCCTGACCGCGGCCGCGTCGCGCCTTCCTGCCATTGCGGTGGCGCGCCGTTGACCTTTCCGTATCGCCTCGCCGCGCACCTCGTACCTGCTGCTTCTGCTGCTTCTGCTGCTTCCAAACACGCCATTGCCGTCTCGGCGAGTCTCGCGCTCGGCTCTTGCTCAGAGCTGGACGTGCTGGCAGACGGCGCGGCCACACCAAACAGTGTCTCAGACCTGCTTCGCTCAGGCGTCGCAAAGCCTCCCCAGAGCAGCTGGAGACGGGCCTCGCGCCATGCACATGCACCCTCAGACCCTCAGACCGCAGTGACATGGCCTTCTGCTCTCTGACCTCTGGCATCATCCGTTGACCATCGTTGACCGGGTCCACCGTGCAACACACACCTGTGTCCTCTGTTGAATTAAATGCACCCCTATGCCGCGCGCTGTCTCAGTAGCACACCCCTCGATGTTCTGAATCGTAGCGTACACCCCACTGGACGGGGCCCTGGACAGGTGGGTGAAGTGGACCTCCAACCGTCCCCGATATCTGCTGCTTGTATTTCAATATTTAAATACGTCGCTTTTATCTTTTACCTATTAATCATTTATCAAGTCGTTTCTGGTCCGGTTTATCCATTTCATTTTATTCAATTTATGTCTTCAATTTGTCTTCCCTGCAACCACTCCACCTGCTACCTCGACTGCGCATCGCGCTGCCTCTTGCGCCTGGAGACGCGCTGTATTTGGCCCATTATCCACCTTTTGGTTGATCGCTGCACCTAAAACTCCCAAACATGTGCCTAAAAGGTGTGTGGGTGGACTGAAACGGTGCTGCACTTTACACGCTCGACTACTTATCCGTCGTGCCTGCCCCGTCCTCCGCAGCCTGCACATCCATAGTCGTTCGTGGATTCGCCATATATCACATTCTTATATTTTCTTCGTCTCCCACCTCTACCCTCACCTTATCACCACAATCGTTTCATACCCGCCAGCCCTCCTTCCCTTCTTCATAGTAATCTTTCATATATATCTTCACTTCCCTCCTCTCTTTCGATACATATATCTTTGGAACCCCCTTCGTTCCTGCCCTTCCTTATCTGATATTCATACACGCCTCCAACACATCGTCATCGCACCTGCCTTTTGCGCTGCTTGCTCTTGTTGCTCTTGCTTCGCTTCACTTCTCTCGCCGGAAAGCGCATCTGATCTCTCGACGAGCACTTGCCTTCCACGCCTTCCACCCTCGACCCTCCTCGCGCCCTCTTCCTGCCCACTCTCGCCCAATGTACAACATCGTCGTCTTCCAGACCCGTTGATTTCTTCTCTCCCGAGACAGACATCCAGCTGCCGTCCACTCCTTCAACACCTCACCATCCTTTGGCCTTTGCCTGTATAACTACGACTACGATTCTACCGGGACTTCCCACACTTGATCTTATTCTTTAATATTTCTGTGAGTACGCTTTTGCTCTTTACGACGCGCACGCGCTCCTGGCTAACCAGCCAGCACAATGGACGCCGCCACGACCATGAACCCCCAGGGCTCGTACTTTTACTACGTCCCGGAGCAGCAGCAGACGCCCGAGGCCCGCCACCAGGCCTTTGTCCACCAGCAGATGCTCCAGCACCAGCAGCAAGCGACCGCCGCCTTCTACTACGCTGCGCTGCCGCACACGCCCGTCTACTCGCGCCCCAGCTCGTCCTCGTCGCAGCACCAGCCCATCCTCCTGTCGCAGAAGCCGTACCACGGCCAGGCTGTCCACTACATGCCGCCGCACACGCCCTCGGCTGTCCCGCGCTCCGTCGCCATGCCCGGGAAGCCGGCCATGATGCTCGAGACGTCGTTTGTCTCGGACGTTGAGCCTGCGACGCCCACGCTGTCGGCCTCCAACTCGACTGCCTCCAGCACCATGAGCAGCCCGGGCCCGGCTGACGTTCTGTCTTCCAACGCCAACCCGATGCTTTCCTTTGACGGCTTCAAGGACGTCTCCAACGAGGCCATGCTCGAGCACTACAACGCTGCCCTGTCGTGCCGCTCGCCGCCCTACACACCTGGTACGTTCTCTTATTCCTGCGTGGAATGCCATTCATGACGCGATTGCGTAAATGCCTCGCTTGTGGCCCTTCCTTCACTTGCCCCATTGGGTAACCCAGTGTGGCCCAGTGTGGCCCAGTGTGGCCCAGTGGCCGCGTCTGGTTCAAAGCGGGGCCAGCGTTTTCGACCGTCAGCTCTCCCTTGCATGGACTGCATTTCTTTGTTCGCTCGTTTGGCGGGCCCGCATTCTGGGCCTCTGACGCGCGCAACCACGAAACCGGCCAGAGCTAGAGAGCTTCGGTCGAAAAACAACACGAAACTGTCTCGCAACGCGTCAGCCGTCTGGCTTGTTGGTATGTTGGTAAACAGGGATGCTAACGGCGACTAGTCTTTGTCCAGGCGCCCGCTGGTGCCTCGCAGCCGCTGGCTCACTCGCAGGCGTCCACTGTCAGTGGCAGCGACCTGCTGACGGTCTCGGCGTGCCCCTCGCTGTCTTCGTCGCCCGCTCCCTTCCCCGAGCAGGACCACGACTTTTGCGACCCGCGCAACCTGACTGTCTGCACCGGCAGCGAAGGCTCCGTCTCGCCCACGCTGTCCACGGTGCAGGTCGCGTCGCCGAGCCCTGTCGAGATCAAGGAGGAGTTTGCGCCTGCTCTGGAGATGGAGGCCATTGGCCCGGCGTCGACGATCAACGACTTTATCGCTCACCTGCCCAGCCTCGAGGAGTTCCCGGGCCTCGAGGGCGACGACGAGTTTGGCAACCTGGTCAACCTGGGCCTCGACTACTCGTCGCACTCGAGCATCGCTGCGACGCCCGAGATGAGCCTGCGCTCGCGCGCCAGCTCGTCCGTCACGACGCACTCGGAGCCCGTCGAGTTCTTTGAGTCGTTTGAGTCGGCGACGTTTGAGTCGACCGCGTCTGAGCAGCCCAGCAAGCGCCAGCGCACGAGCTCGGTGACCTTTGCCGTGCCCGCTGCGCCGACTGAGACTGGCGATGCGTCTGCTTCTGCTGCTGGCAGCCCCGAGCAGGCGTCCGAGTCCCAGACGACCACCGACAACGCTGCCAACGCTGCGCCTGCTGCCGAGACCTCCTCCGAGACTGAGAAGAGTGGCAAGCGCAGTGGCTCGGCGCCGGTGATTAACCGCCGCGGCCGGAAGCAGTCGCTGACCGAGGACCCGTCCAAGATCTTTGCGTGCGACCTGTGCAACCGCCGCTTCCGTCGCCAGGAGCACCTCAAGCGCCACTACCGCTCGCTGCACACGCAGGACAAGCCCTTCAACTGCCATGAGTGCGGCAAGAAGTTTTCGCGCTCGGACAACCTGGCGCAGCACGCGCGCACGCACGGCTCCGGCTCGATGGTGATGAACGTCTTTGAGGATGCGGAGATGGTGGCGGCGGCCAACGGCGGCTACATGCCGTCGCACATGATGTACGCGGGCCAGGGCGTGCCGATGAACAGCGACAACTTCTCGGCCATGGGCCGCGCGCTGCTGCAGTTTGGGGCGGATGCGCCCAGCACCGTGACGGGCGAGCACGCCGACGGCGATGCGCAGGGCAAGAAGAAGCGGAAGCGGTCGGACTAAGCTGGTCTTGTCTCGTCTCGTTCCAGCGGCGTCTTCCAGCGTCTGCTTTGCTCCGTTTTGATTCCCCATTCTCTTCACGCCCACAACATTCCCACATCACTCGAGGTCGTTTTCTCTCTCCCGTCGAGCACCGAGCACCGACGATGGGGAGCAGCCTCTTGCATGCCCCGACACGACATCACGACACGCATTCATCTTGTTTCCAAAAACTTCACCTCCTTTTTCGCTTTTCGCCTTCTGTTCCTTCTGTTCTGTTTCTATATACATGTATCTGCGCACACAAACTGTTCAACGCGGGAATCTAAAGGGGGGTCAGCACAAACCCCGAGGGCTGGTTGCGGTGTTTCTTGAGGCGTTGTTGTCCATGCTGTTTTGTCTTTTGCTCTTTCTTGCTTTCACACATACACTATACTACAGGACATTCGCATGGATCCCAAAAAATCATTTGGCAGGAAACCTTAAAAAAAGCCCATTCTATATTTCCGATATCTTTTTAACTCTTTTCCCTTCGATTCTGTCTCTACTTTCTTCTTGTTCACACTCTTCAATTCCATCTTCGCTTCACTCCTACTGTTGCTTGACTTAAGTTCGTTTGTACAACACTGATCTTTCCGTTTCGATTCTCTCGTATATGTTGTGACCAATAATCTTTGAGTACTTGCGTGCCGCTGCGATGAACATGAACGACATGTCTCGAGTGCTATCTGGGAGTTTTGCCGTTCTTCCACTTGGACGTTTCTAAGGCGGATTTGCCGATGTCTTCCGTGGCTAGATTCTGTGACATTAAACTCTGTCATTCAATATTCCACAAGCTGGGTGTGTTCGTACCGGCCGAGTCGGAGTCTGGACTGACAAATTGGCCAAAGAGTCCGACGACACCGTTGGGCCAGTCCATAACGGCGGGCTCCATAGCAATATGCCTCATGTCATGGACGGAGTATGGGAGGCGACGTGCAGGTTTGTCGACTTGACAGCCCTGCATGTAAATATAGTCAAGAGCAGACTCCGTATAGAGTACGACGCCCAACGGCCACGAGAATGCCACTCTGGCGTGGCGATATTTAACGGATTTGTGGTGTCATTGCAGCGTGCTGGTGCCAATAATCTGCTTCGATCTCATATCTGAAATTTGCCGGCGCCGTTCTGGACTCCGTACTCCGTATACCATCGTACATAATTTACAAAGTGGCTGCTCCTGCTCATTTCCCGAGGTGCTACGCTAAGCGCGGCTACCTATTTATACTTGAATTTAATTTACATCTAAATATACGCTCATGAGCCAGCGCGCATCCCAGCAGCGCGGGTGTCCGCTGTCATGCCCTGTCACTTTGCCATGATCCCAGCGCCTCTCGCGCTGCCGGGCATTGTCCGATCAGCGGGCTTTCACTTTTGTCTTGGGCAGCAAAGTTCTTCTTGCTTGTGACGGTGGAGCTTGTAAGCCGGAGCTTGAGCTCGAGCTCTGTGGGCCGGCTGTTCAGTAAATATACAATCTTGAACTCTGTCATTTCGTTGCATGTAATAATCTGCGTGCTGCCGAGCTGGACTGGATCTGGAAGGACACCTCCCGGGGAAGCAGGCCGGGTGGGTGTACTCCGTAGCTGGGCTGGGCAGGAACTTGACGGTGAAAAACTTGACGGTGAAAAACTTGACCGCCATTGGCATGGCCGGACAAGTTTTCACGGCCAAGGCCGAGGCAGACATTTTACCAGGGCCGGGCCTCACCGCCGACAATCTTAATCGAACGGTTTTTTGTTATTTTGTGTGGATAGAGCCCATGGAAAAAGTCGGTGCAACGGCCATCGAGCGGCCACCGAGAGTCGAGTCAAACACCGTGGTTGGGGTGCCCATGTGCCGGCGGTATGAGTGTCTCATAGGCAAAAGTCTCGGGCTGTTGGAAGCAGCCATGTCTGATATCTGATGAGGCCAGGTGTGTACAGAGTACGATACAAGACGCAGAGTAAGCAAGTTTAGACTCATCTAGACACTGGGTAGACTGGTCTCCCAGTCCGGCCGTTTGATACGGCAGGTTCACCGCCAGCTCCGAGAGGCGAGTGTAAATGTACGGAGCATGTCTGATCGCTACGGGCAGTTGACTTGTCGCCGAGTACGGATACCTCGCGAGACTGAATGGCACTGGACTCGTGAACCAAGGCTGCCAGCTGCCATGACGGGCCAGCCCGGAGGTAACAGACTGTCGCGGAAGAGCGGAAGGTCCGTGGCCTTTCCTCCGGGCACGGTTTTACCCATGGATTTTTTTTTTCTCGTTCAATTTTTTTCTCGTTCAACGTCACGACGTCAGCCCTCGGCCCTGGCACACCGCCATTCTCACCAACATCAGACGGTGTCGCGTTCGCGTCTGTTCAGATGCCAGGGGCCATGGTGGTGTGAAGTGCAGGGTGTTGGCCGTCCAGCTGGGACTGGGACTATAAAGTCCAGCTCCAGCGCAGACCGTTCACCGCCCACGACTCGGCGTTCGGAGGTGAGCCGTAACGTGCGCGCTGGCGAATCAGGGCTCGCAGCGCGCACTGGCCAAACGACGACACTGGCCAAACGGGTTCTGTGCCACACACCACGATGGCGAGGCTCGTAATCGCCTCGAGACTTGGCTGGAGTTGGACCGGCTGGAGTTGGAGAGCGAGTCAATGAGGACCGGATGCATGCACAGAGGCACGGGCGTTTGGCATCAGCTTCAGCCGCGCGTCGATAGCGCGTGCCGGCTCCTGATCCTAAAATAACAAGCGGTGTGCCACGTGTGCGAGGGTGCCGCCGCTCGCCGGCCACGAGACAGAGTCTTGCGCGGAGCAGGGAGCAGGGCCCAAACAAGCTTGGCCTGGCCTAGTCTGGGTGGCCTGGTCTGGGTGGCGCGAGGCGACGGCGTGTCGCACGGCATGAGTTGGATCTGGAAGCGTGCAGCGTATCCTGGGACGGACGTGAGAGCAGAGACCTTGTGTGACGGGCTCTCGAGGCCAACAGCCAACCAGACGCGGGCGCTCAAAGACAGACCGCCGCTGGCGTTCTCTGGTGTCGACGCCGAGTCCTAGACCTGTCTCGCCTCGCCGTCGTCTGGCTGTCCGTGCCCGCGTGCCCGCGTGCGTCGGATGCGTCTGGTGCGTCTGCGTCTGGTGCGTCTGCGTCTGGTGCGTCTGACGCGTCTGACGTGATGCCCGGGCGTCTTCAGCCCGTGGCCCACACCTGCAGCCTGCAGCCTGCCTGTTTGACTGCTGACTCGTCCCGTCTACCCGTCTGCGACGAGGGCTGAACATGGCTGGGCAGACTTGCGTCGAGGGCGTGCGTCGTGGTGGCGAAAGGCTGAGATCGAGATGCAGGTACAGACGCTGTGCGACCCAGGCCGCCTCGACTGGCAAATGGAATGGCGACGAGCGAGACGCCACGGCCGTCGTCCGTCGTGGTTGGTCCTGGCAAGAGATCCGAGCAGGCACAGGGTGGCAGAAGGGACAGGGGCGTGGTGGCCACGTGATTGCGTTCAATGCAGCGATGTGCACCCAAAGAGGAAAGCGCAGGTCAGCAGGCTGAGCCATGCCTGCCGTCAGAGCCTGCCGTCAGACGGGAGGCCGATTGTCGATCGTCCGCCTAGATCGATCTCGTCCCGCTCATGGCGTGATGCCGCGTGGGCGCGGCTTCCGCTGCGGGCAATGTGCCGGCCGCTGTCAGCATCACGCCACAGGATGGAAGGTGCATTGGGCTGACGGAAAACCTGGATCCGGAGACCAGGAAAGAGCGAAAGCCTGGATCCGGATACAAGGAAAGAGCGAAAGACTGAATCCGGATACAAAGAGGAAAGAGCGACCCGGCACAGGGAGGCGCGTCCCGGCACGGGAGATCGTGCCTGCCGTTTATGCCCGGGAAAGCCAGGCTTGCCTTGAAGAGCCAGAGGCTTTTGGAGCCCCTGAAGGCCCGTCCAAGCCAAATGTCTTTACAAAAGCCACAAGTCTACCAACCGTCCCTAGACAACAACCACCAGAGTTAGCACGACGACAATTCGACAGCCGCTTCTGCGCCTTCTGCAGACCGACCGCAACAGAACCGGTCTGCGTGTTTCTGCACAAACAGCTCAAATGCAGCTTCAAGCGTCGTTTACATGGTCGGCCACATCAGCACCTTTTGGGTGGCTGTGAGTGAACCTCGCCGATGGAGACGGTCCAGGTCGGACTACGACGGCCGGGCTGGGCCTTCTGCGTGTCATACTGACGAGGCCGGCTTGCGAGCGCGGCGTCTGCTTGTCTGGTGCGTCCATTCTCGCCTCGCCAGCTGCTGTGTTGGGTGTTGCCAGGTCTTTACAAGCTCAGTCGACTGCAGTCATCAAGTGTCAACCCGACTGTTCAATCTTGCTCGCCATGATGTCCGTCACATCCACGTGCCTTGCCGCTGCAGCCGCTAGTGCACAGCGCCGACCGACCTGAGCCCGCCGTTATCGCTATCGGCCACTACCAATTGTCGGTGCTCCACCTCTCCGCACGCCCAGCGCGACCAACGCGCCGAGCCTGTCGCCATCGCGTCGGATCTGGCGTGCTTGTCTGCATCGCCCTACTGCACTCGACCGCAACACTACGACAGCCTGCCAGCTTTGCGTGACGCCGGTCAGCCGAGCAGCCTGCCAAGCTTTTCGAGACGACTGCGACCCTCGTCGACGGTGATAGCGATTGAACTGGGACGTGCCAGGGTCTGCCACCACGAATCCGTCTACCGTTGCGTGCCACGAGCCGCACGCCGCAAGCCGCACGCCGCACCAGCGTGTGCCCTGCGGTGTCGCCATTTGTGGCGCTGCTTGCTCGCCGCGTGCATACGATAGCGCCAACCGCGCTCGACCCAAGTCGAATCAGAAGCCGGCCCTGTGCCTTCTGAACACAACATGTAAGTCGCCATACAGTAGTCCGGCGTGGATTGGACACTGGGGATGTGCGGAGTGGGATGGATCGGGCTCTTGGCTTTTTCTTTTATTTTTCTATTCTTTTTATTCCTATTTGTGGTGGCGGCACGGCATATTAACTCTGTCAGACGATGGCGCAACACGGCGACCTCGATCTTCCTCCCCTCTCGCCAACTTCCTGCCCGGCTTCCCAGACACACGGCCACGAGCCCAGCGCGCAACACGAGAACGAGACCTCGACACCGCTGTCGCCGCCACGACCACAACCACGACCACAACGACAACTACAACAGCCACAACAGCCGCGCGACGTGTTTCCATCGGGCGCGGCATCGACACCACACTCGCCGCCGTACTCGCCGCGGCTGCAGCAGTCCATCTCGTCGCCGGGATCATTTGCGGGCCTGTCGGGCCTGGCGGGCGTGTCGTCGGGCATCGGCCTCGGGCACAGCACGTCGTCGGCGCGCGTGCGCGGGCAGTCGACACAGGAGCGGCTCGACGGGATCCTGCAGGCCGCACGGCAGCGCGCAGAGAGCGTCGTCGACCAGTACTCGTCACAAACGAGCACGCTCGCGCGGCACGCGACGGTCCGGATGGAGCCGCTGCTGCGCAACCAGTCGGCGCCGGGGGCGCTGGACGAACACGAGGAGCACGGGGAGCACGAGGAACAGGCTGGGGCCGCGGAAGCCAGCGGGCGCGCGAGCCAGCGCAGCGCGCGACACCTGCACTACGCGGCGACGGCGAGCACGGAGCACTCGGTGCAGGGCTACGGGACGGTATCGCGGCCGACGTCGGTACGGTCACGACGCAAGCACCCGGCAGCAGGCGCGCCCGCCTCGCTCGCCGCACCCGAATCTCCCGAGGAGCCCTGGTGGCGCGCGTGGCTGGCCGGCTTCCAGTCGATTGAGCTCGAGAACAAGGGCAGCGTGGCACGCGACCACCTGGCGCTGGAGCGGACGTTTCTGGCGTGGCTGCGCACGTCGCTGGCGTTTGCATCGATTGGCATTGCCGTGACGCAGCTGTTCCGGCTCAACACGGCGGGCGACACGGGCGGCACGGGCGGCACGGGCGGCACGGGCAGCGACACCGACGTGCAGCGGTCGCGGCTGCGGCACATTGGGCTGCCGCTGGGCACGGCGTTCCTGGGCATCAGCGTGCTCATTTTGTTTCTGGGGTACCACCGCTTCTACCAGAGCCAGCAGTGGATTCTGCGCGGCAAGTTTCCGGCGAGTCGCGGCACGGTGCTGGTGGTGTCGGCGGTGGCACTGGCGCTGATGGTGACGTCGCTGGTGGTGGTGGTGGTGGTGCAGCCGTCGGGCTGAGTGGACGTCGACGCCTGGAAGTTGGTACCTAGCGTTCAGTTTTGAGTTTTGATCATGAATCACGGTCTTGGAAGTTTTGTTTTTGGATTTTTTGGGCAGTGATGTCAGTGCACACGAGTCGCACTTGACCGTGCACGTGTCTTACGGAGTTGTTCCGTCTTGTTCATTGTCTTTCGGCCGATTGTTCACTATTGTTCAATTGTTCTCGACTGCTTCATTGTGTGGACAGGACAGGCACCAGACGAGCGACGATGAAACCGCGACGCCCCGTGCAGCGCTGGGCGTTTCACGCGGCGCGTGCACAAACGTTTCGCATAACGTTTCGAGCGGCGATCGGCAGAACGCATAATGGCCCGATAGCCCGACAGAGCAGCGACGACAAGGCATGAGAACGAGTGCACGCGACGCACGCGACGCACGCGAAGTACGAGAATCAAGCCGACGACTGGACGACGGACATTGACAACGACTGGAATCGACCAAGGAGGGACGGGGACGACAATCAAAAGACTGGAAAAGACTGGCCCTCGTGCTTCCACCACTCTGCTGCCGCCCAGCGCACGCGCGCGCGATTCTGCAGCGTCTGTCATTCTGGACGCACAGCCAACCGACACGACGGAAAGTGGACCTTGAGCGCGCGCCAATGAGGTGTTATGGCGCTGTTCGCTACGCTCAACAAAACGAGCCTCCGTGTCCAATGGCGCAGCGTGAAACGGCAGCACCGCCCGCCCCTGTGTCGCACCACTGCGTTTGCAAGCCGAGAGTCGGGCATCGCAGTGGAAGTTGGACATTGTATCGACTTTCTGGACTGGACTTTCTGGACGGGACTTTCTGGACTGGACTTCTCTGGACTGGACTTTCTCTGACTGGACTTTCTGGACTGGACTTTCTGGACTGGACTTTCTGGACTGGACTTTCTGGACTGGACTTTCTGGACTGGACTTTCTCTGGACTCTACTTTGAGGCAGTGACTGCCTCTCATTGTCATTCCTGGGCAGCACTACACACTCAACGTCGACACTGGACCAGTGCTCAGCTCGTGCATCGGCCGTGTTCGCTTGGCAGGAGCCGGCGTGCCTTTGTTTCCGAATTTGCTGCCGACCCTGGTCGCACAGTCGGTGCAGTCGAGCACCACCACTGGCTGCCGTGTTCATCGTGGCAGTGGATTCTTTCCTGGCTTTCTTCTTTTCTTTGGTCGTGCTTGGTCGTGCTTGGTCGTGCCGTGTTCACAACGTGGCCGCCTTTGTCACTGTCTCTGTCTGTTTGTCCGCACATCGTTTCGACCCGGCAGATGCACTTGCTCTTGCCTGGTCATGAATCACTGCCTCGCCTTTCTATTTTTATCTTTTAACCTGCCTCTGCCCTGTTCACACGTCTGCCTGCTGGCCCGGCCCGTTTGACGACCACTGCCCATCGCCAGCTGCTTCGCCTGTTCCTCGTCTCGTTTCCTTCCTCACGCGTTCGACTTTTACCATCATCACCGTCGCCATCACCATCACCATCGTCATCGTCAAAACTTCACCATCGCCATCATCGCCGCCATCGCCACCGCCACTGCCATACTCAACAACTCCACCATCGCTTAACAACTCCACCATCACACCCCACGCCATGAAAACTGCGCGCGCGGCCTGGCTGCTCCTGGCCGGCCTGCCGTCGTCGGCGGCGTTTGCCATTCCGCTGGCCGACACCTCGCTCTTTCTGCTGTTTGACCGCGCCGCGTCGTCTGCGTCGTCTGCGTCGTCTGCGTCTGCGATGTGCCTCGCCGACTTTGCACCGTGCACCAACGCGGCGTTCCCCGACAACTTTTGCTGCCCCGCAGGCACCTTTTGCAACGCACTCGCCGGCAACACGACGGTGCTGTGCTGCCCGGCCGGCAGAAGCTGCGCGGTGCTGGACCCCATTAGCTGCGACGTCACGAAACAGGACGCGTCGCAGCACCCCGACTCGCAGCTCAAGACGACGGCGCTGCACGCGGCGCTGCCAAAGTGCGGCGACGCATGCTGTCCGTTTGGGTACGCGTGCAGCGGCGGCGGGCGCTGCGTCATCAACGCCAACCAGAACGCTGCGCCGCTGCAGACGGCCGTGACGTCGGCAGCAAAAGCAACAATAACAGCGACGACAAAAGCAGCCTCGGCGTCGACAATTGCCGACGGCACGACGCCAACGGGCTCGCTCGCCGGCGCACCCCTGTCGATGCAGTCTTCGGCCAGTCCGACGCCGACCGGGACGGCCAACACGGACGCCAGCGGCAGCGACACGAGCACCGACGGCCACGCGGGCGCGGACAACACGGTGGCCGTCGCGCCCATTGTCGGTGGCGTCCTCGGCGGGCTCGCCGGTCTTTTTGGAATCGGTTTCGTCGTGTGGTTTGTGCTGGCGCGCCGGCGACAGGCGCGGCCGTCCAGCCCGTTTTCGTTTACCGAAAAGAGCCGCTCGTCGTCGTCGTACGGGCACCACATGCAGCACCCCGTCGCCATTAGCGCGCCACAGCCGCAGGGCGACACTGCGGCGTTCCGAACCGACTTTATCCGCAAGGCGCCGTCCGTGTCGTCGCAGCCGTACGACGACTTTGGCTCGGTCTACGGCGGCGTCCGGAGCAACCACGCGCCGAGCATCACGACGCCCATCAGCACAACACCGCTCGGCGCCGGCCTCGGCCTCGGCTTCGGCCCGGACGGAAACTTGCCGTCGCCGACACCACCGCCGCTGCGCACCAACCGCAGGCGCGCCGACTCGCAGGAGATTAACGTCGGCGCAGACCCGAGCCTCGTGTGGGGTGGCGGCGGCAGCTACAGCGTCAGTCCGGCAAGCACCACTGCACCAGGCGCGTCGCAGGGCCTGGCGCCTCCATCTGCCCGAGACGACCGGCCCGTCACGTCGTTTACCACCTTTCTCGCCAGCTACGACTCGAGGTAGCCTCTCTCTCTCTCCTTTCTTGCGTCTCCTAGCGTCTCTTCTCTTCGCCTTTACCCTACTGTCCTAATACCTGTACATGCTCTTCTTTTCTCGTCATTCACCTGTCCATTTTTTGCCAGCACGTCAGCACGATATACCCACCTCCGGTCGACCGGCGTTCATTCTTTACGTCTTTCAGTAATCCGTTCTTTTAGTCTTTTCAGTAATCCAACTACCAGTCAAAATATGCATAAATCCGAGATAATCCGAGACAAAATAGCATCTCTGGCTAGATGGCGAGAGCCGAGAATATACACGCAGCCTGTCACTGCTTCTTCTTGCTCTCCTTGGCGTCCTTGGGCGCGTCGGCAGCGGCGGCGGCAGAGGCAGCAGCAGCAGCGGCGGCCTTGTCCTGCTCGGCGTAGTCGGCGGCCTCGCGCGTCTCGGCGTACCACTGCCCCGCCTGCAGGATGAGCACGCCGACGAGCACGAGCGCGAGGATCGTGTTGGACGCGGCGAGCACCTTGAGCGAGTCCTCGCGGCCGAGAATGGTCTCAGCGTTGGGGTCATTGAGCAGGGCCTGCGCCTGCATCTCGGCCAGGTCGTCCCAGATATCGGCGCTGACGGTGCGCAGGCCCTGCACGATGTTGGCAATGTAGACGCCGACGCCGATGAGGTAGAGCACCAGCGAGGCGCCGTCAAAGAGCACGTTGGCCTCGGACGGGCGGAACAGCTTGACAAAGAAGCCGATGAAGCCGACGCTAATGACAATCGACAGGATACGCGCAATGAGCGGCGGCGACTGGTGGATGAATTTGAGGTGCGTCTCGAGCTGGTCGTAGTACGCGGCCGGCGTCGGCTCCGACGTCCAGAGCAGCGGGAAGTCGTACGGGAACGACGCAAACAGGATGCCGAGGAAGAAGCAGACGGCTGCCGTCAGTAGATTAGCAGAGTTCAGAGTGCACGCAGGCGGCGGGCCGACGGAACGTACGGCCAATGATCATGAATGTCGAAAACGAGCCGGAGCCGCGGTAGTCCTTGGACCGCGTGGTCTTGGACCAGTCGATCCACTGCGTGGCCATGGTGCGATGGAATCGGGGTCGAGATCGAGAGTCGAGGGGATTCGAGGGGCGTCAGGCCGGTGGTGGTGCGAAAGGAGGCAAGCGTCGAGATGAGCCAGGCGAAGAGCAGACGAGACGCAGAAGACTCGAGCTTATCTATGGGAGCTCGGGTGGGGCATGACGATTACGTTGCGGGGGTGCGATTGGCTACTGGCTTTACTGGCGATGTGTACGGAGTAGTTCGTACAGTTCTTACAGTTCATTTTTACGTGCAAGCTTGACACCGACGCTTATCTGGGCCAGTGCGGACAGGCCGAGAGGATGCTGCGCTGCCGCCGAGACAATCGACAACCGTAGGCTTGTGATTTTGTTCTAGAAGCGGCGGAGCACTCCTGATCCGTCAAATGTGCCCAGCCGGAACGGTCACCGAGCCCCGTGGTTCTTAGGTATAGCAAAATATATTAGTCAGCGCTGACGTAAGGCAAGTAAGTGGTATAATACAGTGGCGAGGCCAGCGAAGAAAGGAGCAAAAATGAAAACAAAAACAAAAACATAAAAATACATGTTGTACACTACTGCGCGGTGCTCTTGCCGAGCGTGAGCTGCCCCAGGCTCAGCGTGCGCGACGCCTTGCGCGGCTTGGTGTACCCGGCCGGCGCGTTGGGGTCCTCGTTTTCGTCGTTGACGCCGAGTCCGACACCGAGTCCGACACCGAGGCCGACACCTTCGCTGGCCTCGTAAAAAGATTCGCTCGGCGACGCTGGCGACATGCTCGCGTACGTCTGCAGGAACCCCTTGGGCGTGATACCGCCCGACGACGGCGGCGGCGGCGAGAAGGAGTGCCCGAGCGCCTTGGCCGTCTGGATCACGCTGTCGGCCTTAAGCTGTGCGGCCGCCATTGACGCCGCCATCGACGCCGAGCTGGCCGTGCGTCGTGGCGTGCTGGCGTGCTGGCCCGATGCCGACACTGACGCCGACGCCGACGCCGAGGCCGATGTTGGCGAGGCCTGTGCCGAGTTTGACACGGACGCTGCACGCGCCGACCGTGACGCTGCCGCTGCTGCCGCCGGGTCACGCAGCATCGCGTACATGGTCGTCGACAGCGCGTTGACGCGGTCGTTGAGCTTCTTGACCTGCGTCTCGAGCGTCTGCCGCACCGCGCGCTCCGTCTCCAGCTGCGCCAGCAGGCTCGCCGCGTGCAGCGACGCCGCGCTCTCCTGGTGCCGCAGCATCTGCGAGTGGAAGTGCGTGTGCGCGTGCGTGTTGGCGTTGGCGTGCTCGCCCGAAAACTGTCCCGAAAACTGCCCCGAAAACTGCCCCGAAAATGGCTGCATCGCCTGCGACGACGGCGGCAGCGACCCGCCCACAAACGTCTGTGCGTCGCCAAACGACCCGTGCGACTGCGCGTCGTCGTCGTGGGACTCGCCGTCCGGCTGGTGCGTGTAGTGCAAGGGTGCCACGGGTGCCACAGACGCCACAGGTGCCACGGGGGCCACGGGCGCCACGGGTGCCACGTGCGGCTGGTAGATGGCCGGAACCGGCGGCACGGCCGGGCGGTCGCTCTCGAGCGCCGACATTGCCGACAGGGCAGTCACGGGCGCCGGTTTAAGCACGGGCACTGCGTAGCACAGCTGGTCGACGACGTGCTCCATCCGGTACATGCGCGTCTCCAGCCCGCCCAGTCGTGCGTCCGTGTCGGCCGCCTTGTCGGCGTCGGCGCGCTTGGGGGAGGGGTCCGTGGTCGCCTTGGGGAACGGAAACTCGAGCGATGCCTGCTTGGATAGCGGTTGTGGTTCTTGGTCTTGTTCTTGGTCTTGCTCTTGGACCGGCTGGCTCGTCGGCGCCGGACCCGACCCCGTCACCGGCCCCGTCACCGACCCCGGTCCCGGCAGAGGCGACAACATCGACGCCGCCGCCGCACGCCGCAACTCGCCGCGTTCCGTGTCCGTCGTCGTCGCCGACGACCGCTGCTGCATGTGCGCGATGCGCTGGATCTTGCTGTGCGTCAGGTGTGACAGGCTGTTGCGTGCAAACGCCTGTGTGTCGTGAATGTCTTCGTAGTCGCGCTCCAGGTCCTCGTCCTCGTCGCCTTCGCCCCCCTCGCCTTCGCCCCCCTCACCCTCGTCAAAGGTCGTCGACTGTGGTGAGAGGAACCCGTGGTCGTAGCTCGCACGCCAGTACCGGATCTCGTCGCTGCGCCGCCGCAAGTCCGCTCCCGCCAGGTCCGCCAGCCCCGACAACGACCGCGACCGCCGTCGCTGCGCCATCGTCTCGCCCGTCAGCGCCGTGCCAATCGTCGACCGGTGCACCAGCACGTCCGCGTCCGACGTAATGGCGCGCCCAATCTCGCTCGGGTCGGCGTCGACGTCCACGTCCATCGCAGCCTCGTCCACGCCCGTCAACCGTGCAATCGCGTCGGCGTTGGCATTCGTCGGTGTCTGTGTCTGGCCTTGGGCCTGGCCCTGGGCATGCTGCGACAGCCGGCTCAGCCCGCGCCCGTGTGCACTCGCCGGCCGCGGTGACAGGCCCGTCCACTCCAGCCCGCTTAGGACCTCGGCGCTCTTGTTGAACCGCCGCCGGTCGCGCGCGCCCGGGCCCGTGTACACCAGGGGCTGCATCGGTACCGGCTTCGGGGGGGGCGGGTACAGCGAGTGCCGCGGCGTCGTCATCGACATTGTCGTCGACGTCGTCGTCGCCGCGCGCCGCCGGCCCGTGCTCGCGCCGTCACTGCCCACCCCGCTCAGGTGGCTCAGCGTGCTCATGTTGCTCAGGTTCGTGAGGGCCGCCCTCTCGTTCTTGTCGGTCCGCTCAGGCCGGTCGCTCTTGTCGATCCGCTCGGCGCTGCCTGCGCGCTCCGTCCGCTCCATGGCCACCGAGTTGCGCGCACTATCAATCGCCGCCAGATCGTCCGCGCCCACCGAGTGCGACCGCAGCGCCCGGTCAAACTCGGACACCGGCATCGACGCCGTCCGCTTCGCATCCAGCCCCAGCGACCGCGGCGCCCGCCCCAGCGTCATGGACATGCCCAGGATCGTCGGGTCCGACCGCACGCTACGGTGGTTCGCCGCCGTGGCCGCCGCCGTCGCCGTCGCCGCCGTCGCCGTCTCCTTTTGCTGCTCGCTGTACTCGTACTCGCGCTCGTACTCGCGCTTCGACTCGCGCTCCGACTCGCGCACCAGGGCCGCCGCCCCGCTCGCATAGTAGTCGTCCTCAATCGTCGGCAGCAGCGCGCTGTCCGTCTTCTTGCGGCTGCCCCGCCCAAACAGCTTGCTGATGGCGCCCCGCAGCGACCCCTTCTTGCGGTGCGTCCGCGGGTTCACATTCGACTGCGGGCTGCTGCGGTTCGGGCTATTGCTCGCTGACGTCGTCGTCGTGTTCGCCGTGTGCGCCGTCGCCTCGCCGCTCGTCCCGCTCGCCGTCGAGTACCGCAGCGTGCTCGTCGGGTTCGTCAGGTGCCGCTGGTGGCTGCCGGGGGGGTGGCTCGTCGTCTGCTGGTTCGTCGTCTGATGGTTCGCCGTCGGCTGGTTCGTCGTCTGCTGGTTCGCCGTCTGCTGGTTCGGCTGGTTCGGCTGCTTCTGTGACTGCTGCTGCTGCTGCTGCGGGTCGTCGACTGTCTGCACCCGCCGGTGGCCCACCAGCTTGTACGAGTGCGTCGCCGCCGCCGGCGACGTCGACACCACCGGCATCAGCGTCCACGCAATCGCCTTGGGCTGGCTGCTCGCCGGCTTGCTCTTGCCTTTGCTCAACGCCTCGTCGCCCTTGTCCGTCCCGACCAGCAGCTCGCTCACCAGCGCCGCGTCGTCTTCGTGGTCCGCATCGTACGCCTCGCTGTCCTTGACGTCCGCGCCATTCTCCGCGCCATTCTCCGTGTTCTCCGTGCCGTCGGGGCCCATGTCCATGCCGCTCAGCCGGTCCATGTCCATGCTGTCCTTGCTCGCCTTGCTCGCCTCCTGGACACCGCCCGCCCGGCTGTCGTCGGCGTCGTGGAACGCGTCGTCAGGCTCGCCTCTGTGCGACTCTGTCGCCGTGTGTGACGCGTCCGACACGTCCGACACGTCCGACACCGCCACGCCCTGCCCGCGGGGATGTGCCGTCGCAAAGGGCACGCTGTACGAGCCGTGTGCCTGCACGGGCGTCGGCACCTCCTCGTCGTGCTGAGAGTACTCGCTGACATTGTCGTTGGCCACCGCCGAGTGCGCGTGCGGTTCCGGCGACACGGCTGGTGACGCCAGCGGTGACGCCACTGGTGACGTCAGTGGTGACACCAGGGGGGGCGTGACCTGCGACGTGACCTGCGACGTGACCTGCGACGTGCCCTGCGACGTGACCTGCGACGTGCCCTGCGACGTGACGGGCGACGCCACCGGTGACGCCACCGGTGTCGGGATCGGCGGCAGTGCCGTCGTCGGCGGTGGCGCGGGCGGGTAGCTATGTGGTGGTGGCGCCAGGGGGTCGGGGAACGGAATCGGCGCCGAGATGCGGCCGCGAATGGACGTCCGGTTGCTGGCCTTGGGCGACTCGGCCGAGGGCGCAGACGCCGCCGACTTGAAGAACGTCGCTCGTTTCATTGTGTCGTGGCCGTTTGCTCATGTGTTTCGTCAAGCTGTGCGTTGGCACTCGTCCGCAGTTGTCGCTCGTGTCCTGCGTGAAGTAGCCGAAAGCGAGAAAAGAAAAGACGCCCTCGATCAGTCCGCGTGGCCCGACATCCAGGAATGGCAGCTGTCGAGCAGTATCCACGATACGATGGAAGCGGTGGAACGACGCGAAGATGTGGTGAATGTGTTGAGGCCAGCAGTGAATGGCATCAACGACAAGCAAAAGAACAATCAGGCGCTTGCAAAAGGTATCGAGTATCGAAAGCGAGTGTGGCGAAAGGAACAAGTGTGCGAAACGAAGAAAGACAAAAGAAAAGTAAAAGGCGAAACAAAACAAGAGGCACGATTCAAACGCACGATACGCTCGGACGGGAGCGAGCGTTTTGGAGAAACGACAAGAAAGCTCGACAAGGGGAAAGGAGAGAGATCGCGCGGCCGATGAGGTGAGGGGAGCTGTCGCGAGTTATGTTGCGCGCGCCGCTACGGAGTAGCCAGACAGACGCAGAGCAAAGCCAGGCGCAGTAGCACGGAATATTGCTAGAACGAGATAAAACAGAAAGCAGAAAAAAAGGAAAAAGACGAGGGAAAAGGAAAAGGAAAAACGACAGGCGCAAAAACACAAGCCGGCGGGTGGGACTCGGTATGCAATGGACGACGGCGGCCAAGAGCAACATTGACCAGACATTCCGGGCTCTGGATCACATATCGAGTGCAAAAACAGCCCCGTATCGGTCCGTGTTTGGCGTTTGACGTTTTGGTTTGAGCGTTCTCGCCCACTTTCTCACTTTCTCACTCTCTATTTTTTCGTCTTCTCGTCTTCGTCTCTCTTTCATTTCTTGCAGTGTTCCGTAGTTGTTCCGCGTCGTATTTCCCTTTGCCTTCCGTGCCTCGCCTGGACAAAGGCGAGTCGCATACCGTAAAGCAACGCAGCTTGTCGGTAGTGTCGAGTGGCTTGGAGAGAAATGGCTTTGCGGCCGAGTCGATTTGATTGCTTGATGGATACTGTCCGCCATCCGGATACTTTTGGACTGATAGAGAAGCCAGGGTAAGTAGACAAACGCGCAATGGCCGCGGAACAGAAGGGACAATACGGGTCGATGCAGGTACGGTACGCGTGCCGGCGCTGTGTGAACAATGGCCAACGAGAGGAGGCTAGGCGCAAACAAGAAGCGATATTCCCATGCAACGTGGGCCGGGCCAGGGCAGTGAAGCGTGGCAGCAGGGGCACTGTGGCGCGCCAAATAGCAAAAGCAAAGCGCGCACGCGTGGGAAGCGTGTTTGAACCGAAGCCGGGTGGGTATTGGAGGCCCGTGTGTTGACCGTGTTGTCGTCTTTGCGTGAGTGGGGAGTAACTGAGGAGCCTTTGCGTGAGTGCCCTGTAACTGAGGAAGCGGCAGTCCAGAGAAGAATGCAGGGAGAATGCCGTTGACTTTGTGCTGCAGGACCAGCGGTGTACAGAGTACCACGCACGCGCCGCTGGCCAACGTTGACGACGAGGCCGTGAAACTCGATCTCGTTGTCTGCGACGATGGCCCGTAATCTCTGGCAGGAGAGAAAGTGGAGGACGCCCGATGCAACCAGCGACCAAAGAGGAATAGGGGCACCGAATCGTGTCGTTGCAACTGGAGAATGGTGTGGCAGACAGGGGTCCTGCGCTTGGCCGGGCAGAGGCACGGGCACGATGCCTCAAATACTCCGTACTCTTTTCGACTCGTTTGGGTGATATTGGGAGCCATGGAGGAGCCGATTGTGAGTGTTTCCAGTGATTTCAAATTTTTCGAAATTTTTCGTTTTCGCGTTTGGTCTGCTGTTCGTATCGCTGGAGCGTCTGGCCACGCAGGTCTCGGGCGACGTCCCAGACAGGCAATGAGCGGCAGTCGATGAGGAGCCGGCGGATGCGAATACGCCTTGGATGAATGAGGATGCCCGAGATGGTGTGCCGATGCGCAGTTCTCGTCCTGCGGCCATGCAGGATGCACTCCGTATGCCACCATCTGGCCAAGCCACTGAGAGAAACCATGGCAAATCAGTGAGCCAATGTGCAATGTGAGCAGACACGGTCGCCGTAGCCGCCGCCTCCGAGCACCTCGATGCACTCGATGCACGGGTAGGAGCAGCACGCAAAGATGCCCCTTCACAGGGTTACATCGGTCGACACGGAAAGCCCCAAGCAGCGGCGCCGCTGCACAGTCCCGCTGCAAGTGGAAGGAATTGAACACGAGATAGATCCTGCCAAGAGCTCAGTGTCGAATCGAGAGCGCGGCGGCTCAACCGCGACGGAGTACGGAGTAGACAAACGTGTAATGATATGATGTCCAAATAAGACCCGAGCCCAGCCGTGCCGTGTCGGTCACGGGTCGTTGTTTTGCGTAGTGTCTCAGGCGGCGGTTTCACATGGACTGGAACAGCTGGAGGAGATGTTATACGGAGTACGGCTGGTGTGGATGCTGGAGGGGATGCTGCACGCCATGCCCCAGGCACCGTCTGTCTGTGCTGTGCATTCTTGTTTTTCGCGGTGAGGCGGTGCTGCGGGCTGTGTCTGGCTTCTGTCGGTGGTTTCGAGGCGGCTGTTGTTTGGTTTTTGGGCATCGTGAGACGATGCAGGAGAGAGGGGAAGTGTGAGATGTGGTGGTGGGTGGTGGGCGGTGGGTGGTGGGCGGCGCGGGGGTGGCGACGCGCGTCTGGGCAGGGCAGCTCCTTCTCTTTCCTGGCCGCAGCGCTGACCGCTGCTTCCTCGACTACAGCATTTACGACCTCGCCTTCTGTTTACGACGACGATGCATCGCGCCTTCCAAGCTGCGGATTCGATGCAAAGAAAGCGCGACTGGTGCGACGGGTGGGCCACGCGCTACTGCACGTCGATGCGGGCTCCTGCAGTGGAAATGAGGTGGGTCGTCTGCGAGTTGTCTTTACTCCGTGTAAATTTACTCCGTACATATTTTAGCTGGTGAAAGTGCTTTGGCGACGAGCCGGCTAAATAGTAGTCTAATGGCCGAGACGGCGTTTGAGAACGCTCTTGCCTATACGAGGACGGCACATGTATGCAAGGCAGACTCGTAATTAAATTTAGTTTAAATATAATATGCAAATGGAATGTATTACAGTGAGGAGCCAAGCTGCTAAACCATGCCCTTCGTACGGCCCGTCCACTGTTTTTTGGTCAGCCTCGTACAGTCTTGTGATCCAATTCCAGGCGTTTCGAGACACAGCCGAGCTCGTATGTCAATTCCACACGCCAGTAAAACGTAAACTGTCAGCGACGGGCTGCACTGAGGCGCCAATCGGTCAAAGCACAATGTTTCAGCTTCATGGCTGTACTTATAGCTGGAAGACACTGCTTTGAAACTGAGGATCTCGTAACAAGATTCCGATTCCGTCAAGGACTGCTGTTTTAGTTTGCAATATTTTTTGTTATGCTTGTATGATCGACAGTCGGCTGTGAATACGGAGAGTATATGTCGCAAGTCCATGCGCAGTATCTACGAGAACACCCTCAATTTATGTAAATTTCGGCTCGATCGGTTCGGTTGGCCGCAGCGCCACTGACAGCCCTGTCTTAACACGTGAGCTGAGGCTTGTGAGACATTGAGGTGCATCGTCGTTTCTTTTCAACCACTTTTCAAAAAACGCTACGTCTCGACCAATGACGCCACTATCCTAACTGAACTGTCTATTGCTCGAAAGTAGACAAGACCTCGGCGGCGTCGGGGTAGCGCAGGTCGGCGTGCTCCTCGAGGTAGGCCATCCAGGCACGCAGGAACGGACTGCCACGCTTGACAGTCTCCGAGTCGCCGACGACGGTAAGCGAACGACGGGGCCGTGTCATGGCGACGTTGAGGCGGCGGCGCTCGGCAAGAAACCCGACGTCGCCGGCGTCGTTGCTGCGCACGAGACTGACGACGACGGCCTCCTTCTCGCGCCCCTGGAACCCGTCGACGCTGCCGAGCTCGATGCCGGGAAACTCGGTCTGGGGCAAGTACTGTGCGAGCACGGCGAGCTGTGCATTGTAGGGCGTAATGACGGCCACGTCGGTGCAGCGCACGCCGGCGGCGACGAGCGCGGCGACGTGGCGCCGCACGACCAGTGCCTCCATCGGGTTGCTCTTGCTGTCGCCGAGCAGACTCCTTTTCGACGCCGGCGCCGCGTCCGGGTCGTCGGCGGCCTCGCGAAAGTCGCCGCCCTGCGTGTCGATGAAGACGAGCGGCTCGCGTGTGTCGTCGGTGTCGGCCACGTCGGCCACGTCGGCCACGTCGGCGTCACCGTACGTGAGCTGGCACAAAAGACGCGTGGCGACCGCGTCGGCGGCCTCTAGCCGGCCCTCGTACAGCGTGTCGGACGGGAAACGCATGATGCGCTCGTGCATGCGGTACTGCGTCGTCAGCATGCGCTTAATGGACGCACCGTGCACGTCCAGCAGCCGGTCAAAGAGCGTGTACTCGAGTGATGCAGTCGGTGTAGTGGTGGCCGTTTTGTTCTTGACGGTCGGTGGCAGCTGCAGGTGGTCACCGGCGAGGACGACCTTTTTCGCGTGCAAGAGCGGCACCCAGCACTGCGCCTCGAGCGCCTGGCTGGCCTCGTCGATGACGACGACGTCAAATCCTGTAGAGGCCGATGCAGAGACAGACGGTGGCCGCAGCTGGGACCCGCCGGCGCCGTGCAGCGTGGCGAGCACGACGGCACTGGCACCGACGAGTTCGTGGACGCACCGCCGCTCGCGTTCGCGGTACTCTCGTCGCAGGTCACGCAGGTCGCCGTAAATCTCGCGTCGACGGGCCCGGTCGCGTGGTTTGAGTCGGTTGAGCTCGGCAACGCGTGCATCGAGGTCGGCACGCACGTCCTTGACAATGGCACCGGCCGCCGACGTCTGGGTCAGCACGTCGAGCGAGTGTGCGACGACCGAGGGCAGCAGCCGAGCAGGGTGCCCGAGACGCACGAGCGGCACGCGGTGTGGCGCCAGACGCTCGACCAGGTTGTCGACGGCCATGTTGGACGGGCCGCACACGAGCACGCGCTGTCCGCGTCGAACAAACTGCAGAACCAGTTCGACGAGCGTGTGGGTCTTGCCCGTGCCCGGCGGTCCATGGACCAGAGCGACGTCGCGTGCCGCCAGTGCAAACCGCACCGCGTCTTTTTGTGACTCGTTGAGCAAAGTGTCCACCCACGCCACGTCAACGTCGACGTCGTCAAAGGATGGCGTGCTCAGCCCGAGAAGAACGCGTGCCAGTGGGGTCAGACCGGTCTCGGGCGTGTCCTTGAGCGTACGCATCGTCGCCGCCATGCGTCGGTACGTCACCTCGTCGGCCAACTTTAGCACCCACACGCGGCTGCTGCCCACAAGCCCGTCCAGTCGGTCGTCGCCGTCGTCGCCGTCTTTAAGGTCTTTTTGGCCTTTTTGGTCTTTTTGGCCTTTTTGGTCCCGATCGTCCACGGCCACCTCGAGTGAGGCCCGTCGGATCCGTACGACGACACCGTGCACCCCCCGCTGCTCCAGCTCACGCATCTCGCGCTTCTTGGCACTGCCGCCCGGCTGCTCGGCCACCAGAACCACGTCGCCCGTCCGCAGTCCGTGCTCCGGCAGCCCACCTTCGTCGCTCGAGTTTGGTCCTTTGGCTGTCGTGCCACTCTTGCCCGTCCGGCCCTTGCCCTTGCCCTTGCCCCCCTTGCCCGACTTGCCCGGCTTGTCCTTGGCCGGCTTTTCTGCCGCCCTGTAGTCCGTCGCCGCGTCCACCTCCAGCGTCAGCACCGTGCGTCCGCCCATGCCCGTGCGCTGTCCGCCCACCGCCAGGTTCGTCAGTGCCAGGCCCGCTCTCTGCAGCGCCACAGGCGTGTGCCCGCCCACCGTCTCGGCCGTGTGTGCGACCTCGGCCTGCATCTCCGCCGCCAGCAGAGCCAGCTGCCGCTCGGCAAACGCCGCAATGTCCGTCATCGTGTGTCGTCGTGTGTTGACGCGTCGTGAAGTCCGACGTCCATGGTGGGGTCACGCCTCTCATTTCTCATTGGCGGAGCGCCTTGATGACATAAGATCTCGACATCACATCGCTCTTTCCGAATTGCTTCGAGGAAGGTGGCGTACAGTTACCCCGCCTCGGCCCCTTTCTCTGCCTTTCTCTGCCCTATTCATCTCTCTACTCTTCTGGCATGTCGCTCAACGTCATCGGCCTCATTTCCGGCGGCAAGGATGGCTTCGCCTGCCTGCTGCACTGCCTCGCCCACGGCCACCGCATCGTCGCCCTCGCCAACCTGCACCCACCAGACGCGGCCGACGAAAACAAGGACCAAGACCTCAACAGTTTCATGTACCAGACCGTCGGCCACGAAGTCGTCCCGCTCTACGCCGCGGCCACCGGTCTGCCGCTGCACCGCCGGCCCATCCACGGCGGCGTCGTCCACAGCGGCCGCGACTATGCCGCGTCGCCAGGTACGGACGCTGACGCCGACGACGACGAGACCGAGTCCATGACGGCACTGCTGGCGACCGTCATGGCGGCACACCCCGAGGCCAACGCCGTGTGCGCCGGTGCGCTGCTGTCGACGTACCAGCGCACACGCGTCGAGTCCGTCGCCGTGCGCCTCGGGCTCGTGTCGCTCGCGTACCTGTGGCAGTACCCGCGCCTCGCCAAAGACGGCCGGCCGACCGACTACCTCGCCGACCTCGCCGCCGCCGGCCTCGACGCACGCATCGTCAAGGTCGCCAGCGGCGGGCTCGACGACACCTTGCTCTGGGCCAACGTCGCCGCGCCCGCCGGCCGCGCACGCCTGTCACGCGCCCTCGCTCGACTCGGCCTGCTCGACTCGGCCGGCAGCCTGCTCGGCGAGGGCGGCGAGTACGAGACGCTCGTCGTCAATGGGCCGCGCATGCTTTTTCATGCATCGCTCCACGTCGACGACGCCAGCCGCCGTGTCGTCCACGAAGGTGGCGGCTCGGCGTTTTTGCGCATCGCACATGCCGATGTGGAGGTGGAAAAGAGCCAGGACGACGACGCAAGGGTCATTGGCCAGCCTGATCTCTGGGACGCACGGTTTGCCAGCGTCCTCGCCAGCGTGGCAGTCAAGGCAGTCGAGGCAGTCGAGGCAGTTGACTGCCCCCAGCCGCCACTGGCGCCCACACTGGCACCCACACTGGCGCCCACGGCATCCACACCGCAGATGACGTGGTGCGTGGTCCCTGCTTCGGGCTCAGACGCGTCCATCGCCGACGCGACGCAGTCCATTGTCGACCAGGCCCGCCGCCGCCTGGCCGACACGTTCCCCGGCGCCCACCCGACAGCCTGCATCGCACGCACCCTCGTCGTCCTGCGCTGCATGGCCGACTTTGCCGCCTTCAACGACGTCTACGCATCGCTCTTTGCCGGCGGGCCACCGAATCCCCCGGCACGCGTCACCATGGCCGCCGCCCTGCCCGCCGGCATCGACGTCGTCGTCTACTTTGGCATCGTGCCATCGCTCGACGGCCGACGCGACGGGCTGCACGTCCAGAGCCGCTCCTACTGGGCACCCGCCAACATTGGGCCCTACAGCCAGGCGGTGTCGGTGTCGGTGTCGGCATCGACATCGACCGACGCAGTCCGCGTGACGTCCGTCGCCGGCCAGATTCCTCTCGTGCCCGCGACCATGGACTTTGCGCCCGAACCGTTTCCCTTTCAGGCCGTGCTCGCGCTGCAGCACCTGTGGCGCATCGGCGTCGACGTCGGCGTGCAGTGGTGGAGCAGCGCCGTGGCCTATGTGCCGAGGCAGGCAGCCGGCGACGCAGTGTCGCTGCCGCAAAAGGCGCGCGTCGCAAGCCAGGCCTGGCACAGTGCACACGCATGGACGCCGGGGGCAGAAGACGACGACGACGATGACAAAGGAGACAAAGGAGACGGTCCGGACCTGTGGGACCGCAAGTTTGACGCGCGCTACGCCATGTACGGCACCGGTGCCGACGCCGACGCCGATGCACCGCAGCTGCCCGACTGGGAGATTGTCGGCAAGGCCCAGGCCCAGTGTGGCGTCGTGTTCTTGGCCGAGGTCGGCGAGCTGCCACGTGGTGCCGCCGTCGAGTGGCACGCCCACGCCGGTTTCAGCAGTCTCAAAAAGCAAGGTGGCGGCGGCGGCAACGGCGGTGGCGGCGGCGGCGGAAACGGTGCCGTGCAGACGCGCGCATACACGGGCGCCGCGGGGCAGCACATTGTCGAGACTACGGTCTGGCAAACGGTACGCGACGACGACGACGACGACGACGACGACGACGACGACGACGACGAACTGGAGCGTACCAAGACACGGCTCGTGCACGTCGTCGAGGCGTGGCCGCGGGCAGACACAGGCGTGCACACAAACGTGCACCTATCCGACCTGGCGACGCAGACGGCCGACGTCGTGTACGTCGACACAACTGTCATGACCGTCACGGCTGCCGACCTGGCCGCGCCTATTGTGCCCTGTGGCTCGCTGTGGAGCAGCACCGGCGAGCCGCTCGCCGCCGTCGTCGTGTCCTCAACTAGCAAATAGCGCACCCCACGGTGAGCATTCAGCATTGCAGTTTCACAGACGACGCACGAGCAGATGACGTCTCGACGCATGGTGGGCGCCAAGTATACTGAAAAATTGATGCGTCACAGTGGGTCTGGTCACGTGCACGTGCTGGCTGCCACGATGAATTATGGACCGCTTCACATGCCAGAGGACTTGCCACCAACGTCACGTTTTTCCGATATTCTTTTATCGCGCAGCGGCCGACACATTGCCTGCATCCGCGACGACACGATGGCGACTGCAGCTACCGAGAGGCCGGTCCAGCCGGCGACCGCGGCGACCGCGACGACCGCGACGACGACGGCCACTGCGACGACGACGGCCACCGACTTCGACATGTCGAAACTGACCGACGCCAACACCGACCTGCCCCAGAGCCCGACACCCGACGAGCACAAGCACATCCGCTTCGCGCCGCTGCGTGTGCCGCTGCGCCGGCGCAAGCAGACGTTTGCCGTGATGCTGCACTGCTCGTCGCTCATCATTGCCTTTCCGCTCTTCTTCTTCTGCTGCGCCATGCCGCTCTTCTGGCCGCTCGTCATTGTGTACATGCTCGTCATGGTCTTCTCGACGGCGCACACCAACGGCCGCCTCGCATGGCGCTCCGACCGCTTCCGCCGCCTCGCCCTCTGGCGCTGGTTCGCCGCCTACTTTCCCGCGCGCCTGCACAAGACGACGGAGCTGCCGGCCGACCGCAAGTACATCTTTGGCTACCACCCGCACGGCATCATCTCGCACGGCGCGTGGGCCGCCTTTGGCACCGAAGGTCTCGGCTTCTCGGCCAAGTTCCCGGGCATCACCAACAGCCTGTGCACGCTCGACAGCAACTTCCACATCCCCTTTTACCGCGACTACCTGCTGCTCGCCGGCATGTGCTCCGTCGCGCGCGAGTCGATTGTCAACCTGCTGAGCCGCGGGGGGGCCCGCAACGACGGTGCCGGCCGTGCCGTCACCATTGTCATTGGCGGCGCGCGCGAGTCGCTGCAGGCCTACCCCGGCACCATGCGCCTCGTCCTGCACGGCCGCACCGGCTTCGTCAAGGTCGCCATGACGACCGGCGCCGATCTCGTGCCCGTGCTCGCGTTTGGCGAGGTCGAGCTCTACGACCAGCTCAAGGGCGACGAGCACCCGCTGCTGCACCGCTTCCAGATGCACGTCCTCAAGGCCTACAAGTTTACCCTGCCTTTTATGCGCGGCCGCGGCGTCTTCAACTACGACTACGGGCTCATGCCGTACCGCCACCCCCTCAACATTGTCGTCGGCCGGCCCATCCGCGTCACCAAGTCCGACACCCTCGATCCCGTCGAGATTGACCGCCTGCACGGCCTCTACTGCGCCGAGCTGCAGCGCCTGTGGGACACGTACAAGGATGACTACCTGCCCGACCGGAAAGAGGAGATGCAGATTCTCCCGTGATTTTTTCTTTTATTTTCTTTTTTCTTATATTTTCTGTTTTTTTTTTTCTTATTTTTTCTGTTTTTTCCTTGTTTTTTCCTTTGTACCTGGCGATCTCTTGTATTTTGGTAAATGATTTTGGTAAAAAAAATCTGGCAAATCTGGGCACATGTCGGTTGGTTCATAATAGACGGTCTAATAACATGTCATTCACGCATTAAACGAGCACCATGTCGAGACGCTTGAAACGAAAAGGCTGCCTCACAATGTTGACACGTCTCTCGGCGAGGATACTGTCTAAAAACTATTGACAGCACGTCGGCTCGTCTTAGATTCTGCCCACATCGTGTCTCGGCCTTCAGGCCTGCCCGTTATGCTCGCCTCGTCACATTTCCTTGTTCCTGCTTCTTGTTCCGCTCGGTCTCTCCAGGTCTGCGCTGTCTGGCCCTGCGGCGCTCTGTCTCTCTGTCTCTCTGTCTCTCTGTCTCTCTGTCTCTCTGTCTCTCTGTCTCTCTGTCTCTCTGTCTCTCTGTCTCTCTGTCTCTCTGTCTCTCTGTCTCTCTGTCTCTCTGTCTCTCTGTCTCTCTGTCTCTCTGTCTCTCTGTCTCTCTGTCTCTCTATCCCTCTTGTGTCTCTTGTCTCTCATTGTCTCTCATTGTTTCTCTCTGTTTCTCTTTGTTTCCAACTTTGTTTCTCTCTTCATTTTTTTCTCTTTTTTTCTCTTTTTTTTCTCTGTTTTTATCGACTGCGTGCTTATTTATAGATTTGTGCAACGCCACGCCTGCCTCTGCCCTTGCATGGCCTTGGTCTCGCATACTCGCGCTGCACAGGCTTGTCGAGAGACCAAGACAAGGTAGTCAATCGATGCTTCCTGCGTTCAGTTCAGCTGCTGTCGTGCAGGTAGCCCGTGCACCGCGCACGCCGAATACTCGAGTACTCCGTCTGGCCTCGTATTCTTGTTTACTACTCTTCGTCGCATGAAAGAAAAGGCCGTTGGCAACGCCACATCCTGTCACAGCCATGTTCAGCACAAGATACTCCGTAGAGGCCACTCGCCGCTGTCCCGAGGGCTGTCTGCAGCTCAGCCGTTGCATGTCTCGCCGCCATTGGCACTGCTCGTTTGCCTCTCGTTTGGGCTGATCAAATCTCTCCATTTCATCCATTGTTTGCGCGCTTTCAGCTCAACGCGCTTTCAGCTCAACGACGCCCACACGCGTCATGTAAATTTATGAATATTATTTACCGCTGGCGTCCCGGCTCGCCCGAGCCATATTCGTATTCAAGTAGAGATAGGCACCTCGTCACTTACTGCGCGTCGCCTTGATAGCGCTGAAAGACACGGACGCTTTGGAAAGGCTCGCAGCTGCAGCCTGCGCGCGCTTCTGGCAGGATCGAGCGCGGGCTTGGCCAAGAAGGCTCAATACGAAAACGGCAGTTGCAGTCTGGCCGTCGCGGTCAGCCCCGTGTGGCTGCTCATTCTGCTCCCACACTGGCACAGTTTGCCTCGTCGCTCGACGAGAGCCACCTTGTGTCGCCGTGTCCGTGCCTCTGTGCCTCTGTGCTGTGCCTCTGTGCCTCTGTGCCTCTGTGGTGCGTGCGTGCGTGTGGCGTGTGCCTGTTCTGGTTGCCTTAAATCTCTGCATTTTCGCTGCCTGTTTCCTGAGGATCCGCTACTGCCTTTTCTCCGCCGGACTCGATTCGCTCTTGCTCGTTGCGTGCCGTTCTTGCTGTGAATGACGCCGAGTACAGACTGGTACAGCCTCATTCGTGCATACGCCCGTCGCGCTTTCCGCCTCCTTGTCATCACTGGCAGCTTCTCTCTCCTCTCTTTCGGCCACATCTTGGCAGGTCCAATCTTTCTGGTCCAATCTGATTCACCTCACGTCGCTCTTTCCGTCCTCTGCATCTGTGGACTCTTTTGCTTTCGCCGCAACGCTCCTTCCGGCTCTGCATCCCTGGTTCCGCGCCCTGACTTGCCTTTTGCGCCTTCGCCGCGGCGCGCCATTACCTAATCCTGGCCCGTGTAAATATAGGCCCACCACCCCCTGTTTCTCCTCGCTCGTCCCCTGTGTCTGCCTCCCACGCGCCGTTACAGCGGCTATTCTTAGCACACGCCCAAACTAGAACCAACCAAAACACCCAAAGCAACCAAAACACTGCCAAAAACAGTGGAAACGCGCTACCTGAGCGCCATTCTTTGTCAATCCCCAGACCTTTTTCTCGCACTCCTGTTCCTGATTCTCAGGTCGCTCTGCTACTCTGCTACTACACTGCTACTACAGCTCTCGCCACTCCTCAGCCACACATCCACGTCGTATCCTCGACACGTCCAGCTGCCACCGACCAGGACCTCGACTGAACCCCAAGGCTTGCACTCCATCTTGCAGACGCCGTGCATCTTTTATTGCTTTCGCGCACACAGTATTGCCTTGTCTGACACTCGTTTTCTACGCCCCTTTTCCAGTCGTGCACAAACTCGCCACGCCTGTTCATCCGCTCGCCTCGTCTTCAATGACGCCGGTCCTTGCTTGCCACTGGGCGTGAAGCTGCGCGCGCGTGCTCTGTCTTGTCTTTCAACAAAACCCATCGGGCCTGTCGAGCGCATAGAGCCGACACTCCAAAAACAAACGCGACGACCACGGCGACTCGACCCAGAGCTCTGGCAAGGCGCCTTGTGATTGAGAGCGTCAAGCCCAATGGAAAGCTAGCCAGTTTCCTTGCTTGCGCTAACCGAATCGCTTCACCATCCACATCACCCCGGCGAGGGCTATCCTCCCCGCCGACCGTGCGCGCTTGCGCTTCGCTGTCCAACCTCGACCCCATCCCCAAGTCTCGATTCTTGCCGGGCACCTCCACGCAACACACAACCGCATCATGGCCGACCCATTGGAACGGGGGTCTGACCCGGCCTCCGACGCTGAGCAGGCCACCTACAGTCACGGGCCCGTTTCGACAGCCTTGGCCGCGACAGCCGCCGACGACGCCGACGATGCACACAACGCCGACCTGTTTCCACACACCGCCGGGCACCGGCGAGCAGTATCAGACGCTACGGTCGCCATTGCTGCGGCGGCTGCAGCCGCGGCCGCCGCAGCCTTTGAGGCGGGCGCAACACAGACGGAGGCGGCCACTTCGGCTCCGGCAGACGCGTCGTCGACGCCTACGCTCGACGCGCCAACCACACACACGGCACACGACGCCTCGCGCCCGGCCAAGCGGCCACGATCGCCCTCGGCGCCCCACGCACCAATAGCGGCAAGCGACCCCGGCTCTGACGACGCGTCCATGGCCGACGAAACCGACGACGGTGCCATGTCGCCGCGCAAGATTGTACGGCTGGCCAGCGGCAACCGCTTCGGTGACCACGATGACCACGATGACCAGACGGGCTACGCCAGCGCGTCAGCCGAGCCCACCTCGTCGCTGGTTGCCGAGGCCGCCGCAGCTGTCGAGGCCGCCACCAACGCCGCCAATGCCGCCAATGCCGCCAATGCGGCACACACGGCCGCCGCCGTCGCTGCCGCTGTGGCTGCGGTCGAGGCAGTCTCGTCGTCGGCTGCGGCCACGTCGCTCACCGCCACGGCACCACGAAAAAGTGAGGGCACGGGCACGCACAGCCCAGCCGCGTCGTCTTCGGCCATGGACCTGGACCCGGCCGCCGTGCGTGAAATCCACGACCAGCAGCAGCAGCAACAGCACAACTCCGCGCCCGGCGTGCACCTCCAACCGCCGCACCCGCCCATGCCAGAGCTGACGCCCAAATCGCCGTCGTCGACCAAGCGCCACAAGTGTCCGTACTGCGAGACCGAGTTTACGCGCCACCACAACCTCAAGAGCCACATGCTCACCCACAGCCAAGAGAAGCCGTACGTCTGCGAGAGCCAGGGCTGCGGCATGCGCTTCCGCCGTCTGCACGACCTGAAACGGCACAGCAAGCTGCACACGGGCGACAAGCCGCACATTTGTCCGCACTGCGACCGCCGCTTTGCGCGTGGCGACGCGCTGGCGCGCCACAACAAGGGACTGGGCGGCTGCGCGGGCCGCCGCGGGTCCGGCTTTGGGCTCAACAGCACGGGCATGTCGGGCGCCGACACCAGCTTCGAGGGCGACTCCATCATGTCCGGGCTCAGCTACGACGCCGGCACGCCCCTGGCCAATGGCGAGGGCCTCGGCGACGACCGCCGCCTCACGCTGCCGGGTCTGAAGACGCCCAGTCGCGCCCCTGGCCCGACGCAGCACCGTGTCTTTGCGGCGGGGTCCCAGCGCTTGCCGCAGACCGGCGAGGCCACTGGCCACCCCAACGGTTCGGCGTCAGGGTCGGGGGGGGCCGCTACAACGGCGGCGGGCGGCTTCTCGGTGCTGTCACATCACGGCACGCTGGCCGAGAGCCCCAAGGCGATGACACCGACGACGGCCGGCAGCACCTCGGCTGCCGGTGCCGGTGCCGGTGCCGGTGCCGGTGCGGCGATGGCTACCGCGACGGCCGAGGACGTGGCCGCCGCGGCCACCGCTGCAGCGTCGTCGTCGTCGGAGCAGAACATGTGGACGTATATCCAGTCGCTGCAGGACCGCATCAAGGTGCAGGAGGACCGGCTCAAGTTGCAGGAAGAGCGCATTGCGGAGCTGACGGCGGCCAACCAGGACTACGAGGCGCAGATGTCGACGCTGACGACGGGCCTCGCACGGCAGTTGCAGCAACAGATGCAGGAAGCGCTCGAGCAGGCGCATAACGAGCACCAGCACCAGCACCAGCACCAGCACCAGCATGAACAACATGAGGAACAACACGAGCAGCATGAGCACCAGCTTTCGGAGCCCATCCCCGAAGGGTACACGGAGCCGCTGTCGGAGCAGCACAAGGGGCAGGAGGGCCGGGAGCAGCACGTGGGCCAGGACGACCAAGGGGCTCAAGCATCGACCGCGCAGCCGGGCGAGGCCGACAGCGCGGCCCATGGTATTGAGCAGCAGCTGGCGCGGCAGGTGGCCGAGGCGCTGAGTGCCACGACGGGCAGCCAGTAGCTGCTGCACGTCGCGTGCCTGTAATTTGTACGTTGTGGTCTGATTTACGTTTACACTGTACTACTATATTGCGTTGAGTTTGCTTTGCGTTTCCATTTTCGCATTTTGCGCCATGTCGTCTGCTTTTCGTTCTGGGATCGGGGCTACCACACGCATTTATGACAATAAACAAGTCCTCATGACCTTGATGACGCAATTGGTGCCGAGGGAATGGATGTGCAGCTCGTCAGCCTGGCACACCGCATTCCACCTCATACGGGTCTCGTGGCAGCCTGTCGCCATTGCCCATGCCTCCTAGTACGTTACAAGAATGCGTATCTGTCTTTTCTTGCGCTTGTAAAATATAACGATAGAATCCGGTGACATCGTTGCAACATTTAAATTCTGTTTGTCCAATTATTTTGGAAAAATAAAACCTGTGGCATAAATATACTACTAAATTCACCAGAAAATTAAAAATTTAAACAAATATATGCTTCAACGGCCATTGTTCCAAGGATGTGCTTGGACTGCTAAACAAAGAAATCTGATGACGGCCGTTGACCGTCGCTTTGTTGGCAGCCCACTTGGGGCACCGGCCAGCACCGGTTCGACGTCGAAAAGTAGACCAAGCACAATCTAGAAACGAAGCCAAGTAAGAAAACCGACCGGGTCGAATCTAGCCCAGTCCAAAAGCCCAGGTGCCCAGGTGCCCAGATGACAGCCCTGAAGCACCGGCAGCCAAGCCGGGGAATTCACGCGAGCAATTTGTATCTGAATATCACACATTAATCATCAGCACGACGAGATCGTCAGGAGGCCGAGGTGCACCTCATCTCAAGTAGCAGAGTCATGTAAATAATATTTACCGAGAAATCAATGCCGTCGTCAGCTCACTCCCTGGCTCCCTGCCCTTGCTGCGCAAGACCGGCAAGCGACGCCTGCCTCGTGGCATGTCTTGGCCAGGGCAGTGCCGGGCCCAGAGTTGAGTGATAGCTATATTCGTGTACTTTGTACGCAACTTGTGCTGGCATCGCCACACTGACTTGAAATCTACATTTATTTTTGTATATACTGGCTGAGCCACAGTCGGAAACTCGACTCTGGTGTCGGGTGACATTGACCCTGGGACGATGCCTCCTACGGCTCCAGACGTTCGTGCAGATTGCTCAGTGCCATGAATCCTCGAGACCTCGGCACTGCATATAAATAAATTTATATTTACGAGGGAAGTCAGCTGCCGTAAATATATTGAAATAAATGAAATTCATTTGGCCATCCCAGCCACCGCTTCCACAGCACAAGCGAATATACGAACCGAGCAGTGGACTGGGATCAGACGGCAATCAGCGAGCAATCAAAGCAGCCACGCCGAGACCGTTGCAGGCAATTTGAGGGAAATGCACCAAGCGTACCAAGCCTATCAGTGACACTGTAAATTTATATTTACGAAAAACGGTGGACTGACGATGGAACAGTATATTTATATTTAAAAGAAGTCGCAGACGGACGCAGACGGAGACCAAGCAGCGATCAGCAATCGCAGACTCAAATACGGAGGCTGGAATAGCAGTCTTGCGATGTAAATAAATATATGAATTTACATGAACTGCACCTCCCCAATCGAGAGTGATGCGACACGCAGTCACAGACGGGTGCTTCTTGCCTCTTGCCTCATCTGCCTGGCATGGCAGCCTACAGGGCAAACCGGTTCCAAGCTGGTTATTCTGTGGAGGTGTTATTTACGGCAGCGTCGCATCACTTGCAATGCACAATAAATTTAGAGTCAAGCAAAGACTGGAAGACGGCGCACGCAGACGGCCAATCCGCATCTCTGCGAAAGAAAATGGTCTGAAAAGGAAGAGCTGCTAACCAATAACGTGCTAGCGCTTCTAGCCGACCATCCTAAAAGGGACTAGTCAGGAACGCACGGCGCAAGATGGCACTTCTGGACCAATCAGATAACAAGACGTAGTACTGTGGAGCTGTGCCAGGGGCAGAAAATGTAAATAAATGTAAATAAACAGAATTTATTGGAGGAAGACGGCACTGAAAAGACTCGATAGAGGGACGGCACTGAGAAGACTCAATAAATATAGAGCCAAATGAAATCGCATGATATTGTAGATTTAGGGTCGGGGCTTGATTGATGGAAGCATGTGGCCTCGGCGGCAGTCTCCGGGTTCGAATTAAACTCGGTTTATTTACTTTACTACGACATTACCAGCTTTCGAGCCAGGCAGACAAAGGACAAAGACGGCATTCCGGCTTGACCGTCGCTGCCATTCCGTCCGATGTGCTGGCACGCTGCACAGGCTTTGTTATGCCGGTATATTTACAAGGATGCAGAGAGCAACGTGTCACTGGCATTGACAGGAGCGCTATTGGCACAGTTTGTGGCACGCACTAGCGCGTGATTGGCGGCGGCGGCAGCGTTTAGCGGGCCCAGCACGCGCTGTTAGCCGTGCGCATCTTCCAATTTAGCGATTGAATGCACTGTGCGGGCGCGAACGGCAGTGCCTGCTATGCCTATAAATCTGCAAAGACCAATCGTATGCGCCCAAGCACACAGTGCGCAAAAGTAAGATTGGCATGTGCCATTACTCGTCGTCTCCTGTAAATATAGTCATGTAAATTTATATTTACTTATACTTGGCACACCGGCTCGGTTTGCGCGCATTATGACAGGATTCAACGTCCAGTTCTCTCAACTTTTGACGTTGCTCGCGCCGTACATACTCCGTAGACATCGCCTTCCATGGCAAGACATTTTCCGCGTTTGTGCCAGGCGGCCTATCAAGGCTCAGCATCGCCAAGTCGTGCTCGCCTCGTAACCATCAGACTCGATGCCTCATTTCCGCCAGGCTGCCCCTTTTGAGAGTGTAAATATATTTATAAATAATCTAATTTCGCCAAGCCCCTACCACCAGAGTGGGCATCGTCGTCCGTTTTCCTCCGTCTGTCGCGTTGTGCCTCGTCTGCCTCGTTTTTCGGCTTCCAGTGACAACCGTGCCCACTCCTTTCCCCCTTTCCCCTTTGGCACTGCCGTCCCTGGCCAGTTTCTTTTTCCTTTTTTCAATCCCAAAATTCCACGCAACGGGGTGCCCAGGCGTCAGCGCCCACCGTTCAGCCTGTCCAGCCAGTCTCCCTTTGCCCTCTCCCTCTTTTTTGTATCATTTGTCCTTTTGGTCGACGGGGCAGACGGCCAGAGCCCAGCCAGCCCGTGCCCAGCCAGCCCCTGGTGCTCTGTGCTCTGTGCTCTGCCCGCCGTGTTGTTGGTCTGCGTTCATCCATATTATCACCACGTCCGCCTGCCCACTTTTGCTTTCTCTCCTCCTCCCCTTTCTCCTGCTCCCTTGCTTTCGCTTTCTGCTTCTTCCTCGACATCTTGTCACCACCATCCAACTTGAGAGAACGTCTGTCCTCTCTACCACGCTCATTTGGTATCGCAAGAGTCAATTTGTTCGATTTTAATTCAAAAACCAAGGTGGGTGATTCACATCATGAACAAACGAAAATCGGAAAAGCGTGCCGGCGAGGATCGAGTCGAGTTTAGGATTGGGTTGGCTTCCGTTTGCATCCGTCGGCCCTGCCTTGTCACCAAGAGTCGACAACGGCAACGGCAATCTATCTCAGACGGCCTGACTCGACGACTTGGACGAGATCTGCGACATCTTGGCAACTCACATTACACACGCCGACTCGTCTCAACACCTCGATCCTCGTCAACACCTCGATCCTCGTCGCCGGCCTTGCCTTGACTCGTGGACGCGACTAACACTGCCAGATGAAGGGTTTCGTCCAGATTGCCGTCACGGCCGCCCTGGCCGCCGGTGCCACGGCCGAGCAGCACCACGGCCACATGCACCGCCACCGCGCGCTCAACGTCGAGCACCGCGAGCAGGCGAAGCGCGCCGAGGCCGTCGAGGTCCCGGCCCGTGTCGCCAAGCGCGCCGCCTCCGTCACCACCGTCGTGACCCCCGTTGAGACCAAGTACGTCTACGCCGACGGCGAGGCCGTCTCGGACGACGAGGCCCAGGCGTGCATTGCCGACGGCGAGTGCATCGTGGTCGGCACCTCGACGCCCTCGTCGACCCCCGCTGCGCACGCCGCCGAGTTCTTTGAGAGCACGTCGTCGGTCGCGCCCTCGACGACGTCGACGTCGTCGACTTGGACCTCGACCTCGTCGACCTGGACCTCGACGTCGACCTCGTCCACGTCGACCTCGACCTCGTCGTCGTCGTCGACCTCGACCTCGACCACCTCGACGTCGTCGACCTCGACGTCGTCCACCCTGACGTCGTCGTCGGCCGCCGCCACCACCTCGGCGTCGTCGTCGTCGACGGCCGCCAACGGCGTCGGCAAGAAGTTCCCCAGCGGCAAGATCCCCTGCTCGACCTTCCCGTCCGAGTACGGCGCGGTCGCGCTCGACTGGCTCGACCTGGACGGCTGGGCGTCGATCCAAATCACCAACTCGTGGAGCGTCGGCACCCTCATCTCGTACATTGAGCAGGCCATCTCGGGCGGCTGCGTCAGCGGCGCCTTCTGCTCGTACGCGTGCTCCGACGGCCAGTCCAAGGCCCAGTGGCCCCCGTCGTCGCAGGGCTCGACCGGCCAGTCGATTGGCGGTCTGTGGTGCAACAACGACGGCTTCCTCGAGCTGACCAACCCCGAGTTTGACACCCTGTGCCAGGCCGGTCTCGGCGGCATCACCGTCAAGAACGAGCTCGACGACGTCGCCTGCGTCTGCGGCACCAACTACCCCGGCGACGAGAAGATGAGCATCCCGCTCGTCACCCAGCCCGGCGGCGAGTACACCCTCAACAACCTCGACGCCAAGACCGGCTACGTCTGGCAGGGCTCGTACACCTCGGGCCAGTACTACGTCAACAACGCGGGCGTGCCCGTCGAGCAGGCCTGTGTCTGGACCTCGTCCGAGCACCCCAAGTCGGCCGGCAACTGGGCCCCGGTCAACATTGGCGCCGGCACCGACATCAACGGCATCACCTACATCTCCATCTTCCCCAACGCGCCCACGTCGACCGCCGAGCTCGACTACGACATTGAGATTACCGGCGACGTCTCGACTGAGTGCTACCTCAAGAGCGGCTCGTACCCGGCCAACTCGCCCAGCGGCTGCACCACCGCCATGACCCGCGGCGGCAACGCCGTCATCACCTTTAAGAAGTCGTCGTAACCGATTTTAGCTTTTTACGGCGGTCTTTTTTGGGCAAGTGACGCGCATACCGTGTCGCGCTGACATTCCCCGAGCCCGCGCGGCGCCGACTGCGGGGTTGTTCGATTCTACCTTGGTTATTTCTGCTCTTTATATTTACATTTCTTGTTATTTACAGTTACAGTTTTGGTCTTGCTTTTTGATCTCTTGATTCTCGCTGGTCCTTTCACTACCCTTACCTGTTGCCGAACCTGTTGCCAAAATCACCTCTATAAGGGGCATGGTTCTCTTCCTGTACTGTACGTTCCTAGGTATTGGAAATCATGCTCTTTATACAAGATGGCCGTGACGCTCCAAACGTAGTTATTAGTCAGCCTTGTCGTTGTACCTCATTCGGCCATTGAAGCTTGTATAGGAAGGAACGTCTGGCTTCCTTCTGTTTCACGTTCAAGGCGGCTTTCACGAGGATGTGAATAAATATATACGACTATATATAGACTGCCAGGAGAAACCATTCCTAGAATTACACGCACTGGACGAGGCAAGTGTCGCGCTTTTGGTGTCAGCCTTGTACAAGGCTGCATTGCATGTAACCTCGCGCAATCGGTCCGTCGCACTTGCTGTTCGCCTCGTTCGCCTGTTGCCTGGTGCGCCGTCGGACAGCCTGATGCTTATCTGCTAGTCTGCTAGTCCTTCCTGCGCCACAGGTGCTTCGGGCGCGGCGCAGCTGCACTGTCGAGGCCACATCGCATGCACCAGGACACCACGCTGGAAAGCTGGAAAGGTCCGCGATGCCAAGCTCCGGTTGACGCGGTGCAGGCCCACTGTTTGCTGTTACAGCAGATCGCGGGTGTGTTTGTTCCAGTGCGCGCAAGGCACAAATGCCCTGTAGCGTGTTCGCTACAGCGGCAGGAGCGCCAACTACAGTGGATCGCGGTTACCTTGAGTACGTCGCAAGGGCTGCAGGAGCTCCCTGCGCTCCATTGGTACCTCTTGCCTGCACATGAGACGCTCCTTCCGCACCTGCAACGAAGCCACGAATGCATCTTGTGCAAGTGCCACCCAGCTCCAGACCCTTTACCCTTCCGCCGATCCGTTGACTCTCTCCTCACCTCTCACCTCTCCTCTCACCTCACCTCTCATCTCTCTTACCATCGCCACCATCGACACCGGTGGGCATTGAATTATCAGCGCCAGCTCGTTCGCCTGCAGCTTAGCTCAGCTTCTGTCGCTCCCTAAACACCGACGAAACACAACGGCTGGCGTGCGACCCGACCCGCACAAGCTCTCAACTCAACCCCAGCCTCGACCACACTGCCTGCCTACCTACGACGAGAACTCTCGCGAGACACGACCATCGAATCGAGAACCGACCAGTCGCGCGTCAACGTCATCGGCTGCGACCTCTGACCAACTCGACCTTGAGCTCGACCTCCGACCTCCGCATGCCCTGCGCCCCTCGCCGACGATGAGGGCCTGCACTGCGCTGCGGGCGGCTGCCGTCCTCGGCGCTCCGCTGTGGGCGACGCTGGCGGCTGCGGCCGCCGACGGCCCGACGATGAAGACGAGCACCTTCAACTACATTCCCGACAACTTCAACTACTTTGAGGACTCGGACGTTGTCATCTTCCACGACTATGTCGAGGGCCTCATCTACCGCTCGACGGACGCCGGCGCGTCCTGGGCCATGGTGGCCGACATCCCGGCGCAGGTGGCGGCGCGGCTCATCATGCACGAGTTTGACGCGAAGCGCGCCTACGTCCTGACCGAGGGCACGAACCACTTCCGCACCGAGGATCAGGGCCAGACGTGGACCCGGTTCGACTCCAAGATTGAGGTCAGCATGTTCCAGTTTGAGGCGCTCAGCTTCCACGCCAAGGACCCCGACCGCATCATCTTCAACGGCATGGACTACGACCTGCTGTCGTTTAGCGAGGTGGCCATGTACACGACGGACGGCTTCCGCTCGGACGCGATGCTGCTGCGCACCAACACGGACGGCTGCCGCTGGGCCGTCGCGACCGATACCTTTACGACCGGCTCGCCGGACCTCGACCGCGACCGTATCCTGTGCACGGCGCGCGACCCCTTTTCGCCGCGCAAGCAGGACCACCGCCTGGTCATCTCCGACACCTATTTCAAGAGCGTCGATGGCGCGATCCAGGAGTTTGAGCCCGACCTGGACACGAACCGACCGGTGCAGGGCGTGGTCAGCGTGGCGCCGGTCAAACGGTACCTGCTGGTCGCGACGACGTCGCTCAACACGGACGAGATGGCGCTGTACGTGTCCGACGACACGCGCGTCTGGCACCGCGCCGTCTTCCCCTCGGACCACCACATCAACCAGGAGGCGTACACGGTGCTGGAGAGCACCGCGTACAGCATCCAGATTGACGTGATGAACACACGCCCCAGCGATCCGATGGGCGTGCTGCTGACGAGCAACTCCAACGGCACCTTTTTCACCGAGAACGTGGCGTACACGAACCGGAACCAGCGCGGCCACGTTGACTTTGAAAAGATTTCGGGCATCCAGGGCGTCTTTCTGGTAAACCGGGTGACGAATGGCGAGGCCGTGGACCGGGCGCGCGACGCGAAGAAGATTGTGACGGAGATTACCTTTGACGACGGCCGCACCTTTGACCCGGTCATGCTGGACGGCGACGACGGCGACGACGGCAAGGTGCGCCTGCACCTGCACTCGGTGACGGACCTGAGCAATGCCGGCCGCGTCTTTTCGAGCCCCGCGCCCGGCCTGGTCATGGCCGTGGGCAACACGGGCGAGTCGCTGGGCGAGTACGCGACCGGGAACCTGTACGTGTCGGACGACGCGGGCGTGACGTGGCGGCTGGCGCTGCTGGGCCCGCACAAGTACGAGTTTGGCGACCAGGGCTCGGTGCTGGTGGCCGTGTACGACCACGACGACGTTGACCAAATCATGTACTCGCTCGACCACGGACAGACGTGGGCGCCGGCCAAGCTGCCAGACGGCCTGAAGATGCGGCCGTACATTTTGACGACGACGCAGGACTCGACGAGCCTCAAGTTTGTGCTCATTGGCGAGCAGGACGACAAGTGGGTGATTGTGGCGATTGACTTTGCGGGCCTGCACGAGGCGACGTGCGAGGAGGGCGACATGGAGGACTGGTGGGCGCGCGTCGACGACAAGGGCGAGCCGACGTGCCTCATGGGCCACACGCAAAAGTACCACCGCCGCAAGAAGACGGCCGCGTGTTTCCTAAAGAAGGATTTCCTGGACCCCGTCGCGGTGACGACCGACTGTCCCTGCTCCGACGCCGATTTCGAGTGCGACTACAACTTCCGACGCAGCGCCGACGGCAAGACGTGCGAGCCGGCCGGGCCGGTGCTGGTACCCGAGGGCGCATGCACCCAGGCCGACAAGGACAAGACGTTCCAGGGCTCGTCGGGCTGGCGGCTGATCCCGGGCAACACGTGCCAGCGCGCGGCCGGGCCGCAAAAAGACGACTTGGTGGAGCGACCGTGTACGGACGCCGGTTCGGGTGCTCCGGGTACTCCTGGCACTCCGACTGGCAAGGTGTTGAACACGGTGTACGACGTCGACGTCAAGGGCTACACCTCCTTTGAGCTGCACTACCTGGAGCGCGGCGACACGAGCGCCGACGCGACGGACAACGAGGCGATCATTATGCGCCCCGTCAACCGGGCCGAGGGCGAGGGCGGCCCCATCTTTGTGACGGGCGACCATGGCAAGACGTGGACGCGGCCGTCAGTCTTTGACAAGGTGTCGGTCTGGGCGATTGTGCCGCACGCGTACTTCAAGGAGGCCGTCTTCTTCCCGACGGCGGAGCGGCGCGTCCTCTACACCATTGACCACGGCCGCCACTTTCACGAGTTTGAGGCGCCCTACCCGCCGGACACGCAGCACAGCCGGCTGCCGCTGGTGTTCCACCCCGACCACAAGGACTGGCTGATTTGGATCGGCAAAAAGTGCGAGGGCACGGGCGAGTGCTACACGGAGGCGTCGCTGTCGCGCGACCGCGGCGACAACTGGCAGACGCTGCTGCGGTACGTGGACCGGTGCGAGTTTATCGGGTCGAGCGCGTACCTCTTCCGCCACGGCGACGAGGTGGTGTGCACGGCGCGTGCCCACGAGGAGGGCGACAGCGACAGCGACAGCACGAGCAACCCGCTGCAGCTCGTCACCAGCTCGGACTGGTTTGCGACAAAGACGGTGCACGCCGAGAGCGTGCGGGGCTTTGCGACCATGGCCGAGTTCCTGGTGGTGGCGGCCGACGATGCGGCGACGGGCAGTCTGCGGGCGCTGGCCTCGCTCGACGGCGAGACGTATGCCGAGGCACACTTCCCCGCCAACGTCCAGGTCGGCGCGCAGCACGAGTACACGGTGCTCGACAGCTCGACGCACGCCGTCAACCTGTTTGTCGCGACGGAGCGCACCAAGGACAAGCGCTACGGCGCGCTGATGAAGAGCAACTCGAACGGCACGTCGTACGTGCTGAGCATTGCCGGGGTGAACTGCAACAATGCGTTTTACGTTGACTTTGAAAAGATGCTCGGCCTCGAGGGCGTCGCGGTCGTCAACGTGGTGGCGAACCGCGACGACGCCAAGGCGACGGCCAAGAAGCTGCAGACCAAGATTAGCCACAACGACGGCGCCGAGTGGGCGTTCCTGCCGCCACCGGCGCGCGACGTTGATGGCAAGGCGTACAAGTGCCGGGCACGCAAGGGCGCGAGCGAGGGCGGCGACGAGCGGTGTGCGCTGCACATTCACGGGTACACGGAGCGCGAGGACCGGCAAAAGACGTACTCGTCGGCGGGCGCCGTCGGGCTCATGTTTGGCGTGGGCAATGTCGGCGACAGCCTGGGCCGGATCGAGGACGCCGACACGTTCATGACGTCGGACGCCGGCCTGACGTGGCGGCAGATCCGAAAGGGCGCGTGGAGCTGGGAGTTTGGCGACCAGGGCTCCATCGTCGCCATGGTCCCGCGGCACGCCAAGACGCGGACGCTGTCGTACTCGACCGACGAGGGCGCGACCTGGACGGAGCACCAATTTAGCGACGCCGACGTCGACGTGCTCGACTTTACGACGGTACGGTCGGGCGCGTCGCGCAACTTTTTGGTGTGGTGCCGAACGACCGACGGCCGCCTGCAGACGGTCAACATTGACTTTGGCGGGCTGACGGAGCGCGCGTGCGTGCACGACGACCGCGACGCCGGCGCCTCCGACTACTACCTCTGGTCGCCGTCGCACCCGATGCTGCCCGACTCGCAGTGCCTGTTTGGGCACGTGTCGCAGTACCTGCGCAAGAAGACGGACCGTGCGTGCTACAATGGGTACAAGCTGCAGCACCTGTACAATACGCAAAACTGCACGTGCTCGCGACGCGACTACGAGTGCGACTACAACTTTGAGCAGGACAACCACGGCCAGTGCTCGCTCGTGCCGGGCCTCGAGCCGCTGAGCAAGAGCCAGTGGTGCGCCGACCACCCGGATGCCATTGACTACTACCCGCCGACGGGCTTTCGGCGCCTGCCCCTCACCACGTGCGAGGGCGGCGTCGAGTTTGACAAGCAGACGGCGCCGCAGCCGTGCAGCAACCGCGAGGACGACTTTGAGCGCAAGCACCGCGGCCTCGGCTTCTGGGGCGTCTTGGGTGTCGTCGTCGCGTCGCTCGTCCTCACGGCCCTCTTGCTGCCCGTCCTGGCCTACGTCTACAAGGGCCTGGCCGAGGGCGGCGGCAGTATCCGGCTCGGCGAGGACGTGCCCACGCTGCGCGAGGACGCACGCGACTTTTACCCCAAACTGTACCAGGCCGTGCACCCGCACGCCCGCCACGCCCTGCTCGGTGCCTTGGCCGTCGCCGTCGCCCTCGGCCAGGCGCTATGGGGGGCCGGCTCGTCGCTGGCCGGCTATTTCCAGGACCGGCTCGGCCGCGGCGGCGGCGTGCCCAACCTGGCGACGTACCGCAGCCTGGCACGCGAGAACCACGACGCGGCGTACACCGAGGAGGACTCGATGCTCGGCGACGACTCGGAGGAGGACTAGGCCTCGTCACCTACTTTTGTTTTTGTACATGTTCTGAATAGATTTGATCTCTGAATAGATTGGTGTTGCGTTGGTCAGGTTTGGTGAGGGTGAGACGCGCTAGCATCGTGCCGATGCGTTGTCGTCGTCTTTTCTTTGTCCGTGTTCTTTACTTTGTCCGTGTCTCACAATCGACGGCGTGTAAGAGACGGAGCTGCTTAGTCATCAACGACCGATGTCTGACAACCTGCCGGCTACGGAGTATACCAGCCGAAAGTCGGAAATGAGACGCACGATCGACGCCGCCAGCGAGTGCACCATGCAAAGGTCACTGCCTGACGATGCAAGGGCGGCCGAGACAGCGCGACGCTACTGCAGTGCTGCTCTGCATGTCTCACAAATGGAATGCCAAGGGCCAGACACATGCAAGGGCGCTGGATACGACGCTGGAATCCTTCGCTTTGATTTTGCGAGCAAGGAGCGCCTGCCAGATGAATGCGACCTGCCAGATGAATGACCTGCCAGATGAATGACCTGCCAGATGAATGCGACCCTGCCACTGGACGAGGGAAGTCACGAGTCCGACCAATCGTCACGGGAAGGGAATCACGAGCCACAAGAATAAGACAGCAAAAAATTGCAAAACCAAGAGTATCGAGCGCCGGACAGACGACGGTAGTAAATATAGACAACAAACAAACAATGCACCGCTGGCTGATATCCAAGAAAAAGACAAATAAAAGTAAAGTAAAGACACTAGGCTCGCCGCACGCGGTTCCAGAAGCGTTTCATGACGCCCTTGTCGGCGTCGACGGCCTCCCAGTGGTCGATGCCGGCAAACACATTCTCGATGCTCTCCTTGGGCCGGCTGCCGTTGGGGCCAATGTACGTGACAGGACTCGCGCTGCCGCCCGTGCTGCCGAGCGGTGGACTGCCAGCGGCGCTCGCACTCGTCACCGGCTCGTCGTCGCCCTTGAGTGTGTAGTGCTGTGTCGCCGACGACTTGCGGCTAAAGGACGCCTGTGGCTGGTGCCCCTGGTGCCCACGCCACCCGTACATCTGGTCCTCGCCGGCGCGCAGGTCCAGCCGCGTCAGCGTCATGCGCAGCGTCATCTCGCGCGACGACGCCGGCACCTGTGCGTAGCTGTCTGACGGACGGTGCCTCGGGACAGAGACGGACGCGTCGGCCGTTGACAGGCGATACGGCCGGACCGCCGCCTTGCTGGCGGGCAACGCGCCTGTGACGGGCACCTCGGGAACCAGCTGCGGCGTCTTGGGCGACTCGGGGTCGGGCACCGACGCCTGGTCGTCCTCGTCGTGGTCGTCGTCGTCCTCGTCTGCCATCAGGAACGTGCCGAGCTGGTTCGGGAGCTGGTTCGAGCCGTTGGACGTGCTCTGACGCGTGCTGCGGCGCGTGCTGCGGCGGTGCTTGGGCGCGGCGGACGGCGCCACCGACGTCGAAATCGCTGAAATCGACGGCGCACCGCCAACGGACCCGACGGCGGTCGTGCCGCCCGTCGACATGACGTCGGTCGCGGGGAAGCCAAACTCAATGGCCTCGTCAAACTTTTGTGGCGACGCCAGGTAGACGCGCAGCTTGAGGCGCGCCTCGGGGTCCTGGTAGTGCGCGGCGCCGGGGTCAATGGTCGAGATGGACGCCTGCGACGCGTGGTGCCGCGGCGTGATGAGCGACAGCGTGCGCGATTTTCTGCGGCCGTGTCCGGGTGGCGACGCAGCGGGCGACGCCGATGTCGACGGCGTGTGCATGTGGACGGGGAGCGTGGGGAACGGATCGGTGCCGCTGGCCGTGGACGGCGACTTTTGCAGCTTGGCTGGCGACTCGCGGCTGAAACTGGGCGAGCGCGTCGAGTCTTTCAAAGAGTCCTTGGCCGAGTCCTTGAACGAGTCCTTCAACGAGTCCTTGGCCGACGGCGCACTGGTGGGCTGTGGGCGGACAAAAGACATCTTCTTGTTGATGGACAGGTGGCGGCGGAACGAGGGCATGCGCTCCTTGGTGGCGGCCGGCAGCTGGTCGCGCAGGTTGGCGTGGTAGTCGTCGCAAAAGAGACGCAGGTCCAGGTCGTCGTCCTCGTCGAGCCAGCGGAAGCTGTCGTAAAAGGAGTCGGGGACGGCGCTGCTGTTGCCATTGCTGTTGCCATTGTCGTTTGTGCTTGCGTTTGTGCTTGCGTTTGTGCTGGCGCCCTGCGACGCTACGGACACGCCCGATGTGCCCAGGTGTTCGAGGCCGAGAGCGTCCCGGCGCGACAGCCGCGGATCGCTGCTGTGGATCGTCTCCATGCTGAGGCGGTGGCGGTCAAGGGGTCCTTTCTTCAGAGTCAGGGTGCCCTGCGAGCTCGCGACACTGTCGCTCGTCATGGAGTTGGAGCGCGACAGGCTGGTGCGGCGGCCAATCTTGTAGACGGCCTCGTCGGCCGCGTCGAGAAGGACGCTGGCACGGAGCTGCCCCGCAAACTGCACCTGCTCCTCGCGCGTAAAGTCGCGCTTCCGGATCTTTTCCGGCAGATTGGCGTAGAAGAAGGGGTCCGCGGCGGGCAGGCCGTGCGGCGCGAGCGGCGCGTGCGGCGCGTGTGGCGCGTGCGGCCCGGAAACGGCTGGCGACGGGGATTGGTAGAGCGAGCGCTTGCGGCGGAGGCGTGTGGCGAGACTGTCCGACACGATACGGTCCTGGCGCTGGCGCGTGCGGTGGTTCTGCGCCGTGATGGCGTCGTAGTGCTGGTAGATGCCGTCGACGTGGCCGCCCGAGGATCCCTGGGCAAAGCGAAGGCGCTCAAGCGTCGAAAAGTACTGTAAATGTAGACAATGTTTAGTTATGTCCCGCGTAGAGGGGTATCGGGCGGTGACAAAAAGAACAAGACAAAAAGAGCAGCAACAAACAAGCAACAAGACAAAAGAGCAACGACGACGAGCGATTCAGACGGCGGGATGGAGGGAGGATGGACGGAGGGAGAGGCTGATGCAAATGGGCCGAAAGGACCAACAAGCTCTCGTAGTGCAGTTTGGAGTTGAAATTGGAACTGGAAATGGGCCGGAAAAGGCCAAGGCAGCGAGGCCGAGACTATAAGCAGTTTGCAGCAGCACAAGTGCATGAACGACGCAGTACGCAGTGTCCCGGCGAATTCTGGAGCTTCGGCCTCGAATATATCTGGGTCGGCGTGCAGGCGTGCAGGCGTGAGGCGAGGCGGCCGGTGTGGGTAAACTCACTCAAGAAGCAAGCTGCCGACGTGGTCCCGTTCGGATCAAGCCACAAAAGGGGAAGTGACGGTATGCAGGAACGACGGCATGGAGTCGCAGGTTGCAGGTTGCAGGTCGCAGGTCGCAGAATCGCAGAGTTGCAGTGTCTCGGGGCGCCGGCGGGCGTGTGCCTTGTGTCTGCGAGGTGCATATGCGCGAGCGACGTGAGGGGGAAAAGGACTGCAAGGGCTGCAGGCGAGCGGGACTCGTTCGCAAAGCGGGCAGGGCAGGGCACCAAGGACCAAGGACCAAGAGGCACCAAGGACCAAGAACCAATGCAGGCGCGGCGGTTTGCGTCGTTTGTGATGAGGGCGGGCAAAAGTACGCAGACGCGTCGTGAACAGTCGAGACGACAATGTCAAGACGAGAACTCGACAACTGAGAACCAGTCGAACACGAGGCACGAGTCGTCTCGTCCCAACGCAATGCAGGTGAAATCAGACGGAAATAGAGAACGGCGCCAGTTGTGCGCCAACTGGAAAAAGGGACACGAAAACGAGGAGGGACAGGCAGAGAAACACGGATAGGCACGGACAGGCACCTGCATTGACGGAGAGCACAGTGCACAGAACACCGGACACAAAACCTCTGAGAACTGACAGGGTTCAGGGCCGGGTAGCCGTCACTCGCCGTCACCGCTCGTCACGCACCGCAACGAGCAGAGCACGGGCAGAGAAGAGGCGCTGTGGAGAGGACCAGGGCCCGCGATCCAGAAATATCCAGAAAACGGCGGTTCATCTCAAGCTCTCATCAAACTCTGGCTATGCCGGCGCGGGCGCGCGAAAAGGAGAGAGCATAAAGTGGGGGCGGATAGGGGCAGGCTTGGAAAAGGGGCCAGGGTCCGTCAGAGGCGATTGGAGGGTTGCTTTTGTGCTTTTTGGAATTAATCGGTAAAAGACTTTTATCGAAAAATCCAGCACCAGCACCCAAAACGGGAAAAGAGAGGGCGCACACCGACCCACGCCGCTGCTGCACGCTGCTGCACGCTGCTGCACGCTTATGCACGCTTGTGCACGCTTGCAAAACTCGAAACAAGAATTGTGGTCGGGCGCCACAGAGGAGAGCGATGCCATGAGTGGAAGCAGTGGCGACCAAGCCGACATTGGAGCCAATCGGCCAGCGAAGAAAGAAAGAAATAGGACAGACGAACACTGTCACCGCTTGGCTCGTCGGGCAGTGGCAGTGGCAGTGGTCCGTGGCACTGGCCCGTGTTGGCGATGTCGATGCCGGCCTGCACTCGACCCACGCTGGGCCGGACGCAAGGGATTCGTGCAGCTGTGAGACTCGATCGCCGGTGCCACTGGCGGCGCCGATCCCAATGCTCGAGTCGCCGCCTGCCATCAGACCGACCAGACTTTTGCATCCCGTGATTGTCTCGTCTTTTCGTCCTTTCTGTCCAATAGACTGTCGTAGTCGGCATGTCTTGTTCCGTCGGGGCGTGGCTTGGTGGCTTGGTCGCTCGTCGCCCGTGCTCTGCCGCTGCCGCTTGCCGCTGCTAGTCGGCTAGCCTGTTCTGGCGTCGCTGGCGTCGCTGGCGTTGATGGCGTCGATGGCGTCGATGGCGGGCGGCCGTGCGTCGGCGGCTGGCGTTAAAAACCCTCGAGCTCAAATGGCGAAATGAGACGCAGCTCGAGTTGGCGAATGAAGTGGGATGGTGGAATATCGAATCGCAAATCGCAACGGTGGTGAATGGACCGTAGCCAATGGCATTGTACAGCCATGGTGTGATGAGCAGGCGTTGCCCGTGTAAGTGATTGGCGGGCAGCGATTCGACGCTGGCATTGGACGGGTTGCGCGGATATTTGTTGTCGAATTTCGGTTTTGCTTTGTTTCATCGTCGCAGTGTTGTCGTCGTCGACTGTCGTTCGATCTCGTCCTCTGCACATCGTCCCTCCACGTGTTGCGCTTGCTGCACTTGCTTCTGTCTGCGCTTGCAGTTTGAAACTCGAAAGAAAGGCAAGGAGAAAACGCAGAAAATGAAAGAAAAATGGAACAAAAGAAAAACAAGCAAAAAAGAGAGCTCACCTTGCGTTGGATGGCGACGGGCAGCGCCTCAAACTCCTCGCGCGTCAGCGCCGGCGGCGTGCCGCTAGACACCGACGCGCGCCGTGTGCTGTTGTAGCTGGCGCTGCGCCGGCTGCGGCCGTGGCTCGTGCAGCTGCGCATGCCTGGTGCTGTGTTGTTGCCGTTCCGGGTGCTGGGGAGGCCCATGTGGAAACCCTTGTTGATACCGCCGAGACTGCCGCTGGTGCGCGCGCGCCCGGCCGGCTCGCCACTGTCGGCCTGGCTCGGTTTGGCCACGCGCAGAAACGGGTTGAACATGGGACTGGGCGGGCGGTGGAGCGTCCGGGTACTGCGGGCCGACGTTGGGCGCCAACGGTGCTGGTGCGATGCGTGCTGGTGGAAGCGGTTTGGTGACGACTGTAGTGACGGCCGCAGGCTGTGGCTGCTGTGGCTGCTGTGGCTGCCGCGACTGCTGTGGCTGCTGCGCGCAGTCGTGCCGTCAAAGCTGGGGCGCAGAAAGCTGTCGTTGGAGGGCTCTCTGGGAAGCGGGACGGCCGAAGGCATGCTGCCGGCTGTGCACAGGTCTGCTCCTCCCGGCCCGGGCGTCTCTAGCTTGGCGGTCTCGTGCAGAGAGTTGTCGGTTTCAAAAGGATGAAGATCTCCAGCTGCTGGCGTGTCTCCGGTGGTGGGGATAGCGCGCGCCGACTTGACGGTGCGGAGCCGGTAGTGGGCAAAGTGGCGGCACCGGCGCAAGAGCTCGGCTTCCGGCGAGTCGTCTCGGACCGGCTCGACAGACGCTGCAGAGAGTGCGGTCGAGGCCTGTGTCGATGCTGCAAAGACGGACAACAGCGAGGCCGGCGAAGCTGTGAGGGCCGGGGAACGGGACTGCGGTGACAGAGGTGACTGAGGTGACTGAGGTGACGTCGGTGACGTTGGTGACGTCGGTGACTGGACCGGCGACGGCGCAAATGTCGGCCACACTGGTGAGTAGACGGCGGCCCGCTTGGAAGCAAGGTCGGTACGGGCGGCAAGGTCTGACGCGTTGACGGTGGCAGTGTTGCCGTAGTCGACGAGGACCGGTGCCGGATGTGCTTTTTGTTCTGCTGCGAGCGAGCCAAGATGTGGTGTCCGGCCGCCTCTGTACGTGTGTGGCTGTATATGTATGCTTGTGCTTGTCCCAGAAGTGGCAGATGTCAGGCGTGCGTCCGGCCGTGGGCGCTGCTCAGTGTTGGACGAGTTTGGCGAGGATCCGGGTGACGAGCGAACAGGGTGGGATGCAAGAGGAGAGCAGAAGGAAAGAGAGGAAGAAGGTGGCCCTGCACTGGCCGGCGCGGGAGATTTGTCAAGAGCCAGAGCCAGATCCAGAGCTGTATCCGTCGACGCAGCCGTCGTCCTGGTCCTGGTCCTGGTCCTCCTGGGGCTGCTGCGCTCTGCGGACCTGGTCGGGTGTGGTAAAGTCGCAGACGAAGAGGACAAAGTCGCTGCGCAACACCCAGACGCCCCCAGAGCTTCTGGAGCTCCCGACCCAGTAATCCTGCCAGGATCCTCAACTAGCACCCCGGCAGCCTCAACACACTCGACAAACTCGACAAACTCGGCGCCACTGCCGCTATTTTTGCTTTTTCCGTGCCCGTCGTTCTGGTCGTTTCTGACAGTCTGCTTCCTTTTGTCGCCGTCGCCGTCGCACGCCAAAAGAGGAGGCGCGTCCGAATCGGGGCAAGATGGGCACTCGATCTTGGCCAAAGCAAGTGCTGGCGACAACTCCAGCGTTTGAGCTCTCTCCTTTTTGTAGTCGTCCTCTTCGTCGTCGTGCTCGCCCACTGTGTGCTCGGCGTGGAACGAGTCCTCTTTCTCTACTTGCCCGCCTGCGTTGGCCGCCGCCTCGAGCTTATGCAGGTGCTGATGCGTTGGCAGACCTCCTCCCGGCAGCGTTGCAGTCAAAGACGGCGCACAAGCAGGTTTATGCGCGCCCAATGGCAACGACGCCAGCAATGGCAGGGCAGGCACGGGCGGCATGGGTATCTGCATGGGTGCGTGCAGCTGCCCAGCCGATTTGGCGCTCTTTCGGGGCCGCCTGCTCTTCTTACTCGCCGAGTGCGCAAGCGCCTGGTGGGCGGAGGAATGGGTATGCGCAACGCCGTTGGCAAGCCCGTCCTGGCGGTCCCGCATCTGTATGCGCTGCAACTCCTCGACGCGCTTGTTGACCTGACCAGTAAGATCGATGATACGGTCCATCAGCAGCACGGAGCAGCCTTCCTCCATTTTCGTTTTGGTTCTTTCAGAGCTTCTCTCCCTGCCCGTCTGCCCGTCGTCGATATTCAATTCACGTCTTGGCCGACCCGCGAATGGAGCAAACAGGCCGGCACAGGTGGGCTCGACCAGGGTCTGGTTTCGTTGTGAGTTGGACCAGCGTCGAGAGCGCAGGCCGTAAATATAAATATAAATCAGAGTTTGGGTAGGAGTGTGACGAGTTGTATTATTTGATACTCTGGTACCTGGAGCTTTGCTTCAGTCTCCTCGGTTTTGCAATAGCATTCCAGCGCGATGCTGATGGTCGAAGTCTGTGCACGAGCTCGACGTTGGCGTGTTTCGTTTCTTCTTGTTTCTTTGTTCCTGGCGGAGAATTGTATCGTTGGGCTCCGGCGTTTCGATGTTTCGTGATTCAAAATGTGGTACTTGGTTCGCGATGGAGCTAACAGCAACACCACTTTGCCTTTGCTTCGCCCCCGGTGATAGTTTTCCGGCTGTTTTGCTCCAAAGTCAGAGTGCGCCCGTGCGTACGGTTGGTATATTGACCTTTTGTCGACTGTTTTTCGGTCTGCTTTTGGATTCTGTAAGCTGGTCTGCCGCTGGTCTGCCGCTGGCTTACAGAATCCTGGTTCTTGTTCGAGGCAATGGAAAGCTCCGCGTGTTGGTGGGGCGGTCGTTGGAGCGGGTGGGCACCTGTGTTGTTGAAGAGGTGAAAGACAGAAAGACGAAAAAGGCCCTGAAAGTCAGGAACAGGAAACGATGTGCGTGTGGTGATGATAGCCAGTGTTGGCAAAGTTTGGTTGAGACGGCAGAGTGCGAGAAGAATCGAAAGACAAGAAAAGAAGCCAAAAGGGGGGAGGCATAAGATGAAAGAAGGAGCCGTGAACAGCTGCAAATTTAATATAGAAGGAGCGAGCTTGACTTGAGTAGCTCCTGCTGTCTCTGGGTAATTGGACTTTGGATGAGACAGAAGGAGCTGTTTGTGCGACGGGTGTTGGTTCATAAACGGCAGCCGCGATGGGACCGCGATGGGACCGCGATGGGGCGGCTGGTTGTGTAACTGGATGGCTCCTGCTTCAGAGATTTCGGGAGCAGGCGCGGCCGCCAGCGGCCCGGTCTCTTTCTCGACGAGGACATTTGCGACGTTTGAAGAAGGCGCACTGTGCAACCCGACGTCTGGCCCATTGCACGGTGCATTGCACGGTGCATTGCACGGTGCATTCCATGCGTGGTGCCTGGCGCATGAGCAAAGCTGCATGTCCTGTGGCGCTGCATATTGTGTGAAGCGCGGTACAAGACATACGAGCGAGTCCGTAGGTCTGGCATGGCTTGTTTACGATGACTTGCAGGTGGCTCAGGGCTCGCTTGGGGCCGTTGCGTCTCAATCTATTTCCAGACAGACGGGGATGCGAGGGCATCCAATGCAGGTGTACGGAGTATGTGTGTCTCGGTGTATCACACAGTTTCCTGATTGTGTGCGGTGTAATCTATCTGGAGGACAATCCCATGTAGAGGAGCACTATAAATATACGGTGTAGTGATGGCAAAGTTGCTGGCATGAAATTGGATGCACGCAATATATTTTCAGCTGGAATGTAAAACTTATGCCTGGACAGATATATTTATAAAACTCATATATTTATAAAAAAATGCATGCAAAAGAACAATCGTTCGTGCGCACGGGACGCCTACTTCCGTGACCCAAACACCACGGAACCATGGCGGCCTCGATCAAGCCACAGAGAACCAAAGAAGAATCGAAGATGGCAAAAGCAATAATGGAGAGACAAAACGTGTCTTGTGGATGCACGAGACCGCAGCTAAGACACAACGACACGCCAGTGAGACACAAGACGCGAGACGATCGCCACGGGCGACACCGTTGCACCGCGCCATTCACCAGCCGTCTGGAGCTCGATGTACTGGCGTCGAATGTCTGGAAGTCCGCGGCTTGGAGCACTCGCTACGGGCACAAAAGCCTTGAGACAGCAAGTGGAAGAAACGTAAAGAGTACACACCGATCAACGTCATTTGAGCGACCTGGCCTGGTCGTGTCTCCTGAACGAGCCCAGGTCCAGGCCTGTATTGTAAATCTTTTTATATTCAAGCTGCAGCGACGCAAGACAAGGCCGTAGACGCACAGGGCGCTGGGCGGCTCACGGCACATTTGAAACAAAACGTCTCACTCATATGACATCTGAGATGACAAAGGATAAGACGAGGTCGACTTTACTCCGTATGCAGCGCGAGTCCGTCGCGTACTCCGTGCAGACGTTTCGTGGTAACTGTCCATGGTGCTAAAGGCGAAGTGGACAAGAGAGTATGATTCACTTGTCATTTGAAAATGGCACATAAACCAGGCCGCTTCTGGCGTGATCGGCATCGTCTGATTAGCTATCGAATGACCGTGGCGCGGCAAGGCGTATTATCAGAGCTCAGAATAAATTGCGGAGTATATTTAGACCAGGGACGTTCTACAGCCAAAAAGGTACAGAGATTATCGGTTCCTGATCGTCACCTGGGAGCCATGCCGGTCACATTGCATCCGTCAAAACTTAATATTTATTTACAAAAGCAGGCTTTACGAATTGGAAGAAACCAAGGCGAACAACATAAGTTTACTCCAGAGTCCAGAGCCAGGACGGTCATTACTCCGTACTTTGATAGACTCGTCTGGACGGGTGGAGCCGGAGGCTGTTCCGGCACAATTTGATATTTAGGTTGAAATAGAAATAAGATAGATTGCATTCAGTGCAGCAATCTCGCTCTTGAGCAATTTGGCTGGCATTCGAGACATGTCAGTTTCGACGAGATTCGGGCAGGACGGCAAATGAAGAGAAGAGAAACGAGAAACGAGAAACAGGCACAAGAGACGAGCCCAGGCCTTGATACATCAGAGTACAACTACAAGACGAGTGATACCTGCTGCCTGGAAACCCCGACAATGCCTAGAACCAGTCTTGATGACTTTCGACATCTTGGCTCCCTCCCCGCCCGCGCACAGAGAATTCGGGTCCACGCACAGAAAAGGAGAAACGACGGATACCAAAAAGGCAAACGACTAGCAGATGTCTGTGCCCTCGACCACAACGGCAGCACGGCCAGCCGGCAGTACGGAGTAAAGATAATTTACAGAGTCGGAATAGGCTAGCATTATCGTCGTATATTTAAAAAGAATTACAAAACATAGAGAGAGGCAACTGCAGAGATCATACTGTGCGGGCTATTAACTATAAACCTGGCCTGGTCTAATATTTAACGCCGCCTCGATATCGCCAAGTCCTCAGCCTTGGGTGCAACGGTGCCACTGGGCACGGGAACAGATGAATGCACTGCCGTTTCACATTCTGCGCCGCGCAGGGCGTGCATAAACCAAGCATACCGACTTTTCAGTCGCAAAATCGCGCGCCTCGGTCTGCTCGTCTGACGTGATTCTTGTTTGTTTTTTTGCCCGCAATGCCAACGTGCATGCACCACACCTGCGACGACGACGCGTGTCTTTTCTTTTTCCATTTAACACGGCGAACGTAAATAAAAATAAAACAAAAATAAGAGAACCACGACAAACCGAGACGAAAGCTCGCAAGGGCCAGTGGACCAGAGCCAGTGGACCAGAGCCACTGTCGTCCTCGCCGGGCTCAATCTCGGACACGGCGACGACGGCAACTGAAGACGCGAGGTTGCTTTTCGCTTCTTTGGATTTTCTCTGCTTTACGTCGAGGTGGTGTTCTAGAAGGAGGAAGGAAGCGTATCATTGGGCGTCTCGTTCCTTTCCTATCAATAGCAAAATAAATATAGAATGCTTCAGACGCAAGGGGCCTTCCAAAAGGAAGATGTGTCAATACCACTCTACGGAGTAGGGAGCTTAATATATTTAGAGATAACAAGACCAGTGACAGACCTGGAGCAAAGGCACCGAACATGGCACTGTAAATATTTTACATGACACTTGTTCACGGCCAGTGGACGGAGTATGTTGCAAAACGGACTACACTGCTATCTCGATGCTGTGTCGGCAAAAGACCGCCAAGTGGCGAGTCCCCGAGAATCCGTGGCCAGAAAGGCAAATGGACAAATGCCGATCTTGTCCAGATGCATTCCGTCGCCGCTGGGACCGTGCAGAGTATTTGGAAGAAAACTGGGTAGTGATTTGTGGCACGGCGAGGTCGAGCGTGTCGCCGTGCTTGATGACCAGCAGACTATATTTGCTCCGTAGGATGGAGCGCACAACATGTAAAGAGTCTAAATATACTCCGTACTTGCGGGCCGTGGCGTGGGCTTCGTTTCACGGGCACAATGCCACGACTTGTGCGCACGTGGTGGAGGGAGGTCGCTGCAGAATACAATCTTTCGTGTTTGTCGACATGTGCCGATCGGCGACGAAACGACCAAGACCAAACGACCGTATATTTAGACAGCTAGCGGTCTGAACGAGACCGGACTGCGGTGTTTGCTTTCCTGCTGCCTGCGCCTGCCGCGTGCGTTGACCGAGAGTAAAGCTGTGCATGCGTGCCGTGGTCGACGGCCCATGGCCCACAGATCCTCCGGCAGATTCGCATCGACCTTGACTGGCACGCCCCGACATACTTTGTACTCTGTACTCCGTAGGCATAAATCGGCATAAATCGTGGTGCGTTTCGAATCCTGCTGGCTTTTTTTAAAAAATGGGACCGCGCACAGATGTAAAGGCTGGGCTTTCGTCTTGCGGACTAACAAGGGCCATGCTGACGTCGGTCTCGGTCTGTACGGAGTAAATATACAGATACGCGGATTGGACTTGAAGAGACGTCGGCCGGCACTTGTTGCTCTTGTCGACCCCGATACGATATCAGCCTGAAAAGGAGGGCAACCTGTGGCTGGCCGGAGACCAGTGAGACTAGAAGGTACTCCGTAAATGTATACTTACGGTGTAAATATACGGAGCACGCAATCACGCGCAGAGGCGCAGTGCGTTTGACAAATTGCCCGGCCCGGACCCTTGGCATCCGACGATCGGCCTGTTCCTCGTCACCGCCAGGCCGGGTTGTTTCGACTTTAGCACCACGATTTATACACGCCATGAAGCAGTGTGGCAATCAGGTGCGGTGAAGTCGGTATAAAATGTACAAAGTCGTTGGACCGACTGCCGACTTGGGGCTGTTAAGGCAAGGTTGTCAGGATGGCCCATGGCGCAGAGGTTACAAAGGTGTACTCGTAGGGCGACGAACACTGCCCTTACGTCGTTCAAGGACTTGCGTCTGCTGCTGGAAATTGCACGAGACATTGCCACCGGTTGCAATAAAGACCTTTGTAAATGATTGCAGATGATAAGGAGCAGATGAACAAGCATATCCTTTTGACAACACCTAAACGCCGTTGAATTACTGGTACTGCCCTCTTCCAGGACAGCCGGGCTCGGCATGAGACCGTCCACGGCCGTGTGGACGGTGCAGGCCGTGTTCCGTTCCGCACAGACCCATGGATCTCATTCTCATGGGTTGAGGGGGCTGCCGAAAGTGTTAGCATTGCGCGGATCCAATCCAAACACCAAAATCAAACACTGAACAGGACACATACCCGAGGTAGTCCTCGTTGACCGTGCCAATCGCCCACATCTCGCCGACTTCGCTGCGCGTGCCCATAATCTTGACCCGGATATGTGTGCCGGGCTCGACCTTGTAGTCCTCGTTGTTGGTCCACTGTGGTGGCGTCGCGTTGGCGTCGTACTTGACCGTGGTCGGGATCATCTGCCGGTTAGCATTCGTTTCGGGGCCTCTTGGACATGCAGAAAATCCAGCGGGCGACGTACGTGCGACGACACAAACAGGCTCAGCGGCCCAGCCTGTGCAAAGAAACCGTGCGGGTTGACCGACGACACGACGGCGTCGACCGACTCGCCCTTGAACGGCCGCCACACGACGGCGCGGTAGCCGACGGTGAACTCGGCGAGGCCGTTGCCCGGCAAGATCTTGCCGGCCGAGATGTCAAAGGTATCCATGATGGATATTATGTAGTAGTTGCCCGCACACGTGCCCTCGACGTCCTTGAGCAGCTTGGTGGTGACGAGCTCGTGCATGTTGCGCCCAAAGTAGGACGGGTGCAGCGTCACACGGCGCTCGAGGTTGTGGAGGAAGAACATGGTGGCGGGTGGTGGCTGCGGGGGCGGCAGACGGAGGCGCAAAAGCTGCGCAAGCCGGGACGCGTATCGGCGTGCAATGTCGACGAGAAGGAGCGTGTCGCAGTTCGGAGGTGGTGCTCGAAACGCGAGATGTGCGGGCGACAAGGCGCAGGGGTGAGAGCACCGGAGGGTAGAGTCGGACGAGGGACGGTGATGACAATGACCGGCAGTGTCGCTTCCGTCGTAGGGCCTGCGTCGGGGCTGCGTCGGGGCTGCGTCGAGCCTTGAACTTCGGTCCTTTGAGCTTCGTCTTCGATCGGTAGGGCGCGACAGCCACGGGTCCAGCGGGCCGCAAGAGCAGTGCGAGCAGGACAACGCCCAGGTCAAGCTCGAAAGACAGACTCGGCAGCGCGATGATGGAGGCGGAGACGGAGGCGGCGATGGCGTGTCGCGTCGATGCGTTGGGCGTGAATGAGACGATGCACAGGAGGCTCTAGCTGCCTACAAAGAAAAACAAAAGACCCACTCTTTGCTCTACCATACAAGTCGCGTCGACTGACATGTCACGTGACCGCTAGGTCCACCCACACAATAACATCAACGATGACGGCGCGACGTCCCATCGTACTACCATCTTTCTCGACCACGTCTCCTTGCATCCTCTGGATCCTGCCGCCAACCACACCTGTCGCCACACCCGTACTCGACCGACGTTTGCCACGACACGCCAGCGTCTTGACTTGGAAGCCTTGCGTCTCGTTTGCGTCTCGTTTGCGCCAATTGACGCTGCCACAAACGAGCCATCTTTTGAGAGAGAAGCGAACGACCAACGACCCACCCCCCGATGGCCAGTATCGATCGCTACCGGCCAACGCGTGAGGAGTACAAGCCGCCCCCGCTGCGCGAGTCATCTGGCGCATCTGGCGCATCTGGCGCGCCCGGCACGTCGACTGCCCACCCGGCCTCGGCCGTCCTCGATCGCATGGCGCCCTCCTCGCCATCACGCCGCAGCGTGCCACCGGCCGTGCCATCGCCGCCCGTGTCGTCGCTCACCTCGCCGCCGCGACCGTACCGCGACGACAGCCAGTCCGACAACCCGCACCGCCCAAGACCTACGCCCGGCCAGCAGCAGCACGGCCAGCAGAGCAAGAGCAAGCAGGAACCGCCACGAGCGAGCCACGCCGACGCGTCCTCGTCACAACGTGCCGCCCGCGCGCCGTCGGCGGTGCCACAGCCGCCAGGAGCACCGGCGCCGCCGCGGGGCCCGACGCCGTTTGTGAGCCAGTGGTACTACACTGAGGACGAGATTGTCAGCACGCCGAGCGTCCTGCACGGCCTGACGCCGGCCGAGGAGCGTGAGCGGCGTGCCAAGGGCGTCAATTTCATCTACCAAGCAGGCTGCACGGTGCAGCCACAGGCCCTGCCGCAGGTGACCATCTTTGCGGCCGCCGTCTTCTTCCATCGCTTCTTTATGCGCTACTCGCTCGTCGAGAAACGCGGCGGCGTCCACCACTATGTATGCCCACGAGACCTGTGACTTGAGACCCTGCTAACCGTCAGAACATTGCCGCCACGGCTCTCTTTTTGGCCAACAAGACGGAAGAAAACTGCTTCAAGACAAAGCACCTCATTGTCGCGTTTGCCAAGGTCGCACAAAAGAACCCCAAGCTGGTCGTCGACGAGCAGAGCAAGGAGTACTGGCGCTGGCGCGACAGCGTGCTCGCGCACGAGGAGCTCATGCTGGAGATTCTCACATTCGACCTCAACATTAGCAACCCCTACGACCAGCTGTGGAAGCAGCTGCGGACCCTCGGCCAGCTCGGCTCCAAGCCCGTGCGCGAGGCCGCCTGGGCGTTTTTGAACGACTCGGTGCTCACCGCCCTGCCGCTGCAGCTCGACGCACGCGACCTGGCGACGGCCAGCATCTTCTTTGCCAGCGTCGTCAGCAAGCAGAAGCTCGGCGACGTCAACGGCCAGCGCTGGTGGCAGGCCGTGCGTGGCGACGAGGCCCGTATCGTGCGCGCCACCCAGGTCCTCGTCGCCTTCTACCTCGAGAACCCGCTCATCAACCGCCACGCCGGGATCCGAAACGCCGCCACAAAGGCCGCCGCCGACATGTCGCTGACACCGTCGGCCCACGGCGGCGGCCACATTGTCGGCTCGCCCGTCTTCCACCTCGAAAAGACGCGCCTCCCGCTCGACCCTGTTGCCGGCATGTACGACGGCACCGCCCGTCCATCCGCCAGCCGCGAGGTCACGCCCATGGAGCTCGACCGCGCCCAGAGCACGCAGCCCAAGCCGTCAAAGACGCCCGACGCGTCGCGCGTCTCACGCGTGTCCGACACGCCAGCCAAGTCGGCCAAGCCGATCAAGACGGACGCGGTCAAACCGATCAAGACGGAGCACGACCTGTCGGATCGCAGACTGGCGCTGAGCGACGTGGCCGCCGCACCAGGCGACTCGGACGTCGCTCTCAAAAATGCCGCCAACAACCTCGACACCGGCCTGCACCCACACGCGCCCTCTCAGAGCGTCTCTCAGAGCGTGCGTGGCACCACGCCAAGCACGCACAAAACCAACGGCAAGCGCGCGATGGAGGAGGGCGAGCTCGAATCGTCGCCGCCCGCTGCAAAGCGTCCCCGCACCAGCTTGTTGGCCGAGTCGCCCGGCCGTGACCGTGACCGTGACGCCGACGCCGACGCCGACGAGGACGCCGACGAGGACGTGCGTGACTACCGCCCGCGGTCGCCTCGATTCGACTCCCAAAACGACTCGCCCGTCATCAGCACCGACGGCTCGCGCTCGTTGTCGTACGACACATAATTGCGTATAGATTTGCCTTCTATTTGTTCCATTTGTCTATATCTCGGCCTTGTCGGCCATTTCGCTAGTCTTTTTTTCTTTTTTCTTTTTTCTTTTTCTTTTTCTTTTTTTCTTTTTTTTTCTTTTTTTTTGCCTTGCGGGGATTGTCCAGTCCTGATACTGGTAGGAGTAGGCGTTGGGGCCACGGGGATTCTCATTTCACGGTAATCTGACCGTCTTCATTGATTTAGATACAGCAGCCCAACGGGCGTCACATGAAATTGTTACGTGCATCCATTGCGGGACATGTTGGAAATCATTAGTTTCTTGGTATTTTAGGGGCAGTCTATCCTAAATGCATAATAGCGGGCACGTACTTTGTGTACAGTGCCCAACCTAAAACTCTCAAGTGTTCCGGGTATGATAACTCTGTGTCGCCCCGTTCTCCCCTTCTCGCTCGCACGCCAGACGCACGCCAGACGCACGCCAGACACGGCGGGCCGCTTATGCCTGGTAGGTCGAGGCCGAGACGTTGCCACCGCGGCCGGTCCAGTTGACGTGGATGTCCTGGCCCTCGGGGTACTTGGCCGAGGCATCCTCGGGCTTGATGCGGAAGGTGTGGGCACCAAAGTAGTCACGCTGGGCCTGCAGCAGGTTGGCGGGCAGGTCCTTGGTGCGGTAGCCGTCGAACCACGACAGGGCCGTCGAGAAGGCAGGGGTCGGGATACCAAGCAGAGCAGACTTGGCCACGACGTCACGCCAGCCGGGCTGGGCGGTGTGGATGGCCTTGTTGAAGAAATCGTCAAAGAGCAGGTTCTCCAGGTCGGGGTTCTTGCGGTACGCAGCCGTAATGTCCTTGAGGAAGACGGAGCGGATGATGCAGCCACCACGCCACATCAGGGCAATGGACGGCTTGTTCAGCTTCCAGCCGTACTCCTTGGCGGCCTCCTGCATCAGCATGAAGCCCTGGGCGTACGAGATGATCTTGGAGGCGTACAGCGCCTGCTCAAGGTCGTCGAGGAACTGGGCCTTGTCGCCCTCAAACTTGGAGGTGCGGCCGACAAACTCCAGCTCGGTCGACGCCTTGGTGCGCTCGTCCTTGATGGCAGACAGGCAGCGCGCCAGGACAGCCTCGGCAATCAGGGTGACGGGCATGCCCAGGTCCAGGGCGTTGATGGCCGTCCACTTGCCGGTGCCCTTCTGGCCAGCCTTGTCCAGGATCTTCTCGACCAGGGCGGTGCCATCGTCGTCGGTGTAGTACATAATGTCGCGCGTAATCTCAATCAGGAACGAGTCCAGGACACCAGTGTTCCACTTGGCCAGGGTGTCGCCAATCTCCTTGCTCGTCATGCCCAGGCCGCGCTTCATGATGTCGTACGCCTCCGAAATGAGCTGCATGTCGCCGTACTCGATGCCGTTGTGGACCATCTTGACGTAGTGGCCAGCACCCTCGTCACCGACCCAGTCGCAGCAGGCCTCGCCGTCGCTCTTGGCAGCGACGCTCTGGAAGATGTCCTTGATAAAGGGCCACGCCTCCTCCTGGCCACCGGGCATCATCGAGGGGCCGTAGCGGGCACCCTCCTCGCCACCGGAGACACCGGCGCCGACGAAGCGCAGACCCTTGGACGCGAGGTACTTGGTTCTGCGGTTGGAGTCGGGGAAGTGCGAGTTGCCACCATCGATAATGATGTCACCCTTCTCCAGCAGCGGCAGCAGGGTCTCAATCCAGTCGTCGACGGCCTTGCCGGCCTGGACCAGGAGCATGATGCGGCGGGGCGACTTGAGCTTGGAGACAAACTCCTCGTTGGAGTGAGCGCCGACAATCGACTTGCCCTTGGCCTCGTTCTCCAGGAAGCGGTCGACCTTGGAGACGGTGCGGTTGTAGGCGCAGATGGTGAAGCCGTGGTCAGCCATGTTCAGAATCAGGTTCTGGCCCCTGTAGATGCCTGTTAGTCAACGGTTTCGCCATGAGGCCAGTGTCTTTCGAGTCTTGCTGCCGTCCGCCTAGATTCGTTGCAGTCCGATGGCTGTCAGTTGACGCGAGGCTGTAGGACAGACCGCTTGCGAGGCTGTGGTGGTGAGGCTCCGGCTATTGACTGTTGCATAGCCGGTGCATGATCCGCGATTGGCAAGTCGCTTTGGCTACCGTGCATCGGAACAATTGAGGAGTTCCGTTGGGGAGCTCCGGAGCCAAGATACCGTAGTCCGAGTGGTTTCGCGTGGTCCAATGTCGGAAGGCGGTGTCCATTAAACACAAGTTGGTCGAGTGAGGTCGTAAGCAGCGGTGGGCGTTTGTGGCAGACGGCAACGACAACAGACAAGCTCATGCAATGCAGACAGCTTGCATGGGCTGTTCGGCAAACGCCAGACAGTACTTACATGACGGCCAGGCCGATAAGGCCGAGATCAGCACTGGGAAGGCTGTTAGCATCTTGGTTTGAGCGAGGTTCACTGGTTTCCGTGGGGCGTGGAGATGTCGAGGATGGAGTGGTGGTGGTTGAGGATGAGGTTGAGGTGCCAAGGGTATTGTTGGGCGCAAGAGCCCCGCCGAGCTTTTCCAAGCGGGCTCTGGACGCAGGCAAACGACACGGTCAGCCGTGTCCTGTGAAGCACAAACGACCCAGGATGGAGCGCGCGAAGCAGCAACTGGCTCGGCAATTCAGGAGCGGCAATTGAAACGGTGCAGACTAGGCCTGAAAGACAAGCCAAAAGCAAGCAAGGATGGGCGCGATAAAGCGATAACCCAACGCCCCCGCCAGAGCTCAATTCCCGACGGCAAAATCGCGCTGAGGCAATTTCGCCGTCAGCGGAGACGTGCGCTTGAGCTCGGCCATTGGGGCATTGTTGGTGCGACGACGGACAAACTTTGCCTAGTCGCCCAGCCCGTTCCGATGCTTTCTCGCTTTCTCGCTTTCTCGACGGAAACTTTTTGCAAGAAAAGAAGCCTCGCCGGCCGCTTGAGAATCTTGAAAATGACTGTTTCTTGCGGTCGCAATCGACCGCGATCCGTGAAGCTGCGATTCGTGTTGCTTTGTTCTGCTCAGAGCTGACGACATCGGTGCGGGGGTGGGGTAAAATTCTGGCAAAATCCCAACGCGATGACTCTGCAGCACGGCAACGCGAATTGGGAGCGCACGATGGCCAGAACCCAGGACGCGAGCTCGAGCGCAATCCGATGCAGCTCGCACGGGCAGGATGTCAACGACGCACGAATGCGCCGAGCGGCCACCGGGGCAATGGGCAAGGGTGTGTCGAGGGAGTCGGGGAGTGTGGACGCAGACGCAGTGAAGCATGTAGCTCAAGCTCGGGACAAGCCGCATCGTCGGAGAGCTTCTGTCGTCATAGCCATTGCTACTGCCGCTGCTGCTGTGTCGGGCAAAGCCGCGACGGGGTGAGGGGCACTTACACAGGACCAGACATGGCTGTTAGTTGTGTGTGTGGGAGTTGTTGCGTAAAGGTATTCGAGACGTCGACCAAAGGGGAGGCTCGAAGAAGTGGTTGGAGTTTGTTGATGGGAACGGGAAGAGAAAAGAAAGAGAGAGAGGAGGGGAGAGGAAGGAGGGGAACGGGAGAAGAAAAGGAAGGAGAGATTGAGCGAGAATAAAGAGACGAGTCCGAATAGTGAGAAATAAATAAATACGCGAATTAATGTACAAAAACAGTTGGCGTGAAAGAAGGGGGCGTCACCTAGTCAGTTGGTCAGTTGTGAGGCGCGAAGCTTGCCTGGAAGACTGGAGACCGGTGCGTCAGGGAATGGGGAGGAGTGTACAAAGTACTCCGTATATTTACATGGTGGCCACGAACGACGGTGGCACCGCAGAGGACGAGGCTCGCAAAGGGATGCGCATTGCACACAAAAATGCTTGATTGGCATGTGCTCCGGTGACTCTTTACAAATGGCCCGATCTCATCGAGTCCTACGGCTCCGGAGGGGAAGGCACGGCCGGCGCGGCGGTGGAAATGGAAGCTGCGAGGCTGCAGGCGTGGCAAGGCGCGACAAGGCGTGGCAGCAAGGCCAGGATCCTGGATCGCCAGGCAGGCACGACCCGGCACTGCGCCGGTGGCTGGCCGGATATCGCAGGCGTCGTTTTGGTAACCCGTCAGATTGCTCTTTCTTATTTACAGAGTATATTTACAGTACTGGTCCTGGGCTTCACTGGGCGTTTTGCCTGTCGGCATTGCGGCGACCAGTGTCCTGCTCCGCGATGGAGCATGGACTTGCCCCTCTATTGTTTCCACTAACACCGGTTGGGGATCCAGGCGAGGCGCGAGGCACTGCAAAACGACGACAGAAACACGACGTTGCAGCACCGGCTGCTCAAAACTCTTCAAAACGCGCAACACCCGACGGCTGCCCCGCGGGCTTAGCAATCGGATTACAGTGCACAACTATGTATTTCAATGTACTCCGTACTGCTGGGCAAGTACCGGCCGTCCCGCGACGGTCGGAAAAAGGCGACGGGTAATTGGGGGTGGGGCAAGTGACCGGGCCGAGTTTGCAGAGTTAGCAGGAGCGACGAGAGGGCAACGCGACGACGGCAGGCGCTTTTCTGCATTTCTGCATTTCTGCATTTCTGGGCCGTCGATGACGACACGGCAGCGTTGTCCGTTTCAATGCCCGTTTTGGCGAGTGTGGACATTGTTGACGGCAGCAGCCACAGCCAGCGGCGGCATATGAAGCAAAAACGGAAGGCGCAACCAGTTGCCGTTGACGTGGCCGACAGACTGTCTTGCTCCTGTAAGAAGGTGCGAGCGGCACCGAGGCCAGCCGACAAGGCCAGCGGGTGTCCGTATGGAAGGTGCATTGTAGGTGGGGGAGCGACGCACCTCTGGCGCACCGCACGAATTGGAACGCACGGCTACAGGCAGCCAAGACTCGGTGCATCGATGGTGCTGCACTGACACACGTAAATTTACAGAGTACGGAGTACGGAGTACACGTACACGCTGCACACATCTCACGGTCTAGGCGGAATCACAAGGCCACGAGGCGTGGCCGTGAGGTGTGAGCGGGGCGTATATAAATAAAAATACATACATTTTTGCAAATTGATCGTGCCTGCCAGATTCGGCCGTGGCGGCAGCGTCGGGCAGCGATGATCAAATAGCCGAAGCGCCCATTTATTTATGATGAAATGGCGGCGTTTGAATGCCAAAGACAACGACTACGGATTGGCATGGGACAAGTTTCTAAAGCACTGGTCAATATACGGCGCAACATCAATCGGCATCGTGTCCTACAGCAGGCCCGAGTTGGACCGGACGAAACAAGTATGTCCGATGCTCTTCGATTCTGCCACACTCTATCTCCGGCCTAATTCGCGTGTTGGGGTTGGCTGTGGCGCGACGAACGTGGACCAGAGCCAGGCTTTTGACTGACACGAACACAGACGACACAGCAACTCTGCACGGCAGCAAATTTACCACAGCCTTCGTGTGAGTTGTCGTTTCGTGGTGCGATGTAAATGTATTTTATTTTATGATGGGCCGTCCGCTGGATTGCCGCAGTCAGGCCAGTGCAAAATACAACCGCAGGCGGCCGAGGCATTTTCACAGCTCAACGTTGTCGATTCTGTGCTCCTGGTCCATTTTTCTCCGTACACTCTTTATCCGCCGCGTGACGTCGAGCAACGTTTTCGCTTTCCATTACTTTTGCCATTTCGGCGCATTTCGAATTAAAAAGAAACGGAGAATTGTTGAACGGGCGGCAGAATTAATAATGCAGCTCACCAAGCCTGCAGTTTATGCTAGCTTCTTGTCGGACGCGCCCGACAACGGAGGTCCAGGTCCACGTCTGTCGGCGCATCGGATTCTCTGCATCGAAATAGACTCCGTATGGATCGGACGACGCAGTACTCGAAACTCGTATTCTCCGTCTTGGCCCATCCGTTACACGCAGTTGTCGTTTGTAAACACGAAGCACTCTAGACGTATATATTTATGCGTGCCGTTGGAGCCCGGAAGGCGCGAGTCGCACTTCCAGTTACGGAAACCACGCTTCAAATTACGTGAGCAGGCCGGCTGTGTCGCAGTATGCAAATGGCGCGTTTGGGCCGCGTTTGATGTTCTGAATCTGAGGCAGCGGCGGACGCCAGGGTCAAGCAATGCGCGCAATGCGCGCAATACGTCAGTCCGGTCGCTGCGAGGCGGCATGGAGGGGCAAGCAGCGCTTTCGGTGCAATTTGTTGCGAGGCCCATAATTTGAAAGACACATCACGTGATATACAGCGTGCCTAGAATCTTCGATCACGTGCGATGGATTTTCCATCTGACATCACAGACGCGTCTCCGGTTGAAGCGCGACGGATTCTGTCGTTTGGCTTCAAAGTCCATCCACACACACCATGTCGGGCGCCCCAGGCACACACCCACACCACTCTCTGCCGGCACGGCCACCGACGGGCCCCGGCGCGCCGGGCAGCAGCAAGGCGGGCGCGTCATTGTACAGCAACTACTACGCGAACAGCAAGTACCCGCAGCAGACGCCGGCACAGGGCGAGAGCTACGGCCCGAGCATACCCGCGGGCTACCAGGCACCGACGACGTACGGAGCACAGGCACCGACGACCTACGGCCCGCAAGCACCGACGACCTACGGCCCACAGGCACCAGCGGTGGCGCCACTGATCCGCAACCCCTTCCCCCCCGGCAGCAGTAGCAGCACGTACGGGTGGCAAAGCGGCTACGGCAGCCAGCCGAGCGCAGGACCGACGGCGCCGGCGTACCCCAGCTACGGGCATTCGTACGGCGGCTACGGCCCGTCGTACCCCGAGGGCCCGGCGTCGACGAACAAGACGGGCCACACGGGCACGACACCTGCGTCGGGCGACGGCGCGGGCAAGGACAAGCAAAAGACGGTGTACCGGTCGGGCGGCGGCAAGCAGTGGGCCGACGACACGCTGCTGGAGTGGGACCCGAGCCACCCGCGGCTGTTTGTGGGCAACCTGGCGGGCGAGGTGACGGACGAGATTTTGTTAAAGGCGTTTAGCAAGTGGAAGTCGGTGCAAAAGGCGCTGGTGAAGCGCGACAAGTGGACGAACAAGTCGCGGGGCTACGGTTTTGTGAGTTTCAGCGACGCCGAGGACTTTTTCCAGTCGGCCAAGGAGATGAATGGCAAGTACATTGGCAGCCACCCGGTGGTGGTGCGCAAGAGCACGACGGAGATTAAGGTGTCCAACTTCAAGGACGATGCGCGGCGCAAGAAGAACAAGGGCAAGGCCGACAAGGACAAGAAGAAGGAGGGCGCACATGCGAGTGGCAGCGGCGCAGGCGGTGGACGACGTGACGAGTCGGCGGCTTTGCGGGCGCACGGAGCGGGCATCGTCAAGCCGGGCAAGACGAAGAACGGTCTGAAGCTGCTGGGGTAGTTTGGTCTAGTTGCATTTTGTTTTGTCGCGTTCACGTTTCAGATACCAATCACATGCTGTATATTCAACGCCAAACGCCGTATGCTCGAGATGAGAGGAAGAACAAGAGAAAAAAAGAGAAAGAACAAGAGAAAGAACAAGAGAAAGAACAAGAGAGAGAGACCAGAGAGGGCGCTACCTCTGCAAAAGATTGGCGTCTTCGCGGTCGTCGTCGGACGGCGCATGACGGGCGACGGGCGCGTGGTCGACGGGCAGGTGGTCGGAGTGGTGCCCTGTATGGACGTCAATCTGGGCCTGCTTGCGCATCTTGGCAATTTTAATGTAGTTGTAGACGACAATGGCGGCCATGGTGATGAGGAGGCCGAGAAAGTTGACGAGGGTGAGCTCGTCGTGGAAGACGAGGGAGGCGGTGGCGATGGTGACGACCTCCTTGAAGATGCCGGCGATGCTGAGGGTGACGACGGAGGTGCGCTGGAGCAGGGCAAACTCGGAGGCGGTCATGAGAAATGCGATGCAGCCCGGAAAGAGGAGGAGCAAAGGCGTGCGCCAGGCGCCAAAGGCGGCGCTGAGGGTGTGGTAGCCGGCGACGAGGTCGGCGAGGCCCTCCATGGGAATGGCGAGGGCGAAGAGGACGGTGAACATGACGGGCGCGAGGTAGAAGATGCTGGAGAAGGGGTTGGACGTGGCCGGGTTGCGCAGGAGCATGATTTGGGTGAGGGCCCAGCGAAAACCGGAGAAGAAGGCGGCGGTGATGACGAGGACGAAGCCCGTTGGATCGAACTGGACCTCGCCGGCGACCATCATGACGACGCCGACGGTCATGGTGGCGATGATGGCGACGAGGCGCAGCGTGGGCTGCTCGAGGCGGAAGACAAAGGCAAAGACGAGGACAAAGGCGAGCGACGAGCTCTTGCACATGGTGTAAAAGGTGAGCGTGATGAGCTTGAGCGAGGCGTTGCCGAGGCCAATGTCGAGGCCGGTGGCGGCACCACAGGGCACGATGCGGCCGACGAAGAAGGCGCGTGTCATGGGCGCGGCGCCGGTGGGCCGCAGCGTGGGAACGCAATAGAGGACGGCACACGAGAGCGCAAACTGGACGAGCATGTGGACGGACGTGGTGAAGAGCGGAAAGGGAAAGTTGCTGCCAAACATCCACTTGTTGTAGAGCGAGATGCTGAGCGAGAAGAGGTACCACAGTGCAATGAGGCTGCCGTTGGCCACCAGGCGGCGCACGACGTGCTGGTCGGCCACCTTGCGCTCGTCGGCCGTGACGGACTGCAGCACGGGGTCCGCGTCGGCGTCGGCGTCGCCCACGAGCAGCCGGCGAATGTCGTGGATGCGGGGGGGTCTCTGCTGTCTCTGTGGTCTCTGGTTCTCGGCGTAGTCGGCCTCGTAGTCGGCGTCCAGGACCGATTCGGCGCTCTTGCGCGCGTCGTCGTCCCACGCGTCCCACGCATCGGCGTCGTTGGTGTTGGCATCGTTGGCATCGTCGTCCAGGCTGTCTTTACGGTCTTTACGCGGACCGGCGTGTGCCACGGCGAACAGCTCAATCGAGCCGTTGGCGTTGGAGCTGCCCGGCAGCGCGGCCAGACGCCCTGGTTTTGGCGAGGGCATGTGCGTGAGTCAATGCAGAATTCGCAGTGTAGTGGTCGAAGAAGCTGAGCCGTGCGATGGTGCCGGGCAAGCCGGTGTGCAGCTCAATCGCGTGTCAACTACAGCTTGGCGCGTCGTGGTGATTACGTAATAGCCCCTATCCTGCTTCACCCCGTAAACTGTAACAGCCGCGCCAGCTCGACATAAATAATAGCTTGGACTCGACAGATGACGCGGTCCTTGCATCTCAAGTATCGTAACACTAGCTCGACGTGTATGTATCAAATCGCTTGTTGATATAAATAAACTGTAGAATGCTACGGGCATGGCGGTGTGCTACTAGCTAGCGCTGAGTGCAGATAGCATTCTTTGGTGACATTCAACTATTCGCACTGCATCGACATCGACATGCATCGGCATCGGATCTTCGGAACATGCATGACACGTCTGGCTCGATTGGCCAGCCGTGCGAGGCGGTCACGGCCGACCGACATGCAGCATGGCACCACACCAGGCCAGGCCAGGCCAGAGCGGGCTGGTCGGACCATGGCCAGGTCGTGACGAGTCGCTGACTCGACTCTTTGTTAGACTACCCCGCGCGACGTCACTGACTGTCTAAAGAGCTCAGCTCCCAACTTCTAGACCTCGCCTTAACCTAGACTTTTCACCTACGGACTTATCTTCACCTACGGACTCGACCTCCTACATGGCCTCCCAACGCTCCGAGGGCTACCTGCCCATTGAAAACTATGGCATCATTGGCAACATGCACACGTGCGCGCTCGTTGGCATCGACGGCAGCATCGATTTCATGTGCTGGCCCGACTTTGACTCGCCGTCCGTCTTTTGCCGGCTGCTCGACGCGGACAAGGGCGGGTACTGGAGCATTGCACCGGCGCCCGGCACGGCGGCGACGACCAAGCAGCAGTACCTGCCGTCGTCGAACCTGCTGTCGACGCGCTACATTCACGCCGACGGCGTCGCCAGCGTGACGGACTTTTTTCCGCGGCCCAAGACGGCGGCCGTCGTCTCGCGCGCGCCGCGCCCCGTGCAGACCGGTCAGACCGTGCAGACGGGACAGGGCCAGGCCGCGCCCAAGGTAAAGACGGTCCGGACGGTGCAGGAGGAGCTCAAAAAGTGGCTCGTCCGACGCATCGAGGGCGTGCGCGGCACGCTGACGCTCGACATTGAGCTGTGCCCCGCTTTTGACTATGCACGTGCAAGTCACGTGACCCGAATCGAGCTGGACGAGGTGAGCGGCGCAAGCGGGGCGAGCCGGGCGGCGTCGTTTTGGAGCGACGACGTGCAGCTGCAGCTGGACGTGGTGGTCGACGGCGCGCCGGTGGTGCGTCTCGCCAAGCTGACGAAGCCGGGGATGCAGGGCGAGGGCGTGTTTGCGCGCGTGACGGTGGCCGAGGGCGAGTCGGTGTCGCTCGTTTTGCGTCGCGACGACCGCGACCCCGGGCTCGGCCGGCCGCCTCCCGCGCACCACATGACGCCGGTCATCTCGACGGCGGTGCTGGACGCGCAGCAGCACGACACGCACCAGTTCTGGTACCAGTGGGTGCGGCGCAGCCGCTTCAAGGGCCGGTGGCGCCAGACGGTCGACCGCAGCCTAATGGTGCTCAAGCTGCTGACGTACGAGCCGACGGGCGCCATCGTGGCGGCGCCGACGTTTAGCGTGCCCGAGGCGGTGGGCGGTGCACGCAACTGGGACTACCGCTACTCGTGGGTGCGCGACGCCAGCTTCACCGTCTACATCCTGCTGCGTCTCGGTTTCCGCCAAGAGGCCGACGCGTACATGGGCTTCGTGTCACGCCACGTCCTCACCGCGCTCGACGCGTCGCCCGGCGGCCGTGGCCTGCCCATCATGTTCACCATCCACGGCAGCACCGACATTCCCGAACTCGAGCTCGACCACCTCGCCGGCTACCGCGGCAGTCGACCCGTCCGCATCGGCAACGCAGCCGCCTTTCACCAGCAATTCGACATTTACGGCGAGCTGCTCGACGCCGTCTACCTGCACAACAAGTACGGCACGCCGACGACGTGGGACCAGTGGGTGGCGGTGCGTCGCGTGCTCGACTACGCGCTCGCACTGCGCGGCCAACCCGACATGAGCATCTGGGAGGTCCGGAACCGGCCGCAGCGTTTTGTCTACTCGCAAATCATGCTCTGGGTCGCCTTTGACCGTGGACTCCGGCTCGCCGACAAGCGCAACCTGCCGTGCCCCAACCGTGCCGCCTGGCTGGCCGCGCGCGACGGCCTCTACGAAGACGTGATGCGCTGCGGCTTCAACGAGCAGCTGCGTTCCTTTGTCCAGAGCTACGAGACGCCGACCGTGCTCGACTCGTCCATTCTCATTGCGCCCCTCGTCTTCTTCATCGCCCCGAGCGACCCGCGCTTCCTCGACACGCTCGACCGCATCCTGCTGCCCCCGGAGCACGGCGGACTCACCAGCTCCGGCCTCGTCAGCCGCTACGACACCGCCCTCGCCGACGATGGCGTCGGCGGCGAGGAGGGCACCTTTACCATGTGCACCTTTTGGCTCGTCGAGGCCATGGCGCGCGCCAGCGTCTACGCGCCGCAGTACCTGCCGCAGGCCGTCGGTCTCTTTGAAAACGTCCTCGCCTTTGGCAACCACCTGCGCATGTTTTCCGAGGAAATTTCGGCCAGTGGGCAGCAGCTCGGCAACACGCCCCAGGCCTTTAGCCACCTCGCCCTCATCAGCGCCGCCTTTCACCTCGACAAGGTCGCCGAGCAGCACGAGAGTGAGCAGATAGAGTAGACAAATACATTGCAACGCCCGCTATCCGTAAAAGAAAGATCACATGAGCTCCAGCTCCATGTCGTCCATGGCATTGTCTTCGATCGAGCTAAGACCAGAACTGACGCTGCCCGACCGCGGTCGGTCCAAGTTTGCGGCCAAGTCTGCGTTGGCGTCTGCGTCTTGGTCTGCGTCTTGGTCTTCGTCTTGGTCTGCGTCCACGTCTTGGTCTGCATCCACGTCCACATCTTGGTCTTGCTCCTCCTCATCCTCCTCGTCCCCCCCCACCGACGGCACGCTCTGTCGTTCGGCCATGCGCCGGGCGTGCCACGACGCAATGCTGCCGCAGTCGCCGCCCTCGACCACAATCTCGCCGTCCTCGGTCCCGCGCCCGAGCACCGTGCTGCTGTACTTGGAGTCCTCGCTCGACTTGCTGTGTTTCTTTTTGAGCACTAGTCGTTAGTCATCAAAACACGTAACGGAAGGCGCATAAACGGAAAGAGCGATCGGCACCCACTCGACAAATAGTCCGTCTCGTCTTCGCCGTCGAGGGCGACGCGCTTAATCTCGCGGTTCGCCGGACCGTGCACCCATGCCGCAAACTCCTCGATGCCGCGCGTGTCCTCGGCCGGCGCGTCGCGCCCGCTCAGCGCGCCCACGTCCTCGAGCGCCAGCCGCACGTCCACCACCGACGGCACGACGCCCGACAGCTCCGTGCTGTTGTTGGCCGTGTGCAGCGCCGCCGCCTCGCACGCGGCCAGCAGGTACCGCGCGGCCAGGTCCGTAAACGCGTCGACGACCGACGGGCGGGCCGCGTGGTAGCCCTGGGCACGCAGGATCTGGAGCACGCACGGGCGCAGCAGCGCGTGGTAGAGCGGGATGTGGTGCATCGGCTGCTCGGCTGCTCGGCTGCTCGGCTGCTCGGCTGCTCGGCTGCGTCGTCGTCTTGGTGCTCAGTGTCGGCGCGTCAATCGTGTGGTGGGCGTTGGTCGGTCTGCGTCGCTGCGTCGGCTGCATCAAGCCTGTGCGGCGCGCGTGTCAAAGTACGAGACGAGACAGCCTTGTGGTAAAAGTGGGTCCATAGCCAGCCACAGCAAATGGGTGTACCCACTCTACAGTCTACAGAGACTCCGTACGCGAACGCCCCACTTCTACGCGTACTCTTCCATCGACATCACCATGGCATCGCCACCGCCGAAACCGTTCAAGCTGAAGCTCAAGACGAGCGCGGGCACGTCGTCGACGGCATCGGCGTCGGCAGCGGCGGCGGCAGCGGCAGCAGCAGCGGCGGCCGTGCCGTCCAACACCATCACGTCGGCGCCGCTCGTCGCGACACCAAGTGCCATGTCGCCACCACCCGCGACGCCCGGCGGCGGCATGAAGATTATCCTGAAACGCGCACCGACGGCCGACGGCGCATCGGCCCCGGCGCCCACGCAGCGCAAGCAGCTTCCGTCGGCGGCGCCCGTGTCGGCGGCGTCAGCATCAGCCTCCTCGACAGCCCCCGTGACGACGCAAAAGGGGCGTGTGTCGAGGCCGACGGCCAAGAAGCGGATGCGCGACTACGACTCGGACGAGGAGGACCTCTTTACGGCGACCGTCGGCGGGCGGCGCGGGTCGGCGAGCAAGCGGCCGAAACTGGTGCTGAAAAAGACGCTGACGCTCAAGAACCGGACGTCGAGCATCGTGCTGAAACAGATCAACAAGGAAGCACCGCCACGCAGCAAGGGCGAGGGCTACGATTCGGAGGAGGAAGAGCGCGAGCCGGACCCGCTCATTGAAGAAGAGTTTGTGCTGCGCATGCTGCCGGGCGCCCACTGCGAGTACCTCCGGCGCATGGTCGAGGAACGCAAGATTGGCGTGCCGCCCAAGGACGGAGGCGCCGAGTTTTCCATGCGCTGGCTGCCGGCCCACCCGGTCTCGGCCGCCGCCTCTGCGATGCTGGTGGGTGCACGCGGCGGCGGCGACGGCAACAGCACTGGCGAGCGACGGGCACTGGTGACGGTTCAGGGGCAGCACTTTGTGGCCGTCTTGGTGGACCTGCCGACGATTACCGAGGCGATGAAGTCGTGGGACAAGCGCAACTTTATGAAGAGCGCCGATGTCGTGCAGATGCTGCTCGTCTTTGCACCAGTCGCCAACGAGGCCGAGGCACGCGCGGCGCCGCTGCCGTCGATGCTGAGCAAGGACTTTCGCTGGCCACACGGTCTGACGCCGCCGATGCACGATTGCGTCCACCGGCGGTTCCGAAAGCGGCTGTCGAAAAAGGAAATCAAGGACAAGGAGGCCGAGCTGCAGCGGCTGCTCAACGAGGACCGGATCGCCGTCGAGAGCAAGTGGGAGTTGTTTGACGACGGGCGCGTCGTGGACGCCGACGCCGACATTGACATGATTGACGAGGCCGACGAGGTGTACGACGAGGCGGATGCCGATGCCGATGCCGATGCCGATGCCGACGCAGACGTCGAGTATACTGCGGCCCAGCCGACGGCCGACGAGGAGATTGACGAGGCCGAGCTAATGGCCGAGTTCTTTGACGACGACGAGCCGGCGGCGGCAGCAGACGCCGATGCCGATGCAGACGCCGATGCCGATGCAGACGCAGACGCCGATGCCGACGCCGACGCCGAGACACCAGCAGCCAGTGGCCAGCCTGCCGAGACGCCGGCGGCCGAGGCGGACGACGACGACGACGATGACGACGACGAAGACGACGACGACGACGACGATCTCGACGAGGACGAGCAGGCGCGCGCGGAGCAGGCCAAGGGCGTGCGCGAGGACATTGCCGACCTCAAAAAGGGACTCGCACAGCTCGACGCGCAGCTCGCAGGCATCACGAATGCACTGCTGCGTAAACGTCTCGAGGGGACCAAGAAGAAGGTGCTGTCGGAGCTGCGTCTCAAGCAGGCGTCCATTGGCGAGATTGACGAGGAGTAGCTCTTGCTTTTGCTGTTTTCACGGCGTCTGGCGGACTATTATGGTCGCCGAATGTATGTGTAAGGAAGTCTTTTTAGAGAATGCGAATTAATGAGACGTCACTCGGTATACCACTTGGCCGCGCCTGCCTTGGGTGCGTCCGCCGCGCCTGCCGTGCTGGGTGCGTCCACCGCGCCTGTCTTGGGAGTGTCTACTGCACCTGCCTTGCGGGGAGTACCCACCCGGCTTCGGACGGCCAACTCGGACGCCGCCATGGCCGAAATCAGTTCCTCGACGGTCGCGCGTCCGGCATCGATGCGCGCCGCGTCGGCGACGGCGGGCACGTGCAGGAACGCGACACGGCTGCGTGCGTACCGCGGGTCCATGCCGTCTGTAGCCTGGCGGCGTCGGTAGAGGTGCGCGAGCGACGAGAAAAAGATAAAGTCGCACAGGTAGCGACCGGCGTCGAGCGAGATAGCGCGTTCGGGCGTGCCGGTGGGGTTCCAGCGCTTGGCAATGTCGTCGAGGTCCAGGTCCGGCGTCAGCGTGGCGGGCACGCCGAACCACGGCCACGCAGGGTCGCAGTGGTCGTCGGGCGTGTCGCCCAGGAGCGCGTCGTCGACGTCGGGCAGCACGTAGCCGTCGCGTCGCCCGAACCGCTCGAGCGCGTACCGGATACGTGGGCCGGCCATGCCAATGTGCAGCACCAAATCGACATGGCCGACACCGCTCAGTTCCGGCGCCGTGCCGTCCCACAACGTCGGCACGAGCGCACGCACGACGCGGTAGTTGACCCGTACGGGCGCCGGGAAGACGACAATGCGCACACGCGGCGTGCTGCCGTCGGGCGATGCCGGCAGGAACGCAGGCAGCCGAGACGCAATCTCCCACGACGGGTTCTGCGGGTACTCGTCGCGAAAGGCCTGGTTGTTAGCAGAGGTCAGGCACGACCGATACGCGACGCACGTCAAAGCCCGTGACGAGCACCGTAAACACGTCCGCCGAGTCGACAGAGCCCATGGCGATGCGATAAATGTTGTAGAGTGTTGGGACTGCAGTCGTACAAGATGCTGTCTTCGAACCCCACGCCTCGGCTGGTAGAAAAGTGGGGCAACCTGTATAAATATAAGACGTCATGCCTCAAGAATGCCAAATATTGATGCGTTGTAAGATATCCTGAGTAATACCAATGCAGATGCTCCATGCTTCCAAAGACCAGGACCAAGAAGAAAAAAGATTGACAAAGAATGACAAAAGAAAGACAAGAAAGACCAAAAAGACCTAGACCAATTGATGCTGATAACGCCTGTATGCCCAAAGGAAAGATGCTGTCGTGAAAATGTTGGCCGTGCAAATGCTGATCCGTGCGCCTCGCCAAAAGTGAAAGTCAAACCAATAAAAAAACCAAAACCAAAAACCAAAAATATACAAAAAAGTCAAAACTAGGACAGAGCCAGGGCGCTGTCCTGGAGCGACGGCTCAAGCTTGGGGGGTGGTGCTGCCGCCTTGGGCACCGCATTCTCCTTTTTCACGTCCGCGTTCTCCTTTTGCACGTCCGTGGTGCTTGTTTGCACGTCCGTGTTCTCCTTTTGCACGTCCGTGTTTGTCGCCTGCAGGTGCACCGCCGGCACCGGCGGCATCTTGGGCGCCGTCGTCCGCGACGTGTGCACTGTGTGCGTGCGACCCTTGCTCGGGCTCGTCCGCAGGAACCCGTCGTCGTCGGACCAGCTGCCGGCCGCGTCCAGTACCGACGACGCCAGGCTGTCGCTGCGCGTGCGTCCGTTGCTGTGGCCGTGGCCGTTGGACCGCGCAGACCGCGTGCTCGCATTGCCACGCGATCCAGGCGGCAGCCGCTGTGCCGACGAGTTGTTGCGCGCCGCATTGCCCGTGCCCGTTCCCGTGCCCGTGCCCGAGCCCGTGCCCGTTCCCGTGCCCGTGCCCGTGCCCGAGTCCTTGCCCGAGTCCTTGCGTCGCCGGTGCGCCTCGCGCGCCCGCCAGTTCTGTGACATCTCCGACCCGGCCGTCGACCGCCGCGCCGTCCCCAGTGACAGCTCCGACCCCGACCGCCGACCGTTGTACGAGCTCGCAATGCTCGTGCTCCGGCTCACCGGCACCTTGCCCTCCATCACCTTGGCCGGCGGCGGCGGCTGTAGCATCCACCGCAGCGCGTCCCGGTTCGCCGGCCGGCTCACCACCACCGGCGGGTGCATGTCGTTGACCGGCGGGTGCACGACCGTCGGCGTGTAGAACCGCGCGCGGTCCTGCTCCGTCACCAGCATCGCCCGGTCCCGCAGCTCCTTGGCCGTCAGCCGCGCGCTCTTCTCAATCAGCCGCCCGGCCGACCGGCTCGCCGACGTCCCGGCCTTGGCAATAGCGTCGATAAACTTGTGCGTCCGCGACGCCGGCGACTCCATGCCCCACAACTCCTCGTCCTCGCGCTGGTACCGCTTGTGGTTCCAGCCCTCCGTAATCACGCTCTCCGTCGTCGTCGACACGCTCGTCTCCAGCGCGCTCATGCTCATGTTGCTCATCTCTGTCGTGTCGTGCAGACTGTGGCTGTGAAGGCTGTGCAGACTGTGCACGTCGTCGCCGTCCTCGCTGCCCGCCGCCGTGCCCGCCTTTGAAATCGGCGTGGTGTCGGCCGGTCCGGCCGGCCCGTCGGTCCGTAGCGATGCCGCGCCCGTCAGGTCCACGGCGCTCAACGCCGTCTCGCCGCCGACCGGCCCGGCCCGGCTTACGCCCCGGCTGCTCAGCGCCCCCATGCTCTGCGTCGCCACGCCGCTGTCCTGGCTCGCGCTCGTCAGGTTGCGCTGGCTCATGCTGGGCTGCCCGGGCTGCCCGGGCTGCCCGGGCCGCCGGTCGTGGTCGTCGCCCCAGAGCTGCAGCTCGCGCTGCCGCCGCTCTTGCTCCTGGTGCTGCCGCTGGCTCTTGCCCTGCCGCCCTTTGGGCGGCAGGCTCGGGCCCATCCGCATCTCCTCCTCCCAGTACGGGTTCATGGCAAACGGGCTCGGGTGGTGGTACGAGTTGGGGTTCTCCTGCTCAATCGCGGCGCGCTCCTCGCGCTCCTTTTCAAACTGCTTCTTCGCCTTGCGCCGGTTCGCCGCCGCCGTGCATGGTGTGCATGCCAGGACGTAAAAGACCGCCGACTGGACGGCTACGGGAAACGACATGGTGCCGTCACCGTTCGACGAGAAAGCCGTAGAAAATGAAAAAAACTTTCAGCGTCCCTTGTCCGAAATACGGCACAGAATCAATCGTTTCGTGGATTTGTCGTTTGTGGGTGCTGCGTGTATCGTAGGACGCGGCCCGGCTGTTGTGTGTCGTGGGCGCCAAAGCATGTACAGCATATGCAAAAGTCGCGAACGCGTCCGCGACGTCGATTGGAAAGTCGGAATAACGGTGCGTACAATCGCAGTGCTGCCAATCAGGTGCTGCCAATCAGTGCTGCGTGTCGGTCCGTGAGATATTTCAGTGACGCGAAATGTCCGTATCCAAGCGAATCTCAATTGGCGCGTCGGTGCTGTATGTCAAGGAAGAGAAGCCGATGTGCAATGTGCAAAGTGCTATTCTCGGCGATGTGTGCGTTGCCCCAGGGAGGAATGGGTGGTGCAGGACGAGTCAACGAACGAGGCGTCTCAAACCCTGGTCGTCGAGTGGCCGTTGTACTGGGTGGGTGGACGCAACAATGGCCGGTTCAAAAGGCGTATATGCAGGATGTGGTATGCGTATGCGTGGATGTCGTGTGCGAGGACGAGGCAGACCAGACAATCACCGAACACGGTCACTGGCTCGGAAAGGGGTAATATGTGTGGAGGGGACTCGTGGAAGAATAGGCGCTGGCCGGCGGCCAGAGGACGGCGCGAGGCACTGGACGAGGGACGGACAGGGGGCCCTGGCCGGGGCAAACAGACCAAAGCCCAAAGCGGCCTAGGCTGGCCGGGGGCCTGACACAGTTGATGCGGATTTGTGGGGAGGCGACGAGATGAAGAAGGCGCACCCGTTGGGACTGCACGAATACGGCCAGTGAGGTGACGGGAAGGGAAGGATGCAGGGGTGGGCGATCACAAGACGCGGCAGGCGCGCTCGACGTCAAGTAAGTAAATTTATATTTGTGCAGGCGGAAGGCGCTCAGAGTGGAAGAGTGAAGAAAGAGCGGACGACGAAAGCTGGCAGAGGCAGGCTAACTAGATTTATTGAAACGTTTCGCCGAGAAGGAGCGCCTGCGTTCGGTCGACAACCGGACCGGGCAACAGCCAAGCAGAACTTGTTTGCACGATCCTGCTGGGCGCAAATTTAGGTGCAATACGGAGTATTATGCAGTGCGCTCAAAGAAATAACAAACCTGAGCGCATGTCCGTCTAACAATCCGCGTAAACGAGACGCCAAGCAGGAGCACAAAACATTGACGCAGCAACGAAACAAACGGAGATCGCTGCACCGCCCCTAAATTTAGTAAAGATATAAATTTATTTAAATTCACATAAATTACTTTTAAATCTACACGCGGCCTGCATTAGTCCGAGTTCGTCCTGCAGGCGATGCGCACGATGGCGTGGCCCTATGCGGGATATGCACGCCGAGGCGCGTCCCACCCGCCAGCACACAACCGGTCGCTCTTTCTAGAAACGCACAATGCAAGTCGGCAAGCGATTCATGCACGATGCCACCTTCTGCACGTATATATGTATTTAAATATATATTTATTCCGCGGGGCTGCCAGGCTGCCGATTTTTGCGCCAGGCTTCGACATACGCTGGCTGATCGTTGGTCCGTCGATCGGGTGTGGTTGGTCCGTCAATCGGGCGTCGTCAGGACTGTCGTGTCGTGACCAAGCCCTGCCCAGGCTGACTTTAGCCGGCGGAAACGGACGACCTGTCGACAAAGTCTTGTTGAAACCGTAAATTATGGCCGTGCTGAAGCCGGTTCAGGCTTGGTCGTTTGCATGCCGCTTGTCGCACGTTCAGCATGGGCTGCGCTTTTGCTTTAAACATGTTTCGGGTCGGGCTGTGGTTGTGGCAAACGGCGTGCAGTCACTTATTCTGGCCGCCCATTTACACCGTAAAGACCTGCCATTCTCGCTGCATGTTGTGACGTCAAACGGCCAACTGGGCCCTTGGGCCCTTGAAGTACAGAGAAACGCCTTGGAGCCTGAATTGTCAAGTTGAAAGGAGGACAGAAAGAGGATCGGCACTGAATCTGGTCAAGTCTATATCTGCAGTTGAAGACGCCTCCCGGCTGTCCGATTATTTCGACCCAAAATCGAAGTAGTAAATCAGGGCATGGAAGATGTGCTGACTAATCCATTTGTATGGTGAGTACTGGGATTAACGCTTGTCGACACATCACCACCCAAAGCAAGCATTTGTAAACTTTCAATTTTGTTTGGTATCGGGTGCGAGCGAAGCGCGTCGCGCTCGACGCGTTGTGTGTTGTATAAACTGTAAGCAGGCTCGCCATGGGAGCAGGACAGGAAGCAAAACATGGCGCGTAGAAAGCATAAACAAGAGAAGCGAAAAGCGAAAAGTGAAGAGCGAAGAGCGAAGCGAAAGCGAAAGCCAAGCAGGATACTAAAATGTACTAAAATGTAAGTGTCAGGGTAGGATACGAGTTTTTTTGGGCCGGGGCGCGCGCGGCCAACGGCGGGCAGAGCGTGAAATAGAGCAAGCGCAAAAGCCAGAAAACACAAGATGCAGGGTGCGCACAACACGAGACAAAAAGCCGGAAATGCAGCGTGTGCCGCCCGATCGAGTCGCGACGCCGTCCCATCAAGGGCGGCGCACACGAGCGCTGGGCGACAACAAGAAGGACGTCAAACGTCGAGAGCGTCGAGAGGTGCGTCAATGCCGGGTCGAGTCGGAGCGCGTCAATGACGCTCCGTCGAAAGCACCAAGGGGCCCACGTGCCCTGATGTCATCGTAGCGGACGGCCCTGCGCTGTTCGAACAATGGGCATCCGCAGATGCAAGATGGGCCGCCAGAGGTATCCGCCAGAGGTATGGACAGAGGTATGGGACGACTCTGGCGCGCTGAGAAAGGGTGTCAGACGCTTTACACGTCCCACTCGACCTCCTCGTCCTCGGCCGTGGTGTCGACCGGCAGGACGTCAAACGACGACTTGTTGGCGATGGCAGGGCGCGCCGCAGCCAGGGGGGTGGCGGCGGCGGCGGCAACAGAGGCAGGGGCAGCAGGGGCAGCAGGCGCCGCGGCCTTGACGGGCTCGGGGGCGGGCTCGGCCTCCTTCTTGGCCTTGCGCGTCTTGGGCTTGACAGTGCTCCACGAATCCTCCTCGTTGCGCAGCATCTCGAGCTGCTCTTCCTCCGAGGGCATCGTCGACATCCACTCCTCGGCCTTGGCTTGGGCCGCAGTCGGCTTGGGCGCAGGGGCCTTGGCCGGCACAGCCTTGGGGGCATCGGCGACAAACGTGTCGAGGGGCTGGACGGCACCGTTGGCACCACCACTGGCACCACTGGCACCGTTCGATGCGGACCAGGCATTCTCCTTCTGGGCAGCCATAAACGCCGAGCCGTCCTTGGCCGCGCGGCCCTCGGAGATGCGCGCCAGGCGACGCTGCGCCTCGAGCTTGACCTTGCGCTCCTTCTCGGCCTCCTCGCGTTCCGCCTTGGCCAGCTCTGCCTTCTTGCGGTTCTGGCGCTGCTTCTTGGTCTCGGCAGGCTCAAACGCAGCCTGCTTCTTGGCCTTGACCGGCTTCTCCTCCGTGTTGACCAGGCGCAGGACTGACGGGCCCGGCGCCGGCTTCTCCAGCATGTCGTCGACGTTGCCGGCCTCGGTGGGGCCCAGAACGGGCGATGCCGACGCCGACGAGTTGTCGTCGTCGGCGGCGTTGCCGTCAGTCGACGAGGGCGCCTCGGCGGCCGACGTCTCGGCCTCGGCCTCGGCCTTGGCGGCGGCGGCCTTGACAAACGACTCCTCGGCGCGCGACTGCTTGACGCTCTTGGTGCGGCTCTCCTCCTTGGTCTTGCCGACAAACTTGGTGCCCTGCTTCACGCTCGCGAGCTGGCGCGCAAACTCCTTGTCGTTCTCGACCTCGGACACATCCTCGGCCGCGGCCTTGGCCTGCTTCTTGGCCGGCGTAGAGGAGGCGGGTGCCGCAGCCGCAGCCGGGGCGGCGGCCTTGGTCTGCTTCTTGGCCTTCTTGACCTCCTTGGGCTTTGTCTCCTTCTTGGCCTCTTTCGGCTTGGTATCCTTGGGCAGCGGAGCTTGCTTTTCTGAGCGGCCTCGAGGCGCTTCCAACTTGGGCTGCGGGCTGGCGTAGGTGTAGTAGACAATCGCCATGAAGCCAATGACGATCGCCCACTTGATCAGGGTCGACTGGTAGGCACCCATTTTGACGTGGTCTGTTTTTGTGTGCGAAAAAAGACTAGGGGTGGTCGGGGCGCGTCTGCGGATGTAGGCAAGCGCGCGGTGCGAGGTGTCGGGACAGATCTCGCGTCGGACAAGACGCAATGTGGTGCACGGGCCCGGAAGTAGCCTCGAAGCAATGGGGCGGCTCGTGTGACGACTCGCAGTCCTGCAGTCCTGGATCGAGCTCTCGCGGTTCGACACTGGCTGTGACTGTGAGATGTGAGAGGGGGTTTGTCGAAGGTCTCACTCTGTCGGGTCGGAAACTAAGGTACTAAAGTGGGTTAGCAAACGAACAAGAACTGAACCAGCAAAGAAGCGGCACTGGCGATGACACGGCCACGGCGAGCAGCGGCTGCGGCCGGGACGGATGGGCGCGCGCGCGCACAACGCACAACGCACGGCGGCGGCCACGCGGCACGAGGCCGGTTGCCGATCCAGACCCAGACCCAGATCCAGATCCAAGTCAGCGCCAATGCCAGTGCAATGCCAGTGACAATGCCAGTGCTGCGCTCGTGCTGGGTGACGGGGACGCGATGGGGGTGCAAGTACATGATGGAAAGCTGCAGAGCGTGAGCATGTGCAGGCAGTGGCAGCGATCGTGTTGGCGATGCAAAGTTGATGCAGAGGTGGAAGAAGGACAGTTGACAAGAAGAGCGAGAAAGGGGGCGTTTTTGTGCTGGTAGCAAGAGTGGAAGAAAGGAGTGTGTGGCAGTGGTGGAGATGTGGAGTTGCACGCAAAACGCAAAAAAACGGCCGCTGAAGGCAAGAGTGCGCTGTGAGCAGCGCAAGCAACCACTGCAAATGGAAACGCGTAGCCCAGCCCAGCAGTGGCCTTTAAATATACATGCAAGAACAGCAATTGCGTTTGCTGCCGCGAGGTTCAAGAGACGACGGATAGTGTAGTTACCTACTTGTGAGACGACAGGTGCCGGTGCACGTGCACGTGAGAGGGCAAATGAAAGACAGTCGCTTGGTGTGGCCGACAGCACAGCGCAACGAGAAGTGAGGCACGGTGGTGGCAATGTATGGAACAGAACGAAGACAATAGCGACAAGACGACAAACGTTGGCGGCGCGAAATGAAGCAATGTCAATGGAGCTTGGCCAAAAGGACACCTATATTTATATTGACAATGTACCTGCACGACGGACCTGCATGAACAACCATTAGGGGAAAGGGGCTCTGGGCGCCAGCTGTAAATTTAATGTAAATATATGAAAGAGACAGGGGTCGGCGCGCCTTGGGCGGAGTTTGGGGGTACCGGGGGACCAGGTCAGCGCCCATGCGCTAAAGGACGGCGCACAGCGGTCTGCAGGTCTGGACAGCTGTCGTCTTCGCAGCAGTGGGGCTGTGTTAATAATATAGGATCTAGGCCGAATGTGGAAGGAAGAGGGAAGAAGGAAAAGGATCTGGAAGCAGCGCTTGGCGTCTGAAGTTCAGGAACGTCGTCTTGAGTTACAGAAATCAAGCCTTGATCACTGTGTTTTGCCTGCGGAGTATACAACCACCTGACGTATTTGGTAACGAACCATCGTGAAAGGGCACAGCGCTTCGAACGGTCATGCGCGCTCAACGAGCAGTGATGACTAATCATCAGCGCTGCTTGGCCGTCGCAACTCGTAAATCGTGCCGGGGTTGTGCCGGTCCTTGGCAATCCGGCCTGACCCGGTCCTCACGTTTTGTGACCGGAAGCGAGAGAGGATTGTTCCTAGGAGAGGAGCCTTTGGTCCGTCCTTTTACTGTCTTTTCCGCGTCTCGTCAGAATCAAGCCCACGTGACTTTTGTTATACAAGTAGCCTGTGTCTGATTAGTCAGCCATAGACGACAATGTGGCAAGAGGCGTCTTTTCACGACGGCCATTGTCGTTTCCAGTCAATTTGAATAATCGTTCTTTTACCCTGCCCAGACTGTCATGTTTAGTATGCGCGTCTTGTAACCGAAAGAGGAAAGTTGGTCCAAAACAAAAAAGACGAACGAATCAAAGAATCAACAAGATACAAGAATCAGCAAGATATATATACCCGCCAGCCAGCCTCGTACAGTGAGCGAGGCCGCTCACGTAATCTGCTCTCCATGTGAATCTATGCTACCCTCCACGTGAATACTGTGCTACCCGTCGTGAATACCGCCTTGCCCTGTGCCCTACCACGTGGTTAGTCAGCGACCCTCGGCGTGATTAGTCAGCGGTAAACAAACAATGTGCGCGGCAGTGTTGTTTCGCCCGACGCGTTGTCGTGCTACCGCGTGATTAATCAGCGGTACACCGACAGTTTCCACTGGCAGACCCGAGCCAAGTGAGTTTCCTACAGTATCGTGAGTTTCCAGTAAGTCTTTGGCGTCTTTGGGTCCTTTTGGTCGGAAACCACAATCATCCAGTGAACGGTCCTTTTACTTGCAAATGGACATTGCATTTTTGCAGAACCCACACAAGCTTTTTGTGCTTTTAGAAGGACTCTTCTCGTTCTTCAATCTCCGGTGAACTTGACAAGTTGAGGGCAGAGAGACGGGATGTGTATATCTAGTCTTTGAAACCTCACGACAGTCAACTCTACTCTTCCAAACTTGCCAAAGACAGTCACTCGTTCACACACACCATGGCCACGCAACAGACCCCCATGACGGCCGCCGGCAATCCCTCCGAGGGCGCCTTGACGCGCGTAACGCGCATGATGCAAGACCGCCGGTTACCGACGTGGCAACTCCAAGCCGTCTTCAAGGAAGTCGCACTGACGCTGGGCCGTGACGTCAGCCTTGACACCGACGAGCATTCGCCCGACGAGCTCGTGGCCATCTGCACGCCGCCAATCCGAAAGCTGAGCCAGCACGAGGCCATCCTGTCACGGTGCGACCACATCCTCACCCTCATCAGCGCCATGCTCGCCCAGGAGGCGTCGGAAATGGGCTGCCCGAACCTGACGGCCGTCTTTGGCGCGCCGCCACGGATGGCCCACGGTCCGCCCATTTACAACTACCACCCGCGGCCCGGCTCCATGACCATTAACGAGCTGCTGCGGATAGAGCCCGGCGTGATGCCCAACTTTGACTACAACCTCCGGCCTGACCGGGACTTTGAACGCTGGCTGTCCGGCCCGCGTGGCGGCGACGAGGGCCCGCCCGTGTCCTTTACGCCATTTCGCCATTTGCCGCCCGAGCTGCAAGACTACATTTGGGAGCTGGCCCTGGAGGCGCCGACGCCCTGTGTGCACGTCGCGTGCGCACTGTCGGCCAGCGGCACGTGGCCCAGCGGTCCCATCCCGACCGTCTTCCGGGACCATGGCGCCTTTAACAACCCGGACAACGAGACGAGACGCGATCCGTCCCACCCGGCCGCTCTCGCCACGCCCGCCGGCCTCCTCTTTTCGCGCAACAACCGCGGCATTCTGGCGGCGACGCGGGCTTCACGGCTTGCTGCATGGCGTGTGTACTGCCTCTTGGCATGTGGCAAACCGCGCAACATGAGACCGTGCCCCGGGCTCGGCGTCTGGGACCGCTCCAAGTCGGCCCTGTCCACTCCGTTGGTCGCCGTGCTCGGTCATCTTCGGGCCGGCTACACCCGATCGAGCCCCGAGTGGGACGAGTTGATGGTGCAACTCGCTGGCATTGCGTCGGTCGAGTTTGACAGCACGCCGCTCGAAGAGCTGCCGCAAATGGTTCGCGTCTGCCTGTTGATTTCGCAGTTCAACCGGTTCATGGCGCGTCGCGCCGACGAGGTGACCAAGTTTCAAAAGGTCATGCCGGGCCTCCTCAATGACTGGCGACGGGCGCTGGACAGGGTGATTTACCGGCCAGGCATTCAACTGGCGATGATTGACAGGGTCTTGCGGCTCGAAAGCTGCTTGGACACCGCCGTCCGCGCGTTTTACAAGCGAAACTCGGACAATACCCCGCGCGAGTTGCGCAACGACATGAAAGTGCGGTACCTGCTGGGCGTGCGGGCGGTGTACTCGAGCAGCGGCGCAAAGACGACGGACGTGGCGGACGTGGCGGACGTGGTGGGCGTGGCGGGCGTGGCGGACGTGGCGGACGTGGACATGAGCGAAACAGAAGCGAGCACTCGAGTCAAGACTGAAGACTCGACGCTGGACGGCAAAGTGGCTGAAAACACCCAAAGCGGACACCTCCCAAACATGTGCTGCAGTGTCATGGACAAAAGCCAATAAGGACGAGTCAGGCCCGTGCCGCTAACCTTTTATTTGAGTTGCTTTTGAGTTGCTTTTGGTTTCCTTTTGGTTTTCCTTTTGTTTTGTTTTGAGATCTAAGCAGGCCTAGGATGTGAGTTATTGTTCTGTACATAGTATCTGAGCAGTAGAAGCCATAAATTTCATTGGTAATACTGCGTTTTCTGAATATAGTTTTCTGAATTTGATTTCATTGGTAAAACTGCTTGGTGGTGTCTCTAGTATATAAAATGATGAAGCGAAATGCTTTTGTGCTACATCTCAAATAGAATGGAACAATACTCCGTAGATAACAAAAAAGACACTCGAACAACGCCTGGGCAAATGTCGGAGCCCTTGGTATTCGTGATGCAACGACTTGGCGTGCGGGCGAGTGCGGACGGCCAAGCGTACACCATTAGGTAAGGCAGCGTCAAAATGGGTGCAAAATGGGCGTCTGGCATCGTGACGGCTCGCGTTGGCCGTCGTTGCGTTTGATCGTGACAAAATTGCTGAGAGCGGAGCGGATATCGCCGGATACCGTTCGTCGGTAACCCCAGCAGTGGTCATCGTGGTCGTTGATGTACGGAGTATATATTTACAAGAGAATTCCAATGCAGGCTTCCCCTCTTTGTCCCCGCAATACATTTACTCGATATATATACAGCGATAACGAGATAAGATACGCGTCAGACGCACGCATCGCACTTGCATTTCTTTCCTGCTCCTCCCATTTAAGACACGCCACCTTCCTTTTTGAGCAGCATCGGCAGAAGGCGCATATTCCCCTCGTTTTGGAGCTCTCGTTCGCTCTACCCTCCCATCACAACCATGGCTCCAAAGAACCGCATCATCATCGACACGGACCCCGGCGTCGACGACGTGCTGGCGATCCTGCTGGCGCTGAGCGCGTCGCCGGAGGAGCTCGAGGTGCTGATGCTGTCGGTGACGTACGGCAACGTGCCGCTGCAGAGCTGTCTGCGCAACGTCGTCGCGCTCTTCCACGTGCTCGACAAGGAGATGCAGTGGCGCGCGGCGTCCGGGCACGCGTCGCCCTTCTTCCAGGCGCTGACGGCGTTCAAACCGATTGTGGCGGTGGGCGCGGAGCACCCGCTCGAGGACGAGCTCTTGATGGCGGACCACTTCCACGGCGCGGACGGGCTGCACGGGGTGCACGCGGCGCACCCCGACCTGACGCCGGACGATGCGTGGAAGACGCTGTTTGCCGAGTCGGGCGACGCGGCGTACGCGTCGCCGTACTTTACGCCGAGCAAGACGGTGGCGCACAAGGAGATGCTGCGGATCCTGCGCACGGAGCCGGCGGACTCGGTCACGATTGTGGCGATTGGCCCGCTGACAAACGTGGCGCTGGCGGCGGCCGAGGACCCCGAGACCTTTTTGCGCGTCAAGGAGGTCGTCGTCATGGGCGGCACAGTCTTTCTCGAGGGCAACATCACGCCGGTGGCCGAGTTCAACTGCTACGCGGACGCGGTGGCGGCGGCACGCGTGTACGCACTGACGTCGCCGCTGCCGGCGTCGACGATGCCGCCGACGATCCACGGCAAGAGTGTGCTGCCGGCGTACCCCGCGTCGCTGCCACGGCCGCTCAAGCTGACGCTCTTCCCGCTCGACATTACGACGCCGCACCTGCTGAGCAAGCAGTACTTTTCCGAGCGCATCGCGGTGCACGAGGCCCAGGGCAGCCCGCTGGCACGGTGGGTCGGCTCGTTTATGCACGGCACGTTCCGCAAGATTGAGGCGATTACGGGCGACGGCAGCGAGCCGGGGCTGTCGCTGCACGACCCGCTGTGCATCTGGTACATGCTGCTGCGCGACGACGCGCGCTGGACCAACTCGCTGGCGCGGCTCGAGGACCTGCGTGTCGAGACGAGCGGGCAGTGGACGCGTGGCATGCACGTCATCGACCGGCGGCTGCACAGCGGCGAGGGCCTCGACGAGGTGCCGGGCGACACCATGGGCTGGCTGAGCAAGGGCAAGGGCAACCGCATCAACCGCATTGTCGGCTCGCCAGGCGAGCTGGCGTTTGCCGAGGTGCTGATGCAGCGTCTTTTTGAGTAGGAGACGAGAGAAGAGAAGAGAAGAGAGACGAGAGAGAGAAGAGAAATCGAACAATTGGGTATCCTTTGTAGTTTGTTTCAAGAGGGTTGAAGAGACGAGAGAAGAGAAAAAATTGAATCGAAAATTTGGAACTAGGAAAGGAGACTTGAAAAGAAGACTAAAAAGAAGAGAGAAAAGAGAAGAATCGAATAATTGGGTATCTAGCTGTCTGACGGCCGTCCGCTACGCATGCTTGGTCGTGCCAATCACGCTGCCTCGTACCTTGGTCCAGTCAATCGACGCGTCGAGCGGCTCGTCGACGAGGCCAATCGAGCACACATTGTCGCCGCGCACCAGGTACAGCCCCAGCGACATCTCGGCCGACGGCTCGTCGTCGTCGGGCGTGCTGATGATGCGCTCAATGGTCTGCGTCAGCACCAGGTTCGTCGAGTTGTCAATGGACGCGAGCGTGCCGACGAGGACGCGCGAGTCAATGGTCAGGACAAGCACTTTTTCTGGCCAGTCAGCGGTGCACAAGAAAAAGAACAGAGGGAACAGGAACGCACTGTCAAGGTAGCTGTGGAGGAGGGCCGCCATGACGGCGTGGCGGAGGCGCGTAGCAGGGCAGAGGCAGAGAAAGGCGAGTCGAGGCGGGCGAGGGCGTCGCGGTGTGTCGTGCGAATGTGTCGTGTCCGCTGTCGTGAGCGCGGAGGCTGGTCCGGGTCGTCGGTCGTCGTCGTCGTTGGCGTCTGGAGCGAGGCTGGTGTGGTGTGCAGACGAAGCTTCCTAGCGTGCTTACTGGGGCATGTGGCGCAGCACTAGCCACAGTTAAACCACTATAACTGTCGGAGCAAAACGACTGTCGTCGGAGCAAAACATGACACTATTGGAATGACTTTCTTTGCGTCTGTTCAACCAGGCTGAAGAGTAAATACTCTGTCTACATTTACAATTGAGAGCACTCATGTTGATCATTGGATTGGGTGCGGTTGGACATTGGATTGGGCGAGTATGTGGCGCAGGATGGGTCCTCACTTGCCCGCCTTTGCCTCGACCAGGTCCATCTTGGCCTTGACCGCGTCGACGGTGAACCGGTGCATCAGCTTGACCGCCTTGGACGCCTTCTTGGGGTCCTCGTCGACACCCGCCGCGCCAAAGTGAATCTGCCGTTAGCTTTGGTCTCCGTCAACAGAAAGAAGAGAGAAAGACAGACAGAAGACGTACCACGGGCACGTCAATGTCGTACAGGTCGCGCCATGCCTGGTTTGCCGGGTCGATAATGTCGACTTCCTTGTAGTCAAACGGGCGCTGGTCCCAGACGTCTGACAGCACGGCACGGCCCTGCGTGCACAGACCGCACGTCGAGCGCGTAAAGAGCGTGATGCGGCTCAGCAGCTGCGGCGGCTGCTGGAACAGGCGTTGTGTGATGCGCATGGTGTGGTGTGTCTGTTTTGCAAGTGCTGGGTATTCTTTGGAGTTATGTCACGATGGAAAAGTGGGGCTACTTGCAACGCGACAGATCTCAACCGCCGGTCACGGTAAAGGTTCACCCTCGGGGTACTTAAGCCAGCGAGGAAAATATACTCTGTGCAAGTTGAGTCTTCCACGCTGATTTAACGCAGCGTGTTTGAATGTAGGACCGCCCGCCACATCGTCGGAACAGCTCGTGTAAATATATATTACATCACCACGCCGCATGATCTGCCGCAGTACGACGCCTTTGCCATCCTACGTGCTGGACTTGCGACTCGAATAAGATACCTCGAATAAAGATACCTCGAATAAGATACCTCGAATAAAGATACCTCGAATAAAGATACCTCGAATAAAGATACCTCTAATCTAGATACGACTCGATCTAGACATTGCTCTGATCAGAACCAGTCTCTTTGGTTCCGTGATGGCCATTGGAACGCATTGACCCCACCTTGAGGTCCCCACTACCCCGTTGGAAAGTCCGTGGAAGCTCTCAGAAACATGCAACAACAGCTGCCAACGCAGAGAGCAAAGAGCACTGGCTACACAAAAGCTCTTGATTGCTTGTCCTCCGACGACCGACACGACAATCTTTACGAACCACCGACCATTCACAGTTTCAGCCGAAGCAAAGCAGCGATCCCAGGCCGACGACAGCGACACACGACTCGCTAGCGAACGACGCTCTACGCGAGAACAGACACCGAGTACCAGACCAGCACGACACGATCTTGCACCAACGACATTTGCGTGCAGCATGTCTCTCAAGTGTGTGCACCAGGGCTGCGGCAAGTCGTTTGAGGCCGGCGCAGACGGCGGGTGCATGTACCACCCCGGCCCCCCCGTCTTCCACGAGGGCCAAAAGGGTACGTCTTCTTTTTTGTTTGTGTCTGTCCTGAGCTAACCACCAGGCTGGTCGTGCTGCAAGCCGCGCGTGCTGACGTTTGAGGAGTTTATGAAGATTGAGCCGTGCACGCAGGGCACGCACAGCACGACGGACCTGCCGCCCAAGGTGGAGAAGAAGCAGCCGGACGTGGACGCGGCGGCCGTGCTGGTGCAAAAGACGCAGGAGGCGACACTGGGCCCGGCTCTGCCGCGGACGCCCGTGACCGTGGCGACGCGTGCAAAGGCCGACACGGAGGACAAGAGCACGACGAACACGAGCACGAACGCGGCGGAAGACGAGGACGACGACCCCTCTCTGCCTGTCCCGGCGGGCCGCGTGTGCCAGCGACGTGGGTGCGACGCAGTGTACGACGCCAATGTCGACCGGTGGGCGGCAGACGCGCCGGCCGAGTCGTGCGTGCACCACCCTGGGGCGCCCATCTTCCACGAGGGCAGCAAAGGCTACAGCTGCTGCAAGCGTCGCGTGCTCGAGTTTGACCAGTTTATGAAGATTGAAGGGTGTGCCACCAAGCCTCGGCACCGGTTCGTCGGCCAGAAAAAGGCGGCGGCGGCGAGTGAAGAGGTCAAGGACGTGCGTTTCGACTACTACCAGTCGGCGACGAGCCTAACCGTCTCCTTTTTCCTCAAAAAGATTGACAAGGCGCGCGCCGTCGTCACGTTTGGCGACGATACGCTGACGCTGGACCTGCCGACGACGGACGCACGGCGGCACCGGCAGACGGTGCCTCTGTTTGCACCTATTGACCCGGCCGCGAGCACGTACACGGTGCTGGGCACGAAACTCGAGGTGGTCCTGGCCAAGGCGGCCGTCGGGTCGTGGCCGGTTCTGCGCAGCGACGACACGCCGACGGGCGAGATTTACCAAGTCGGGCGTGCCGGCAAGATTGTGTGACAGGAAATTGTATACTAGTAGCTAAACTACGAACCCATTCCTTCCATGAGCTCAATCTGGTCGAGCAGCATGCCCTTGCTCATAATGTACTCGCGCAGCGCCTGGAACTCGGGCCCCTGCTCCTCGCCGTAGCGGTACGATTCGCGGAACCCAAACGCCAGGGCAACACGGTCCAGGGCGGCACGCTCGTCTTCACGTAGCCAGCGTTCGCGTAGGGCCGTGCCCGGAGCCCACGTGACCCGGTTCATCTGGTCGTTGGCGGTCGCGGTGGCAATGACGCCGATGCTGCCGGTGAAGCCGACGTACGCCAGGATGGCGGCAAACGAGAGCCCGGTGGCGGCCCGTGCGTCCATGGTCGACTGGTGCGCCGCGAGCATCTCGGACAGCGTGTACGTCGCCGTCGGCAGGCTGACGAGGGCAAACGCCGGCACGAGTCCACGCTTGAGCATCTTGAGCCGCAGAAACGCTGGCGCCGCGTACGTCCACTCGACAACACCAACGGCCGCGTCCAGGTCCTTGGCGGCCAGGGCAGCGTCCAGAGCGGCATCGGCCACGGCCGGTGGGACCGCGTACCGAGCACGCTTGTAGTTGGCCGAGCTGGTCCTCGCGTCACGTCGTGCGTACGCCTCGAGGATGCGTGGCAGCGTCTCCGGCCGACCGAGACGTGCCTGCACGGCAACGTACTGCGCCAGGATGGCCGTGCTGAGCACGACACGCGCGTCGTCGACGACGGAAAAGGCGGCTTCCGACACGACGGCCGCGAGCGTCCGAGGGCCCGAGGCCGTCAGTTGTCCGTCGAGTCCGTCGAGTCCGTCGAGTTGCAGCAGTGTCGCCGAGCCCGAGGCCGGTGGTTGTGGCGGTGCCGCCGCGTGCGGTGCCGTCTCCATGACGAGTGCAGCAGCCTCGGCCAGCACGGCGAGCGCGGCCGTCGTCTCGGACTCGGTCGGGACTCCGTCCTTGGCCAGAAAGTCGTCGCGTGTCGTTGCAACGAGCGCCGCAATGCGTTCCGCGTCGAGCAGCGGTGCCGCGTCCAGTCGGCGTGCCGATGCCGAGAAGGCACGCGTCGGTGTCGTCGTCGTCGTCGTCGTCGTCGTCGTCAGTATCGACGTCGGTGTCAGTATCGACGTCCCGAAGCCAGTCGACAAAAGCTGTGCCGCCGTGTGCCGAGCCCATGCCGGGGCAGGCGACGCACACGCCTGGCACACCTGCATCCGCTGCAGCGTGCGCAGGTGTCGTGGCCGTGCTTGTCGAGAAAACATGGTGTGGCCGTGGTGTCTTTGAGCCTGCAACGGATGCGAGTATATTTGTACACTAGCATACACTGTGTACGCACATAGCGGGGTGCAACATACTGTATTCGCACTGTGCAAACACTGTGCAAAACTGTACCAAAACTGTACTCTAGCAGTGCCGTGCTATTAGCAGCACGCTCAGCCGTCATCCACTACACACTACGTGGCGCCCCGCTTACCTCAACAGCACCCACTTTCCACAGGCACCAGTAGCTTGGGCTCCCTGCTACGTCAACCATTCATCACACCTCATTCCATCTCCATCCATTGCACCTCGCACCCGGCCAAACGCAACACACGGCCCGGGCCTTTCCATCGCCGTCCACGACTCAACCGAAACTGCACGCGTCGTGCTCTGGCTGCACCATTCGGCCGACCATCACTTTCGACCCTCACTCGACATCCACCTCGACACCATCTTCACCTCGACCATGCCGCCGCCTCCTCCACCGCCGCCGCCCCCGCCGGGTGGTATGGCCGGTATGCCGCCGCCGCCACCGCCTCCACCACCACCGGGCGGCCTGCCTGCACGGCCTGCTGGTGGCAAGACCATGGTGCGTCTCGGCCGCTTCAGTCATCCACTTGGTCACTAACGAAACAGGGCGCTCTCCTCGGCGAAATCAACAAGGGCAAGGCCCTCAAAAAGGCCGTCACCAACGACCGCTCCGCTCCCATTATCGGCAAGGTCTCGGGCGGCAGTGGCAGTGCACCCGTCGGCGGTGCTCCGCCTGTTCCGGGCGGCCTTCCGGGCGGCATTCCGGGCGGCCTTCCTCCACGACCCAGTGGTCTCGCGCCTCCCGCGCCGAACCGCGCCCGTAGCAACAGCGACCAGGGCGACGCGGGTCCCGCGGGCGCCACACCGCCACAGCTCGGTGGTCTCTTTGCCGGCGGTATTCCCAAGCTTCGCAAGACTGGTGGTGGCGTCAAGACCGGTGCCGAAGAGTCTGCGTCGTACCTCTCGGGGCCCAACTCTGTGTCGACACCACACCTGCCACAGCACTCTGCACCCGCTCCGCCTGCTCCTCCTGCACCCTCTGCCCCTCGACCGCCCACTGGCAGCGCACCACGCATCCCCGGCCGTCCTGTGCCCTCGCCCACTGCATCGGCCCCTTTGCCACCTGCACCGCCTCGCAAAGGACCGCCGCCGCCCATTGGCAAGAAACCGCCACCACCGCCCGGGTCCAGGAAACCATCGGGCCTCGTCGCGTCGCTGTCCGCCAACTCCGTCTCCAACTCCGTCAGCACGCCCGCTCCGGCACCCCCGGCTCCGGCACCACCGCCACCAGCTCCGCCACCGCCACCACCCTCGGCTGCACCACCCCTACCCTCGTCGTCGGCGCCCCCAGTGCCCTCTAGCTCGGCCCCGTCGGCACCGCCGCCCCCTCCGCCACCACCGCCTCCGTCGGCCCCGGCACCCCCTCCGTCGCATCCGTCGCATCCGTCGCATCCGGCACCACATGCAGCCAGCCAGAGCCTGGCCGCACAGGCCATGATGCGCTCGCAGCAGCACATGTCGGCACCCCCAGCACCGCCGCCACCACCACCGTCTGCGTCTGCGTCTGCGTCTGCCAACGGCCACGCATCTCTACCGTCCCTGCCATCCCTGCCTCCGCCTGGTCGACCTGCTAGCAACAGCGTCAGCAGCATACCCGGCCAGGTGCGCGCGTCCATGCTCGACCCGTCGTCGTACACGCTCTCGCCCAGCAACGGCGGGGCTGGGAAAAGCAAAAACGGACCCACAAGTCCGACGCCGGCCGGACGTACCGGTACGCTGTCGCCGGCCGCGCCCGCCAGTGCCGGTGGCACGCGTTACATTGTGCAGGACACGCGCTGGCGCTTCCAGAGCGAGGACAAGTTTCCTGTGGTGCGCGAGTTTACCAAGGGCGTCAAGCGGTACCGCGCAGGCCGTGGCAGCAGCGTTCCGCTGGACCTGAGCCTTCTCGGGTAGTGTATTCTTTTTTCCGGCTGCGTTTCTTAGCGTATACGATATTATGTTTCATGTTTCAGTCGTGACGATACTATGCATTCTGTCATAAGCGTAAAACAAGCAGTGGATGTGGCATCCTGATATCCAAAAGCAAAGCGAAAAAAACGAAAAACAAGCGAAAAAACAGTCGAACAGTCATGCAAATAAAAGAAGTCGTGAAAGAGAGGTCACGCCGCCACGCTGTTGGCGCCCCAGCGGAAACGCCGCAGCGTGCTGCCCGTCGACGACCGCAGGATCGCACGGCCGCACGACGTCGCGTTGCCGGGTGCCGACGCCGATGCCGATGCGTCCAGCACCGTGCTGCCCACGCTGCCCACCGCCTGCGGCTCCTGCCGGCCCACCTCGCGCCCAATCACGAACCCGGCGCCGAAACCGACGACCGACACCAGCACCACCACGCCCGCGCTCACCACCCACGTCAGCACTGTCGGGCTCAGGCTGAACACGACGCGCTCGGCCGCCTCGTCGGCCGAACGCTGCTTCTTGGCGACACGCGACGATGGCGATGATTTGCTGCGCTTCGTCTTGGACGTCTTGGACGACGACGACACTGCGCTCGCCGTGCTCGCGTGGGGTTTGGTGCGGGGGGGCGACGCCGACGCCGGTGACGGTGCATTGCTTCCGGCCGGCCGCGCCCGGGGACGTGCAGCCTGCGTCGTCGTCGTCGTCGTCGTCGTGGCCGCGGTGTCGCCAATCAGCTCCGACTCGGGCACAAACCGCAGGCCCAGCGGCTGGTCGCCCGTACGCGCGCGGCTGCTGCCCGTCGCCGGCGACACCTCTGCGCCAGACGTCGTCGCCGACGCGCCCGCCTGTGCCTGGGCCTGTGTACCGTCCCTGTCCTTCTTGGGCAGCCCGCGTGCCGCGGCCGCACACGACAGCAGCGTCGATAGCGACGCGCGCAGCGCCTCCTCGCTGTCCTCGCGCGGCACGCGGTACGCCGACGTCCCCGGTACTGTGCGGCCGGCTGTGGACCGCCCGTACGAGCTTTGCGACGCTAGAAAGTGGTGGTGGTGGTGTGGCGGGTGCGAGAACGCGTTGGGCTGCGGGCGGAACGTCGGCGGGTCGGCCGGGGCCGTGACGCCGGGCAGCCGTGACGCCAGCGGAAGACTCGGCACGCCGAGTGCCGTGCCGTTGTCGTCGTCGTCGTCGCTGTCGTCGTCGTCGAGCACGCGGTCCTCTTCGCTCTCCGTCTCCTCGTACTCTTCTTGGCTGCTGCCCGCCAGGCTTGATGGTGCAGGGGGGGCCGGGGGGGCAGTTGATGCCGCGCGGCCGGGCAGCGAGGCGTCTACCTGCTGCAGCAGGCGGCGACGGCGGTGTGCGTGTGCCGCGTTGTTGTGTGCGTCGGCGCCGTTGGCGCTGGACCCGACGCGCAGGCCGGTAATGACAATCTCGTCGGCAATCGACGACACGGACGACGACGACGGCTGCGACGCAATCTCGACCCACGACTGGTCGTCGCCGCGCCGCGCTGCCCGGCTGGCGCCGGCCGCCACGAGCGACGGCGGGTACGCCTGGTGCTCCGGGGCGGACATGTGCGTGTCGTTATGTGTGGGTCGAGGTGTAAGTGGGTGGAACGCCGTGGTAGCGGAGCGACGATTGCAGCGTTGATGATATTGGGCGGAAAGAAAGCGTCGAGGGCGTTGCGATGTTGGGCGGAAGCGACTGTAAATGTAGACCGATGAAGAATCGAGGGGAGAACGAGGCGGTGTCGGCTATGGCTGGTTCGTCACTCGCCGTCGACGTGAGGTGGATGCGATGATGTAAACGCTCGACGACCAGATCGCGTCTCGATCGGGGTGCAGATGCAGAGGGTGTGCCGATGTGCGAGTGCGTCGCGTTGTGGTGACCTGATTCTGGCGGCACAGGTGGGAGTCGATCGTCCGTGTTCCGTTCAGGGGATGCCAGCAAGAGCGGGCGACTGCAGTGGCACGCGAGCGTAGACGCTCGACCAGAACAAGCACTCGTACGAGTCGAGTAGGGCAAGAAGCGAGATGAATGAACAAGTGAACGAGCAGGTGATGAGTTAACGGGCAGCAGGTGAGCAAGTGAAAGTAGGCAGAGCAGAGCAGAGCAGGTAGGCTGGTGGCACACGCTCGTTAGGCCGGCGTGCTGTTTGTGTTGTTTTGCAGGAGCCAGGTAGGACTCGGTTCGTAGCGTGGGATAAGGGTGCGTTGGGCCAAACAAGACAGTGGAGGAGAGCGAGGGGAGACGAGGATGGCCGTCTTCGGAGACTGCCTTCTCCTTCTCGTCTGCCATAGCCCCTGCAGATTACAGCACAGATTACGGCGATTACGCTGCAAGTGAGGGGCGGCTGAGCCTGAGACGCTGGACGCTGACGCTGGGCTGGACGCTGGGCTGGACGCTGGGCTGGACGCTCCTGCTGCAAAGAGTGATGTGCCGCTTTGGGAAGGCAGGGACGACCAAGTATTGGTATTGGCAGCAGGCACGACCAAGCACGAACAAAGACGGCCTACTAGCCGTTGCGCTTTCACCAGTTCGTCGAGCTAGTGCGTGACCGTTGACAATTGACCTGCTCGCAAGTACAAAAGACGCCAAAAGACGACCAAAGACGACCAAAGACGACCAAGAGGTGCAAGAAAGGGTCGCGAGACAGACGGAAACAGGTCCTGTCCAGTGGCTTACACCTGCGCCTGACCGCTTTTGCAGAGTACAAGGCAAGCGCGGCCGCCGTCGTTGCCATTTTCCTGGCAGAACCCCTTATCTCGTGCCATTGCGCCCGCAATCGCCATCCACGCCAGGCGGTCGCACCTGCCTGGCAGGCGGGCAGCGACTGCCGATCCCAGCGCGCTTGTCCCGTCGGGGACTTTCCAGGCCTAGCCCAGCAGGAACGATCACAGCGGCCTGTAGTTTCAGCGAGAGTGACTGCGTGCGCGGGGGTCTCTATAGTTATATGAGCGGCGTCAGAACTAAGTCATCCGCGTGAGGTGTGCTGCCGAGACAGTTTCAGGGCGCAGAGCACCGGACCCGCTCTGGGCAGGAGTGCTTTCCTTCCTGCTCGCCCTTCTGCTTCCTGCCCTTTTGGTTTTGTTGGGACGCTGCCACGACAGGAAAGAGGGGTTGGCACTGCTGCATTTGCATTATCAGATTCCGCTCCAGCCGCATCTTGCATATTATAAAAGTCGTGGCCAAGTGCCGGAGTGCTCCACTGCACCACTGCATCTGCACGCTGCGATCATGACGCGATGCTTGTGCCATCAGGACAACGGCACGTTTGTTTCGAGACAAATCGGCGTAATTATACTTGCTCCGGATGCACAAGCCCGTCGGACGAGCTGCGTCCGTGGCAAGAGGTCCGCAGCAGGCCGCGTGACCGTGCTACCCCAACTAAAGCGAGACAGAGGCAGGTGCCGCCAACACGCACGTGCCGTGGCCTGAGGTCACGCACGTGCCGTGGCCTGAGGTCACGCACTCTTCAGTGCGTGAGGCGCCTGTAATTTCCGAATTAAAACAACAACACGCACGTGTCGTGGCCTGGGTCACGCACTCTGCAGAGCGTGAGGGTCGCCTGTAATTTCCGAATTAAAACGAAGCAAAAATAAATAACATCACTGCCACGAGGCTGAAGTCGACGAGCATCCATCACAGTTCAGTTGGTTTGATTTAATCTTTCTTCTTATTCAACGCTACGCAAATGCGAAAACAGCAAATCAAGGGGCGAACGAGATACTCGACCTGAACTTACCAGCGCGACAAAAGTAAACCGACGAGTTGTCTCTACGGGTAGAGACAACTTGGAGCCCTCGAATGCCTGCTAGCCCACGGAAAGAGAATGACGCGAGGCAGAAGAAAAGACGCAGCTTCTGTTCTGGCCTCGGTCAGTAGCCCCCGGTATAGGTACAACGGTATAGTATGCCCCCGCGAACGAGAAGAGACGTGGCGAACGGAGACGAGGTATCAACTTTTAACGGAATCGGAACGGAAATCAATAGTAACGCAAAGCCCTCGGTGTAATCATCCCAATGCAGCAAAAAAACAGCCCACAGTATCGCATCGCAACCACAACCCCAGCTTTTGTAACCGACCACTTCGTCGACCACCTCGTGTCGACCGACGAGCCATGCCATGCTTCTTCGCTTCTTCTTTCGCAATGTGTATTTGGGACGGAGCAACGAGCCAGCAGTGCCGCGCCCACGCGTGCGCGAGAACGACGTCAACAGAGCCAGAGCCAAAGGATCAAACGAGCCTCCGTCCAGTCACCCCGGAGGGATCGCAGACAGCCAACCAAAACGGCACAAGCCTATACCAGTCATACCAGTCATACCAGTCATCGGGTCATCGGGTCACCATTGCCCGGGGCAAGCCCCGGGCGTTCAAAGCCCACAGAGTCTTCGGATCGAGCCCACAGCAGAGCGCCACCGTCCCGGACGCAAAACGCAACCAAGACGGCAGCACGAGCCACCTAGCCAAAACCAACATGATTCGTGTTCAAGAAATGGAACGAGCCCTCGGTACACCACGGTACGAGAAGAGACGAGAAGAGACGAGAAGAGCACGACCGACCAAACGTTGCTGCTGCAGCGCTTAGAAGGTGGTCTTCTTGCCCTGGAAGCCGCCGCCACCGCGGCCGCCGCCAAAGCCGCCACGGCCACCACCGCGACCGCCGCCACGGCCACCGAAGCCGCCACCACCACCGCCGCGGCCACCGCCACGGCCACCAAAGCCGCCACCACCACCGCGGCCACCGAAACCGCCACGGCCGCCGCCGAAACCGCCACCCTCCCGGGGAGGCTTGGGGGTCGAGTAGTCCAGACGGACGTTGCGGCCGGCGCACGACTGGCCGTTGAGAGTATCAAAGGCCTTCTTGGAGTCCTCGAGCGAGTAGAACGAGACGTAGCCGAAACCCTTGGGGCGGCCGCTCTCCCTGGACGGTTAGCATGTTATTAACGTGATGGTGACAAGTGGCAACGTACTGGTCAGTGGGCAGGCGCAGCGACTTGACGTTGGCGACCTCGCTGAAAAAGGCCGAGACGGTGTCCTCGTCGGCGTGGAAGGGCAGGTTGCCGACAAACAGGGTGTCGGACTCGGGCGAAATGGTGTCGCCGTACTTCTTGGCGCGGTTGTCGACCGCGGCCGAGTCGGCACCGTTGGGGTTCTTGGGGCGCGCCGTCGAAAAGTCGAGCTTGAGCTCGCGGCCGTCGAGGAAGTAGCCCTGCATCTTCTCAAACGCGGCCTGGGCAGCCTCGCCCGTCTCAAAGTCGACGTAGCCGAAGCCGCGCGAGCGCTGCATCTCGCGGTCCGTAATGACGCGCGCCGACACCAGGCCGTCGCACGACTTGAACTCCTCGCGCAGCATGTCGTCGTCGACCTTCCAGCTCAGGTTGCCGACAAACAGAGTCGTGCCCTCGGCCTCCGTCTTGGTGGCCTTCTTGGCCGGCTCCTCGGCGGCCGTCTCCTCGTCGTCGTCGGCCTTGCGCTTCTTCGAGGGCTCCTCGGCAGCCTCCTCCTTCTCCTCGTCAGAGTCGCTGTCGCTGTCGCTGTCAGAGTCGGACGACTAGTTGGTTAGCATGGAACGTCAACAAAGTCGTAATGGGTAGCGTACCTCGGCCTTGGCCTCCTCCTTGGCCTCCTCGGCCTCCTCAGAGTCCGAGTCAGAGTCCGAGTCCGACTCGGACTCGGACTCCTCCTTCTTGGCAGCCTCCTTCTTGGTCTCCTTCTTGGTCTCCTTCTTGGCAGGCTTCTCCTCCTCCGACTCAGAGTCAGAGTCGGAGTCGGACGCCTCAGACTCCTCAGACGCCTCAGACGCCTCGGACTCGGACGACTCAGACTCGGACTCGACCTTCTTGGCCTTCTTGGCCTCCTTCTTCGACGGCTTGACGGCCTTGACGACCTTGACGGCCTCCTTCTTGGAGGCCTTGATCTCCTTCGACTTGCTGCCCATTGTGATGGTTGTGTGTGGAAAGTAGGGGAATGGGTAGTGTAGAGTGGTGTGTAGAAGAGAGAAAGAGAACAGAAAAAAAAAGAGGGAGGATGGGTTTATAAACACAACGGGTCGCGGTGGAAGAATGTGCACTGGCAGGAAAGGAAAACAGAAACGACAGGGGCGCCAGCACAAAACCTACCGAAAAGTTTTGACGGCAAAATTCTCTGAAAAAAAATTAGCGTGGTTGGACGCGAGAAATGTGGATAGGCGGTGAATGAAGTGGATATTTGTTTACACGGAGGTACCGCCGTACCTTTTGATCCACTTCTCTTCGTCTTTTGTGCTTGTATTTCTTGTGGCCTGATTGGTACTTAAACATGATGACTAAGCGGGACCCACGGTTTCTCTGTGCTCTTCGAGCCGCGGCGGGCTTGGTGACCTCGACCGACCGACGAAGACGACCGTTCCGACCACGACGCCACCGACCACGACGCCACCGGCCTCTGAACCTCTTCCGCCGACGTGACACCGCCACGCCACACAAACCACCCACGCACACCGCCCACGCACACCATGCCGACCCCCGAGTCGGCCGCGTTCCTGGCGAGAAAGCCGACGGTGCCGGCGTCGTTTGACGGCGTGGACTATGACGACACGAAGCGCCTGAAGCAGGCCCAGGATGCCATTATCCGCGAGCAGTGGGTGCAGGTCATGATGGGCCGCCTGGTGCGCGACGAGATGGGCAAGTGCTACTACCGGGAGGGCGTCAACCACTTGGAGAAGTGCGGCCACCTGCGGGGTGAGTTGGTCCCAACCCCCAAACACATGGCTGGGCCGTGCTAACAGACAGAACGGTATCTGCAGCTTCTCCGGACGGCGCGCGTCAAGGGCTACCTGTTTGAGCAGCAAAACTACTTTGCGAAGAAGGAGCAGGAATAGCCGCGCGGCCAACACGCCCGGCGAGGCTGAAGACTGGCCGCGGCCGGCAGAAGAACAGAAGACAGAAGACTGGCCCACACGACCGCGAGCCGTCCGTCGTCGCCGGGTCGCCGGTCCTCCACGGCCTGGCTCGAGAGGGACACGAGCACGAGCACGAGGGCGCATGCATTTCTGAGAACAGGCTCGACGAGTCTGTGTACATATCAATTGAGCAATGAATTTCTGTTACTATTACGTCTGTCAGTTTCTACCGTATCGGTTGCGTACTGGGCCATCTGCTCGTCGTCGGCCTGCACCTCGCCAGACCAGCGATCGCTCACCCGAAACAGCCGGCACCTGATTGGTCCACTTTGCTCGAATTGATCGTGAGCCTCAAAGACGCCAACAGCCCAGACAATGTCAAATAGACCGTCTCGTCAATTGAGTAATCATTCAGTGTAAGCCTAAACTCATTCTTTCGACGCTCCAAAAGCGTTGCCGTGAACTCGCCGTCGTCTATATTAAGTACTCCGTATAGCAATGCACGTGACATCACGTGCACACGAGCTCCAGAAAATTCGAGCTACCACGGAGTCCAAGAACACGACTCGACTGATTCAGAGCAAACCACCATGAACGCCTGCCGCCTATCGCTCCGGAGGGCGCTGCCTCCGTCGCCATTACGAGCCGTGTCGGCCACCACGACCACCCACGCAGCGTTTTCGACGTCGCTGCGCCGCCACAACGCCGCGCCGGCCGATGCCGCTGCAACGCCGACAGCCGCACCAGCAACGGCGCCGCTGTCGTCGTGCCCCGAGGGCACGGTGCTGTCGGGCCTCAACTACATCAAGGGCCGGACAGACCCGGTCGCGATGCGCGACGAGGACTACCCCGAGTGGCTGTGGAAGTGCCTGGACGTGATGAAGAAGGCCGACTCGGAGGCCGACGCCGATGCGGGCGACGAGTTTTGTACGTCCAAAAGTCTATCGCGATTGCTAGTACTAACGACCAGCCAAATCCAAGAAGCAGAGACGCATTGCGCGCAAGCGGCAGCGCGAGCTCGAGGAGAAGATCCGGCAGACGGGCGACCTGACGGTGCTGGCGCCCAAGATTCCGCTGCAGCACCAGACGCTCAACCTGGAGCACGGCAGCACGGTCAAGACGGACGTTGCAGAGACGCTGGAGGCGGCAGACGAGCGACGTGCGCTGCGGATGGCCATGCGCAAGGCACGGCGGGCCAAGATTAAGGAGGACAACTACCTGCGGTCGATGTAGTGGTTAATTCAATTTTATTTTAACAAAAGTATTTTTCAACAACGTATATTTTAAAAATTAGTTCTGGACTTGTAATGCACAGAAATAAGAAACAATACGGGAACTAGACAAGACATGGATAACTGTTATAAATATTTAAATATTTACATACGAGTTGCGCGTCTTTGTTCCGTCGGATAAATCACGTGACATAAAATTCGACCGACTCCCCCTCACCACAACAACATGGCGACACGATCACATTCCCAGTCGGCGTACAGCGTGCTGCTGCTGCAGAAACTGCTGAGCCTGCGCGACGGCGTGTCGCCGCTGACGCTGGTGCTGGACACGCCGCGCGAGCACAGCACGCCGCTGGTCGAGGAGATGCTGCTGCGGCAAAAGACGACGGCCGGTGCACGCAGCCGCGTGGTGTACGTGTGCAGCGGTCTGGCGCCTCGGCGTCGGTCGCCGCACGTGGACGTGTACGTGGAGCGGCGCGGCGCGGCGTCGCTGGAGGCGCTGCAGGCACAGATTCTGGCCGAGGCGCGCAAGGCCGCCCCCGACGCGCGGTGCCTGGTCGTCATCGACTCGCTGGGCCCCATGGCGGTGTCGGACCCGCTATTTGTGGCGGCGTTTGTGTCGAGCCTGGTGTCGCCGACGGTGTCGGTGGTCGGGCTGTACCGCACCGAGGGCGACACGCCCGTGCTGCCGACGACGCCGATGCTGGCCGGCAAGCCACAGCCCTTGCACGTGCTGCGACACCTGGCGACGGCGGTGCTGAGCGTGCAGCCGCTCGACGAGGCGGTGGCGCGTAAGCGTGCACGTGACCGGGCCGAGGAGGAGCCGCGTTTTGGCTGGGCCGAGGGCGAGGGGCTGCCGTTTGGCTACAGCAACTTTCGCTACTCGAAGCACGAGCTGTTTGCGAGCGCCGTCGCCACGTCGGGGGCCAGAAAGGATGCACCGGACAGTGCACTGCACGGGCTCGAGACGCGTGGGCTGCTCGTCGACATGGAGCTTCGGCGACGCAGCGGACGTGCCGTCGTCGAGCGCTACGTCCTGGCCCTCGGCAGTGTGGGCAGTGTGGGCTCCAAGCGCGAGCAGCGTGCAGAGGGCAAGATGCCCTGGCAGCCGGGCGCCGTGCCGTGCACCGACATTTGCGTCATGGCCGACCACCCCCTCTTTGCCGTTCCCGAGCTCGACGTGCCCGTGCCCGACGACGACGCCAGCGACGACGACCTGCCGACGTCGACGTTCAACCTCGGCCTGACGGCCAAGCAGCGGCGCGACCGCGAGGGTATCGTGCTGCCCTACTTTGACGCACAGACTGACATTGGCGCCGGCGAGGGCGGACGGATCCTGTACGACATTGGCCGCGAGGACGACTTTGACGAGGAGGAGGACGAGAGCTGGGAGGGCTAGCTCTCGGCTCCCTGCGAGACACATTAACACTGGTCTCCCTGAATACAACGACTGCTGATTATCCCTGAATCTAATTGATGGACTGTCGCAGGTGAGTGTGAGAACGATTATGTAAGCAATGTGCAAAGACCCACAATAGCCTCACTGTCTTGGTCGCAGACCCACAGTAGCCTTGATCACCTTCGCAGCCTTACTCCACGACTACACACCATGGACCTGGTATCGAGTCTCCGGAAGCAGGGCTCGCGCGGCGGCGTCAACTTCAACTGGGAGGATGTCGCCAGCTCGGAGCGCCGCGAGCACTACCTGGGCAACAGCCTGATGGCCCCCGTCGGCCGCTGGCAAAAGAGCCGCGACATTTCGTGGTTTTCCAAGGACAAGGACAAGGCCGACGGCGACGGCAGCGCCGAGGACGACGCACAAAAGGCGCGCAAGGAGGAGCTGGCGCGTGTCAAGGCGGCCGAGGAGGCCGCCATGGCGCACGCGCTCGGGCTGCCGCCGGGCATGCTGCTGGGCACGGCCGCGGGCGGCCGCCAGCGCGACGAGCAGGCCACCGAGGCCGGCGCGACGGGCGCCAATGCGATTGCAGTGCCGGCCAGTTCGTCGCGCGTGCCCGTGCGCGACGAAGAAAGGTTGAGCGAGCGTGACGAAAAGGGCAGGGCCCGGCACCGCGACGGCAGTCGCGACCGCAGATCGCACCGCCACCGCGACGGCAGTCGCGACCGCAGATCGCACCGCCACAGATTGCACCGCCACGACCGACACAGAGAGCACGACCGCGACCGTCACGACCGACACAGAGAGCACGACAGGCGAAGCAGGAGCCCACGGCACCGGTCGGAACGGCCAGAGCGCGGCCCTGAGCGGACAAATCGCACGGAAAGGTCTGACCGGCCTGACCGGTCTGAACGATCGGACCGCCGCGACCACCGCCGGAGCCCCAGCACCCGCTAGCCTTTCTGATAGCTTACGTCAATACCCATTTTATGATTAATTGTGATAGATTAATATGATGCTTGACGAACCATGACAAACAGGCCAAAACAAACGCCCAAGACCAAGCAAACCACTGCACGATCCAATCGGCGAGCAGAAGACAAGATTGTGTGAGAACAAAATGCCGCTCTAAATGCATAACAGTAAATGGGAAAAATCAAAACAGAAATGTAATGTGCACGTGTGCACGTGTGCACGTGCGTTATGTGTCGGCAGGCGCGACCGGCTCCACGGGCTTGGCACGTGGCGTCGCATCGGGATCTTCGGTCACGTCGGCACCGGCCGCATTGGCGTTGACCGCATTCGTCTCGGACGTTGTCGTGGGTGGCACCGCCGACGTGCCGGCCTTTTCGCGCAGGCGGCGACGGCGGCTGCGCTCGGCCTCGGCCGTCTGGCGACGTGCCTTTCGCAAACTCTCGCGACGCTCGTCGTCGGACTCGTCGCCACGCATGCCCTGCAAAAGCATCGCCGCACGTGCGGCCACGTCGTCGTCGCCGCCGGCATCGGGCCGTGGCGACCCCTGTACCGGGCTGAGCACGCTGCCGGCGCTCGGCGGCGCATCGGGCGACAGCAGTCCGTCGTCTTTTCCGTCTTTTCCGTCTTTTCCGTCTTTGCCGTCTTTGCCGTCTTTGCCGTCTTTGCCGCCGAGGCCGACCTCGACCTCGGGAATCTCGTTAATGTCGGGAATGTTTTGGCCCGACGCGATGCGCACCTGGTGCCGGTCCTTGAGACGCGCACGGCGTCGGCGGTCGCGCGTGTCGCGTGTCTGTGGCGCCGCCGCACGCAACTTCTCGAGCAGGCTGTCCATGGCGCCGGCGCTCGACGGGCTGGCGAGACTGGCCATGTCCGTCGTCGCGGCGCTGTTGGTCAGCTTGAGCTGCGCGGCGTGCTTGCGCTTCATGCTGGCCTCGTTGCGCCGGCGCATCTCCTCGTACTTGACATTCTTCTCGTGCGACCGCTTCCACTCGGTGATAAAGGTGGCCAGTTTCTGGAAAAAGTCGCGTCGTGCGTTTTCGTCGCGGCTGTCCTCGCCGTAAAAGGCCATAATGTCGTCGTAGGTCCGGACCATCTCCTCCAGGTACAGCTCCATCTGCTCCGCCTTGCGTCGCGCCTCCTTCATAATCGGCAGCACCACCTGCGTGACGCGGTCCTGCGGGTGGAAGCGCTTCGGGTCCGACAGGTTGCCATTGTCAAAGGCGCGCTGCACGCTCGTAATGTTGATGACGTACTTGCGCGCGTCCGCCTGCAGCTGCTCAATGTTGATCTTTTGGGCCGTCAAGACGCCCGCAATCTCCGTCGTAAACGACTCCCACTCGGGGTACTGCTGCCGCACGATCCGCTCGACCAGGTCCGCCAGCGTCGACTCGTTCTTGTCGTCCTTGACCATGCCGAGCCGCGCCAGCGAGCCGAGCTTGAAGCCGCGCGCCTGCTTGTTCGCGTCGTTCATGTAGTTGCCAATGTCCAAGATGAGACCGAGCACGTTCATCAGCGACACCGAGTCGCGGATCGACTCCGACACCATGACCACCTGCCGGATGCTCTCCATAATCTCGTCGTACTCCGTCTCGTAGCTGCGCGTCAGCGCCAGCGCCCGCATCCGGCTCTTCCAGTAGTGGTGCAGCTCAAAGGCCGTGTACAGGTACAGCTGGTCCTGCCGCGTCAGCTCCGCCGGGTCCAGCTCGCGCGTCTCCTCCGACGCCCGCGGTCCCGTCCAGTCCTTGCTGTACGGCGCCATCTGCTTCGCCATGTTCTCGGGGATGTTGCACAGGTCGTCTTTTTGCAAAAAGTCCATCACCACCATATTGTCCAGCACCTCGCGGTCGCAGTGGATAATCATCTGCGCCACCTTTTCCACCGGCTGCTGCGAAAACTTGGCAAACGCAATCTCAAACGCCTTGCGCAGGTCGTGCGAGATAATCTGCTTCTTGTCGTCCTTGCGCCCGCTCGTCGCACCAATCATCTTGGTCTCCTTGGCCATGAACAGCTTTTCCACCTCGTCCAAGATGCCCTTGCGGCTCAGTTCGCTGTACTTTTGCTCGCGCTCCTCGGCCGAGGGGGTGTGCGCCGCCCAGTGCGTCATCATCGTCTGGTCCACCTTCTCCCAGTGCAGCGCCTTCAACTTTACGCCCGACTTGACCGGCAGACCGAGCGTCGTCGCCGGCTGCACAGAGTTGAAGTTTTTCGACAAAAAGTGGCCCGACAGCGAGCCGGCCGAAGGCATCGGCGGCGCAGGGGGGGGTGGTGCTCCGGGAAGACCACCAGGCGGCGGCGGGGGTGGGGGTGGCGGGGGTGGTGGTGGCGGTGCCCCAGGAAGACCACCCGGTGGCATCGGCGGCGGCGGTGGCGGTGGCGGCGGTGGTGGTGCTCCGGGAAGACCACCAAGAGGCATCGGTGGCGGCGGCGGAGGCGGCGGTGGCGGCATGGCAAGTGCGGCGCCCGTCTTGGGGTCGACGGGTGGCGGTGCGCCGGGGAGCATGCCGGGCGGAGGGGGTGGTGGTGGCGGTGGCGGTGGCGGTGGGCCGCCAGACACGCCGGCCGGTCCGGAGGCGTCGGTGATTTGGATCTTGGGCGGTTCGAGTTCGCTGGGCGTGACGGGCGACTGCGACTCGAGGCTCGGGTGCGACGGGCCGGTCGTGAGATCGTCGCCATTGTCCTCTGAATCGCTCGCGTCGAAACGCTTGACCTTGCTGGCCATCTCGCCCAGCAGCCCGGCCTGCTGCTTGGGGTCGATGACGGGGCGCCGGAGCTGGACGATGCGCGGCTTTTCAATGATGACGCCGTCGTCGGCCTCGCCCTCGGTCTCGTCGTCCATGGTGTTGCCAGTGGTGTCGCCAGCCGGGCCCGAACCGGGACCCGAACCCGAAGCAGAGCCGACGGGCTTGCGGCCGATACGGGTCTGGCGCGAGACACTACCCAGCACGCTGCCCGTGGCCATCCCGCCGCCGTCGACGCCCAGCAAACTGCTGGCCATCTCGGCGTCGGGACCGCCGTAGCCCTCCATCTCCTCGCGCAGCGCACGCAGACGGTCCGACGGGCCGACGGCATCGCCCCAGACACGGCCCTCGAGCTTGTACTGTGTCTTTTGGCGCTCAATCTGCATGCGAAGGCGGTCCATGAGCTTCTCGCGGTCCAGGATGCCCTGCATGCGCACCGGGTCGTCTTCCGCCAGCGCCGACTTGTTCAGCCGGCCAGGGACCGCACCGGATGCACCAGATGCATCAGGGTCGACAGTATTGTTGAGCGCGGCGGCGGCGGCGGCACCGGCCTTGGACGAGGCCGCGTTGGAGGCCGCCACGTCTTGTGCGTCGCGCAGCATGAGGTACAGCTCGCGCGTCTCGAGCTCGTTGCGCTGCGCCTCCTTGGCGCGCAGTGTCTGCACGCTCTCAATCTCGGCCTTGAGGGCGTCGGCCTGGCGACGTTGTGCGTCAATGAAGCGCGCCTGCTCGTCCAGCTGGCGCTGCATCTTGGCGACGAGCCCGTCGGCGCCGAGCTCGAGGCGGCCGCGCATCTCGTCGCGCTCTGCCATGGCGGCCTCGGCAATCTGGCGTGCCTCGAGTGCCTCGTCGAGCGCCTGGCGCGCCTCCGAGTCCGTGTGCAGCTTGTCGAGCAGGCTCTGCACGGTAAAGTTGAGGCTCTGCTTGAGGTCCATGTCGGGCAGCCGCCGGTCCATGGCGACGTAGCTCAGCATGGCGTCGACGAGCTGGAACATGCGCAGCCGCTCCTCGCCGTCGCCCATGTTGTCGCGCATCAGCAGCATGTGCTGCATCGCCGACACAAAGTAGTCTTGCGTGCGCGAGCCCTTGAGTCGCGACTGGATGGCGTCGACAATCTGGACCGGGTCGTTGAGGTCCTTGACCTCGGTGCCCTCGACATTGTCCTTGATGCTGCTGCCTTCGCGCTCCAGCATGTCCTCGTAGTCAATGGCCTCGTTGGTCTTGAACCGCTCAATCTGCTTGTCGATCAGGTCGTACTGGAATCCCTCCATCTTGCCGAGCACGCGCTTGATGCCGCACGCAATAAACTGCGCGCGGATGTGCAGCCGCAGCTGCAGGTCGTTTTCCGGCGCGTCAATGAGCATGTTGATGAGCATCAGCGTCGCCACCGAGTACTCCATCAACAGATTCTCCATGCCGATGCCGCCGCTGCGCACCTCGTCGCTGGCGCCGACCATGCTGCCCATCTTGCCGCGGCCGTCGACGGTGACCTCGATGATGCGCATCCAGGCGTCAAAGCGGCCCGTCTCGCCCTGCTGGCTCTTGACGCTGTCCATGGCCTGGATGACCTTGAGGTGCCCGTCGCCGTCGCCCCAGTGCGACAGGAACGTCAGGACCTCGCTCACCAGCTTGCGCGTCGACAGCCGCGGCGAGATGAGCGACAGGCAGAGCGCCACCAGCACCTGCTGGTGCGCGAGCGCGTCGTCGGCGCCAAACTTGTTGTTCATCAGTGCCTTGATGCACTTGATCAGGTCGTACTCGCGGTCCAGCTCCTTGTCGCCGCGCGGCGGGTCGGGCATCGCCGGGCCGCGCGCCTGCTTGCGCGTAATCTTGAGCAGCACGTTGGTCAGCGCGACTTGGCCCTGGCACTCGATGAAGCGCTTGACCCAGCCAATCTGCTGCGTGCGCAGGTTGACCTCGAGGCTGGCCAGGTTCTTGGCGTCCATGTTGTTCTCCATGACCCGACGCACATACCACTCGGGCGACCCCTCCTCGTCCGAGTACGTCGTGACGTCAAAGTTCTGGTACTGGCCGGGGCGCACCGTCTGGCGCCGCCGCTGCTCGCCCTGCCACTCCGTCAGGCGGTCCTGGTAGATGAGCGTCCACTTCTTGACGGGCGGGTACGCAATCATCTGCCGGCGCGCCTGCTCCGGCAGGTTGAGCCAGCCGCGCTTCTGCATGAGCTCCAGGAATTTTTGCTCAATAATGGCGTCGTCGTCGGGCTTGGCCAGGTGGAAGCCCTCGTGGCTGCCGGTGCCGGCCGCGCCGGCGACAATGTTGGCACCGCCGGGCGCGCCCGACGGGAACTTGGTCAGGCGGTTGGACTCGCGCTGCGACGAGTAGGAGCTCTGTGACGACGCGCTAGGCATTCCAGAGTAGATGCTCTGCCCGTCCATCGAGCTGCGGCCGCCCGTCGACGGCGCGTACGAGTTGTAGCGCGGGTTGTGCAGCGCGCCGTCGCGTGGCGGGCCCCACTGCTGCAGCTGCGCCTGGCGGCCGGTCGAGGCCATGGTGACGTTGCCGCTCATGGCCGTCATCGGGCGCGTGACCGACGGGTGGTTGTGGCCGGCCGCCGGCGCGGCGCCAAACATGGACGCGGCCACGGCGGCGACGGCGGTGTTGGAGGTCGGGTCAAAGGACGGGTACTGGTGGAAGTCGCTCGTCGCCTTGTTGAGCTGGTGCGGGAGCGGCTCGCGGCCGACCGAGACGATGCTCGGCGTCGGCGCGAGCGAGTTGCCGCTGCTCGACTTGGGCAGGTACTCGACGGGGATGGGCGAGCGGTTGTCGGCGCCGACGGTGTCGTAGGGGATGGTGGTCATGACGCCGGCCATCATGTTGATGCCGGCTTCGGCCGATGTAGGCCGGTCGAGCGAGATGACGGAGGAGTCGCGGTTGTGGCGCGACGAACGCGAGCCGCCAGTGCTGGCCGCCTCCATGTCGGTCGGGCCGAGGAAGCCGCGGTCGTCGTTGGTGTTGCGGCGGTCCGACTTGTGCTTGACGCGCGAGAAGAAGGACTTGCCGCCCGACGACTGCCGGGACTTGCTGTCGGACATTGCGGCGGCTTGGCCGAGGCCACGGACGTTGGTGCGTCAGAGAAGATGGAGATGGTAAACAATGGCAGTAGGGCTGTAGAAAGTCTAGTGTCGCGATGAGCCGTCAACGGGTAACGAGGTGGTGTATCAGGCGACCGGCGGGTAAGATCATGTTTCGGTTGGCGGGCGGTGGGCACAGAGCGTGCTGGACGAGGTCAACACAGGTCGAGACGGGTCGAGACGAGAGTCGGGTCGAGGTCAAGGGGCGGTGCCCTGCTAGCACGTTGTCGTCGTTTGCACGATGCGTCGTGCGTCGTCGTTGGGATTGAGGCGCTGGTGGACCTGCAGGCTTGTGACGGGAGGACGTCGCTGCGCTGCTTGTTTTGTCCCTGTTGGTTTCGACGTCTCGTGGTGTCCAGCGTTCTGTGCTGTCCGCGTTCGAGAAGGGGGGGTGTTTCCGTCAAATGTGGAGCATAGGCTGAAACAGGTTAGCACACCTCGAACCCCTGGCTATGGCTGCGTGCGCAAAGACGCAAAGACGCTGGTGGCGATTTGAAAGTACAGAGTAAAGGCAGCTCGAATGCAAAGTGTAAAGACAGAAAGACGGTCAGGGGCACGAGCGAATGGGAGAGCGGGTCTGCTTTTGTGGCCACATGCATACGGAGTACGCGTGCCTGCGTCGGTTTGGTTTGCCGGCAAGAGCGATTGCCATTGACGGAACGGCGGAAAGAGCACCCAAACAACGGCATCGCATCCAGGGGTTTCTTTCCGTCTGCATTCAGTGCTTATTGGCACTGCGGGCAGTAGCTCCCGGCACGCCTGCCGTTTATACCAGACAGTGCGGCACGCCTGCCGTTTATATCAGACAGTGCGAAACCCAGCACACTGTTTGCGCGCCAACACAGGCCGGCCTCCAAGGCAAGCATTGTGGACTGGCCTGGGGGAGCCTGTAAATTATATTTATTCCGCGGGGCACAACTGGCGGGTGGAACAGTCCTCGATCATGCAAAGGATTCATGCAAGCTCGCGTCCGATCTAGCCTTTTTTGTCTTTTTGATTGCACTCCGCCGTCTGTCAACAGGCATTTCTTCTTTGGCCCATGGTAATATTTAACTCACGGGTTCATGTATGCCCGTCCGCGGTCATACACTGTGCGCGCACTGTAGTTCTGGAAGCTCCGTCTCCGCCTAAGCTCTAGATATAGCGCCACGGGCTTCTCCTGAAATGGGCAGAAGTGCGAAATTACCGTAAACGGTGCAACAACAGTACTCAGCACCGTTGTATATATGGTAAATATAGCTTCAATAACCGTGAGCTCGTCCAAAGAGATTGCCTTTATACAAGAGGGCAAAGACACCGTCGTACCGTTACTCTAAATTTACTGTGCTTTGACATGGTACGGCCTCGGCCATCCAATATTACGGCCTGCCAATATTGAACAGGTCCTCCGGCATCCCGGCGTCTAAGAATAGACGGCTTGCCAAGGGCCGAACAGCTACTCCACGTGCTTTGAGCCTAATTGACCGTGCAACTGTCGAGTCGCGGACAAGTCGAGTATTGAATGGACTAAACTTAGTCAAGCATGAGAAATGCATTAACCCAAAACGACAGCCTCACACACGACTCGCGACTGGAATGGGTCTGGGACGGACCGAATATAAAATATTAATTACAACGGCGGGACGCTTGGTTGGCGTGCCGCCTGTGGACAGCGCTAAATGCACTAATACACTGCCCAAAGCACTAGCACACTGCCAAAGCACTAGCATAGCACTGTAAATTGGCCTATAGTTACCTAAGGCTGCGGCTGGCGGATTAGGTAAGGGCTGTCTGGACACGCACGCAGCCTCTCCAGCCTGGCCTGATTACCACGACCGACGACGACGCAATTGCCCGACACGCGACACAAGCACCGCACACGAGGCCCCGACACACCTGGCGCCGACAGTCGTCTGCGACACGAGCGGAGCACAAGCACAAGCACGCCTCCCGTTGTGCCTGCAGCCTCGTCGCCGAACCACGCGGCCAGGCTTTGGCGTCATCGGTCATCGACCATCGCCGTCATCGGTCATCGTCATCGACGACTGTGACACGGACCGACGGCCATCGTCCGCGACGCCCGACGACTGACACGGACACGCTCTCCGACGCAAGCCCGGCCTCGGTCGGCACACTGCACCATGAGCGCCTCCCTGTCGGTCTTCAAGGTATGAACCGGACAGAACCCTACGGAACAAAGGAACACGCTGACCACTGACAGACGCTCTTTGCGCCCGCCATCGCCGCGCTCATTCTCTTCCTGGCCATCAACTTTGCCGTCGTGCCCGCGTGGCAGTTTTATCGCAACCGCTACAGCCACTTTTTTGCCGTCGGCCAGATCTCGACGCAGACCGTCTCGCTCGGCCACCGCCTGCACCAGGCCGTCGGCAACTTCTTTACGCGTGTCGACGAGTGGCGCGAGCGCCGGCGTGCCAGCAGCCGTGCGGTCGCCGGCAGTCGCAGTTTCGCCGGGCGCGTTCGTGCGATGCTGGGGCGCGGCCACGGCGAGACCGAGGCGAGCAACGGCCTGTTGTCGGAGGAGGGCGAGGAGCTTGGTGCGATCCCGACGACGGCGCCGCCTGCATACGAAGACGTGGCCGGCAGCACCTATGGCGCACGGCGTCTCAGCCAGGAGCTCGAGGACGGTTTCATGGAAGACAGCGACGACGACGACGATGACCCGCGACAGCGGCGATAGCAGGGCAGCGAGAGTGCATGCTCTTGGTCCTGATTTCTTTGCGTTTTGTTTCTGCGTCATAAGCATTAGCATTGGTAGTTTCAACTGTCTCGTTATTCTGCCTTTTTGACATCACTGCCAGGTCAAAGATTTGAAGATAGCTGACCTCACGTCTTTGGACTGAAGCTGACAGAATGGATGGACTTTTGACAGTAATGCCGGATGGACTTTTGACAGTAATGCCGGATGGACTTTTGCAACAGTAATGCCCGGATCCAAAACTTTGTCAGACTAGATATACATGTCATGCACAAAGGGCATACCCACCCAAAAGCAGTCACTCCATGTCGAGAGTCGTCAAGTCGTCAAAGCAGACTGTCTGGTTTGTCCCAGTCTACGCCTTGGCCAGACCACCACCTCCAGCCAGACTAGTCAAAGTAGAGTCTAGCTTACTATCCTTGGGCTTGAGTGTCCTGCAGCCAAGTTACTGCTATTCCTGTGAAGGTGGTCGTGTTCAGAGATGATTGTTCTTCAAGTGGCCTGCTTGATCGGCCTGACGAAGACGGACTGTGTGCATGTAATCAACGTGGAATCGCCAGCTGGTAGTACATGCCTGTTCCAGCGCTCCTTCAGCGCATGTTAGTTCCTTACAGGCTGGACGACCCCTAGGCACAGCCTACATGCCATCGTTGGACTATCGTGGCGTGCGGTCCTTCCCAACTAGGCAATTACACTGTGCCCCGCACGCGTGGCCCACAGTCGCGTTTGGGGCACGCGTCGAGCTCCAAAGCATCGACCGACACGACATTACGAAATCGCCACGCCACGCACGCCACGCCACCCAGGATGAAGTTCCGCGCGCAGCTGCACAACGTGCGCACGTTCTCGAAGCTGGTGGCGGCGCTGAGCGCGCTGGACAAGATTGCGTGGATCCACCTGGAGGACGGCATGGTGCGGTTCATTGTGGTGCCGGACCGCGGATCGCAGGTATGGTGCACGTTTTCGCGCGACGTCTTCTTCGACCCCGACGCGTACGTGCTCAAGTCGCTGGCCGAGGGCAACGCCATTGACCTGGAGATTACGCTGCCGTCGCTGCAGCGGGCACTGCGGTCGGCCCTGCAGAGCAGCACGGACCCGCAGCTGCGGCTGACGAAACGCGATGGCGCGCCGGTGCTGTCGATGACGATCCCGACGATGACGAACCCGCGCGGGCTGGGGGCCTTTGGCTTCACGGCCAACGGGCACGCGGTGGGGCGGCACCGCGAGAGCACGTTTGGCAGTGCCGACTTTGACGCGCCACCGGCCGTGCAGGCCCAGGCCGAGCTCGAGCTTCAGGCACGACGCGAGCGTGAAAAGGTGGTCGTGCAGGACATGCCGGTGCGCGTGATGGCGGCCGAGGCGCGTGCGGGCGTCGTCGAGCCGCGCACGGCCGAGGCGGACGTCAACATTGTGCTGCCGCCGCTGCTCCAGCTCAAGGCCGTCTCGGACCGCTTCACCAAACTTGCGAGCGCCGGTCTCAACGCCAGCCATCCCAACACCAGCAACAACTCGGCCAACACCCGTCTCGAGCTCGGCGCCAACATGTACGGCGTGCTGCGGCTGCGGCTCCTGACGGACACGCTCAACGTCGAGACGGTGTGGCGCGGCCTCGACAACCCGTCGCTCAACGAGGACGCCCTGCCCATGCCGCTCGAGGAACACCCGAGCACGCGTTTCCGCGAGGCCGGGCCCGACCGGTTTGCGTCTGTGCACGTCGACGGCCGCGACTGGAGCCGCGTGCTGAGCGTCGGGCGCCTCGACGGGCGCGTCATTGCCTCGGTCGTCGACGGCACCGCGCTCGTGCTGCACGTCGACGTCGCCCAGCCCGGCTCCGACGACCCCGACTCGCTGTCGTCCATTACGGTACGTCGAGTTCTTGGGTCTGTTTCCCGAGTCGTTTGCCATGCTGACCATTAGTACTACGTGTCTTCCTACAGTGCCTAGCTGCCTTCATCTGACTGCGTCCATTTTTCGGGTCGTTTACTACTTCTTTTCGCAACTGCTTCTTTTCGTTCAAATCTCTGGCCATGTTGCATACCGGCGTCTCGGATATACCACTCTGAAATTCAATCCGTTTACAATCTGTCTTGGCCAACGACCATTGTCAGATGACAGAAGATGCCTATTACAGAGTACAGCGTGGCTGGAACTCGTGATGAACGACGACTCGGTTCGTTGGCCAACCTGTGCCCAACTGGCAACGATTACAACGCACAACGCAAACGCAAACGCAAACGCACGACAGTAGCAAAAAGTGATGCCCGCACCTGGGATCGAACCAAGGACCTCAGCATTACGAGTGCTGCGCTCTACCACTGAGCTATACGGGCTTTTTTACACATGATGGATCGATGCTCTGGCGGCTTGAGTGGGCAGGCACGACAAAGCTCAGAAACATGTGTTTGGTTGTTTGTTGTTGCAACTCGCCGGAGAATACGCCTGCAATAAATATAATTTATATTTATTTATGCTTGTGCGTCATGCGTATATTTACAGAGTACTCCGTGCGCATGGGGGATTCTGCGAATGACGCCGCCCTTGCTTGTGTCCTTGCTTACGAGCATATTATTCCTCATCACTGTCGCAGACAGCCCTGCGGACGCCCTGGCACGAGCATCGCCATTTCCCTGCGTCACATTCCCGTGTGCGCCGTAGTTGGCCCGAATAGCAACGCAAGACAGATTCATTCATTCTGACCGGCCCCTGAGCGATGCCACTGTATCGAGTCGTCGTATTCTGAACGCCACCAGTCGCATCGGCAGCCCAAACACACCAGCGGCAGGCCGAGGCGCAGCAACAACAGCCTCGACTCTGGTCTCGTCGCTCCGAGCGCTCGTTCTGGTAGAGTGATTGCAAGAGTATATATTTATTTATGCCGTATTGCAGCCACCAGCGACAGCGTGCCACAAAACAGATGCTCTCAGAGTGATTCCAGCGTACGATCAAGAATGCATTTATGTAAATTTATAGAGTTACTCCGTATATTTAGATATTTAGTAGATATTTAGTTACTTGAAGACTCGACCTTGACCCCCACAAGCCAAGAGATACCGCAAAGATTCCGTTACAAAGATTTTCGTGTGATCCGCCAGCCAATCGCGGACGCGACCGTCTTATCTCTGATGATATTTTATACATTCACATAATTTATAAATGTTACTTATTTACACGGGTCACGCTACCCAACGGTGGCCAACGGCGGACCCACCTCCCTCGCGACTTAGTCGTGATGCGATCTCGAGGGCGCGCAGTATCCGACGGTTGTACGGTTATATTAACATCAGGGCATAAGGGGCCGTCTGCGTTTGAAATCGTGTTCCGTCATGCAATCTCATCAACGCCACGCTCTGCACAAAACGGCCGTGCACCGTGCTCGGTGGCCGTCTAGGGCATTGAAGTCCGTCGTAGTGCACCGGCTTCCATTCTTCTGCTCGTGTTCCATGGGAGACGCTCCGCATTAACTTTATAAATTTATAAATATAAATAAAAGTATAAAACTTAGGGCAACGCCTGCCCTTTCCGACCACATCCCGTTATGCACTATCGTTTCCAACAGCAATAGCTTGCCGCAACTTGAAAAAGATGCAACGGTGCCCCATTCGAGCGTCTCGCCACCCCGGGTTTGCTGCTTGGTGTTCCTTCTGCTCCTGCTCCTGCTTCCGCTCCTTCCCACTCGGGTTATTTGTCTTGATCTGTGCTTACCCCGTACGTACTTTCAAACTAGAAATGTAATATAAGTAAATATATTTACAATTTACAGTCGCTCGCGATTCGCTCTGCCTGTGTCTTGCTGTCCACAATCCTGACTCGCAGGGCTATTCTCTGTCTTGGCCGCGCTGCTCGTGATCGCTCGTGATCGACGCCTGCGGCCCTGCCGTCAATCTTTGATTCGAGCAGTCTTGATTCACCTGAGTCCATCCTACTGCCTTTACTATAACTATATTATCTACAATCGCCAGCCAGTGACCATAAGTTAAATGCCTACTATTTACTCCGGTACATACCGTGACGCTACTCCTGGAGTGCGCTTTTTCATGCTACAGCCCACTTGCTTACGATTCCGACCGGTAAAATAGAAAAGCGTTTATCGACTTTCGCAACTATTAATCTCGTTGCATGCCTCGTCGCGTGCTCGTCCGTCGTCTTTCTGATCACGTCGTCACCGCGTCCTCGTCCGTCGTCTTTTCTGATCACCTCGTCGCCGACTCATCACTTGACCACCACTCGTCTCTGGTCACCGACACCACTTGACCACCAACTCATCTCCCGCCACTCGCCACCATGTCTGTCGATGGCGTCGACCTCGACGCGCTGCCGTACATTGTCAAGTACCCGTACAATGGCACGGGCGAGGCGGGCGGCGACCCGCTTGCCGAGAACCTCAACATCTGGTACGAGACGGGCGACATCGCCTGGATGATCACGGCGACGGCGCTCGTCCTGCTCATGATCCCCGGCGTCGGCTTCTTTTATAGCGGCCTGGCACGTCGCAAGTCGGCGCTCTCGCTCATCTGGCTGTCGGTCATGGCGACGGCCGTCACGTCGTTCCAGTGGTTCTTTTGGGGCTACTCGCTCACCTTTTCGCACACGGCCGGCGCCTTTATGGGCGACCTGGCCAACTTTGGCTTCCGCGACGTGCTCGCACGCCCCTCGGTCGGCTCGGCACGCATCCCGGACCTGCTCTTTGCCGTCTACCAGGGCATGTTCTCGGCCATCACCGTCGCGCTCGCCACCGGCGCCGTCGCCGAGCGCGGCCGTATGCTGCCGTGCGTCGTCTTCATGTTCGTCTGGGCCACGGTCGTCTACGACCCAATCGCCTGCTGGACGTGGAACCCGCACGGCTGGACCAGCAGGCTCGGCGGCCTCGACTTTGCCGGCGGCACGCCCGTGCACATTGCCAGCGGCACCGCCGCCCTCGCGTACTCCATGATGCTCGGAAAGCGTCGTGGCCATGGGACGCACGAGCTCAACTACCGCCCGCACAACGTGACGCACATTGTCGTCGGCACCGTCTTTCTCTGGGTCGGCTGGTTCGGCTTCAACGCCGGCTCCGCGCTGTCGGCCAACCTGCGCGCCGTCCTCGCCGCCGTCGTCACCAACCTGGCCGCCTGCGTCGGCGGCATCACGTGGTGTGTCCTCGACTACCGCCTCGAGCGCAAGTGGTCGACCGTCGGCTTCTGCTCCGGCGTCATTGCCGGCCTCGTCGCCATCACGCCCGGCTCCGGATACGTCCCCGTCTGGGCCGCCGTGCCCTATGGCGTGCTCGGCGCCGCGTTTGCCAACTACGGCACCAAGCTCAAGTTTCTGCTCGGCATCGACGACGCCCTCGACATCTTTGCCGTCCACGCCATCGGCGGCCTCGTCGGCAACATCTGCACCGCCTTCTTCGCCGCCGACTACATTGCCGCCCTCGACGGCGTCACCGCCATCCCCGGCGGCTGGCTCAACCACCACTGGGTCCAGCTCGGCATCCAGCTCGCCGACTCCCTCAGCGGCGGCGCCTACTCCTTTGTCATGACCTCGCTCATCCTCTTCATCATGAACATGATCCCGGGGCTCCGTCTGCGCACCACCGAGGAGGCCGAAATCCTCGGCATCGACGACTGCGAGATTGGCGAGTTTGCATACGACTATGTCGAGCTCACGCGCGAGGTCCTCAACGCCGACGCCGACGAGGGCTCGCTCTACGAGCGCCCGGTGCCACGGTCCGTCCCGGGCATGCCCGCCATCTCCAGCACCATGGCCAGCCTCTTTACCGGCCACGAGAAGCTCAGCAGCATCGGCAGCAACAGCATTCCCCTGCGCAGCTTCGGCCACGGCCACGGCCACGGCCAGCACGGCCACCCCCACGCCCAATGATGGTTGTTCTGTTCTGTTTGTTCTGTCTGTACATTAGTTTGCATGTTCTATACCATACCTATGACCTAATTGAAGCCATTCTTCATCGAAAAGCATGCGAGGATCGTGGTGAGGATCGTGTGGATGAGGTCTGGCGCTAATCGCCTCCCCACTGGACCCTCGTTCCACCTTCCACCGCCGCACGTGGGGCGCTCTTTCCTCGCGACGGCCGTGAACGCAGCTTCCTCTTGTGCGTCGTTCTTTCTGCAATGAGGCTTTCGTTTGATTGCCATTGCCTGAGACGGAAGGCGTTGCCAGCACAGATTCAGGGGCTAGAATGTTCCAGGCCTCACTTTACTCACCATTCACTTCACTCACTCACCATTTACTTCACTCGCACCACCACCATTCACTTACAACGATCAACGGCTGACGGTGCCTAAACCCAGTCCGGCACAATGCCTTTGCAGACGTCTGAGCCGCCGCTGTCGTCGGAGCCGCCGCTGTCGCCGCTACGTGCCAAGCAGGCACTCTTTCGAGACTGGGCCTTTGCAAACAACGCCGACGACGACGATGACGCCGACGCTGCTGAGACTGAGCACCGCCGCCGCAGCCGTGCCTTTTCTGCTGCTGCTGCTGCCAACGCCGCCCGTGGGCGCGACACGAAACGCCGCCGCACTGACCGCCGACAGCACGCGCCCACAGCCCGGGCCCGGGCTCTTCAATCGGGTCCATCTCCATCGCCATCGCCATCGCCATCGCCGCCATCCCCGCCACCACCGCCGAGGCCGCCACGCCGCACGCAATCCGCCATCGAGGCCGTGCACACGTCCGCCTCACTGCGCCGCACCGCGTCCAACCCGGCGCCCGGCACGCCTCCTGCAGACACAAGGCCGAAACGATGCAACGAATCGTCCTTTTCGTTCCGTGCGTCCGCCGAGCCACGCATCTTTGACGGTCTCGCGTTTTACTACGTCCCAGACGCCGCCCTGGGCGCCCGCAAGCTGCGCATCGAAAAGGCCCGGCAGCACGGCGCCCAGTGGGTACGCTTTCCCGCCGCCGCCACGCACATTGTCGTCGACAGGGCGCTGCGCTGGGCCGACGTCGAGACCGCCCTGCGCCCGCGCCGCCCCGATGCCGTCGTCGTCAACGACACGTACCCGCTCGACTGCATCGGATTTCGCTGCCTGCTGACGGCTGGCCAGCAGCGGTACCGCGTCGCCGGGATGCCGGCCAGCGAGGACCAGCCGAAAACCCAGCCGAAAACCGTGCCGAAAACCACGCCAAAAACCGTGCCGAAAACCGCGACAAAAACTGCAAACGGCCCATGACGCCACTGCCCACCACACCCAACAAGTGATGCCCGTGCCGCGTCGACCAACCAGATCAGTGCGTCAGTGCGAGGACTTGTGCCGTCATGCAGTACAACGTGTCACGGCACCGATATCACTCGGTGTGGCCCACTCATGCGTCTCGTGCCTCAACTTTTCCTCCCACATCTTTTCTATCTTCCCACAAGAATATGCACCTCGTGTGTGACGGCCGGTCCTGCCTTGCCATTGGCTCCAGCGTGTGCCGCGCGGGGTCGCGTGTGCCATCGCTCAGCGACGACCGCTCAGATGCAAACGGCAGCCGATGACACGACCCAGTGCCACACCAACTGGGCCTCGTGCCGCCTCGTGTCGCACGGCAGGCCAACGCACAACGCACCACGCACAACGCACCCGCCTCGATGCAGCCCAACCATATATTTTAACCATGAATATTTATAACGACCAGCACGCCATCTTCCTCCTTCAATTCCTCCCTTTTCCATGCACCACCGCATTTGGCCCGATTGTTTCGTTTCAGGTTGATATTGTGCTACTATAACTCCACCCGCACGGATCTACGTCATTCAGGCTTTCTTCTACATCACGCGCGCCGCCTGTGCCCAAAACCAGTCCCGTCGGCGTCCTAAAAACCCAAACCGCCCTAACTCGACTCTCGACTCAGCCTTACGTTCACGGTCTCCTTTTCGCGACTTTTTGTATCCAGCGTCCTACTTTGCACTTGCGCCTTTTGTGCCCTTTGAGCCTCTCTTTGGCTTGTCGACTCTGACCGTGCGACTCTGACCGTGTGACTCTGACCGCCTCGTTTTCGCCGCCTCACACCTCAATCACGCGTGACGCGTCACGTCTCCGTCCGCCCGAGCCATCACCATCCGCCGGCCGCCATGGAGCAGCCGCAGCCGCCGCCGATCCCCGGGTGGGACGACGTCACCAACGAGCCCATGACTTGGTCCTGGTTCGACGGCGACAAATGGGCTTCGCTCAGCAAGGCCAACCCGACCGGGCACCACTATTCCGTTGACCCGGCCGGCCGCGCCAACCGACCCCTGGGCCTCGTCACCTGGAACATTGACGCGCACGGCTACGAGCACATTCCGCGCTTCAACCGCCTCATCGACGCCATCTGCCAGCAGTGCACGTCGGCCGAGCCCACCGAGACGGCGCCGCGCGATGGCTCCGACGGCCCCGACGTGATCTTCTTCCAGGAGGTCTCCATGACGTCCAAGGGCACCATGCTCGAGAACCCCTGGATCCGCAAAAACTACTACGTCAGCGGCGTCGACTGGTTCATGCCCGACACGGAGCAGTCCTTTTACACCATCACGCTCGTCTCGCGCTGGCGCTTTGCCGCCGCCGACCTGGGCGCGCTGTGGCGCCTGCACTTTCCCAGCCACCACGGCCGCTACGCCGTCGTGTGCGACGTGCGCCTGGCCGTGCCCGTCGGGCCCGCGGGCGTCGCCGGCGTGGGCGTGGCCGCCGCCGGTGTGGGCGCCACCAGTGCGGCCGCCGCGCCGCCCAAGCGCTTCTTCCGCCTCGCCAACGTGCACCTCGACTCGCAGGCGCAGCAGGGCCAGCAGGGCAACGCGTCCGAGTCGCAGTCGGAGAACCTGCGGCCGCGCCAGGTCGAGGTCGTCGCCGAGGCGCTGCGTGGCATCGGCGTGGCCGCGGGCATCGTCGCCGGCGACTTTAACCCCGTCGTGCCCGAGGACGACAACGACTCGGTCGAGGTCAACGGCCTGCGCGACTGCTGGAAGGTGCTGCAGCCGGACCAGAACGGCTACACGTGGAACCCCAAGGCGCGCGAGACGTACCCGCCGTGCCGCATGGACAAGGTCGCCGTCACGACGACGGTCACGACGCCGGGCGCGACGCCGGGCGCGACCACCGCGTCGGACCACGCCCCCGTTTCCGCCATCCCGGCCCCGGTCACCGGCACGCTGCTCGTGCCGCGCTCCATTGAGGTGCTGCGTCCGCGCGCCGTCTTCATGCCCGTTGGGAGCGTGCACGAGGACGCACAGCCCGTGGAGATTCCGCTCAGCGACCACTGCGGGCTCTACACGACCTTTCGCATCAGCAAGGACCCCGTCCCCGCCGCCGCCGGTCCGTGGCCCGCGCGTCCCTCGCGTGCTTGAGCGTGTTACTTTGCAGTACTCTCAGTAGTCTTTTGCAGTCCTCTCAGTAGTCTAGTTCAATAAGGGTATATGTAGCGCTAGCATAGTAATGATACATGACAATCACGTGATCATCGTGACGGGCTCAGGGGCCGGTTGAAGCCGCCCTGCCGGTTCATGTACTGGCGGTACTCCATCTTCTTGGTCTTGTGCACGGCGCCCGCGTTGTTGCCGGCGACCTTGGTGTTCTTGGTCGATGCGAAGCCGCTGAAGCCCATCATGGCCTGCATCGCCGCCATACCGTCGTCGTCGACCTCGAGATCGTCGTCGTCGGCCTCGCCGTCGGGCAGCGCGTCGTGGTCGTGCTGTGCCTGCTCGGTGCGCGCCTGCTGGTGCTTCACGTACCGCGCCGCATCGTCCATCATCTCGTCCTTGGCCAGCACGTGCACGCTCATGCGCCCTACAGGCGCGTCCTTGTCCTTGCGCGGGCGCGTCGGCAGGCCGCCCAGGGCAAAGCGCTCGTCGTCGGAGCCCGACGCGTCGTCGAGGCGCGCGTGTGTCTCCTTGCGCAGTGGCCGGCCAGGCGACGCCGAGCGCCGACGGTCCTCGGGTTTTTTGTCTTTTTCCTTTTCGTCCTTTTCGTCCTTTCTGTCCTTTCCGTCGGACCGTTCGTGGCGGTCACCGCGTCGGCGGTCGTAGTCGCGATCGCGGTGGCTGTCCCGATCGCGGTCGCGGTGGTCTCTGTCGCGCGACCGCGAACGGTAGCGGCGGTTGCGGTCGCGGTGGTCGCGGTGGTCGCGGTGGTCGCGGTGGTCGCGGTGGTCGCGGTCGTAGTCGCGATCACGGCGGTCTCTATCGCTTCGGTCTCTATCGCTTCGATCGTTCCTATCGTGTCTGTCGTTCCTGTCGCGACGCCCGACGTGCTCGCGGTCGCCGTCTGGGCGGCGGTTTCGGCGGTAACCGGCGTCAGACATGTTGATGCTGGTGGCAGAAGTGCATCGAACAGTGTCGAACAAGGCTGACAGTAGGCGTGCCTGTCACGTGATCTTGTCCATGAACCGCCACGTCGGAACTGAATGTCGGAAAATGTCAACGAGTCCAATCGAAAACAGAACCGTCATTCTATCTGGAAGGCATGCAATACTTTATACAATTGTTTACGTCTATATAATTGTTTACGTCTTTATAATTGTACTGTCATCAGTATGGCCCCACTTACCACGACGCTCCACATTTGAGCCTCCGGCCACGATGTCGACGACAACACACAACGACGACCATGGCGACGGTCAAGCTCGACGAGATCCAATGGAGCGACCCGCAGTTTGCGGAAGAGTGCCAGGGCATCCACTCAAACTCGGTGCTCTTCTACTTTATGCGGTCGCCGTACTTTGACAAGACGAGCAACAACAACACGGTGTACAACCAGGCGCTGCACAACCACGCCATGTTCCCGGTGCTGGAGACGCGCGAGCGGTTCGAGGAGTTTCTGCGCAGCATGTCGGGCGTCGAGTACGTGGTGCACCAGGCGCCGGCAGAGATGGCGCCCGGGACGGGCACGGGCGTGTGGGTGATTCGCAAGCAGCTGCGACGCAAGCGCGAGGGCGAGCCCGACGACCTGACGGTGTACGCCGACTACTTTGTCGTCGGGTACAACGTGTACCAGGCGCCGACACTGGCGGACGTGCTGTCGTCGCGCATCACGTCGATGGCGGTGGCGCTGGGGCGCGCGTTCCCGGCCATGGACAGCATGGTCACGTGGTCGCCAGCCAAGGGACACGCGTACCAGATGGGCGGCAGCGACGACGGCAGCGACGATGGCGATGGCGACGCCGACATTGAATCGGACAGTGACTCGGACAGCGAATCGGACGCCGAGGTGGACGGTGCACACTCCGACAGCGACGCAGAGACCGACAGCGACGACGACGACGACGACATGCTCGCGTACACGGCCGAGGAGTCGTTTCGGATCCACCAAATGTATGGGCACGAGTACATGGACAAGCTGCCCGTCTCTGGGCGGCCGGGCGACTTTCACATTGCACTGGACGGTGGCGGCCAAAAGGCAGTGGGCACGGAGACGGCCGACGACAAGAACGCGCCGACCGACGGTGCCGATGCTGCTGCCAATGCTGCCACTGCCACTGCCACCAGCTCCAAGGCAACGCCCGTCAGTGGCGCCAAGGAGGGCAAGGAGGGCAAGGGAAGGTCGGGCGCGCCCAAGCCGAAGCGTCGCAAGAGCAAGGGGCCAGCCGCCTAGTTTTTTCTCATTTCTTATTTCTTTCTTTTTCTTTTTCTCATGTCTTTTATTCTCACTTTCTGCATATTTGGCGTTGGACTACCCTACATCTTTGTTCCAATATGATTGCTTTACCTGACGTCTGGCGTTCGTTCAACTTGCTCTATCTGACTGAGCATGTCTGGCGTTCGTTCATCTTGCTTGCCTGACTGAAGGCTAAATCTTGGCCGTCTTGGCCCACTGCGCCCGGAGGTACTGCTTGGGCCAGCGCACGTCGACGCCGAGCTGGTGGGCGACGCGCCGGACAAATGTGGGATCGCGCAAAAACGCACGCGCGGCGAGCACGAGGTCGGCGCCGATGCGGCCGTCGGGCTGGGCGACGTCGCGCACAATCTCGGCATTGTCCATGAGCCCGACGACGCCAATCAAGAGACTGGCGGCGGGCGTGTCCTTGAGGGCGGCCTTGATGGCGGCGGCGAGGTCGGCCTGGAAGTAGGGGTGCACCTTGATCTTTTGCTCGCGCAGGTTGCCGCCGGAGCTGACGTCGAGGAGGTCGACGCCGAGGCCGGGCAGCAGCGCCGCGAGCCGGATGGAGTCGTCGAGGGTCCACGACGGCGCGGGCTCGTGGTCCATCCACTCGGTGGCCGACAGACGCAAAAAGAGCGGCATCGTGTCGGGGATGGCGGCACGCACGGCCGCGACGATGCGCGTGACGAGACGCGTACGGTTCGCAAAGGAGCCGCCGTAGTCGTCGGTGCGCCGGTTGGTGCGTGGCGACAGAAACTGCGACACGAGGTAGCCGTGCGCGCCGTGAATCTCAATGACGTCGATGCCGGCCCGGACGGCACGGGCAGCCGCGGCCGCGAAGCTGTCGACGAGCTCGTCAATCTGGGCGAGTGTCATGGCGACCGGCTCCGGCCAGTCGGGCGCGTACGGCACCGCCGACGCGGACCACGAGTTGTCGGGCCAGCCGCCCTCGTCCTTGAGCACGTACTGGTGCGTCCCGGGCGCGCCCTCGAGCCAGGGCGTCAGCATGGTGGACTTGCGGCCGGCGTGGGCGAGCTGGATGCCGACCTTGTGGCCCTGGCTGTGCACAAAGTCGGCCACGCGGCGGATCGGCGCAATCTGCGAGTCCTGCCACAGCCCGGCGTCCTCGGGCGAGATGCGGCCGTTGGGCGTGACGGCCGTCGCCTCGAGAATGGTCAGGCCGGCGCCGTGCAGCGCAAACTGGCCGGCGTGCACGACGTGGAAGTCGGTCATGTGCCCGTCGTCGGCCGAGTACGTGCACATGGGCGACACCACGAACCGGTTGGCCACCGTGACGCCGCGGATCGTCAGCGGCGTAAAGACGGCCGGCGTCTCGGCCGATACTTCCGTCGGCGTCCCGACCAGCGGATCTTGCTCCGGTGTGTAAAAGGGGACGTTGGGCGCCGGCAGGCTGACCGTGGTGGCGCCACGCGGCGTCGTGGCAGTCGGGCGGGGCATCGTGTCGGTCGGGTGCGTGTCGTCGTGTCGGTCAGGTGCGTGTCGGTTGGGTTTGTTGGTCGGGTGAGTATAGTTGTGTGCGGTGTATTTGGAGGGTTAGGGTGTCCGGACGTGTTTGTAGCCAGTGGGATGCCTACCCACCAGTGCCACCGGCCCCGTCGCACCTGCATCGGCCGCCGATCCGCCACCTGCCTATTGCGCAATGCGGGACAGTCACGCAGACGGAAGGCGCGGCACCTCGGCACTAGGCACCTTGGCGATTTGTCAGGACGTATTTATCAAAAAGTTATATCCGGATATCGACTGGCAGAGATGCGGGAGCGGCCGTTTGGCGGATCATCTGTTGTTCCTCGCTGGAATTGTATCGCACAGGCATAGATCTGGCCGTTCAACGGTCAAGTAGCTAAGTGAGATGGGTGTTATGCACGTGCCTTTTGCATTAGAGGAGGAAAGCGAGAAAATGAGGACATTAGTGATAAGGAAATCAAGCTTAAATATGAAAATATGAAAATAAAATAGAGAGAAGAAAAAACATAACTGAAAAGAAACAAGGGAAAATGAGGGAAAGAAATGAAAAATAAATGAAATAAATGAAAAAAAGATAAATAAGATAACGAAAAAGAACAAATGAAGAAGGAAGAAAGAAGAAAGAAAAAAAGAAGAAAAAAGAAGAAAGAAGAGAAGAAGAGAAGAAGAAAATGAAGAAAATGAAGAAAAGGAAAAAGAAGAGAAAAATCACAAAAAGAAAAAGAACACGATACGTCACTGCCGCTGTGCACAGCAAGACCTTTGCAACTCGAAGCCGACGGCACTCGGTGCTCCGTGCTCGTGCGGCCTGAGCTCACCTCCCCATTTGATTGCGTTTATGCATTTTGTGAAAGACTCGTGGATGTGAAACGGGCGGGTGAAACGACAGCAATACGACGAAACCCGAAACCGGCCTCGATCGGAAGAAATGAGCACGAGCGGCAGAAACGAGACGACAAGAGCGGCAGAAACGAGAGCATGACAAAGCCCTATCGTCTAAAATATATGGTATCAAGACTTATGCAACGCTCTGACTGACTTTAATTGACCACGATCCATCGACTTTAATTGACTACGATCCGTCGCTCTGGCTGCGACAGAGCTAGCAAAGCTTGTCCGACTGAAGCACGTGCTCTGGATATACTGATTTAAATAGTGGGTAAATTTAAATACTAATTTATACTTGTAAATTTATACTGACAGCGGATACGATAGATCGTTTCAGGCCTGCACGGTGCCATCGCTCGCGCTCGTGCCCGGCAGTGTCGCATTCAATCAAAGGCAGCGGGTCGTGCGGCGCAGACAAACGCAACAGACCATCACCAAAAGCGACCAGCGTTTTGGGATCCCTGTCGCGCATGCAGTTTGGTGGGAGCAGGGGCGCTGGGGCGGAGGAATGTCTGCTTTGGGCGTCGTGGGTCGCTCGTGAAACCGCGTCGGGCGGAGTAAATAAATATATTTCTCTGTAGATACTCCGTACGGAGTACTCCATACTTTAGGCATTCTCGTCTCGATGGACAGCTTCAGACAAGGATGCCACGAAAGACGCAATCGCCCGACTTGATCGGCCAGCGCATGAATGATCGCGTTTGTCATGCGTTTCTCGTTTCTCGCCCATCAAGTATGGAAAGTATCGTTCGTACATCAAGTATATTTACAGAGAAGTATCGTTTCGTCCATCAAGTACGGAAATCGTTTCTCGTCCCATCAAGTATGAAAAGTATCGTTTCTCGTCCCATCATTCGGACTAAATGGTTTGAATAAAAGCAGGAATATAATTTACATTACGACCCGCCGGTGGCAGGCACGCCGGAGGCTCTTGCCTGCTCTCAAAGTGTAAACATACAGAGTACGGTGTGATGACCACGAGCCAGACTTGGCTGTTGCAAAGCAAAACGCTCGAGACACGACCCCGGCCGAGCGCCCGGCACCACCACTCGCATCGCCTCGGCTGCCGACAGCAGGAGCCAGACCCCTACACAGAGTCTGTGCGAGCCCCGTTCTGGTTCCTCTCTGTCAGTCAGTCAGTCGATCGAGCCAGGGGCATCTACGAACCGCGAATCCATCGGCCCAACAGCTGCTCCGGAACCGAACAAAAAGGCGCCCTCCGCCGCCGCGAGCGACGCCATGGACTGATCTCGCCCGATCCTCTCACCACCATCATGCCCCATCTCACACACGACACTCACCTGATGGATGTGTATGTCTTCGTCTGTGTCTTCGTCTTCGTCTGCTAACCGCCAGTCCTCTTCGCGTGCTCGTCGGGCCCGAACAGTGCGAGTTTCTCGTGCACCGCAACCTGCTGAGCGCCAGCAGCGACTTTTTCAAGGACAGCATCGACGACGCCTTTTCATCATGGATGCCAGACGACCACACACCGTCGTCGTCGCCAATCTCGTCACCGGCCACCCGACGATCTGCACCGACACCAGACACGACACCTGACACACCACCGCCCGCCATCTGGCTCATGGGCGAGTCGGCCGACGTGTTTGAGCTCTTTGTGCTCTGGCTGTACCACCGCGACGGCTTCCGTGTCGTCGTCGACAGCGCCGTGGACCTCCTGGTCGAGGACGCCAGTGGCACACGCGTCGTCCTGCTGCCGCCCGACACGGACACGGCCGAGCGCGCGTCTGTCAGCACCAACGTCAGCGAGCTGCACTGGCACCTTGTCAACCTGCACCTGTTTGCCGCCAGCGTCGGCATCCCGGCGCTCCAGGACATTGTCATGGACGCACTGCAGGACCTCTACCTCCGCTTCGACTGGTCCGCCACGCCCGCCCTCTTCCGCCTTCTCTACCAGGACGCCGACCCCTGTGCCGCCCTGCGTCTGCGCAAATGGGCCGTCGCCCTGCTCGCCTGGACGCTCGCCAACGCCGGCGTGCTCTGTGGCGTCGTCCCCGAATCCGTCGCGCTCGTCCCAGAGGCCTCGTCCGTCCTCACACAGCTGCTGCCCCTCCTCCTCCTGCCCGCCCTCGCCGCCGACTACCACGCCCACACCGCCAAGATGGCCGCCAGCCGTGCCGACCTGCGCATCAAGAATCCCCAGCTGCGCATCGCCAGCAACTCGCTGCGTCGCGACGACCGCCACTTTGGCTTCCGCCAGTGCGCCTTTCACTCGCACCGTCGCGCCGTCGGCCAGGGGCGCTGTCCCTACATTAAAGCCCGTCGGCCACATTAGCTTTCTCTCTCTCTCTTCTGTCTTCCTTCTGTCTTCTGTTTTGTCTTGTCTTCTGTTTTCCGTCTCTTCTGTCTTCTGTCTTGTCTTCTGTCTTCTGTCTCTGTCTCTGTCTCTTCTGTCTCCCACTGTACGATTACATGATTCACGGCCGATGGCGTTTCTTTCTAGACCGCGGCCGATTGGGGCCGCGCCTATGCACAATACACCTTGCTTTCTGTTCTAATCTGTTGTTCGTGTCCGGTTGCCGCCTGTCGTGTCCCTAGTGCTCGTCGCTGTCACCCTCGTCGCTGTCTATCGCTGTCACCTTTGTCGCTCACGTCACGCCTCGCAAGTCACGCCTCGCAAGTCACGCCGCTCACACGCCTCGCAAGTCACCCATCTCTGGCCTCGGTGTGCCAACTTTTTTTCTACTTTTCGCCGTCCGCCCATTTCTCGGAGTATCGTCTCCTTGCCCTGCCTGGGCCATGCGCCACGCCCACTACTGCTTACTTCTCGTCGTCGAGTTCTGTGGATTCTGCACTTTTGTTCTTGCATATTTACATACCGTACCGTCTTCACTATCCCTACCATTGCCAATAGTACGGAGTACGCCGTGGCCTGTGCAATTCGATACCACGTGCAGGATTGCCTGAAACGGCAGTTTGCCCGTTTACACCTGCTGTCGAGGACAAAGAAGATCCGGCGGCAAGATCCAGACGCGGCGGTGCGGCCCTCGTCCGATGCCATGCCACAGTGCCAACAGCCACCGTGCCACGAGGGCAGCCCGGGCAGCCCGGGCAGCCCGCCAGGTAAATATACACTCCAAGGTGAGCCAGGGCTGGTTGCGTGGCACTGGTGTGAGCCGTCCGGGCAGAGGAAGACAGGGCTCGTCGTGCCTTCCTCGACACGAAAGTAGGCGCCGAGCCTCTCCAAGCCGCCTTCTACGTTGGTCTACACGTTAAAAAGGAAGGCGTGTTGATCCCGCTTGCCCCGGAGGCTCGGCGTACCTTCCGCAGAGTGATTCACCGCTTTTCTTTTTTTATGCTGTGGTTTTATTGTTTTATTAGACCCGTCCTCATCTCCGTTCCACCGCCCCAGATTGTCCCTTTTCTCATCATTCTGCTCTTCAGCCCACATGGACGGATCTCATTCTTTCTTTCTATTTTCTTCTTTTTCCTTTTCCTTCCCCTTTTCTTTCGTCTCATTCGCCTCGGGGGTCCTATCTTCTCAGACTCGGCTGCTTCGTCTTCGACTTGGACTACGCTAGTCCATGCTGACAACAACCAACAGACACAGGTGCAGCAGCGCAATGGACCCAACAGACATATGACCAGGGTTTCCAATGGTACGTCGATGGCGTCCTGCACGTCGTCCAACAGCGATTGACGGGCCCTCTTAAGTCTCACGCAGTCACCTCGCGGCCTCGCATCTCTCCTCGCATCGTCTCACACGCCTCCGCTACTTGCCATTGCAATCGTCGCACAAGTTGCAACTCGCATGAAATATATTTATACAATCAGACCGGAAATACACCGCGACTGCAGCCGCACCTGTCGCATGAGCCGCGACAATGACAGAACCACAGCGGCATGCATCCGCCATGTTTAGCCCACCTCCAACGAGCCAAAGAAGAAAAAGTCCCTAGGACGCTCGTTAAATCGTCACGACACCTGCTAAGCCATGCACACTTGCGGGTCGGTCTCTCTGAAAAACTTGCATTTTCAGAGAGCATGCATGGATGACATCTCGCATCCTGCCTGACTGGTTTCGATAGCCTCTTTAGTCGATGTGCATCATTTTTCAATCTCGGCGGCGAACTGGCAGCCTGGCGACCTGGCGACCTGGCATGGCAGCCTGCAGCTGCTCGCATCCATATGGCATTCCTTGTTTGTGTCGGACCGTCGTTGTTGGCGTCCTTTTTCTTTTTCGACCCTCCTCGATATCAACCACACCAAAACGCTGTCCGGATCGCCGCCTCTCCGCTGCGCTTGCGCGCCGCCATGGCCTGCTCGGGCTAGCCTGGCGCCATGCACTTCTCGTTTCCATGTTCGTTTCCAGAAGGCTCGCCGATCGGTGGTCCTCGGCCTCGATTCTTCTCTGACAGATTCTTGACACATTCGCGTTTGATTACTCCGGGCCCCATCTCGCCGCCGCAAATCCGGCTTGCCGTGCTTTGGGGCAGATCGCGCAATCTCGGATATCCAGCTGGCCCAGATGCGGAGTAGATGGATCTCGCTGAAGATATCCCAGGAAAGTCAAACACCAGCAGTCTACTCTGGACGACTGGATGTGCCTGACTGGCGTCCGTCTGACAGGGCTGCAGAGTACTGCGTCTCTGTACATGCAGGCCTTCTTACACTCATATCTCCAGCTTACGGTTGCATCTGAGCTTGGTCTGACACCGAGTTGGACCCTGGCAAGAGGAGACAAGAGGAGAAGAGGAGACAGCCGGAGACCCGAGCAACAACGCGAGAGATTGCGCTAGTATATTTACTTGAAAGCATGGCAGGGCAATGCAATACTCCGTATGCTCCGTATGCCCTTCCGCTTCCGCATCTCGGCTGGGGCAACTGGCTTTAGCACGTCGCCGGCGTCCACTACTGCGGACCCAAGGCTTGGCTCTTGGCGTTGCTTATTTTACAGAGAAACGAGGCGGAAAAGCAAAATCAACGGCCGACGGCGTCAGAAAACAACAAACACGACAAGTATATGCATGCTCAGTACATGTGGGCTTACGGGCGTGCGCCACAGCCGGCACGTGGTCGTGCAGCCATGTGCACGCCCCGGCCTGCATGAAGAGGGTGGGCAGATGCGACCTGCTGGTGGCCAGAACTAGTAAGACGACAAGGACACGAGGCCGGCAGGAAAGTGGCAGGCATGCGCATGCAGCATAAACGCGCGCGTGGATACGGGCAGACCGAACAAGACGAAAAGACAAGACGAGAAAGAAAGACGAGAAAGGACGAAACGGGCAAGTGACAAGAGGACAAGAGGACAAGACGCCCGTGCAGCCTGGCTGGCTGTTCCACACCTCCTCGTCTCGCCTGGGTCGGCGACTTGGTGATTCTGGGACGAAAGCGACAAAAGCAAGTCTGGCCAGCTATCTCTACGGAGTACTATGCCGGTGCGAGGACTGGAAAAAGGAGAGCCGCAGTGGCTGCATCCCGGATGCGTGTGCAGCACAAGGGCCAACGTGTGCATGCACTTGCATATTTACATATACGGATACTGATACGCGGAGGGCAAATCTCGATGGGATTCTTGCATGTTGGTCCTACCTGGTTTTTCCAGACTCATACCTCCTGTTGACTTTTTCTTACTGAGGCTTACTGTCTTACTGAGGCTTACTGTCTTACTTGGCTTACTGTTGGCCTCTTTCTCCATCACCACAATGGCGGACGACATGTCTGGAATTCCGGCGGCCTTTATCACGACGTTCTCGGTGTCGGACCTGAGCGCGGCGCCGGCGCCGGCGGCCAAGGCCGTGCGACGCAACCGACGGGTGTACGTGTGCCTGCCGTGCCACCGGCGCAAGCTCAAGTGCGACAAGGGGCGGCCGTGTGCGCGGTGCCGGGACACGGGCATGGCGGACGCGTGCCAGTACCAGGCGGCGCCCGACAAGACGCCGAAAACGGCCACCGGCCTAGCATTACGACACGGCTCGTGCTACAGCTCGCCGTACTCGGCGTCGTCGGTGGATGCGTGCTGGTCGCACGGGTCCAACGCGACAGAGACGACTGCACACGACAGTGGTGACGACGACGACGACAACGACGACAGCAGTAACGACAACGAAGACGACGACGACCTTGAGCCCAGACCACTGTACGGGGCGACGCATTGGTCACGGATCGTGTCTAAAGTGAGTGTTTATTGCGATGACGCCAATCCACGCTGACAGTCAGCTACCCGAGGCGCCTTATATCCTGGGCAGTGCGGTGCATTGGCGGCCGCGGTACGAGCAAGTACGCAACATGCGGTACCTGTTTGACGGCAGCGACGCCAACTTTCCGTTTGGACCGGCCAAGGGCAGCGCCCTCTTCGCCTTCCCGCCACGCCCCGTGCTGGACGCACTGGCCGAGAGCTACCTGGCGTCGTACGGCACGACACACGCACTGTTTGCCCACCCCGCGCAGCTGCGGTACGAGCTGCAGCGCTTCGACGAGCTGCGCGCGGCCGCAGCACCGTCTGCTGTCGACGTCGACGTTGCCGACGACTGGCGCGCGCAGGTGGGCATGGTCCTGGCGCTCGGCGCGACGGCGGCCGGGCTCGGCGCCGACATGACCGACATGACAGACATAACCGACATACGAGCGCCGCTCTTTCTGGGCGCGGCCCAGGCGTCGCTTGCACAGACGCCGTACCTGGAGACGCCGACCCTGGCGACGGTGCGTGCGCTGTGCCTGATGGTACTGGCGCGGCTGGGCGAGGTGCCGGGCAGCGGCGGCGCGGGCAGCCCGTCGGCCCTGCGTGCTCTGGCGGCGGTGATGGTGCAGGCGGCCGAGTCGCTGCACCTGCACCGGGCGACGGCCGTGGCGCCCGACGTGTTGGACCACGCAAACGCGCGCCAGGTATGGGCGACGGTGCGGCTGCTGGACCTGGAGGTGGCGGTGTGCGCGGGCACGCCACTGCACAGCCGACCAGGCGATGCCGAGGCGCCAGCCGACAGTGGAGGTGATGACAGTGACCACCGCCTGGTCGGCCTTTTGGCGAGCGTCGTCGATGCAGTGAATGCACCGACAGGACCGGCCCCAAGCGCCAAGCGCGTGCTCAAGTGGAGCGCGCGCATCCGGCAACGGCTGGACCGGCTGGGCGCCATGGACCGCGCTGGCGAGGTGCGCACGCAGTACCTGTGGGTTCTGGCACGGCGCGTTCTGCTGGCGGTGCACCAGGTGCACCAGGGTGTCGAGACGGACGCTGAGAGCGCCCAGCCGGTCATGGCCGAGCACGCACGCGCTCTGCTGCAGGTACGGGAGTGGGCCTTTTCCATGACGATGAGTGCACGGTGGCTGCTTGACCTGTGCCATGGACACGCTGCGGCCGGGCTGATGCACGCGGCGGTGCTGGAGGGGCGTGGCGGAGGCAGTCTGTCGGATGGCGTGGAGGCATCCTACCATATGGCGAGGCAGGAGTCGTGCCGGTCGGCGGCCCACTTTGACGGCTATTTCCGGGCATCGCTCGTATTGGCGTGCGTTCGTGCCGGCCGGGCGGGCGCGGATATCGGGGCAGCGGCGGCCGAGGCTGCCGATACGGTCGAGCAGACGGTCACCTTTTGTCTGGGCGCACAGCCGCCGACTCTGCCGACTCTGCCGACTCACACGTCGCTCGAGTCCCAATGGTGGACAGCGTCGACGGGCCTGTTTTGACAGTGTTGGTGCAGGACATGGGCGGTGACGACGTGGATGGCGGCGTGGTACGCGAGCGACAGGCCAAAGTAGAGGCCAAAGGCGACGATGACGGCGAGCGGCGCGACAAGGGCAAAGACGGTGACGCCGGTGGCGAGGCGCTGGAAGGCGGTGCTTGCGGCGAGCGCATCGGCAGTCAGGCCGGTCTGCAGCGCGCCGAGGACGACGGCGAGGTACGCCAAGAGCGACGCGAGCCAGCGCACGTTGTGCTGGAAGAAGCGGGCAAAGAGGTCGAGGCGGCCGAGCAGGACACCGAGCACACCGAGCAGGACGCCGCGCCGCAGCTGGCCGGCCTCGCGCAGCCGGTGCAGCCGCAGCTCGCCATACAGGAAACGGCGGTGGAACGTCTTGTGCTGCACGTCCGGCGACTGGACGACCTCGCGCGCGACAGTCCGCCAAGCAGTCCACGTCAGCTCCGGCGGCACCAGGGCGTGCGCGTGTGCGACGACGAGGTCGCTCTCGTGTGCAATCAGGGCCGTGTACGAGTACAGCAGGCCGAGCGCACTCGCCCGAGCCTCTCGCAGAGCACACTCGGCATCACTGTCGGTGCACGCACAGCCGACACGTGCCCAGAAGCGCGTGTCCAGCAGCACGCGCGGCAGCGGTTTGAGGTACAGCCGTGAGCGTGCGTCGCCGCCCGTCGCAGCCGACAGCCCGAGGTGCCGGTCCAGGCGCTCGGTCACGCACACGGCACGGTCGCGGTGCGCGCAGTCGTGCAGTGGGCGCGGCAGACTGGGCGTGCCCAGCAGCCAGAACGCGTGGCCGGCCGTCGGTGCCGGGTACTGCTGGGCCACCTGTCCCAGTCGTCCGAGCCCAAACTCGGCCGCCAGGTACGCCGCCGACGCGAGGCTGGGCGTGCCGAGCGTGGCCGGGCGCGTCGTCGTGTGGAAGACGGGTGGCAGCAGCGTCTCGAGGGGGGGTGGCGCTTTGTCGCTCGGCCATAGTACGTTGGTCGCAAACGGGGCAGGCGTCTCTTTCAGCTGCGTCTCTTTCAGCGGCTCTTTCAGCGGCGTCTCTTTTTCCATCGTCGAATCCATGCGATGCGATTCGAATCTACTACGGCCACAAACACAGGAGGCTACTATATACGATTCTTTCGTGTTGGACCTGCCATGGGACCGTGTCTCGTGCCGGATGGCACATGACGGCTTTTAGCCCAGCAGGTGTCTTGTCTGTCAGATGGCTTGCGCCTTTTCGACAATTGCTGTTGATATTCTTCTGTTGTTTCTGGTTTTGTCTTCTAATGACAAATATGTTGTTCTTCTGAGTAAATATATGTTATACTCTAGGCTCATTCTTTGAATTTAGTTCTTGAAATGTTATTTGATTTTAAGAAACACGCTCAAACAGTTTGCTAAAAATACAGAAAATCACACGAAGCGCGCGCATACGTCCGGTGCAACGTCATGCGATCATAGGCTGTCGCAGCTCAGGCGCCTGCGTCACACGACACATTGCCCACTCACAGACAGGGCGCGTGGAATGCACTTTTAACGACGTTCTCCCTGTCTTAACACATTCCGGCGCGTCGCTTCGGCATGTAAATAAACGTTCAGCGCGAGTTTAAGTTCAGTATGCTTAGCACTCAGCACAGTACTCAGTAAATATATGCTAAGCACTCCTCAGCACTGTTTAGCACTGCTCAGCACCTGCACTCAGCACCCAGACTCCACTCAGCACCCAGTCTCCACTCAGCACTCAGCATGCACAGCTGCACCGCCCTGCCGGGCAGACGGTTGGCTGTCAGCGCTCGATCTGATCTCTGTAATCTGGTTTACAAGATTTCCGGCCGTCCGAACCTGTTTAATACGATTTTCATGCGTGCTAATGCTCCAATCTCATCTACCCAGTAAACTTGTATGAGATTGTTCATGCTGTACACCCTTCACACTGCCGGATTATGCCCTTCTTGTCGAAGCACTGGTTCTTGTTCTCTGCGTCTCGACTCGTCCTCACCGCCACTCGTTTCTCCATCTTCTCTTCTCCAGTGCTACCCCTGACCGCTAGGCGCCTCTGGCCAGCTCGGATTATTGCCGTTCTTTTCGCCGTTCCCGTTGTCGCACGGGCACGGAGTATATTTGACTTAATAAATTCGTAAATAAATGTTTATTCACTAAATAAATTTACGTCCAGGCACCCTTTTGTCCCCCTGAACGGTCCACTCAGCTTGTCGTGTCCGCCGTCCAGATTCAATCAACAGAAATCAATAATCCTTTGAAAGTCTGCTCGCATTGCTCCCGATTCGTTAAGAGCCTCCACCGTCGAAGGCAAGTTCCGTTCAGGGGCACTGCCAAAACGGAGAAGCGTCCAGCAAAGATGCAAGCAACGTCTCTTGCGTCGTCGTTTGTGCAGCAATGCAACCTCACGGATCCTGGCGCCCACCCATGAAGGATAGAAACTACGCAGAGTCGCATCGCCAGCCTCGCGTTGACGCTGCGCCTCAGCCTTTACTTGCTTTTGCTTTGCCTTTACTCCGGCTGACAGTTGCATCGAGCACTGCACGCTCTTTAAAACGTTGATCCAAAGGTAAATATAATATTTTTAGTTCTTCACCGTTGCACAACATGCATAAAAAGGCATTCCTCCCTTGCTTCACCCCGGGTCCTGGCCTGCCCAGCCGCCCTCGATGGGTAGCTGCATGATGCACAACTAAATATACTCCGTCCGCTGACGATTCGACTCGATGCGGCAGACTGTATTAGTCTATTGGTTGTGCAGCTTTATGCAGGTACCCAATTCAATCACTTTCCCAGTGTCGACGGTCGACGGCCAACCGCTCATTGACGTCGACGGAGATTAATCAATAATGTTTTGCAAGAAGATGAGAATCGCAAATTGCATGACAGACAGGCCCGCTCACAGGTACTGTGCACCAAAATTAGCATGTGCGGTACCTGTCACTTATGCGCTAACCGTAATAGGCTCTTCGTCATCTTGTTCAACGACCCCTGCAACACAAGGGCACCCTTGCATGTGCGTGATTGGTCCGTTGATTTCGAGAAACAGTGCATCGGCAGTGCAAGGCCGACAGTGAGATGTATCAAATACTGTGATCAAGTCTTTTTGTTTACTTCAAAACATTCTAAATGCCCACACGAAAACAGAGAAACTGGCACAAGAATATTCACAGAATCTGTTCAACTGCTGGCGCGAAGCCTTTGTTTTTCCACAAACACACCCGCCCTTTCCTCTTTTGTCCTGTTCCTGCCGTACCCCTGGTCGCTAAATACAAGCTCCACCTGAAAAGAGATGAAGAACAGCGCGAACAGGACGAACGACAAGAAGATCACATTGTCAGTGTATATTTACGGAGAGTAAATTAAACATATATTTAGATTCAAGTATCGAGTAAACAACGATAAGTAAATATACTAAATTTATGCGATTGAAAGGTACGGGTCTCCCTTATGCTATTCGACTTAAATATTACTCGACGTACCGGATCCTCCAGGATGCATTCTTCCTTTTCAAGAAAGAAGCTCTGGTAGCTCGCGCGCAGACGCGTCGCTGGCACCTGCCATTTAATTTACGGCTTTGACGCCTGCCTAGTTCGCCTTATGCAGCACGGCCGCTCGTTCCGTGGGAATGTTGGCGGCCGCCTAGCATGCCGTAAATGAGTTTGGCCCGTAAATGCCAACGCGAGAAATATACTCGTAAATATACAGATACCGATGGGCCGATGCCGTCTGACGCGTCGACGTCTTGTAAAACATCGCCAGCCCACGTTCGTCGCGGCGCTTCTTTCCCTGCTCCTTTTGCCTTTTGCCTTTGCTCTTTCCCGACACGACTGCTACTGCACGCTGCTCCTTCTGCATCTTCTCGCCGCGCCGTCTCACCTGCCACCGTGAGCCACCGCCGCCTCGTCCTTGCCTTGCCCGGCTTCCCCTGACGGCCTCCCCACACCACACTGGAGATCCCTCATTTCGCAATCTCAGTCTCTCGCCCTTTTCCTCTAAACTCTCTCCTATCCAACGACGCCGTCGTCCAGTCTCGTGCGCCGCCAGCTTTGCGCCGCGCCCTAATCTTACCGATTGGCAGCGCTTGTCCCCTTTTCGTCCGCGCTGGCCCTTATTCGACCTTGTTCGACCTCCGCCAACGTCGCAATCTCAGGCGCGACCACTCCTTTTCTACAGAGTACGGAGCACTGCAACGCCTGCCACTCACTGCACCCACTGTCGCTCACTGTTTACTGTTTACTGTTCACTGTACTTACTGCGATCACGACAGACCGAAAAAGCATCTCGACTCGCCTCCCTCGATCGCCGGGCCACACCCCCTTATTTCACCCCTCATTCTTTCATTAAATATTTTACGGCCACTCGTGCACGTTATTACCTGGTTGTGCTGGACCACTGGTTTGCCGCCCGCTCGTCGACCTGGCGTGGCCACTGGTGTCCAAACACACCCCCTGTCACTGTCCATCATCTCTCACATTCGCGCCGCGCCACTGGCCAACCACACCGCGCCCTCGCTCCAAGCGCCAGCCGACCTTTCCACAGCCGCCGCTACCTTTGCCGTCTCCAGCGTCTCCAGCGTCTCTGCTGCCGCTTCTGGCCATTCGTCGCCTCACGTCCCTCTTCGGTCCTGTCGTGCGCCGGTCTGCACGCCGGTCTGCTCTCTGGTCTGCTCTCTGGTCCTGGTCGTGCGCACCGCCGGCCCTCTTTTTCCTCTTGGTCCATCCCATCACACTCTCCAGCAGCTCCAGCAGGCCGCACCGTTGCACCACGCCTGTCATACTGATACTCGCCCGGACGGCCCTTGACACCCGCCGGCCTTGCCAACAGTGGCTCGGCCTCACCCCCTCAGATTGCTCAGATCGCCCCAAGACGATCCGTACACACAAAACCGTCATCATGTCCGCCTTTCCTCCCGCCGCCGCGTCGCTCGACACCGGCCTGCCCCCTTCTGCTTCTGCTTCTTCTGTGTCTAGGCCGTCGTCGTCAGACTCGCACGCACCGCCCTCCACAAGAATCTCGAGGACATTCCCCCTTCCCGCCCAGGCCACGACCGATCGCCGCTCGTCTTCTTCCACCTCGTCGTCCACCTCGTCGTCCACCACGCCGACTGCTACCGTCGCCTCGTCTCCCTTCTCCCTCCTCCCTTACGACACCAAGAACACCAAGAACGCCAATACGGACGCTCATTCTTCACACACCCCCTTGCCCGTCACATCCTCGGCCTCCGCCTCGTCGCTGCTCTCGTCCACCACCGACGCCTCCTCCGTCTATCCCGCATCCTCGCTCTACCCGTCACACGCCTCGACGCCCACCACCGGCCTCTCGCCCTCGTCGTCTGCCAACGCCCTCGACGCCGTGGCCTACCACGACCACGAGGACCACGACGACCACGACGACTTCAACGCCGACTCGGACGACCACCGTCAGCACAGCACTGATCGTCCCTTGCCTCTGTCTTGGACGATCGACGACGACGATCTGTCAGACTCGGACGCTCACTCTCTGTCCGACGCTGCACCCGCCGCCACCAGGGACGCCAACCAGGACGCAGACAAGACCAAGTCGCCGTCCGCCAGCACCCTCGCGTCGCTACCCTCGCCCACAGCTGCAGTCTCTGAGCGACGCTCCCAGAGCCTCGTCTCCAACACCCCCAAGACCGGCCTGGCCTTGATCACCTCCTACCGCGCCTCGACGCCGCTTGCGCCCATCCGTCGCAAGCCCGTCAGCAGCAGCGCCCGCACCAGCATCGCCGCCGCCAGCGTCGCCAGCGGACCCAGCGTCGCCAGCGGACCCAGCGTCGCCAGCCTCGCCAGCGCCCGCAGCAGCGTCTACACCGTTCTCGAGGAACAGTCCAAAGACGTGCCGCCGGTCCTGTCCACGCGCGCCGTCGCGCCGCTCCTGACCCTGAACCAGACGCAGACCCAGACCCAGACGGCGTCTGCGCCTCCGGACCTGCCACCCCTGCCGCCGCTGCCGCCCGCCCGCGCACACCGCTCGCCCCAGATCTCGCCCCAGGCCGAGGACTCGTCCTTTGACCTCGACAGCGAGCTCGAAGCCGAGTTCAACTCCCTCCAGGCCCGTTTCAGCGGCAACGCCGAGCACTCGGAGCTGTCCGAAGCCAACGAGAGTGACGCCGACGCCGACGACGCCGACGACCTGCTCGATCCCGAACAGCGCTTCACCCGCTCCGGCAATCTCGACAGCCCGACGCTCTACGAGTTCCCCAAACCCGCTGTTCTCTTCGGTTCCGGCGCACCCACCGCGCTCAACGTCGCGCCGCGCATCCCGTCTTCGCTGTCGCGCCCGCCCTCGGTCGCCGACGCACACAATTCGGCGTCAGAGTACGACTACGACTACGGCTACGAGTCCAAGTCGCAGTCTGCCTCGCAGCCGCATTCGCGCGCCCACTCGCACTCGTCTGTGATTTCTGACATTCCAGAGTAAGTCTTGTCCGGTTGTTCGTTGATGCACGGCGTTCGCTGAACCGTGCACGGCCTTTTGTCTGTGTGTCGTATGTGTCCGATTGCTGGTTGGATCGTTCTTTGCCCGGATTCGAAATGTAGACGGATGCAATTTCTTCATCGGAAATGAAAGAGGAACGGGATGGCTAACAGTTCCTTTAGGTCGTCGACAATCCTGCCGCTCCCAGACAGCACTGACGCTTCTGAAGAATCCGACGCCGATTTTGAAATCGCTGTTGCCAAAGTCGCAAAAGTCACTGACCTGGCGGACCCGGCGTCATCCCGAAACGTTACAGAAAAGACCCCTGCCACTTCTCAAACCGCACCATCCGCACCCGCCCCAGTACTTGACGAGCAGGAGCTGGTATCCGGATCGTCTGTGCATAGCCATATCCCTGCTGACACTCTTGTCGGCTACGCGGACATTTTCAGCGAGGACATTGTCAGTGACACGGACAACCTTCACGGGCCTGTGCACGCTGTTTTTGAAAAGGATTCGGATCACTCTGACAGCGACGGCTCTCCCTTTGACCTGGACGCTGAACAGACTACAGTCGACAAAGACGTCGCCGACGAGCACAAAGAGTCTGTTCACGAGCCCGAGCACTTTCGCCCCGTGGCCTACCTGGACGACACTGAACAGTCGGACTCTGCGTCGATCAAATCCGTGTCGCAAGTCGAGCCTGCGCCAGGAAACGAGCCAGAGGAGGACCTGGAAACGGATTCAAAAGAGACACCCCCCCTTCCCGCTCTTCCTTCCGTCCGCAGCTCTACCATGTCCCTTTTCACACGCAAAACTAGCCCACCACATCTGAGCCTCGGATCCATCAGCAACAACACAAGTCTCAACGCGCCACGAAGCCCCATTGACGCGCACCACGATTCCCACGCGCCTCCAGCACTACAAGCACTACCGATCAGCAAGGACGCCCGCCTCGCAGACACGCAGCGCAACTCGCTCTACTCCGTCTACGACGACCACGAGCTCCAAGGCACCAACATCCCCGTCGTCCTGCCCGTCATCTCGACCGACGTCGCCCCGGTGTCGGCCACCACCATCGACTCTCGCAGCCAGAGCGTGAGCGACAGCCCCAGCACGCTCAAGCCCGTGCCCAAGTCGCCCAGCTCGTTCAAGCTCGGCCACTTTTTTGGCTGGCCGTCTGCGTCCCCGGCCACGACCGAGTTCTCCGACCAGGCGTACTCGCCGCTGGCCTCGCCCTCGTCTCCGGCCTCCTTGCAGCCTCCCAACACCGTATTTACTAATGCCTCATCGCACTCGACGCCCGCCTCTGCAAACTCACCCCAGTTCCCGCAGGACACATTTCACAAATCACGAAGCAACAACCTGCTCGGCATCATCTCGCCCACGAAATCGGCCGCGTCTGGCGAGGAGGCCTCCTTCTACTACGACGACTACCTGCCAGCACCCCCCGTCATAACGACACAAACACCCACCGGCCCTACCCACACGACTGCGTCGCCGGACACCCAGGTCACGGAGATGGAGGACGAGCTGCAGGCCATTAGCGCCGAGCTGGCAGCGTCCATCCGGCGCGAGATGGACCTCGAGGACCTCGTCGACCGCCTCCAGGCCGACGCGACCTCGTCGACCGGCCTCCAAGGCTCCAACACGAGCGGCAACAAGCGGACGAGCGACTACTACTCGGACTCGGGCACGTCGAGCCACAAGTTTGGCGACTACGATGCCGCCAAGGAGGAGATTGCGCAGGTACAGCGCCGCGCCGAGCAGGAGCGCGCGCTGCTGCGCGTCGAGCTGACCGACAAGCTGACGGACGAGCGCGCACGACGACGCGCGCTCGACCAGCAGATCAAGGCGCTGAGCGAGCGCGCGGCGCAGGTCGACGTCGACGAGCTGCAGCGCAGCGGCGACGAGGCGAGCGACCGCGTCCGGCAGCTGGAAGCGACGTGCGAGGACCTAAGGCGCCGGCTCAACGAGGAGCGCGGCGTCAAGGAAAACTTTGAGGACCTGCTGTCGGCCATGAAGACGGAGCTGCAGAGCGCGGCCAACGAGCGCGACAACTTGCGTGACGAGGTCGTGCCGCAGCTGCGCGCGCGCGTCGAGGGTCTCGAGAGCCAGGCGTCGGACAGCGCGCGCCAAATCTACGAGACGACCAAGATCCAGCAGGAGTTGCAGACGCTCAAGGACGAAAACTCGGACCTGCGATCGGCCGCCGCGGCGGCGGCCGTCGCTGCAGCGAGCCTGATTGCCGACGACGCGAACCTGCGCCCCGGCACGGCGACGGGCCTCTCGCGGTCAAACACGGTGACGCGCGGTCCACCATCAAACACGGCGACACCGTCCAACGCGTCCGAGTCGCGCGAGGCACTGGCGGAGCGTCTCAAGGACGTCGAAGCACAGCGCGACGCGCTGCACAGCGCGCTCAAGAGCCTCTTGGAACGCCAAGAATTCCAGAACCGCGAGAACGAAAAGAAGGTGCGCGTGCTGGAGCTGGAACGCCAGCGGCTGCTGTCGGCGTCGCCAAGGAAAGGCGGCTACGAGCGCGACGTGGCGACGCTGCGCGAAGAGGTCAGCGTGCTGCGGCGGCGTGCCGAGGAGGCGCTCGAGCAAAAGTGGCAGGTCGAAAAAGGCCTGGGCGGTCTCAAGATGGACCTGGACCGTGCCGAGTCGGAGATTGCCGGCCTGCGCGCCATGCTGCTCCAGCGCGACGCCCATGGCGGCCTGGACGGTCTGACGTCGACGGCCGAGCTGGCGTCGAGCTACGGCGGTCTGCAGGCGTCGTACGCGGACCTGGTCGGCCGGGTATCGCCGCGTGTCGGGTCCGACGAGAAGGCGGCGCTTGCGCTGCAGCGACTGGAGGCGGCCCTGGCGGCGACGGTGTCGGAGCGCGACATGGCTCTGTCCGAGGTGGCGGCGTCGCGTACACGGCTGGCCGACGCGGCCGAGGACGAGCGGCTCTTGCTGGCGACGGAGCGGACACTGGCGGAGCAGCTGGACGCGTCGGCCGAGCGTGTCGAGGACCTGGCGCATCAGGTACGCGCACAGATGGCGGCGAATGCGGCTCTGCGTGAGCGGCTCAATGCCATGGTGACGCGTGGCGAGGCAGAGCAGCACGGCCACAAGGAACGCATCACGAGCCTGGAGTCGCGGCTGCGCACGCTCGAGAACCAGCTGGTGGCGACGCAGACGGCGGCCGAGGAGCGTGTCGCACGACACGAGGAGCAGGTGGCGGCGCTCAAGGAGGCACACAACGCGCAGTTGCAGCGACTGCGCGACAGCAGTGGCGCGATGCGTGCAGCGTCGCCCAATGGCCACCGTGTTCTGTCGCCGCTGTCGCCGCTCGCGTCGCCTCGGTTCGGTGCACTGCGGTCGCCACGGTCGCCCATGTCGCCCATGTTTGCGGCCGGCGGCAAGCTGGTCCCACCTTTTGCCAGTGGGAGTTCACGGCCGAGCAGCCGTGGCAGCAACGGGTCGTCCAGCCACGGCCACGCACACGCACACGCCCAGGCCCAGGAGCAGCTGGCACAGGTGGCGACGCTGCGGACGCGTGTCGCAGACCTGGAGTCGGCCCTGGCGTCGGCGGACCGCGAGATGCAAGAGGTCGTCGGGCGCATGAACACGGCGCAGATTGAGGTCATGACGCTGCAGGAGGAGCTCGACGCGGCGAACCGCGAGACGCGCAAGCTGCAGCGTATGCTCGAGGAGGAGCAGGCGCAAAACTTTGAGCACCGCTTCCAGAGCCTCAGCCGCGCCGCCACGTCCGCTTGAGCATTCTTCTAGTCGAGACACGTGACACGATATTTGTACTATAGCAGCATTTTGGAGTTGGATCTGAGCATTATATTTTGGATACTAATAGTCATACTTGTACTGAAATCCATGGTGTAGATTGTATCGTAACTCCCGTTTTCCGTCTCTCAGTCACTTGCGCTTGGTGGCGCCCGAGGGAATGGCGGCGCCGGTCGATTTGCCCTCCGTTTTGGCCTCGTCTTCAACTGGCACGGGCTCCTTATCGGCGACGTCGTCGCCGCCTTGGCCAAACTCGTTGACGCGCGAGTAGTCGACGCGGTACGCCCAGCGCTGGTACAGGTAGATGAAAAAGATGACGTCGTCGCGAAACGTGGCGAGGCGGTGCAAAAACGGCATTTTAATGGTAAAGGCAAAGAGGTCGTCGATGAACGTGTTGAGAAACTTGTACATCATGGCCTTGCCGGGCATGTGGGCGATGCTCTTGAGGCGGTAGTTGATGTAGAGCGACGGGACCATCATGAGGAAGCCGTAGGCGTAGACGGAGCCGACGAGGGTGGTGAGGGTGTAGCTGTACCAGGACTTGTGGCTCTCGTAGACGAGCGAGTAGGCGGCGTACGCGAGCAGGAGGGGCACGCCGGCCATGTACATGTAGGTAAAGGCAATCTCGTCGTACTCCTTTGTCTTTTCCTCCGTCTCCGTCAGCGTGTGCTTGTCCTCGAGGGCGATGCGGTACGGGACGAGACGGCCGGGCGCGGGCACGACACGGACGTCGACGACGGTCGTCACCTTCCACAGCTCAATCACGATGCCGACGCCCTGCGACCCAAGGATCATCCAGCTCGTGTTCTGTGCATTGTCGACGAGGTAGAGGAAGATGACCGTCTGCATAAAGACGTTGGCGAGGATGGAGCGCACGGAGATGCCGACATTGTCCTTTTTCTTGCGGTAGTGGGAAATGTCGGAGCCAAAGGCCATGGCCTCGAGGAAGAGATGGGCAATGGTGACGACGACGGTGACGGCCAGGAGGTACGGGTTCGTGTCGAGCACAATCTCCTTGATCATTTCAATCTCGGTGCCGTCGCCGCCGCCGGGCACGGCGTGGCCAAAGGCAGCCTGGCGCGCCGACTCGCGGCCGTTGGCCTCGATCGTGGCCATCACCTTGAACTTCCAGTCGGCCAGGTGGCCAAGGTCAATGTGCAGCGGCAGCGTCGTGACCGTGTCGTTGACGAGCGTCATGTGCGTGCGCAGCTGCCAGAACGTGTTGACGAAGAGGACGGGGTAGTACCACGAATTCTGGCCACTGCCGTCGCGTGCACCCGTCTGCTCCGGCCAGATGAACTGGCGAATGGCCGGCTGTGCTCCGGCGTAGTCAATGACTGGCGGCTGCGGCACAAACGACAGCGACGTGTTGGGGTGGTAGTAGCTCGCAATCGTAGGGCCCGTCGTGTCTGTCTCCGTCGTCTCGGGAATAATGTCGTCCTCATCCAGCAGGTTGCGTTTCTTGAACTCTCGCTTTCGCACAATGTACTGCGTCAGGGGGTACGCAAACGCATACGCCGTGCCGTGGTCGTACGCCGCGCTGTACGGATCGAGCTCGGCGCCCGTGAGGCCGATGTAAAAGTGTGCCCAGAGCGTCCCGTTGTTCTGCACCTCGCGTGGCACCGCAATCGTCGTGTCCATGGTGCGCGTGTCGCTCCAGTTGCCCAGCTGGAAGCCCGTCTCGGACAGCACCACCGGGTCCGCCGCGTCGCCCGACAGCGGCCGTGCGTGCACCGACGCCGACACCGAGACCACAATGTCGACCTTGCTATCGTCGGGCCACATGGCCGCCAGCCGCTGTGGCTGGGGGTTGTAGACGGCGCCCTCGTCGAGCGTCGTCGGGCGCAGCGGGTACGGCGGGATCGCGCCCGTGTTGGCCGGTACAACGACGGCAGAGCCCGAGCCGTCCGTGACCGTCGTGCTGGCCGCCGGCGCCGCCGGGCCAAAGTTCTTCATCAGCAACTGCATGCCCATGTACATGGCCACCGCCTGCAGGATGCGCGGGAGCATCGACTGTCTGTTAGCGTCCATCGGGAGTATAGAGACGTAAGAAAACGCACCCCCTGCTGGGCCCCTTCTGCCGCGGGTGTGTCAGCCGGCATCGTATCGGTGGCGATGGCGGTGGGCGGGCGTTGGCGATGATGTCGAGAGGATAGCTGAGGTCAGGGGCAAGGCTGCAATGTGGTGTAGTGGGGTCACTCTTCAGCCAATCAGCGAGCGTCCTGGTCTACCAACACTACGACACGCAGACCGTCACCAAAGCAGTGCAAATAGTCGTCACCCGTGACCTCAACGTTGTCTCGGAAAGCAGATCGACTCGCCGACCAGTTTCGGTCGGCACCGTGCACGTGGCACAGATCGGCGGCGTGCATACTAGTCAGCGCCCAACGTCGCACTCGTAGCATCGTGGCATCGTGGCAGTGGCTGGAGAGGCTCGACCGCGAGGGATTCATACTCTTGCTCCTGCGACTCATGCTTCTCGCTGCGACTCATGCTTGCTCCGACTCATCTCTCGCTATCAGAACGACACGCAGCACCAGCCGGGCGAGTCGTGCCAATCGCCCGCACTTGGCACCTGTTTGGGCGCTAGGGCTATAACTCTTTGGCGCTATAAGCTAGGGCGCTATAAGACTTTTAGGCGCTGTAAGCGCTGTAATTCACCCTCCAGTGCAACCTCATCACGACGTGTTCAACGTCGCAGACCAGTTCTTCCGTCTTGTTTCCTCTCGTTTCACATCCTCTCTGCGTCTACGTCGTTCTATAAGTCCAAGGCCGGCCCTCGTTCTCGTCTCTGCTTCTCGTCCTGCCTCTCTTCTTGCCTCATCCAGCCTCTCATCCTGCCTCTCTTCCAGCAGACCTCTTCCGCCTCGCCGAAATGGACTCTGCTTCGGGCCTCGCCCAGACGCCGGCCCCTGTCGCGGGCACGGTGCTTAAGACCAAGATCTGCGTCTACTGCGGCGCGTCGTCGGGCAAGAACCCCGTCTACATGCAGGCCGCACGCGACCTGGCGCGCGTCATGGCCGACAACAACATCGGCCTCGTCTACGGCGGCGGCACCATTGGCCTGATGGGCGAGCTGGCCAAGACGCTCGTGGCACTGGCCGGGCCCGACGCCGTCCACGGCATCATCCCCGAGGCGCTCGTGCGCTACGAGCGCGACCCGACGTACACGACCACGTCGGCCGTGCCCGGTGCCACCGACCTCGCACTGCCCGCCGAGGCGCTGTACGGCAAGACGACCGTTGTGCCCGACATGCACACGCGAAAGCGACTCATGGCACAGGAGGTGCTCGAGGCCGGGCCCGGCAGCGGCTTCGTCGCGCTCAGCGGCGGCTACGGCACCTTTGAAGAGCTGCTCGAGACGTGCACATGGAGCCAGCTCGGTATCCACACCAAGGGCGTCTGCGTCCTCAACATTAACGGCTTCTACGACGGTCTTTTTTCCTGGATCCGCACCGCCATCGACGAGGGGTTTATCAGCGAGGGCAACTCTACCATCATCGCCGAGGCCAAGACCCCAGACGAGGCCATTACCGCCCTGCGCGACTACCAGCTCGCCCCGGCCGTGCTGAAGCTATCGTGGGGGACGCAGTAGAGCACGTTGTGGGCGTGGTTGGTGGTTGTCGTCACTGTCGGCTTCTGCGTCGTCACTGTCGGCTCTGCGTCGTCACTGTCGGCTCTGCGTCGTCACTGTCGGCTCTGCGTCGTCACTGTCGGCTTCTGCGTCGTTACTTAGAATAGAGCTCAAATAAAACGTAAAAGAGCAAAAAGAGCAAGACGTAAGACGTAAAAGCTGGCTGACTAGCCGTCCACCTCCATGTTGGTACTTGGGGCCGCCGCGGGCTTCTCCTCGTCGTCGTCGTCCTCGTCCTCGTCCTCGTCGACCTTGACCTCCACGACATCGCCCGCCACGCTCTCGATCCAGTCCTTGACGTCCTGGCCGTCAAAGAGCCGGAACGTGTCGACCTCGCGCTGGCCCGTCGCCGACACGTCCGCCGGAACGACGCCGACGATACCGACGCTCGTGTTGTCGACCGTCAGCTCCTTGTCCTGCACCAGGCTCTCCTTGAGCGCACGCAGGCCGTGGCGCACGAGCGCCTCGCGGTCGCAGGCGGCAAACTCGCCCAGGTGCCGCTCCAGGTACGTGCGTGCCATCTGCGACCGCGCGCCAATGGCAAACGCCGCCATCTCGTCCGTCATGCCGCTCGGCTGGAACTCAAACAGGTGCGGGCCCTTGTCGTCGACGCCCGCGACCAGCAGCCCGACGCCGTACGGCCGCTTGCCATAGTGCTGTGTGTTGATCTGCGCCTTCTCGCCAATCATGTCGACCAGCGACCGCACCGGCATCGACCGCCCGTACGTCAGCCGGTGGCCCAGGCACTGCTGCTTCATAAAGTTGGACAGCACGCGCGCGTCCGACGTCAGGCCCGCAATGGCAATGCCCGCGTGCTCGTCCACGGCAAACAGCTTCTTCTGGTACGACGACAGCTCCTCGGCGTTGCGCTGGGGGTTAGCAGTTGCAGACGTTTCGAGTTGGCTCAAAGGGGCTCACCTTGACGGCGACCAGCACGGCGTGCGTCTTGCTGACAATGCCAACAACGACGGAGCCCTGCTTGACGGCCTCGGCCGCGTACTCGACCTGGAAGATCCGGCCTTGTGGCGAGCTGGCGGTTAGTTGGCCATCAATCAACCAAAGAAGGCGTGCTCACAAGGTCACCGAGTCGTTGTCGTAGTTGTTGCGGAACATCGTGGCGGTTGCAGCAGTCGTGTCGCGGCAATCGTCAGTTTGAGCGGGGCGTGAAAGGAGTCGAATGCAGTTGTCGCAATGTCGCTCGATTCGCCAGTGGTCGTGGTCGTGGTCGTGTCGTGGTCGTGGTCGTGTGTTTGTTCAGGGTACGTGACTACGTGACAGGCTGCTGGAAAGGTGTTGGCGTGGTGTGCTGTCGCGGTCGTGCTTGCCCGCCGACTGATGCAGGCAGCTTTGAGCTTTCGTACGCGGGAGACAGCTCCCCACATTTGTGGCTGAGGTCAGCCACAGTATGTCAGACTTACTTTTTATTTTTATTTTATTTTTATTTTTCAAAACATTAAATGTTTTCAGTTGTTTTAAAATGAATAAAGAGATTGAAAGACCCAATGTCGGCTATGTGACTAGCTAGACTTTACGATGCGCTCAAATCTGAGTGATGCGAAAGCTGCCGACACCATCGAGCACTGTGTGGCTGACGCCACACTCCCCACTTGTGTCAACCAGGCTAGCCGAAAGAGACAAGGCGCTCCGTGCTGCCGCCTGCTCCTACGACCAGCGTGTTTCGTCATATCGTCACCTCCCATATCGTCACCTCTCGCAGCCAGCTGCACGCATCATCCAATCTCATCGAGCCTCATCGAGTGCCACCGAGCTCGCCATTGAACCCAACGCGACACGTCACCGTCACCATCACCACTTTTCTCGCTCGTCTCGCTCGTCGCTCGCGCTCGCGCTCGTCGCTCGAACCGCCGCGATGCCTGCCGCCGGCCTCAAGACCATCATCGCGCTCTCCTTTGTGCTGGCCGTCGGGTTCCTGCTGGTAATCCTGTCGTGCGCGCTCTGGAACGTCTACTACCCGCTGCTCGTCGTCGCGACGTACGTGCTGGCGCCGCTGCCCAACTGGATCTGCAGCCACTGCGCGAACCCCGACGACTTTGTCGAGAGCTCGGGCGCCGCCGTGCTCGACGTCGGGCGTTTCTTTACCGGTTTCTTTGTCGTCATGGGCGTCGCGTTGCCGGTGGTCCTGGCACACGCAGGGCTCATTGAGACGGGCGCCATGGTGATGTCGGTCGCAGGCGGCCTGCTCATCTACGGCACCATCATCTCGTTTGGCATGTTTTTCCAGGAGGACCAGGAGTTTTAGCCTGATGCGACCGTCTACGAGATCCGCACAACGAACGTGCTCGCGCCTACACCATTTACACCTTTTCTGTCTGTCCGTGTTTCAGTCTCGGCGTTGGTCTCGCTGTCTTGTCTTTTTTGTTCCGGTCTCCTTTAGCATATTGAATCTGTCAACGCCTGGTGATGTGTCTGGTTTAATTTCCATGTTTCCATTTCCATGATTGTATGTTTGGGTGTCATGACACCTTGTACAGGACGTGCTACGGCAGACGAAACACGCCGAGGGGCCCGGCCAGCTTGGTGAGCATCTCGTCGCACTCGCCAGAGGGCGTACTGAGAATGGTGACGGCACCACCGGCGCCGACGTGCCAGGTATCGGCGTCGTCGGTCGACTCGTCGTCCCAGCGAAACAGGCTGCGGATGGTGACGCTCCAGTCGCCACGGCCGGAGACGCAGACGTAGCCGACGACGCCCGAGTACAGACTGCGTTCGGCACGCGCCTCGTCGGTCTCGAGACCGACAAGAAGCGTGCAGCTGCGTTTCTTTGGTGCGCCCGTCATGCTCCCTGGCGGCAGACTGGCAGACAGCACGTCGATGCCGGTGGGTTGTGGTGTCGGTATTTTCGAGTCCGGTGTCGAGTCCGGAACGGTCTGCGCCTCGACGACGCTGACCATTTGAAAGACGTGGCCGTACGGCTCGACCTGCAGCAGGCGTGGGACGTGGACGCCGCCGGGCCCGCAGACGGCGTGCAGGTCGTGGCGCACAAGGTCGACAATCATCAGGTTCTCGGCCTCCTCCTTGGGCACGTGCAGCACGGCCTCGGCGTCGGCGACACAGCGCACCGTCGACGAGCGACGCACGGTGCCTTTCATGGGTCGCATGCTGCAGCGCAGAGTGTCGTCGGCGCCGGGTGCAAAGCACAGGAAACGCTCGGGCGAGCTGCTGACGAGCGTCGCGGGCCCGAGGCGCACAAACGACGCAAACGGGCTGGGGTTTGTTGTGCGCAGCGTCCGGTAGAGACCCCAGGCCGAGCCGGTCGTCCTCGACGTCGTAATTCGCGTCTCGCCCGTCAGGCACAGCTCGTACGACTCGCCGGCGGCAATGTACTCTTGACAGCGGCTCACGAGCGCTTCGTAGGAGGGGCGGGCAGGTATTTGGGCGGCCAGCACGGGCACAGCTGGCACGGACTGAGTCGAAACGGGCGGAACCTGCCACGCACGCTGCAGCTGGTCGACAATGGCGGCTGCCCAGGCTCCGTCGGCGCCCGACAGCGACTGGACGTGCACGCGGCCGCGGTGGTGGTCGACGACGATGCTGCGCGTGACCCAGGCCCAGCAAATGTCGGGTCGGTCGGCGGTGCGGCGCGAGAAGGCGACGCCAATGTCGGCGAGACCCTGCTCGTAGGTGACGTAGCCCATGAAACCGCCGAGGAACGGAAGCGCGTCCGGGTTGGCAAAGGCAAACGACGCGCGCCGCGACTCGTGGAACGCGGCCAGCAGGTGCCAGATGGTGTGCTGCCCGAGCACGACAGTCTTGATAAAAGTGCCCGTTCGGATCGTGGCAGACGGGTCGCCGGCGCGGTACTCGACACGCGTGGCCGCGCCGACATTGAGCGCCACGATGCTGTAGCGGCCGCGGATGGCATCGGTGTCGGACGCGTCGCCGACGCCAACGGGTGCTGCGGCCGGTAACGACGCGCTGGCCGAGTCGAAGATGATGTGGTCGTGGTCGTAGTCGTGGTCGTCGTGGTCGTCAGTGGCCGAGTTCGCCAAGTGCAGCGCCTCGACAATGTCGGGCACCTCGACGTGTGCGGGCAGGGCGATGGTGCGTGCGGTGTAGCGGACCGGCTCGACCGGTTCAGGCAGGACGAGCGGTGCAGACAATAAGCTCGGTCGTGTGGCTTGTCGTGCCCGGAGCGAAGCGTCGCCTGGCTCGGTTCGTGCACGACCATGTGTGGCGTTCCAGGCGGTCGCGGCACGGAACCAGTTGGTCAGCACGGCGTGGCCGGCGACGTCCGTGCACACCGACTCGGGGTGGTACTGCAGACCCCAAAACGGCCGCACGGCGTGGCGGACGCCCATGAGCAGGCGTTCCGTTTTTTTCTGCTCGTTCTTTTTGTCCATTTCGACGGACGTCAGTTCCTCGACCCACGCGAGCGGCACGAGGGCGCCGTCGGCGACGGGCTGCCACTTGCGTGCGGCCCAGTCGGTGTCGGGCACGTCGTCCTGGCCAACGTCGGCGCCGAGGCTGTGGTAGAGCGTGGCGCGAAAGGGCGCGACGCCACCAAAAATGTTGGCCGAGTCCTCCGACGCCAGCGCGTCAATGGCCCGCACCATGCCGTGCAGGCCGCCGGCACGTAGGCGTCGGATACGGCCGCCGTGTGCGCGCACGAGGCTCTGGAAGCCGAGACAGATACCGAGCGTCGGTACTTGTGCGTCTTGGTCGGCGTCCCAGACGTGCTGCATCAGGCCAATGTCGGCCGCGCAGTCGGGCGAGCCCGGGCCCGGGCCGCAGACGACGGCATCGTAGCACGCGGCCTCGGCGTGGAACTGGGCGGCCGACAGTGCGGCGTCAATGGGCAGGACGTGGACGTCGGCGGCGAGAAGGGTGGCGAGCAGGGCGGTGATGTTGTTGGAAAAGGAGTCGTACGCGTCGAGGAAGAGGATGCGCGGGCGCGCCTGCCGCGTCGAGGCGGTGGCGGGGTCGGCGGGGTCAGCGCCGGACGCGGCAGTGGCAGCCGGCGCAGCCGGTGCAGGCGCAGGTGCAACCGCAGGCGCAGCGGCAGGCGCAATGGGTGCCATCTTGTCTTCTCGGCAGGCGCGACGTGCACGTGCAAACGTGCAATCGTCAATCGCGGTACGTCATCTTAATGCCAAGCGACGATTCGGGGACGCGACTGGTGCATTTTTTCCGCCGGCTTTCTCTACTTGAAATCTGCAGCTTCTAGAATGATTCTAGCGCGCAGTGCGAATAGCATTTTCACCGTTGGACTAGAGTAGTTTGCCACCATTGATACTAGATCGATTGTTCGTTGGACTAGAGTAGATCGATTGTCACATTGGACTAGAGTAGATCGATTGCACTGACTAGTCGACAACGACAAAGTGGCAGGCCTTGCGTGAGTGCCAGATACGGCGTTCGCGCGGCCCGAGCACGGCGTCGAGCAGCAGCGTCTCGGTGTTGGAGCGCGGGCGTGTCGTGTCGTTTTCGTTTTCGTTTTCGTTCAAGTCGGTCTGGTACACCCGCGTCTCCTCGACGGACGCAGTGACTTCAAACTCGCCGCGACACAGTGCAGTCACGCCCAGACGCACCTCGGCGGTCGCGTGGGCGTCCAGCAGCGGCAGTGTCTGCTGCAGCGCGCCGGTCCACGCCAGCTTGCGCGTGTAGTCGAGTGCGATGTTGACGGGTCGGTGGCACAGTGCGGGTGTCAGGCGCAGTGTCGGGTGCAGCGGCGCGCGCGTGCGGTTGGTAATGCGTACGCACACGTCGACGGGCGTGTCCACCCGCACAATCTGTGTCTTTTTCTTCTTCGTCTTTTTGCACACAACCACATCGATGCCGACCTCGTCGACTTTGAGGGCCTCAATCATGCGTGGCGTCAGGCGCATGCTGCGCAGCTCGACGGTGCCGGAACGTGACGAGCCCGACGTGCCGACGTGCGTACCCGACGCGACCTCTGTCCAGGTCGCACGCAACGTCTCCAGGACGCGCTCGCGGTACCAAAACGCCTCACGGGTGGCGCGCTCGGCGTCGGGCGAGACTTTGCCGGTGCTGACGACAAACTGGCGCTGGCGTTGCGGGTTGAGCGCCGGGATGGCCGCGTGGGGGTCGTCGAGGAAGACGCGACGCAGCGGCAGCAGCATGCGTGCCGTGTGGCCGGGCAAAATGTCCTCGGCGACGGAAATCGTGTCGTCGTCGCGGCCCACTGCCAGCTCGACACGCATCTGGCTCGGCCACGCATTGCGCAGGTCCAGCAGCAGCAGGCAGTAGTCGGTGTCGGTCTCGCGCTGCACGACGGATTTCGAACACCTCGCCCACAAGGGATCTGGCAGACGTCCATGGACGGGCAGGACGTCCATCCGGGCGACGTCGACGCTCGCATTGACGGTGACAGTCAGGTGCAGCGTCGCCTGGCGTGTGTAAAAAGGCGACGCGACCTCGTTGGCCGGCACGCCGAGGTGTGCATAGTCGACGTGGATGGAGGCACTCGTCAGGCCCGGCTTGCCCAGGATCTCAAACTCGTACGTCGCCGTCGCGCCCGGCGCAATGAACCGGCGCTGCGACGTCGGCCGCAGCCGCACCGCCTGTTTCGTCGCCAGCACCAGTTCCAGCTCGTACAGGTCGGCAGGGGCGGCGTCGCGCTGAGCCAGTGCCGTCTGCACGGCCGCCTGGGTCGCGTCGGTAAAGGAAAAGACCAAAAAGTCGACGGGCGTCGTCGTCGACAGGTTCGTGAGTGTCACTGAGAATACCTGCCGCTCGCCCTCGAGAACCATGACCGACGACTGCGGCAGCGTCGTCGACGCGACCACCACCATGGGCTGCGCCGGGATGACTTGCAGCGCCAGCCGGTCCGGCACCGGCGCCGGGCCCGCCAGCTCTGTGTGCACTGTGCCAGATACTGTGTGCACTGTGCTGGACACTGTGCTGAGTGCGTTGACACCGACCGTCTTGGCCTTGTCGGGGAGCACGGGCGACCAGGGCTGTGTAAAGATGAGAAACCGGCGCTCGCGGCAGCCGCGCACGCGCACGACGGCACCAGTCACCGTGAGCGCACCGGCTGCGCGCGGCATGCCCGAGACCTTGACCTGCTGTGTGCGAAACGGACCGAGCAGGGTACTGTCGGCAAACGCCTCAAACTCGGCGCCCTCGGTCTCGAGGCGGATGCTCTCAATGTCGATGTCGACGTCGTACGGGTTCTGCAGCGTCAGCTTAAACGTCGCCGGCTCGTCGGCCACGAGCACGGGCACGGGCGCGACGGCCGCCTTGGCCGACGCCTTGACAAACGGGTTGTGGATAAAGGGGTCAACGTCCTGCGACGTGCGTGCCGCTGTCGTCGCCGCCGTCACCGTTACCGTGTGGCCCGGCAGCTCGGCCGTCGTGTGTGCGACCGCCGTGCACGCCGCCGGGACCGGGTCGAGCTTGACGCCGCGCAAGAGAAACTCGTCCCAGTACTCGGCGCACAGATCGCCGAGCCCGAGCCGCCGGGCCAGGCCCGACGTCTTGGCAATATTAGTCAGCAAGCGTGCCTGCTCGTCACGTGCCAGCGACGGCGCCGCGTCGCCATGTACCGGGCCCGGTGCAATGCCGCTGCCTCCGGTCCGCAGCAGGTCGCCGGAAAAGGCCAGGACACCGGCAAAGTCGGGCAGCGCCTCGCAAAAGTTGATGCACGCGCGCAACAGGTTCAGTTTCGTGCCGGGCAGACCGTGCATCCGCGCCGTCGCCTGTTCCCGGATCCGCCGTACAATCGCCTCGTCCGAGTCGTCCACTTTGTCGGAATTGTCCCTGACAGTCTCGGTGACCGGCCGCGACGGAACCAGCTCGACCACGCCGTATGCCTTGAGCAGCATACCCAGGAACGCGTCGACGCCCTCTTCAATGTCGCCCTCGGCGAGATCGAGCGCGCCGGCGCCGTGAGTATGAGACTGGCCTGACGCCGACGCCGACACGAGCCCGGCCGCTGGATGGATGCCCATCTCGGCGGCGCCACGCGTGCGTGCCTCGACCAGGCCGGCAATGAGCACCGACACGAGCTCGCGCAGGACCATGGCCTTTTTGCGCTGGTACCCGAGACGACCGAGCACGGCCGCGATGCCGCTCAGGATGACGGTGCGGTCGGAAATCGTCAGCAGTTCCGTCGACGACGACGGGAACGCCTTGAACAGCATGCCCGTGACCTGGGCGCGCGACGGCACCACCGAGAGTCGTGGTGTCGTCGTCGTCGTCGTGAGACCATAAGAGGTACCCTCCACGACGGTCTGCAAAAAAGGACGGCCGACGGTGCCGCCGGCCATGTGCAGTGCCGCCAGCACCGAACTGAAACGGAGCGTCGCCTCGGCCAGTGGCAGCGGCGGCAGGTGCTCGGCCGAGATGCGTGCGTAGAGACCGAGGATACGGTCGAGCAGGTCCGGCAGAACGAGCTGCAGGCTGCGCAGCCACTTGGGCTGTGTCGGGTCGGCCTTTTCGGCTGCTGCCTCGGCCGCAATGGCCGCCTGCTGTGCGGCCGAGCCCTTTTCGGGCGGCGACCGGCACACGGCCGGCACCTGGAACTCGATGCCGGCCCATGCGAGCAGCAGGAGACACACGACAATCAGCTCGAGCGCCTTGCCGTGCCACAGGTGGTCGTTGATGGCGCGTGCCACCGTCGCGCCGTCAATCAGTTCCTTGAGCGCGTCCGTCCAGCGGCCGGCCTGCAGGTACAGCGACGCCACCACAATCGTCACCCGGCTCTTGCCCTTGTTCCGCCACCGCTCGTTGAGCCCGCCAGGGCCAAAGCCCTGCACCGCGACCCGGTCCGTCTCGTGTGGCGACGCCGTTCGGTCCGTTCGGTCTGTGCCGGTGCTCTCGCTGCGTTCGTGGGTATGATTATCAGGGCTGTCGACCCCGCTGTTTCGTACTGGCGTCGACGGGCGGCCGGGTGTCGGTCCTGTGCTCGCCTTGAATGGCACGGGCATCGACATGCGGGCCTGAGCACGGTCGAGGGCCGACATGCTGCTGACGGACCCCGAGCGCGTCGGCAGGCTAAACTGCGAGTTGCGGCGTGCGGGGCCTGCCAACGACAGTGCAGTGGTCTCGTCGTCGCGTGCGTGCGTGCCGGCGGGCGACTCAATAAAGGCCATGCCCTCAAACGAGCGCGCCAGTGTCGTCAGCTCGGCGAGCAGGAGCGAGGCAATGTCGGCCATGACAGTCTTGACGGTTGTGCGCTTGGACTGTGCGGCGGGCGGCACCGTGGCCATGCCCTCGTCGGGCAGCGGCAGCGGGTGGGCGGGGTCGTCGGCGTGGTCGACGATGAGCACGCGGTGCACGAGCGCCTTGGTGTGCGTGTCGCGCAGTGCCTCGAGTTCCTGGTAGAGTGCACGCACGTTGCGTTCGGGGACGGAGCGTGCGGCGGCCGACTGGGCCGACTGGCGTTTGCTGCCGTAGTCGACATCCTGCAGCGCGACGCCGTCGGCCAGTGCGAGCACGACGAGCGGTTCGCGGTACAGCTCAAACGGGGCCAGTGCAAGGTGGGCGGCCTGTGGCGCGTGTGTCGTGAGGTCAAAGAAGATGACGCCGTCGGGAAAGGCCAGGGGGTTGAACATGTCTGGGTGTTAGCGTGACCGAACAGACCGAGGGAGGAGGCGTACTTCGGTTGGGCCGGCTGTCGGCCGAGACGTCGCGCAATTGGACGGCGGACTCGGCCTTGAGGCGGTCGACGAAGCCGGCGAAGCGGTCGCGGTGCATGGGCCCGACGGGCAGTACCAGCACCTTGACCTGTGCCGGCGCCACCGGCAAGAACGGGTCCAGTGCCATGTGCGAGTGAGGCGAGGGTGGAGGGTGGAGGGTGGAGGGTCGTCGTCGGGAGGTAGTAGGTCGTCGGGAGGTTGGAGGTCGTCCGTCGTCGGTCGTCGTCGGTCCGTCAAAGAAAAGCCCGGCAATGGCCGGTCAAAGACCACTTGATGGACGTGCTGTACCGGTGCGCGATACCGTGGTCGGTAGTGGTCGCTACCTGTCGGTACGTGGTGTTGACAGGGGCAGCTCGATTGATGTTGACGTTTAGGAGCTCGAGGCATAGTGGGGCGCCTGCCGTTTCGCGTAATTACCCCTATTCGCACCGTCTGCCAGCCTTGTCGACTTAACCAGAATGGCGAGTCAATCTGTGCAGAAGATGTGTTATTTAGAGCGCCGTTGCTAGAATTGTAGTTTTAATTGCTGGAATTTTATTTTAATTTCGCTATAATTTTAGTTCAATTCGCTGGAATTAATTTATTTTAATTCGCTAGAATTGCTCTATTTTAAATTCGCCAGAATTAAACCATGCACACTATAACGCCATGCATGCAACAAGACAAACTACTTCCGCGGGACGACGGTCCAGCCGCCACGGATGCCGGGGTCTTTACGCTGGCGCACCTTGATGGCGGGCAGGGGCCAGCCGGTACTGGCGGACCCGTCGTCGGGCCGCAGTTCCGGGACGACAAAGACCTCGCGCTCGCGGCGGTCGGGCGCGTGCCACGTCTCCTTGATGGGTTTCCCGTAGTGCAGCAGGGGCGTGTTCTGGAGCAGGTTGGTGAGCTGTGCGCCGGTGACGTCGGTCAGCGCCTTGATGCGGACCTTGGGCTGGGCGGGCGTGTCCGGGGCGTGGACGTCGTCGGTGCCGGCGCGGGCGGTGTCGGTGCGGGCGGCTTGACCGGGCACGGCCTGGCTGCGCTGCAGGTGTGCGTACACAATGTACGGCGGACACTCGGCGACGGTAAGGTGTGCCATGACAGACGACGGATGAATGTAGCAAAACTCGTCGTTGGGGTCGCGCCTGCCGGCGCTGCCTCCTGCCGCAATGGGAAAGAGGGGCTTGTAGGGCACCTCGATGGCGCGACGTGGCTTGCGGGTCACGTGCACGTGTTCAGGGGCGGACGGCAGTAGGTCGGCGCGGACGGCGACCTGGTCGGCGAAGCCGGCGGCGAGCATCTGCTTGAGCAGGCGCAGCTGGTCGTCGGACGGCCGCGGCAGCTGCTCGACGTACGGCAGGTCGGCGTGGACGCGCAGGCTGGCGCGCACGAGGGCGGTGAGCTGGCGACGCATTTTTTGGGCCTCGCAGAGCGCCTTGTAGTGGACAAAGTGGCCGCGGCACCATGCTTCGGTGGGCTCGTGCGAGAACTCGCCGACGACCTGCAGCATCTTGAGCGCGTCGGACGCGCGGTCGAGCGATGCAAACTGGCGGTGCACCTTTTTGAACAGCTCAATCTGTGCCCGGCGGTCCGCGTCGTGCTGAACGTCTGCCTGTGTCCGGAATTTCGGGTTGTCGCTGTCCGAGTCGTCGTCGTTTTCGGCACTGCGTGCCGCTGGGATGGCGGCGCCTGGACGGACAAACAGTTCGTCGGCGGACAGGGCGGCAACGAGGGCAATGACATAGTGGATGCAACCGGCCGGCTGGCCGACCATGAGAATCTTGGCAAAACGCGGCGACAGCGGAAACGCCGTCATGAGCCGGCCGAGCTCCGATATGGTGGTACCAGTCGAGTTGAGCCGCGGCTGCAGGGCACCGAGGTACGTCAGCACGGCCTCGGCCTTTTTCAGACGGTGGCGGTCGGGCGGGGTGGGAAAGGGAAAGACGTCAATGTGTGGCGTGCCGAGGGCCTTGAGCTGCAGGACGACGCCCTCAATGGGCATGCGCAGGATCTCGGGGTCGGCAAAGTCGGCAAAGTTCTCTTCGTAGACGGCCGACGAGTAGAGGCGGTAGCAGTGGCCAGGACCCGTTCGACCGGCTCGGCCACTGCGCTGGCTGGCACTTGCCTTGCTGATCCAGCCGACCTCGAAACTCTGCACGCCCGTCTGGCGGTTGAACGTGCGTGCCTTGGCCCGGCCGCAGTCAAAGACGTAGCGGACACCGGGGATCGTCAGCGACGTCTCGGCCACGTTGGTCGCCAGCACGACGAGACGAGTGCCAGAGGGAGCCGGCTGGAAGACGCGCTGCTGCTCCTTGGTCGGCAGTTTCGAGTACAGAGGAAGCACGTGAACGCGAAGTGGGCCCGAACCCGCCGTCTCTCCTTCGTCGGGGGTGAACTCCTCTTCGTCTTCGTCGTCATCAAAATCGTCTTCGACGTCGTCCTCCCCCTCGAGATGCTCGTCTAGGCCGCCAAAAGCAATGTCCTCGGCCTCGTACGGCACGTCGGTTGTCTCGAGACGCACAGTGGGCGCGGCGGTGGCGTGCTGCCCGTTGATGGCGAGCTTGAGCTGCTTCGCCAGCCGCTGGATCTCGTCCTCGCCCGTCAGAAAGACGAGGAACCCGCCCGGCGGCAGTTTGCGGTGGCCACGCACAATCTTGCGAAAGGCCTCGTCGACATAGTCGTGGCGCGTCTTTTGGGCAAAGTGCGTCGTCACCGGGAACTGGCGGCCGGCAATGTCAATCACGCGTGGCGGCGTCGCAAACAGACGCGGGTTCTGTGTAAATTCAGTCACCTGCAGCGTCGCCGACATGACGACAATCTTGAGCGGCGGCATCGGCGTGTGGACGACGGCCCGGGACCCTTCGGCCTCGGCCGCCCGGACCCGGTTCACCTCGGCCCGCATCGCATTGATCCGGCTCGCCACGCCAATGAGGACGTCCGTGTTGATGCTCCGTTCGTGCGCCTCGTCAATGATAATGGCCGAGTACTTGGCCAGCACAATGTCCTGGCTAATCTCGCGCAGCAGCACACCGTCCGTCATGAATTTGATGGCCGTCGCCGGCGACACGCTGCTCTCGTACCGGATCTGGTACGCCACCGCCGGCCCGTGCTCCGCGCCCAGCTCCTCGGCCACGCGTCGCGCCATGCTCACCGCCGCCACACGACGCGGCTGCGTCACGCCCACCATGCCGGGGAACGCACTGCCCGCCGTGCCGAAACCTGCCTCGTACAGAAACTGTGGGACCTGCGTCGTCTTGCCCGAGCCCGTGCCGCCCGAGATGACGACAACGTCGTGCTCGAAAATCGCCTCCATAATCTGCTGCTCTTCGGCCACCACTGGCAGTTTCATGCGTGCCTCGTCAATCGACGTCGGGCGCGACACGTCCACGTGGAACGCCTTGCGATCCAGGCGCGTCGTCGGCTGCAGCTCCGCCGGCAGCGGTTCCTGCTCCATCTCGCGAGGCACGAAGCCTTTGACCTTGGGGAACTCGTACTGCACTCCGTCGGCCGACTCGTGGCCCAGCGCCGCATTGCGCATCTTGGTCGCCCACGCCTTGAAGTTGGACCCGTCAGTTTTGTCGGCGGCGTCGCTTTCTTCGTCGCTTTCTTCGTCGTCCTCCTCTTCGTCCTCCTCCTCCTCCTCCTCCTCTTCGTCCTCCTCATCTTCGTCCTCCTCTTCGTCCTCTCGCTCATCTTCAGGCTCCTCCCCCTCCTCGTCGTCCTCGCTGTCGCTGAACCGCGAAAACGGTGGCGGCTGCAGTACCATACGCGGCTCACGCACCGTCTCCACCTCGTACTTGCTCTTCACGCCGCCACGTTTCGCCCGTTTCTGCAGCACCGGCCGTCCGCTCTCGTCCACGTCCAGCGGCCGCTTCAGGCCCGAACCGGCCACCGCACCGAAAAGGCCGCCAAAGAGTGAACTTGGGTTCGTCGTCGTCTTCGTCGGGTTTTCCGTTTTTTCCGTCTCCGTCGTCTCCGTTTTTTCCGTTTTTTCTGCCTTTTCCATCTTGACCGGCTCGACCGTCTTGGCCGGCTTCGTCTTGACCACTGGCACCTTTGGGACAAGCTCCATCTCATCCGACTCGCTCGCGCTCGTCGCGTCCTCGTCAGAGTCTGCTGCACCGTCCGCTGCACCGTCCGCTGCACCGTCCGCTGCCTTCTTCGCCTGCTCCGCGCGCCGCCGCTTCTTGCCCTTGCCCAGGTCCTTGCTGCTCTCAAACACTGCGCCTGCCATCGCCTTGGCACCCAGCTTCTCATTCAGCTCGCGCGACTCGTCCTTGCGCAGCTTCGTCTCAATGTACTTTTCCAGCCGCTTCGCCTTCTTTGCGCTCATCTGCGTCGCCTGGCTCGCACGCAGCTCCGCACGCAGCTTGGCTTTTTTCTCGTTGCGAGCGCGCACGTCTGCCGGCAGGATCATGTCGACGTTCGGGTCGTCTTTGGCTGTCTGCATCGACTGCGTCGCCTGCGTCGACTGCGTCGGCTCGTTGGGGCGGGCCTGTGGTGCGTCGCCGAGCGACGTCTTGGCCTCGGCCGCATCGCCCGACTCGCGCTCCAGCCGCGCCCGCACCTTGTGCTTGCGCAGCCGCGGCACAAACTTTTTCAGGGGGGGCATCGTTGGTTGTTGGCAAGCTGGGCGTGTTTTTCGTTGACTTTCTTTACTTTATTTTAGTTGTTATCGCACTTTTTTATCTTATCTCTTATCGATAAGAAGACTGACTGCCGGTTTCGAGCCACAGTCTTCATGATGCTGTATTGCTATACTGTAGTACAATCTGTAATGTGTACGCCTAGGTATGATACGTACGACACATTTGTGAATAGTCTTTTTCTAAATATCTAGAAATCGCCGCAGTTCACCGAGACTTGTCTCAAGAAAGTTTCTTCTACCCAGCTTGTTGCCCCACAGTTGATGACTAAGCATAGACCCTACTCAACGGAGCACCAACGAGCGTGGAGCATCACCACCCGATCACCAACGGCACCATGGAGACCGTCGAGACCGTCGAGACCACGCCGTACCCGGCCAAGACGCGGACGGCCACCGGCCTCGTCAACGGTGTCCTGACCGAGGCCGAGGTCACGTACTTTTCCGACAAAATTATGATTCTCGTCTCGCAGAACGGCCGCCTGGCCCAGTGGGTGAGTGAGGTCGTCGTTCTGTTCTGGGAACGCCGCTGACCCCCAGATCCAAGTACCGCTGTCGGCACAGTCGGCGGCGTCGCTCGATGCCGTGGTGGCGCCCGGTCTGCGCGGTGCGTCGTCGACGAGCCTGCTGCCGTCGACGCACCTGACTCCACGCACGCTGTTTGGCGCTCGTGGCGGCACGCGCGAGACGTTTGGGCAGCTTGTCGCGGCGCAGCTCGGTAGCGTGCTGGCGTTAAAGGACGCGGCAGAGACGCGCACGCTCGTCGTCGGGCTGGGCCTGGACCTTGCGGATGCAGCAGGCGACGCACAGGCCCAGGCGACGTACTTTGACGTCGTCGAGCTCGTGCAGAAGACGCTGCTCTAGCGGCGGGGCATGCGCTGGTGGCTGGTATTACGGACAACGATGGCCGGGCCTGCATGCCTGCCGCCTGCTCGCGATCCGACACGGCTCGACAGAGCGAGACACCATCAAGGCCAGGGTGGCCCATCGATCGGAAAGACCCGGGTGCACCGGCAAGGCGAGCATGCTGGCTGCCAATTACTGGTCTGAAGTCTGGCTGGACAGCACCTCGGGCTCCGATGACGAGAACTGCCACGGACTGAATCATGTCAATCTCGCCGTTGCGTGTTTGGATGGCAGCTCGGCAATCGAGATGACGATGGCGAGGCGAGGCGAGGCGTCTGCACTGCATCCGTCTGTCTGGTACGTGTGCCAGGCTCGGTCATGGTTGTCCGTGACCAAGAGGGCGACAACTGCAGCTTGTGCTGCCGACAGCTACACATTTGTACGATATCACGAATCACGTTTACGATCGATGCAGAATGCTTGTACAGTGAGGTGAAGAGCAGCGTCCGAGTGCGCTGCCTCGACGACCACGATGCTATCAGCAAGATGCAATGGCACAATGCAAACGACCGCGGCATGTACCATTTCCGAGACAAGTCCGTTGCCGACAGCTCCTACGTAGCAATGTGCCCTGCCCGAAGACCGGCGCTGGCCGACATGCACTAGCAGCGAAGAGCTCTTTGAAACTGCGAGTACGCTCGGCCTAGCCACGTTGCTTTACTCCGTCCCCTGGTGGACTTTCAATCCACTTGCCAATATTGTATCTGCACGATGTACTCGTATGCATGACCACTAGTCTGGCAGCCTGCTCGTCTCACACCTCTTGCCTGTCTTCCCCTCATCTGCACGTCGGTGCTGCCGCGCTTGGCCGTGGAGGATGGCGTCCCCTCATTCAGAGACGTTGCTTTGATTTGATCCTCGAGCAATTGCTTCCGAATCTGCTGTTTCCCTGATCCATCAAAACAACTGGCCGTCTGCACAAACGGATGATGCGAACGTCGTATGAGGTCACTTGTGGACCCGCCTCGCCCTGTCGCCTGCTTGGGCACCGACGCTGCGTGCTCTGCCTCGCGCCGGGCTCGGATCGGTCCACCACCCAGTGCCAAGTATTGCTGGATCGCCGCCCGCCTGTGTCGCGTTTCGTCGTATTACCTGCCTTACCCCACAGAAGCTCGTTCGATGCCGAGCCTGGCCCGACACATCTCCGCTGCGGAGTGGGGCTAGCCCAGTAAATATTAATGTAAATAAACTGTTCCACACCGAGCTACTTCCTGCCGGGTGGCCGGACCGACACATATTTCCATTTGCGTCGCCTGGTCGTATTAGTGACGAGCGGCTGCACCTGCACCAGACCACACGTCAACGTCTGCGAGCTCGCAGCCATGCACGTCTGCGCGCCACCGCGTCAGCATCTCCGAACCCGCAGCCTCTGGTCTGCACCGAAGGAATCGAGGCAGACGCTCTTTCCGTGAATTCTTTCTGCTCTTTCCGCGTATTCTTTCACTGTCGTAGTGCTCTTTCCGAATTCTTTCACTGCCGTAGTGCTCTTTCCGAATTCTTTCACTGTCGTAGTGCTCTTTCCGTGAGTTCTTTCACTGCCGCAGTGCTCTTTCCGAATTCTTTCACTGTCGTAGTGCTCTTTCCATTTTCAGAAACTGCCTCCGTTACCTGCGAGGCAGGCTGCTCACCCGCGCCTTCCACCCCTCTCGGCGCTGGACGGTCCCACTTCTCCGACGTTTGTCCTGTCTCCAACCGCCACGGCCGGCGCGTGTTGGCACGTATTTGCGCACGTTGTACTCCGTACGCAGTGCCTCGCGCCGCGAGCACATTGGTCGGCCGGCCTGGCCAGCATCCGCGCGAGATTGGGGTTGCATGCCATGCCGTCACGCACCACGTACTCGCACAGCTGCTTGCTAGCTCCTTGCCGGACCCCTCTCTCGCCCCTTTGCTCCTGCATCCAGTACGGCAGCTTGTCCGAGGCGCCTTCCCTCTCGCTGCTGGTATAAAGGGCCGCGCCTGCCCGCTCTGCTGTCCCCAAAACCTCCCTCTCCCCTCATCCTCTTCCCTCTTCTCTCTCCCATCTCTCCCTCATCCACACTCACTCGAACACACTCACTCGAAACACTCGACGCATCGAAAACTCGACACAATGGTACTTGCCCTCTCTCCCCAAACGTGGTCGCGGATCCCGGCGGGCCGCAGCCTCACTGGCCTCGCTGCCCGGCGGCTGGTGTCGTCGGCCCCCTTTCGGTCTCCCGCTCTGGCCCGCCTTGGCCCGTCCACACGCCGGCCCGGACCACCCGCCTGGACCCCGCCGACCACGGCGCTGCAGTCCGTTCGCATGCTGACATCCCTCCCCGAAAAGGTCAAGGTTCTTTTGGTTCTCTACGACGGCGGCAAGCACGCCGAGGATGTACGTATTTTTACTTCTTTCCAGTCATTTACAAGGCTAACCTTTAGGTCCCGGAGCTGCTCGGCACGACCGAGAACGAGCTGGGCATCCGCAAGTGGCTCGAGGACCAGGGCCACACGCTGGTGACGACGTCCGACAAGGAGGGCGAGAACTCGACGTTTGACAAGGAGCTCGTCGACGCCGAGATTATCATTACGACGCCGTAAGTCCATCGGACTCGATATGAGAGATTAGAGAGAGAGAGAAACTGACAGACAGCTTCCACCCTGGCTACCTGACGGCGGAGCGCCTGGCCAAGGCCAAGAAGCTGAAGCTGGCCGTGACGGCGGGCATTGGCTCGGACCACGTCGACCTGAACGCGGCCAACAAGACGAACGGCGGCATCACGGTGGCCGAGGTGACGGGCTCCAATGTGGTGTCGGTGGCGGAGCACGTCGTGATGACGATTCTGCTGCTGGTGCGCAACTTTGTGCCGGCGCACGAGATGATTGAGCGCGGCGACTGGAACGTGGCCGAGGCGGCCAAGAACGAGTTTGACCTGGAGGGCAAGGTCGTCGGCACGGTCGCCGTCGGGCGCATCGGTGAGCGCGTGCTGCGGCGCCTCAAGCCGTTTGACTGCAAGGAGCTGCTCTACTACGACTACCAGCCGCTGTCGCCCGAGGTCGAGAAGGAGATTGGCTGCCGCCGCGTCGACACGCTCGAGGAGCTCGTCGCGCAGTGCGACGTCGTCACCATCAACTGCCCGCTGCACGAGAAGACGCGCGGCCTGTTCAACAAGGAGCTCATTAGCAAGATGAAGCCCGGCTCGTGGCTCGTCAACACGGCGCGCGGCGCCATTGTCGTCAAGGAGGACGTTGCCGCCGCGCTCAAGAGCGGCCACCTGCGTGGCTACGGCGGCGACGTCTGGTTCCCGCAGCCCGCGCCGCAGGACCACCCCCTGCGCTACGCCAAGAACCCCTTTGGCGGCGGCAACGCCATGGTGCCGCACATGTCGGGCACGTCGCTCGACGCGCAGAAGCGCTACGCCGACGGCACCAAGGCCATCCTCGACAGCTACCTCTCGGGGCGCTTCGACTACCGTCCCCAGGACCTGATTGTCACGGGCGGCGACTACGCCACCAAGGCGTACGGCCAGCGTGAGAAGAAGTAGGCACGTTGACAATTCAGCTCTACACGACCAGTGACTCTGTGAAACCAGACTCAACGTCCGTAGATCAAATCACACTAAACACGTCCGCAGCAACCGATGGTGAAGTGGTGCCTCCAGGTTCGTCGTACTGGTGAATATCGTAGTACTGAAAATCCAATATTAAAAAGTAGTGCTACAATACAAAATGAAAAATACAAAAAGAAAAAAACTACTTGGCCATGACGTCCACGTAACGCCCACTCTTGCGTCCCTTCTTGGCCTTGCGCCCGCCAGGCGCACCGGGCGCCGCCAGCAGGTCGTCGATGCTCGTCGCCTCACTCATGCCCGTGTTGGGTCGGCTCGGCGTCGCGCTCGCGGTGCTGGCGGCCGAGCCCGAGCGTGCCATGGGCGGCGAGAGCGTCGGTAGACCCGACGGTGGCCCGGCCGACGATCCAGGACGCGCAAACGCGCTCGGCGGGCGCATGGGCGGCACCGACGGTGGCACTGACGGCATCGACGGCATCGGCGGAACTGAGGGCGGCACCGACGGACCACCCATTGGCGGCGCTGGCGACGAGCGTGCTGACCCGGCAGAAGACCGTGGCGGCGGCGGCGGTGTGGCCTTGGCGGCCTGCTCGTCGGGCCCTGCATTCTTGTTGATCCAGCGTTTCTGTTCCGGGTCAAAGTAGAAACTGCTCTTCTCGCCCAGCTTGGCACGCACCGCCTTGGGCGCCGCGTCCGCGTCGCCCTCCTTCTTGGCGCCAAACCACGACGTCAGGCCCCAGCCCTTCTTCGCCTTGGCCTCCTTTTCTTCCGCCGCGCGCTTTGCCTCGTCCTCGGCAATCTTGCGGAACAGCTCCGCATTCTCCCGGTCCTTTTCCTCGCGCGTCTTCTCGGCCGGCTTGCGCAGTGCCGGGATGTCGTCGTCGTCGTCGTCCAGGTCCAGGATGCCCTTTTTCTTTGGCTTTGGCGCGTCCCCATCATCGCTCGCCTCGGCGTCGTCTGTCGGCTCGTAGCTGTACGGCTGGAACGACGGCGGTTCAAAGCCGTTCTGGCTGGTCTCGTGGTCGTAGTCGCGGTGGTCCGTCGCGTCTGCACCGCCCTCCTCGTCGTCGGGCTTGCCCGTATCGTCCCCAGCCGGCTCGTACGGCGTGTACGACGGTGCCTCGTAGCCGTACGACGGCTGGTACCCGCCAAACGACGGTGTGGCGTCCTGTTCGGGCTGCTCTGGCTCAGTCTTTTCCACTGGCTCTGGCTGGCTCTTTTCCGCTGGCTCGTAGGTGCTGGCCGGTGCGTACGGATTGTACCCCGACGCGGTCTCGGCCGACTCGGTCGGGGCGGCCACTGGTGCGTAGCTCGTGCTCGGCGCGGGAGGTGCTGCCGACAGAGGCGTGTAGGACGACTTCCGCGACAGACTCGGCTTGAGACTTGCGCCGCCACCCGGTGCCGCTGCGTACCCGTACGACGGCGCCAGCTCCGAGCTCGAGCGCGGCTGGTACTCTGACGTCGTCGACTGGCCCGACACGTGACGCGATGCCGGGGCCGGGGCCGGTGCATACGGCGACGGCGCTCGGGCGACGGTCGATGATGGACCGCTCGGTGGCGGCACGGTAATGACCGGGGCGGCCATGCCGAGGGGCGTGTACCCCCCCACTGGCTCGTATGGCGTCGATTGCGTTGGTGGCGACGCGACAGCGCCCATCATTGGCGTGTATGCGTTGGGGTCGTACGTCTGCATCACGGGCGTCGCCGGCACCTGTGCGCCCGGCGCGTACCGAGATGCAGCACGTGTTGGCGCCGACGTCGTCGATGTGGTCGATGTGGTCGGTGGCGAGGCCAGTCCGTTGAGCGCCGCAAAGCCGTGGGGCGGCAGACCGGTCATGCTGTGCATGCCGCCAAACATTTCCATGCCCGAAGCTGGTCCGCCTGAAGCCGGTCCGCCCGACGACGTGGGCCGGCTAATGGTCGGCGTGCCGGTGGCGATGCGTGCAAACGGACCCGTCTCGGCCGTCTCGCCGTCGGCACCACGCGCGGCGGTCTCGGCCTCGTCGCCGGCGACAAACTTGTTGAACCGGTTCCACATTGTGTCCGAGACCTTGTTCATACTCGGCTTCGGGATCCACGAGCTCGACTCCTCCTTGGGCGACGACTTGAGCCGCTTCGCCAGGTCCTCGACGGCGCTCTCGAGGACGGCGTGGTAGTAGGGCGACCGCCGCGTCTGTGCGCCCATGGCCGCCACCAGCGCGTCGCAGTACTGCAGCGCCTTGTCACGCAAGCCGTACTCGGCCAGCGCCAGTGCGTGCTGCAGCTTGTACGCCGCCAGGTGTGGCGCGCCCGCCGTCGTGGTGGCCGACGACGACGACGGCGCCAGCGACAGCCCGTACTCGTACACCTCGCTCAAGAGCACGGCGTCCGTCTCCTTGGCAAAAGAGTCGACCTGGCCCTTGTGGTCCGCCCCGAGCAGCACCACGCTCGCCGACTGGTCGTCCAGGCCGCCAAACACGGCCACGCTGCGCGCAAACATGAAGCACACGTGTGCCGCCTCGGCTCGTCCGTAGCCCGCCAGCAGCGCGCCCAGCGACTGGATCGCCTGCACGTCGTCCGCGCTGCGGTTGCTCAGCACCAGCGACAGCGTCTCGCGCCACTTGTCCAGCCCAGCCAGTCCGTCGTGCGTCGTCGTCGTCTGATTCTTTTGATTCGTCGTCGTCATCAACTGAAGGCCGGCGCGCGCGTGCACCGGCACCAGCTCGTCGACGGCCTCGTCGTGGTTGCCCGACAGAACCTCGTACAGCGCCGCCAGCGACTCGTTGCCGTGCCCGGGCAGGTTCACCTCCTTGCGCACAAACTCTTGTGCCACCTTGCGAAACAGATCGCGCGACGCCGCACTCGCCACCAGGAACGCGTGGCCCCAGAGCCGCTTGTCGACGGCCTGCCACACCGCCCGTTCCTTGTCGCCGACCGTCAGGTTCCGGCGGATCTGCTCCACCACGCCCGAGTCGACCGTGTCCGCCTGCACACGGCTGGCAGTCCCAAAGTGGAGGCCCGCGCCGCCGCCAGGTAGGCCCAATGACTCCTCTGACTGGTCCGACTCCAACTGGTCCGCCTCCGGCATGAGAATGGCGCGCACGGCCTTGTCAACGGCCGGCGTGCCCTCGAGCGCGCCATCGTGCTCCACCAGCAGTCGCAGCACCTTCCACAGCACCACACGCTCCTCCAGCCGCTTGTCGTCGAGCGAGACGGGCTGTGCGTACGCGTGCGTCGGCAGCGACGCCTCCAGCGCCTCGATACCGGCACTCAGCCACGCCAGCACCTCCTTCTTCTTGCCCTTGCCCTTGAGCGGGCCCGGGAACTTGGCCAGCCGCTCGTCCAGCGGCTGAATGTCCTTGATGTGCCGGACCTCGACCGCGCCGGGTGCCCGATGGATCTGTGGCTGTGCCTGGCTAATGCCGTACCGCGGCACGTCCAGCGGGAACGACGTGACAAACGTGCCGCCCGCGCCCCATGAAAAGATGGGTACGCCTTTCCAGCGCTGCAGCGGGTCCGTCTCGGTACCGTCCGTCGGCGGGACCAGGTTCAGGCCCTGCGACGGGGCGCGTGGCCGGTTCGGGACCGGGATAGGGTCGGCGTACGGCGTCGTCCGAGCGCCGGCACCGCCGTACACCGTCTCTGCCTGTGCTTGTGCCGGGGCATAGTTGAGGATCCGTTTCGGCGGCGACAGCGTGGCCTGTCCGTACGTGGTCTGCGCCTGCGTCTGTGCCTGTGGTGGCGGTGTCTGTCGGTGCTTGACTGGCGAGTACTGGTGTGTCTGCGACACCGGCGCCGGGGGGACCTGCTGGCCCGAACCCTCCGACGACCCGGGCCGGCTAAAGACGGCCGACCGGTCCTCGTCCTCCTCGCGTGTCGGCGGCAGCGAGTTCATCCGATGAAGTCGCGCGTCAAACACCGACGAGCTGCTCCGACGCAGCTCGGCCGTGGATCCCTCGCCGTGGATGACAACGTGGCCGCCGACCGACGATGTCCTCGGCTTGTCGTAGGAAATCTCAAAGTGTGCCAGCGGGCTCGACGTGCGTGGCTGGTGTGCCAGAATCGGTGGCGTCGCCGAGGGCACATAGCCGCCCGATGGGACACGGCCAGGAGGCGGCGCCGGCGAGTACCGGCTGGACATGGGCGGACCGCTCGGCGCAGGTATCTGGTTCAAGTGGGTCGATGGTGAGTACCGGTTGACCGCCGGTTGTGGAAGAGCGGGTGAGCCAAGAGCCGCCGGGGCTGCCTGGAGACTGCCGTAGGGGTTGGCCTTGGGCGGCGCCACAAGACCGGCCAAGGCCGCGCTGGGCGCCTGTGCCACGGGTGGGTGCGCATATTGTGCAGCAGCAGCAGGTGCAGCAGGTGCTTGAGCGTACTGTGCACTGGGCGGTGGAGGCACTTGAGCCTGAGGCGCCGGCGGAGGCACAGAGGGCGAGCGCTGGCTCTGGCGCGACGCAGGCCGGGCCTTTGGCAGGATGGGCAGGTCCTCGAAAAAGCTATTGGACCGTGTCGTCGACTTGGGCAGTGGCGGCGGCGCCATGGGCCCGGCAGGCGGTGGTGGCTGACTCTGGGTGATGCTGGAGCTGCGCGCCGGAGGACCAGCGGGCGGTGGTGGTGTCGCGTCGGCCGCCTTGGGCAGATACTGCATGCTCGGGCGTTTGCGGGGCATCGGCGTCACGACGTCCATGGGGAGATCGTAGGGCGACGTGTAGCCGCCCTTGGTCATGTTGGCAAAACTCTGGGCCTTGTGCAGGGTCGGGCGTGCAGCGTCCTGGCCTGTCGAAGCAGTCGAAGCAGTCGAGCCGTAGCCAAACGTGGGCGCGCCACCCATCGAGGCATAGGGGTTCGCAGCAGGCGCCGTCGGTGCGTACGAGCTGGTCGTCGGGGCGGTCGTCGGGGCGGTCGGTGGAGCGTAGCGGTTCAAGGCAGCCGGCGTCGGCGTGGCTGTGGGTGCGGGTGCAGTCTGTGCAGTCTGTGCGACGGACTCGTCGTCGTCATTGTCGTCGAGGAAGCCTTCGTCGTCGTCGCCAAAGAGAGTGGCCGGGTCCAGCTCCTTGATGTCCTTGGGCGCATCCGTCTCGTCGGCCTCGTGAATCGACTCTTCCAGGAGCTCGTCCTCGTCGTCAAACACCTCGGCCCACTTGGCAGCCAGGTCGCCAGAGGAGCCGCTGGGCTTGGCCGTGGCCTCAGGAGCTTCGGGTTCCTCGGAAATGGGGGCGTCCTTGGCAGGCGACTGGGCCGGACTGTCGACATTGGCCCCTTTTTGCGACAGGTCGCCGACATTCATCGAGCTCAGAACCTGCATGGTCGACTTGCGCTCAAAGGAGGGGGGCGAGAAGGATCCGGCTTCGGTCGTCGTTTCGGCCACAGGCTCGCTGGTCTGGCCTGCCTCGCTCGTCTGTTTAAAAAAGTCGTCGTCGGCGTCCGCCTCGGCAAAAAGATCCTTGGTGTCGGGCTGGGGCGCGTGAGCAGCAGACTCGACGGCCGGCTGCTCCGACGGCTCCGGCTGCCCCGACGACTCCGACGGGATCAGGGGAACGCCTTCCTCGTACCGGGCCGTGGGTTCGTCCCAGGCGGGTTCGTGGTGCTCGTCGACGTCGGCACTCACGGGCGCGCCACCCTCGAAAAAGGAAGAATCCTCGTCGTTGTCGCCGCCGCTTAAGTCCCAGGCGTCGACGGCAGCCGCTTCCTGGTCTTTTGACAAAACTGGAGCGTCGGTGGCGGCCAGTGTGTCGTTTTGTACCTCTTCGTCAACGTCCTGGATGATGCCCATGGACTGGCTCGACACGAGAGGCTGCTGCTGCTGCTGCTGCGGTGGTCCGGCCGACTGGGGGACAGCGGGAAACGAGTTTGTGCGGTCAGAGGGCGCCATAAACTGAAACGGATCGGGCTCCGTCTGCGACTGGTTCCACTCGCCGTCGTCGTCTTCGGGGTCCCAGTTCACGTCGTTGGAGACTGTGCGTGTAAAGGAGAGCGTGCTGTAGTGCTTCTTGGCGTTGGCGTTGGCGTTGGCGACGGGGCTGACGGGCGAGGCAACCGACGACGTCGGAGCGTTTTCGTACGTATTCGGGTTGGGTGTCTCGGCAGCCGCCGCAGCCTGCTCGGGCGCAGCCGTCGCCGCAGCCGGCTCGGGCGCAGTCGGCGCAGGTGCAGGTGCAGGTGCAGGTGCAGCCTCTTGCGCCTGCTCCTCTGCCGGTGCTTCTGGCTCAGAACGAGCGGACGCTGGCGCCGGCGTAGGTTCCGGGCCGACCTCGTCCATGGGCACGGCTAGAGGCTGTGCTTCGTGGGGTGCTGGCGTATCATTATGTGGCGAGGACCAGGGGCTGGCCGTGTCGTACTCGGGAAACCACGCGTCAGCGGCGGCCTCGTCGAGCGTATCGACAGTCAGGCCAATGCCGGACGATGATGGCCGGGACGACACCTCGGTATCGAGGCCCACGGCGGCCGGGCCAATCTCCTTGAGCACCGGCACGCGCGTGGCTGTGGATTGGAGCTGGGCGGGCTGGCCCGTCGCGGCAGCCGGCTCGTCGTTGGACATGGCGCGTCGTAGGTCGTATTAGAAGTAGTCAGGTCGTATGAAAGTCAGCTGTTGTGTTAGCGATGCCCATGCCGGGAGCACATGAAAGAAAGCAAAAGTATGTAAAAGTATGTAAAAGACAAAAGACAGAAAAAACACAGAAACGAAAGACGAAGCACGAGGCTCGTTCCAGAAGCGTCGCGAGAATCGCAGGGGTGTGTACGGAGTAGTGGATCGAAAAGGAGGCAATGAAAAGCACAGCAAAAAAGTGGACAGGGAGTTAAATGAGGCAATGGAACGGTTCGCAAAGGAGCACGGAGCACATATCTGTCCAAGGTGTAGTCGAATGACAGTGAATGCCAATCTAATCCTTGACAATGCAAATGAATTCAATCCGTACGGAGTATTTACCTCTCAGCAGTGCAGCGATCAAGGCACTCGGGCAATCAATGTCACGCGTCGCGGGCGCACGTCATTGCGGGATAAGCTGGTCGCCGAGGCGCGTCGGTGGTGCGGCCGGATGGTCGGCGTCGCGGTCGGTCGTGGTCGGACGTCGAGCGTTGTTGGAGCAGAAGACAGCCTTGTTCGGTGTTCGTTACGGGGAGGACGTTGTGGCGCAGAAGCAGAAAGACGTCTAGTTCGTTGTTCGTTACTGGGAGGAAGGGGTATGTCGTGCCTGCCGTGGCCACGATGATGCTGCGAGAGAGGCAGTCGCAAGCAGGCAAGTGGGCACAGCTCCTCCAAACGGCAGGAGCCAGTTGTCCTCATCGACACGAGGCAGCTGCGTCCCAGTGCTCCAGGGCCGGTCGTGCTTGGCAGCTGTTACCTGTTGGCACTGTGGCGTACCCCTGATTCGATGGGTGAGGATAGAAAAGCACGGGCCAATTGGAGCGTGCATTGCTATTTTCACTGCGCTGATGACGCAGCGCCAGATTGTACGCTACAGCGCTGCACATGCTGAGCGGAGTTTAGCACACTCAGGAGGCTTCTGGGCACATGACTAAGGAGCCTCGTACACGTCTTGTACACGTCTGGATTTCCTTGCAACTCGCGTTGCAGATGCAAGATTGCCTCGACGCCGCGAGCCTACATTCTTTTACGTTTGACCACGTTTGCATTAAAGCGACAGTGCGACAGTGCGAAGTGCGACAGTGCGACGGACACGCGGGACGGACTGCTAGGCATCCATCGATCGGCCAACACGAAACCAAACAGGAAACGGACTAGCATCTCGATTCTCATCGACCAGGTCGTATCTGCACCTACACCCTACCGGCATCTCTTGCACGCCTCGGCGACCCATGCGGCATGCCTCCCAAACCAGCCTACCATTCGACCGAGCCTCCCGATTCTCCGTCCGACGACTCCGACTCTGATCTCGAGCTCGACCTCGAGGAACTCGACCCGAAAACCTCGTCGGGCGTGTCCGCCACCGGCAGCGCGAGCACGCCCCGCGGGCACGTGCACAGCCGCAGCCACAGCCGCCATCTGAGCAGCGACCTGGGCGTGGGCGCCAACGCAGGCGCCAACGCAGGCGCCACGGCAGGCAGCAACGGAGGCAGCCGGCCGGTCAGCATTGCACTGCGCAAGCTGCGCAACGGCGGGATGCGACGCACGGGAACGCGTGGCCGGGGGTACGGCGACCTGCGTGGTGACGCGGACGACGAGTTTGGCGATGGCCGTGGGCTGCTGGACGACGGACCCCTGCCACGACGCGACTCGGACGCCCACGACGAGGACGACGGGCTTCTATCCGGCTCGTCGTCGCGCGTGCACGGCCAGAGAGACCGGCGGCGGTCATCGTTTGCACAGGATGCGTTGACGAACCTGGCAGAGCGCCTGCGGCTGCCCAGTTTTTTGTCTGCAGGCAACTCTCGCACCCTCGACAACGACAACGACAACGACGACGACACGGACCAGGAGGACGACGACCCGTCGGCGGCGCGGCAGGTGGCCGTGGGCTCGTCGCAGGCGACACGGTTCCCACCGAACCTCATCTCCAATGCCAAGTACACGGCGTGGTCGTTTCTGCCGGTGACGCTGTACAATGAGTTTTCCTTCTTTTTCAACATGTACTTCCTTCTGGTAGCCCTGTCGCAGGCGATCCCGCAATTGCGTATCGGGTACCTGAGCACGTACATTGCGCCACTGGCGTTTGTGCTGATGATCACGCTGGGCAAGGAGGCGTACGACGACGTGGCACGGCGGCGGCGCGACAACGAGGCCAACGCGGAGGAGTACATGACGCTGCAGTTTGTGGACCCGGTGCACGGCGGCCTGGACGCCAGCGGGTTCGGGACGGCGGGCAGCAGCAAGCGGCGTAAGGCGCTGCGCTCGGACTCGACGACCAAGGCGCAGCGGCGGCGTCTTTTGGCGGTGACGCAGGCGGACCGCGACCGGCTGTCGGACATTCAGGAGGAGGAGGAGCAGCTTGAGGGCGGTGGCGGCGGCGGTGGGCGACGGGCCCGGCCGTCGCGTGTGGTGGAGCTTCCGAAACGCTCGCGCGATCTCAAGGTGGGCGACGTGCTGAAGCTGAGCAAGGGCCAGCGCGTGCCAGCAGATGTCGTCATTCTCAAGTGCCTGACCGAGGGTCCGGTGCTGGACGACGAAGCACAGGACAAGAACACGGGCGGCTCGGGCGAGACGTTTATCCGGACGGACCAGCTGGACGGCGAGACGGACTGGAAGCTGCGGCTGGCGTCGCCTCTGTCGCAGATGCTGGCGACGGACGAGTTTGTGCGGCTGCGTGTGACGGGCGGCAAGCCGGACAAGAAGGTGAATGAGTTTGCGGGCACGCTGGAGCTGCTGGCGTCGCGCGACGAGGCGATGGAGGGGGCAGTCGGGGCCGTTGCAGTTTCAGCGACCGACACGGCCGACACGGACGACACGGACGAGTCGACCACGACGACGTCGGCGGCGCTGTCGATTGACAACACGGCGTGGGCCAACACGGTGATTGCGTCGCACGCGACGACGCTGGCGGTGATTGTGTACACGGGCCCGCAGACCCGGTCGGCGCTGTCGACGGCGCCGTCGCGGTCCAAGACGGGCCTGCTCGAGTACGAAATCAACTCGCTGACCAAGATCTTGTGTGCACTGACACTGGCGCTGTCGGTCATCCTGGTGGCCCTGGAAGAAGGCCTGGACGGACGAGGCGGCCACGGCCACGGACAGAAAGGCACGGTGGTGTGGTACGTCAAGGTGATGCGGTTCCTGGTGCTCTTCTCGACGATTGTGCCGATTAGCTTGCGTGTGAACCTGGACATGGGCAAGAGCGCGTACTCGTGGTTTATCCAGCGCGACCCCGACATGCCCGGGGCGGTGGTGCGGACGAGCACGATCCCAGAGGACCTCGGACGCATCGAGTACCTCTTGAGCGACAAGACGGGCACGCTGACGCAAAACGAGATGGAGATGAAGAAGATTCACGTCGGCACAGTGTCGTATGCAAACGAGGCCATGGACGAGGTGGCTGCGTTTGTTCGGCAGGGGTTTGCGACTGACAGGCATGGCCTGGTGACGCCCTCGACAGTTTCGTCGGCGAGTGCCAGTGCGGCGACGAGGACGCGGCGCGAGATTGGGTCGCGGGTGCGCGACATTGTGATGGCGCTGGCGCTGTGCCACAACGTGACGCCGACGACGGACGAGGACGAGGCGACGGGGGCGCCGGTGGTGTCGTACCAGGCGTCGTCGCCGGACGAGATTGCCATTGTGCGGTGGACGGAGGCGGTGGGTCTGCGTCTGGCGTCGCGCGACCGGACGACCATGACGCTGGAGTCGGTGGACTCGGGTCGCGTCGTCGTGCGCGCCCGAATCCTCGACATTTTTCCCTTTACATCGGAAGGCAAGCGCATGGGGATCATTGTGCAGTTTGAGGGGGCTGACAACAACGAGGGCGAAATCTGGTTCTACGAAAAAGGGGCGGACACGGTCATGGGCGGCATTGTGGCGGCCAACGACTGGCTGGACGAGGAGACGGCCAACATGGCGCGTGAGGGCTTGCGGACGCTGGTGGTGGGCCGCAAGCGGCTGTCGACGGGCCAGTACGACGAGTTCCGGGCGCGGTACGCCGATGCGTCGCTGGCACTGGCGGGTCGTGACGCGGGCATGCAGCGTGTCGTCGGGCGGCACCTGGAGACGGAGCTGGAGCTGCTGGGGGTGACGGGCGTCGAGGACAAGCTGCAGCGCGATGTGAAGCCGTCGCTGGAGCTTCTGCGCAACGCGGGCATCAAGATTTGGATGTTGACGGGCGACAAGGTGGAGACGGCTCGGTGTGTGGCCATTAGCGCGAAACTGGTGGCGCGTGGCCAGTACATTTACACGGTGGCCAAGATGCGAGGCGGCACGGCGGCACAGACGCAGCACCTCGACTTTTTGCGCGGCAAGACGGACGCCTGCCTGCTCATTGACGGCGAGAGCCTGGCCGGTTTCCTGGGCGGCAGCCTGCGCACCGAATTCATCGCCACGGCCGTGAGACTGCCGACGGTGGTGGCGTGCCGGTGCTCGCCGACGCAAAAGGCCGAGGTGGCCAAGCTGATCCGGGCGTACACGCGCAAGCGGGTGTGCTGCATTGGCGACGGCGGCAACGACGTGTCCATGATCCAGGCGGCCGACGTCGGCGTCGGTATCGTCGGCAAGGAGGGCCGACAGGCGTCGCTCGCGGCCGACTTTTCCATTGAGCAGTTTTGCCACCTGACCAAGCTGCTCGTCTGGCACGGCCGCAACAGCTACAAGCGCAGTGCCAAGCTGGCCCAGTTTGTCATCCACCGCGGCCTCCTCATCGCCGTGTGCCAGACCATGTACAGCATCGCCATCGACTTTGAGCCCGAGGGACTCTACAAGGACTGGCTCATGGTCGGCTACGCCACCGTCTACACGGCCCTGCCCGTGCTCTCGCTCGTGCTCGACAAGGACGTCGACGAGGCCGTCGCCAACCTGTACCCGGAACTCTACAAGGAACTGACCGAGGGGCGCTCCCTGTCGTACCAAACGTTTTTCGTCTGGGTCCTCGTCTCCGTCTACCAGGGCTGCATCATCCAGGGCCTCTCGCAGGTACTCACCGAGGTCGACGGGCCCCGCATGGTCGCCGTCAGCTACACCGCCCTCGTCCTCAACGAGCTGCTCATGGTCGCCATCGAAGTGACCACCTGGCACCCCGTCATGGTCGCCTGCATCGTCGGCACCTTTGTTCTCTTTGCCGCCTCTGTGCCCTTTCTCGGCGGCTACTTTGACCTCGCCTTTCTCGCGTCCGCCGGGTTCGTCTGGCGCGTCGCCGCCATCTGCGCCATTTCCCTCGTGCCGCCCTACGCCGGCAAGCTCATTCGGCGGACCATGAAGCCCCCGTCGTATCGCAAAGTTCAGAGTTGATTTTTTTTTCGTTTTATTTATTCTATTGTACTGCTTACGTAAGCGTGTGAAGTCACAACTTGAGAATCTGCCAGGCTGGGAGCTCGCCGCGCGCTTGCATGGCGCCGAGGACGCCGCCGACGTCTCCTTGACGCTCGCGGCCTGCAGTCCACGCCTTGGGCCCGGCCCATGTGGCCACAAAGCCGTCGGGGCCGGACACGAGCACGAGATCGGCGCCGGCCGGCAGCGAGTCACGTGCTGGTGACGAGCCCGGCAGGCGCGACTGGCACTGGCACAAGGCACGCGCAGAACCCCGCGCGGGGTCGGCGTCAAGGCCGGGAAGGCGCGTCCGGGCATGGTAAACACAGACATCAGAGGGCGAGCGGATGACCGGCGGCGGCGGTGACGACGACGTGCCCGTCCAGCCCGAGAGCCACGAGCGCCAGCCGGCATGTGGATCGTCTGCGGCGCCACCGACGGCATCACGCACGTCGCGTGCGGCAATGTGCGTGTTCTCGGCATCGACAAACGACGCGACCCGGACGCGGCCGGCGGCATGCTTCTGCAGGGCACGCAGGTCACGCACGACGGGGTTGGCGAGCACAGGATCGGCTGTGTCGGCGGTGTCGAGTCCGAGGGCGTCTTGTGGGCCGCGGTTGGCCCACAGGATGGCAATGTAGGCGGCAGGGTGCTTGGCGAGCGCGGCGGCGGCCTGAAGCGCGGTGGCGATACCGGTGCCGGCCGCCAGGACGACCAGCTTGCCCGGCGAGCCTGTGGTGTCCCTGGCGCCAGCACGCGACGCAACGTCAAACGACAGCCGCGGGCCGCGCACGTCGACGGTCGTGCCGACAGAGCGCTGGGCGAGGTACCGCGAGACCTCGCCGCCCGGGACCGTCCGGACAAACAGGCGGAGGTCTGTCGAGTTCTCGTCATCTGCCGAGTCGACTCCGCCAAACGACGGCAGCGGGGTGTAGTCGCGTGCAATCTGCAGCTGCGGCTGGCGCACCTCGACGGACCACAGCCCATGGTCCCATGCGTCCTGCACACGGCGACGCGTCTCGGCACGTGCGTCGTCCGAAGCCGAGCGGGGCAGACGCAGTGTCAGCACAAACGACGTCGGCGACACAGACTCGCGTGCAACGACTTCCCACGGCACAAACGTGTCGGCATTGAGCGCCGCGCCCGAACGGTGGCGCGCCGTGCCGTCGTCTGTGGCGGCTGGTGCGTCGCCCGTCGCAGAGTAGACAGCACCAGAGAAGAACGCGACCGCAAGCCATCGGCCCAGGTGGTTCCGAGTCGGTTTGTCTTTCGTGGCCTCGGACTGGTCGGACTTCTTGGGGTCGAGTCGCGGCTGCGACGACAAAAAGCGGCACGGTGGTGTTTGTCGGCCAGCCCGCAGGCCAGTGGCACGAGACGCGGCAGGGCGTGCCAGGCCAGAGGCACGAGACGCGGCAGGGCGTGCCAGGCGCAAAGGTATTGACAGACGCATGTTGTGTTGTGATGACTGAGGCAAAAGCAGTGGCACAGTGCGGCACTGTGTAATGTATTCAGTGGGTCCCTCAGCTCACGACAATCTAAATATATTGCAGCTCGTCTATTGTCAACTCATCACAACTGACCACAACTCCCCTAATGACGTGGCTGGTCTCACGGATTTCGCACACGGCGCTGCGGGACGCACGCTCGAGACACTTTTCGGCCCAGACGTGCCTCGAACAGCAACGACCGCGACGCCTCGCCGAACGACTGCCCTTCCCGACGGTCGCGACGTGCCCGGAGCCGACGTGTGCGTGTGCGCCGATGCCTAAACTGCCGCCCGGCCTGCCCATCGACTACACGGCGCCGCTCGGCGGGCTGGTGGCGGCGTACAGCGAGCACGTCCTGGTGTGCACCGGGCGCGCCGACTGGCCGAGCAAGATCGAGGACGCCGACGGCGGTGCCAACGTGGCAGCCGCCCTCAAGACACTGTTTGGGCGCGGCGGGCCGTACGCGGACCCGTTCCACCACGTGTCGGTGCTCAACGCGTCGCTTGGCGGCACCGGCGTCGTGCTCCTGCCGAGCTTTGTCGAGGTCCCCGGCCTCGCCGTCGGCAATGACGTCGGCGACGCCCACTTGGACGCACGCCTCGACGCACTGGCACGCGGGTTCCTGCTACCGCCGACGCTGCACGCGGCACACGACGCGCTCGACGACGTACACCGTGCACGGCTGACGCGCAGTCCCGAGGCACGTGCCCTGCTGCCCGAAGCACGACCCGTCCACGACGTATTTGTCCTCATCTGCGGTCACGGCGGACGCGACGCACGCTGCGGGATCCTGGGGCCCATCCTGCAGGCCGCGTTTGAGACTGAGCTCGCTCGGCACGGTTTCGGTTCCGGTTCCGATCAAAAAGGACGCGTCGGTTTGGTGTCGCACATTGGCGGGCACAAGTTTGCCGGCAACGTCATTGTGTACATTCCGCCGACGCTGCAGACGGCCGACGGCCAGGCACACCCGCTGGCGGGCTATGGCGTGTGGTACGGACGCGTCGAACCGCGGCACGTCGAGGGGCTGGTGCGCGAGACGGTGCTGGCAGGGCGTGTCGTGACGGACCATTTGCGCGGCGCCATCCGTCCCGACCGGACAATTGTGCGGGGGTAGCTCACGTGACACGCACGACTATCGATAAGCAGGCTGGATATCTATGTAGCAGAACAGAAGAAGAAGACGAAAGACAAGTCACGCCCAGAAACGCCACCAGCGTGTGGACGGGGTGGACGGGGCCGGGCCCGGCCGACGGACGCGCCAGTAGTAGACGGGCAGGCCGGCGAGGATAAAGGCGACGACGACGAGCGTTTCCAGGGGCTGGGCAAAGACGGCGCGGCTGAGGAGGAAGAGGGAGACGCAGCAAAACACAATGGGCGTGGTGATCCATGCCTTGTACGGACGCTCGAGCGCGGGTTCGCGGACGCGCAGGACGATGAGGCCGAGGACGGTCAAAAAGTAAAAGGTGTACCCGGCGACGCCGTAAAAGGTCAGGAGCGTGCTAAACTCGCCGACGAGGACGTAGGCGCCGGTCAGGGCGCAGTTGAGCGCGAGGGCGTAGATGGGCGTGTAAAAGAGGCCGGTATCGTCGTCGGCGACGAGTCGGGCGACGAGGCGCGCGGCGAGACGCCCGACGCAGCCTCGGCTTGTGGTGGTGGGCGAGGGCCGGGGCCGGCCGAGTCCGATCTGGCCAAAGACGGCCGGGAGGTAGCCCTCGCGGCCGGCGACGTAGACGAGTCGGCTGCTGGTAAAGGTGGAACTGTTGAGGGCGCCAAAGCACGACGCGCTGACGACGAGGGCAAAGACGAGGGCGCCGGCGGGCCCAAAGACGCGGGCGCCAAAGACGACGGCGACGGTGTTGGTGGCGTTGATTTCGGCGAGCGAGAGGACGAGAAAGTAGGCAATGTTGGCGAGCACGTAGCACGCAATGACGAGCGGCATGGCGGTGTGCAGGACGCGCGGCAGGTCGCGGCGCGGGTGGCGGAACTCGCCGACGACGTAGTTGGTATTGTCCCAGCCGTCAAACGCCCAGAGGCCGGCGTAGAGGGCGACGGCCCAGGCGGACGCGTCGGTGCTCGTGCCGGCGAACCAGGGACGCGTCTTCCAGTCGGTGCTCGGCCGGCCATTGTACGCGTGACCGGTGGCAGCGACGACGATGCCGACGACGGCGACGCCGACGAGCGCGACAAACTTGAGCACCATGAGCAGGTCGTTGACGCGTGTCCCCAGTTTTGTCGAGACGCAGTTCATGACGGTGACGACGACGACACCGGCGAGCGCGGCCGTCTTGGTCACCCACGGGCTCAGGTCGTCGGCACCAGCACCAGCATCAGTGTCGTCAACACCGACAAACGCACGCACGAGGTACTCGCCCATGACGAGGGCGACAATGGCGGCGCTGCCCGGCTTGAGCACGAGCACGGCGACCCAGGTAAAGAGGAAACCCCAGACCTCGCCGAGGATCTTGGCCAGGTACGCCTGCGACCCGCCGTTGAGCGGGATGGCACCGCCAAGCTCGGCGTAGCTCGATGCTCCCGTCCACGCCAGCACGCCCGCCACGACCCAGACGACGAGCGCGCCGCCGGGCGAGCCGACGTTGGTGTTGACCTGGCTCGGCGACGAGAAGATGCCGGAGCCGATGACGAGGCCGATGACGAGCGACAGGCCGTTGATGTACGACAGCGTCTTGTGCCGCTCGAGCGAGCCACCAAGACCGGCCGAGGCCGTGCCGCGTGTCGCCGTGCTCGCCGCCGACGCGCCCAGCGGCGCGTACCCATCAGCGCCCGCCGTCGACGACAGTGGGAACAGGTTGGCCGCCAGGTCAAAGCCCGACGAGACGGACATTGTGCGGCCGTGGCCGTGGCCGTGGCCGAGGCCGAGGCCGAGGCCAGACGCAGCCGGGTTGTCAAAGTCCAGCGGGTCGTCGTGCTCGAGCGAGGCCTTGCGCGACGACGAGAAGCTCGGCCGCGACGACCCGTCGCTGCCACCGTCGCTGCCCGCCTTGCCAGCACCGCCGCCGCCGCCGTCGCCACCGTCGCCGTCACCAGAGCTCGCGTCGCCCAGCTGGCTCGAGCTGGCCAGCGACGCGAGCTCCAGCGAGTCGCGCGCCAACTGCGCGTTGTACGGCATCTCTATGTGGGCATCAGCGTAGTAGAGTCGTGTCTTCGTTCGTGCGTGTCGGTTGTGTCGTGTGTGTCGGTCGTTGGTCGTGTCGTCGTGAGTGTGAACGCGTCGGCGTTAAGCGTGCAGTGGCCAAGTCGCCTATGAGCTTGGTGTCAAATCAGGGATAGCCGCATGCGGCGTGGTCACGTGATGCAGGCCAAAACCGGCGGTAGGAGACGTCTACGAGTGCTTCGTATTTCATTTCAGCTCTTTAAGCTTGCTACCTCCTGCTACCTTTGTCACGTCAGAAATAAAGTACAGTACGAATAATAAATGAGCAGTAATTAAAATGTAGTCAAGTAAATGAGCAAGTAGATAGTTATTAGATGTAGCCAAGTAAATAGTGTAAAATAAACATGTAAAATAAAATAAATAAAACATGACTAATCACAAGTTTCAACATCGACACAACGCAATGGCTTTTCTGACCGGACTCGCGGGCCGGGGCCTTTGGCGGACGGCCCGGATGGGATCCCGTATGGGATGCACGGCACGGGTGACGCGCGTGCCATCGGTCGCGTTTTCGGTGGTAGCGTTTTCGTCGTCGGCCTCGTCGGCGGCCTCGTCGTTTTCGACACCGACAAGGACAACACCGACACCAACACCGACACCACCACGGACAACAACACCACGGACAACAACACCACGGACACGCGGCTACGCGACGAAGCTGGACCTGCCGGCACTCGACCGCAAGTGGCAGGCCCGATGGGCGGCCAAGACGGAGACCAAGACGGAGACGAAGACCAAGACCAAGACGGAGGCCAAACCAACGTACGTCCTCCCCATGTTCCCGTACCCGTCTGGCCTACTGCACATGGGCCACCTGCGGGTGTACACGATTGCCGACGTGACGGCACGCGCGCTGCGGATGCAGGGCCACGACGTGCTGCTGCCCATGGGCTGGGACGCGTTTGGCTTGCCGGCGGAGAACGCGGCGCTGCAGAGGGCCACGCACCCGGCCAAGTGGACGCGCGACAACATTGGACGGATGCGGGCGCAACTGGACCGGATGAATGGCGCGTTTGACTGGTCGCGCGAGGTGTCGACGTGCGAGCCCACCTTTTACAAGCACACGCAGCGTCTCTTCCTCGAGCTGCACAAGGCCGGGCTGGCGTACCAGGCCGAGGCCGAGGTCAACTACGACCCGGTCGACCGGACGGTGCTGGCCAACGAGCAGGTGGACGCCCAGGGCCGGTCGTGGCGGTCGGGCGCGGTCGTCGAGCGGCGGCGGCTGCGGCAGTGGTTCTTTCGCATCTCGGCGTACCGCGACGCGCTGCTCGACGACCTGGCCCGGCTGGAACGCGACGGAGCGTGGCCGGAGCGGGTCGTGGCGATGCAGCGGCACTGGCTCGGCAAGTCCGAGGGCGCACAGGTCGCCTTTACGCTGCTCAACCTCGATCCCAAGACGACGGGCGCCAGCGTGCCGGCCCGTGTCGAGGTGTACACGACGCGCCTCGATACGTTGCCGGGCGTGCAGTACCTGGCACTGGCGGCGACACACCCGGCCGTGCAGGCACTGGCGGCGACCGACGACGGTCTGCGTGCGTTTTTGGCGACGATGCCGGGCCTCTCGAGCGACAGCAAGGCCGGCTACGAGCTGCCGGGTATCCGTGGTGTCAGTCCGCTGGCCTTTCTCGACGCGACGCCCGAGGCCGTGCGGCAGTCGGTGCCCGTGTTTGTCGCGCCGTACGTGCTGGGCGACTATGGCGAGGGCGCCGTCATGGGCGTGCCAGCTCACGACACGCGTGACTATGCGTTTTGGGCCGAGAATGGTGGTGGACGTGCTCCTCGCGTCGTCGTCCGGGACGCAGAAGAGACGACGACGGTGCTGGACGAGGGCGGTGCCGGTGGCATCACGGTGCAGGTCAAGCGGGACAAGACAGGAGCAAAAACGGACATCCCGTTCACGGGCCACGGGGTCATGACAGAGGAGAGCGGCCCGCTCCAGGGCCTCCCATCACACGAGGCGTCGGCGATGCTAGGGGCGATGCTGGGCGCGGCGGGTGTGGCCAAGACGACGGAACGGTGGCGGTTGCGTGACTGGCTCGTCAGCCGGCAGCGGTACTGGGGCACGCCGATCCCGATTGTGCACTGTGGCGAGTGTGGCGCAGTACCGGTCCCGGTCGAGCAGTTGCCGGTCGAGCTGCCGCCGGTGCCCGACTTTGGACAGGTTCCGGGCAACCCGCTGGAGCGCGAGGAGGACTGGGTGTGCACGACGTGTCCGTCGTGTGGCGGCCCGGCCCGGCGCGACACGGACACCATGGACACGTTTGTCGACTCGAGCTGGTACTACATGCGCTTCGCCGACCCACACAATTCCGACGCACCGTTTGCGCCTGCCGCAGCCCGGTCGCAGCTGCCCGTCGACATTTACATGGGCGGCATCGAGCACGCCATCCTGCACCTCCTCTATGCCCGCTTCATCTACAAGTTTCTCATGCAGAGCCCTCTGGGTCCAGACGTCTCCGACGTCTCTTCCGACGGCGTGCACGAACCGTTTGCGCGGCTCATTACGCAGGGCATGGTGCACGGCAAGACGTACGTCGACGCGACGACGGGCCGGTTCCTGGCGCCCGACGAGGTCGACGCGACGGACCCGAAGCAGCCCGTGGTCAAGGCGACGGGGGCACGCGCGGCGACGTCGTACGAAAAGATGAGCAAGAGCAAGCACAACGGCGTCGACCCCGTCGACACGATTGCACGCCACGGCGCCGACGCGACCCGTGCCCACGTGCTCTTCTCGGCGCCCGTCGCCGACGTGCTCAACTGGGACGAGGCCAAGATTAGCGGCGTCACCCGCTGGCTCGCACGCGTCTACGACCTGCTGGGGGTGCCTTTTGAGGAAGACGATCTTGAAGAGGTTCTGCGCCACGCAAAGATGGCCGACGTGGCGGTCTGGCGGGCGGTGCAGACGGCCATTGGCTCCGTGACGACAGCGTACGCTCGCGTCTACGCGCTCAACACGGTCGTGTCCGACCTCATGCGTCTCACCAACACGATCCAGGCACACGCCGACGCGTCGCCCGTCGTGCTTCGTGCAGCGGCGTCCGTGCTCGTGCGTCTGCTCGCGCCCGTCACGCCCGCGTTTGCCGAAGAGGCATGGCAAGTTCTGGGCCATGAATCGAGCGTCTTTGACGCCGGGTTTCCCGTCCCCGACGGCTCGCTCGACTGGCTCGCACCGCCCAGCCACCGCTGCGCCGTCCAGGTCAATGGGAAACTGCGCTGCGCCGTCGACCTTCCCGTGCCTCCAGCCGACCTCGACGGCGACAGACTGGCCGCCTGGCTCACTGACGCCATCCTCGCCACCCCAGAGGGACATGCCAAGCTGGCGCACGCCCGTGATCTGCGTGCCGCCAAGAAGACGATTGTCATTCACGGTGGCAAGCTCGTCAACTATGTTTTTTAAATTTATTCAATTTTTTGATTTAAATTTACCCAATTAATTTTATGAATTTCTCCAATTTAATCGATTTCGTACAGTTTCGTACAATTTTACAATTTTATACAATGTGTACAGTTTGAAGGTTTCGTTTGATTTCGTTCAATTGTATTCGAGTACTATTTTTGCCTCACGTAGACGGACCGCATTGGCCCGTCGCCACGGACGAGGATGGACTCGACTGTACGTCTCGTCGGACCCCCAGGATCATCGGCCCAGATCTCAACAACATGCGTCTTCTGCGCGAGACGTGCCACGCGCAGAGCCTGGTCGGCGTCGCCGACCTCGACGAGCGTGCGCCGTGCTCCAAGAGCCTGGGCCAGCGCCAGCAGGCGGTGGTGGAACACGTCGGCGTCGGCGTCTGCACCTTCCACCTGAGGCACCTGTGCCCCACGTGGCTCAAACAGACGCACCGACCGGGCCGTGTCACGTGCAAAACCGGCCGTCGAAATGTACGGCGGGTTGGCCACCAGCAGATCGATGCCCTTGCCCGTCGCAGTCGTCGCAGTCGTTGCAGTAGCTCGCAGCTGGGTCATGGCGGGTGTGTCCAGCCACGCGTCGTCCAGCACATCGCCCAGCACAAACGAAAGGTACTGCGCGCGCGACGCGTCCGATGCCAGACCGTTGCGTTTTGCATTGGCCCGTGCCAGACGCACTGCCTCACGCGCAACGTCGACGCCGACCACGTGCACCGCCGCGTCCGGCCTCGCAGCACGTAGACGTTCGTACAGCAGCAGTGCAATGCACCCCGAGCCCGTGCACGCGTCGACAATCGTTGTCGATGAAGCTGCCAGCAAGCGGGCCAGGTGAAGCGTGTAGGCTTCTGGCTCGGGCCGAGGAATCAGAACGCCGGGCCGGCACAGCAGGTCCAGCGTTCCAAACGGCTGTGTCCCCAGGACGTACTGCAGCGGCTCACCGCGTCCGCGTCGACGGCACATGGCGGCCACTGCACGCCTCGATTTGTGTCGTGATTCTTGCCGGATCCACCGGTACTCGCGCACCGCCGACGCCAGGTCGCGACATACCGGGAGCAGCCGCGCGACGTCCGGTGCAATCGCACGCGCGCGCCAGAACAGCGACACGGGCAGTCGTGGCATCGTGATGATGAAGAAAGAAGCTGAGTGCCCACTTTAATTCACGTGATTAGACGTTGTATTACTAATACGTTTAAGCGTGAATCACTGGATCACAAGTTAAGCAGTTAACATCTACTCGCAAGAATAATGTCTAATGATGCAGCTAGGAAATATATAATCCGCAACGCCAAACGCCAACGCAACGCCAACGCAACGCCAACGCAAAACGGACGGGCAGGTGACGGCGACTAGAAGAAACGCCACCAGAAAAAAACAATGATAATGAGACCGAGTCCGCCCAAAGGCCCGTACTGCTTGAGCAAGAGTTCCCAGTTGATCCGGGCGGCGGCGCGGCGGTACTTTTTGCTGTCGTCACGCAGGCGCGAACTGAGCTCGCCCATGCGCTCGAGGCTGTCGCCGCGGTACAGCAGGTCCTCAATGTTCTTGGTCATGACCTTGGTGACGTCGCGCAGCTCGTCGTTGAGCTTGTCCAGGTTCTGGGCCGCGCGCGCGTCGCTGTACGTCGCCTTGGTGCGCTGGATGAAGGTGTCAAACTCCATAAACGCGTACGGCCGCATCGCACTGCCCAGCAGCTGCTGCCGCGGGTACGTGTTGGCAAACTCGGCGGCAATGTCGGCGAGGTAGGTGAAGGCGAGCTTGCGCGGGTACGCGCGGTCGCACACGCACAGGTACACAATCTCGTCCTGGATCAGGTAGTGCACCGACAGCCCGGCCGCCGCCTCAATCGACGCCTGCGGCTCGGCGTTGCGGTTCAGGCGCCGCAGGATCTGCTTGATCTGGCCCTTGACCTCGGCCAGCGCCTGTGGCGCCGCAGCGCTGCCTGCGTCGTCGTCGACCGACGCGCACAGCATGAGGCCGTCGACGCGCGAGATTTGCGTCGTCTGGATCATGGTGTCGAGGTGGTCAAGGTGGTCGAGGCGAGACAGGAGACGGTCGAGGTGGGAGGTGGTCGAGACGGTCGAGACGAGGAGCGAGGGAGGACGTAGCCGACAGCAGTCGCCGTACTAGAGTGTCGTCGGTGTCGTCGTCGGTGTCAAAGGTCAAAGATAAAGGTCAGGTAAGGTCAGGTGGTCAAAGAATCAGGTAGGTCAGGTAAGGCAGTGTGGTGAGCTGGCTTCCGGCCGCGCCTGCCCCTGGCGGCCACGAGAACTTGCCAGCTCTCCACTTTCGCGGTGGCAGCAAGGCTGACCAATGACCGAGCTGCTTTCGCGGTGGCAGCAAGGCTGGCCAATGACCGAGCTGCGTCGTGGCAGGCGCCCCACCCGATCGGCAGCGCAGCTAGCATCGGAGCAGCGTCATCGTCGCAAACGTCGACTGATATTAATTGTCATCCGCAGTCTGTCCTCCTCCCCAGTCTGTCCTACACCAGCCACGACGAGCACTGCTGGTCATTCTGCACCTGCACTATGGCAGCGGATCCACGCACTCTTAGCTGATTGCGTCTCACATTCACTCGACCTCGACTCGACCATCGACTCGACCATTGCCATGGCGAGAGCACCATCGCCGACCGTGAATGGCGGGCTGCCGGAGTCGCAGTCGCAGCCGCTGACGGAGCCGTCGCCAATACCGTCGACACCGCTGCGGCCACCACCACTGCAGACCAAGGGACCGCTCGACCACCCGACGCCACAGACTGGCGAAACGTCCGACGCCAACACAGACGCAGGGCCCAGGATGGTCCCGTCGCCGAGTGATACGCCCTGCAAGACGCCCGGCAAGCGGGGACGGCCACGCACGGCCAGGGCCGGTCTCTTGTTTGCAGCGACGCCGACGCCTAAGCGGTACACCACGCGAGGGCGTGTGCAGACGGTCGGGTCGTCGCCGACCGTCTATGGCGACGAGAACGTGCCACCCACGACGCCGACGCCGACCAGGCTGAGTAGGCCGACCAGACCGACGCCAGAGATGCCCCGGGCACTGGCGGTGTCTGTCGCAGACACGAACGTGACGGACACAAACGACGCGAACACGATGGACGAACTGGCATCGGAGCCAACGTCACCGACGGTCACGGCTTCTGTACTGCGCCGGCGACGGACCGAGGCTGCACGCTGGAGGATGCCGGCGGTACTGTCGAGCACGCGCTCGCCTCTGACCAAGATCGACCTGCGCAGTCTCTTGCTGCGGCCGGCGACATGGGACGCGCTCGCGCCCGACGAGCAGAAGAAGGTGCTGGCGCTGCTTCCGGCATCGGCGCGTATCGTCGACGGTCGGCCGGACGCGGCGGCGCTACGCAGCGACGACAACTTTCGGCACGACTGCGCGCGTTTCTGCAACGACTTGGCAGACGGTTTTTTCGAGCGCACATGGCTGGCCCATGCGTTTGAGGCCCATGCGATGCGTCACGCCGGTGTGTTTGACGCGTTTATCGCAGATCGCTTTGAGGAGAAATGGGGCGTCGCAGTGCCGGGGGCGATCACGGCCGACCACGAGACTGCAAAGCCGACAGACGACCACGAAAAAGAGGACGAGCTGCACGGACCAACGCCGAAACGCAAACGAGCGCCCAGGCGCGTAAAGAGCAATGCAAGCGACGGGCGTGCTCCAAAAAAGAGCAACGCGGACATAAGGACGGACGACGTGCAAGTCGAGACGGAGTACAGTCCACCCCCGTCAGACGTGCAGCCCGACAACGTCACGTCCATAGATAGATAGCAGATGCAAAGTGGTATTGTGCAGATAAACAACCCAAACGCCTGGTATGATCCAAGCATCAAACACGCTGTCATAATCGTAGACCGAGCGGTCGAGAAGAAAGACAAGAAGAAGACGAAAAGAAAAGAATCACATGACACGGCAGGTGGTGTCGGGCAATGCGGGCACGGGCACGGCGAGGGCGGTGTGGTGCCACTCGAGGTGCGCCTGAAAGTCGGCGAGCGAGGCAAAGCCGTGCTCGTCCTGTGCGTAGCGCGTCTGGTCGCCCTCGGCGCTGTCGTAGTACGTGTACTCGTCGCAGTACGGGCACCAGAGACGTGCCTCCCAGGCGCCGGGCGGCGGCGGCAGGTGGTTGGCAATGGCAATGGGCGCGAACACGACGGTGCGTGGCGCAGTCGGGTCGGACGCAGCAAAGGTCGAGGCCTGCCAGCGTGGGTACGCGCCGTCGCCGTCGGAAACGAGGTCAGCATCGCGGTCACTGTGCGACGACGACGCCGAGAGTGATGGCAGCGACGAGGACCGGGATGGCGACGTGGAGGTATGGCGCGAGGTGTGACGCGAGGTGTGACGTCGGCTGGGGAAGGGTGATGGCGATGGCGAGAGACGCGACTGGAGGAGGAGTGGTGCAGGACCGGCGCTGGATCCGGGCATCGGGACGGTACTGGCGCCGGTGCTCGACCCGGGACCGGACGTGCGCGTGGTCGGCAGGCGCTGGATATCTTCCCAGACGACATGGCCGTCGCAAAAGTCGCACACAAACGCAATGTCGGTGTCGCCAAAGCGCTCAAACGAGCCGACGCGCTTGCACTCGGGCACGAGATCCTCGAGCGTCGGCGCCCGTGGTGGGCCGTCAGAGCGCAGGGTCGTCGGCGGAATCGTCGTGGCCTCGCGGGCAGTGGGGGCGTACGACGGGTACGACGAGGATGGCGAGTGCCGGCGGGCGTCACCACGTGTGCCGCGAGCGTTTTGGCTCGTCTCGACGGATGTGTTGGCGTCACGCGCGCTCTGGCTCGTCATGTCGGACGTGGTGCGCTGACTCGTCATATCGGTGGCACTCTGGCTCGTCATCTCGACAGACGTGGTGGCGTCGTCGGGCTCGGGGTAGCCGTTGCGTCCGCGAAATGGCTGGCGGCGGTGCTCGTCGCGTGCACGTCGCTGGATCTGCTGCATCCGGGCAGAGACTGTGCTGACGGGCTGGCTCTGGCTCTGGGCGTGGCCGTAGTCGCCGCGCGCGTACCGCCGACGCAGCTCGTCGTGCTCGCGCAGGCGGCGGTACACGAGGAACGCGCCGAGACAGCGTGTGCCGCTGCCGCTGCCATCGCCGGCCTCGTGCTCGGCGTTAAAGATGCGACGTGCGGCGCGACACTGGGCACGGTGCAGCTGCCGCCGCAGCGACGCCGTCTCACGCACCCATAGCGGGTTGATGGGTCCGCCCGTGCGGATCCAGTCGCGAAAGAGCTGCGTGTGCTCGTCGACGAGCACACGCAACGCCCCGAGCTCCGCCAGCGACTCGGGCCGCCGGTCGTTTTCATAGTAAAACTGTCCATTGACGAGCGGCCCGAGCGCCTGGAAATCACGCTTCGCCTCGTCCAGTGCGTCCTCGACGCCGCGCACCTGCTCAAACTCGTCGGGGCCCCAGCCGCGCTTGTCGGCAAACATGAGGATCCGCAACGCGTCCTGCAACGCCGTCGCAATCGCCGCGAGCAGCGACCCGACCGTGTCGCTGGACACCGGCCCGGCCGAAGAAGACGCGCGGGCCCTGGCCTTGCCCGCCCGTGCCCCTCGGGGTCGGTCGGCCATGTCCGGCGCGTCCGTCCACCCGTGTTTCGTGTTGCTGTTTCGTGTGGTTCTGTGTTGGTGTTCCGTGTAGTTCTGTGTTCGTGTTGTCTGTGTTCCGTGTTGTTCTGTTTCGTGTTGTTCCGTGTTGATCCGCTTGTGTTGTCCGCACTTGGTGTTGTCCGCTTGTGTGTTGCTGCGTGGCGCTTTATCGCAAGTTGTGCGTCGCAGTTCAGGCTGCCTGTCTCGTCGTCGCCCGTGCTGTGATTCGCTGTCGCTGCTGCCTGTCAGTCGCCTGGCCGGAGCGAGCCTTGGCCGAGACGTCTGCGAGGCGCGAAACGAAATGTGGGCGGCGTGCGTGGCACAGTCAGTGGTGGTCAGTGTCCTTGAAACGCGGCCGGTTCATCGCCGTTTACCGTTGACACGCCCAGCCAGACCCACGAGAGCACGGGCAGTCGCTGCAGTCAACCTGGCTCCACTGCCGAGCGATGCTATTCGCACTGCAGGTCTTGGCATCTGCAGCTCGGGCTCGCTGTCGAGTTTCGCATTGATTTGGGGAATCATGCTCATCTCGTGCACTGTAATCCTGCTGCGGTCAGTTCACCTTACCGTGTTGTGCAATCTCCTGCTTCGTATTCGTCGGCCGCTCGTGATAGTGGAAATACCGGCAATCCCATAATCCATTGAATACGCGGACGCCAAGCCGCGTCAATGCAGAGCTCCGTGACAGCGTGATGAAACTAATAATAGAGGCTTGGGTGAGCTGGCTTGAGTTGTCAACAGAGGAAAGGACAACAAGCCACAGTCGCGTCACCCCACCTTCCTCTGTTCCGCCTGCCGCGCCTTCCTCTGTGCGCCTGCCGCGCCTTCCTCTGGTGGCACCAGCGTGGGCCGTGCCGCGACGTCCTTATTTACGTAAATAGAAGACGTCCCAAACAGGCAGTAGGTGACCATATGCCGTCGTCACCGCCTACCCCGCCCGTATAACTGGCAACAATGTAAAATAAATAGAAATTTATATAAATCAATGTTCAAAAGAAATGTATATAACATCGGCTAGCAAACTCAAAGTTTATACATGGTCACCGGCTCCTCTCTTCATACTACTTGACATCTGCGATACGTGCTTCGTGCTGCCAAAGCTGAGCAGTCGTGACGTCGGTCGATCCTCCAGGGCTGGACGGTCGCGTGTACAATGGAGTTGCACTGACCCGAACAGAGTACTAGATGGCAAAAGGCTCATGGTCGTTGTACAGGCTGAGGTGGTGACGAGTGAGCACAGTCGGACGTGATAGTGTGAATAGGCGCCCCACTTCATCTCCATATCGAGGCAGCCCCAAACGTGCATCTACATCGTCATCACAACACCAACACCATCCGCGCAGTACACATCAAAACCAACACATCAATCATCGAGACTCGAGCGTATGGACTTTACGGAGCTGCGGGCGGCGGCGCTGCGCGAGGGCGAGGCGGAGGAGGCGGTGACGGTGGACACGCGGGCGTTGATTGACAAGATTCTGGCGCGGTACTCGGGCGAATGGACGACGCTGCGCGAGCTGATTCAGAATGCGGCGGACGCACAGGCGACGTCGGTCAAGATTCAGTGGGAGACGCTGCCGTCGGCGACGGTCCCTCTGCCGGGTTCAGGCACAGACGTGTCGAGGTCGCAATTGCTGCAGCACACGCTGCAGCACCATACACTGAGGCGACTGCTTGTGGAAAACGATGGCCAGGCGTTTACGGCGACGGACTGGGCGCGGCTGAAACGGATCGCCGAGGGCAACCCCGACGAGACCAAGATTGGCGCGTTTGGCGTCGGTTTCTACAGCGTGTTTGCCGACTGCGAGGAACCGTTTGTGAGCTCTGGGCGGCAGGCCATGGCCTTTTTCTGGAAGGCGAATGCACTATTTACACGCAAACTCGTGCTTCCTGACAGCGCGAACCCCGACGACAAGACGACGTTTGTGCTCGACTACCGCAACACGACGACGGCGCTGCCGAACCTGCTGTCCGTCAGCCAGTTTCTCGCGACCAGCCTGACGTTTGTCAGCTTGAAACGCATCGAATTCTGGATCGACAATGTGCGCATCCTCGACCTACAAAAGGACGTGGCGGCGAGCACGCCCGTCACGGTCCCGCGCAACCTGAGCATGCGCACCAAGGACGGACTGATGGCGCTCGCGGGCATCGAGCGGTCGCGCGCTCGCATCGACGCGACGTACTTGGACGCCGTGGCGTGGCGGCCGGCGGCGGCGGCCAAGTCGACTGACACGTACGGCCTCGCAGCAGCCGATATGCCGTCGCTCAAGAGCTTCTTTGCACGGCTGACGTCGGGCGGTGCGCGCGACAAGCGCAAGGACAAGGCACGTGACGAGCAGCACGACACCACGGCCGCGACGGACCTGATGGCCGAGCGCCGAGCGAGCATTGCGCTGCTGGTGACGAGCGCGGCCGTCCAGACGAGCGTCCCGGCCGGTTTTGCGGCCGAGCTGACGCGTGCGACCAAGAAACCGCCGCCCAAGGTCGCACGCATGGCCGTGCTGACGTCGTCGTACGGCGATGTGCGCGATGTGCGCGTGCATGCAGAGTGCGACATTTTTGCGTCGGTTCTGCCGAGCCAGAAACCGGGCGGACGCATCTTTATCGGGTTCCCGACGCAGCAGACGACGGGCGGCGGGATGCACGTGTCGGCGCCGTCGCTGATCCCGACAGTCGAGCGCGAGGCCATTGACCTGAACGCGCGGTGGGTGCGCACGTGGAACATGGAACTGCTGCGCGCGGCCGGGATCCTGTCGCGCGTCGCCTTTGTCGGTGCCATGCGCGACCTGGACACCAGGTTCAAGGGCCGACTGGTCGAGGCGCAAACACGGCCGGCCGACGAGGTGGTCGACAAGGTGGCCGACGAGGTGGCGGCGTTTGTACCGGAGGCGCTGCACGTCCTGGCGACGTACACGTTTGGCGACTCGACGCCGAGCGCGCACGTGGCCAAGCTGGTCGAGGAGAGTTTCTGGACGGCCGGCACGGAGGCGGTGCTGGACATGTTTTCGACGGCCGGCGTGCTGCCGACGACGCGCGTGCGCATGGAGAGCGACGAGATTAGCCTGTTTGCCGAGGGCATCCCGGTCGTGCCGGCAGCGCTGGCCAGTGCACCGTTTGTGCAGCGGCTGCGCGAGTTTGGCATCCTGGAAGACGTTAGTGTCAGCGACGTGTGTGGCGCCCTCGAGGCGCGTGCACTCGGCCGGTCGCAGCTCGTGCACTTTGTGCGGTGGCTGGCATCGCGTGCGTCGACGCGTGAACTCGACGCAGCGAGCGTGCGGTCCCTGCTTCGCGTCGCCGTCGCCGCCGTCGCTGGCGACGACGACGAAGACGACCCAGCCAGCCCACCGATTGCGCTGCGCGACGTGCAGCACTTTTTGTCGGGCAGCAAGGTCCCGGCGGGCGTGCCATTGCCGCCGTCGGCCATTCCCTTTTGGGCGACGACGGGCGTGCCATTGCCTCACTTGACGGCGCTCGGGTGGACGCAGCTGGACCTGCAGCCGTGGGTGGCCTATCTGATGGACAAGCGCGCGACACTGGGCGAGCACGACATGACGACGAACCCGGCGTTTGCGGCGCAGGTGCTGCACGTGCTGTCCAAGAACTGGGACAATATGAGCGTCGGGCACAAGACGCAGACGACGGCGCTGCTGCAGGCACACACGGTGATGCCGACCAAGCAGGGCATGCGTCGGCCCGCCGAAACCTTTTTTCCGACCGTCAAGCTGTTTGACGACCTGCCCGTGCTCGCGCCCAGCTGCCACGCCCTGAAAGAACGATTCCTGCTCGCGCTCGGCGTGCGCAAGACCATTGACCTGGATACCATATTTCGGCGGCTGATGCGGTCGGACAGTGTCGAGGAGAGCTGGAGCCATGTCGAACTGGTCAAGTACCTGGCGTCGGTGGCGGCGGATATTCCGGAAGGCGATTTGCGGCGGCTGCGCGAGACACCATTTTGTCCGGCCGAGGCGGGTCCACCCGACCGGGCATGGAGCGTCGCGTCGACGCAAAAGTACCGTGCGTGCGACCTGTTTGAGCCCGGCGATGCCGTGCGTGCGCTCGGGTTTCCCATTGTGCAGTGGCCCGATACGGCGGCGAGTGCAAGTGCTTTTCGACGGGCGACGCGCGAGGCCGCGTTCCTGGGCACGCTCGGGCTGCGTCGGACCCCATCCGTTGCCGACCTGCTGGGCAAGATGGCAGCCGACGATGCCAGTCTCCGTGACGCGGCGCGTGCGTACTTTGTCAAGCACTACACGCTGCACGGGTACGGCGCACAGCGCATGGCCGACGTCACGGTGCCGTTCCTGCCCATTGCCGGAGGTAAGGGAGACAAGGAGACGCTGGTACCGCCGAGCGCGTGCTTTGCCAATGCCCAGGCGGCCGTGCTCGGGTTCAACGTGCTGCGTGCGGACCTGGTGGCCGACGCGGCCAAGTTTGGCGTCGCCCACGATCCACCAGTCGACGCGTGTGTCGCGCGCCTTCTCGCCCACCCGCCAGCGTCGCACGACCAGGCCGTTGCCGTGTTTGGGTACTTGTCGAGTCGTATCGGCAGCCTGAACGGTGACACCCTCCGCCGGCTCCAGCAAGGCGCGTTTGTGCCGGTCTCAAAACAGACGGATGGCGTACGCCACGCGCGACCAGATTCCGTCTACCTGGGCACGTCATCAACGTATGGCGAAATCTTTGACTTTGTCGATTTTGGCACGACGGGCAATGCGTTCCTGTTCAAGTGCGGGTCACGCACGGAGCCGACCAAGACGGAGATTGCACAGCTGGCGGTAAATGCGCCGGCGCGTCTGCTGAGCACGCTGCAGACGACGGAACGGTACCTGGCGCTGCTCCGGTCGCTCGCCGAAGACCTGCCGCGGTTAAAGAGCGACCGCGAACTGTTTCGACGCATGAAGGCCGCGCCCTTTCTCCTGGCATCCAAGGAGGTCGAGTCGGAGAAGACTGAATCTGAAAAGGAAAAATCAGACGAGAATGATGACCCGCCAATCCGGCAGTTCCAGCTGGCGCGGGCGGCGGACACGGTGGTGCTCGACGACATTATCAGCTACCGGCTGTTCAAGGACCGGCTGCTGGTGGCGCCCGAAGAGGACGCGCTCGAGGCGCTGTACGTCGCTCTCGGGGCGCCGATGCTGAGCGCCGTCGTGCGCGAAGACGTTGCCATTGGCGCTGCGACGCCTGGCCGGGCCGCCGATGCCGAGCAATTGCGTCGTTTTGTGCTTGAGCGCAGCAAGCTCTTCTTGTTCGAGTATAAAAAGTACCGCGCCGACGTGCTCCGGCGCGATACCAAGTGGCTCGAGCAGCACCTCGTCGTGCGCTTTGTCGACAGCGTCTCGCTCCGTCGTGCACTCACCGGCAGCCGTGCGACACATGCAGAGACACGGTCGGCCGCGGCGTCCACGGCCAAGGGTGAGGCCGTTTTGTACGTCTCGTCGCGCACTCGGCCGGACATGTACCAGGTCGGTCAGGCCGTGTGCCAGTTTGTGCTCGCCCGTCAGAGCCAGCAGGCGTACCTCTTCTTTGAGCCTTTCCTCAAACTCGACCTGCTCGAGCTGCGTGCTCGTGGGTACAATGTCGACCGTGTGCTTCGTGCCAAGGCCGCCGAGGCCCGTATCGCCGAAGCCGAACGCCAGCGCGCCGTCGCCGCCGAGCAGGCCAGAGACGCCGAAAAGAGCCAGCCGAGTCAGCCGAGTCGAAACCAGCAGAGCCAGCCGAGTCAAAACCAGCAGAGTCAAACCCGAATGCCCGGGACGTTCGACAGTCCGCCCGGCGCGTTCGACAGTCCGCCTGAGACGCAAATGCCGCAGCCTGACCAGCCCGACTCGACGCACCCCGACCAGCCCGACTCGGGGTCGCAATTTGTGCGCGATCTCAGCAAGGCCGGCAACGACCTCTTTGCCAGCCTGACACGGCGTTTCGGTGGCGGCGATGCAAGCCAGCCCTCGCCCTCCGACACAAACCAGCCGGCGCCGTCCGACGACGGCCGGGTCACGTCGCCGGCGGCCATCCAGCAGAATATGCGCGGTGCCATCCAGGCCGCACGCCCGTACGGCTCGAGCGGCCTGTTTGCGCCGCCGGCGACGGAAATGGTCAAGGAAAAGGCCGCGTACTGTGACCACACGCCCGCGCAAAACATGACGCACGTCGCGACGGCGCCACGCGGCATGGGCGTCTTCCTGAGCCGCGACCTGAGCCGCGACGCCGCCGCCCAGACGCGCTTTTTGGCCGCCGAGCAGCGAAACATTGCCGCGTTTGAGCTGCTGCTGCGCGACGTCGCCGCCGTGTATGGCCTCGCCAGCGGCACCGTCCACATCTATTACGATGCGGCCGGGCCCACCATTGCCTTTAACCTCCGTGGCAGCATCTTTTGCAACCTGCGCTACTTTGCGCAGCTGCACGCCGACTCCTGCACCGCGTCGCCCGCCCAGCGCGCCGAGGCCACCGTCTGGTGGTGGGTCGTCGTCGCGCACGAGCTCGCCCACAACCTTGAGAGCAGCCACAACGCCCAGCACAGCTACTACACCGAGTCGTTTGTGCAGCAGTACTTTGGCCGCATGGTCGCCACCACCGCCGCTTGGGGGGGGAACAGTGCCCGTGACCAGCTCAACCAGCTCGCATCCCGATAGATAGCGATAGAATTCATAGCCATCGATTCCTATCGGTACATCTGTAGCCTGCGTCTTTGTTATGACTGCTCGGGCTGCGTGGCCAGGCCCTTGGTGGCGCGTGCCTCCTGCTTGAGCGCGCTGTCAAAGATGTCGACCGACACGCTCGTTTCGACAAAGTCCTCGAGCTCCTCCGATACCGTCTTGAGCTTGTCCGCGACGGCCGCCGTCGCCTCAGAGCCGACAATGTGGCGTGTCGGCGGGCTCTCGTGGCCGCCAATCGCCGCGAGCGCGTGCACCGTCTCGCGCACCAGCCGGTCGACGACCGTCTTGGGCAGCCGCGGGTACCGCCGCACGGGCTCGCGCGCCGCGCGCAAAGTGTCTTCCGTGACATGGTCGGCCGGCGGCGCGTGTGCGTTGATTGTAGTGCACAGAAATGAGCGGAAACTTGAGTCTTCGAGCGACTCGAGCGAGTTGAGCGAGTCCTCGAGTTCGGTTTCGTCGTCGGGCTCGACGTCGGGCTCGTCCTCGTGCGCGTATGATGCGACGGCGGCGGCGGCGGCGGCGGCGGCGGCCTGGTACGCGGGCATGACGGGCGCAAACGCGAGGCGGTTCGTCAGCAGCAGCACCTCGGTCTGCGGCTGGACAATGGTGACCTTGACGTTGAACGGCGCGACCTCGTACGCGAGCGAGTCGCAGTAGCCCTCCAGAGCCCACGTCGCGGCCGTGTTGACGGGCAGGCCGGGCGTGCCCATGTGCCCGCCGACGTTGCTGAGCACGAGAATGTGACCGGTGCGCTGTGCACGCAATTGCGGCAGCGCGGCCTTGATAAAGTTGACCTGCGAAAAAAAGTTGGTGTTGAACTGGTCAAGGACCATGTTTTGCGTCGCGGCCGCGTCGGCGCGTGCCTGTGCGGTGGCACACGAGAAGTCATCGTAAAAGGCGCCGCCGCCAATCTCCTCGACCGACCCGACGGCCGCCTCAAACGCGCAGCACAGCACGACGTCAATGTGCCCAAACACGGCGACGGCCTCGGCGACGACGGTGCTGCAGCTGCCGGGCAAGCGCCCGTCGCAGCGCACGCCGCGGATATGGTCCTTCCACGAGGGCGTGGCGCGGCACGTCTCGGCCAGCGCGCGGAACTCGGCGGTGCGTGCGTCGTCCGACATGTCCTCGGGCGGCAGGCAGGCCACAATGTAGTCGCCGTGCGCCACCAAGAGCCGCATCAGGCGGACCGCAATCGGCGACAGCGCCTGCGTGATGAGCCACGTGCGCGGCGCGTTGTGTGGCGGTAACGCGGGCGCACCGTCAGTCATGGCGTGTGGTGATGTGATGAAGAGATGATGAAGAGGAAGAGAACAAGTTCAGACGACGGGAGAGGGGATGGTCAAGGGCCCCGCCAATCCGGCGGCACTTTCCCGATTGGGGTCTCGTCAGCGGAAGTTGCAACGGGCGAGCAAAGCAATGCGGCAGGCGCCACGGACAGATCGGCCGAAAGCGGCAGTGGTCTCGCGCGCGCGGCAGTACCGACGGAGCAGTTCGTCCGGCTCTGGCCTTCCCGATACGTCGGCACTCGGCCCCACTCTTGTGACGCGTCCCGACCCCGCGTCGTGACGTGCGGTGACTCCTGTCGTGACTCCTGTCGTGACTCGACGTCGTGACTCACGCCAGGTATATCAGCCATAAAAAGTACGGATAACTGAATCAGATTGAACAATTCATTTCTCAGTGTCTCGTGTCGTCGGAGGCACTTTGCTTTCAGACGGACTGTGTCGGAGCCAATTCCCGTTCGGCCCCTCTTTTTCATCTTTTTCTTTCGATTGACTTTCTCCTACAACAACCACACAACCACAACCACAACACAACCACACAACACCACCGACATGCCCTCGCGCGACGACATCCACTACTTTGGGGCGGGCCCGGCGCTGCTGCCGACGGACGTGCTGGAACGGGCGGCGGCGGCGCTGGTCAATTACCAGGACACGGGCCTGGGCCTGGCGGAACACTCGCACCGGTCGGAGCTGGCGTCGACGATTGTGCGCGAAGCACGCGCGGACCTGGCGGCGTTCTTGGACGTTCCGGCGGCGTACGAGGTGCTGCTGCTGCAGGGCGGCGGCACGGGCGAGTTTGCGGCGACGCTGTACAACATGGTGGGCGCGTGGGTTTTGCGCGAGCGTGCAAAGCTGGTGGCGGCCGGGCTGCCCGACGACGACGCGGACCCGGCGCTGGTGGAGGCGCTGCGGGCCAAGGTGGCGGCCGAGCTGCGGGTGGACTACATTGTCACGGGCAGCTGGTCGCTCAAGGCGTTCCAGGAGGCGCAGCGGCTGCTGGGCGACGACAAGGTCAACCTCGTGGCCGACGCTCGCACCGTCGCCGACACGCGTGCGGGCACGGCGAGCACGTTTGCGGCGATCCCGGACGAGTCCACGTGGCGCCTGTCGCCCAACGCGGCCATGGTGTACTACTGCGACAACGAGACGGTCGACGGTGTCGAGTTTCCGGCGTTTCCGGCGTCGCTCGTTCCGGCTGCTCCGGTTGCTCCGGGCACTGGTGCGACGACGGCGCCGGTCGTGGCCGACATGTCGAGCAACATTCTGTCGCGGCCGGTGCCCGTCACAAACTACGGCGCCTTCTTCTTTGGCGCCCAAAAGAACCTGGGCTCGACGGGGATCACGGTGGCCGTCGTGCGTCGGGACCTCTTGCCACAGGCATCGGCGGCTCTGCTGCGTGCCCTGCACCTGCCCATTGGCCCGATTGTGCTGCAGTATGAGACGATTGCCAAGAACGAGTCGCTCTACAACACGCTGAGCATCTTTGACGTGTACATTGCCGGCCAGGTACTCAAGCAACTACGCACCACCCTTGGCGCCGACAAGGCCGCCGGTCAAGAGGCAGTGGCAGCACGCAAGGCGGCCCTCATCTACAAGGCCCTCGACGCACACCCGGGCGTGTACCGCGTCGCGCCCGTCGTGGCAGCACGCTCGCGCATGAACATAGTCTTTCGCATCGCCGGTGGCGATGCAAAGGTCGAGTCGGCGTTTGTGGCCGAGGCCGCCGCGCAAGGGCTGACCGGTCTCAAGGGGCACCGCAGCGTCGGCGGGATCCGCGCCAGCAACTACAATACCATCTCAGAGACCGCCGCCGCCAAGCTGGCCGCCTTTATTGACGAGTTTGCCACCAAGGTGGCCGCATAGTATTAATCTGACATTATAACTTGAATGCGTGACTAGCGTGACTAGGGCCCAACGTTTGCGACGTTTGTGATGTTCGCGACGTTTGCGACGTTGGCTACGTTTGCAACACGAGCCTGTACTCTGCGTGGCACGCGCTTGAGCTCGGCCTCGCGCAGAACCGGCGTCGTCGGCGTGCCCAGCAGCGACGCCACGGACTCGGCCGACATTGGCGTCTGGGGCGACGCCAGGTGCATCGTCGACAGTGGCCGGCGCCGTGGCAACGTCGTGATGGCGTGCGGCGGTGGCGCGTGGCGTGCGTGGCGTGCGTCTTGTGCTTGGTGCATGCTGGTGCGTGGGTACGCCGACTCTGCACACTGCTGGCTCTCGCCCATGGGCCGAATCGTCACGGGCGTCGCCGGCAGCTCTGCGACAAACGTGGGTGGCGGCACGAGCTGTGGTGAAGGTGAAGGCTTGTGCGAAGACTGGTGCGATACCCGAAGCGGCAGCGGCCATGGCCCGGGCGACACGGGATCCTTGGGTGGTGTTGGCGGCGACTGGGGCATGTGCAGGCACGCGCGTGGCGGTGGAAGTCGTGGCGTCGTGGTGTGGACGAGTGACGCCACCGGCGACACGATGCCCGTCGCCTCGTCGTGTCGTGCGTTGAACTCTGACACTGGCAGCCGCGCCGACGCGAGTGGTGTTGCAAACGACATGCGGTGTGGATGGCGGTTGCGTGGCTTCGAAAACGGCCTTTGCCACCAGTGCACTCTGGACGGAGCGTGTCGAGGTGCACCAAGAGGCAGCTGGAACGTCTGGCCCGGTAGTATGTGCTTGGCCGAGGCCGACGAGCGAGGTGAGTCTGGTCCGGACGAGCCAGAGGAGCCGGGCGAGCCGGAGGAGCCGGATGAGCCAGATGAGCAGCACAGGCCGGACCAGTGGCGTACGCGTACGACCAGCTGCTGCAATGCACGTCGCTTCCACCATGCCAGTCCAACGAGCACAGCAGCTGCCAGTCCGCCAGCGACCGCAGCCGCGACCTTGGCCAACGAGGGTGGTGCAGATATGGTGGCCGGGGGGGGTGCACTCGGCGACGGAGACGAAGACGAGGCTGATGAGGTCGACGAGGTCGAGGTCGACGAGGTTGAGGTCGACAATGTTGACGAGGTCGAGGCCGACGAAGACGAGGCCGACGAGGTCGAGGTCGACAATGTTGACGAGGTCGAGGTCGACGATGTTGACGACGCCGACGAGACCGACAAGGCCGACGAGGTCGACAAGGCCGACGAGGATTTTGCCCGTATGGTCGGGTCCGTTGCCGTCATTGGTACTGCCGTCAGCAGTGTCGATGGTGTTGGTGTTGACGTTGACGTCGTTGGCACCGTCAGCAGTGTCGACGTTGCCGTGGTTGGAACTGCCGTCAGCAGTGTCGTCGGCGTTGATGGTGTTGCCGTCAGCACTCCCATCAGCAGCGTCGACGTTGTCGATGGTGATGGTGTTGGTGTTGACAGCGTCGTCGACGCCGACGCTGTTGACAGACTGGTTCCGCCGATGTAGACGTGCACGGCGGCCTGCTGACACGCACCTGCGACGCACGCCATCCCTGGCGGACAACACCCCTCGCCGCACGTGTCCAGAGGCACGCCCGTCTCGTCGTCCGTCACCATGGCCTGTGTGTCGGGGTGCAGTGTCTTGTTGTACCTGCTCAGGTCGCAGGCGACGGTCGAAATCACGGAACAGTCGCCGCCCGCGGGGCAGCACAGCGCCGTCGTGTTGCGGCCGGCACCCGACCCGCTGCCGCTCGTGACGACACAATCGTAGCCCGCGTCGCAGCAAAAGTTGCTCGGTAAGTCGCTGCCGCACGCGTGGTAGCCGTCGATGACGCACGTCGTGGCCCGGCCGAAGACGGTCGGTCGGAGCGGACCAGCCAGGGCCGTCGATGTCAAAAGGGCGAACAGGAGCCATGCCATGATGCGGGCGGAGAGGCGAGAAGGCAGGCAGAGAGAGGAGGGGGCGTTCGAGCAGGCAAGGGGCAAGGAGAAGACCAGATAAACCAGCAGAGTCTCGCCTGCCTCGATAAAGTCGAGGAAAGAACTCGTCGAGAACTCGAGGAAGGAACTCGAGGAAAGTCGAGGAAAGAACTCAAGAACTCGAGGAAGGAACTCAAGAAGAGGAAAGAGCGGAGGAAAACTCGGGGAAGGAACTCAAGAACTTGTCGAGGAAAGAGCGGAGGAAAACTCGGGGAAGGAACTCGTTAAGGAAAGAACTTGTCGAGGAGAACTCGAGGAGAACTCGAGAAAAGAACTCGAGAACTCGAGAACTCGAGAACTCAAGTACTACGCGCCAAACGCGACTTGCACCGAGACGCAATGCGACCACAGAGCTACGCCAGCCCGGCGGCAATGGTACAGAGTACATGCCGACAAGCGCGAGGTGGACGGGACAAACAGGGCCAGCCGCCATCGACCTTCATCGACCTGCATATCGACGTCTACTTTTGGACGGACGACTGCGGCTCAACGTGGCCGCGCAGAGTGGCTGTCACAGACAGCTCCTGGATCTCACTCGCATCGTGAACGTCGGCGCTTACCTACATCCTGCTGCCGCGCGACGTCGACTGTGTAATCTGATTGGCTTGAAAAGAGGAAAAGTGGGTCCATGTGCGTGTCTTGCGCGCTCAAGCGCCGGCCTGTGGGTTTGACTTGGCATGTTCCTGCATATGCTCGTTTGTTTCTGGTAAGCGCCTGGCCGCGATACAGGCTGGTCCTTCTCGTCTGACTTGTATATTTATATGCCTGGCTGGCCGGTCTTGGCCCCCATGGCCGTGGCGTCTGACGTCGTTATGTACGCGAGAAGCAAGATTTCCCAGGGGCTATTCTTGTGTCGGGCGTGTCAAACGTATCCCTTACTTGAACTCACGATTGCAGTTTCGCAGTACATTTTCAAAATTCTTTTTAGTTGAATTTATAAAAATCACAACGAAACAACCATAAATGCACATTAATTTTAAAAAGAATCAGACGAAATGCACGTCAATAAGGAATCAGACGAAACAAATGCACGTCAAAAAGAATCAGACGAACAAATGCACGTCAATAAAGAATCAGACGAAATGATGCCGTCACGATCGGTACGGTGCGAAGTCAAATCACGCCGAAGCTAGTAGTCAACACGCCAAATAAATATACACCGCGGGGAAGGCACGTGACCGTCGACCTGCCGAGGAAAATGGGTCCGGCTTCGACACGTTGCTCGAGTCTCAAAGTCACCACCAGCATCCGCTCGACATGACTCGGCCACTGTCACTCTTTTGCAGGCACCCGCGGTGGGCGCCTGCACTGTCGTCCGGGCGTGCAGCATCGGCGTCGGCGTCGGCATTGACTTTGAGCCAGCGGTTGGGCACAGTCTTTGGCTCTGCCTTTGCCTCGCCATACAGACGTTTTGGGAACGCGGCACGGGTGTCGGCGGGCGCGTCGTCGGTCAGGATTGCGTCGCCGACGGCCAAGCGCGTCGACCTGTGAGTGGCGTTGTGACGACGACGGCTGACCAGCTGACGGCTGACCAACAGGCCCAACATCTGGCTTCGGTGAGTTTACCCTCGACGAGACGAGACGCCAGCTCACCAGCAGCGATAACTGCCGCTGTGCACAGTGCGTGAACCAGGACACGGCACAGCGCAACGTCGAGACCTTCCAGGTGAGTGGCTTCCACGGAGCATGGACCGGGCTGACGTTAGATTCCACGCGATATCCGAGCGACGACGACGACGCCCGACGACGAGGGTCTCTACGTGGCATGGTCCGACGGCCACGCCAGCCACTACCCATGGTCACTGCTCGACCATTACCAGACGCACGACCACCGCGTGCCCGACGACGTGGACCGCGTGCTCTGGGGCGCCAGCATCGCCAGCCGGCCGCCCACCGTGCACTACGACGCCGTCATGGACACGACGAGCGACGCGGGCATTGCCCAGCTGACCGACTGCCTCGCGCACTTTGGGCTCGTCTTTGTCGACGGCACGCCCGCCGACACTCCGGAGCCGACCCAGCAGCTGCTCGAGCGGATCGCGTTTGTGCGTGTCACGCACTACGGCGGCTTCTACGACTTTGTGCCCGACCTCGCCATGGCCGACACCGCCTACACGAACCTGCCGCTGCCGGCCCACACCGACAATACGTACTTTACCGACCCGTCGGGACTGCAGGCGTTTCACCTGCTGTCGCACCGCGCGCCTGACGGCAGTGACGACACCAACGAGCCGCTCGGCGGCGCCAGTCTCTTTGTCGATGCCTTTTACGCCGCACAGATCCTTCAGGCCGAGGACCCAGCGGCCTACGACGTGCTCGCGCGCGTTCGGCTGCCGTGGCACGCCAGTGGCAACGCCGGCATCACGATTGCGCCCGACCGCCGGTACCCCGTGCTCGAGCTGCTCGACGACCGCGATGGCGAGTCGCCATCGGGCGGCCGCCTGCACCGCGTGCGCTGGAACAACGACGACCGTGGTGTCGTTCCGTTTGACGACGGCGACCCGACCGCCTGGTACGACGCCGCGCGCGCCTGGGACGCCATCCTGCGTCGGCCCGACGTCGAGTACGCCGTGCAGCTCGTGCCGGGACGGGCCGTCATCTTTGATAACTGGCGCGTCATGCACGGCCGCCGTCGCTTCGTCGGCCAGCGCCGCATGTGCGGCGGCTACATCAACCGCGACGACTGGGTCTCGCGCTGGCGCAACACCAACCGCCCGCGCGCCCGTGTCCTCGAGCAGGTCGTGGGGTAGTGCGTGTCACTGCGGCAGAACCGGCCGTCGATGCAGTCGGAGTCGGCGGCATGTCTCGACTGTCGTCGCGAATCGTGCTCAAAGCGACGACATGTTTCAGCGGTGTCGAATTTACAGGCATTATTACAGGCGATTGTCCCCTAATTACACTCGGTGCTGTTCTATTACAGGCGATAATCAACCTGCTGTGCACTATATACAGGCCATGTCACTAATCACCTGCGCTGTGCACTATTACAGGCGGTTGTCCCCTGAATTAGACTCGGTGCTGTTCTATTACAGGCGATAATCAACCTGCTGTGCCTATTACAGGCCATGTCCACTGTCCGTAAATTGTAACGCGCTAACTTGTTCGGGTTCTGCCGTCCTGTACTACATACCACCCCGCCTTCTCACTGCAGAGCACGAGAACTGATGCGACCTCTGCATCTGTTCCATTCGCCACCGTATCAGACGCGTCGTAAACCAACCGGTGCTGCGTATACTCCGTAGTCTAAATGTAAATATAATATACACGGCACACTGCACTGTGGAGACAGGTTCCCCCTATACCACTGCTACCTGCCAGACCTGTGGCCCCGTTCTGTCGCCTTCCTCTACTTGGCTCGCACCGCCCAACGCCAACGCCCACTCTGCACGCTTTCGTGCTTTCGTTTCTCTTTCGTCTTGTCCACCACCATTCGCATCGCTGAGCATCCCGCCTCGAGCATCACCTCCATCGCAACCTGCTCTTGCTCGGTCTCGCCCTGCTCTCTGTGCCTGCTCGTCGCCACACACGCTACCCCACGTCGACCGTTTCCACCGGGTCATCCACCGCCAATCGTCTCAAAACGTCCGTCTCAACGTCAAATACAGACCCCGACCTCGACGCCAGGCCACTGTCCGCCCGCTGTCCGCCCGCTGTCCGCCCGCTGTCCGCCCGCCGCCCCGCCGCGCCTGTTGCACCGACGACGCCACAGCCGCGGACTGCTTCGTTGACTCGCCTCGGAGAACGCGCGACCTTTGCCTCGCCTCGCCGTCCGACTCTACTTTGAGGCCACTCGACCACCATGAACATCACGCACACGCCCCCCGTCGAGGACGCGCCGCCGCCCGCCGACGCCGCTGCCTCGCCCGACATTGAGGACCGCCGCAACATCCAGGTCGACAACGCCATCCGCGCCATCACCGACAAGATGCCCGTCCCCGAGATCGACTTTACCATCCACACCATGGAGGACGGCAAGAGCGTCAGCACCACCGAGCGCGTGTGCAAGGGTGTGTCTTTTTTGTCTTTCTTTCTTTTCTGTTCTAACTCTGCAGACGTCCAGGCGCCAGCCACGTACAAGCCGACCGACGAGCAGTTCTTCTCCGACGAGACGCGCACCAAGCCCGACATCAACTTTCTCAAGCAGCACTTTTACCGCGAGGGCCGCCTCACCGAGGAGCAGGCCCTCTTCATCCTCAAGACGGGCACCGACCTGCTGCGCGCCGAGCCCAACCTGCTCGAGATGGACGCGCCCATTACGGTGTGCGGCGACGTGCACGGCCAGTACTACGACCTGATGAAGCTCTTTGAGGTCGGCGGCGACCCTGCCGAGACGCGCTACCTGTTCCTGGGCGACTACGTCGACCGCGGCTACTTTAGCATCGAGTGCGTGCTCTACCTCTGGTCGCTCAAGATCCACTACCCCAAGACGCTGTGGCTGCTGCGCGGCAACCACGAGTGCCGCCACCTGACCGACTACTTTACCTTTAAGCTCGAGTGCAAGCACAAGTACTCCGAGGTCGTCTACGACGCCTGCATGGAGTCCTTTTGCACCCTGCCGCTCGCCGCCGTCATGAACAAGCAGTTCCTCTGCATCCACGGCGGCCTCAGCCCCGAGCTGCACACCCTCGACGACATTCGCAAGATTGACCGCTTCCGCGAGCCGCCCACCCAGGGCCTCATGTGCGACATTCTCTGGGCCGACCCGCTCGAGGAGTTTGGCCAGGAGAAGACGAGCGACTACTTTTTGCACAACCACGTGCGCGGCTGCTCCTACTTCTTCTCGTACCAGGCCGCCTGCGCGTTCCTCGAAAAGAACAACCTGCTATCCGTCATCCGCGCCCACGAGGCCCAGGACGCCGGCTACCGCATGTACCGCAAGACGCGCACCACCGGCTTCCCCAGCGTCATGACCATCTTCAGCGCGCCCAACTACCTGGACGTCTACAACAACAAGGCCGCCGTCCTCAAGTACGAGAACAACGTGATGAACATTCGCCAGTTCAACTGCACCCCGCACCCCTACTGGCTGCCCAACTTTATGGACGTCTTCACCTGGTCCCTGCCCTTTGTCGGCGAAAAGATTACCGACATGCTCATTGCCATCCTCAGCACCTGCTCCGAGGAAGAGCTGCGCGAGGAGGCGTCCGACACCTCGCCCACCACCACCGGCTCGCCCCCCTTTACGCCCGGCACGCCCGGCTTCAACATGGACCCCGACTCCATCGAGTACAAGCGCCGCGCCATCAAGAACAAGATCCTCGCCATCGGCCGCCTCTCGCGCGTCTTCCAGGTCCTGCGCGAGGAGTCGGAGCGCGTCACCGAGCTCAAGACCGTCTCCGGCGGCCGCCTGCCCGCCGGCACCCTCATGCTCGGCGCCGAGGGCATCAAGAACGCCATCAGCACCTTTGAGGACGCCCGCAAGGTCGACCTCCAGAACGAGCGCCTGCCCCCGAGCCACGACGAGGTCGCCCGCCAAAAGGAAGAGGACGTCCAGCAGGCCCTCGAGCGCGCCACGCGCGAGGCCGACAACGACAAGAAGCTCCACACCCTGTCAAGACGGCTATCCACGTGAGTCGCCCTACCCTCGCTTTGAACACGGCTAACCTCTAGCGACCGCAAGCACTAACGACTTACGTCTCCGTCGATTCTTTTGTATTGATTTAGGATATCTGGCCATTTACGTTGATTGAAGAGCAAGAACGAGCAAAGCAAAAAATGAAAAAAAACTAGTGGCCGGCCAGCCGGTCCCAGAGGGCGCCGAGGCCGGATTTGCCGACGACGGCCTTGGGCGCGTTGAGCACGATGCTCCATGCCTCGGCGCCGTCGACAAACACGCGGTAGTGCATCCGGCTCACCCCTGCGGCGTCGTCGGGCGGCATAATGGTCACGGCGCCAAACTTGGAGTTGCCCCAGTTGATGTACTTGAGCTCCGTGTCGCCGCTGCCCCATTCAAAGTACGAGCGCACCGGCGAGAAGAACTGGCTGAGCGGGCTCGCCGAGAACTCGTGCACGGCGACACTGCGCGGCCAGCGCGTCGAGTTGGCCGGCGGCGCAAACCGTGTCGCCGCAAACTCGTGCCGGTCGCCCGACAGCACCACGACGCCGACGCCGTGCCGCCCCGCGTCCCACATCGCCTCGAGCAGTTCCTGGCGCTCGGCCAGGAACCCGCCCCACGTGTCGCGTCTGTTAACGCGCCAGTTCTGCGTAAAGGGCACCGACGACGCCACAATCTTCCACTGCACGCCACGCGGCTCCGGCTTGCGCAGAAACGCCAGAAAGTCGGCCTTTTGTGCGGCCCCTAGCATCGTCTTGTTCGCGTCGTCGGCCGGCAGCCCATTACTCGACCGGAACGACCGCGTGTCCAGCAGAAAGAAGCTCGCCGGGCCCTGTGTAAACTCGAAGTACGTCGCGTTGGCGCGTGCCACACGCATGCGCTGGCCGCGTGCGTCTGCCTGTTTCGCCAGCGGCGGGTTCACCGAGCTGTGGTAGAGGTTGTACGGCTCGACGGCCGCGTGGTAGAGGCCCGTCTGGCTAGACGACCAGTCGTTTTTGATCTCGTGGTCGTCGAGCACGTGCACCCAGCTCAGGTTCTGCGCAATCGGGCGCCAGTCGGGCGAGGCGTAGACGTTGCGGTACCGCTTACGGTAGTCCTTGGCGTCCTGGCCAAAGAACCAGGGCACGTCGGCATAGATAAAGTCGCCCAGGAACAGCATAAACTGCGCCTGGAGAGACGGCAGCAGACGGGCCAGGTGCCGCGTGCCCGGGATCGCCAGGGGGTGCTCGAGGGGCTGCGGGACGTAGGGCGTGCGCGAGATCATGCACGACGTCGAGAGAAAGGTGTAGTTGCCGCCGTGGATGCTCGGGACGGCGCCGGCCTTGGGCGCCGACCAGAACTCGCCGGCGTGGTGGTTGGTCGTCCGCCACTCGTACAGGCGCTGCTCGGCGTGGGCGAGGCGGACGTCGAGGACGGCCGTGTAGTCGCTGGCATCGTCGGTCCTCGCCACGCCGCCGGCGGCCTGCCAGACCGGGCTGTCAAAGGGTGCCTGCGGGTTCTTCATACGCATCTCGAGGAACACCGGCAGCGCGCTCTGGTCCGGCTCGCGCAGGAGGAAGCGGGCCTGGGTGTCGGAGACGTGGCCGAGGCGGACAAACGAGAGGCCCGACGTCTCGGCCCCGAGCTCGCCATACAGCCGGTCGGCCAGGCAGACAATCAGAATGACCTGCAGCAGAATCACCGTCACGGTGATTTCCCACGACGAGCTGGACGAGCCCGAGATCAGGTGGCGGAAGACGCCCAGCTCCGACTCCTTAGGCTCGAGCGGCGTCTCCGTCGGCCGTGTCGCGTTGCTCGGCCGGCCATTCACCAGGACCTCGGACCGTTCCCAGACCTGGCCGCCGCGCGTAAAGGTCGTGACCTGGGTCGTGGTCGACACGCCCGTCTTGGGGTCGCGCTCCGTCGTCTGCTCGACGTCGAGCACCGTCGCACGCGACAGCTGGATCCAGCCAGCGACCAGTGCCAGGATATTGACGACGCCCACCACGAACAGGACCGGGATCAGCGGCGGAGCGAGAATCTATGGTCAGCTTGCACACACACGCACCAGACTTGACTTACCCATCGCAGAACAAAGTAGACGCCGGCGCGGAGGATGAGGGACGACGCCACGGCCAGTTTGGGGCTCTGTTCCAGCAGCCAGCCGAGCTTGATGGGCTTGTACTTTAGGGCCTTACGTCGTGCCATCGAGGCCGCCTTGGCCGACTTGTTCAAGCCCTGGAATGAGCCCTTGCGCGCCATGGTCAATTTTGGGATGGCGCGGGCGTAGCTTTGTCGTCAGTTTGTCGTCAGTTTTTGTCGTCAGTTTTTGTCGTCAATTATTGACAATTGTTGTCGATTGTCGTCGTTGTCGTCGTTGTCGTCGTTGTCGTCGTCGATGCATACAATCAAGTGGTATGGCGTATCAATGTTGGCGGAATGTCAAAACAGGCATCAACGAATAATCATGCATACGCTGCCCGCGCGCATAGTCGGTGTCAGGTGGTAGAGTCGATGATAGGGCTAGGAAGAGAGCTACATTTTTGAGATCATCGCAACGACGTGATCGATGCTGAGCTGGAAGTGGCGACCCTCAATGACATCAACGCTCCAAACGGCAGTGCAGCGCTGTTACAGCAACAGCACGATGTACATTATAGGCCATTCTTGGCACACAGTGGTCCGATTATAGGCCATTCTTGGCATACAGTGATCCGTAACCAGGGGAAGCACGCCTAGAACGCGCTGCACCATGCTGCTATAGTGCCTAGAGCGCTGTAGATGTACAGTGCATGCACAGTGCATGCACAGTACCAGGGGCGGTGGGGCGCGTCAGGGCAGCGTGTCCAGTCGACGCCAATCCCTTTTCTGCGTATCGACAGCTCTCCTAGCTCAACGACCGGTCAGCATCACCATCAGCCACGATATCGACCGCCTACCCGAAGCTCCGACCCCGCCGCCGCACTTCCGAGATGCGCTTCGCCTCCCTGTTCGCCGGGCTGGCGGCCCTGTGCGCGACCAATGTCGCCGCGACCGCCCTGACCTACAAGCTGACGGCCAACGAGAAGGCCTGCTTCTACGCCGACGCGCCCAGCAAGGGCGAGAAAATTGCCTTTTACTTTGCCGTGCGTTTCCTTTGCTCTTGGTCTGAACCACCGCTAACCTGCAGGTGCAATCGGGCGGCTCGTTTGACGTCGACTACGAGGTGACGGACCCCAACGACAAGGTCGTGCTCGAGGGCACGAACGAGCGCCAGGGCGACTTTGTCTTTACGGCCAACGAGATTGGCGAGTACAAGTTCTGCTTCAGCAACGAGATGAGCACGTACACGGACAAGTACGTCGACTTTGAAATCTCCGTCGAGAACGAGGCGCGCGTCGAGCTGCCTGCCAAGCAGGGCAGCTCCAACGAGCAGACGAGCGCGCTGTCCGAGTCGGCCTTTAAGATTTCGGGCCAAATGTCCGTCATTGTGCGCAACCAAAAGTACTTTCGCACGCGCGAGAACCGCAACTTTAGCACCGTCCGCAGCACCGAGAAGCGCATCATCAACTTTAGCTTCATCCAGTGCGGCCTCGTCATGTGCATGGGCGCCCTGCAGGTCTTTGTCGTGCGCTTCTTCTTCCAGGGCGCGCGCAAGGGCTACGTATAAAGGAGCGGACATGGGCTCTGGTCTGGCCGTCTGGTTCGGGGCTGGTTCGGCTGCTTCGGCTGCTTCGGCCTGGCGATGCTCCGACATGGCCACACCACCACATGCTTTGACAGCGACAGCGACAGCGACAGCGACATCCACATGGACAGCACCGACGTACTGGCCGGCTGGCTTACGCTTTATTGTTTCCACATAATTTTCTGGGAGGACGGCGCACGGGTAAAATACAGACACGAGACACGAACGAGACGCCCTGCTTCGGATGGCCTACAGATGTGCACCATTGGAAGGGCACTGGCGGCGGACGGGCCGTGTTATGCAAGCAATACAAGTTTTGTTTTCTGATGACGGAGCTAGGGTGACCGAGGTAGACGTGACGAGCCAAGCTGAAGCTGAAGCTGAAGCTGTGATCGAATCAATATCACGTGACGTGCATCCGGTGGGCGACGGACGTCAGAAGCACCCCAAGCACCCAACTTGTAATGAACAGCCGACTTGTAACAAGCACCCAACTTGTATTGAACAGCCAAACTCGATGCTTGTATTCAATTGAATGTCATGTCGACGTCGAGCTGTCTGGAATAAAGATGCACAGTACCATGCACAGTACATCACAGTGTATACACTGTTTGCACGGTCAGTCCAAGGAGTAAAGACCCACAAAAAAACAGAGTCGCGACGTGACGAGCGACACTTTGCCTCTCCCATCATCAACCTTGGTACCATCCACGCCCAGCATCCTATCGACGCCCAACGCGGCAGCTGCTGCTCCATCGCGTTATCCTTATACGACGATCAACTGATCAAACACCTGCCGACGGCCTCGTTTGACATGGCGTCCCTTGCGTCGTCGCTGGCGCAGGCGCTGCCGAAGCCAAAGCACGCGAGCGAGGACGACGAGCCGAAAAAAGGGCAGAATGGCCCGCGGATTGTGACGCGCGCGGAGCTGGCGGCGGTGGCGGGCGGTGACGGGACGCAGCTGGTACTGAAGCGGTCGGGCCCGCCGGCGTACGGCAAGCGGCAGGGCTGGCGGCCACGGACGGCCGAGGATTTTGGCGATGGCGGTGCGTTCCCCGAGATTCCGTTTGCGCAGTACCCGCTGGACATGGGCCGGGTGGGCGTTTCGTCCAAGAGCAACGCGCTGGCGATCCAGGTGGACGCCGAGGGCAAGGTGCAGTACGACGCGATTGCGCGGCAGGGCCACGCGGCAGGCCGGACGATCCACACGTCCTTCAAGGACCTGATCCCGCTGCGGCAGCAGGCGGACGCCGGGACGCTGAACCTGGAGCGGCCGGACGCGGCGGCGGTGGCGGCGACGACGGAGCGGACCAAGAACGCGCTGGAGGCGCTGGTGAATGGCGCGGTGGCGGCGTCGAAGCCCAAGACGCTGGCGCACATGGCGGGCAACAACAAGCGCGAGGCGACGTACGTGCGGTACACGCCGGCGTCTGGGCAGATGGGCGACACGGCCCCGAAGCAGGACCGGGTGATGAAGATTATGGAGCGGCAGCGCGACCCGCTGGAGCCGCCCAAGTTCAAGCACAAGAAGATCCCGCGCGGCCCGCCGAGCCCGCCGCCGCCGGTGATGCACAGTCCGCCACGCAAGCTGACGGCGGCGGACCAGGAGGCGTGGAAGATTCCGCCGCCCATTAGCAATTGGAAGAACCCCAAGGGCTACACGGTGCCGCTGGACAAGCGACTGGCGGCGGCCGGCAAGGGTCTCGAGGACGTGTCGATCAACGACAAGTTTGCACAGTTTTCGGAAGCACTCTTCATGGCGGACCGGCACGCGCGCGAGGAGGTGCGCAAGCGTGCACAGATGCAGCAGCTGCTGGCCGAGAAGGAAAAGGAGCGCAAGGAGGAGGAGCTGCGGCAACTGGCACAGCAGGCACGTGCCGAGCGTGCAGGCGCGAGTGTCCGGCGGCGGTCACCGTCGGTCGATTCGCGGGATTCGCGGGATTCGAGAGACTCTCGCGATTCACGAGACTCCCGCGACTCCCGCGACTCGTACTACTCGCGGTCGCCATCGCGGTCGCGGTCGCCGAGATCGGACCGGCGCTCCCGGTCACGCTCACGGCCACGCCCGACGCACGATGTGGACGAGGCGGAGCGCAAGCGTGCCGAGGCACGGCGCGAGCGGATGCGTGACGAGGAGCGCAAGATGCGGCAGGCGCGCATGGGCGGCGAGCGACGGATGCAGGTGCTGGCGCGCGAGCAGAACCGCGACATTTCGGAGCGCGTGGCACTGGGCCTGGCGAAACCGACGGCGTCGACAGAGGGCATGTACGACTCGCGGCTCTTCAACCAGACGAGCGGCTTTGACGCGGGCTACAACGAGGACAATCCGTACGACAAGCCGCTGTTTGCGGCGCAGGACGCGATTACGAGCATCTACCGCGCACGCACGACGACCGACGACTTTGAAGACGAGGCGGCGGGCGACGCGGAGATGGCCAAGATCCAAAAGGCAGGCCGGTTCGGCGACGCGCTCGGCCGCGGCGCGTTCAAGGGCGCGCGTGAGGCAGAGGCGCGCGAGGGGCCCGTGCAGTTTGAAAAGGAGACGACGGGTCTCGGCATCGACGACCACAGCCACAGCCGTGCCGCCAAGGACGACGATCCGTTCAACGTCGATGCGTTCCTCTCGGACGTCGACAAGGGCCAGGGCCAGGGCCAGGGCAAAGGCAAGGGCAAGGAGGCCGAGTCGGGCTCGAAGCGCGGGTACGGCCTGCAGGAGACCGGGCCGTCGTATCCGTCGAAGCGGGCGCGTGTCGACGACGATTGAGGTGCAGTATTGTGTATTTTTACAGTTTATTCTTTGTTTATTTGTCGTGCAGTCCTCGGGCGTCGGTCAATTGAGTTTTGGGCTTTTGCGGTGTATATTGAAAGCTAGAATCGCTTGCGTTTCCGACGGCCTCGGCTTGCACGTCTGTATCAGTACGTCTACCATTCGGCGTGCTTCGTGCATTCAGTTTGTCAGTCGACTCAAGAAGCCAGTCAAAGTAAGCTTAATTCAAGTGGTCTTGGCTGTGCTACCTGCTACTGAGTGTATACAACACGTTCGTCGTTTTGGGTAGGCGCGGTACCAATGGACGTTTCTCCTGCCACTTGCATACAGGCAGTGAGCGGCAACAGTAACTGGGAAACAGGGCACGACCAAACAAGGTCTGAAACGGAAGCAGGCGCGAGTGATGCCTGTACATTTGTAGGACACGCAAAGGCAGCGCACAAGGTGCCGAAACAGGGAAAGAGGGTCCGGGCGACACGAGGCAGGCGAACGACCGGTAGGGCTACGCCAAGCCCTTTGTTAGTCGTAAATAGTATTTCGATCGTGCCTTGAACTCGTATACTCCGTTCTCGCTCCCTCGCTCCCTAGCAGCGGCACAGGCGACGGCACAGCAATCGTTTTTGTTGACCGCGTATGCTGCAGTCTCTAAAAGGAAAGAACAATGGAGACACGACGAAAAAGGCAAAACTGCTGCAAGGCAGCCATCACCGTGTCGACGTCAATCTCACCCCACCACACCTGCCGTCTCCGTACCGCCCTCTGTGCTTTCCAATCTCGTATTAACTCTGGGAAGGCACGCCGATACCAGCCCGTTGTATCCTTCCATTGCCTGGGCTAGTCAGTCGCGAGCAGGCCAGGCTACCACCCGTGCCTTCCGTTTTCTGGCCGGCAACGAGGTCGAGCTACAGCCCCTGAAGTTGTCTTCCTTTTGACACCACTCTATCCATCCTTCTTGTTTGCTTTTTGTCTTACGCCCATCTCGTCTGTACCATCCCCGACAACACCATCAACGAAACGACGCGATGAAGGACATCAAGGTCTACGAAGAGCCGGTCGCGGCGGCCAGGAAGCCGTCGACGTGGAAACCGTCGAAGTGGACGAAAAAGACGTGGATGCTGCTCGCTGGCGGCACGGTCGTCGTGCTGGCCATTGTCATCCCCGTCGCGGTCGTCGTGTCGCGCAACAAGAGCGGCAGCGCGTACCCCGCGTACGCGCCACTCAACTACACGCTCGTCGACACGTACGCGAGCACCGACTTCTTTGACAACTTCAACTACTTTACCGGCTACGACCCCGCACAGGGCTTTGTGCACTACGTGCCGTCCGGGACGGCCGCGGCCCTCAACCTGACGACGGCGACGGTGGACTCGGCCGTCGTGCGCGTCGACACGTCCGTCGGGCCGTCGTCGTCGCCGGACGCGTCGACGGGGCGCTTCTCGGTACGCATCGAGTCCAAGAAACAGTACGACGGCGGTCTGTTTGTCTTTGAGGTCAAGCACACACCGTACGGCTGCGGCACGTGGCCGGCGCTGTGGCTCGTGGACCCCAACAGCGCCATCTGGCCGGCGCACGGCGAGATTGACATTATGGAGGCGGCCAACGAGGCGACGTCGGGCAACATGCTGACGCTGCACTCGTCGGCCGACTGCACCATGTCGGGCGTCAAGCGCTCGATGACGGGCACGGCCACGCAGGGCGACTGCCACAACGTGACCAATGGCAACGCCGGCTGCGGCGTCGACGGCAGCGTCGCGACGTACGGCGCCGCCTACAACGAGCTGGCCGTCGCCAACACGAGCACGTCGTCGTCGAGCGCCGTCGTCGCAGTCGAGTGGCGCAGCGACGGCATCCGCATGTGGCAGTTTGACGCCGCGGGCGTGCCGGCCGACATTGTCCGTGGCGCCCCTGATCCGAGCACCTGGGGGACCGCGCTCGCCGACTTTCCCAGCACCAAGTGCGACATGGGCGCGCACTTTAAAAACGCCAGCATCGTGGCCAACATTGACCTGTGCGGCGCGCTCGGCGAGATTGACTACCAGGCGTCGTCGTGCCCCAAACCGTGCGTCGGCGACTACCCGTGCATCGGCGGAATGGCGCCCACCAACTGCACCGACTACGTCGCCAACAACCCGGCTGCGTTTGAGAATGCCTACTGGGAGTTTGGGTCGTTTACAGTTTACCAGGCCAGTTAGGCCGATGGGATATGACGTTTTTTGGATTTGCAGTAGTTTCTGCAGTGGTTTTTGCGTGGTTTCTTGCGGTACATGGTTGGATAGTTCAGTCATACATTAATACGAGGTTTTCAGAGACGTGGAAACTTGGGACGACTGTTTTACAGTGACAAGCCAGATGCTAGATATGTACATGAGAAAGAAGAGGAGATTCGTGTCGTGCAATCCTCCGAGATCCAAACGCCAAGAAAACAAGAGGCCACAAGAGCCACAAGACCCAGCAAAGAACAGACCACTAGTCGTCGTCGGGTGGCATGCGCATGTACGCGTCAATCGCCGCCGAGAACGCTGCAAAGCCTGCACAGCCGACCGCCGCCGCCTGTGGTCCTGCATTGCGTGCCAGGATCGCGCCTGTCAGGCATCCTGCTGCAACACCGTTGCCAATGTCGTTCTTGGCACGGAGTCCCTCGATGCCACATTCGATGCCGGTAAAAAGGGCGCCGACGGTGCCAAAGTTTTTCGCCGACGACCACGAGCGCGCGCCCATGTCGCGGAACCCGACGGCAAGCTGCTGCCGCAGAGGCATCGCCGCAATCGTGTCAAACGTCGGGTTGAGCACCGCCGAGGTCGTCGCCGTGCCCGCGCCCGAACCCGTCGCCGCCATGGCCTTGGCCGTGTTGGCCGCCGCCGTCTCGGCCGCCGCCGTCAGCGGGCCCTTGGGCACAGCCGGTGCCGGTGCTGCCGGTGCTGTCGCTGGTGCTGTTGCAGCTGCAGGCTTGGTCGCTGTGGATGTGGTAGTGGAAGAACTTGTTGCAGATGTCGAGGCCACAGATGTCGAGGTCGCCGAGGTCGCTGCCGCCGTCGCTGCGGGCGGTGTTGCCGTGTGGTACGGCGTGTCGTACGCCATCGACGCCATAAACAGGCCAAACACACCGCCCAGGCCGAACCCGACGACGCCCGACGTCACCAGCTTGACGTAGCACGACTCCATTGCGCTCTGCATCATCTTGATCGCCGCTTCGTTCGGGTCCGCGTTGCCGCCCATTGCAGACGTGCTGCCGGGACCGCCAAACTTGGGGCTGGCCGCCGCCGCCCCGATCCCCGTCAGTCCGGGGAAACTCATCGTGTCAGTGTCGAGGTCGCCGTCGCAAGTGTCGCACCGAGGATCGGACGTGGCGTGTCGTGAATTTTGCTCCGACCGGCCCCACTTACAACGCCGCCAAATTCTTATCGCAGCTACGTCCGATAAGAATTCTACACCGCCTTCGTCACGCTAGTCATAGTTACGACAAATGGTATTCTCAAAAGTTATGGCACATTCAATGACAGCAATGCAGCAAACTCGTAAACATGCATCACACAGAACAGTCCCTAGTTGAGGAACAGATCCTCAACGCCGTTCCGCAACTGCCTGGTACGGTCGGGGTGGTCCATGCCCAAAAAGTCGTCCTCGGCAGCCATGTCGGCCAGCACGTCGTCTGTTATTAGTAGCTGTTCGTAAAAAAAAACTGAGAAAAAACTCACCATCTTCGAGGTACTTGGGCTTGCCGTAGACGAGCCGCTTGACGAGGGCAAACTTAATCTTTTCAAAGCTCTTGCCCTTGTAGCCCGTCCGCGCCTCCAGCCGCTTCTTCGTATCGACAAACGCCTCGCCCGGCCGGACGAGGAAGCGGAAGGGAACGCCGTGTGCCCGGCTGGGCTCGACGTGAAAGTTGTAGACCTGGATGAGCCACGCGTCCTCGGCCGCCTCGAGCTCGTCTTGCGGGATCCGTTCGCACACGAGCGTCGTGTAGTCGTTGAGGCTGACGACGGGGTAGTCGCGGCCCAGAATCCGCGTATACTTGTGCGACCCGGCCTCGACCACCCGCATCACGCCGCCCTCCGCCTCGCTCGGGATCTTGGCCTTGGCAATCACGCTCTGGATGACATCCTCAATCGTGCAGTTCTTGTTGACCAGCACGGACACGGCCTCCGACTTGGACACACCCTCCGACAGCAGAGTCAGCTTCACGCCCTTCTTCGTCTCCAGCTCGGCCAGGCTCATCTCGAGCACCTCGTAGTAGAGCGCGTCCGCGCGCACCGAGTTCATGCCGCCGTACAGCTGCGTGTGGAGCATCGTCTGCAGAGTCGGCGCGTTGCTGCGCCGAATGACGGCGCGCGGCGTCGAGTTGATGTTGTTGTTGACCGAGTGGAAACGCAGGTGCGTCGGGTCAATCTCCAGAGCCCGGCCCACGCGCTCGGCCACCTGGTCGTACGTCAGCCGCAGACTCAGCCGCCACGTCAGCGTCGCCGACGACTTGAGACCCATGGACGGGTGCGCCGAGAACGTCACTTCCCGGCTGCTGTTCAAGAACTCGTAGTAGCTCTTGGCGTCGCTAAACACGTCCACGCCCGTCTTGTCCGACTTGTCCGTCTTGTCCGACTTGTCCGACTTGTCCGCCTTTTCCGCCGACTTGTCCGCCACCTTCTCCGACGACTTGCGGTCACGCAGGGACCAGTCCGACTTGCGCCCCGTGTCGGAGAGCCGCTGGATGCACAGAATGTCGCCGTCCTGGAGCTCCGCCTGTGCAAGCGTCGACTTGAGCTTGACCGGCTCGACCATGGTCGGCTTGACCTCCTCCCACACAGCCAGCTTATCGCCTTCGGGAAGCTTGTCGCCCCAGCCCATGAGCTTGGCGACAGGCGGGATAATGTCCTCGACCTTGCCGTCCTTGCCAACGTACACGTACACGTGGCCAATGCCCCGAATCTCCTGCTTCTCAACGTCAAAGTTCTTGATGAAGAGCAGGATGCTATCGCTCTTGAAAGGCCGGTCGGGGCCCACGGTGTACGAGGGCCAGACGGGCTCGCCCTCGTCGTTGACGGTGTCGGCCACCTCGGCAAACACCCGCAGGACATTGTCGCGCACGCCCGGAAGCCGCTTGATCAGTTCCTCCATGGGCATCTGCGTGTCCATAATCGGCTGGTCAGGGCGGATCGTCTTGTTCTGGCGGTTCACCATCAGCCACAGCCGAACGCGGGCGGCGGTCGTGCCCAGGTCTTTGGCAATCGACTCGGCGGCCTCCAGTATGGTGGAGGAGCGCAGTACGCGGTACTGGCGGGGCGCGCCGGCGTCGGTGGCCGGGTCGGCATCCGGGCTGGCGAGGTCGAAGCCGGTGTAGTTTTGAAAGGTCTTCTCGGTGAGCACCTTGAGCGTGGTGTACAGGTGCTCCTCCTCGCGTTCCTTTCGCCGGGCCTCCTTGTAGGCCGCCTCCTCGAGGAAGCGCGCGTGAATGTGCGATGGAATCTCGGCGTCCGTGATGGGGGCCAGGATCTGGTCGACACGCGTTTGCCGAATGTACACCAGCATGTACGCACTATTGGGGCGCTTAATCTTCTTGGCGCTGGCGTTCCGCGTCAGCGGCGCAAAGGCGGCGGGGTACTCGCCGCCGTAGTTGTCCTCGAGAACCTCCTTCTTGGACGCCCGCGTCACGCGCTCGTCGTCGTACTTGTAGAACCAGCCGTCCTTGGTCGGCTTGAGGTAGGCGTAGTAGTGGCCGGCGTCGAGCTCGCCGCTGTGGACGAGGACGCCGTGCAGCTGGTACAGCCAGGGCTCCGAGACGTCTGCGTCCTTGTTGAGGTAGGGCGCCAGGTCAATGACTTCGGGAAACTCGTGGCGGTCGTTGATCTTGAAGGGCTGGTCTTTCTGGAAGTCGTAGAGGAACCGCTTGAGGTGGAGGTGGAGAATGTCGGGGAAGCTCTGGAAGATGACGCCCTTGTCGGCCGCCTGCAGCTTGTACTCGTCGCCCGCGTAGTAGCTGTTCTCGCCCGACATTCTCTCGACGCTGACGTAGTCGTCGAAGCTGGACTGCAGGTCCTTGTTGCCGCTGACGTTGAGCTGAATGTCCCAAAAGTCCTCGATGCGGCTTGACTCGTAGGGCACGTCAATGCACGAGATGAACGTCTTGACCTTGCCGCTAAAGATCTTGGCCAGGGCGTTTTCCTGGTCGGTGCCCTTCATCTTCTCCTCCATGCGCTCCATCAGCTTGCGGCAGAGCTCCTGGACGTCCTGCTGCTGGTACACGTGTCGCGACTCCCAGCCAAACGCCCTTGTCAGCTCGTTGGTGCTGACGTCGCTGTTGGACGTCTGCAGCTGGTAGAAGAGGCGCTGGAGCGCGTAGGCGCTGTCTCGGCTGTCCTCCTCGGACTCGGTGGGAATGTTGTAAATCATCTTGCGGAACGCATTGGTAAAGTAGAGCGACTGCAGCAGCGAGTTCAGGTAGCACGTGGCGCCCTGGTTCCGGAGGCCGACGTAGCCCGTCTCCTTCTTGGAGTTGTAGTTGACAAAGTTGTGCCACAGACAGCCCGTCTCGTCCTCCATGACGCGCACGTAGGCCGAGATGTTGACAGCATCGCTCTCCACCAGGCTGCGGGACTTTGACTCCCAGCTCTGGTAGAGTTTCTTGAGGTTGTAGAACCTCGTGAAGCCCCAGTCGCCCTCCTCCTTGGTGAAACGGTGGTGGGCCGTATGGAACGTCTGGATGGTCGGGTCGTTGGGGTTCCACATGACAATGGCAAACTGCACGCAGCAGGACCAGTCCTCGGGCGTCTCGTCAAAGCCTTGGTCGAGGTAGATGGACACATTGTCGTTGCTGCCATTGCCCTGCGGGAAGAACAGGATGCGCCTGGGTGTTAGTGTCTCGCCTGGTGGCTTCTGGGTGCGCCAACGTACCATGGGTAACCGCCAGCCTCAAACTTGGGACTGAATTCCTTCTTTGGCATGTGGCTAATGTCCTCGGCCTTCCACGTGTAGACCACGTCGGCCAGGATCTTGGGGTCTTCAATGGTCGGCGTAAAGATGGCCTCTTTCATGGCCTCGTCTGTCCAGTTAGCCGCCGGTCGGTCTGGGTCCATGACAGTGTCGAGAACGTACAATCGCTGGCCAGAATGCCTTCGGGCTCAACCTCCATGGGAGCATCCGAGAGGGTCTCGACCTCGTTGGCGGGCGAGTCCGTCTCCATCTCCATGGCCGTGTTTTCAGGGTCAATGTCCTGCTGGTCAGTGTCTGTGCTTGCTCTCCGAAGGCGCAAGGCCAGCCTCCTGGGGGCCATGGAAAACAGGCGAAACATGACGGGAAGAGGTGCGCGTATGCGCAACGGCGCGCCGCAGTATCGTAGTTTTCGTTTCGTCCTTCTGCGCATCGTGTGAAGACACAGGTGCCGAGTTTTGCGCAGCCAATGGTGTGCGGCCGTCGGGATCGGTCACGACGCGCCTTCTGCCACCGTTGGCCGGGTTGCTGCAAAAGGACGGCACGATGCCGATCCGGGGCAAGCGCGCCTGTGTCGGCGGGCCGCAGTAACGGTTGCGGGGAAGGCGCGATAGAGGCCGTCCATTCTGAGGCAGCCATTGTCCAAACGCGTGGCCATTACGATTGGGTCGTGTCGGTCTGAGGTCGAATGAGGTCGAATGAAGTCGAATGAAGTCGGGCGAGGCGAATGACGAATGAGGGGGAGGGGTCCCAGGCAGCTGACGTCAGTCGCCGGCAAACTCACCATCGTGGTCACGTCGGTGCGCTGGAAGCAACGCGCAGTCGTCACGGTCGTCGCAGGCTAGGCGGCTCAGACGTCCAGGTCAAGGTCAAGGTGGGAAGGAGAGGTCGTGAGCGAGGCGTGATGACGCGGTGCGTGCAGCCTCAGTCGTCCAGGCCGGCTGGTGCGGGATCCGGCGGAGCAGGGTTCGGGTTCAGGGCGGTCGGCAGCGGGTGAAGCAGGGTCGGTTTGCCGTCTCTGGTGGCAATCTGCAGTCGGCACTGGTTCAGTTCGCGTAGATTGCGAGGTGGAAGAGGAAGAGAGCGAAAAAGGCAGAATAAAAGCGGAAAGTGCTGTAAACAGCGTGGAGATTCCCAAGCTGGACGTCTCCCAATCACACACGTCGACGGCGGGAATTATGGGGCCGCAATTGGCTTGGGAGAGAACGACCCGCGAGGATGCGAGACAACGCAGGCAGGCACCAGCATGCACTGAAAGAAGGAGGAAAAACGATGGCAGCAAATATTTACGAGCAGTACAAAGTTTGTCTGCAGTCTGCAACGCGTGCTCTCGGGAAAGGCTAGACGGCTACTCGAGACTGGTGTCGAGACGGGTGTCGAGACGGGTGTCGTGCGTGCCGCCTCGATGCGGGCTCAGGCAGTCAGAGTCGTGGCGTGCGGGGGCTGCGGCTTGGACGATTTGGGCAAGGGCAATGGCCACCTCGGTCGCGCTTTCTGTCTTTTTGTGTCTCTTTTTGTGTCTCTTTTGTCTCTCTTCTTGGAAGGAAAGAGTCTTTGAGGAGCGAGATCGCTGAACTCTTGACTTGACCGACTGGTTATGCCGTACGAGCTGCTTTCATATTTACTTTGGCATCACGGCGTTGTGTTTGAATTTATTTATCAGGCATTGGCTTGGCCAGGTCGCTGGGTTTGCTGTCGATTCGATCGCAGTGTTTCTCCGCCACTGGCGTGGCATGGCGTGGCGTGGCAGCAACTTGCTTCCCAAGATGTTGCTGACGCTCGAGCTGCCCCCGCTACATGCCCCGCCATGACGTTTTGTAAGCTGCCTGGATCACTGGTGATGTAAGCAGTTCGAACGCACCTACTCCGTAACCTTGTCAGCGAATCAGCGAAAATATAAGGAAGGAATTACACCTGACAGGCCAGCCCAGGACTGACGAAGAATGAGCAACAACTCTCCTCTATGCATAGTGGTACATCCATCCTTTGGCGCCCGACGTGCATCACTTTGTAAAGGTCGACGAGGCTGCCGACGAGTCCAAGCTGTGATGCAGCCCGTCCCAAGAGCAAAAGCGTGGCTGGAGGCAACGCCATAGGAGCGACATAAATTTACATTTACTGGCGCAGGATCCACGGACCCAGAGATACTGGACGCCTTCGGCCACGGCCTTGCACAGGCGGTCTGAGCGTTCGGTTTCTGTCTTGGAGATTATGCAGAGCGACGCCCGCTGGGAACTGGTCATGACGCCTTATTCGTTGATTGGCGGGACGTCTATCATGGTTCGCAGTTGGCTGCGTTCGCCGTTAACGTACGAGCTTGGTACGTCCAATGTCCAACGCGTGTAGCGCAGCGTCAACGGGAACGCGCAGCCATGGTCACGTGACTATAAAACACGTGACTTCACATGCAAACGAGAAGATCGCAGCAGAAGTTGTGTAGGGCGGGAGCTTAACGAAATTTGAGTACGTGCCAGTAGCCAAAGCCTTGTGCGCACGCGTCTTCTCGCACCAGACCTTTAGCAAACAGCACGCCTGTCGGGGATAGGTCGGCTGGAGAAGTCCAGGCCCGTGCTGCAGTGTGGGGTAATTGTGCGGGTGAGCTGCGTATATTTAGCATGTACCTTTGCCGAGCCAGTGTGTCGTTTTGCACCAAGCGCAGACAACGGTACATGGCAAAGAACGCGCTAGGGCGGTGTTAGGAAAAGCTGCGGCAGCACATGCGACGGACGCAAGACGCAAGAGTCATTCCGTGTCGTTGGTCGCTTTGGCGTGTCTTGTGCTATTCCAGCTGCATGTGCTTGAACGCATGCACGCATCTCCTCATTGTTTGACAGCAGCGTGGAACGAGTCGATCCAAAGAACGAAACGAAACGAACCAGCACCGACAGTATTGGAGCTCGACGACCGACGTTTTCACTCGAGTTCACCGACCATTGGAGCCGACGAGTTACCGACCATTGGCTCGATCGTCCACCGCGACCTGCTCGTACCTCCTCAAAACACACGACTCGCCACCAACGTCACCCAGCACTGACAGCCTTGGTGCATGGCCCCCTCGTCGCCATGCAGACATCACACATGGCCCGCCAGGCCACGACCGCCCGGCTCGGTCAACACATGTGCCGACCACGGCCCTGTGCATTCCGAGCACCGGGCCCACGACGTCGGTACAGCTCGACTGCTACGACCGAGGCGACATCGCCACCACCGACGCCCAAGTGGCGGCCCATTTCGGTCCTCGACGAGTAGGTCCCGTCGTCCCGTTGTCCCGTCGTCCCATCGTCGGCCCTACGTACTGACACGACAGCTGGGTCGCGCGTGCTGGTCGGCCGCTGAGCGTGCGCCAGTTGATGCACTTTGGGCGCTCGCTAACCGAGGCACGGCTGCTGAGCTCGGCCAACTACGTGCGCACGGAACTGCCGACGCGTCTGGCACACCGGATCCGCGACATGCAGCAGCTGCCGTACGCCGTCGTCAGCAACACGCACATCCACGACGTCTACGAGCTCTACTACAGCGCCTTTGACACGTTCCGCAAGGTCAAGGAGATCAAGACGCTCGAGGACAATGACGCCTTCTGCCGCGTCATTGGCAGCACGCTGCAGGCGCACCTGCCCGTCATCCCCAAGCTCGCCATGGGCATCCTCGAGTCGAGCGAGCTCATGTCCGAGCGCGACCTCGACCTGTTTGCCAACACCATCTTGAGCGCCCGCATCTCGCGCCGCGTCATTGCCGAGCAGCACCTCGCGCTCACCGAGACGTACAACTCGTCGTGGTACTCGCCCGGCGCGCCCCTGCGCGGCAACTCCGACCACGACCTCGACCAGGACTTTATCGGCGAGGTCTTTCTCCGCTGCCGCGCCAGCGAGGTCGTCGCACGCTGCGGCCGTGCCGTCTGTGCCCTCGCACGCAGCGCCTACGGCGTCGCCGACGACGACCTGCCCGCCATCGAGCTCAACGGCGACCTCAACACCACCTTTCCCTACATCCTCAGTCACCTCGAGTACATCATTGGCGAGCTGCTCCGCAACGCCGTCCAGGCCGTCGTCGAGCGCCACCTCGCCAACGGCGGCCCCCAACGCCGCTCGCGTCCGCCGCCCATCGAGGTCACCCTGTGCGAGACCCAGCAGGACGTCATCATCCGCGTGTCCGACCAGGGCGGCGGCGTCGAGCACGACATGCTGCCCTACCTCTGGTCCTTTAGCAAGGGCAAGCACTCGCAACGCCTGCTCGAGAACCTCAAAAAAGTACCCCGCATCAGTGCCACGCTGCAGGAGCTCAGAGAGGGTGACCCAGGCGGCCCAGGTACTCCAGGTACTCTGGGCGTTCCAGGCACCCCTGACCCCTCGCCAGCAGGGCCGCTCAGCGTGCACTACCCCCTCGGTCCAGAACGCCACTCGCAGCTCGGGCCGCCAGGCACGGCCGACGACAGCAGCCACGACAAGGACCACGGCAACTCGCTGGCTTCGCTGTCGCAGCGGCCACCCAACCTGCGTCTTGGCATGGGCCTTCCGCTGAGCCGCGTGTACGCCGAGTACTGGGCCGGCAAGCTCGAGCTTCACAGTCTCGCCGGCTACGGCGTCGATGCCTTCTTGCAAATCTCCAAGCTGGGGAACAAGAACGAGCAGCTGATTATGCGTGCCCGCATGGACTGCGTTTGAGGTCTGTGCTGTGCCCGACGTCTTTTTGATTCATCGTTTGTATGCATAGCGGGCGTGCGGCGTTTTGGCTGAGCAGCTTTCATTTCATCGTACTGGTTTCATCGTACTGGTTTCATCGTACTGGAACGTCTGCTCCTAATAGACTGTACTAATATCTCGGCACGACGACACGAGGATGCATCACGGAAACAGGCTGTAGGGGGAATAGTATAAACAATTAAAAGAAGCTGAACGGAGGGGGTTTAAAAATAAAACAGAAATTACAACAGAAACAATAGCTGACCTGGTGGTCCGCTTCCTTTTTCCTCTGCCTCCCCGAGGCCGTAAAAGAATAGAGCTTCGGGCGCGCCGCCAGCATGCCCCCGCCAGTTCAGTGCCATCGCCGTTGCTTCTCCGTCTTCAACAGACCAAGAGACGAGAGGTATCAAAAATGGAGATTATGCATCTCGCCCGGGAAACGCTCAAGCTAGAAATAATCAAAAGTGGCACAGACGCTGGCATGGACACCAGCCGAAAGCAAAAGAGCCGGCCACGCGCTGGTGCAGTCTAGCCATCGTGCAAACGCTGTCCTCGTGTGTAAGACTGTTTGATTCGACCGATTCGACCGGGCAAGACGAAACACGCTGAAGAGGATGCAACGGCGTCGGCCGACTCGACACTGAGCGATGCTTAGCGGCGGCCGTGGCTGCGGATGGCGGGCCCCTGCATCGCCTCGAGCTCGCCCTCCAGTTGCTTGATCTGAGCGTGGGTCTGTTCGAGATCCTTGTTAAGGCGGTCGCGCTCGCCAATGAGCTTCTGCTCCCATTGCCGGAACCGCTGCTCCTCAATCTTGACCTGTTCGGTAAAGCGTTTGCGAAGAGCCTCCTCCTCCTCCTTGAACTTGGGGTTGTCGAGCTTGCGCGGGCGGGCCTCGCCAAACTTGCGCGTCTCCATCTGCTGCGCGCGGTACGCCTCGTAGTGCAGCTCCTCGGTGGTGTGGATGAGATCCAGCATGTGGGTGCGGATCAGAATGGACCGGAGCTTCTTAAAGTCGCAGTGGTCCTCGTTCTCGACTTCGGCAACGCCCCACGAGTACTGGCGGCCCTTGACAATGCGGCCGTCGCTCGTCTTGACATCCTTCTCCGAGCCAATCACGGCAAACGGCATAGCGGCCATAAGGCTACGCGCGTGCTGGGCGGCGGCCTCGTCGTCCTCCTCGACGGGGGGCTGGTAAATCTTGATGCTCTGGGCCTCAATGACGGCGCGGATCTAGACGGTCAGTGCTGCGCCCGGGGACAAGGGCGGCGGCGACGTACCTTCTGCTTGAACTTGGCCAGGTCTGCCGGGCTGAGAGTATCGGCCTTGGCAATGACGGGGATAAGGTTCACTCTGGAGCAGAGACGCTTCATGACCTCAATGTCGAGAGGCTTCAGGGTGTGGCCGGTGGGGCGGATAAAGTACAGGCAGGTGTGCACGCGCAGGTCAATCTTGTCCTGGCGCCGGGGCTGCTGCTCCTGCAGCATGTACGACTCGTGCTGGTCATCGAGGAACTCGATGATGGGCATCCAGGAGTCGCGGTTGTTGACGTAGTCGCCGAAGCCGGGGGTGTCGATGACGGTCAGGCGGACTAATGGTTAGCGTCGGGACGTTGGCAGGATCGGGCGCAATGGAGCTATGCCTACCCTTGAAGAACTTCTCCTCGAGCTCGGCCTTGGTGATTTCAATCTCGACCGTCTTGTCGACCTGCTTCTGGTGGCGGCGCTTGTGGTCGGCGTAGTTCTTGATGGTGGTGGAGAAGAGGGTGTTGATAAAGGTGGTCTTGCCGAGACCAGACTCGCCAGCGACCTAAGGTGGTCAGCTCATGTTCACCGTCGTGTAGTCGCATGCAGCGCATATAAAAGATGCGATGCGGAGCGGGACTGGCAGCCGTGCACGCTCGGACCCGTCTGGGGATCCGGCCCGACTGCCAGCCCGATGCCAGCCCGATGCCAGCCGGACATGCAAACAAAACAAAGCAAAGACGCCGGCCGGACTGTGCACGCACCATGATCGTAAAGGCCGCTCCCCTCTTTGCGACAATCTTGTGGCGCTGGTTGGGCAGATTGGCAATGCCAATCGGCGAGGCGCTCTCAGCGGTAACGGGAGCCATTGTTGATTTTGCAGTGGAAGCGAAAAGGGGCAGTTGTGAGTTCGGACGGTGGCAGCACGACGGACGGCGAAGCGGCGAGATGGCGGCTGTGCAGAAACAAAACAAGAGAGAAAGTGCCGGTGATGCTATGCGGGTGTGGTGGTAATAAGGAATTAAGGGGAGGAGGACAGGAGGAGAATTGGCGGTTTGTTTGTGTCCAGTTTTTTGTTTCCCTTCCCCTGACAATAGGAGAACTGGCGGGAAGGAGAGGCCCTCTGGAAGCTCTGCGGCTTCCCTCAGGGGAAGTGCCTAAATTTCGAGGTGTGCACGGGCCAACTAGCGTCAGGGGGGGAAGGGCCACCCGCGACCGCCAGAACCAAGACCGCCAGTGGGCGCCCAGCGCGCCTGCTCTGGTGCTCTGGTGCTCCGGTGCCACTGCCGCCTAGCGCATCGTGACCAGGCGCGCTTCCCCCTTTTTGCTTTTTGCCTTTTTGCTTTTCAGAGACAGCTCGGCGCTAGTCGTCCAACGGCGGCATGTCGACCTGCCGCGCTAGCCTGATTTGGCGAAACTTTTATTTGGGTTGCTGGTCGCACTTGTACCTCGGCCACTGGACACTGACGACCGGATGATCTATTTTGCGGGTCCGCCATAATACTCCGTATAAATACTGTTGTAACGGCGATACGGCGATTGGCGATAAGTGATAAGAAATTTTGGGATGGACTTTTCTAGTTGCGCTGAGCTTCCTTGGGCGACTCGACGACGCTTCTGACGACGCCTGACGACGCATCACATCCGCCACGATGAAGACGGAATTCAAGGTTTGTCCATGGAAATCACTGCCGCCCACGTGCCTGCTAACGTCAGTTCTCGAACCTGCTGGGAACAGTCTACTGCAAGGGCAACCTGCTCTTCAGCCCCGATGGAACGCACCTGTACTCGCCGGTCGGCAACCGTGTAACGGTTTTTGACCTGGTCAAGTAGGTTCTTTTCGCTTGACAAATGCACAACGCTAACAGGCAGCAACAAATCCTACACTCTGCCGTTTGCGCACCGCAAAAACATCGAACAACTGGGCCTTACGCCGCGTGGCAACCTGCTGCTGACGGTCGACGAGGACGGCCAGGCGATATTGACGAACCTGCCGCGACGCGTGGTGCTGTACCACTTTTCCTTTCGGGCGGCATGCACGGCACTCGCCTTTTCGCCGTCCGGGCGGTACTTTGCCGTCGGCCTGGGCCGCAAGACGGAGGTGTGGCACGTTCCGTCGACACCGGACACGAACGCCGACGGCGAGCTCGAGTTTGCACCGTTTGTGCGGTACCGGACGTACGCAGGGCACTACGACAGCGTGCAGCACATTGAATGGTCGGGCGACTCGCGCTTTTTCCTCACGTCGTCCAAGGACCTGACGACGCGGATATGGAGCTTGGCCAAGGAGGAAGGATTCGAGCCGACCGTTCTCTCAGGGCACAAGTCGGGCGTCGTCGGTGCGTGGTTCTCGGCCGACCAAGAATCCATCTACACTGTGAGCAAGGACGGTGCGCTCTTTGCGTGGCAGTATTTGAAGCCACCACGGGCCGACGACGCCAGCGATAGCGACAGCGACGACGACGACGACATGCGGTGGCGCATCTCAAACCGGCACTACTTTCACCAGAACAATGCGAGCCTGCGGTGTGCGGCGTACCATGCCAAGAGCAACATGATGGTGGCCGGCTTTTCCAATGGGCTCTTTGGGCTGTACGAGATGCCCGAGTTCAACATGGTGCACACGCTGAGCATTTCGCAAAACGACATTGACCACGTGTCGATTAACAGCTCGGGCGAGTGGCTGGCGTTTGGCGCGTCGAAGCTGGGCCAGCTGCTGGTGTGGGAGTGGCAGTCGGAGTCGTACATTCTCAAGCAGCAGGGCCACTTTGACGCGATGAACGCGCTCGTCTACGCACCCGACGGACAGCGCATTGTGACGACGGCCGACGACGGGCGCGTCAAGGTGTGGGACGTCGAGTCGGGCTTTTGCGTGGTGACGTTTACCGAGCACACGAGCGGCGTGACGGCGTGCGAGTTTGCCAAGAAGGGCAACGTGCTCTTCACGGCGTCGCTGGACGGGTCGGTGCGTGCATGGGACCTGGTCCGCTTCCGCAACTTTCGGACATTTACGGCGCCGACGCGCCTTTCCTTTGCCTGCATGGCGGTCGACCCGAGCGGCGAGATTGTGGCGGCGGGCTCGGTCGACTCGTACGACATTCACATTTGGTCCGTGCAGACGGGGCAGCTGCTCGACCGGCTGTCGGGCCACGAGGGCCCCGTGTCGGCGCTGGCCTTTACGCCCGATGGCCAGTCGCTCGTGAGCGGCAGCTGGGACCGGACGGCACGCATCTGGAGCGTCTTCCAGCGCACGCAGACGAGCGAGCCGCTGCAGCTGCAGGCAGACGTGGTGGCGCTGGCGGTGCGTCCCGACTCGGAGCAGCTGGCCGTGTCGACGCTCGACGGGCAGCTGACGTTTTGGTCGATTGCCGACGCAGCACAGGTCGCCGGCGTCGACGGGCGGCGCGACGTCTCGGGCGGACGCAAGGCGACGGACCGACGCACGGCGGCCAACGTGTCGGGCACCAAGTTCTTTAGCACGGTGCGCTACAGCACAGACGGCAGCTGCCTGTTGGCGGGCGGCCGGAGCAAGTACATTTGCCTCTACGCCGTCACGACGGGCGTGCTGCTCAAAAAGTTTACCGTCAGCGTCAACCTGTCGCTCTCGGGCACGCAAGAGTTTCTCAACAGCCGCCGGATGACCGAGGCCGGCGCCGTCGACGACCTGGACATGCAGGGCGAGCTGTCGGACCGCGACGACCGCCTGGACCGCTCGCTGCCGGGGTCGAAACGTGGCGGCGACGCGTCGGCTCGGCGTGGCGCGCCCGAGGTGCGTGTCGCCGGTGTCGCCTTTGCACCGACCGGCAGCGCCTTTTGTGCCGCCTCGACCGAGGGCCTGCTCGTCTACAGCCTCGACAGCACCCTGCCCTTTGACCCCTTTGACCTGAGCATGGAGATTACGCCGGCGACGACGCTCGCCGTCCTGCGCACCGAGCGCGACTACCTCAAGGCGCTCGTCATGGCCTTCCGGCTCAACGAGGCCGCTCTGCTGCAGCACGTGTTCCAGGCCGTGCCGCCCGCCGACATTGCGCTCGTCGTCGCCGGCGTGCCGACCGTCTACGTCGCCCGGCTGCTGCGTTTCGTGGCCGCGCAGACGGAGCAGACGCCCCACATCGAGTTTTGCCTGCTCTGGATCAAGGCCCTGGTCGACCGCCACGGCGCCTGGCTCGCAGCCAACCGGGGGAAACTCGACGTCGAACTGCGTGTCGTCGCACGCGCCGTCGGCCGTATGCGTGACGAAATCCGCCGTCTCGCCGACGACAACGTCTACACCGTCGACTACCTCCTCGACCAGGCCCGTACACACAAGGACGCACACACGACCGGTACCGCAGCCATCATGGCCGCCGGTATGCGGAGCGTCCCTCACGCACCCGAGGCCGAGGCCGAAGCCCAACCGGAGACTGTCGTGACCTTTGACGACGACGACGGCGACTGGCTGGCCATGGAGGACTAGCAGGTTTGTGGCGTTCGGCCGAGGCCGAGACCGACGACCCGGCCGTCGTGACCTTTGACGACGACGACGGCGACTGGCTGGCCATGGAGGACTAGCAAAGTTGGCGTTCGGGGTTGATTATTGCATCTAGAAGCATCATTGATTTCCATTGAATTGTGGCGTTGCGTGAATTGTTCGTGTCGTTTGTGTCGTTTATCGCTTGGCGAGCCGCTCAGCCTCTCGTCCACGCCCCTCGGCCGCGTCGGTCGGGCGGAGGGTGTCGATGTGGTGCCGCAGCAGGCAGTCTGGCTCGGTCGTCTCGGTCGCCCTGGCGGAGGGTCGTCTGGTGGGTCTTGTCACGGCTCTTGATTCGCTGGCAAAATGCACGTGACCAGCCATAGTACGTGTCGCCATCAAGGACGTCGCCAAACGCATCGAGCTCGACGCGTTCGCCGAGGGCGTCCGTGTCGTAGACCGCGCCGAGTCCGTCGTCGTCCGTGTCGTCGCCATAGATGCGGTCGACGTCGGCAAGCAGGCTGCACAGCGCGTCGACGAGCGCAGGCGGAGCCGGTCCGGGCGTCAGGCGTACCGGCCGGATCGACGTCGTCTTCATCGGCCGTGCCGAGTCGGGCTCGAGCACGACGAGCCAGTTGCCCGCCGGCAAATCGTACCACGGCGTCGCCGGGTCGCCGTGGAGCGCTGGCAGCGTGTACGGGACCGTCGGCGGCTCCTTTTGGCTGCTCGGAGTCGGGCGCGTTGTCGCCGTCGCCGTCGCCACGTCGGTCTCGGTGGCCTGCGTGCTGGCCTTGTCGACGGCCGCACGGAGCTGTGCGACGACGTCGCCCGCAAAGTAGCCCTGCTCGGCCCACAGGTCCAGCAGGCTGCCGATCTTGGCCGTCTGCTTCGGTGCACGCTCAAACGACGCCGCCGCCACCACCAGCGGCTCGAGACTCGGGACAATGCTGTTGGCAAACGCCCGCACGCCATCACGCACGACCGTGTGGAAGAGCACGTCGTTGACAATGTACAGCAGGTGAAGACGCTTGCGGCGTGCCGATGTCTCTTTTGTCTCTTTTTCCGACTCTTTTTCCGACTCTTTTTTGTCCGTCTCTTTTTTGTCCGCGTCTTTTCTGAATAAACTGGACAGGGCCACGAGGTAGCGACCGACGGCGGCCGAGCGAGGGGCCGACGCCACGACGTGGCGGAGCATCCATTGCTTGCAGGCCTAAGGACGTTTAGCAAGGGCCAGTGCACGCGGGTGAGGAGCAAACCTGGACATGGGCGGGCGAACAGCGCGAGGCCGTGCGGGCCAGGTGGGCGGTGAAGGCGTCAATCTCGTCGCGCGCGACCGGTTCCGGGTCAGGGCGCAGCAGGACAGCAGCCAGCGACGCCTTGGCAATCGCCGCCTGAGCTACCGAGGCCATGCCTGTCGTCTGTTTTGTGGCTTGAGTGTCGGTGCAGGCTGTCGTTGCGCGTCGGTTCAGGCCAGAGAAGCCTACGACTGGTCCGAAAGCTGCATTGCACGAGAACGGCGCAAGGGCAGACGGCTGGTGATGACGAGATCAATTATGGCTTTAAATATATTATGGCTTGAGGTGAAGAGCTTCTGGGATGTCTGAATACGGTTAGCGTGGTTTCCCGCCACACGCTGATTCGTCAACATTTTTATTTATTTTAGACCCAAGTAAAACTCAAAAAGGCACCCGAAAATAGCCGCAGCTGGAGCTCAGGCTCCACCGGATGACTGTACAGTAAATACAGTAAATACGGAGCACGTCTGCGGGAAATCCTCACACGAGATCTACGGCACTGCACGCCGCGACCGTTCCGCCACGCACACGCGACGCACGTCATCACGCTGTCTTTTTCTGCGACCAGATTTTGCCCACCCGAACCTTCAATTCGTTCCATCGATTCGTTCGCCGCCATGGCCGCCCGACTTTTGCACCAGGTACCTCTCCGGCCATCCCGGCCCTTCGTTCTGCCGAGACTGACTGACTGTTAGGGCGCGTCGCCCGCCGTCGCTGCACTGCTGATCGGCACGGTTCTGTACCCGCGCGTCGCGTTTGCTGAGACACCCGACTTTGTACGTGACGCCGAGGAACCGAAGCAAGAAGAAGACCGAAGAAGACTGCTAACCGTCAGGCTCGCAAACCCATCTACGACGACTACGACGAGACGCCGACGTCGGCGACGTTGACCAAGACAAAGACGACGGCACCTTTGACACCGGCCGAGTCGGCGCCCGCACGAGCGACGCGGCCGACGCCGACGGACCGGCTGGCCGGACACATTCGCACCGCGCGCCTGTTCCTGTACCGCCAGACGTGCGCAGCCGAGGACGGCGTCAACCGGGCAGCCGACAAGGTGTTTGGCCTTGAGAGGTCGCTGACGGAGACGGTGGCGTCGCTGGCGCCCGCCAAGGAGACGGGCGAGCGGCTTCTTCCGGGCGCCGTGTACGTGCTCGTCGCGGCCATGGCCGGCAGCATTGTGACGCGGCGCAGCAACATTGTGCTACGCGCGGCCGTGCCCGTGGCGTTTGCCGCGACGGCCGGCTGGCAGCTGCTGCCGGTTACGATGCGCAACGTGGCGAACCTGGCGTGGACGTACGAGCAGCGCGTGCCGTCGGTCGCCCAGGCACACCTGCAGGCGCGTGCAGCGCTCGACCAGACGGCCAGCATGGCACGCACGCACGCGGCTATTGGCAAGGCGTATGCCGACGACAAGGTCGCTGCCGTGCGTGCGTCCGTCGAGGGCTGGGTCAAGCAGGGGAAGTAGCGTCTCGCGTGACTGTACATTTCTGCGTGTATTTACTGGCTTGATCCATCGTTTGGGCGCCGCTGAGCGCTGTTCTGTATACATTCTGTACATTTACTGATAGAGTGCGTCGTTGGAGTGATGTCTAGCAGTCAACAGACGAACAACAAACGGTCCTAGTAACAGTCAACAGACGAACAATAAACGGTTATCTAGTACAGGTTAAAGATGCGAACTAATATAATAAACGGTCTATCTGGTACAGTTTTAATTAAAGATGGGAACCAAACAAACAGTGCAGGTGGAAGACGCCATTCTTCTGCGTGCATTGACTGATAGTGCGTCTCCTTTGCACGTGATCACACCAGTCGTCATTCGTTGTATACAGCCAACAAGACGAAACACAACAAACAGTTATTAAGTACAGTTAACAAAAGACGAACAACACAACGGTCATCTAGTACGGTTAACAGACACGAACAACAAACGTCTATCTAGTATACAGTCAACAGACACGAATAATCCATCTAGTACGGTTAACAGACACGAACAACACAACGGTTATCTAGTATACAGTCAATAAAAGTTACAAACTTAAACGGTCTATCTAGTATACAGGTTAATAAAAGACACTATAAACGGTCATCTAGTATACAGTCAACAAAAGACACCACAAACGTCCATCTAGTACGGTCAACAGACACGACAACACAACGTCCATCTAGTATACAGTCAACAAAAGTTACAAACGCCCATCTAGTGCGGTCAACAGACACAACACGTCAGCTGGATGCAAGCAGGTGCAGGACGCGCTCATAAGTCCACATGGTAATGGCATTGGCGGGTGCTGCCTTGACGAGACTGACAGTCAGGCCGCGGTACAGCCCACGCACGCCCTCGGTGCGCAGGATCGACGTGAGCGCACGAGCGACGCCGCGGTCGTAGACGGGAATGTTCTTGTGCACGTAGCGCGCGCGTGTCGGCCCCTGCACCTGGATGCGCTTGCGCACGAGGTCGAGCGGAAAGACGACCGTCTTGGCCGACACGGCCGCGAGCACGCCGGCCGCCGCGTCGCCGGTGCCGACTGTCGCGAGGGCCGCGTGCACGTCGGGGTGCCTGTCGCGTAGCGTGTCCTGGGCACGTGCAGCCACCGGCTTGAGGCCCTCGTAAAAGGCAAAAAAGGCGCCCATGTACGGCGCAATCTGCACGAGCGCCGGCCCGAGCCCGCGGAAGAAGCCGGCCACGCCCTCGTCGCGTGCAATGTCGCGCACGGCGCCACGCATGCTGCCGTAGATGCGCTGGGCGCCGTCGCCCTGGGCCGCAAAACGCGTCCGCAAGAGGTCCAGCGGGTACGTCGCGGCGGTAGCGGCCGCACCCGCAGACGCACCGGCGGCAAACGCGTCGAGGGTGGGCGGCAGCGCGAGTCCCCACTGCGCACGCGCCTCGTGCAGCGCGCTCGACGTCGCGCGGTACGCCGTAAACTGTGCCGCGCTGTAGCAGACGTACAGCAGCTCTGCCGGCACGTTGCCCTTCCACAGCCCGCGCACGCCCTCCTGCCGCACAATGTGCCGCATCGTGCGCAGCGTGCCCTTGTACACTGGGCCGCCACGTACGTTGTGCTCCGTCAGCGACAGGGGGTCCGACAGCGAGTGCGTCTGCAGCTGCAGCCGGATCTTCACCACGTCCAACGGCGCCACAAAGAAGCGCGCCACCAGCCCGGCCGTGCCGCCCGCGAGCACCACCTGCAGCTTCGAGCCCTCATCCTGCAGCCGCGTCGTGCCCGACATGAAGCGGCCGGCCGGCGTCGATCGAGGCGGAGGAGGTCGAGGCGGAGGAGGTCGAGGCGGAAAAGGAGGTCGAGAGGCGGTCAAAAGGCTGCGGCGTGCCAAGACTCTTGCGTGTCTGTGTCTGCCTCAAAGTCGAGTACCGGTCGTGGAGCGCGCCGTTGCGCCTCGTGGTGACGTCGAGTCAATCAGGTCGTTTACCTGAATTGTAGCTCCGTACTTTGTCGTGAATTTCGAATTAAAGTTGTGTTTTATTTATCACGTAGAACTACTTGAATTTCGAATTAAAGTTGGGCTATTTATCACGTATAAATACACTTAAAGTACTAAATCGCCGGGCTGTCGAGACTATAGCAAGATAAATGGAAAAATACTGACTGACCAGCAGCATCATAGTAGAGAAACCAAACATGAATCGTGAATCCGCGAGTGACATTTGAACAGTACGATGTAGAGTACTTTGTAAGCTGCTGCAGCCGTTTAGATATGTATTGTGGGTCTTTCTGGACCAAACCAACACAAACAACACAGGAGCTTGTTATGCCTCCCACCCACACTCTACCGTTGTCGACAATTACTATTCACTGTCTGCATCGGCACGGCTAAGAAGTTGTGCTTTATATCACGTTGTTGGTGTTATATAGTACCGCTTCGTTGTTGGTCGATTAAAGCCAAGATCTACAAGTGAGCACTGGATGTGTTGGCGCCTAGTGCTGGCTTTGTTGGCCGCTGCTCCGGCCAGCGGGCGCTTGTTGGGAGCAACAAACCTGTATATATATCTATACGCACCAGCGGCATAATGTTTAAAGCGATCAATAATGTTATATACATAAAACATCAGTTGGTTCGTAGAATACCTCCTGAAATCGTTATGTACTTTAAGAAATGTTGTTGGTTCGATTCAAACACCTGTTCATGAGAACAAGAAAACATGTAGTAGTAGTTTAGTATTATAGTTTTTTAAACAGTGTTCCGAGAAGCCTTCTTTACAAATATATAAGTCACCCATAGTGCCTTTCCGGAATAGAACTCTATCCTTGGTTCATTCAGACTTTTCCCATCACCCCAGAACAATATCTTCTTTCATCACTACCACAAACCCGAATCAAAACCTACAATGTCTATCATTCACGTTTCCCCGGTGTGCGAGAAGGTGGAGGAGACACAAGACTCTTTCGTCAACGACAAGAGCCAGCGTTGCGTCGAGAAAGACTGCACCAAGTGGGCCTTGGCCAACTCTCGCTACTGCACTGATCGTGAGTGACCATTTCTGACGCCGTCTTGTATTCATTTCAATTCTAACTAACCACCTTCCAGACCAGAAGTAAGATGGCACGCCACAGAAGACCATGAGGGTCGTTTTACATGGTTGGAATCTTGTGGCTGGTTGCCCGAGTGGTGGCACAAAGTAGTAGTCAGTGCAAGTCGGACTCATAGAAGCAATAGTATGAGTACTGAAGAAATATCGATTACCATAAAACCTGGAGATATATGATAAAATACGTGGACTGAACCAGCCAAAATTCCTCGTAGAAGAGCAAGCCTATCTCGGCCGCCTGTAGAAGAGCAAGCCCTGGACAGCGACGCGGGCAGCATGCCGGATGCACCCGCACAGTGTCATCCTTGAATAAGCACACGACCCTGTGATTCGCAAATATCGCCGTTGGACCAAAGATACCTGCATGTTTTGCCGCCGTTTAGAATATGATTGGGTCTTAAAGATGCTGTATTGTGGGTCTACCAGGATCAGAACAACAACACAACACAACATAATAGATAAATACAACACAACACAACACAACATAAATGTATACGGAGTATAAATATTTATAGGGCATACCAGGGCCTATTACTCTTCGCCCTCCCACTCCCCATACTCAACTTGCCATTATCAACAACCACATACATTCTGCATCGACAACCACTATTAATCATTTCGATGCCGCCATCTTACGAGGACGGTTTCCCCGTCTGTGGCGCTGCCGGTTGCCACAAGCCGGCGGCCATGGACGTCGGGGGCTGCGATCAGTGTCGGGCCATGTTTTGTGCCGGCCACAAGACAAGCCCGACACACGAGTGCAGCCACGCGCCGTTGCACGACGACGAATCTCTGGCGGCGCAGACGGCCGAGCTGGAGGCGCTGGACCGCAAGATCAACCGGCCTCCAACGAGCCCGGACCGGTTTGCCGATTGTGCGTGGCCCGGCTGCGCGCGGCCGAGTGTGCGTGGCAGTGGCTGCGCACCCTGCCGCAGACACGCATGCGCCGTGCACCGGCAAGAGCGCTTCCACGCCTCATGCGTCTCGCCGGCCGACGTGGACGAGGCGACGTGGCAGCAGGCGCTGGACGACGAGGTGGCCGCACTGCTGCAGACGATCAACGTCGCGGCCCTCGAGGCGCGTGGCAGCGCGCTCCGCCACGGCGTGGCCTGCACGTTTGTGCCCGGCAGCCACAAGGGGAGCGATGCGACCATGGGCGGCTGCAACTACCACGCGACGCTCGTGTTTGACGACGGCGTGCGCTGGATCGTGCGCATCCCGCGCCTCGAAACGACCAACCGCCTGGTGTGGGATCACGTGCCAGGTCACGTGAATGAGTACCTGGTGGCCAGCGAGTACGCGACCCTCGTGTTTCTCGAACGCGTCCGTGTCGGCGACGGCGGCAACGGCGGGTGCCGTACGCCCAAGGCGCACGGCTACGGCCTCGCATCGGACGCGTCCAACCGGGTGGGCGTCAGCTACATTCTGCAAGACGCGCTGCCCGGGCGCCCCTTCCTCCCCCACCTGGCCACGGCCGAGCAGCAGCGTCACGTGTACACGCAGTACGCGGCCTTTCTGGCCGCGCTGGCAGCCGAGCCTCGTGCGCAGGCGTGCTCGCTCCGTCCCGCGCCGCATCCGGCCCTCGGGCCGCTCGCGAGCGACCGGTTTCTGCGGCTGGGGGCGGCGACAGGGCCGTTCTCGTCCGCGCTCGCGTACTATGTGGCCATTGCCAACACGTGCATGGACCTGGTCGCCGATGGCCAGCTGTACACCGAGTACCCGCGCGAGGCGTTTTTGTTCTACCGGCTGCTGCGCGACCACGCGGCGCCCATGCTGGCCGAGCTGGACGTGGCGCCCCTCTTCTACCTCAAGCACGTCGACGACAAGGGCGACCATTTGCTGGTGGACGACGACTACAACATCACGGGCATCATCGATTGGGAGTTTGCACGCTTTGTGCCCGCCGCCGAGGCGTTTGGGCCGTCGCTGGTCACGGCCGACATGGACAAGCTCTATGGCGATGCGCTCGGGCTGAGCGCCGACGATGGTTTTCTCGCAAACGCCCTTGCCGCGCATCTCGCGGCCCATCCACGGCCCGACAGTCGCGTCGGGCCAGATTCGGCGTCTGTGCACAAATTCAATGCCACCGATCTGGCGCGCCGCTTCCACTTTGGCCTGGCGTCGGACCTGCCGCGGTCCGATGCTGTTGGCATGATCCAGGCGGTCCGTCGTCTGTTGCACCAGCACCAACCGGGCAAGGTCGACGCCAAGGATGTTGACGATGTGAACAATGTGGAAGAATGGCTCAGTGCGGAATGGGACAATGTCCAAGTCCGTCCCCAGGATCCATCGGACGAAGTGCGTCGTGCCAAGATTGTGCGTCTTTTGCAGGATTTGGAATAATTTTCATAAAAAATATCCCGTTTAGGTCTACATTCAAGCAACAAATCCCACGATACGATGTGACTGCGTCGGTGGTTTAGTGGTAAAATCTGTCGTTGCCATCGACAGGCCCCGGGTTCGATTCCCGGCCGACGCATTTTTGTGCTTTTTACTTCCGGACACAACCTTTTAAATATTAGAGTGTCTGTTTTCGATCATTCCCTACCATCTTAAGGGGTCGTCTTGGGCATGGTTTTTTTGACTCCGGCTTGTCAGGAAGTTGTATGTGTTTACAAACAGTAACAAGTGACAAGGCGAGCCATCGAGGTGTTAGCAAGCAAAAACCTCTCGTACACCCCGCTCAGTCGTGCACGACTAGCGCTGTGGTCACGTGATGTGTTTCTCGTCTCTGGTGTTGTGCGTGGCGCCTGGCGGGGTCGTCATGTCATTGATTCATCTTTTCATTTTCACAACTTCGGCACCCAACATTTGCCAATTCATCACCTTTAATCAACATGTCCTCCATTAACTCATCTCAGCCGCATCTAAATGAATCGATACGAGAAATCGATAATAGTTCCTGGCTTATCGCAAACACTCTCCTTCTAACTCGTTCATCGTCGCCACTTCCCGACAAGATTCCAACCGGCCAAACATGCTGGAGCGACAGCCATGGGGGACATTTCGCACTCTCCACAGCACTCGAGCCTCTTCCAGACTCCAAGCCCCTTACTGAAGACTCATCTTCTATCTCGAGAGTCCACGCCGTCGACAACCAGGCGGCGGTTTGGCGGGCGGGCGAAGCCTTCATCAAAGCGCATCACATGGACTATCCCGATGTGACCAGAGAGCATGTTACTCTTCAATTTCTCAAAGACCAACAGCTCCAAGGTTTTGACTTTCCGAATGTATTACATCATTTTGAGACTGGGTCACGATACCACGATACTTCCTCGTCGTCTCGAGGGTTCACGGCCAGCTCCTGGAGGAGGCTTGGCCCAACATGGACGAGACGCTTCGCCAGCATTACATTGTAAAGGTGGCAGATGTTTGCCATCACTTGGCGACGTGGAAGGGCAACATCATCAGCGGTGTGGACGGACACCAGCTGTTGGAGCGTTATCTTGTAAAAGGCAACAACAAACTGGTGGATGCCCTTTCTCCTCAGCAGCTCCTGAAGAACTGTACCGAGATGTCTATGAACGTCTCTAATTTGGTCTTTTATCATTGTGATCTTGGCCCTACGAACCTTCTTGTCGATGCCTTGACAGGCTCGCTGGGCATCATTGATTGGGAGCTTGCTGGCTATGTTCCTATTGAATGGGTCAGAACAAAATTTCGACTCTCGGCAGGAATGGATTTCAATCATGGGGTGGAGGACTCTAAAAGGGACTGGCGCCGCAGAGTCGCCCAGCATCTAGAAAAGATGGGCTATGAGGATATCGTGGATGCATGGTGGGAGTTTCAGAACAGCAAGTAGACAATATTATCTCAACTACTTTCTTGCTCGGTGCACTAGATTAAATTATCTTTTGCCTTCCCTTGCTTTCGTCAACAGTGGCAAGTGACAAGGCGAGCCATTTGCTGCGTTCTAATTTACGCTGCATAACACATTACACAGCAGATGCACATCCTCATATTCCGTGTCGACGGCCACGTTTCATCAACCTCGGATACAATCCATGCCACACATGGACTGTCTGCCATCGTTTGCCTATGCCTGCACGACTCGTTTCTCTGTTCTCGGCGTGCACAAAGGACCCGGAGTGCAACGTTGACGAGCTGGGGTGCAACCATGCCATTCAGCTGTTGCCATGTCGCCTTTCGTATTTGACATTTTCGTTTCGCCTTTTGGCTCACAATGACAAACTAGTTTTGACCTGCTTGACCTGCTCGGTCGGCTTTGGCTGAGTCCGAGGTACGGCTTGTCTAGACTATTTTTAGAATTCCACTTGCACGGCCCAAAGCAGTTTAGCGCCGGGGCTGGCGTAGCTCTACGGAGTAAATATACGGGATGTCGGGTTCGGAGAAGACAAAATGCAAAACTCTTCAGCCTCGGCCACCACACCAGGCTGAGACTTTATATTTACAAGACATCGTTTTAGTCGTACCGAGCTAGCTGCCGGACACCTGTCACAATCCTGCTTCGCGCTGCCAATCGGCTAGCGCCGATACAGACGACTTTCCAGAAACAAATGACCAAGCTTGAGGATGTTCTCAACGCCTGACGTCAAGCGTCAAGAACGCGAAGAAAAAAGTCAACAATGGATGACTGGCCGCGTTGCACCCGACCGACTCCAATCTTTCGGACGACGCCGGACAAGGCTGTGTCACGGCGAAAATGGAAAAACGGAAGCTCGTATATGAATCAGCTGCGACAAAGTGCCCTCTTCGACTTGCTCGTGACGTCAGTGACACCTTTGGACGACGTTGCACTTGGATTGCTGTACGGAGTAAGGGGCGCGGAGATGCAGCGAGTGGCCAATCGAGGATGAAGTAGAGTTGGTCACGGTCCTTGGTAAACCTTCAATTTTATTGATCGAGCATGTGTAAAATTCAACAAAAATACAACAAATCTAAAATAAGATAAAAACAAAACAGGTGCTCAGGCATGTCCGTCTCTTTTCTATAAAGGCACGACGATATCCTCCTTTACGACAATTACTCTCATCACTCAATCTTTACAGTTTTCTGCTACTCTCAACCACTCTCAAACTCCAACGTTTTACTCGTCTCTTCTACTTTTACAATTTTAACCCCAACGTTCACTCTTCTCTTCTACTTTACAATGAAGTTCTCCGCTGCCGCCGTCCTCTCTGCCGCCGTCGCCGTCTCGGCTAGCCCTGTGGCCACGCGCTCCGACGCCGTCTTTGAGGTCACCAACTTCCAGGCCGGCTGTATCCCCCACAGCTCCCAGTGCCGCTACGCCTTTGGCGTCGTCCAGGCCGGCAACGGCGAGACTACGCCCGTCGAGTGCGTCGCCCTTGTCACGTCCAACGGCCAGCTGCCCGGCGCCGCTGACCTGCCTTGCACCAACTCGTCGCGCACCTTTTCCATCATCCAGAACAGCCTCGGCCTGACGCTGCTCGTGTCGCAGCCCGTTACGCCGTCGACCAGCCTGACCGGCCAGCACTTGCTGCCCAAGTCGGACCTGGTCACGGCCACGCAGCCCAATGCCCAGGTTCAGAGCTACACCGGCCCGACCTCGTTTAGCCTGGAGCCCTTTACCTCGTCGTAATTGCAAACGCATTACGCCGTTGCTCCGAGCACTGAACATGGATTTCTCTGGAATACGCGCGGGACACTAAACATATTTTTATCTATAGCATCGCATCTAGCGTCGTTAAAATTATACTTGAGGTATTATTTCATTTCCGACATCTTAAGCTGAAAACAGTCGACTAATGGGCGACAGCTGCTGTACGCGCAGCGTTCGCAATGACATGTGTGCAGTCACGTGAGATCACCACGTGACTGACTTTTCGTGGGCGGGCCAGCCATCCGAACGTCGACTCGGGCACCAACAGCCATGGCGGCGAATCTGGTGAAACTGACAAAGCTGTCTGGCTCAAGTCACCTTTTACTGTGTGGTCTTGCCCTGTACGTGACCTCGATGCAGCCGCCGCTGTTCCAGAATTCGTCAGACACGCACGAGCTGCCGTCGACGACGGACAGGTTGTAGCGGCTGATAAAGAAGACGAAGGACAGGTAAAGAATCCGAGCTGGCGATGGTTGAAAACAGACAACCGAACCAACCGGCAGAGGCCGCATCTCGTAAATATACACTTTGAAGCCGCATCCGATCATCGTAGTTACTGGCGGGGCAGGGTCACGTGCTTTCCTGTACCTGGTGCTACGCCAAGAGGCAAGACACCATGTGGCCAGAGGCCGCGCAAACAGCTTGCGCAACAGTCAAGAGGGATCGATGTGCAAAAGCTTCCCGACTCACGTGCAAGTGCTCGTCCGTCGCGCATTCGAATAGCTTCGGACCTATCGGCCTTGAGAGCGCTGTGGCGCAGCTGTCGGCTTGGCATTTTCATGCTAGACTGTAAGCCAGCGCCGGACTGAAAAATGAATTGGGCAGAACAGGACCGGCGGTAGCCTAGCTTGGGCGCCTTTGCGACGGGTCTGACGTGGCCCGTCTCGCCCCGCTAGCCGTGGTATGGCTGCCCAAATCGCCAGCACGCGCATGCCGATTGCAGTTGAGTACCATTAAATTTACATCGTGTCGACGGCCACTCTTTCGTGCGTGGTTTTGTCAGTCGTGCTGCCAAAGCAGCAAAAGTGGGCATCACCGAAGCCATCCGGCCGGTTTCTCTTTCCTTGTTGCGTCGCCGTGAAAACTTGCTTGCCATCACTCGCCCAGCACTGTATATTTAGTTTACAGCGCCCATTGCCTCTGTACCCGCCCTGCCGCCCTGTCTTGGTTTGCCAGCATCGCATAACAGTGTTACAGGGCGTGCATCCGCCGTTGGGCCACTAGTACTTACGTTTACCCACCGGCTTAGGGCCTGCGTCCCCCCATCTCCACCAAACCACCGACCTCGCCATTTTCGGCCTCCTCTCCAACAGCCGACCGTCACCACCACTGACACCATCGAGACCTTGCCATCTCTTGCGGTCCAGCCTCCTCTACTCTTGCGTCGCCGCTGCTCCTTTATCTTTACACACCATTGCGCAACGAGCAATCGTTGCCCGATTGCACCGCAGTTCGACGTGGAATCTGCGTCTCGTGGGCGCCCGTCTCGGGGATTTGTCATTCTGCTCAGCCTCCCTCGACGTTGCGCGCGCTGTATATTTACGCAGTACGCAGTACGTCAACCGGCGCCTCCCCCTCGTCCCACCTCTGGGCTCTATACAGCAGCTTGGCGTCCATCTCGTGGCTCCGGCCTGTCCAACACTTTGCCCACTTCCGCAAATTAGGGGCCCAGACCAACTGAACGAACCAGTACATAGTACAGAACCACCTGCGCATCTGGTCAATCACGCATCCACTGCCGCAGCCCATATCGGCTCTTCTCTCTCACGCGCATCCAGAGCATCCCGTCCCGTCCAGTGCACCGCAACCCGCTTCTGCGTCGCCACACCACGCAGACTCTTCGCCGCCGACGCACCTCGTCTCGACCGTCTTCGAACCCAACCCGCCGAGCTCCGGCCGCATCCCGCGCGACCCATCCGGCGCTGCCGACGACCGTTGCGCCGCTATCTACGCCCGTCGCAACATATCCCTCGTGCTCGCCCGACACCTCACGCCGCTCGCACCGGGTCCGGAGGACCACCCCGCCGCCAACATGTCCAAGGTTATGAGAAGCGTCAAGAACGTGACCAAGGGGTACTCCAGCTCCCAGGTCAAGGTGCGCGAAGGTTCGTTTGCGCCCCATCCCGGATGCCCGGATGCCCGGATGCCCCGATGCCGTCATCGCATGGCGCTCGGCACGTCTGCTCGACTGGCGCCTTGCGCGTCAATGTGGCTTCATGCAGCTAACCGCCTTGTACCCCCTTCTAGCGACCAGCAACGATCCATGGGGCCCGACCGGTACACAGATGAGCGAGATCGCACAGCTCACCTTTAGCTCGTATGTGCCCTATCCCACCAGCGCAGTACCTGCGAAAAAACGCGCCGCGTGCGCTGTCTCAGACGTGCGACGTGCCCAGGCACATGCTCGCTGAGCACATGCTAATTGGCGCGCCACAGATCAAACGACTTCCAGGACATTATGGACATTCTCGACAAGCGCCTCAACGACAAGGGCAAGAACTGGCGCCACGTTCTCAAGGCGCTCAAGGTGCTCGACTACTGCCTCCACGAGGGCTCCGAGCTCGTGGTCTCGTGGTCCAAGCACAACCTGTACATTATCCGCACACTGCGCGAGTTTATATACGTGGACGAGGAGGGCCGTGATGTTGGCCACAATGGTACGTCCCGTCCCGTCGCGCCACCCGCGCCTTGAAAAACGAGAAAAACCTGACATCGCAGTGCGCATTGCCGCCAAGGAGTTGACCATCCTCATCCAGGACGACGATCGCCTCCGCGCCGAGCGCAACGATCGGAGAATGTGGAAGTCGAGAGTGACTGGCCTCGATGAACACGCGCCCAGCCACCACCACCACGGCGAGGCATCCGCGCCGAGACGCCAGCGTCGCCAGGGCGCCGACGAGGACGACGCCGAGTACCAGCTCGCCATCGAGGCCAGCAAGGCCCAGGAGGAGGAGGACCGCCGCAAGCGTGCCAGCCGCACCGTCGATACCGAAGACGACGACCTCGCCAAGGCCATCCGGCTCAGCAAGGAGGAGGACGAGCGCCGTCGCCGCGAGCAGGAGTCGGCCAACAAGCCGACCGACATCGACCTGCTGTTCGACCCCATCGACACCACGCCGGCCGTGGCCCAGCCCACCGGCTTCAACCAGGGCTACCAGCAGGGCAGCGCCGTCGACTTCTTTGCCAACCCAATCGACCAAGGCCAGATGCAGATGCAGCCCACCGGCTACAACATGTACGCCCAGTATGGCCAGCCCACCGGCTACAACGCCTTTGGCGCCCAGCCCACCGGCTTCGGCCAGCCGCAGTTCCTCCAGCCGCAGTCAACCACCTTCTCCAACAACCCGTACGGCCAGCAGCTGGCGCCGCCCCAGCAGGACGTGAGTGTCCAGCCGGGCAGCAACAACCCGTGGTCCACGAACAACACGGCGCAGCCCCTCCAGCCCCTGCCGACAGGCTCCAACAACCCCTTTGCCGCCAAGCAGCAGCAGCAGCAGCAGCAGCATCAGCACACGCAGGCCAACCAGCCGTACAAGCCGTCGTTCAACCTGACACCGCTGCCCGAGCAAAAGACGCTGTCGGCCTTTGGCCAGCCGCAGCTGCAGCCGCAGCAGACCTTCACGCCGCCCCCACAAGAGCAGCTGCAGCCCCAGGCACCCCAGAGAGAACTCAGCGAGCACGAGGCGCGCCTCAACGCCTTGCTCGCGAGCAGCGACGGGATGGACACGTTTGGCAACACGGGCAATACCCGTATTCCGGCGCAGCACACGGCCCCGGGCACCTTTGTCAACAGTGCAGGCGCCGGCCTGAACCAGCTCACGGCCGAGGCCACCGGCACCAACCCGTTCATGCGCCAGCAGTTCACGGGCATGCCGTCGGTGTCGTACGGCGGGGCCAGTGCAAACCCCTTTGGCGCGCGGCCCCAGCAGCAGCAGTCGGCACCGCAGGGCGATCTCATCCAGTTCTAGAGCGACGACAAAGGCGGCCCAACAAAGGACCCCAGCCACAAGAACCCCTTTAGCAAGAACACGTAAACGTACGCCGAGTGTAAACGTACGCCGAGTTCTGTGTTTTGGTTCCATGCGGTGGCGCGCTGGTGTCTGGAGGCGTTTCAACTGTATTTGTTCCGCGTACAAACTTTTTGTTTATTGTTTATTTCCTAGGCTTGCATGTTTTATGATCATTGTCTGTCAATATGTACCCTTTGTTTTTGGGCAGGTCTCGGACATCTGCATGTCGTCGAGTTTCCCAATGTTTTTGAGTTTCAGTGCAGCATCCTAGTGGCCAGCCAGCCAGCAGTATATTTATTTACGGATATATTTCGTAAATTTTTTAGTAGTTTCATTGAGGGTCAGGGGCAACAGCACCGCCACCCCAATAATGCACGCAGGGCGGTGTGTAGCGGCGAAATTCTAGGCAACAGCGTATATTTATATCTACCCACTAAACTCTGACAGTTATTACACAACTCTCCTTTCTCTCTAACATTGCACGCAACTCATCCACCAATAATCCCAAAATTGCAACTTTCTTTGCCCATTTTATCGACCAAACCATTTTCGCAATGTCGAGCAACGAGGGCAATCCGGTCGAGGAAGTCGAGGAACTCAAAGCTCAATTACGCATTACGCGGCAGAATTTAGATTGCGCAACTGAACGGGCAGAACGCGAAAAGCAGCGCGCAGACGACGAAGCTGCCAAGCGAGAGGAGGAAAAGAAACGGGCAGAACGCGAAAAGCAGCGCGCAGACGACGAAGCTGCCAAGCGAGAGGAGGAAAAGAAACGGGCAGAACGCGAAAAGCAGCGCGCAGACGACGAAGCTGCCAAGCGAGAGGAGGAAAAGAAACGGGCAGAACGCGAAAAGCAGCGCGCAGACGACGAAGCTGCCAAGCGAGAGGAGGAAAAGCAGCGCGCAGAACGCGAAAAGCAGCGCGCAGACGACGAAGCTGCCAAGCGAGAGGAGGAAAAGCAGCGCGCAGACGACGAAATCAAAAAGAATCAGCGAACCGTGTTTTTTGAGCTCCTCCAAAACGTCCACACCTTTATCCCGCCACTGCTCAACGTCGAGACGGATCTCAAAAAAGCTGCTGGTGGACAGGTATCCAATCCCGACGGCAAAGCATACCCGGAGTTTTTAAAGCTCTGGAACGAGTTCCCCCAGCTGCATCGTTCAACATTCGATACTCTCACGACCGTGTTTGGTGATAAACAACTATTTCCTTCGCACAGGGAGACCCTTTTCCTGGCCAACACCCTCTCGCCACATAAACGTCGTACCGAAGACGACATCCGCCCCTATATTCGTGCCTACCTCGAGCTCTCATCTGCGGAGATTGTCAACAAGTATCTAGAAGCGACCGATGCGCCCCACAGATTCCGCTTTGGCAATAGCAGCCGCGGGTCGTCCCAGTGGCTATCATCAAACAATAGTCTAACTCCCTCGGTATCGCAAACGTCCAACGTCTCTTCTAGCAGTCGGTCCACTAAGCGCAAATACGAACGACTCACTGAAATGACCCCTGATCGCTGGGGTGTGCAGACGGTCGACGATAAACCGCGCGGTATCATTATCGGCGAATATAAAGCCGCCCATAAGCTTCCAAATACCTATCTTCGAAATGTTCTGGGAACACCCAACGCGCTACCGGCCGAGTCCCTCGTTAGAGACTACGCGACTAGGTCTAACCTAGCTACCGAGACGACGCGAAACGCACCCGATAACCCCGACGCTTCTACCACGCCCGATAGGCAATCTAAAAAAGAGCAACTATCCGTGTGCCAGGTTATCTGCCAGACATACCACTACATGATTTTGTATGGTATCCAGTACGCCTACATCACGTCGGGCGTAGGTAGTGTTCTCCTTAAAGTGTCCCCGGCGGAGCCGGCAGCGCTATATTACCACTATATCGACCACAACATCCCAGCCACACCCATTTCCAGCCCGGGTAACGACCTTGTGCATACTCCCCCGGCTCAGCTCGTCACATTGATTCTCGAAGCCCTGGCTATTGAACCTACTAGTGACGAGAACAACGTGTTTGGGAAAATATATGATTACCCCGCCTGGTCTACACCACGGTCAAAGTTACGCAAGCCCTCGTCTCCAACTACCATCCAGAGGGGGGATCCGCCTTACGACGACGAAGACGATAATGGTAGTGGCAATGGTGGCGGTACGGGCACCAGCACACATGGCTCTAGCGGACGCGGATTTCCTACCCTGCTAGGCCCAGGGGCGGCTAGCAGTACCGACAGTACCAGCTCGACCCAGCACAGGAGCCGCGCGCCCCGCAACGAGTACTGCACGCAGACATGCCTTCTAGGCCTAACACGCGGCGGTGTTCTTGATCCACGCTGTCCTAACGTGCTAGAGCATGTACGTACAGGCGGTAGCAAGAGCGTCCGAGGCCCGGGTGGCGAGGAACAGCAATACCACGCTATCACAGCCGCAGAGCTATGTACGATGCTCGTTGCGCAGCAAACACAGTGCCACCACGACGGAGTAAAGAGTCTTTTTTTCCATGGATTACACGGCGCGGTCGGTACGCTGTTCAAGCTCACGCTGCTCAAGCACGGGTACACATTTGTCGGCAAGGGCGTGGGCGATGAGAAACGGTCGCGCCTAGACTACGAGGCTTCTATCTACACACACCCTACCATCCAGCCTCTCCAGGGCGACGTGATCCCAGTCTATCTGGGCACGATCGAGCTTGAGGAGTACCCCTTTCTGGTTATTAATGGCGTTGCTGTGTGGCACTTGTTGCTCATGTCATGGGCCGGCGATTCTCTTGCTGTGAAGCGACCGCCGCCTATGCAGGACTGGCGGTGGTACGAAGTCTTATATGGCATCGAGAGGTTTTGCAAGAAACTTGCTGCACGCGGCTTGGGCCATGGTGACTTGCGGCTGCCAAACTTCGCGTGGAGCGCCGAGCGAGGACATCTCATGGCCATTGACTTTGACCGCTCGGTTGTCCTGGATGACGAAGGCATGGAAGAGGCGGCCTTGTATGCGGACTCGCCCGAGCAGTCATCCGAGGGCTCACCACAGCCAATCCAAGAAGACGCAGAAAGTGTCACAAGGGACGGCCTGTCGGTCGACGTCCCGGAACCAGATCCCACAACGGCCGTCATGATGCCCGGGTCCACCGAGTCCATGGACACTGGCCTTTCTCTAAAGCGCAGTGCACATGACGCTGGTCTCAGCGACGAGTCTCGTTGTAGCTTTGTGGGTAGGGACACAAAGCGGTACCGCATACATGTCTCTGGGGATTGTCATTGACTGCCATCAACGCGACATGTACAATGTTTCCAAGGCTATGTATGCTGTTGATGTCGTTTTCGCTACTGCTCATTTTACACAACGAAGAATACTGTCTACGGAGTAATAACTCGGCCCTGTGATTTTACCGTTGTCAGTAGGATACGTAAAATACATGGCAGACATCGTGTACAAATCTTCTTTAATCTACTTTGACGTCTCCGAGTGTAAAGCATACAAAGACCTTACGGCACGAGTCCGACGACGCCGAGTTGTTCGCTTCAGTGTGGCACGCCATCGCACGCGGCAGCCTGTCACCGGTAGAGCAAACGTATCCCAGAGTATTTGACATTAGTGGCAGATCACGTTCGAGCCGAACCGCCCTAAGATAGTATTTACGGTCAGAGGTGGGGCCGTATAACCTTACACTAAAATAGCAAAAAATAAGTAAATACAGCTACTAAAGTCCTATTTGAGATGGGGACTGGCCAGGGCCATTTTGGAGCGGCAATGGCCATGGAGTGGCACAGCATTGCACAGACGCGTTTAAATATACATGTGGATTGAGGCAGGCTCTGTGGCAGTGCAGTGATTTGGTCGGCGAGGCTATTGGTGGTTGTTCCCTCCGGCACACTCCGTTTTGTCTACTCCGTAGACTTGGCCTTTTTGTTGTCGATTTTGCTTTGTGGATACTAGATTCTCGGATCGCGAATGTATACCATTTTTGCTCGATTTATCAGTGACAATACGTCGCATCTGCAGTGTGCCTTTGCAGCTTTTGCCACGGGCGGAGGCTGTGCCCTATCGAGCCATGACGCTTTTTTTCGCCCGTGAGGCGGAAGGAGCGCCTGTAGGGTGCGTGTTCGGCGCGTGCTTTCCTCGCCGTGCTTGAAGATGAAAATTGTAGAATTGGCGGACCATTTTTATTGCACAGCGCGTCGGACACGACTTGCATGGTGCACACATTCTACGACAACCACGTCACTGTGTAATTCGTTCCAACTTTCGTGTCTCATAGTAACACATGGTCGAAGCAGTTGCTGTAAATATTTAGATCACCAGAGCTGATTTAACAACATCAAGCCGTAATGATTGCTTGTTCGGGTAAGGCTTTTCAAGTTTGTAACATGAGTAGTTGTTGAAGAGTTTAGACGTTGAAGTATATTTTGGTTTCTAACGGGATGTATTTTAAATTTTCTGCACAAATAATTTGCGAAAATGCTCTTGATGAACAAAAGAATAGAACGAAACGAAAACACAGACTATGATGCTTTTGAATTGAGATACAACCAGGACGAATGCTGAGCAGAACTATCCCACAAGGTCAACCCTACGCCATTGCCATACTTTTGGTACCCTGATTACGACAAAGGGCCGTTGTCAACAGTGATCTGCAAGAAACTAAGATATGTTGCATGTCAAAGACCTACAACTGGCGTTTGAACACTATTGATATAATTCTAGGCCAAGCTGCTAAAAGGCGGTATGTCTCGGCAGAATAGCAGCTAACCATGCTATAAAAGTAATTCCCACAAATGGCGGAGCGCACTTTCGCCGCCGATCGCCACCAACGACCAAGATGCAGTCTGTCGTCAATGTACTCTGTGTTTGTCTGGCGACAGATCAACGTCCACGATCCTCAAGGGCATCTGCTACTGCGCGAGTCGCACCCGGACGAGCTCGGCAAAGACATCTATGGCAAGCCCTGCGTGAACCCGTCCAGTCGAGCATCAGGAGGCCGCCCTCGAGACCGTTACGAGCAGCTCGAGGGCAGCTCGAGGACGAGATGATCCCGCAGCTTCGGTCCTTGTGCCGCAGGTACATGGGCAGCGTGACCCAAGTCTTTCTGTCGGCCTCCGCATCGGTGCTGGGATGACAAGGGCACACTCGCGTTTTCAAAGTGCGAGCGGTCAACAGACACGTATTCCCTGATTCACTCCGACCTGGGACGCCAGAACCTGTAGTTCCTACTACGTTGATCGGGCTGAGCTAGCCTTGGGTGGAAAGCTCTTCCCAGGAAGCCTGCATGTCTCAAGAGGACGGAGTGAATGCTTTCTAATCAAGTACCCACTCTATCACATATGCGCGTTATTCATTGGCTGGCCGCCCGTCAAGCAACCGCCGTCACTATACTCTATACATTTACTCTGCAGGCACCAGCGCCCATATGGAATGCGGGCCCATGATTGGCTGGGAGCTCTTTCCAGCGAATCAAAGGGCGGATTGAAACCGATGCTGCCTGTGGCTCGCCCCACACAATCGTGGCTTTTCCTGCACCGTTGCGCCCTATTGTGTCCCTCGTAGGCGGCTTCCAGCGAGCTCTAGCACTAATATTATGGCTTCGGCTTGGACAACAGGCGTACCTCTCAACAGTCGCAATGGCATCGCACCTTCCGTCGTGAAAAGCAGAGGTTTACTTTTAACGCGCCTTCTTCCCACATTTGCATCACTCTCATTCTCTCCCTTCTCTTTGCATTCATCGTCCATCGACCTCGTCCATCGACCTCGTCCATCGACCTCGTCCATCGACAGCGCTGTCCGGCATCCACTTTCACCCCTGTCCACTCCCTTTTCGAGCAGCCAGCCAAAAACAAACCAAAAACAAACCAAAAATCAGAAAATACCCACCCATCGCGTCCGCGTTCCCAGAGCAAAAAAACACGACACCCGTCTGCGCAGCGAGCGCCCAAATCCTACCCCGACCTCCCTTTGCCATCGCGCGCACCCAGCACGCACCCAGCACGCACCAACACGCACCAGCACGCACCCAGCACAATAGGGATCTCTCGACAGCACAGTCAGGCCCGCGCATCTCGACGGCTTCTCGGATTGCTTGGATTGCTTGGATTGCTCGGATTGCTCTCCGCTCGAGCAGGCGATTCATTGACGCGAATTCGACGCCCGACCGTCAACACGACCAGCGCGAACCCCGACGCGACAGCACGCCACAAGCGCAGCGTGCGCTCCCGACGAAACGAGCACAGCCACCGGCACGTCTCGGACCCGGCGTGACGCGTAGCCGCTTTGAACACGGCAGCGACCACCCGACACCCAACCTCGGTGTTTGATCGGCCGTGACGACCTCGACGGCGACGCGCCCTTTTGCACGCGTACTACCCATCGCGACACCACGACACCACGACACCGCATCGACCTAATCGAAACACCTCGCAGCCATGTCTTTCGGCGGCTTTGGCGGCTTCGGCCAGCAGCAGCAGCAGTCGACCGGCTTCGGCGGCTTCGGCGCGGCCAGCGGCACAGGTATGTAGACTCGGCGCCATGTTCATGATACTGTGACACTGCGACACTGTTTGTTTGCGTTTGCGTTTGCGTCCTTGCCTGTCGCTCGTACCTCGTACTGCGCCTACTTCACTGCTTCCACCCTTTGTCTCATGCGTGCCCGACCGTTGTTTGCCTAGATCATCCTTTTGCTCTCTGCCTTGCCGTTGCCTGCTCTACCACTCTGTTCGACCGTTCCTATCTGTACAACTCTGTGCAAAGGCTAACCACTTCTCATCAGGCGGCTTTGGCGCAGGCACTGGCGGATTCGGTGCGAAGCCTGCCTTTGGCGCGCCAACAACCACAGCAGGCAGTGGCATTTTCGGCTCCACCACTGCCACCACCGGCTCGACTGCGTTTGGCGGTGGCGGCGCTTTCGGCAGCCCAGCGGCGAGCACAGGGTTTGGTGCCGGCACCGGGACGAGCATGTTTGGCGGTGCTGCCGCCAAGCCGGCCTTTGGCGCCTCTACTTCGGGCGGCGGCCTGTTTGGCAGCGGTGCTTCGTCGTCTCCCGCTCCTGCTTTTGGCGCGCCTGCCACGACCGGCTTCGGCGCCGGCACAGCTGCGACCAGCTCCGACACCCCCCCTGGCACCAACACGGTGCCCTTTCAGCCGTACATTGAGAAGGAGGCCACGTCGAACCAGCAGCAGAGCTTCCAGAACCTGCTCTTTATGGACCCCTACAAGAAGTGGTCGTCGGATGAGCTCCGTCTCGCCGACTACAACCAGGGCCGCCGCTACGGCAACTCGACGGGCACCGGCGCTTTTGGCGTGAGCTCTGGCTTCGGCAGCTTTGGCGCCAGCTCGACGCCTGCCTCGACCGGCACCACCGGAGGTCTCTTTGGCAGCGCCGCAGCCCCCGCTGCGACCGGGTTCGGTGCCCAAAACACTGGCGGCGGCTTCGGCGCGTCGACCTCTGGCGGCGGTCTGTTTGGTGCGGCCAAGCCTGCTACCAGCGGTCTCTTTGGCAGCTCAACACCCGCTGCTCCGGCTACGGGCGGCGGCCTCTTTGGCAGCGGCGGCGGCGGCGGCGGCTTTGGCGCCACCACGTCGGCTGGCGGCTTCGGCCAGTCCACCACGGCCACGGCCGGCGGCGGTCTGTTTGGCAACGCTGCCGCCAAGCCTGCCACGGGCTTTGGCGCCTTTGGTGCCACTCCCGCCGGTTCTACTGGCTTTGGCAGCGGCGCCGCCACCACGAGCGCGTTTGGCCAGCCGGCTGGTGGTGGTGCCACGGGCGGCCTGTTTGGCACTACACCCGCGACGACGACGGCCGGGGCGGGTGGCGGTGGCGGTGGTCTTTTTGGCTCGGCCCAGCCCGCCGCCACCAGCGCGTTTGGTGGTGGGACGACGTCGGGCTTTGGTGCCCAGCAGCCTGCTGCGAGTGGCAGCCTCTTTGGCGCTGCAAAGCCTGCTACGGGCGGTCTCTTTGGCGCGGCCTCGACTGCCAACACCGGCACGACTGGCTTTGGCCAGCAGGCCTCGACTGGTTTCGGTGCCCAGCAGCCTGCGGCCGGCGGTGGTCTCTTTGGCGCTGCGAAGCCGGCTGCCCCCGCCGGTGGCCTTTTCGGCAGCGCCCAGCCGTCTGCGTCGGGTGGCGGCGGTGGTCTGTTTGGCCAGTCTGCGCAGGCTGCTGCCCCTGCGACCGGCGGCCTGTTTGGCTCGTCGACGACGGCGCAGAAGCCCTCTCTCTTTGGCTCGTCGACGACGGGCGGTGGCGGCCTGTTTGGCTCGCAGCAGTCTGCCCAGCCTTCTGCCGGCGGCGGTCTCTTTGGCCAGAGCAGTGCCCAGGCGCAGCCCCAGTCTTCGGGGCTTGGCGGTTCTCTGTTTGGCGCCTCCCAGCAGAGTGGCATGAACGCGTCGCAGGGCGGCCTGACGACCAGCATCAACGACGCCGGCGCCTACGGTGCCCCGTCCCTCTTCCAGAGCCTTGCGTCGCAGGATGTCCCGAACCCCGGCCCCCTGGCGACGCCACTGTCCAAGAACAAGACGTCGAGACGGAGCTCGATTCTGCCGCTCTACAAGATGAACCCCGGCTCGGCCAACAAGTTTGCCACGCCCCAGAAGCGCGGGTACGGCTTCTCCTACAGCACCTTTGGCACCCCCGGCAGCGCCAGCAGCACGGCAAGCACCCCTGGTGCCATTGGTGCCATGAGCCAGAGCCTCATGGCCGGCAGCATTGGCCGCAGCGGCTTGACGAAGAGCATTTCGTCGAGCAACTTGCGGCAGTCGTTTAATGCCGGCGACAGCGTGCTCCTGCCCGGTGCCTTTAGCGCCAACTCGGGCCCTCGCTTTTACGGCAGCAGCGGCAGCAGCAAGCGCCTGGTCATCAACCGCGACCTGCGTACCGATCTCTTCTCGACACCCACCAAGTCCCGTGCAGGTGCAGCGGGCGGCAACCACGATCTCGGCTCGGACAATGCCGGCCACGCGCGCAAGCTGACGAAGCGCGTCAGTTTCGACACCACCATTGCCCGGGACACCGTTCCCGAGCAGAGCGCGCGCGACGCCGACATGGGCTACCTGCGCCCCCAGCCGCGCAACGGCGTGACGAGCAGCGGCTCCGGCCCCTCGTCGGCCATTGTCGTGTCGCCCGCGTCGCCCGCGTCGTCCGCGTCGCCCGAGGCCCCCGCGTCGCCCGCGTCGCACGACGCCCCCGAGATGCAGCAGGTCACGGGCAAGGAGCTTGCCATTGTGCACGAGGACCTGCCGCGCTACATCCCCGACAACTACACGGTCGGCAGCAAGGACCTCGGCAGCTACTGGATGTCGCCCTCGCGCGAGGAGATTGAGGCGATGAACCGTGTCCAGCGCCAGCAGGTCGCCAACTTTACCGTCGGCCGCGTCAACGTCGGCCAGGTGCGTTTCCGCGTGCCCGTCGACCTGACCAAGGTCAACCTGGACAAGATCATTGACAACATTGTCGTCCTCGTCATCCGCTCGGCCACCGTCTACCCCGACGTCAACACCAAGCCCCCGGTCGGCCAGGGCCTGAACGTGCCTGCAGAAATTGTCCTCCTGCACACGTGCCCCCGCAGCGGCACGGAGGCGTCGTCGAGCAAGATGAAGAAGCACATTCAGCGACTCAAGAACATTCCCGACACCACGTTTGTCACCTACGACGAGAAGACGGCCGCCTGGACCTTTCGCGTCGAGCACTTTACCACGTACGGCCTCGACAGCGACGACGAGGACTCGGACGCCGAGACGACGGTCCCGGCCCCTCTGCCCGCCAAGATGCAGCCGTCGCGCGAGCTCCGCGAGTACCGCCGGAAGCACGTGCCCGGCGCCTTTGACGACGAGATGCTGGACGAGGAGGACGAAGACGAAGACGATGCGACTCTGGAGCCGTCTTTTTTATCTAGTCGCTCCGCGGACATGAGTTCCCAGGCCCTCGTTCCCTTCCAGCAGGACGAGGACGACGCCATGGAACTCGGCGACGAGAGTGGCGTGTACGACCAGGACGGCGAGGCCCTTTTTGGTCAGCAGGCCGACTCTTCCGCGGAGCCAACCGACCCTACCAGCCTCGAATTCTCTACATTTGCGCCCGCCCTGCCCCCGGCCGCCACGCAGCCGGCCGGCATCCTGCGGGCCCGTCTCCGCGCCATCAAGGAGTCCAACACCCCCCTGAAACTTCAGGTGGCCGATGGCGACAACTGGATGGACATGCTGCAAAAGACAGTCAGCCCACAGAAGCGCGACCGTGCTGCGCTCAAGGCGCTCGGCGAGTACGGTGCGCCGAGCAAGGCCGCCGACGCGTCGTCTGAGAGCACAGTCGACTTTCGCAGCACGTTCCGCCACAAGAACCCGGCCGCCACGCGCAACGCCCTGCCCAACGACAACCGCGGCTTCGCCACCAGCATCGACCTCATGAACTCTCTCTTTGAAAAGTCCAAGGCTGGCCCGGTGTCGCACGCGACACCGTCAACCATTTCCCCTGCCAAAGGCTATGTCAAGGTCGGTGCCCTGCCCGTGCATTAACTTTGTCTTACTCTTGTATTTCGTCCATTTTATTCTTCAGTCTACACCTTCACCCCCATCACTGCCTGTCTTGTCATGACTTTGTACCTACTCGTGCTCAAGAATCAAATCATACATTGGCCATGCTTTATTGAAACAAGACAAACTAACAATGTAGTGGTCCAACAAACTGCTCAATACGGCCAAGACGGCCGAGACGGAAGATGCTTCTCTGAACTCGGCCACCCACGCGATGCAGGACGCGGCCAAGCCCATGTGGTCCGGCGACGGCTCGCTCCTTGTTGCCTCGGACGGCGTTGCTGGCGAGGAGGCGTCTATAAAGCGCGTCCGCGTCCATGACGGGATCGAGTCCCTGCTGCTAGAGGACCCGCTCGATGACCTGGCGGACCACAAGGCGTTTGTCGACGTCAAGCTGGCGGGCGGTATTCCGACGGCATCGACGGCGCGCCTTCCCGATCTCGCGACGTTTGCGTCCAACTGCGAGTCGGGCAACCGCAAGAGATCGCCGGCGGCCAGCGAGCTGGCCAAGGCGCTGGGCGCGTACGAGCAGTCTGTGTGGGAGCTGGCGAGTGCCCTGTTTGACCCGATTGACCCGATCACGGGCCCGTCGCACGTGAGCGCGACGCGGCAGCGCCGGGACCGGCTGGCCGTGTTCTGGGCGCAGCTTGTGCAGGACTCGCCGACGGCCAAGACAGGCGACCGGGCGCGGAACATGGAGGAAAAGGCGCTGGTGCAGCTGGCGGCACGCAAGGTTCCAGAGGCGTGCCGGACGCTGGTGGACGGCAAGAACCTGAAGCTGGCGACGCTGGTGTCGCTCATTGGCAGCAGCGACGGGTTCAAGAAGGACATGCGCGCGCAGCTCGACGACTGGCGCGAGGGCGACATTCTGTCCGAGATTGGCGTCGAGGCGCGTGCCATGTACGCGATGCTGGCCGGCGACGTGGCCGTGTGCGAGGGCAAGAAGGGCGGCGGCGTCGAGAACCGGATGGACGCCGTCGTGCTGTCGAGCGCGTTTGGCCTCGACTGGAAGCAGGCGTTTGGACTGCGTCTGTGGTACGGCATTGCGTCGGGCGACGGGTTCGAGGCGGCCGTCGCCCAGTACGTGGAGGACCTGGCGCAGAACCTGGTGCCAGCGCCTCGTCCGTGGTACACGAACAAAGCCGACAGCGACAGGGAGGACCTGCTGTTTGGGCTGCTCAAGGTGGCGGCGGGCCTTGCACGGATCGAGGACGTGCTGGAACCGGCGACGTCGCAGCCGTCACCGTTGCGGTACCGGTTCTGCTGGCAGCTGGGCCAGGCCCTGGCGGCCGTACCGTCGGCCCAGGCGGCCATCCGGCTTCCGTCGGCCCAGGCGGACGCACTGACGTCGTCGTACGCGGCCGAAATTGTGGCGAGCACCGACGACACGGCGTGGCTGCATGCCATCTGGGTGCTGCTGCACCTTTCGGATGCCACGGCGCGCACCAAGGCAGTGCAGGACGTGCTGGGCCGGCACACTGGATCTCTCTTTGCTGGCAGTACCGGCACCGGCACCGGCAACGACGCACGCACGCTCGCCCTCTACGACACGCTCGTCGACGAGCTCAAGGTGCCGGCGCAGTGGGTGTGGCAGGCGGCGGCTGTGTACTGGGGCAGCCGGCAGACGCAGCCGGTGCTGGAGGCGGAGTGCCTGTTGCGGGCGTCGGCGTTTGCAGACGCACACCGCATCTTTGTCAAGCAATTGGCGCCCAAGGCGGTGGTCGAGCGCAACTATGGCGACATTGCCGAGATGCTGGAGAAGCTGCAGCCGCACCGGCAGTCGATTGCCGACTGGGCGCTCGGCGGAGAGGTGTACGCGCGGTTCCTCGACCTCGTGAGCTTCCAGCGTGGCAGTTTTGGCAGTTTTGGCAGTTTTGGCTCGAGCAGCCCGACGGGTGCACCGCGTACACGCAGGCAGCAGCAGCAGCAGCAGCAGCAGGTGCGTGACGACGCGGAGACGGTGATTGGCACGGTCGAGGCGCTGGCGGCGAGTCTGCCGGCCATGTACGAGGGCGCGACGAGCGCGCTGCCGACGGAGATTGCGGCCATTACGGAGATGGCGGACATTGTGGCCAAGGAGACAATGGTGCTGGCCAACAAGGGGCGCATGGACCTGACCAAGATCTCGCGGCTGCCGCTGACACAGGACCGGCGCGTGCGCTACTCGACCGACCTGGCGTTTGCCTACTACCGCGAGGTCATGAGTTCGTAGCGTTGCGTCTTTTCTTGCCTGTTGGTATTGTCTTTCTTTTTGTCATTTTCTAATTCTTTCTCTCTCTTTCTCTCTCTCATTTCTACTTCCATGTAACATATCTAGCAGACCAAACTATTCTAATGGTACAAGCTGCAGCTCATCGACGTAATCGTTCCGAGCCTCACTGATTCTCGTACGATAAATGTTATGTAAAGATTGATTCGTAAAGATACAGCATGGACAGTATACACGAGACGGACAGTTGCCAGTTGGCTTGCTCACGCAGTCTTCTTCCACTGGTTGTACAGGCCAATCAGGCTGCTGACGGTACCGGCGAGGCCGACAAAGCCGTCGTCAAAGCTGGTCCAGCCGAGATTGCTCGTGGTGTTGGCAAGGTCGCACAGGTCGCTGACAATCTGCAGCTGGCTGGCACTGCGCTCCTTGGCGATCCGTTTGGTCTCGACGACGCCCTCGCCGTCCTTGCGGTCGACGCGTAGGGCGCGTGCATCGAGGCGGCGCAGGGTATAGGCCTGTGCGGCAAGAGAGCACAGCAGCCCGGCCGTCCACATACGCACGGCGTCGCGTTTGAGGCGCGCGGCAGTGTTGCGGTTGGTCAGGTTGCGCACGCCGAGCGTCTCGGGCAGCAGCACCAGCTCGGCGGTAAGGTAGCCGGCGTACGCCAGCTGGCGGCCGACGGTGGCGTAGCGGAGGAACGGCGAGCCGACGGCGGCGGCCGACAGTTTGGGGTCCTGCGACGCGGTGGCGGCGGCCTTGATGTGTTCAATGTTCTTGCCGGCCTGCAGCAGCTTGCGCGCCTTGCTGAGGATGGCCTTGAGCGCGAGCCACGGCGCGACCTCGGCCTTGGACGCGTTGGTGCGGATGCAGTACCACGCGTAGAAGCGCGCAAAGTACTGCACGACGCGCATCATCTTGTCGCGGCCGACCGTCGTGGCCGCGAAGCGCAGATAGTGCGCCACGGTCGGGTGGAAGACGAGCCCGTCGGCGACCATTGTGTCGAGCGTCGAGCGTGGAGTCGAATCGAAAAGTCAATTGGACGAGTCGAGTCGTCGAGTCGAGTCGTCGAGTCGAGTCGTCGAGTCGAGTCGTCGAGTAGAGTCAGTCGAGTCGAGTCAGTCGAGCGATTGGATTCGAGCGATTGGATTCGAGTCGAGTCGGTTGAGCAGTTCAAGCTGGGTCGCGTCGGTCGACCGCTTGGTTCGAATGCGACGAGGAAACGCGACGGCGGAGAAATAGGATGGCCTGCCGAGGCTGAGCTTGGCTGGTCGATGATAGGCGGATAATAGGCGGATAATAGGCGGATAATAGCGGACAATAGGGATAGGAAACGTTGCAGATGACGTCGGGCGCTGCGGAAAATAGGTCGAGGGTCGCAGTACGAGCAGCGCGGTGGTCGAGACGTGTGAGGATGAATGGCGATGGCGCAAGATGGTCCGTCGTGCGAAACGAGCAGCCTCCAAAAGTACAGAGTAAAGAGACGCACATGCAGCGAGGCTGCAACGGTACAAGACAAGCTTACTACAGCTCCTTTACTAGGGCAGGACTGGCCCTTGCGCCTGCATGTAAATAACTAAAGAGCTCTCCAATGGCAGGCAGCGCAATAGCACTCGATATCATTACTGCACCTCCATTACGTCGTTTCTGGGGGCGCAAGAGGAAAAACACGCAGACTCTGGGGATCACAAGGAAACATGGTCTTTGCTGGCCAGACCCAGACTGTCGCGTGCCTGGCCCGTAGCTGCGTGCCGAGGTTGGTTAGGTCTGGGACGCGCTAGAGCCGCGACGGGTAACTGCAGTGTATTTAAATTATATAATATGACTGCCTGGAATTCAAGGCATTTAGTTATGAAAGTTATGCATACGGGGTAAGAGGAGCCACGGCTATGGGAGACAGCCCCGCTTTCCCACTAATGAGGCACCAGGTGCGTCGGGGTGGTCCTGCCGAATGCCGAGATCAAGGCACCACGCTCGGTCGGCTCGCCCTTTGGCAGTGACTGCGCCTGACGTAGCAGCCGAGCAGACACAGACCCGCTGCACTTTGTATATTTTAAGAAATATGCTAGACAAGAGCTGCCTGCGTCGGTTCAATGTGTTTTCGGCAGACGAGCGCGTCCGTCCCGGGAAATCTTCTTGGTGAGTCGCGTCCAGGACAGGCAGATTACGGAACAGCCTCACGAGCTGGCAGATACTCCGATAGTTCCCCTCGGCCGGCGTGCAACTCGAGATTGGAAATGTTATACAGAGTAAATATTTATTGGCCTGGACACGGTCCAATACGTAATTGTGGATGACCAATAGCCGGCGCGGGCAAGATGCGGGTTCGACGTCTCGTGCTCCTTCGTGCTCACGGCCCTTTGCCCGAGCGCGCCTTCCTACAGTGTATACCGTATTTACGGAGTACTGTGTAGTTACTGCCGGAAGCGAAGTGGTCGCCGGCTCTTTCCATGCCCGTCTCCGTCTTCATATGGTTTCGGCAAGAACACTGGCGGTCAACAGCCTTCCGTCAAGCTGCACTGCTGTTGCTCCTCATGAGCGCCAACCTGTAATCTCATACTAAATCTACAAGTATCAATTGAACAAGAACAAAGGACGTCACCACCAATCGCCGCCAGCCCCGGCCGTCCGCAGCTAGCCTTTCTCCGCAATCCACCTCTCCTAGCTACTCCGTAACAGCTCCCATCGCCTCCTCTTGCCCCTTGGCGCATTGTTCCTGCTACAGCCGGGCCTGCGGGCCTATCGGCTGTTTCCTGGCTCGGCCATCGTCTCGTGCCGCAACGTATATAGAAGGCACGCGCCCTCTCGTGCCCTTGCGCCTGCCTCTTTCTCTGCATCTGCTTATTTCGGAAGGCTCCATCGTGTACTCGTCCACTGCTCCTGCATCAACCATCTTGTCAGGCAAGAACAACGCGACGACGAAACAAATATACTCGGCCCCTCCTTCCGGCTACGTCATTATCGCCAGCACGCATTGTCTCTTCCCTCCCCAAACTCTCTCTCTCCCCTCTTTCTCTTTCTCTCCCTCCCTCCCCCTCTCTCTCTCTCTCTCTCTTTAACCTCCCACACCGCCATCATGGTCGGCACCGAGGACAACGGGCCCATGCCCGAGCAGATCAACACAAACATTGTCACGCTCACCCGCTTCCTGACGGAGGAGCAGACCAAGCACGCCGAGGCCACGGGTGATTTTACGTGAGTCCGGCCCGGCTCAACTCAAAACTCAACTCAAAACTCGAGACACGACACGGGCTCTGCTAACCGCCAGACTACTGTGCCACGCGCTGCAATTCTCCTTCAAGTCCATTGCCTACTACATCCGCCGCGCCACCCTGGTCAACCTGACCGGCCTGGCCGGTTCGTCCAACATCACGGGCGACGACCAGAAGAAGCTCGACGTCATCTCCAACGACCTGTTCATCGAGGTCATGCGCTCGTCGGGCCGCGTCGCGCTGCTCGTGTCGGAGGAGGAGGACAATGTCATCTTCTTCTCGGGCGCCAACTCCGAGGACGGCAAGACGTCGCCCCATGCGCGCTACGCCGTCGCGTGCGACCCCATTGACGGCAGCTCCAACCTCGACGCCGGTGTCTCCGTCGGTACCATCTTTGCCATCCACAAGCTCGCCGAGGGCTCGACCGGCACGACCGCCGACATCCTCAAGCCCGGCACCGAGCTGGTCGCCGCCGGCTTCACCATGTACGGCGCGTCCGCACAGCTCGTCATCACCATGAAGGGCGGCACCGTCAACGGCTTCACGCTCGACAACGGCCTCGGCGAGTTCATCCTGACGCACCCCGACATGCGCCTGCCGGCCAAGCGCAGCATCTACTCGGTCAACGAGGGCAACCTGCTCTACTGGACCGACGAGGTCAAGGCGTACTTTGCCTCGCTCAAGGAGGTGCAGCCCGACACCGGCAAGCCCTACAGCGCGCGCTACATTGGCAGCATGGTCGCCGATGCGTACCGCACCCTGCTCTACGGCGGCATCTTTGCCTACCCCGCCGACATCAAGTCGCCCAAGGGCAAGCTGCGCATCCTCTACGAGTGCGCGCCCATGGCCATGGTCTTTGAGAACGCCGGCGGCCAGGCCGTCAACTCGCAAATGGAGCGCATGCTCGAGGTCGTGCCCGAGCACATTCACGACAAGGCGGGCATCTTTATGGGCAGCTACGACGAGATTGAAAAGGTCAAGTCGTTCCACAAGAAGTAGGGCCGTGGCGGCCCGTGGTGGAGAGATTAATGACTTGCATGTTTTGATATACTCGTTGGAATCGATTTTGGCTTTGTCTTTCGTCTTGGTTTTTTGGCTTGCTCTTGATCCGTGAGACGTGGTGTCGTGTTTAGCCTGGTCGGACTGACAAGGTAAGAACTAATCACCAGCGGGCCATTGGCTGGCCGATCGAGTCGCAATGGAAGCCTTTGCCCTCCACCCTGCATTTCAGCTCCCCATCGGCTGACGGACCCGGCGATCTTTCCAATCTGGCCATGTCCCGCCCCTTGCATGCCTCCTTGCATGAACGTCGACCGTGCCGACCCATTCTGCCGCGCCAAACAGTCTTCCTCGATTCCGAAACGAGCTCCATGTGCAACCTCGACTTGCGACCTTTGCGACCACAACGACCGGCCGCATTGACCGACCGAAGAGCTTTGCCATGGCCGACCTTTCGACACTGACGGCCGTGCTCGTGGGCGTCGCCACGCTGTACGCTGCGCTCTACTACTTGCAGTTTTACGTGACGCGGCCCGACGAGCCGCCCGTCGTGCCCGCGCCCGGGCTACCCTTTTTCGGCCATGTGTTTGGCATGGTCGTTGACGGCGGGCGCTACCTGCAGCAGCTCGGCATCCGGCTGCAGTACCAGCCACGCGGCGGCAAGGGCGCCGGCATCTTTACACTGCCGGTACCCGGATCGCGCATCTACTTTGTCACGGACCCGGCCATGGCGGCGGCCGCCCAGCGCGCCGCGCGCACCATGTCGTTTGAGCCGCTGGCGCCGATTGTCACGCGGCGCGTGCTCGGCTTCGACGACGCGACGTACCACCAGGGCCTCATCGGCGACAACCTCCGGATTGCCATGACGCCGACGAAAAACGCCGCGGGCGGCATGTCGGTCATTGACGCGTCGTACAACGAGACGGTCGGGTTCATGGCCGACACGCACGACCTCGTCTACGAGTACCTGAGCAAGGCCGACACTCTCAACGCGCTGGTCCTGTCGGGCGCACGCGAGCTCGCAGGTCGCGCCAACGCCTTTGCAGCCGGCATGGAAGCGTCGCTCGGCACGGACACGGACGACGGTGTACCTGCACCCGCACCCATCGTCCACCTGCTCGACTGGGTCAAGCAGATGGTGACTGCCGGCACGGCGCAGTTCATGTACGGTCCCCAGAACCCACTGGCCCAGGAGCCGGCGCTGACGGCCGACTTTTGGGAGTTTGTGCACGGCGTCGGCTGGCTCATGCTCGTCGGCGACAGTCGCCCCGGCTCACTGGCCGCGACACTGCTCGGCGGTCGTCCGTACCGCGCACGCGAGCGCGTCGTCGCCGGTTTCACGCGCTACCTGGACGCCGGACTCGGCGCGACCGGCAGCCCGCTCGTGCAGCGCCGACTGGAGGTGCCGCAGCGCCACGCGTGGTCCGTCGACGGCACGGCGCGCTCCGAGCTCTCGTTTCTCTTTGCCGGCATCATCAACACGGCCGTCACGTCGTTCTGGGTCGTGCTGCAGCTGCTGGCCGACCCCGTGCTGCTCCAGCGCGTGCGTGCCGAGCTGGGCGACGGCGACCCGGCCTCGGGCGGTCCCGAGGTCGCCACGATCAGTATCGAGCACATCCGCACTGGCTGCCCGGTGCTGCAGGCCGTGTACAATGAGTGCCTGCGGCTCGGATCCAACACCATGTCGTCGCGCCTCGTGCTGACGGACACCGTGCTGGCCGACCGCTACTTTCTGCGCGCCGGCGCCGTCGTGCAGATCGCATCGGGCGTGCTGCACGCCGACCCGGCCGTCTGGGGCACCGACCCGCACGCGTTTGCGCCCGAACACCACCTCGACCGCAACAAGGCCGCCGAGCGCGAAAAGACCAGGTCGTTCCGGCCGTTTGGCGGCGGCAAGACGCTGTGCCCGGGGCGCCACTTTGCCACGGCCGAGATTATGGCGTTTGCGGCGGCGCTTGTGCTGCTGTTTGACGCCGACGACGCGACAGCGGGCGTGCCGCCCAACACGCCGCCGCCGGTGCCGCCACGCAACTACCGCGTCCTGCCGGTGCACCTGTCGGAGCCCGAGGATAAGGCCGTGCCGCGCGTGCGCCTCAAGCTGCGCCAGCCCGGCCGACGGATCGAAGTTGTTCCATAGACGTGCGTTGCTCTTTCACGTGTGATCGAACGACCATAGCGCGTTGCCTGTACTCCGAATGCAGCGAACGAGCAGGGACGGGGCCTAAGCGAAACGAAAAAGAAGGGCCCTTTACGGACCCTCATTCTGGGTTGTTGGAGATTGTTTGTCTGTTGTTCGAGTCCTGAAAAAATCCCAAAATAGATAGAAAAATAGAAAGGAGACAGATCGCGCCGATGGAGCAGCGGGCACGTTGACCGGACAGTGGACACGATTGGCTCCTGTCAGCTGGGCTCACGTTCTTTGCCGCATTCGAGACTTTTGCTCTCACATTGAAAATACAGAGTACTTTGTCATTTCAGATTCGGCTTTGCGTTCAAGACACACCGAAGGCTGGAAAAGTGACACGAGAGATATTGTGCCGTATGGTGTCGACCCAGAGCACACAGTGGGCTAATCCAGTTTTTGCTTCGTACAACACGTCTTTCCTTTTTCTGGTTTTCTGGTTTTCTGTAAATATAAATATACTCCATAGAAAAAGATGGAAGGCTTCTGAACCAAGCACAGCGTCCACGTGCATCCTTCGATCCATCGTCTCTCACGACCCATCGCTGATGCTGTTCACAATTTTCACGACGCATCGAGGTTGCATTCGGTGTCCAAACGCGCCCTGTGGGAACAGGCCTTTTTCTCAGTCCAAACCACCACTCTAAAAAAATTTATATAAATATATTTACTCGTATGCTCACTGCCGACGCTTGCTTTTCCTCTTCGGCGAATCCGCCAAGACAGATCACGATCCCGGCCCGACCGTCCACTCCGTAGGCCCTCTAGCACTCATAAGTAAATATATTGGGTTGTGTCGCCTGTGTGAAGAATCGTATCGTTGTAGCAGACTTGTCATGGGGTGTTCCAGTCTATCGCAGTATCAGCAGGAGCGTGCTCCCAGCCGCTCGTAGTCCTGTTCAGGAAGGTGCATGGAGGGTTGCAGCCTACGCAGCTTTCTGACTGCACATCTGCATCCATGGCAAGGCCTTGACGGAGTAATATATATTTACGAAAAATGAATACTTTCTGGTCCCAGCCCAAAGAATACGACAGCGCCTAAGTATATATTTACACAACTGTAAATTTACCCAGTGGCTCGAATACGACTGCGTATCGCGGCTAGTGAACCAGGCTGCACGAATGGCTCCAGCGATGGACGGCGGCAGATCGACGTTCACTGTCGTCGGCGTTGCCGTTGATCGTTATCTGCAATCGCCGACGCCGGACGTGGGTTGCAATCAAAGATCGAGTTCAAAGAGATACCGTGCCGTCGTGAATAGGTTGTGCTCTGCGTCGCAGCGCTCTTTACGCCTCGTCGCTCTTTCCTTATGCCTGCTTGGCTGATCGGGTGGCCCAGTGGCCTCCAAGCACGAAATTGGCGGGTGCCTTCCTTCTGCTCAGACAAGTGGGGTGCCTTCCTTGTGGCTGCTCAGACAAACCCAAGTAGCATTGAATTGCCGGGAAAAGGTTGTAAATCTAACGAACAATCAAACATTTATGCGCTGCCCTTGCTGGTCAAAATGAAATGCGAGCTTATCGCCGGCTTGGTGTGCTTGGTGTGCTTGGTGTGCTTGGAGCGACGCCAAGCCCGAGGCGCCATTGACGTCAGTACATATAAATATATTTATTTTATATGTAAATAATATAAGTATAAACGGAGCGCTAGCCAAGCATACAATCGGCACAAAAATGCCTAGGTGCTGGGCAAAGCTTGTCCACGACTTCATCGACGCAGAATACGTCCAATGAAGCATCCATGGCTTTTACTTTGCAACACCAGGTGGCCGAACAAACCTGATCGAGTCGAGTCGAGTCTTGTATCCGTAATTCCGTATCAGCCAAAACAATCCAGGGACTGTTGCGTGGCCCAGTAAGGCTGTTGCAAGTAGAAAATGGTCTCGATTCATACGATGCCATGCGCGCGGCTCGCTGCATGCATTCGGCTCTCAGACACCATTGTCTGTACCACGCCTGTTTGAGTTCGAGGCCAGCCCGTTCCCCAGGCGGGTCTGTGTTAACTTGCCTTAATCTGAGAGGCGGTGTCATGGTCAACGTTTTTCTGACAGCGTCAGAGTCTTTTCTTTTTTGGGTCTCGGTCGGTTCTTCTGGGCCAATCAGATGACCAAGGAAGGCCCAGCACTTCTGACGGAAAGACCTACCCAGCGCCGTCTGCACTTTCTCTTACAAGCATGCTCACGGCCATGCAATGGCAAGAACATTGACCAGCTTCGTCTTCATGTGCAGCTTCTTGCCAGTCGACATCCAGCCGGCTCACGGCAGCATCTACCCAGAACTTGGGTCTTGATACGCCCGAGTCAACGACGCAGCGGGGGGCGCTCAATCGAAGACGGCAGGGATCGGCCGATTAGGCGTCTTAATTAGCACGAGATGGCACTAGCCCCCCGGGCGTTCTTTCATGCCCACGGGGGTTTCCTCACGCTCATACGACGGCTGTTAGCCCTCAAGTATAGTACCTACAGAGTAGAGTGCGTCGGTTCGGCGTGCTCGCGTCAGCACAATCTTCGCATGGAGTGGCGTGCAACGTGAAGGCGCGGAGTGGGCGTGCAACGTGAAGGCGCGCCGGCCACGGTTGCCGTCCCGTGGGAAAACGTGCCTTATCAGGCCAGGTCTCAGCGCAAAAGACAAGAGTGACCGCGGTAGGAGAAAAGGGAAAGCGGCTACAGGCGCTTAGGCGACCAAGTGCCCCGTGCTCTTGCCTTGCCAGTCTTTTTGTTTCTTTCACCTGCCATTTCTCTAGTCTTTTTCGATTTGATCGCTGGTTGCTGCTTCCCCGGCATGCCCCACTTGGCAAGAGCTCCCTCGCACAGCGGCTTTACTCACACATGCGAGCCTCGTGCTTCCCATATTTGTCTTTTTGAAAAATACATGAAATAATTTACAGGGTGCGTGCGCGCCGATCGTTCTTCCTTCGGTTGCCTCTCTTTAAGTAGGCCCCTCCCTCCTTTTCTTCTCTTTCTTCTCGTCTTCCGTCCTCCACGCAGACTCGGTTCACCACCACAACCCAACACTCGCCATGGCTTCCTACTTTAAGAAGAGCAGCCCGCCTGCGCCGACCAACGAGGCCGAGACCGACGTCAGCGACAGCAACGTCGTTGACCCCGAGACCGTCCCCAAGGACAAGCTCATCACACTGTCGGTCGTCGCCTGTGGTGCCGGTCTCTTTTCTGACGGCTACATCAACAACGTGAGTAGATTTTTCCATTTTCCATTTTCGATTATTCGATTATTCGATTATTCGATATTCGATATTCGATATTCGATTTCGATTTTCGCCTTTTGCTAACAGCCTAGGTCATCGGATCGGTTGGCACGATCCTGGCGCTCAAGTATGGCGACACCTGGTCCAAGTCCCACGCCAAGAGCGTGGTCAGTGCCATTGTGTTCGCCGGCACCGTTCTCGGCCAGCTCGTCTTTGGCTTCCTCGCGGACCGCTGGTCGCGCACCAACTCGCTGCTCGTGTCGACCATTATCCTCTTCGTCTTCACCGCCCTCGCCGCCGGTTCGTACTGGCACGGCTCGACCACGGGCATGTTCAACATCCTTGCGGCGTGGCGCTTTTTCGTCGGCATCGGCATCGGCGGCGAGTACCCCGCGGGCAGTGTCGGCTGCGCCGAGTCGACGGGCGAGATCCGGAGCGGCTGGCGCCACTTTATTTTCATCATGTTCACCAACTCCATCATCGACCTCGGCTTCGTCATCGGCGCGTTTGTGCCGTACGTTGTCGCGGCCGCGTGCCACAATGAGCACCTGAGCACCCAGTGGCGCGTGTCGCTGGGCATTGGCGCCGTCTTCCCCGTCCTGCTCTTCATCATGCGCCTGTATGCCAAGGAGCCCGAGGAGTTTAACAAGAACTCGATGCGCAACGCCAAGACACCCTACTGGCTCGTCCTCAAGTTCTACGGCCCGCGCCTGGCCATTGTGTCCCTGATCTGGTTCATCTACGACTTTTTGACCTACGCCTTTGGCATCTACTCGTCGACCATCCTGGCCAACATCTACTCCGACTCGGCGCCGCTGACGACCATCTTCGGCTGGAACACCGTGCTCAACCTCTTTTACCTGCCCGGCTCGATCCTCGGTGCCAAGGGCAGCGACATTCTCGGCCCGCGCTGGTGCCTGATTATCGGCGTCACGATCCAGGCCGTTTTCGGTTTCTCCATGGCCGGCAAGTACGACACCCTGTCGCAGCCCAGCATGGTCGGCGCCTTTATCACCATCTACGGCCTGTTCTTGACCTTTGGCGAGTTTGGCCCTGGTAACAACATTGGCCTGCTGGCGGCCAAGACGTGCGCCACGGGCGTGCGCGGCCAGTACTACGGCATCGCCGCGGCCATTGGCAAGATTGGCGCGTTTGTCGGCACGTACGTCTACCCGTACATTGAGGCAGCGGGCGGCGACGACGCGACCGCGTCGGCGCAGTACCCCTTTTACGTCAGCTCGTCGCTGTGCATCCTGTCGGCCATCCTGGCCTTTGTCTTCCTGCCCAACGTCGGCCAGGACACGATTGCACACGAGGACGCACGTTTCCGCGCGTACCTGGAGGCGAATGGCTGGGACACCAACCAGCTGGGTCTCAAGAACGACGCCACGTTGAGCGGCGAGGTTGGCGAGAAGCAGCAAATGTAATCTGCTTGTGACACCAGCCGCGCACAAGGTGAGCCTCTGGATCTTGGCATTTGTTGAATAGCGACCTGTGTAAATACCCTACTTGATACTTTTTGGATACTTTTGATTTTTGGATACTTTGCCCTTGATCTTGACTGTGATTTATGTCATTCATGATTCTAACTGGCTAGGTATCAGGTATCGTTCAAATCAACGCACAACGCCCTGCTCTTGCGCTAATCCAGGTCTAGGTCGCCAATGGCCGCCGTGATGAACCGGTCGGCGTCTGTTGTGGTCGTGTCTGCCGTGTCTGCCGGTGGCGGCTGCACCTCGAAATCACCAAGATCGCCGGCATCGCTGCGGCTGGCTTCGCTCTCCGTCTCGGGTGGTGTCGCAAGGCCGCTCGCGTGCAGGGTGGCGGGCGGTCCGGCGACGCGCCCCAGGTTGCGCTTGAGCACGCACGCCTCGACGGAGATGCCCGGGCCAAAGGCGCAGCCAAAGATGTACTCGGGCACCTTGCCCTCGCCGCCGGGCGCCAGCTTGTCCATGTCGGCGTCGCGCAGGCGGTCGAGCACGCTAAAGATGGTGGCGGAGCTCGAGTTGCCGTGGCTGACGTACGTGTCGTAGCTGGCACGCATGTGGTAGGGCGTGATGCCGAGCGCGGCCTCGGCGCCCGACAGGATGGTGGCGCCGCCAGGGTGCATGGCCCAGTCAAAGTCCGGGGCGTTCTTGTACGCGGGCGGGAGGGGCACGGCGGCCATGAGGTCGGCAAAGACGGGCTGCAGCTGCGATGCGGCGACTTTGGGTACGCGCGGCGACAGGACGACCTTCCAGCCGACGGGGTCGACGTCGAAGCCGAGGTCGTCCTCGGTGTCGGCCACGATCCGGTGGTCCCAGCCGAGCAGGTCATAGACGGGCGGCGCCGTCGCCTCGCCCAGGCCGTTGCTGAGGACGACGGCGCTGCCGCAGTCGCTAAAGAGCGCGACGCCGATGCGCGTGTCCTGGGTGGCGTTGATGCTGTCGAGCTCGCTGCGGACCATGGTGGTGCTGATTTCGAGGGCGACGACGAGGATGCGGGCGGGCTTGCCGCGCATGGCGTGGCCGAGGGCGAGGTTGGCGGCGGTGCGCAGGGCGGCGAGGCCACCGCTGCAGCCGATGCCGTGCAGCAGGACCTTTTCGAGCTGGTGGGTGATGCCGAGGCCTTTGGCGACAAAGTGGTCGAAGCCGGGGTTGGCACTGTTGGTGCACGTGACGGACACAATGTGCGTCAGCTGCGCGAGGCGGTCGCCCTGCAGGCCGGCCTCGGCGAGCGCCTGCTGCGACGCGCGCACGGCGAGCGGGACGCCTTCCGACAAGAACATGGCGTTGAGCTCGGCAATGGACGGCGCGGTGGGCTGGTTGACGAGCGGGTGGTCGGGCGTGCCGACAGAGGCGCGCTGGTCGATGCCCGTGTACCGGTTGATGGCCAGCACCTTTTTCATGCTGGGGGTCAGTCACGACATTTTGCGAGAAAGAGAGAGAGAGAGAGAGAGGCCTACGCTGGTGTGTCGGGGTAAAACTTCTTGGCAATGGCCTCGAGCGACGCGGGCTTGATCGAGTAGGGCGGGTACTCGTGGCCGACGCCGGTAATGGACAGGCCCAGGCTGCCAAAGCTGTTTGGGGCCGTCATGGTGAGCGTGTGGTGGGAGAGGTGTCGACGGAGTTGAGGTGCGATCGGCGCGTCGATCTGGGGTCGTGCAAGTCGAGGTCGCGCGTGAGCGGGGCACGGGCGAGAACGAGAACTGGCAGGACGAGAACTGGCAGGACGAGAACTGGCAGGACGAGAACTGGCAGGACGAGAACTGGCGAGGACGAGCAGTGCTGGTGTGCGTCGTGAGGGTGGTTGAGAGTCGGCGTTGGCAGCTGGGCGTGTTGTGGCCGGTTGTGTTTTCGCAATCAAGGGTCCAATGTCTATCGAGGTCGGGCCAAAGAGGTGGCTGCCGTGTGGCCCTATGGGGAAGGCGCGTCTGTCGCGAGCGGCGCGGTGCTTCGGCGCAGGTCGGGGTCGGAATGCGTTTCGGCGGCGTAGATTCGGCCGTCTTGTCGTCTCTGGGTCGTATATTTACGAGACAGAAAGAGTCGTACGAGACAGAAAGACAGACTGGCCAGGACAGGGAAACAGAAGGCTGCACGATGAAACTTTTTGCTTTCTTGACGAATTGGCATGTGACCTTGGCGCAGTCTATCGCAAGATCAAGTGGAAGAAGGGTTCTTTGTTCAGCTTTGTGTGAGCTTGCGCCTGCAGGACGGAGCACGGAGCGAGGACGGAACGGTCGTGTCAGTCAAGTTGGCCCGGCCAGGGGCAGTATCGGTCAGTGTCGGAGCCAGGGGGCCAAACAGGCACCACGGTCTGAAGCACAGCCGTTGAAACGCAATTTACTATAATTCAAATACTCCGTATAAATCCAAATTTATGTATATATTTACAGGGCAAATATATTTACACAACGCGTGGTGCCTGATTGGCGGCGAATGTCCGACGGTACCTGCAGAGTGATAAAGACTGTTATGTAATCATCCCCGAGAGAAGGTGCGGCTGCGTACCTTCCACCGAGACGTCGTCGGACGGATTGTTCCGTCGGCAGGTGCGACTGTCTTGAGCCCCTCTTTGCAACGTGGCTGGGGGCCGGCGTGGAACGCGCAATTAGCCCGCTTCGGGCCAACTCTTGCACGCCGGGGCCGGGTGAGGCGCAATTGGACTTGCTTACTCACACGCCTGCAGCTCGCGTATGTTTAAAAAATGGGTATTGTCAGATAACAAGCAATAAGCCAGCAAAACGCTTAGCAAAACACCCAGAAACAACGCCTAGCTGTGACCATGCAAAACCAATCGAGTGAAAATAAAAAAGTAAAAAAATCGAGAAAAACGAGAAAAAACGAGAAAAATAAAAAGAGAGGCTATACCGCGTCCGCCATGACGGTGTCGTCGCCCTGCTTGCCCGCCCTGAGCCCACGCCGTGGCGACGCACGTCCGCGGCTGCCGGATGCAAGCGACACGCCATTGGGCACGCCCTTCTTATCGGCGGGCCGTGATGGCGTGTGCACCGGCACCGGCACCGTGTCAGGATCGTCCTCGCCCTCGGCATCGATGTCGGCGTTGGTATCTGCGTCTGCATCGGCATCGGCGTCGGCATCGGCGTCGGTCGCGGGCAGGTCCGACGTGATGGTCGCCGCAGGCACGTCGTCGTCCTCGGCCTCGGCCTTTTTCGCACTCTTCTTCGGCTCGACCGTCTTGGCCGCGTCGTCGCCCGTCGCCGCCGCTGCCGCTGCTGCCTGAGCCGCCAGCCACCCTGGAGGCAGCCCCGGGCCGCTGTCGGCATTGCCGTAGTCGCTCTTCTTCGTGCCTTTGGGCCACCGTCCCGGCCCGCGTCCCGTGCCGCCCGTCTTCTTCTTCTTGGACGACGCTGCTGCCGCCTTGGGCCGCGACAACGCCGGTGTCGCCAGGGCCGTTCCGGGCGACGCACCTGCGCCACGGTGGCTGCTGCCCGTGCCGGCTCGTCCCGTGTACCGGCTGCTGCTTCGTGCACCCGCCGTACGCACGGCCGGCGTACGGCCAATCGTCGCGCGTGCATAGTTGAGGCGCCGCGTCGATACTGTCGGGAACACGGCAAAACGCGTCGGCGGAATCCCGTCGTAGGCCGCGGCCCAGTCGTTCTGCTTGTCGTTCTTCGTGTCGACGGCCGGGCCCTGCGACATTGCCGCGTCGGCCGTCGTCGTCGATGTGCTCGCATCGCCCTCCATCTTGACGTCGCCGTTGGTGGCCAGGGCAGGCCCGGCGTTGCCGTCAACGGGCTGCAGGGCCGGGGGATCGCTGCCGTCGGCCATGTCGACGTCGTCTTTCTTCTCGTTGCCGTCTTTGTCGTCGTCGCGTGGCGCAATGGCGGTCAGCGCTGGCCCGAGCTCAAAGTTGGTCGCGTTGCCGCGGCCGACGACGTATGGCGTCCACGTGAGCGACGCCGGGTGCAGCGTCACGTACTGCTTCGCCTCCCACTTGGCCACGTACTCGCGGCAGTACTCGACGTCGACGCGGAACGCGTACAGCTCCGTCTGCGGGTCACGCACGAGGCACCGCAGGCCCTCGAGCGCCGCAATCACGTCGTCGGCCGTCATGCCCGTGTCGTCGGACATTTTCTTGATGGACACCCCCAACTTCTGGCCCGGCTGCGTGTCCGCCAGGGCCTTGAGCAGGTACTGGCACATGACGAGCCGCCAGTAGTTGCGGTACGACACGAGGCCCATGTCCGACAGCGGCTTCTCCGGCGACCCCGTCTTGGCCTCGACCCGCGTCAGCAGGTAGGAAAAGTCAATCAACAGGTTGCCGTAGCCCTTGCGCTGGTGGATCGGCAGCGTCAGGATGCAGCTCACATTGTTCTGGCTGCTCACCCGTTTCTCCTTGGAAAAGTACCCGACGAAATGGTACCCAAACTCGTCGTACTCGCACAGCACGTAAAACAGAAACGGCTCCACGTCGTAGTACAGCGTCTTGCTGCCCAGAAACAGCTTCGCCAGCAGGCACAGGTTCTGGCAGTACACTGGGTTCTTGCGTCCGTCCACCTCGAAAAAGGAGATTGACCCGTGCCGGTAAATCTCGTCGCCGGGCGGGTGCTTTGCCGGGCACTTGAGCTTGTGCCGCCACGCCACATAGTCCGAGTTCATGTACTTGAGACAAAACTCGCAAATGTACAGCACCCGGTTGCAGCTGTACTCCTCGGGGTACGGCGCCGCGTACCACGTCCCAATCTCCCACCCGCCAAACTCGATGCACTCAATCTGGCTCGCCGGGCCCGCGCTCGACTTTTTGCGTTTGGGGGCCGTCCCGGCTGCCTCGTCCTCGTCCTGCATCGCCTCCAGCCGCGACCGCCAGCCCTGCTCCGCCGCTTCCTTGGCCTCGTCAAAACGCCGCCGGTCGTCTGGTCCGGGGAAGGTCTTGGACGTGTCCGCCTCCGCCTCTGTCAGAATCCCGCCGTACGGCTTGCCTTTTTGCTCCTCCGTGTCCTTGTCGAAAAAGGAGTAAAAGGGCTGCGTGTACGCCGTCGCCGACGGCATCACCGGCAGACTGGGCAGGTTTGTCAGACTTGTCAGATTTGTCAGATTTGCCAGACTCGCCAGACTAGTCAGACTAGTGTCTGGCAACCCCAGCGCGCCGTCGCCCATGGCCAGGAGCAGTGCATTCTCCGCCGCCAGCTTGTCCAGCCGCTTCTGCTCGCGCTTGCCAATCTTGGGCACCGCCGTCCCGCGCTTCGTGTACTTGCGCTTCTTGACCGTGATCCGCCGTAGGTCCTTGGGCCGCACCTTGATTTTCAGGACCAGGCTGCTGCGCGTCTTCTTGACGACCTCGACACGTGACGGCTGTGGCGGCGGTGGTTTGATCCGAAGCGCCCGTGCCGAGCTGCTCGGCGGCGTGTCGCGAATGTCGGTGAACCCGTCGATAGCAAGGTCCTCGCCCGCGTTCTTGCGCCGCTTACGCAGCGACATGCCGCTGTCCACGCTGCCAATGGGCGACGTCCGCCGCTTGCGCAGAGACCGCGATGCCGAGTCCGTCTGCTCGCCCGCCACCGACCCAGCGTTTGGCGTTCCGTCGTGCACTGCCGGCGACGTGTACGGCGTCACCTTGAGCGACGCCATTGCCGCCGGCGTGCCCATTGTCGCCGTGGCCTGGCTCGCTGCGTCAATGTCCATGCTGTCGCCCGTCTCGTGTGCCTTGCACTCTGAACACGTCCACGTTCCTGCACGTTAGCTACGTCTCGAGAAAACGACCGGTAAGACTTACCATTGTCCGAACACGGATTCAAACGCGTGTCGGCGCACTCCTGGTGGGCAATTTTGCCGCACACCACGCAGTCGACAATGTCGTGGTTCGTGCTCGTCGCCGGCGGGTCCTCGGCCTGGCAGTACAGACACTGCGTCGGCTCGGCGTGGTCTTCGTCCAGCTCGTCGTCGTGGTCGTGGTCGTCGTGGTCGTGGTCGTCGTGGTCGTCGAGGTCGTGGTCGCTCTCGACCTCCTCCTCCTCCTCCTCCTCCTCCTCGTCAATGGCCTCTGCGGCCTCGTCCCACTCGTCGTCGCTCGACTCGCTCGCCGCTTGGCTCGCCTCGCTGTCGTCTTCGTCCTCATCGTCCGTCTCGCCGGGCCGGATCTTGACGGCACCAACGCCCTCCTCGTCGTCCTCGTGGTGGTGCACGTGGAGCTCATCGTCGCCCTCGGCGTCTTCGCTCAAAAACTCGTCGTCGGCCATCTCGTCATCGTGCTCGCCGTCGTGCTCGTCATCGTGCTCGTCCTCCTCGTCCTCCTCGTCTTCGTCGCCGCCACGTGCTCGTGGCCGTCGTCTTGACGCCGACGCCTCTGCTGTGTCGTCCATCTCCTCGTCCTCGTCTTCGGCCCCGTCCGACCCGTACCCCTGGTGCTCGTAGTCGACATCGCCCTCGGCGTCCTCGTCTTCTTCTTCTTCTTCTTCTTCTTCGTCGTCCTCCTCCTCCTCGGCGTAGTGCATCGTCACGCCGAGCTGTGCGGCGCGCTCCAGCGCGCCCGTGCTATCGTCATCGTCCATGGGCGACACCGACGACAGCGCGCTGGCCGAGGCCGTGCTGTCGCTGAGCATCTCCTCGTGAAGGAGCTGTTCGCTGGCCATGACGGCGTGTTGCGTGGCAGAAAGCGTCTGCCCGTCGCGGAGATCGTCACAGGCCGTCCACCGAGGGGCGCAAAGCGCGTGAACCCGTTACACAAGAGTGTGATGATGTGATGTACGCGTGGGCAATGTGTCGCTAGCGTCGCGTGTCGAGCCGATCAGCGGCCAGCGCGCAGTCTAGTTTGCAGAACCAGGCGCCGGCGTGGGCATGGCAGGTGTCGCGCTGTTTCGGAACTGGGCCGGAGCCGTGTGCGGCATCCCCAGGCGTCAAAGGCACGCGATGGCTCTGGCGTCGAGGCGTCGAGACCGGCAGCGCGTGTAGGGTGCGTAAAGTGCGTCGAGTATCAGAGCAGTGCAAGAGTAAAATGTCGAGAGGTGCCGGTGTGTCGTGGAAAAGATCGCGTCGGCGTTCCAGGGCACAAACACAGTGGGCGTCGTTGAGCTCGCAGGGGTTGGCCGAGGAGGCTCGTGTTGCGCCGGGCGAGATTGCTGCAGAACCAGGGGCGATGGACGCGTTCTAACGCTTGGAAACGGTGCAGAAGAAGAGGTTTGTAAGAAAAACACGTCGTGGCGGATGGAAAACGCGTCGGCCGATGCTGTTCGTGGGCTGCAAAATCGCAAAAGGGGAGGCGTGTTGATTTTCGGGAGGGGGCGCCCAACACGTCTGGCGATAGCTCCAGCCGTCCGTCGCCTGCCTTGCGCGCTCCAGCGCGCTTGGGTGTGATTATGTAACGCGTGGCGAGCTAGACTCCTGTAGGTACCCACTTTGAGCTGTATCACGGGCCGTGCGAGTACAGTGTTTGAAACGAGAGGCAGGTGACTAAGCGGCCCACTTTGCAGAAAACTGGCCAATCAGAGCGCGTGCAATTCGGAGCGCTGTTTTAGCCGAGCGGAAAAGCATCACGGCCCATCAGCCAGACCACGACGACACGACGACACGGCTTTGCGGACTGTATTCTCCCAACAGCCCTTCGACCCCTCTGACGAGCCACACACCTACCACAGACGAGCAGCTCGCGCGAACCGCCACGATGCCCGTTCCTTTTGAGACCCTGATCCCGTATGCGATCATCACAGCGGTATGTCGCGCCTGAGCTCCGAGAGCGACAACAACGAGCACGCGGAGCGTTGGCCTCTGTCAACGAACTGGCTGGCGATGGGCGACCATGCAGGTACTAACATGGGCAGATGTTCGGCATCACGGGCGCCGGTATGTCCAAGATCCGGAACATGTCCAACGGCGGCAAGCGGGCCCGTCGGTCCGTCGACCAGTGGGACAAGGTAAGCCGAAGAACCCGGGACAGTGTTTTCCATGTGTACGATGCTAACAACGTTGCAGCAAAGTAAGAGATACTCCGTCGCCGAGACCCGACACCAAAGCGGCATCGACACAGCTCGACTACCCTAACCACCCCAACCAAACGCCATGACTAACGCCTACAGTGATGGACCGCGACCGCAGACTCACAGGAAACATTCGAGGGCAGTCTGATGCGCCATTGGCGCCACCCGGGTTCGAGCTCAACAACCCGTGGAGAGTACGTTTTGCAAACTGTCGAGGACGCTCGATCATATACTAACACATACAGTTGGAGAAACGCATTGTATAAGTGGCAGCGACCGATGCGATGGAATCTTGGAGATTACCATGCTTGCCAGCTGTAGAGCGCCGACGCTTGCCTTGGCCCGGGGCCGATGCGCCCCTGGGGCCAACGAGCACGTATATCATTGTCCTAGCTTTTGTTTTACGCAATACGACCCTTCAAAGGTGCACTTTCTGAGGTACAAGTGAGGTGTAATCAAGTCTATTCTAAACCGCTGGGTATCATTGCATTATATGCTGTGTGTCAATGCCAAACCAAAATAAAGGAAACAAGAAGGAAAGATCACAACTCAATGCGTGGCCGGTTTTTGTTCAGGCCTTCGAGCAGCGTACATGCTTGGCACATGGCCTGGCTCGACATGTAGCCACAATTTTGGCAGGTGCCCAGCACTTGCTTGTTGACAACGTTTCGGCCTTGTGGCCGGCCAGCCGTCGTGGTGGTTGTCGCGTTGGATATGATGGATGCCGGACGCGACGGACGCGACGGATGCGACGGATGCGACGGTTTTGTTGGCGCGATAGAATTCTGCAACTTGAGTGGCTCGTCGCTGTCCACCTGGTTTTGCTTCCGGGCGAGGAACAGGGTGGCCATGTCGGTCTCGAGACCCTCGGCCGCCTCGTTGCTCTTTAGCTGCGCCTCCATGGCTGCCAGTTCGTTGCCTGACGAGCGACCGTTTTGCGAGCCACATCCGCCACCGCCACCGCCACTGCCCTCGTCGTCGTCGTCGCCAGCAGGTCGCTGCTTCTTGGCCGTCAGTGCCTGGTTCTGTTTTCCGGCACAGCCACACGACGGTACCGGCTCGGCGCCGGGCACGAGCCGCGCCATGTCCTCGCCGCTGCGTACAATGTCCAGGATGGCACTGGGCCGCACTTTCTCCAGGTTCTTGATGAGCCCACGCGCGCTGCCTCGAAACGCCTCGGGGCTGTAGATGCACTCGGTGCTAAAGTAGTCGAGCTTCTTGTGGTGTGCGTACAGCACAATCTCCTTTTCGTACGCGTACTTGAGCGGCTTGCTGCGCTTGACCTCGGAGTGGTCGCCGCCCGTGACGATGCTCGTGCTGCGCGACAGGCGTGGCAGGTCGCCACGCAGCAAATTCATCAGCACCGTCTCGGCGACATCGTCGGCATTGTGTCCCGTGACGACGTGCTTGATGCCCAGCACCTTGGCACCGCGGTCCAGCGCCTGCCGCCGGAACACACCGCAGTACGTGCAGTTGCCCTTCTTGCCAACGGCCTCGACGACCTGGTCCATGGTCCAGCCATAGAGCTCGTCGTAGCCGACAATCGTGAGCGGCATCTCGTACTGCGCCGCGTTGCGTTTGACCGTCTCGAGCGAGTCGTCGCGGTAGCCCTTGATGCCCTCGTCGATGCTCAGCAGTACCAGGTCGAGGCCGTAGTCGTGGCGCTCGTTGAGTGTCTTGAGGACCGACGCCAGCACCGTCGAGTCCTTGCCGCCCGACGCACCAATGGCGACACGCTCGCCACGGAAGAAGAGGCCCGACGACGTGATGGTATGGTGCACTTCGTCTTCGAAAATGGCGATGAAGCAGCTCTTGCACAGTTTCTGGTGGTTCTTGGGGCGCTTGATCAGGGCACGCTCTGTCTCGCAGAGCACGCAAAGTGCGGGGGCCATGGCGGGGGTCGATCCTGGTGGCTCGGTCGGCCGTGCAGTGGCACGTTGGCGTGACGAGTCCTCGGGAGAAAATCAGAAATGAGACAAATAAACCGGCGTCTGTCTATGAAAGCGTGTTGTGTCGTTGCGTCATGATGTCCCGTGGTGAAGTTCTGCCAGTCATCGAACCAATCAGGGATGACCCAACGTCGATCAAGGATGATACTATTTCGGAAGGCGGTCAGTCGAGCGATCCACGTCAAAAGACTCCACTAGATAGTTTATCCGACAGATGTTCCGGTCCTGTGCCCCTCTATTTGCAGCCCTAGTTTTTTTTACAGCGAAATGGCCCACGGCTGGAATTTTCCGGCTAGCGCCAAAAAATTCATCAGCGGCCAATTGGTTGATCGTATACATTGGCCAGTCCCTGCTTCTTTCCTCTCCTCTTTCTTCAGACATCACCAAACCCCGGTATACTCGACACCAACGACAAAATGGTAAGCATTTAGCATTCGACTTACTCGACATCGCCTCGTGCTTCGCCTAGTAGGCGCTTGACGCGCTGAACGGCCGGGCGTCGTGTCTGATTCGGTTCACGCACACGATGCCCGGGCACATTGTTTCCGCTTGGCCATCCGATGCCTTGCGCCGCATTGTCTCGTCTCGAAAGAGGAGCACTGCCGTGCAGAGTACTGGCTGGTCCGGTGATGATCTGGCTTAAGCCCCTCAAGAGCGACGCTCGTCTGGGCAGTCGACGGCCGAGTGCTGAGCAGAACGGTTGCGCTGAAACATGCCAACTGTCGCTTGCCTCTGTCTGTTGCCTGCACGGACAGCCGTCTATGCTCTTCGATGCTTTTTACGAGTTTCAAAGACGAGCAGTCGTGTTGATGTCTTTTCTCTATGATAGCCTGCCAAAGCTTCCGGTAAGAAGGCCGCCCCGGCCCCGTTCGCTGCCAGCCGCACTGGCAAGAAGGTCGCCAAGGTTCGTACTCCTCTCTCCCTCGTGCCCACGACGCCATCTAACCAGGTAGAACCCTCTCATTGAGAAGCGCCCCAAGACCTACGGCATTGGCCAGGACATCCAGCCCCGCCGCAACCTGTCGCGCATGGTGAAGTGGCCCGAGTACGTCCGCCAGCAGCGCCAGAAGAAGATCCTCAACCTGCGCCTCAAGGTCCCTCCTGCTATTGCGCAGTTCCAGCACGTCCTGGACCGCAACACCGCCGCCCAGGCCTTCAAGCTGCTGAACAAGTACCGCCCCGAGACCAAGGTCGACAAGAAGGAGCGTCTCCTCAAGGAGGCCACCGCCATCAAGGAGGGCAAGAAGAAGGAGGATGTCAGCAAGAAGCCCTACACCGTCAAGTACGGCCTGAACCACGTCGTCGGCCTTGTCGAGAACAAGAAGGCGTCGCTGGTCCTGATCCCCAACGATGTCGACCCCATTGAGCTGGTCGTCTTCCTGCCGGCCCTGTGCCGCAAGATGGGTGTCCCCTACGCCATCATCAAGGGCAAGGCCCGTCTGGGTACCGTCGTCCACAAGAAGACGGCCGCCGTCCTGGCCCTGACCGAGGTCCGCGCCGAGGACAAGACCGAGCTGTCCAAGCTGGTCTCGGCCGTCAAGGACGGCTACCTCGAGAAGAACGAGGAGGCGCGCAAGCGCTGGGGTGGCGGCATCATGGGCGACAAGGCCAACAAGCGCATCGCCAAGAAGCAGAAGGCCATTGACACTGCCATCAAGGTCTAAATGCGCCCTGCGCTCTCTTTCGCCTCCACAAACAAAAAATGAACGGTGTGCGGTTATGGAGTTTCATGTTTCAATGATGACTGGCTTTTTCTTATTCTTTTTATACCCCTCTTGGCACGCACCTGGACCGGTGGTGACGGCAAGAGGACGGTTGGGCTATTTTGGCTGGCGTCCCGGTACCATAGGCAAGCAATGCAAATAATAATTGCACAACGGACGAATGAATAAGATTAAGCTGGGAGCCTTTGCGTGATGCAATCTTGATGCCATCTTTTCTTGTGCGCCAGGGCTGTGTCTGAGGGAGTCTGAAACCCGTGCGGACATGGTTGCCAAAGTCCATGTTCTCTTCCCATCTGCTACACGTTGACCTATGCATTCCTTTTTGCGGAGACGATCCATGAAGATACTTTGTTTCAGGAGATGTGCGGGCGGCTGTGTGTTATCTCGAGCGTTTGGCCATCCTTGATGCATCCTCGCACTGGGCCACGGTGGACGTGGGGGTACAGGCGCTGTGTAAATAGGCGCTGTGTTAATACAGGAGCTAGTCTAATACCACGCTGAAGTGTTTCGCAGCAGCCAAAAGGAATTGTCGGAAATGCAGTTGCAGTGCCTCGATATTTGACATGGGGTTTGGTTGTCCATCTCCATTCCCAATCAAGGTGAAACCTCAGCAGAAACGGTCCAAAGGGTCTAGGTTGACTGTGCCAAGGGAAACATGGCATTGTGCAGAAATGCCTCAGAGATATCGGAATTCCATAAACCGCATGCCCAACTCGAGAACTTGAGGACGCTGATCGACATCTGGTGGCACTTGGCGATGTGTCGGTCGGCGAATTTCAGGTTCTACGGCTTGGCCAGGCATTGGCGTGCATAAAATAAATTGCATTACATAGGCATTCATATAAACTGGCCGAATCGAAGCCATCGAAATCAAGGTGGCGTCAGCCATCGGCCGTCAGCAGTTGGGAGTCGGGACTTTGCAGCCACCAGGCGCTGTGCACGACGAGTCCTGCTTCGTGCCGACGATTCCGCCGCTGCAGGCCAGACTCCGTTCGCGACGCGCAGGTTACAGCCAGCAGCGCGAACGTGACTTTACGGAGCAGTTGCGGAATACATATATCCAGAGCTCGTAGCGGTCAGCAATGGACTGGAGACAACGCGCAGGCCCCTGGTATCATCTCGACCCAGGGCATCAACATGACGCCGCAGATAACAGCAACGGAAGTTGAATACCCAGCCTGGCAGGCCGGCAGCCTGGTTCCGTGTAAATGTGAGTAGATTGATTCTCTGGCCAGGGGCGTGCATCGTCGTGTCACACCATGCGCCAGCACTGCACCTTCCGTTTGCTGCTGCATCTTGCAGTGGCCGAAAGGGGCAAGCGCGAGTAAGTGGTGCTGACGTCCGCGCCAGTTAACTCTGCTTCTGCTCACACTCGACCAAGACCCAAGAGACGAGACCAGAGACCAAGACCAAGAGACTAAGAGGCTCTGGCTCTCCTGACGTGTGCCGTCCGGTCATCCATCCGTCTCCATGTTCTATCCCGCGCGTCCACGGCTCGGCAGCTCCCTATGGCCGCGTCGTACGACGCAGCGCTTGTACTTTCCTCTTGCGACGGCATCTCTGAATGCCGAGCTGCGTTGTTTGGCGATGCGTCTTCCATCTCACCACACTGGCAGACGCGTGCGGGGGCTTCCGCTTCGTCTTCGCAGTCTGCCGTCGCGACCGAGCTGCCGCGTTGCCGGGTCGTCTCATGTCGTCGCGCAGCCACGGGGCTCGTCGTGGCAAGCGCTGATTTCGCACTCTGCTCAGCTACTCTCTAAGATTGGCCCCTCAGCTCGCTCTCTCGCTGCGCGAGACCGCCTTGCAGAATACGGTCCGCGTAGTCAAATAGCATGCTGCCATGCAAATCAAACGCCATGACAAGAGCAATCCGTAAATAAAATAAAATAAAATAAAATAAAATAAAATAAAATAAAATAAAACACATATAAATATACACTGTAGGAACAAAAAGCTGCCGCCCACCCGTGCAGTCCCGCCGGGAAAGCGAAAAACGACGGTGGGAAATCGCAGTAAACCACCGACAAAACGGATGGGGCAAAGACGGGATTGTGAAAACCCATGCGGTCAAAAGAGGAACAACACTAACACCACTCCAGCCGCCAGAGCCACAGGACATTGAACAAGGTTGGCACGCCGCCGGCAACCGAAGCTCGACGTTTTGTAACGTTTTGTAACGTTTGTCGGCCGCCTGCATGCAACGTCTTTGTGCACACTCAGTAGGCACCGACAAACACGACGCGTGCAAACAAACGTGCAAAAATTGAAGAGATCCGACTCGAGTCTGGGCGCAGGCTGGGCGCCATCTCGCCATCGCTGCCGAGACTGAGAGTAATTCCTCTTTGACGACACAAGCCTCGATCTGCCGCGCCTCGAGCTTGACCTCCAAATCCCTCCGCTCAACGTCTCCCTTCTCTTGCCTGTCGACTCGGCCGCCCGTTGCGTGATTGTTGGCTGCTTGTGCATCCCACCTCGTCCAGAAGGAACGCCCGATGCCCCTGCCCGTCTCGTCGTCAGCAGCCACTATAATTACCTCGCAATGCACGCACCGTCTCGCGCCGTTTCCCAGTGCCACCGTTTCCTGTCGGTTCGACCGACAAGAGTATTCTTTTTTATAAAAATATGTTGCTCGCACCGTAGCACGCCTCGCCCCGCCGTCCGCGCGCTCGACTTGGCTGTGTTCCACCGGCTGTGCCCTGGGTCAGACTCCGGTCGCTGTGGGGGTGTCCATGTCTTGTCGTGCCGTCCTGGCGTGCTGATCCATGTCGAGTTTATCGTCTGTTTTATGTCTTCCATTATGTCTTTTTTACAGGCGGTGTTGACTCGAGTCTGGTGTCTCGTCTTCTATACACTGTTCGCCCAGTCGTCTGGGATTTATAACCCGAGCCCTCCTTCCTCATCTGCCCTCATCTGCCCTCATCTGCCTCGCTCCTTCTCCTCCGCATCTCTCATACACTACAGCACCTGACTTGTTTGTCTTTTGGGCTTCCTTTCTGTCCACTCGAATCTCGACACGAGCATCAACAACGTCTGCCATCGACCATCGACGCCTACGCTGTCTCGTCCTCTCTCCCTCTCGACAACCGGTACCATGGCGAAGCAAGGTCCGTCTCGTTGCCGCTCTCTCCATCGTCCATGTTCGCCTGCTGACCGACAGACACCTCGTTTGACTACTGCCTGAGCTCCAACGCGTCCTGGGCGGCGTACAAGGCTCACCAGAATCCGAGCTACTTTTCCAGCCTCGCGGCCGGCCAGACGCCGCAGATTCTGTGGCTCGGCTGCTCCGACTCGCGCTGCCCTGAGACGACGGTGCTGGGCCTGCAGCCCGGCGACGTGTTTGTGCACCGCAACATTGCCAACATTGTCAACGCCGCCGACATCAACACCTCGGCCGTCATCGAGTATGCCGTCGTGCACCTCAAGGTCAAGTACGTGATGCTGTGCGGGCACACGGCGTGCGGCGGTGCGGCTGCCGCGCTCGGCGACACGCCCGTCGGCGGCGTGCTCGATACGTGGCTGGCACCGCTCAAGGCGGTGCGTGCGGCACACGAGACAGAGCTGAACGCGATTGCCGATGCAGGTGCACGTGCGGTGCGTATCGCGGAGCTCAACGTCGAGGCGGGTGTCAAGGTGCTGATGAACAACCACGTCATCCAGCAGGCCATCAAGGAGCGCGGGCTCGAGGTGTACGGGTGCATGATCGACCTGTGCTGCGGGCGCGTCAAGGATCTCGGACTCGGCACCAGCAAGCCCGTGGCGGCGCCCGCTGCACCGGCGAGCGAGATTGTGCGCGGCCGCCACGGCGTGCTCGTGTTCCAGGACAAGGGCGCGTCCATGAGCGTCGTCTAGTCGTTTGCTTTTTGGACTATGCATTACGGAGTTGGGGTATGGCCTACATGGTATGACAGGCATCTTGCTCATCCATGTACAGCGCAGGTCGGCCGTTTTTGTTTTATTCAGTTTGCGTCACATCTCGTTATGAATATCTACGAATCTCACTTGTTTTGAGTCCTGCGACCGTCCCGTGACATTGGTGTGGGTTTTGATTGCAAACGCTTTGAGATTGAGACCCTTTTCACTTTTTAAAATCAAAAACACAAAAAAAACACAAAAAAACACAAAAAACACACAAATGCCAGCACCAAAGGACCGCCAAGAGCTCTGCCTCGTCGTCCACGTCGCCCTCGTCGCCCACGTCGCCCTACTCTCTGTACTCCGTTCTGACTGAATCCTGTCTTGAAGGCCTGCCGCCCAGATCTGCGGTGCGCACCCTGCGCAGCCAGATTGCAGATCGCGCGGCGTTCCTTGTCGTGTCGGTTTCTCAAAGTCTCGGCACTGGCTGCGTTTGTGCCTGCTGCGGCTGCATCGGCCACAGCCAAGCCCGGATGTGCGCGTCGTAAATTGCTGTGCGACGCGCCTGCCTATTCTGGACGCTGTGTCTCGTGCCCGGCTGTATATGAACGGCAAATACACTGCAAATGAATCGACAACAAGCGCAGACTCCTAGACGCCAAGGCCGCACAGCATTACCGACACGCACATGGGCCGATGGTTCACCTCTGTCCGCCCGTGCCAAGCGCTTGGGCTTGCATGCGCCTTCCTCTGCTTGCGACTGTCAGCAACCTGTGCTCCTGTGCGTGCTTGGCCCGGCCATCGACGGCCACGGCTTGGCCCGTCCGTTTCGTTTCATACACTGTCCTGTCCTGCTCTTTCCCCACGAAGCACATCAGAGCACATGGAGAAACGCCAAGAGACGCGCGGTTGCACCGCCATCGCTCCTTCTGTACGGAGTCAATATACTCCATACGCAGCAATATGTGCACGACCCAGATGATAAGACGGCAAGACTGTGAGTCGTGGCTTCCAGGAGTCGCATTGGCCACCCGGTCGTCCCTGCTCCAGAGCGTGTGGAGAGCCTGCATCATCGCGGGGCGCGATGGAGGCGCGCCAGTTGCCCCTCCCAGAACAGGAAACGGCATTGCATCCGTTGCGCTTTCCGTTTAAGATGCATCGTGGCAAAATGAGGACGAGGAAGGCGCAGACATTCGCCGACGATCAACGCCGACGGCCAGTGTCTTCGACAGCGTCGCAGGTGCCAAGCACGACGTCAGCACTCTACTCCGTACTCCGTAAATATAGACTACAAAAAGTAGTACCCACATCGCCACCCAACAGAAACAGTGACGACGCACGACAACGTACATATAGGCAGCACTCTGCGGCAGAGCCTCACGTGCATCTTCACGGGCTGGCCGTGGTGGGTACAGTTGGCGCCGTTCGCGCCTGCCGTCGGCCGGCGCCGTGTCGTGATCAGGCCTGTTTGCAATGCCGTCGCTCCTGCCGTTTTTAGACTCCGCCCAGTCTGGAAGCAGGTGGCTGGTGCGGGCGGCGCCTTCATCTACTTTGGACTTGGCAGCGTGCGAGGCCAGAAGCTTCTTGCTGGGGCCCAGTCTTTTGCCTCGCTTCCGCTCTCCCGCCTTCCACACCTTCCGGCTTCTTCATCGACCTCGCGGCACGTTGTCGAGTCTGCTCTGTCCATACACGATATAGCCTACAGTCTGGCCACCACGACGCGACACGGCCACGACGCAGTTTGCACGATAACGATAACAAACCGATAGCCCCGCACGCCACCGCGATGCTCACCGTCCTCAAGGACGACGAGATTGCCCAGCTGCTGAACCACCTGACGCCCGACGAGCTCGAGTCGTTCCGCGTGGTACTTGGCGATGCACTGTACGACTACTCCCGGGGCACGCAGGTGCGCGACGCCGAGGGCCGGCGCGTGGCCGACTTTAAGCAGCCACGCAAGACGCGCGTGGTATCGCCAGTGAATGGCTCGACGACTGTGTTTATGCCAGCATTTAACGAGACTGGCATCGGCATGAAGGGTGATTCTTTTTTTGACTTTTTTCACACGATTTTGAGCTCGGCTAACCGGCAGTCGTGACACTGCCACCACAGGCGGCACCGGTTCCGTTGACGAGCCTGGACGGGACGCACGCCAGCAAGCTTGCCAAGGCAGAAGACGTGCCGACGGCGGCGACGAGCGTCGAGTGCGCGACGCTGGACGCACACGCGTACAAATCGGAGCGGCCGCGGCCGTCGGGGGCACTGACGCTGTACTCGGGCACGGGCAGCCCGATTGGCATTCTGCACGCGGACACGATAACGGCGTTCCGCACGGCGCTGGCGTCGACGTGCCTCTTGCTGCAGCGGCGCAAGGTACGCACGTTGGTCGTGTTTGGCAGCGGCGAGCAGGCGTACTGGCACCTGCGGCTGGCGCTCATGGTGCGTGGTGCCGGCGTGCGTCACGTGCGTGTGATTTCGCGCAGTTTCGAGTCGGCACGCAACATGGTGGCGCGTCTGCACCAGCTGCCTCCGTCGCTGGTGGCACGCGAGGGCTGGACGCTGGGCACGGACAAGACGTCGACCAAGTTTTCGATCCTGACGTCGAGCTACCACGACTACGCACGGCTCTTGCGCGAGTACCTGCGCGGCGCCGACGCCGTCTTTTGCTGCACGCCGTCGACGGAGCCGCTCTTTGACGCGAGCATCCTGACGAACCACGAGGGCCGGCGGCGCGGACGGCTGGTGGTGGCGGTGGGGTCGTCGACGAGGCAAATGTGCGAGCTGCCGGCCGAGCTGCTGCAGCAGGCGACCAAGACAGCCGTGGGTCCGTCGGGCGAGGCGGTGCCCAAGAGCACGGGCAAGCGCACGATGCACTACCACAAGCACGCAATCGAGGGCGGCGTCGTGATTGTGGACACGGTCGACGGGGCGCTGCGCGACGCCGGCGAGGTGGCCAAGGCGGGTCTGCAGCCGCACCACCTGATTGAGATTGGCGAGCTCATCTGGCTGGCACGGCAGCAGCCCGAGGCCGACGACGACGACGACGACGACGACGACGAGGACAAAGAGGACAAGGAGTTTGACGAGGTCGACGCGCGGTCGACGTCGGCGTCGTCGTCGTCGCTGGCACCGGGCGAGACGCCGAGTGCGACGTCGACGTCGACGTCGACCCTCGAGAAGCTCGACAATTTCGAAACGCTGTCGCTCGACGCACCGGCCATGGCGTCAGTGTACGGAACGGCGCCCGGAAAAGCGCCCGGAAAAGCGCCCGGCAAGGTGTCGACGCCGGCGATTGTGACGTCGCACGACGGCGACCGAACAGACAGCCGGCGGTCGGGCGAGCATCGACGGACGGCCTCGGGCGTGCTGGGCTTGTTTGGCGGCAGCCGGTCGTCGTCGCCGGCGCCCGAGTCGGGGGAACGCAGCCGCAGTCGCAGCCGCGCGCCCGGGCTTCTGAGCAGCCTGGACCCGCGCAAGCACCACCGGCGAGCGTCGAGCACGCATTCCGTGTCTGCCCCAGAGACGGCCGGGACGCGACGCAAGCGCGAGGACGAGGAGCGCATGCTGTGGCTGCGCGAGGGCAACGTCGTCTACAAGAGCGTCGGGCTCGGGCTGATGGACCTCAGCGTCGGCCTGCGGCTGCTCGGGTTTGCACAGGAGAAGGGCATCGGCACGTTTGTCGAGGGGTTCTAACCCTCCGATCGCCATATCATCCCATAGGATAACATCTACACGACTGATAACACGCCCAAACAGTGCTCTTCAGCGTGCGAATCGTCGAGGAGCCACGGGTGGGTGTCTGGTTCAATGAACGCTGGCATCTACGCGTCGAGGTCAAGGCGGTGTGAGGCGGCAGAATGCAAGCCACACGTGATGAAGCACGTGTTTACTGGAAGTTTCGAGTAGTTTTGTTTTGCACCATCTGTCAGCGGATATAATTGTGCAATTTGTATTCTTTCATTATTGATTATTGTAACTGCGAACTAGTGCAATGACAAACCTGGGGTCAGCTGCCTCGGACATTGGCCGCACGCGTCGTCGACTCGCCTTTTCCATTCACGTGCCAGTGACGTCGTTATCTGTACAATCGCCTTCACCCAATTTTCTTCGCGACATTTGTCAGACGCACTGCGCACTCCAACCGTACTTTCTATGCTTGCCCATTGAAAAAAGCAACTACAGAATGGTCATTGCAAAGCAACCAGCAGTCAATTCGTAGCACCTCGTAAATTTTCCCCGTAAACATGTGAAAGCGCCCCGCTAGCTTGGGGAAAAAGCGGGCCTCGCCGCTGGGTCCCCGGGCTCTCTACTACAGGTGTAAAATGGTCGTCAGGGGCTATTATGTCGTCCAGCGTCCGGTGACGTCCGTCGCAGCGCATGCCTCGGCACCCGTGGGTGGAGACAAAGCATTCGCCGTCCTGCTCGGTACAAAACACGCTCTCGCGCTCTTCTCTACGACAACCTACCCTATTCTGTATAATTATCATCATCTCATCATCACAATGGGTGGTAAGTGCCGGCATTCTGTCGCCCAATCCAATGCCATGCGGCGCTAACAACCAGCTCTCGATCGTCTCTCGTCCATCTCCAGCCAGGTCTCTGGCTCGCCGGCCGGTGGCAAGGCCAAGCTGCTGGAAAAGCATGCCGACGACGTTGTGGTGACGGCCGCGCTGCGCACGCCCTTCACCAAGGGCGGCAAGGGCGGTTTCAAGGACACGCAGGCGTCGGACCTGATGGCCGGCGCCCTCAAGGCGTTGCTTGAGCGCTCCAAGATCGACCCGGCGCTCGTCGAGGACGTTGCTGTTGGCACGGTGCTGGCGCCCGGCGGCGGTGCGACCGAGATGCGTGCGGCGGTGCTGGTGGCGGGCTTCCCGACATCGACGGCGGCGCGCACGCTCAACCGCCAGTGCTCGTCTGGCCTGCAGGCGTGCGTCGACATTGCCAACCAGATCCGCACGGGCATGATTGACATTGGCATCGGCGCCGGTGTCGAGAGCATGAGCACGCAGTACGGCCCTGGCGCGGTGGCCGAGTTCTCGGAGCTGCTGGAGAGCCACCCCGAGGCTGCCAACTGCAAGGTGCCCATGGGCCAGCTGTCGGAGCAGATGGCCAAGGACCGTGGCATCAAGCGCTCCGACCAGGACGCCTTTGCGGCCGCGTCGTACCAAAAGGCGGCCGCCGCACAGGCCGCCGGTCTCTTCAAGGACGAGCTCGCGCCGCAGACGGTGCAGTACGAGGACCCCAAGACGGGCGAGACCAAGACGATTACGGTCGACCGCGACGACGGCGTGCGCCCGGGCGTGACGGCCGAGTCGCTCGGCAAGATCCGTGCGTCGTTTGCCAAGGACGGCAGCATCCACGCGGGCAACGCGTCGCAAATCTCAGACGGCGCGGCCGCCGTGCTCCTGATGCGTCGCTCGACGGCCGAGAAGCTCGGGCAGCCGATCCTCGGCAAGTACGTCTCGGCGTCGATTGTCGGCGTGCCGCCGCTGCTCATGGGCGTCGGCCCGTGGAAGGCGATTCCCAAGGCACTCGCGCTCGCCGGTATCAGCAAGGACGACGTCGACGTGTACGAGATCAACGAGGCGTTTGCCAGCCAGTGCCTCTGGTGCGCCGGCGAGCTCGGTATCCCGTCCGAGAAGATTAACCCGCTCGGCGGCGCCATTGCCTTTGGCCACCCCCTCGGCTGCACCGGCGCGCGCCAGGTGTCGACGCTTCTGTACCAGCTGCGTCGCACCAACCAGCGCATCGGCGTCACCAGCATGTGCGTCGGCACCGGCATGGGCATGGCCGCCGTCTGGGTGGCCGAGTAGATGTCTCCTTTCCTGTACTTTATAGCTCAAATATACTCCAACAGTCAACACCCAGCTCGGAGTCCAGCAGCTCTGCCCCAACTTGTCCTCGTCGGACGTTGTTTGTGTTTTTTGGTCTTGACTGGGCACGCTCGCTTAGCGCTGGCCATCGTCCAGCTCCCAGACAGCGAGACTGCGAGCAAGCCAGAGTTCCAGGCGGCCATCTGCACGGAGCAGAACCGAACGCAGCAGACACGGGCGGAGAAGCCACTCAGCGACTCTTGCCACTCAGCGAGTCTTCTTGCCGCCCGGTGTGTCGCATGCATGTGCTGGCGTCCTGTCGGCGGCACGGCACCCGGTCCGGAACGACACCCCCTCTGTCTGTGCGATACAGTCTGCTGTGAGCCATGCTCCTTCTCCTCAAAGGACCAACTCCAAAGAGCAGCCTTGGCGTGCCTGCGTCGTGCCTCGATCGCAACGCGGCGGCTCTCTTCTGAAAACGTCACACTGCTGTTGTCTTGTACGAGTACGGGACGAGCGAGTAAAACGACGTGCCGTCGTTGCATCATAACGGTCGTTTTATAGACAGACTTTGCCACACGCGCCAACAGTTATTTTGTAATAGTCTGTAAATATAGAAAACGTACAAGGAAACTTTTCCCAACAGCGTCTTGACACTAATAAGAAAACGGCGTCCTGATAACGCTAAAATAAAAAACGCCTGCCCACCTCGTTGCATCGGTTCCTGCTTCAGGACTCCAAGAACGCTCCGTAAGCACAACGTAGCAGCGTCCACACTTGTATAAATATACAGCCGCCAGCTTACTCCATAGACACATGCATTTGCCTACCCTGCCCGGAGTTATCTGCCAGAATACGACGGCCTCCGCACTTCGGACCGTCTGCAGCGCTCCCACACCGGCGCCCAGGCGAACAAGCGTCGCTCTCTGGCCCGTCTGGTCTGTCGTGCCGGGCGTCTCGCCATGCACACCCCTTGTCTCGTCCCATTTGGGCACGCCAACCGCTGCCCGCCCGGCTTGTCTTTGCAATGACTCGTCTGGTCGGCTGCGTCTGGCCCTGGTCTGGCTTGGTCTGGCTTGGTTGGCTTGGTCTGGCCTTGAGCCTTGGCTTGCTTGCTTTTGCTCGCCGGAAGTGTCCTTCCTGCGGGCAGCCGTATTCGCCTGGTATGTCCGTACGGCAGGTCAAGTCCCTGACACTCTCGTACACAAAATACCTTGTCACGACTACGACTGCTGATGCCGGTCTCCATGGATTCCGCCCACACGAGTGCGTGCTCTATATTTACTGAATTTATGTCCATGTCTATTTATGCACGTTGGTGTGTGTGGAGAGGTCAAGACTGGCTAGATGGACGGGTGGCAGCACCGCAGACGACCAAGGTCCGATCAGCAGAGCAAGGCGGATGCAGAGTTTGATGAACATGAAAATGGACGCAAGAAATTATAGTTTGATTGCCTGGCCGAGAGGCAGACCTGGAGACATGGTTCAAGGCTGAGCGTGCCGGTTGGAACGATGCTTGACGTTGGGCCGCCGGCGAGATTGAGCAATAACACCGTCAAAGCGTCATTATGCAGTGCGACGGTGCAGGTTTGACAAGAAGAGCCCCAAGAGTCTGCGTCTTTGAAAAGCTTTAATTATTCAGTGTCCAAACGCCGGTTGAAACGCGACCTGCGGCCGCGCATGGACGAGCACCGCTGCAGCCCCTCGTGCCAGTCTCCGCTGTCCATGTGCCTTGCATTACAACGGTTTGGTTTTCGTAAGACTGACGATCACGGAGCCTATTCGTCAACTGCATTGACCAGCGTTCTCGCCGAGACGAAGCTACAACGGCCTGGACGTGGAGATGGCCGGTTTTCGCAGACACGCCCAAGCAACTCGGGCCGTGCACCTTACCGACGTCGTGCAGGCGGCTTCCTCGCTCAAGGCACAATGCACGCTGTTGCACCCTGCACCCTGTATGCTGCACCTGCCCGCTGCCCACTGGCCGTCTCGTGGTCATGGCGACTCGCGTTTCTCCTCACTCTGACCGTTCCAACGCCACCATATATTCATGCTGTGCTACCACACCTGCTCCACGCCGCCATGCCTGCTGCATCAGACGGTTAACGTCTCCCAGGCATACCAGTGCTTCCACGGCCTCACCGATGTTGAAATGTCCTTTGTAAATATCGTAGAAATCAAATGGAATCAAAATCAAATGTGCCTGCTGCCTGCTGCCTGCTTCCTGCTGTGCAATGGTCGCAGAGTACCACATAGAAAAACGGGCCATGTTCGGAAGGTCAAGACGGCATGACGCACGACGTCAAAGCACACCACGCCCCCAATGCCTTCGGAATCAAGTGTCGGTGCGGCCCAACATGCAGGTGCAAGCGCCGCTTTTTTATTCCCGCTGGCCCTGGTTCTATTTGTCGGTCAATCTTGTCGGTCAATATCTTGTTTTTTAGTTTCCACTTCTTCAGTTCGTAGTGTTGAGTCCTTCAGTTCTTCGCCGTATCTCTCGTCTGATATGATCGTCACGACGCGTCTTTTTCTACTTTGTTCCGTCCTTGATGTCCATCCTTCCGTTGTTGTAGCATTTCTTGCATGGCAGACGAAAATCAAATAAATAATCAAATAAGCAGGCTGCCCAAGGAGGTGAAAACGGCCGCACAGGAACGGCCAGCGCTTAACTATAGCTGCGATTCGCTGTCCAGAATCAGCCATGCCGTGCCTGAAAATTCTACATTTACAGAGTAAAAAGAGTAAAAATAATTTACAACAAAGGCTTTGCCATCCTCGCGCCACTTCAATGCGGATCGACGACAACGCCATGTCAACAAGGCGCTAAATTGCCGCTGGTCGTGCACGGAGCCCGCCGGGGTGCAGCCCTGCTGTCAGAGCTTCAGCCGACCCTCCGTCGCGAGGCTCACCTTTCTCTATCCAGGTCAGCCTATTCAGTATTGTAACGAAAAACGCGTTGGCCATTCTCTCCAAATTGAGTCATAAATTGAGACTGATTTCCCCCAGTCGAGGTTTTTTCAAGGCCTGTTTGACGTCGCAGGATGAAAATCCTAAACAGACATGCATGCCACGGTAACTTACTAAAACGCGTTAGCCTGCGGCCTTTTTATGCTGGTTTGTCGACTTCAACTGGCCTCGCCGACATAAAATCCTTTATAAAATGGTATAAAATGGTTTGTGCACGCACAACGCGCCACGGCCCCATCGCGTGCATCACTGGCCTTTCACAAGCCACGTCTTGCCGCCGGCTTTCGATTCGGCATCCACCCCTGCATTCCAAACTGACCGACACCTCGCTTTTACCGAGTTTTCATTGCAGAACGACATCAACTTTTCTCGCACTCCATGGCTAGCAGACCACGCCGTTGCCAGCGCTGAAACGTAAATATATTTTGATACCACGCCAAGACGACGTGCAATGACAAATTATTATAAATATACACAGACAAGGCGAATCAGCATCCAAACGTCTTCATCAGCTCCTGCACCCTCGTCCTTTTCTTCTGCTCGGTCGATCCAACCAGGAGAGTCCGTTTCATCTGAAACCGGTACAAGCCCAGAAACTGCCAGCCGCTCGGCACTTGCTCGGTGGCAGTCCATCATGAGCATGTCTCCAGTACTCAGTACCTGCTCTGGGTCAACTGATGAGGTTGACGTCGACCGGAGTTATGTGGGGGTGTCGTTTTTGTCTTTATTCCGTGTTTCGTCCACGCGGGGTGCCACGCGAGGTTGCAAGGAAGGGTCACGGTCATCGAGCAGAGCATGAATGCCTGAGCCTTGAATGCAAGAGCTTCCGGTCAAGGCAACGTCGCAGACCATAAATCACAAAAATCGGCAAGCTACTCCGTAGACGGAGCCGATGTTGCAGACGCAGTGTGTTGGTTCTCGACGCTCGTGACAAAAAGGGAAATATTGGGAAAATACGGAAGGTGCTGCCGTGACCGAGGTTTTCGATGAGCAGCTCCTTCCGGATATCAACGCCAACGCCTCATTGCCGGCAAGACCGCCACACGTCGAGCCGGTTCCTTCCTTGGGCTGTCATGCTGTGCAACCGTCGGTTGTGTGTGCCTTCCCTTTCTAGACTTTTCAAGCCAGATCGGTGAAAGCTAGGAATGACTAAACTATTTACGTAGGAAACGTGATACACGTAGATAACGACGCCTTTGCGGGCCTAGGGGCATGGCAGAGCGATCTCATGAAAAAAGGAAAGAACCGCCCACGCCCCAAGTGGACGCCGCGCCCCATAATCCCGACTCCCGTGACCACGACGTCCTAGCTTGGGCAGTCGCGTTGTGCTCCGTCCATTGTTCTTTCCCAAACGGGTACTGTTGACTTACTTCGTCAGGTTGCTCCTTTTCCACAAGCAACGATGCCGGACGTGCCTGACTAATTGAAAATGAGACGAACGGGAAACGGGACGGCCAGGGCAAGCTTCGGACGTTGCACCTTAACGCTCAAGCTTCCTGACCTCCGACCTCCGCAGCTTTGCTCGTATCAACCCGATTCGATCCGCAAAGGCACGAGGGCACAGACATGAACGCCCATTCACCCCTGGTCGCAACCCCCTGTCGCATCGCGGTCAGGCTCATCCGTTCGCTCGCCGACACAGCGTTTGCAACCAGTCGAAAACACCAGCATCCAAGAGCCAATGCGCTGTGGCTTGCCAAGATATCAGCATTCAAAGCACCCTTGGCCACTTGCTCCGTACGTTTTGACCCTCGCGCTCATTTGCGTCGTATACGTTTGACGCGGGCAGAAGAGTCGATGATTGCTTTTTCGTACCGGAACGCCTTCCACGGTCGTGCTGGGCATGCTGACTGATGCGCGTTCCAGGGCTCCCATGCATTACCAATAATTTACGCAGCAAAACCCCGAAAAAGAAATAAAAGGAAAAACTACCATGTACCGGCAGCCGTCTTGCATTTTTCTGCGGCCAATTTCGCGGCCTACACCGCGCACATGCTGATGGGCGTTGGTCCAGGTCCATCCGATGGACACAGAGGCCCATCTTTCTCGCTTCCGCCGCTGGGCGCGAAGACTATTACGAAGTAGTCGAAACGCAGGTCGACTGCTTCGACTCCTGCTCATACTGGGACCAATACAACCTCAAAGGTGTGCGTGGAGATCAGCGGAGTCGAAGACAGGCCAGGCCGGGCTTCTAAAATATAACACGACCAGGCAGACTGAGCAAATGAGGAGCTCGTTTGGCAGTGGAGGTTGAACGTGACTCCGGCTTCGATACGATCACTCGCTATCAAGACCAACGCCGTGTTTGTCCCGTCCCCTCTTACAACCTTTCATTGGCCGGCAGGCCGCCAGATTGCGAGTCTACTCCGTACTCAGTTTCGGTTGGCTGTCACGAGCTTTTCGACGCTCTGCTTTTGATTGTCACGAGCTTTTCGGAGACGCTCTTTCGAACGAATACAGACGGGAATAAACCACCATCAAACTCTCGACACGATGCTGGCTGTTGCAACCCTTTCTGTCTTTGTTTGCCCACATTGCTGCATCGCTAGTGGCCGGCAGAGGAAGCCGCGTGCAGTCTGCAGCTACTCCGTACTGGCCTGGCTGGCAATGGCCTCTCTCTGGCCTTGCCCGTATATTTATACTACCCCATACGACTGGCCCTCACGTTTATCCTCTTTTTGTTTCACACCTGTCATATTTTCAAGCTGGACTTGGAAAACGAGGCGAGACGGGCACGGATGCGATGCACCGGAGCAGCCCTCCACAAGGCGGCAGGGCAGGACTGATTCGACATGGGCGTATTTGGTCGCGACTTGAGAGAGTCAGTCATGCTTACTTGAAAACCAATACTCGAACGCGGTACGAGGCGGGAGATGATGGTGGGGTTCTCAATGCTCACACGGCACAACCTCGGGTCTTTGCTTTGACTGTGTTTGTCAGGCGCATTGACAGGCGCATTGACGGGCGCATTGACAGGCGCAGCCTCTACTCCGTACCGTCCCAGTGCGGCAAGACGTGCAAAAACATGACAATCCAATGCGACAAAGTCCGGCTGGCCACGGCACTCTGATGTTGCTGATGGGCCATGCCCAGGCTGCCACTCCCAGTCCTCTCATTTCGCTCATACCGGGATGCGCTTCTCATTGCCTTTTTCGCCGACGACTAACTCTAACAGGCAGCCTCAGCCATGACGATTATTGCCCTAGTGCGACATCCTTGTCAAATAATTATAATTATAAATATTGTGGCAGTGGCAGTCTGGATTTTGTGGCCCGCACGCACCGACCTGTCAATGAGGGTACCTGCAGGCAGTGCCTCAGCTACCAGACGACGAGAATCCTCGCTAGTACAATGGTACACTGGCACATTGGACGACAGTCCCCACACGTTTTTGTTGAAAATTTCCGTGTAAGTGAGCTCCCACTTGACAGCATATCAATGGCCTTGTCAGTCTGATCATAATGACAATGATGCTGTGCATTGTTATTGATAATGGAACACGATCCGGAATAATACAAATATTTAGAGCTCCGTATTGTCGACTCCACACAATATGCTCGTATCATCGGGTCCTCCAGTTCGTGCCCAACCAGTTCCTGGCACTAGCCAAAACAGTGCCCAATCATGTTTTCGGCAACGGTATAAGCCTTGCCGTTGGCTGACTCTTCCCTGCCAATTTATGTTGAAGAACCACTACGTTTATTTGACTGGTTAGCGACCGCCTTGAGGAGACGACCGCATGACTTTTTCCGGTCGCCGGGCGTCCAGTTGCTTTTACAGAGTATGGTTAAAAGGATGCGAATCCTGGTGGCAAAGTGGTACGCTCGCAGCACATCCTTTTGTTCTCAGAATGAGGGTTTAAAGTTCACGACCCTTCTCTCCACTGATCGTCCATGTTGTTTGCAGAAAATAAATATGTAGAGCAAGACCGATGCATGGACTTGGCCGTCCTCCAGATAAAGTCATCGCTGAGACAGAGGGCTGGATTGAGCCAACCTGGGTCAATGTGGTACCATTACAGGATTACTCAACGAACCGCCGAGACCGCCGTTGGGCCAGTGCGCCCTGTTCCTTGTCGGACCACCTGTTCAGCTCGAAAAAACTCAAATACGGCCAGAGGCGGAGATATACCAAAAAAACACTGGTGTCCTGATGGGCAAGGAAATAGTCAATCCTGTGACATTGAAAAACTCAAATCGGTCTGGGCGGAACTTGGTGCGTCTCGCATTGAGAATAAGTCCTTTTTCCAGACAGTGTCAGCCGGCACGACGCGCTCCGATCTTCCCGCCGCCTTTCTCGTGCCCTTTTGTCCGATGGCGTCTTGCCTTGATGGGAATTGTCCATGAACTGTGGTGAACGGCCGCCAAAGCCAACGGATGAAAAGACTGACGGCAGCATTTTCTGTAATCAAAGTGCGGTCGCATTCGAACTGATTGGTATATTTACAAGGCGCAAATGGTAAACTGCCCCATTTTGCAATGCTGCAGCTCATTCTGCATCCTGATCGGAAAATATAGGCAAGCATACCAACGGCCGTCAGGCGCCGTTAGGGTTTCTGGGTGTTACACCTAGTGAGACATTTCAGGGCCAGACAGGTGTCACCATCGATTTCGTCGCGTCGGATTGCGACTCGAGTCTGCACAGTCTGCAGGGCTTGTGCTAGGGCACACAGGTTACAATAGGCCCAGGAGACAAGCCCTGCCTTACCATGAGTAAAGGATTTTCACAGTTGCAACATACTCCGGCACGCCACGAGGCGGTAGGTAGCCTTCCTCTTGAATTTGATGGATTGACATTTTGACATCTTATCGGCGCCGAGAAAAAACAGTCTTTTGCGGAAGGCTTCCCCGGTATGGCCCACGGGAAATTGGATATTGCTTCTCAGCAGTTTCTTTTCTCAGCAGTTTCTTTTTCGGCCACCTACTCCATATTACTCTTTTTACTGGTAGGAGCATTTCAGAAATGCATTGATAGGCATGCATCGGGATACGACGCAGGTATCTCCAAGTGCAGGGACGGGATGTCGACTTTTTTCCACACTGCAGACAGGCCTGTAAATAAATATTTAAATATAAGATGGCTCAGCATGATCTTCGTCCGGGAACTCGACCAATATGATAATATAAATATTATATTTACTGAGAAGAATACGGAGTCCTGCATTCTCCACGCCACCCTGGTCGCCATTTATGACGAGCGACGGCGCCAGCAGCACGCGTTTTCTCTCCGCAGCGTAGCGTAGCGCGCGCGGCGCGTGGCACGCTGCGTAAGATGGAGCCTGGACTTATCCTTATTCCGGACACCGTGCCTCGACTTGGCCGGACCCAGCGACAGCCACTCGCAACGGCGCCCACGCGTCGACAACGGCCAACAGAGCATCTCAGAGGATGGTCTTTTCTTGCTATAATTACATGTATTTCCATTTCTGCGCGACCTCCCTGTCCCAAAGGTTATGAGTTCGGCCAGCTCGCCCGTTGACTGGCCAGGTCGTACGGACTTGATTTGTCTGGTTGCTTTTTCGTCCGCTCTCCGCACGTCCCTGGCCAACGATGCAATGGCCCGCTCTGTTCTTGTCCTGATCGATATTCCGTGCCCAGTGGCAGGCCAGAGTCGCGTTCTGCCAAAGGAGCCAAGACCTGCACTTTCCATCCAGTCGTCCAACAGCAGCGGTCGTCTATGAATCTTCGAAGCATGGGCATGGTACGGAGTAGACCCAGTCTCTCTTTACTTGCCCCCGCGATCTTGCTTTGCAAAAGAGTCCGCCCTGCTGACGCGGACTGTCGGCCAGCATGCGCGGGACGGTTGGCTCCCGAGCGGAAGTATATTTATATTTACGACTAAATATACATTCTCACAGTTTTTTCAGTTGAGGACTGTAAATATACTCCGTAGAGCGGCCCTCCACTCTCACTTTCCGTCACGCCCACCGGCAGCCGCACGTCTTTCGTTCTTTGGTTTCTTTTTCGTGTTTCAGTCTCGCTTGTCGTGTCCCGTGCTTGCTCATTCTGCTCAAAGTCTGCCAGCTCGTGCAGAGTTTAAATTGTATTTATTTCCATGACTTGGAGCAACTGCATGACGTCGGCGACCATGCCAAAAACAGCGGAACGACCGAGCCCCGGCTGGGCCCAGACTCGAATTCATTCCCGACACGCACCATGGGTTTTTGAATTCGATCCTCGGTTGGCCAGGGCGGACAGTTCTAGCATCGGTTCGTCCTCTTTCACTTTCAATGGTCCCTCCTCTCTTGACGGTTCCTCTCACTTACAACGCAGCTGTGACGGCGTCAGATGGGCCAGTGCTCCTGCCAGTGCTCCTGCCAGATTCCTGCACGATAGCAGTGGCCTCCTGCGACCACTTTCTGCAGCCGAGGCCGGCCACGAGGCTACTGGCGCTGCTGGCGCTGCTGCGTCTGTCATTGCGAGCTACAGCGCACCGCTTGCCTTTGCCTCGTGCCGTGCTGAGGTATCGGAATAAGCCAGCGGCCTCTCCGCCGACCCAGACCAAACCAAGCACATTTTATACACCTTACTATACTATACAATGTACAATGTACAATGTACAATGTACACCCGCCACAAATACTCTGTTCTGAAGCGCCGCCCGATGGAGCAGGTCGTTTGCACAAATATGCAGGTCGACCGAATCGACCCCTGGTCCTCTTTATCGTAAGCACCACCCCCTCCAACGGTGGCTCTGATCCTACACCCACCCCTCTTGTCCAGTCTTATATTTTACGTATATTTATGCATTGAATGCTGCGGACTGTGTCCTGCTTGGTCTACGAAGTACTGTCCTCTCAGACGTCTTCGATCGTGGAACGGCATCCTGTGTAGGCCGCTCGTATATTTAAATCTTTTGCTTTGCTTTATAGTAATGCTTTTCCATGGCCGGCGTAAAGGTCGGCAACGTCGACAGCGACAGACCAAGGCAGCCACTGGCTTGCTTCTTCTCTGCAACGAAACTGGCTGCCATATGTGAAGAACAAGAAATATAAAAAAGAAAAGAAAACCTCTCTCCCTTGCCGTTTCTTTTACCGAATTTATTGTCCATTATATCCCATTATATCCCCCCGGTCCCTCCCCACCTTGCACGCGGCCTACTTCTATATTCCAGATACTATACTCTGGACCTCGAGCCTGCACAAGCCGCACCGTCTGCACAGTTTCTTAATCAATTTTGCTTTTGCCTTTTCACTGTCAAGCTCGAGGAGTAGAAATACACGGCCGCCCGCCCTGCATCCCTCCCCGAGCTTCACGACGTCTGGCTCTGTTCTCTTCTTTCCTTGCCCTTCCCTTGCCCCATCTTCTCACTCGAATTTCACTCTTTTGGCCTTGTTCTGTCGTTTCGTTCTTTAGAGTCGCCTGCTTCACAGCACCCCAGCCACAGAGCACGGTGCCTCCCGGCTGTGCTCTGAGAATCTCTCTGGGTTTGTCGACACTCACCCTTTCAGTCACCTCTCTGACCGGCCCGCACTGCCATGCATGCTCGTCTGCCGCCGACACACATGCACCGCCCTCTTCAACGTACGTCCGGCCAACTTTACGGACCTCGCCCCGGCCTTTGACCCGTTTCTTCATCTCACGATTCAAAGTGGCCTGAGAACGCACTCATTCAAGCAAAAAAATCAGAAAAAACAAAAACAAAAACAAAAACAAAAACAAAAAAATGCACTACATGGCGTCGACAGACGTCTCGACACCGCCGCTGCCGCACCAGGAGCACATGTACGGCGACGAGTGGTCGGGCATGAGTTCGTACCCGCACTCGACGATGGCCCTTGCGGCGACCGAGTACGGACACATGCCGGCCATGACGACGCTGGACATGCAGCACGAGCATGACGTGTACGTACACGACGTACACGATGGTCACGACGGTCAAGTCGGTCACGTCGGGACGCCTCGCATGGCCCCCCCGCCGCCACGCGAGTACGCCGGGCCGCACAAGTCGCCTCACCTGCACCCGTACCAGCACCAGCTGCCGCAGCTGCCCATGCTGACGGTTCCGTCGCACCCGACGTGGCCGAGCCTGCTGACGAACCCCGGGTACCTGGCCCCGACGCATTTGATGTCGCCGGTCCCATGCCAGGCACAGCCCCCGGGCAAGATGGCACTGGCGCGTGCACAGCCGCCGCGGCCGCCGAGGCTCAAGACGTCGCGGCTCAACGAGCGTGGCGAGGGCAGGCCGACGGCGCGCCGGACACTGACAGACGACGACCGGCGTCGGATGTGCGAGTATGCAGACACACACCCGGGCGTCAAGCAGTCGGAGATTGGAATCGTCTTTGGCGTCGAGCGCAGCACGGTCAGCAAGGTCCTCCGCAAGCGCGACAAGTACGAAGCCACGTCGGCCGTGTCAGTCACCTCGGCCGTGTCAGCCGTCTCGGCCACCTCCAACGAACGCCGGTCGCCGACGAGTGCGTCCAAGAAAAAGAGCAAGTTCCCCGACGTCGAGCGTGCACTGGCCAACTGGGTGCGCAACGCACACAAGACGGGCATCAGCGTGACGGACGACGAGATCCGGCACAAGCTCAAGTTTTTTGCAGCAAACGCGAGCAACGTGGGCCCGTCGTCGTCGTCGTCGGCGGCGGCGATGAGCGCCGAGGCGATGATCAAGCTGGGCGCCAGCACTAGCTGGCTCGAAAAGTTTAAGCAGAAGAACGGGTTCGGCACGGCCGGACGGCTGATGCGGCGGGCCAGCGAGACCAACATTCCCGACAAGCGTCGTGCCGCCATCAACGTCGGTCTCGGCATCGTCGCTCGGCCGCCGTCGCACTCGACATCGCCGACGACTGACGACGAGCGTGCCCATGCCCAAGCCCAGGCCCAAGCCCAAGCCCAAGCCCAGGCACACGAGCAGTACATGAACTTCAACACGGCGCCAGGCACCGAGCATGTGCATCCCAATGTGCACACGCAGGCCATGGGCATGGTCGGCATGGGCTACAAGCCCGACGGCTCGTTTGCCGAGACGCCCGTGTCGTACCCGGGCAGCGCCCTGAGCCCGACGACGCCGTTTACCTTTTCGCCCAACACGGCCGTCGACGGGTTCCTGGGACCAGACCATTTTCAGCGTCCACGCAGCCAAACTCTGCCAACCCTGGACATGGACGCGTCGGCGTCGGCGTCGGCGTCAGCGTCGGTACCGGTGCCGACGTCGGTCCCGACGTCAGTCCCAACATCGGCCGTCGACTCGCCCATGGCGGACGTGCATGGCCCGTTTGTCGGTGGCCTAGACGTGTCGCCACAGCTTCGTCGGTGCAGCAGCAGCGGCAGCCTGGGCACGACGGTCGTCGCAACGTCGCCGACCCAGGACGATGCACGTGTCGCGGCCAGCACGCTTCTGTCGTTTATCCGGACAGAACCCAACAGTTTTGACCACTGCGACCTCATGGCCGTCGCCCGGCTCGTCGACAAACTCGGTCTCGGCCACGCCATCAGCCACGGTGTCGTGCACGGTCACGCTCATGCCCTCAAGAGCCACAGCAGCCTGAGCGGCCTGAGCAGCCTCGGCGGGCTGTCGCAGATTCCCGAGGGCGAGGGCGAGGTGCACGAGGTGCACGAGGCCGCCGTGTCGTCGCCCACTCCCATCAAGGTCGAGCCCGTGTGATTTCTTTTTCTTTTTCTTTTCTTTTTTTCTTTTTTTCCTTCTTTTCCCTCGTTTCGCTCGTCTTCTCCCTCGCCTCTTCGTACTCTCCCTCGCCTCTTCGTCTTCTCCCTCGCCTCTTCGACGCTCGCTCGCCTTCTCGCTCCCGCACGGTCGGCGCTTTCCTTTGTTCTCGGTCTGGTATGGATGGGCGGGTTACAGGTCCTCTGGCGGCTCGGGACGCAAGTCCCGTGCCAGAGACGCAAGATTCCTATCCGACACGCGTCATTTCTCTCGTCTCTTCTCGAGCCGAGACGTTGACCAGTCACCCTCGGCTTCGCTTTTGTGTTTTCTTTTTCCTTTGTCTTGTTTGGGCTGGCATTTGTGATATCCTCGACGTTTTTGATTTACTGCTGTTTGTGTTTGCTGTTTGCTGTTGCTCGCGTTTGTCTGCTGTTGCTCGCGTTTTGTCTGCTTTTTCTCGTGTTTGTCTGCTGTTGCTTGCGTCTGTCTGTTTCGGTCTCGCACGCACGCTGTTGTCGTACTGCACTTCATGGGAGGTGAAAGAGGGCGGCGGCTCGTCCGTCCTCTCCGTCGTTTCTGGCTCTCGTCTGACGATCCAGCCCACTGAACAAAATCTCCCCAAAAAAGTAAAAAACGTAAAAACCAATAAAACACGGCGGCTTTCTCATTACCTGACATCGTGACAGACATTCGCCATAAATAAAATCAGGACGCGCTGTCGGCCATCTCCGGCACCAGCCGCACAAAAACGGCCTCGACGATGCTGTACAGGAGGTGCCGGTTGCAGTACGCGTCGTCAAACACGTCGAGCAGCGCGCCCTCGATTTCCGCTAGTGCCGACTCGGTCGGGGTCCGGCCGCGGCCCCAGACGGCGTACACGTCCTCGGCCGTCCGCCGCTTGAGTGCACGCAGAGCCGCGTCGTCGGCCGGCTCGACCATGCTCGGCGGCGCCTGGCCAAAGCGGTTGCCAGGGAAGACGGCGCCACGGACAGCACGCAGCAGGCCAGGTAGCAGGTCGGCGTCGAGCACCGACCGCTGGATATGGTGTGACAAAAGGCTGTCTGTTAGCGACGCAAGAAAAAAAAACTGAAAATTGAAAATTGATGAAAATGATGGAAAATGTAGGAAAAATGAAAAATGAAGAAAAAACCGAGGAGAAAAAGAAAACGAAAAGAAAAAGAAAAAAGAAAAGAAAAAGAAAAAAGAAAAAAAGAAAAACTCACCGATCGAGGGGCCCGTTGAGCCCGGCTAGACGTCCTGGCCCCGAGACCGCCAGCCAGTGCACCATCGACAGCAGCCCGTGCAGCCACGGCATACGCTCGGGCAGCTGCACAAGATCGCTCGCCACTGTCCACACGCTGTACGACAACACCGGCGTCAGTGTGCTGGCTGGTGCGTGGCCCAGCTGGTCGTGGCGGGCGGCTGTGCGGGCGCCTCGTGGTGGCAGCGACCGCGCGAGCGAGACGCTGGCGACGAGGACGCGCAGAGCCGCACACACGGCAAAGCCAGCGTGCAACACCGCCAGAAAGAGACTGCTGGCCGACACGGCGAGCCAGTGTGGCGGTTCGAGGTCGGGCTCGTTTGCTGTCGGCGTCTCGGGCACGTCGCTGTCCTTGGCCCGCCGTGACGTCCGTTTCCGCCGCGGCGACGGTCCGTCTTTTTCGTCTTTGTCTTTTCTGTCCCTTCCACCCAGGCTCTTGCCATCGCCAGACGAGTCGGGGTCCGTCTTCTCGCGCACGATACGCGCCACGAGTCCAATCACCTCCCACATCATCCACGGCTCGGCGACGCGTCGTGCCAGCACGTTTCCCAGCAGCAGCTCGGCCAGGATTTGGCCGACGAGCGCCGACAGACACGCATTGTCGAGGTCCTCGGGCGGCAGTAGCGCCTCCAGCAGCCCGTCGACGAGCAGCTGCCGGTACGCCGCCTCGTTGAGCGCCTGTGCCCGGTCGACTGCGTCGCTGGGTTCGACCAGCGACGGTACTGGCGACAGCGCCGGCAGCGGCCACAGTGCATGGTACGCTGCACGTGCGTCGACGCCGATGCCCGGCCCGGCCAGCTGAGTGCGTGACGCACGGTACGCCCGGACGTGGTTGTCGAGCAGCCGGGGCAGTTCGTCGGCCACCAGTGCCTCCAGGTCCGCCGCACGCAGCCGCTGCTCCAGCGCGCGCGTGCAGTGCGCCACAATCTGCACCAGCTCCGTCACGAGCTGCGTGTCGTCGGGCGTGATGCGGCTGTACCACGTCAGCACAAACTCGCGCACCACCACCGCCAGCAGCGCGTACAGCTGCCGGTCGACGTCGTTGCGGCTCGTCAGGGGCGGCAGCAGTGTCTCGAGCGGTGCTGCGTCGGGCGTCGCCCCGCCCGTGCCCGAGACCGAGACCGAGACCGTGCTCGAGACCGGTGCAGTCTCGGCCGACAGACACAGCGTGCGTCGGATCAGCAGCGCCGTCGCCTTGTCCGACAACGGGTCCAGGCCCGCCGTCCGTGCCGCCGCGGCACTCATCGGCCGGTGTTTATCGCTCAGTCGGTCGGTCGGCGGTCATTGGCTGCTCCGTCGACGAGCGTGCCTCCTTGAAGACGACGCCGGTCAAATGACAATCTAGCTGTCGTCGTGTCGTGTGTCGTGTCGTGTCGTGTCGTGTGTCGTGTCGTGTGTCGTGTCGTGTGTCGTGTCGTGTCGAGTCGTCGAGTCGTCGTGTGTCGTGTCGAGCGTCGTTGACCTTGACGCAACGGGGCTAACCGTCAGGAGTGGGGCCGCCAGAGCTGTCTCGGGCACTACTGACAAGTGCCCCGCAGCATCAGCGACGACATACGTCAACGACCAGTTTACGACCTTTTAACAGACGCACGATGGCGCCCGGCTGCATGACGCACACTGGGGGTGCTGCAGCGAGCCTGTACATTTAAAGGGCGTGGCGCCGCAGAACGGCCATGCTGCACGGTGACCTGCAGGTGTGGCTGGTGCAGGTGTGGCTGGGCAGGACTCGGTCACGTGTTCTTACGTTGTACTTTAAACAAGACGCGACGTAGGCAAGACTCTATTGTCAAAATAACACGCGACAGGCGACAGGCGACAGGCTGGTCGGGTGAGCGTCTATTCGGGCTTGTGCCAGGCTGGTCGGGTGAGCGTCTATTCGGGCTTGTGCGTGGCCTCGTATCTGCTTGGTTAGCGTTGGTCGTCGACGGATCGTGGCAGAGTGCAGACTGACCTTTTCCCGCGAAAGGCCCAGAGGCCCCAGTTGCCGCAGCTAATGTCCTGTGGGTCCATGTCGTTGAGGTCCCAGCGCAGGCTGCGGAACGTGTTCTCGGCCGGCTCCAGCAGCACGTCAAACTCGCCGCGCGCCGTCTGCCGCACCCACTCCATGTCGCGCTCCATGTCGTGCTGCGTGTAGCCGGTGACGATGATGGGCGCCTTGGTCTCGAGCAGCAGCGGCACCGTCTCGGTCCACTCGTGGCTGCTCGCGGGGTGCCCGAGCCCGGGGTGGAAGAGCATGAAGCAGTCAAAGTACGGGTCGTACGGCGCAAAGTAGCCCGTCTTGTGGATGGTGTGGTAGTAGTCGACAATCGTGCTAATCTTGAGCGTCGAGCAGATGCGGTCCTCGACGACGGCGCCAAACGGGTTCGCCGGCGTCCGCGGCGGCAGCGGGAACTCGTCGTCGCGGTTCGCCATGCTCTCGGGGCCGATGAAGAGGATGTGGATGCGCGCCGCCGGGAACAGGTACGCCAGCTGCGTCCACACGTCGCGTGGCAGCGACGACTCGGCACGCGCGCCCAGCACAAACAGGCGCACCGCCGGCGCCTCGGGCCGCAGGCCCTTGATCGTGTCGCCGGCGCCCGTCTTGGGCGGGTGCAGCGTGTACCGCAGCGCACTAAACGACTTGAGGCCCTCCGTCGTCAGCGTGCCGCCGCGCCGCAGCGTGTACGGGCTCAGCTCGTGCAGCACGCTCGCCACCGTCACCGGGTACGTCAGCAGCCGCGTCACCTGCCGCATGCTGCGGTCGTCGCTGACCGCGGCAAAGCCGCGCGTGTACATGAACGTGTCCCAGTTTGTCATGTTGACGAGCGCCTCCTCCACCTGCGGGCCGGGGTAGTCAAACTCGGGAAAGTGCCGGCCCGAACGAAGGTCGTGGTCGTCCTCGTTGATCTGCCGCAGCGTGTCGCAGATCTGCAGGTGCGCCTCGTAGTCGTCCATCCAGTGCGCCTCGCAGCAGTACACCGGCACCCCGCAGTCGGGGCACTCAAAGTCCACCTTGCGCGCCGGCTCCGTCCGCCCGTCCTCGACACGGGCCAGAGCCTTGAGCGTCGGCCGCGCTGGCAGGTCCGCCACCGGCGAGCCGTCCGTCGCGTGGTGCGGGTGCGGACAGTTGGCGTGCATCTTGATAAACGCCGCCCGCCGCCGCATGTCCGGGATGGGCGACTCCGTGTACGAGTGGAACAGGTCGTCCTCCTCCAGCACCCGCTTCACCTCCGGCACCGCCGGCGCCTCCGTCTTGAGCGAGAAGATGGACCGCCTCCGCTTTTGCGTCGTCGTCGTCGTCGTCGTCGTCGTCGTCGTCGTCGTCGTCGTCGTCGCCTTCGTCAGCGCCAGAGGCCGCCGTGTCGCCAGCGTCGACCCGGCTCGTGCCCCGGCGAGCCGTAGCGCCTGGCTCATGCTCACCGAGGCCAGCGCCCGTGGCCGTGCCGGTGCCCGCGTGCACGGTCGGCACATGCTGCTCAGCATCGCACGCACCGCTGGCTCAGAGGATGCCATTGTAAAGCGTAAACTGCCGTCGTCGCCGTCGTTGTCGTCGTCGTCGTCGCTGTCGCCGTCGTCGCTGCGTAGTGTAGAGCTTTCGACCCCAGTGGCCTGAGCGGACCCAGTAAAAAAGTGCTTCAGCGCCCGATTGACAGCTACGGAGTACAGTGTGTACAGGCGCCATCGTGCTGCTCCAGCGCCCGCGCCCCGCCATTTGCCACTACAGATTCTTGCGCCAATCGCTCACCGCCCGGCAGTATCTTTCACAGCATCGGACAAATAATCTTCCGCTCCGGGCCCGCTGTCCGAGCTGTCGGCCAAAACACGACTCCGTAGACTTTTTTTCGGCCACCCTACTAAACCGCCGCCTCCTGCTCCTGTCCGCTCGCTCTCTTTCCTCTTCTTCCCACGCTTCCCCCAAGGACGCGCACCCCAGGTCCCATGCCCTGAAGCACGCGTCTTTCCTCTTTCCTCTCCTCACCTCTCGTGGACGTCCCGTGCGGACGCCCGCGGCCCCAGCGGCAATCATGGCGACCACCACGTCCAACATGTTTTTGTACTCGCTGACGCTGCAGCCGCCGACGACCATCAGCCACGCCATCCTCGGCCTCTTCGCCGGCACCAAGGAGCAGCTGATCCTCGTCGCGTCCGGCTCGCGTCTGGCCCTCCTGCGTCCGGACCCGGCCCAGGGCAAGGTCCTCACGATCCTGTCCCACGACGTCTTTGGCATCATCCGGTCCATTGCCTCGTTCCGCCTCGCCGGAAGCACCAAAGGTATGCTAATCTTCTTCGCCCCTGCCGCAGCCGGATAGTGACCTTCCAGGCTAGAAGGCTAGACGCGTCGCGTCGCCACGTCGCCAGCACGACACTAACGCTGCCAGAATACATTATTCTTGCTACGGACGCGGGCCGGATCGCCGTCGTCGAGTACGTGCCGGCCGACAACCGGTTTGTCCAGGTCAAGCTCGAGAGCTTTGGCAAGTCCGGCGTCCGCCGCGTCGTGCCCGGCCAGTATCTCGCGGCCGACCCCAAGGGCCGCGCCTGCTTGATCGCCTCTGTCGAGAAGAACAAGCTCGTCTACACCTTTAATCGCAACGCACAGGCCGAGCTCACCATCTCGTCGCCTCTCGAGGCCCACAAGCCGGGCGTCATTGTCATTGCACTCGTCGCCCTCGACGTCGACTACGCCAACCCCGTCTTTGCCGCGCTCGAAATGGACTACACCGAGTCCGACCAGGACCCCACCGGCGAGGCATACCGCGAGGCCGAGACCCTGCTCGTCTACTACGAGCTCGACCTCGGCCTCAACCACGTCGTCCGCCGCTGGTCCGACCCCGTCGACGCGTCCGCGTCCATGCTCTTCCAGGTCCCGGGCGGCAAGGACGGCCCCAGCGGCGTCCTTGTGTGCGGCGAGGAGAACATCACCTACCGCCACTCCAACCAAGACGCCTTCCGCGTGCCTATCCCGCGGCGTCGCGGAGCGACAGAGGACCCCAACCGCAAGCGCACCATTGTCGCCGGCGTCATGCACAAGCTCAAGGGCAACGCCGGCGCCTTCTTCTTTCTGCTGCAGACCGAGGACGGCGACCTGTTCAAGGTCACAATCGACATGGTCGAGGACGACGACGGCAACCCCACCGGCGAGGTCATGCGCCTCAAGATCAAGTACTTTGACACCGTACCCGTTGCCACCAGCCTGTGCATCCTCAAAAGCGGCTTTCTCTTTGTCGCCTGCGAGTATGGCAACCACCACTTCTACCAGTTTGAGAAGCTCGGCGACGACGACGACGAGCTCGAGTTTACCAGCGACAGCTTCTCCGCCGACCCCGCCGCGCCCTACGAGCCCGTCTACTTTGATCCGCGGGCCGCCGAGAACCTGGCCCTCGTCGAGAGCATCAACGCCACCAATCCCATGCTCGACTGCAAGGTCGCCAACCTCACCGGCGACGACGCGCCGCAAATCTACTCAATCTGCGGCAACGGTGCCCGCAGCAGCTTCCGGATGCTGAAACACGCTCTGGAGGTCAACGAGATTGTCGCCTCACAGCTGCCCGGCACGCCCACCGCCGTCTGGACCACCAAGGCGTGCCGCGACGACGAGTTCGACAAGTACATTGTCCTCTCCTTCAACAACGGCACCCTTGTCCTTTGCATTGGTGAGACCGTCGAGGAGGTCACCGACACCGGCTTCCTGTCCAGCGTGCCCACGCTCGCCGTTCAGCAGCTCGGCGACGACGGTTTGGTGCAGGTCCACCCCAAGGGCATCCGCCACATCGTCGACGGCCGCGTCAACGAGTGGCCCGCGCCCCAGCACCGCACCATTGTCACCGCCACCACCAACGAGCGCCAGGTCGTCGCCGCCCTCAGCTCCGGCGAGATTGTCTACTTTGAAATGGACACGGACGGCTCGCTCGCCGAGTACGACGAGCGCAAGGAAATGTCCGGCGCCGTCACCAGCCTCTCGCTTGGCACCGTTCCCGAGGGCCGCCTGCGCAGCTCCTACCTCGCCGTTGGCTGCGACGACCAGACCGTGCGCATCCTCAGCCTCGACCCCGAGTCCACACTCGACAACCTGTCCGTCCAGGCGCTGTCCGCCGCGCCCTCGTCGCTGCTCATCATGCCCATGGACGACTCGTCCGCCGGTGGCTCCGCCATGTACGTCCACATCGGCCTCGCGTCCGGCGTCTACCTGCGCACCGTCCTCGATGAAGTCACCGGCGAGCTCACCGACACGCGCTCGCGTTTCCTCGGCCCCAAGCAGGTCCGCCTCTCCCAGGTCGCGGTTCAGCGTCGCGCCTGCGTGCTGGCGCTCAGCTCCCGTCCCTGGCTCGGCCACGACGATGGCAAGACCAAAAACTATGCCATGACGCCGCTCGATTATGGCGAGCTCGAGTTTGGCTGGAACTTTTGCAGCGAGCAGTGCGAAGAAGGCATGGTCGGTATCTACGGCAACTTTTTACGGTACGTTTCCCTGTTTGCTTACCTTTGATCTCCCTCCCCAAGACGAGTGATGGCTTTATGATGAGTACTAAGGGAATTAATCCTACGCAATATGCAATGAGGACACAATATCATTTGATATCAATTGTTCCTTCTGACATGCCACATTCACTCCTGTTGTCTTGGTTGCTACCCTGTCCATGGTTTCGGGTTTGGCCAGTCACTGACAATGATAGAATTTTCTCGGTCGAGAAGCTCGGCGAGCCGCTCATCCAAAAGACCTTTTCGCTGACGTACACGCCTCGGCGTATGGTCAAGCACCCCGAGCTCGGCGTGTTTTGCACAATCGAGTCAGACAACAACACGCTCTCGCCGGACCTGCGCCGCCAGCTGCTGGAGGCCGGCGGCGCCAACGGCAAGTCGACCGAGGTCCTGCCGCCGGCCGAATTTGGCTACCCGCGTGCCACGGGCCGCTGGGCTTCGTGCATCAGCGTCGTCGACCCTGTTGGCGACGAGCCCGGCGTCACGCAGACGGTTGAGCTTGAAGGCAACGAGGCGGCGACGGTGGTTGCCGCGGTCACGTTTGCGAGCCGCAACGGCGAACACTACCTGATTGTTGGGACCGGCAAGGACATGGTCGTCAACCCGCGGCAGTTTAGCGAGGGCTACATTCGCGCGTACCGGTTCAGCAAAGACGGACGCCAGCTCGAGTTTCTTCACAAGACCAAGGTCGAGGAGCCGCCGACAGCAATGTTGCCGTTCCAGGGCCGGGTGCTCGTGGGAATTGGCAAGACGCTGCGCATCTACGACCTGGGCATCAAGCAAATGTTGCGCAAGGCGCAGGGCGATGTCGCGGACAAGCTGATTGTGTCGCTCAACACGCAGGGCAGCCGTATCGTCGTCGGTGACGTCGAGGAGGGCGTAACGTTTGTGGCGTACAAGCCCGAGGTCAACAAGCTGATGCCCTTTGCCGACGACACGATCAAGCGGTGGACGACGTGCACGACCATGGTCGACTACCAGACAGTGGCGGGCGGCGACAAGTTTGGCAACCTGTGGATCGTGCGCGTGGGCGACAAGGCGAGCGCAGACGCGGACGCGGCGGGCGCGGAGCTGCAGTTGGAGCACGCACGGCGGTACCTGCACGGGACACCGCACCGCACGGCGCTGATGGCGCACACGTACACGCAGGATGTGCCGATGAGTATTGCCAAGACGAACCTTGTGGTGGGCGGGCAAGAGGTGCTAGTGTGGAGCGGGCTGCAGGGCACGGTCGGCGCGCTGGTGCCGTTTGTTAACCGCGAGGATGCCGACTTTTTTCAGACCCTCGAGACGCACATGCGTGCAGAGGACCGACCGCTGGCGGGCCGCGACCACCTCATGTACCGGTCGTACTATGTGCCGGTCAAGGGCGTCATCGACGGCGACCTGTGCGAGCGCTATAACCTGCTGCCGCGCGACAAGAAGCAGATGATTGCGGGCGAGCTCGACCGGTCAGTGCGCGAGATTGAGCGCAAAATTGCCGACGTACGCACGCGCTCGGCGTTTTGATTTGGCCGTCTTCTCTTGTCTGTATATACGGCCTGTTTTTGTCTATACCCCTTCTTTGACGATCCCTACGCGGCGTCCGAGTATACCATAATAACGCTACTTGATTCACCTGTATATGCACTCTATTGTGACCTTGGAAGTGTTGTGTATATGCCTATCATGTGGCGTTGATTGTCCAGTTTTCAAAGGCCGCGACACGACGGAGAGATACACTACGTCGCCTGTGAACTCTGAGCTGCGCAAATAAATACACTAGCCATTCACGCAGTTCTCCATGTGTTTGTTGATAGACTACCGGGGGTACGGAGGATCAACAATCAGAGTTATACTAGGCTCCGTACCTTTCTTCCTCGTACCCCGTGTCTGACTTTTTTAATCCCTTTATTCTCCTTTTTGTAGCCTTTCTTCGATTTTTGAAATTTTATCATACATTTGGTCTACATAGCTGGTAAACACATTTTAATTCCTTCTATACCTTACGTGAAAGAGACACCGAGCACTCGAAAGTGGCGTATACTAAACATATTCATTTCGTTGTTGGAAAAGATAAGCAAGGCATACACTGTGGCGGCAACGCCGACCGAGAAAAGACATGCTGTAAAGCTGTTGTGGTGTAAATATAATATGATGTATTCCGCTCTGTAGCATTAATAGTAATGTACCGACGCTTTTTTCAATACAAAAGTAATAAAATAGGGTAAAACAGTTATGTCATGCCATTTGTCATGGTCTATGGTGTTGCCATAATCGACCACGTCAAATGAACAGCTCACTCCGTAGAGGGTGTTCAGTTCTTGGCAAGGACACGTCTGTCATCCATGGCACCACAGTGGCGATACGCTACCACGTGTTCGAGTCTGATATCTTTACAGGTTTTCGATGTCATATGGCCTCGTGCACAAAGCGATGCGGCTCGCCTCGTCTTCGGAGTATATTTTGGTCCGTCTTACATGTCCGTGCGTCGATAGCCAAGTGGATCCGCACCTCCGTAATTCTAATTTTTTTTCTAAAAACATGCTCGTTGCCATGGCGCGCCCTAAATTTACTCCGTAGCATGGTCTGATTCATTTTCGCGTCTACAAGCAGGTAGCCATTAGAGACGTCGCCGCCAGCTCTCTAGATTTATTCTTACTTGATCGATTGCTTTTTGATGGCACTTTTGATGCCCGACAAGCACACTCCTGATCAGACTCTCGATGCCCGACAAAGCATACCGCATACCGCATACCACGTAAACATCGTGTCAGCCTCTTATTGGACGATAACGCGTCCCGTGCTACACACAATCAACAAAGTAGGGATGACCGCCTTGTTTTCGTCCCGTGTTGCCCCGTATTTCAAATGCAAGTCTGGTTGTTGCTGCTTGGCGGTAAGAAACACAGTCTTATTGGACGATAACGCGTCCCGTCCAGTGTCACACGGAGGACCGCCTTGTTTTCGTCCCGCTTTGCCTGAAAGCAAGTCTGGTTGTTGCTGCTTGGCAGTAAGAAACACAGCCTCTTATTGGACGATAACGCGTCCCGTCCCGTGTCAGATGACCGCCTCCAAGTCTGGTTGTTGCTGCCTGTTGGACGTCTCTTTTGCATCATCTCGCCTTGGGCTCTCCGGCTACTCAATAGTTGCGAATGTCAGTCTTTCCATGTGAATATATAAGCGCCCGTCGCCCTCACAACAACCTCTTTTCGACATCATGGGCCGCCTTCTCACTTCTCTCTACTACGACTTCATCCGCGCTACACCGTGGCTCGGCTGGGGCCCAGGAACAGATCCGAACAAAGCCGTGCACATCATGGCACACTTCACCCCGTCTGACGACTGGCCTAGGTGGTGTCGGTTGGCGAGCCTCGCGCCTCATGTCGTCAAGGGCCCTATCCTGAACGACTTGCCGGGGATCCACGCGAAAGAGCCCGGCACTGACATTGTCAAAGAAGTCGAAAACATCCGGCTGCAGAAACTCACGCACTACAAGTGCCACACGATGTCGAACCACGAGTTCATACGTGCCGACTACTTCTATGCCACCACAAACACGCCTCTCGTTGCCGTGTGGGAGCGCGACCTCATCTTGACTAGCCATACGGGAGAAAAAAAGCGTGGAATCCGGATCAAATCCGGCGTACCCTGCGAACCACTCGACCGAGTCACGTATATCTCCGAGGAAAATTTCCAGAAATTTGTCACGGACAAGCACGCCTACAAAATACGGTATGTTTTATCATCTTTTGCAAATACTACCTGACCGAAGGCTAATATACCGCCTCTTTATTTTAGGGAGGCCACGTTTCCTTCACCGGGTCCGACCCAGTTGCAGGTCGCTGCCGTTCTCGAGACACACAGTCTCATGTTTCCCGCGTACCACCTTTACTCCACGATGTGCTACTGGTATGCCGACTCGACGTATGAAGTACTTGTCGATCTCAGCGATACCCCGGTCCAAATCACCAACCACGCTCTGTCCGACAAAGGCATGTTGGCAATTGGCCCGTTCAGGACCATCGCCTATACCGGCACTAGCAGAAAAGGGGAAAGCGCTTCTACGGACAAGGATGCTACGGGTGCATCATTCGAGCAGCGCCTCGTTAATTTGCAGAAACGTCTCATCGATAAGTATGAGAAGAAGGGAGTACCCAAAAGCCAACTTGAGGCGCTGTCCGAGGTCGAGCAACAGTCTATTAAGGAGCACGGCTGGAACCTGGCCCAATTTCTGAAATTGATCCAGGACATGCCAACACACGACGCTGTGCTCACTACCAGCAAGACGCGTGCTGCTGAAGTGCGTGCACAGCTCGAACTGATCCAAAGTGGTTGCGAGGCGGCTGAAGACGCTGAACGCCGCAAAAATGAGGCCAGTATTATCCGTGGAAAGGAGGAAGCCGTTGCCATGGTGGAGGCCAAGTGGAAGAAGGCGATGGACGAGCAGCAGAAGAAGGCGGAGGAGCAGCAGAAGAAGGCGATGGAGGAGCAGCAGAAGAAGGCGGATGAGCAGCTGAAGAAGGTGGAGGAGAAGCTGAAGAAGGCGGAGGAGCAGCTGAAGAAGGTGGAGGAGCAGCTGAAGAAGGTGGAGGAGCAGCAAAGATGATGTAGGAGCAGCGGAAGAGCACGGGTGAGTTGAAACGCGCTGGCTTCGTCACTTTTCTCGTTTTATTGATTTTGTTTCTAGTACTGTTTTAGCCCCCTTTATATCTAAAAAAACCACGCAAGCGCGGCTCTGGTCACAATTGTCATCTTGTTTGAATATTGCTTGTATCACCGACGGATTCTTGCCCACCTAGCTGCGTCTGTCTCGTTTGCTGGTTCTCACAATATCACTTGCCCGAGCTACATGCCTTACTGTCTTGTCCTCCAAGTGAGTAGTCTGACGTTCACCCAGTCCATCTCGAGAGAATCTGTGCTTGGTGGTAGGAAACCCACGATGAAACTAGTAAGCACCGTGCCAGGCACAACCCTGGGAATGCAATTGCGCCTGGCAGCCAAAGACGGGACGTAAAAAGCAAGTATAAAAGTAGATTTACCAACTTGCTAGAGCCGCCGTATATATTTAGTAACAAGATGCGCAAGGGCCGGCGACGCACCAGTGGCCGTACAGCCTCTGGACAGTAGTCCGCCGCGTCTTTGAAACGTCGAGCACTGGCGCCTCAGCCCAAGATCAGCCACTTGGGACAAAAGTCACGACACGAGGCGTGCTACATGAAGCCTCATTGCCGCGCAGCTCTCAACAATTCGACAATTCGAGCGTCGGTGGTTTAGTGGTAAAATCTGTCGTTGCCATCCACGAGACAATTCGACAGGCCCCGGGTTCGATTCCCGGCCGACGCAAGACACCAAGCTCGCACGAGTTCTTTTTTGAGCTCCTTTTTACTGTCGTCTTGTCCTCGCCAACAAGCGAAAATACAACGTTGAGCCAACGGTACGTGGTGCGTAATGAAAGCTTCGAGTCACGAGTCACGAGTCACCAGCACCACCCGCGTCGCCCAGGTTCAGTCGGTATGGTGTGAAGGCGTGCAGCCACGAGTGGACCGAGATGGTGCCGATGCACCACGTGACTCAACAGTTTGGTGCCCACTTTACGCCTGTCCAATCAGAACACGCCTAAATGCATGACGGCTGCGCCCTGCCACACCTGCGACCCGTAGCTCACCCGTCTGCTGTGTTCTGTAGGACGATCCCGAGCGTAGGGAACGGCGATTGGCCCTGCTCGACGTTGCAAAAGTTGTACTAATTGACAGAGGACGGGCTCTTGTCTGCTGTGCGCTTCCCTCTTTCCAGTGTCGCGAGTCTCCTGCAGGCGCGAAGCGGCGTCGCAGCGACTCTTTGTGCGGCAGAGCCCGACGCGCACTTCGCCGTCGGTATCTGCCCGCGTCCGCCGGGCGGCGGCTGTGTCGTTTTGTCTTGTCAGCAGACGCCGACGACCCGAGCCTAATTTAACTATTTAACTATTTATAAAATATAAATAAATAATAAATAAATAAATAAATATATACGCTGTGGCGTGTGGCGCATGCGCAGCACCCAGCACACCCCGCTCGGCAGATGTCACTCTGGCCGCGCTCTGTGGCAAACACCGAGCATAGTGGGCACGGGTACAACGGCCGCGACCCAGCGTGCGCTAGCGGCTTTAGTGTCTTGTATTTTTCACCGCGTCCCATTGGGGCACTGTCGGTGTCGGACGTCCCTTCCCATTGACGCTGCCGCCGACTCTTCCTTCCTCTCCTACCACCACCACCCCAGAGCACCCCATCCTCACCTCGTGCCCCTGCCAAGGCTTACCCGCCACACCAACCGCCGACACCAACCAACACCATGGACGCCGTTCTCCGCCAGTCCAAGGCCGTGTGCCCGTTCCTCAAGAAGGCATCGCCGGCCACGCTGCGTGCGCTGTCGACGGCCTCGCGCCCGTCGTCCGCGGCCGCCCTCGAGGGCCCGACGGCCGAGTCTGCCTCGGCCGTCGTGGCCTCGTCGGGCTCGTCGGGCTCGTCGGGCAGCGCGCTGTCCAAGCTGCAGCTGCTCGCGCACCGCTGCCCCGTCATGGGCCAGGCCATGGCCGTGCAGGCAGCGCGCATCGGCTCGGGCATCGGCTCGGGCATGGGCTCGGGCATCAGCTCGGGCATGGGCGGCGTTTCGGCGTCGCTGTCAGTCGCCTTTTCGACCACGGCGCGCCCGACGGCCGCCCGGGGCTGCCCCCACGCCGCGGCCCGCGCGCCCCGCGCGGCCCGGCTGCACACGAGCCCGCCCAAGGACGCGCGCACGCTCGACGCGCCCATCTTTGACGCGGGCGCGCCCGTGCCACCTGCGTCGGTCGCCACGGCGCCCGTCAGCCGGCAGGCCAAGTTTGACTACGAGGGCTTCTACGCGGCGGAGCTGGACAAGAAGCACAAGGACAAGTCGTACCGCTACTTTAACAACATCAACCGGCTGGCCAAGGAGTTCCCGCGCGCGCACATGGCCGACAAGGCCGACAAGGTGACGGTGTGGTGCGCCAACGACTACCTGGGCATGGGCCGCAACCCCGTCGTGCTGGACGCGATGCACGCGACGCTCGACGAGTACGGCGCCGGCGCCGGCGGCACGCGCAACATCTCGGGGCACAACCAGCACGCCGTGCAGCTCGAGGCGACGGTCGCACGCCTGCACGCACAGGAGTCTGCGCTCGTCTTCAGTTCGTGCTACGTCGCCAACGACGCGACGCTGGCGACGCTCGGCAGCAAGATGCCCGGCTGCGTCATCCTCAGCGACAGCCTCAACCACGCGTCCATGATCCAGGGCATCCGCCACTCGGGCACCAAGAAGATGGTCTTCCGCCACAACGACCTGGCCGACCTCGAGGCCAAGCTGGCGTCGCTGCCGCTCCACGTGCCCAAGATTATCGCGTTCGAGTCCGTGTACAGCATGTGCGGCTCCATCGGCCCGATCGAGGCCATCTGCGACCTGGCCGACAAGTACGGCGCCCTCACCTTCCTCGACGAGGTGCACGCCGTCGGCATGTACGGCCCGAGCGGCGCCGGCGTCGCCGAGCACCTCGACTTTGCCGCCCACGCCCAGGGCCGCCCGCGCGGCACCATCATGGAGCGCGTCGACATCATCTCCGGCACGCTCGGCAAGGCGTACGGCTGCGTCGGCGGCTACATCGCCGGCAGCCACAAGCTCGTCGACATGATCCGCTCGCTCGCGCCCGGCTTCATCTTCACCACGTCGCTGCCGCCGGCCACCATGGCGGGCGCCCGCGCCGCCATCGAGTACCAGATGGCGTACGCCGGCGACCGCCGCCTGCAGCAGCTGCACACGCGCGCCGTCAAGGAGAGCCTGGCAGCACTCGACATTCCCGTGATCCCCAACCCGTCGCACATTGTGCCGATCCTCGTCGGCGACGCCGAGGTCGCCAAGGCCGCGTCCGACATGCTGCTCGCCGACCACCAAATCTACGTCCAGTCCATCAACTACCCCACCGTGCCCGTCGGCCAGGAGCGCCTGCGCATCACGCCGACGCCCGGCCACACCAAGCAGTTCCGCGACAAGCTCGTCCACGCCGTCGACGCCATCTGGACCTCGCTCGGTATCCGCCGCACCTCCGACTGGGCCGCCCAGGTGCCCGGCGGCTTCCTCGGCGTCGGTGCTCCCGCCGCCGCCGAGAACGCACCCCTCTGGACCGACGAGCAGCTCGGCATCGCGCAGGCCGTCCAGGAACTGCGGGCCCAGCAGCAGCCCGGCCAGCCCGGCCAGGGCGTGACCGAGGCCTTGCTCGCGCGCGAGGCCACCGCCACCGCCACCGCCTAAGCCAGCCGCTGACGCGTCTGGCTGGCTTACCATATTTGCATCTACTTGGCGGGCCTGGCCCGATGCTACGAGTTGACCATTGGATACTACGTGAATGATGTAGCAGTAGACTGAACATGAAACTCTCAGAGCAGCAATCGTGCAGTCACACGCAGCAGCATTTTATTTATTTTATATTTATTTTATATTTTATATTTTTCTTATATTATATTTTTTATATATTACATTTAACAATTGAACTGCGACTAGGCCGACTCGGTCTTGGCGACATCGTCAATCTGCTCGGCCTTGGCGCTGGCCTTGGACTCGGCCAGCTGGCGGAAGGAGACGGTGGGCTTCCAGCCGAGCGAGTGGCGGGCGTCCTTGACCTCCTCGTACAGCTCGTCGACCTGCTCGAGCGTGAGCCCCTTGGTCTCGTAGATCATAAAGTAGACAAAGGCGATGCACACAAAGCAGCAGCCGCCCCAGATAAAGAAGATTTTGGACTGCAGGTTGGCGTTGCCCTCGCCGTAGTTGACGAGGTACGGCGTGGCGTAGGCAATGGCCCAGTTGAGCAGCCAGTTGGTGGCGGTCGTCATGGACAGCGACTTGGCGCGGATCTTGAGGGGGAAGATCTCGCCGGTGACGACCCAGGCAATGGGGCCCCACGACGCGGCAAAGAAGAAGATGTACAGGCAGATAAAGGCAATGGCGGCCTTTTGCGCGGCGTCGTTGTGCACGACAATGTTGCCGAGGGCGTCCTGCGAGGTCGTGGTCGTGCCGAGGATGGCGACGATAAACTGCGAGATGCACATGCCGACGGCGCCCCACAGCAGGACGCTGCGGCGGCCAAACTTTTCAATGGCGTAGAGGCCGGGCAGCGTCGACACGGTGTTGACGCAGTTGGTGATGAGGCTGATGGTAAAGCTGTTGGTGAAGCCCGAGTTCTTGAAGAACTGCGTGCCGTAGTAAAAGATGAAGTTGATGCCCGTCAGCTGCTGCAGCGCCTGCAGCGCACAGCCAGTGGCCAGGCGCTTCAGGTAGTTGCCCTTGAAGCAGTCAAACAGCGACGCCTTGCCCAGGCTCAGGTCGTACTCGTGGTTGGCCTGGATCTCGGACAGCTCGGCCACCACGGCCTCGTGGTCCTCGGGCAGGCGGCGCAGGCGTGCAAGCGACTTGGCCGCGGCCGCCCGTTTCTCGCGCTTAATCAGGTAGCGCGGCGTCTCGGGCAGGAAAACCATGCCAATCATGAGGATCAGGGCCCACGCAAACTGGATGGCAATGGGGATGCGGTAGCAGCCGGTGTCGTTGCGGTCCTTGGTCCCGTTGTTGGCCACGGACGCGAGCAGCAGGCCAATGGTAATGGACAGCTGGTAGGCGCCGACAATGACACCGCGGATCCAGCCGGGCGACGTCTCCGACTGGTAGAGCGGGACTGCAGGTTAGCACCGAAAGAAGATTGCGTGTGGAGCGAGGAGCGGACCTACCAATCGACGAAATCATACCGAGGCCGAGACCGGCAAAGAAGCGGCCGGCAATGAACAGGGGAATGGCAGTGGCCGCCGTCTGCAGGGCCACGCCAAAGATGAAGATCCACGAGACCGAGATGAGACCGAGGCGGCGGCCGATCATGTCGGCAATGGGCGCGGCGCTCAGGGCGCCGAAAAAGGTGCCCGCCGACAGAATGGAGACGATGGCGGCCGACTGCGACGCATCGACGTTGAGGTGGCCGGTCGAGTCGCGGTAGCCGGTCGAAAAGGTGTTTTGCCAGTAGGGCATGGCCAGGATGCCGCTGATGGTGCCCGTGTCATAGCTGGGGGGTTAGCAGACGCCACGGCAGTCGAGGATGGCGAGGGCGAGACCTACCCGTAGAGCACACCGCCAAAGGCAACAAACAGGCCAATGACAATCGCAGGCCACGACTTGCCCGCAATGTCGTCGGGCTTCTGGATCTTCCAGCCCATTGTGGCGTGTGTGTGAAGCGGAAGGTGGGGAGAGAGGGGGGAGAAGAACGAGAAGAGCTGTTGCGACACTGGAAAGCAGTAAAAAAGGAAAGATGCAAGAGGATGATCAGACTGAATCATGAATACGCTGGAGAGCCGGGGCATGCATGCCTTTTATATTCGAGCGCCATGTCGAATGGCAATCGGCTGCTCGAGGTGCCGGTCAGGGTGGTCTGCGTCTTGCTTGGGGTAATTTGGAGTCGGCCAGACCATGTGGGGACGCTGCCTGGGGAAGACGTGCAAAAAGACCAGCGGCGCCCCATGATCTGTGGGGATACCACCTGGGGAACCCCAGACCAGTCGGTGGGAGAAGTGGGGAATCGGGGCACGGCAGGACCGAAAATGTTCGGGGAAGAGCGTTGCGCAGATTCAGCCCGAGTCCGGTCTACGGAGTAACGCATAATAAAAGTCTTGCAACTACACTGCAACGTCTGCAGTGATCGCGCGCGGTTGTCGTTGGCAAGCGGCACAGGCCACAAATGCCGCACGTCGTGCGCAGACTTGAGACGTGAGTTGAAAACGGTACAAGGTCCTTGGCGTTCTTGTCGTTCTCGAAGCCCGAGCTTATTTTTCCCTTTTCCAGCATCACGCGGCGTGCGTGAATTGCAAAGCCCAGACGGTCCGGTTTGGCAGTCCAATCGAAACGCAAGTATATATATTTATTACGAGCAACATGAGCAAGTAAATAGAATAACCCTCAGATTCGTGTGTCGAGCATGGGCAGACACCGCCCGTGACCTGGCCATGCATGCCATCAGATGCAAGCCCAAGAAGACTACCAAGAGCACAAGCAAGACACCGGCCTTGGGTCGGCCCTACTAAATGTAATATATAAATTCTGTAAAAGTCTATGCGCATAAACTGGCGGCAACGTAAACATACGGCCCGGACACAAGACGATCACTTGACGTGTTCGATGCAGTCTTGACGTTGCGTACTCTGCGCCCAATGGGGAGCGCCTTATCTGCCCGAACTTGGCTCTGGCGGATCGATCGCGACGACGCCACTCGATTCCCGTGCGCGATTGAGTGGAAGGAGCGCCACTGCCCCCCGAAATCGAGTCCCTGCACAAAAATAGGCGCCAAGGATGAACAAGCTTTCCCTTTCGGTCCTTTCAACGTCCACGGCAGCACAACTGCAACCCTTGCAAGGGCCTTTTATGCGAAATTTATCGCGGTGCGGAGAAGGACAAGACTCCAAAAGGACGTGAAATGAGGAGAAGGGGAAATGAGGGGAAATGGGATCGTGCGGAGAAGGACGGTGCGGAGTCCCCGCGTCCACTTTCACGACGTACGACAGCGCTGCACGACAGCTGCACGACAGCTGCACGACAGCTGCACGACAGCGGCACGTGCCTCTGCTGTTGTGCTAATTTAACTATATTTAGCACCTGCCAGTCATTGCGCGAGCTCCCTGCGTCCTTTGTCCTGTTTTTCCCGTTTACCAAGCACCCAATCTCCAGCTTTGCAACTTCCAAGCTTTGTGTGGCTGGCGCGGCATAAATTTATTTTACGTTCTGCTCTTAAATTTTGGAGAACAGCTGTCAAAGCAAAGGATTGAGCGACCCGGACGGAGGGACTGTGCTTGGGCCTTTAGGAATCGGACCTTTTCTGCAGGATTGAGCCATGCGGGCGGAGGGAGGAGTCAAATTTTGCTATCCCATTGAGATAAGCGATAAGACCAGAGTGGCGCCCGGGTCGGGTTCGGACACAATGTTTCGGCGAGTCTCAGCGACTTACGCGTCCGTTTCGGCCAGTCTCAATGCTCAGCTATCCCGCGGTTTTCAACGCAGTCTACAGTAGCATGTTTAGATATTTACATATTTAGTGAGCAAAAAAAATGGCAGATTGCATGGCCCAGGAGGCCAATGGTTTTTTCGATAAGCATTCGGGCCGGAGTCGTACGGTCCACTCCGAAAATTGAACGAGACTCCACGTCGGTCCCCGCATTTGCTTGGCCTTGACAAAGGACCAGGCCAGGCCCGTCCCCGGGATCTGGTCGTCCTTCGAAACATCGAGCTACAAGTACAAAGTGGATGTACCGTGGTGTTTGCGTTCGGTATCCAACTGGCAGGCAGTCACTAAAGTTTAAAAATGGTTTGGGCTTCCCCAAGACGAATCCCCAGACTTGCAGATCCGGGGACAAGGACAAGTTGAACGACTGGCCGGTACAGTTTGGCGACACGCTGGAACTTGGACTGCATGGCGGTCGTGACACGGCCGGGGGTGCCCGAGGTCTCCCTGCCAGACGTGACACTGCAATCGACTCGTGCTCGTCTACAGCTTGTCAGGTTTCGTGCGATATGACACAAGCACGTGCCCTCTGATGCCGCTGATCCTTCCAGCTATTTTTTTTAAAAAAAAGCTGCTCTTCGGGGCCACCTGGACATACGCGCATCGAGCATCGACATGGCCATCCGAGCCCTGGTCGTCGTGAACCTGTTCCACAGAACCACGCCAACATGTCTTGGCCAGATGTGTCTCGACCAGCCCAGAACCGAGCGAGTGACAAATCTTTCTTGGCTCAAACGACCGCCACATGTCGAAACGAAACCCAGGGATACTGACTCTCTTCTCTGTATCGTACAAAAATCACTTTGGAATGGCGACTGCGTCCGTGTACCGTCAGGTCTCGCGCGTGTCTGGGTTGACTGTGACGGAAATTGGACAAAATTTTGATGGCTGCTAGTCGGAACTGCGCGCTTCTCTGTAAGTTTACTCCCCATTTTCCGGGCTAGTATATCTTCGAATAGGTGCATCGAGGAAGGGTGATATGACAATGGCACGATGGATGGCTTGGTACTGCTTGTGAAGCTTGAACTGAAGAGCGCCTTGCCAAGTTCTGTTGAGGACGGCGACCTGAACGTAGAGATTTCGGACTGGCTCTGTACCGCAAGTCGATCGGCCTTTTTGAGACGTGACGTGAGTCGAGGAGTCTAGCAATGTAGATTGTCACATCATGACATTATGACCTACCTCGACGACCACGGTCTGTACTCAACGAGAGATACCACGCCGACTCTCCTCGTAGTCGAACTCGGCATGAACGTTTGCCTCGATCCAACACTGACCCAAGGCTCTGGCGTGCGACGACGGCCGATTGCACACGGGCTTGTCTGCCGTCGAGGGAGCGTGTGCACCTGGACGTCGTCGACAACAGCACGTCCACGTTTTGGCACATCGACCCGGACGACGGCGATTGGCGTCCCGTCCTCGGCCAGGCCAGCCAGCCGGCTCACACGGCCACGCCATCGTGCGCGGTGCGAGCAGCCCGTCGCGCTGTACGGAGTACCCGCGCTCGCAACACGAACTCGGAGCTGGAACTCATGTCACCCCTAACCCTAACACGGTGGGGCTGAGTAATATGGGGCTGTCAGTGGCGTCCTGGGCCTACCCTCGAGTGCTCCGTACTTTTGAAAACACAAGCTCAATGCTACCCCTAACCCTAACACGGTGGGGCTGAGAGCAATGTGGGGCTGTCAGTGGGACTCGCGACGTCCTAGGCCTACCCTCGAGTGCTCCGTACTTGAAAACGACAAGCTCAATGCTACCCCTAACCCTAACATGCCGGCTTGGCGTAGCCCGGGTCTTCGAGTGGTGCCAGGCCTCGGCACCAGGTAAGATAGACAGCCGGATTCCGGGCAGCGCGGTGCACGACCCGGCACCGGCGCCCTGCCAGTAGTCGTACGCGCAATCTGCGTCGGCCGAGTCCGTGCCTCGCTTCTTCGCGGGCAACCACAGCTCGTCCTCGACACCTGGCACTGGTCCGTCAGGTCGACGTCTAGCTCGCTGCGAGTACGGTGTCGCTGCCTGCCCAACCTGATGCTGCCAACCTGATGCTGACGTCAAGTTAGCTGATGAAAAGCATGGTGTCACGTGTTTTCGAATTTATAAATAAAATATGATTTAATATAGCGCGCTATGAAAAAGTAAGATGTATAGGTGTAAGTGGGTCCATGGTCCGGCGTAGAATTCCGGACTAGGCGTTCACTCTAAGCATTCTCGGCCGGCGCCAAGCTCGAGAGCCGGCGACGGGAAATCTGTCCAGGGACAAGATTTACTGGGGGTAGAAAGGCTCCAGGGGGAAGCAGGTCGGGCCGGTGTAGGTCTGGACCTGGGCGTTGGGCTGCGTGGACGTGACGAGATCCGACTTGGGCAGCAGGTGCGACCCGGTCTGGTTGCTCGAAGGCGTAATGGGCTGCGACACGATGAGGGTCAGGCCGAGGCTGTTCTCGAGGATGGAGAAAGTGCGCGACGAGTTGGTGCACGGAAGGTCAGCAGCGCCGGGCAGCTGGCCGTTGGACGTGACGAGCGCGACGCACTCGACGGGGGTGGTCTCGCCGTTGCCGGCCTGGACAACGCCAAAGGCGTAGCGGCACTGGGAGCTGTGGGGGATACAGCCGGCCTGGAAGTTGGTGACCTCAAAGACGGCGTCGGAGCGCGCGACGGGCTTGGCCGAGACGGCGACGGCGGCAGAGAGGACGGCGGCAGCAGAGAACTTCATGTTGGCGGTGGGTTGAGTAGAGTAGACTCGAGAGAGAAGTGAGAGTAGAGTGAGAGTAGTAAGAGTAGAGTGATAGAGAGAGTTGTTTGTTGATGGGTGATGAACAGAAGATTCGTCGAGGGCGTCGTCGTCTTTTATAGATGAAAAAGCGAAAGCGAGCGACCATGACCAAGGCAACTTTAAACAACTCTAATTTTGGATGTCGTCCTGCATTTCCGAAGACTCGCCTCCGGGCTGGCCGATGTCGATCACCGTGGAGCCTCGTACGGGGAACGGTGTCACTGACGTCACAGTGGCCAATGACAGCCCTTGCTGCCCGTGCTGCGGCCTGTCTTTCACAGTCTCGGACTCGTAATTCTACATGCCCTGCAGCGAGCGGTCTGCATTCGGAGGCAAGGACAGCGTAAATTTACGAGCCCGACGGTACCCAACCCATGCAGACGGAGACGGACAACTGGACCAAGTCGCAACGAGCTCAACACGAGACGACGCTGCCCCTGCGTTGACGACCTGGCAATACGAGCAGCGTGCCGCATGACCGTCAAGCCCCATTTCGCCCTCTTGTTTTTGCTGTTTGTTTCGTGTTTCTATACTTTTGTGTGACCGCATGCAGGTGCACCTCGTATTGCCTATTTACCAACATGCCTGCAGCCGGCACTGGCTCCGATCTGCAGATCGTCCTGGTTGGGTTGGAACTCTGTACAGAGTACAGTCACTGCTCGACTTGGGACGCATGTTGCATGCATAAACGTGCCGCCCATGTCTGTCCTCGTGATTTACGGCAAATGACACGGCCAGGGGCCCGTCTCAGAGTCGCACGACTCGTACCGGCCGCCTCTGACATCCATCCCCAGGTCGAGCACCGATGTCTGCCACGACAGCTGATTTGCTGCCGCTGACCGCTTCGTTCTTCTGTAAATATAATTTTTAAATTTTTAAATATTTAAATATACGAGTATGTAGATATAAATAAATATATACGAGTCGCAAATATTGTTGGATGCGGTTCGTCTGCGGTCGCGCTTGACGTCAGGCGGTTGCTCTTTGATTCGTACAGATCGAATCGGATCTCGTAACCGTTCGGCGCTAGCCGAGTCAGCTGCGGTGGGCGCCCCCGACCACCCGTTTTCGATTTTCGAGGAACAGCGACCTCGAACAACGACGCGAGACGCGAAACCGACGCACAAAAGCAGGAATCGGCAGCTCGAGACACCAGGCAAGGCCCAGGCCGGAGATGCTAGTCGCCGCTGTCTTAGTCTTGGCCAGCGGACGAGCGACTTCCGTTGCCTTTTAGAGGCTGGTTCCGAACCTAACCTGCAAAGGCAACAAAAGCAAACAAAAGGAAACAAAAGGAAACAAAACGAGAAATGACTGAAAATCTAAAAATAAATATACTCCGTACACAAAGGCTTTGTGGGACGTTGCGGCTAGCGCCAGGTTGTGCCTGGTTTGCTCGTTGCCTGGCGGGTCTGCTTTGTCAGTTTCCAATGCCTCGGCCAAAAATTTGCAGCCCCGCCAACCGGCTGGCAGCGTCAGACAACCGACTTCCGAAAGTGCTGGAACTGAGCTGAATGCATTGTACATTCCAGACGGTTCAGCTGCCCCAGACGTTGCACAGCGCGGAGACATTGCATCGTCGGATACCGAGACGAAAAGCCGACTCTGCACAACGAGGCGCAGACCTCACTGTACCGACGGATGGAACGTGTGAACTCGTATACGCTGTGGCGACACTTTCAAGGGAGCAAGACACGTCTTAGGACGGTAAAGTATGTTTGCAGCAAGGTTTTCCGCTTTATTAATGCAGCTGTTTTTAATTAAAAAGCAGTTTTGCAGTCATACTATCGAGACATGATGCGTGGTTAAACGAGATCAACCGAGACCTAAAGACAATTCTGGAACAAGAGCCGAACACATGCATATTGGACAGGAGGAAGCAAACAAGAAAATGCAAGACCCAGACGCGGTGGTGTGTAACGGGAGTCGAACGGCCGTACGAAGATGGAGGCAACAACGTGACAGGTGATTGTCTTCCTGAACCAACAGGCCATGTGGCATCATGCTGTAGAAATCCCTCGTCTCACCAGCCAAGGTCGTACCTGGCATCACCGTCTGTCTCTAGCCATCTCTCCCGGATTGAACAATGAGGAAGAAGGTCGGCGTGAGCTGAATGCCGGCCACGTTTGAAGCATCGACCCATGACCCGTGTGGCGCATCCCAATAATCTTCGAATCCCCATGTGTGTCATATCATATATTAAAGGACTGAGTCTGCTATGCAATCGACTTGCTCGCGCAGGGGACGAACCCTCTAGATTCAGCGGAGCAAGGAGCTCACAATGACTGGACGATGTCGGGTGTACTCTATTCCTCTATTCATATTTACGGTGTCGGAGCAGCCTGACAAGTAGTACTTTGCTGCCTGTCCAAGAGGTGACCAAGAACAACCTTGTAGTAGTAAAGTACTCGATTTCGCTGGTAAGACCCTCACAGTTGGTAGGCCAGCGTTGATACATGTTCGCTTTCGTCTTGATGTCTGTCCGACTCTTTCCGCACCCCCGTTTTGCTCAGGGGTAGCAGCGGAGTAGTCGACCAGTAAATATATTTATACTCCGTACACCGCCGATACGAGCCATCTCGGCATCGACCAGTGGCCTATTCTTCATCTCCAGTTTCGACACACAACAGTCCTTCCTCTATACGGAGCGTAGGTGGCCCGTTGATGGGATCGTGGAAATCGGTTTGGAGTATACCTAAAGCATAATATACGCTCGCGCTTCTTTAAAGGTGGCGACGGACTGATAAGTTGGCACGGTTCACAAGATGGTAGTAACCGAAAATCTTATTTTAGTTATTGGCTAGACTTTATCGCCTAGTGGCTAAGCTGATCGTGCTAATTTTGTCTAATACGCTGCTGCGACAGGCATGATGACACTAGTAAAAGAGGGTATAAGAAGGGTATCAAGGAAACGCTAAACAAAAATCAAACGTGTCAAGTAAAGTAAGAACCAAAGAAATCAGTCGAGGACGTATGGGTTGTCGGCGGTACTGCCCAGCTCCGTGTCGGGCGTGTTGCTTTGCTGCTGCTGCTGCGCGTTGCGTATCTGATGGCGCAATCTCAGGCGCTCTTGTTGCAGCTCGTAATTCGATATCTGCGCCATGTTGCGCTCTATGTGCATGGCCTCACGGTCGCGGCTGGCAGTGGCCGTCGCGGGAGGTAGCCAGCCGGGCACGATGCTGGGCGTGTTGAACTGTTGACCAGGCACGGTGCTGGGTGCGTTGAACCAGCTTGGTTGCCGGCTAGGCTCGGTGCTAGGCGTGTTGAACCAGCTAGGTAGCCGGCCAGGCCCGGTGTTGGGCGTGTTGAGCTGTTGACCAGGCCCGGTGTTGAGTGTGCCAGGTTGTCGGCCAGATACTGCGTAGAGTTCGTCGGGCTGTCGGCCAGGCACCGTGTTGAGTGTGCCAGGCTGTCGGCCAGGCATGCTTGGCATGTATTGCGTGTTGGGCATGCTGGGCTGTCGGTGATGCTCGGCGTTGAGCGTACCGGACTGTCGGCCAGGCATGTTTGGCATGTTTGGCATGTTTGGCATATTGGGTGTGCTCAGTTGTCGGTGATGCACGGCGTTGAGCATGCTGGGTTGTCGGTGATGCACGGCGTCGGGCATGCTAAACTGTCGGCCAGGCTCAGCGTTGGACATACTGACCTGCCGGTCAGGCTCAGCGTAGGGCATGCTAAACTGCCGGCCAGGCTCGGGCGTGTTGAACGTGCCAGACTGCTGTCCAGACACGTTGAGCACCCCCGGCTGCAATGTCTGCAGGCGATCGGCGAGCAGTATATCCCGGCGTCTAGGCTGCACCTGGGTCGCCTGGGCTGCCTGCGTCGCCTGCGCCTGCGTCTGCGTCTGCACCTGCACCTGCCGCCGCGCCTGGTTCTCGCGAACGTGCTTGACGGCGTCGCTGAGCTCCTCGGCCGTCAGTAGGGCCTCTGGGTCCTCCACCTCAAACGTGTCGGTGGAGACGATGCGTGCAATGTGGTGCTTAGTCATCCGCCCATCGAGCAGCGCGTCGAGCACGCGGTCGCGCCCTCGAAACTTGCTGGCGAGGTCTGGGTCGACGGGCACCATGACGGGGTCGCGCGTGTACCTTGTCATCTGCTCGGCCCACGCCGCCGGGTTCTTTTGGTCGACGACGCGCGACGCCAGCTGCGTCTTGAAGACGGCCTGGTCGTGCAAGAGCGTCTCGTACGTTCCGTCCACAATCAGCCAGTACACGTACACGTCGCGTGTCTGCCCGATGCGGTACGCACGCCCAATCGCCTGCTGTTCGTTGATTGGGTTCCACCGAAAGTCCATAATGACGACGCGGTTGGCGCTCTGAATGTTGAGCCCGAGACCGCCCGCCTTGGTGGAGATGAGGTAGACCTCGTCGTTGCTCGCGTTAAACTGCTTTACCAGGTCCTGCCGCTGCGCCGTGCCGGTCGAGCCGTCGAGCCGGGCAAACCGCCGGCCCTGCGACCGGAACGTCTCCGACAGGTGGTCCAGCACGAGCAGGCTCTGCGAAAACACGAGCACCTTTTCGCCCACCCGCCTAGCCTCGTCCAGGATCCCCGTCAGCACCACCATCTTGGCCGACAGGCCCATGAATGCCAGTGGGTCGGTGCCCCGGACGCCCTCGAGCGTCTCCAACAACTCGTACCGGTCGGCCGGGCTCAGTTTCGACACTGCCTCGGCCGCCTCGGCCTCGGCCGACGCCGACGTAATCTGTTGTAAGCGCGTCTCGAGCACGGTCGGGTGCGCCAACAAGAGACCCGCCAGCGCCATAAAGTTCCACAGCTGCAGCTGCGTCCCAAAGTGCTTGTCGCCGCCACGCAAAATCTTCATAAACGCGCGGTACACGTCCATTTGCGCGTTGGTCAGGGGCAGGTACAGGATAAACTCGTGCTTCGTCGGCAGCTCGCCCTTGAGCATCGCCACCGTCACGCGGTGGATCTTGGGCGCCACCAGCTCTTCGAGGCTCTTGAGCATCGTAATCGCCTGCCGTTTCTGCGTCGGCGTGCTGTCGCGGTACAGGCCGTCCTTGATCGGCCGCGCGTACACGGCCACAAACTCCCGGTGGTCGGCCAGGTAGTTGGGCGCCACCCAGTTGATCATGCTGTGGTACTCCTCGACCGAGTTGGCCAGCGGCGAGCCCGTCATGGCGATGCGTGCCGATGTCCGGAACTGCGACGTCGCTCGGTGCACAGACGTCTTGGGGTTCTTGAGCGAGTGTGCCTCGTCCGCCACCACAATGTTGGGCGTCTCGCGCAATAGAGCGCCCGCACGTGCGCCCACCGCCGCCGATTCCACCATTTTCGTAAACATGCCGTACCCAATCACCAGCATTCCGCCCGTGCTCGCCCAGTCCTCAATCGTCTGCAGCCGGCCCTGCTCCGTCTTGGTCGTCGTCCCGACATGGTACGTCCGTCCCAGCACCTCGTCCGGCGCCCACTTTGCAATCTCGTCGAGCCAGTTTTGTGCTAGTCCGGCAGGGCACAGGACCAGCGTCTTGTTCGTGCACAGGTCCGGCGTAATTTGCGCCCGCACGCTCGCGTTGGGCGACCGCGCCGCCTCCGTAATCGCCACCAGCAGCGCAATCAATTGCATCGTCTTGCCCAGGCCCATTGTGTGTGCCAAGAGGCAGCCCTGTCGCGTCGCCTGGGGGGCCGTAATGTGGTTCCACATGAAGCGCACGCCCTCCATCTGGTGGTCGCGGATCTGCTGCCCGACGCGGTCGCTCACGTACACGAACCCGGCCTCGGCGTCCTCCTTGGACAGGTTGACAATGAGCCGCGCCTGTTTCGCCGTCACTTGCGTTCCGGGGCGCTCCAGGCTCCGGACCACCGCCTGGCGACGCGTATCCTGCACCTCCTGCCGCGCCCGGTCCTTGGCCCGCAGGTCTAGTGCTCCCTGGTCGCGTCGAATCGTCCGTTTCTTGGGCGGCGTGGGGACTGGTTCTTCCGACACTGGCTCCGGCGCTGGCTCCGGCACTGGTGCCGGCACTGGCGCCGGCGGTGGCCTTGTCGACGCCAGAAGCATGTCACGCAGCCGGGCCGTCTCCCGGCGGTCGTCTTCGTGCCGCGTGCTCGCCGGCTGCTCCTTGGCCACCTCGATCTGGCCAAAGCCAATGCACGGCGCCATGGCACGCATCAGGCTGCAGAATTCGCCGTGCAGCGGCCGCTTCTGGATCAGCATCCACCGGGTCTCGCCGCTCGTCGCGTCAAAGTCGTTGGGGTGCACGTACTTGCCAGTCACGTACGCCCAAAAGAGCCACGTAAACAGCATCCCGTCGCTCTGCGGCTTCTCCTCCGGCATCGGCTCGTCGTACATTACGGCCACCGGCGCCTGCTTCGTCATCGACGGCTCGCAGTACGCCTGCCACACTGCACTGTCGGGCCGTGACAGGCTCGTGAAAATGTTTCGCATCTGCAGCTGGCTCGACGCACAAATCAGGGCGCACAGCAGCCGTGTCACGTCGCCCTGCCGCGCCCAGTGCTCAGCGCCCAGACGCACAAGTTCCGGCAGGTCGCCCAGTTTGTGCTCCAGTGACGTCGGCAGTGCTGGCGGGTCCACGTCCATGCTGTCCGGCGTCGTCGTCGTCGTAGTAGCTGTAGCTGTCGCTGTAGCTGCTGTAGCTGACTCGGCGACTGGCGAGAAGAAACGGGCCGTAGCGGCCGCTGGCAGTTTCTTGGTCACATTGTCGTCCATCATCTCGTCGTCGCTGTCCTCGTCGTCGTCGTCGTCCAGCATCTCGTCCTCCAGCATCTCGTCGTCGCTGTCCTCGTCGCTGTCGTCGCCGTCGACCACAAACTTGCTGAGCGACACCTCCTCGTCCTCGTCGTCAGACGTCATAATCTCCTCGTCCTCAACCATTCTGGTCCGGAGAGGGCGCGCCGTCGTCACATTGCGCCCGCGCTCCGAGCCCGGCACGATGGCCGGCGCCTTCTTCTGCCTGTACAGCTTGCTCAGCCACGTCGCGTACATCCGGTCCTCGACAGTCGCCTCCAGCACCACCGTGTTCCACCGCAGCTCGGCCTCGTCCTTGTACTGGACCTGCCGCATATCGCCCACCAGTTTGTCAATGCGCGCCGCAAACTGGTCCACGTCGTAGTCCGCCGCCATCACCCGGTTCCGCCACGTGCCCGTACGCCGCGCCGTCGTCCACAGTGCGTGCTCCTTTCGCTTGAGGCGCGGCAGCTTCTTGGCCGTCCACTTGTCCTCCATGTCGCGCACCGCTTCCTCAATCACGCGGTCCACCGCCTCGCGTGCCACGTGCAGCATCTTTCTCGGCTTCAGCCGCTCCAGCGCCTCCTCCTTCATGTTCTCCCACGTCTCCGTGTCGTAGCCCTCGTCCTCGTCGTCAGACTCGCCCAGCAGCGGCAGCACCTCGTGGTCCAAGTTTCGAATCGTATCGGCGGGCGCGGCACCGCGGCGTGTAGGTACGCGCGAGCTGCGGCCCAGATTCCGACACGACGGCAGACGGGGCAGCAGGTGCCGCTGTACCACGCGGTTGACCTGCATCCGTTGACCGGGCGGGATCGGCAACGGCTGCGACCAGCTAAAGTTGGCGGCTTTCCGGACATCAAGGGTGTGGGCCGCCGACTCGAGCGGGTCAGAGGTGTACAACATGTCAGTCTCTGACAGTGTCAGATGGCCCAGGTACGCACGGGGCTGGCTCTCCTGCCACGGCAGGACGTACTCGTCGAGGACCGGGTTCTCCACGCCCGTCGCACCAAACTTGCCCTTGTCGTTGGCGTTGACGTCCGAGATCTTGATCGGGACAGCCCGCTTCCGTGTCTTGGTCCTCGCAGCAGGGATCCTGTCTTGGGGCGAGCGGGATCCACCGAGCGTCTTTTCGGCCAGATCCGCCGGTGTGGACGCCTCTGGCATCGCAGCGTCGTTGGCACGCATTTCGTGGCAGTGACCGGCGTTGGAATGGAGAGCGACGTGTCAGGTAGAAGACGTACTCGCGAGAATCGAGAGAATGCACGCGAAAGAGGAGAAGAATCAGGCCAGAGCACCGACAAGGTGGCAGTGTACACCACGTGGACACCAGTGAACGCGCGTAAATGTCGTCGAATGCCACAAGAGTGACACGACAAGCTCTGACAGGCCAACACTCAGTGACAAGCCACAGCGTGTGCAATGTTGCGAGAAAAGAAGCCAGTCTCACAGAGTAGGCCGTACTGCGTGAGAAATTCGAAGCTGTTCGGTTGTCTTTGGACGTTGCGAGCAGTAACTGGCAGGTTTTTGACAAGTGGCGATCGAGGTTGCGCGTGTCTACGGAGTAGAGTTCGAGTCGCAATGCAGGAGCACAAGACAGGTTCGGTAGACGGATAAATACAATAACATGGCAGGTGTTTTGATTGAGATGACGGGCGTTTGCCGACTACCCGACTACCCGCCGTGGCAATGTGGGGTTGTAAACAAAAACGACCAATCACCTCAGCCGCACACGTCCAAAATTAAATGAGGTTTCTTGTGGGTTGACAGACTGTCGTTGTGGCAGTGGCCGGAATTTGTGCGAGGTTTTCTCTGTTGGTGGGCGTCCAGGATGTCGGCCGAGTACTTTTCCATTCGGCGGGCGCGAGGCGTCGGTTTCGAAGCGGTTAAAGTGTCGATTTAGTGCGGGAAGAAGAGAGAGAGACGAGGGGGCCAGGCGAGATATATACTGCCAGCCAGCCTCGTGCAGTGAATGTGAAGCCGTCTCTTCACGTTATCTGCCCTCCACATGAATACTACGGTATGCTCCGTGAATACTGCTTGCCCTATCGTGCCCTACTGCATGGTTAGTCAGCGGTAGACCAACACCCCTAAACTAATCTCATTTTAACTTGCGCTAACCAAGAAGAGCCTGCCATGACTTTAAGGTGTCTCTGCTGTCATGTCCAGTGTTCAATGTCAATGTCTGTTTAATGTGTTCAATGTATGTTTAATGTCGTATCAGGCGATGCGATCAGCGGCGACTTTATCAATGCCTACGACTTCTTCCAGAATTAAGTGTGCAAATCGACCTAATCGTTAGCTGCCTGGAGCCGCCTGGAGCCGCCTGGAGCCTGGAGCCGCTTGGGCCGGACCCTGACGGTTCGGCCGGTGGTCGGCACGGGTGAGTGTAAATAGTTGAGGCACCCGCTTAGAAAGACGCCAGTCCCGCACTAAAACGCTTTGTCAGGAGATGGGCCGCCCATTTCTGCCATCTCGGGATGAGATTTGTCGGGTTGCGAGTCGCGCAGGTTCTGTGCAAGTTGTGTGCAAGTTGTGTTTTCAGTGTTCAGCTGCACATTTTTGCTCGGGCAAGCGCAACCGCCGGAATAACCCCACCTTCCGTCTTTGCAGCGCCCGCCCCGCCTCCGGTCGTATTCCGACCCAGGACAATCTGTCACATTTTGCATTTGTCAGCCACAACCACACCATGACATACCCGCCCACCATTGACGATGCCGAGCAGCAGCGCCTCGTGCAGACCGTCAAGGACTGGAGCATCGCCAACGGCCTGGCGGTGCGCCCGCCGGCGGCCGTGACGGCGGCCGTGACGCAGACCGACGGCGCGCTCGCGTCGACGCTGGCCATGACGGTACCGGTCACGCTCTTCCCCAGTCCCTTCGCCAAGTCGTGCTTCGCAGAGGCACAGGCGACGCAGCCGGCGTACAATGCGCTGTATGCCAAGATCAGCCAGGACGAGGCCTTTTTGCGGCAGATTGTGGCCGAGGTCGGCACCGGCGACGCGTTCACGGCCCGGCTCTGGGCGGTGCACGAGCGCGTCAAGGCCGAGGGATACACGCACCAGCACGCGCTCGGACTCTTCCGGTCCGACTACCTGGTGCACCAGGAGGACGGCGGCGCGCTGCAGATCAAGCAGGTCGAGTTCAACACGATTGCAGCCTCGTTTGGCGGCCTGTCGGCCCAGACGGCGCAGCTGCACAAGTTCCTGGCCAAGACCGAGTACCCGCTGCTGACGGCCGCCGAGCCAGGCGCCGCCTACGACCTGCCGGCCAACACGAGCAGCAAAGAGCTGGGCGCCGGCCTGCAGGCGGCCTTTGAGCTGTACGAGCGCACCGAGCCGAGCACCAACGGACACCGGCGGTGCGTCGTCGTCCTGACGCAGGACGGCGAGCGCAACGTCTTTGACCAGCGGCACATTGAGTACGCCGTCGACGCGCCCGTGTTCCGTGTGCCCTTTAGCGCGATGCTCGCGCAGACGACTGTCGACGACGCCGACGCCAGCGCGCGCCGGCCGCTGCTGTACCACCACCTGGGTCGCACGACGTTCGAGGTGGCCGTCGTGTACATGCGCTGCGGCTACGACCCGAGCGACTACCCCGACGAGGCGGCATGGGAGGCGCGGTACCAGGCCGAGCGGTCGTGTGCCATCAAGTGCCCGACGGTGCTGACGCAGGTCGCGGGCACGAAAAAGGTGCAGCAGGTTCTGGCGACGCCCGTGGCCGCAGGTGCAGCCAATGTGCTGCAGCAGTACGCAGGCGCCGACGAGGCCGCGCTGCGTCAGACCTTTACCAACATCTACCCGCTCGACACGTCGGCGGCGGGCATGCAGGCACGCGCATGGGCCCAGGACGCCGACGCGTGCCGCAAGTTTGTGCTCAAGCCGCAGCGCGAGGGCGGCGGCAACAACTACTACAAGGACAAGATCCCGGCACACCTCAAGACGGTGCCCGAGGAACACTGGTCGTCGTACATTTTGATGGAACTGATTGAGCCGCCGCCGGTCGCCAACGCCATCCTGCGCAACGGCAACGTCGAGCAGGGCGGTGTCATTTGCGAGCTGGGCATCTACGGCACGTGCATCTGGGGCGTCGCGCCCGGCAGTGCCATTGTACGCAACGAGCGTGCCGGGTACCTCTTGCGTACCAAGGGCGACCAGAGCGAGGAGGGCGGCGTCGCAGCAGGGTTTGGCTCGATGGACTCGGTGAATCTGGTGTAGTGCGTGGATTGTGTCACGTGACGGCACAATGGACAAAAGATAAAATACAATAAATATATTCACTCGTCTAAAAGAGCGGAGAGGACGCGGAGAGGACGCGGAAACGCGGAGACGCGAAGGCTAGTGCTTAGGCCGACTCGGTGGCCGGGCGCTTGAGGACCTCGAAGCTGCCTGGGAGTGTTAGCGGTGCCGTGAACATGATCAAAGACAGGACGTACGCTGGATAATGTTGAGCGACGTCTGCTTCTTGCCCTCGGCGTCAGTGTACGCGCTCATCGAAGCATCGCCCTCGACGTAGACCAGCGAGCCCTTGGGCAGGCTAGTCAGCAGGTCGCGCTGGGCGCCCTCGGGAAGAAAGCTCGACACGCGGAACCAGCTGGTCGTGCGGTTGTCGCGCGGGCCGGAGCTCGATGCCACTGAGTACTTGAGGATCTCGTGGCCGGTGCTGGTCGCCTGCACCTCGGGCGTGTCGCCCAGGTGGCCAATGATGGTCATGCGCGCAACAGGGCGCGACGCAGTCGTGCTAAACGCGCGCGCATTGGCGGCGACGGAGCGGCGGAGGGCAAACATGTCGGTGGTGTTTGTGGTGGAGGTGATGGAGGTGGTGTTTTGTTCTTGTCGTTGTATGTGACGCGGTCGTTTGTTGCGATGCTTGAAAATTGAGGGGCGTCGCGTAATCGCGCCCGCCAACGCATACGCGTTAGTCATCCCTAGCTCCACCCAAGCTTTGGAATGTGGCGTTCTGGTCCGTGCGCAAACAACCGGTGTGGCTGATGCTGTCATCTGGGTCCACTCTTGCCTGACCCACTGGCGGTGGGAGTCAAAAAAGCAGCACGAGTCAAAAAAGCAGCACGGCACACACACGAAACGACACACGTGCAGGACACATACGAGCTGTATCCTCAGGACCTAGACCATGCAAGCAATACTTCCGTAGGAAACCCTGCCACAGATGATATTTCGACCATTTGACAGGCGGCGGCCATCAGTCTGTGCAGGCAGTCGCAGGTCGGCCGTTGGAAGGCAAATCAACATAAAACCGACCGCCGACCGCCATCTGGCCAGAACTACATATACGAGTAAATTACCATGCTCGCCTCCCTGCCGGAACAAGCATGGGTTCCCGGAGCGACTTTGCGCAGTGCCCAGCTTTATTGAGCTTGCGTTGCGAAGCGACATGGGTGGGTCTCCATAAACTTCCTATTTGGTATGGCGCTAAACCTAATTAAAACGGCGCTAAACCCAAAATTGGTCTGAATAGACCTCGAAACAACGACCAGTCTCACCAAAGTGCAGTGATGATCGCAGACCGCTGCCCACGCGTGCCCATTGCAACGCCGTCCATACCGTTTGCGGCGCATCAGACCCCAGTCGTACTCCGGCGCTACTGATATATTTAGTGCCAGGCTTGTCAGAAAGACGCCGGCTACAGCAAAAGCAGCCGAGATGGCGGCAAAAGTATCAAAAAGGGAAACGAACCGCCCAAACGACACCAGAGCGGGCTCGGACGAGGCCAGGCGCGGGACGCCATTGGCCCACGACCGACTGTAGATCCGCCCGCCGTGTGCCTGGCGTGGCAACTAGACGAGCCGAGCATCAATCTTACTCGTGCGTCTCAGCCGGTGTGGGTGACGACCAGAGAGGAGCCAGTGTTGGTCGACGTTGGCCCAGCCCGGCCAAGAGACCGGCACACTTCGGCGAGCAAGCGCTGACTGCCTCCAGGCCTCGCCCCTGGCGTCTTTGTGGCCCGTCGTCTGCCTGTCCTTGTCGTGCCGTCCGTCCGCATTGAGAAGGTGTGATGATAGCACCTTCCTTTTGCCCTTGCCGTTTTGGTCAGGCCGTGTTGGCACTTGGCTGGCAATGTCTCGGCCCCAGCGATGCTATTGCCCAGTCTATCGAAATACCAGCGGCCCCTGATCGTACTCGCAAGTGGCTAGCCTGTTCAGTCTTGCAAGCAGTTGTCACATCTATTCAGATATATATACCACCCGTCTCCTGTCTCTTCTGTCTCTGGTCTCTGTCTCTGGTCTCTCTCTCTCCAGTCTTCTGTCTTGTGGCCCTCTTTCCCAATCGAGCTCTATTCACCTGTCCAGATGGCCAGCTCTTATTCAAAATAGCTCCGCTCTGTCAACACCTGCACCCACACGACCCTGTCTGCCTTTGGATACTAGGTGCCTGCACCTGCATACGGCAAGAGCGACGCGTTGTCAATAAGAAACGTCACATTTCAGTCTAGTCTCGCAGCAGGCTCTGGCACGAGCTCGTGTGAACGTTGCCAGCCAGCCCTGTTCGCCTAGCACACGCTTCTACTTATATACGCCACTCCTCGACTTTTCGATTCCTCTGTCTACAGATCTCACACCTGGAGCCAGACTTTTCTCTCTTCTGTCTCTTTCTCTCTTCTCTTTCTCTCTTCTTTCTCTTTGATTCTCTCATCACTCTCACCACTCATCATCATCATGGCGGACAGCACTGGCTTCTACTATACGACCGGCGACGTCCTGGTCTTTGGCCGCACTGGCCACAACCCGTCGTCGCCGTCGCTCATTGCCAACGTCGCGGCGCGCCTCGTCCTCTGCCCGCTGGGCATCCTGCTCACCATCGCGCCCATGCGCCTCATGTGGCGCAACGGTGAGCTGGCGGCCGGTGTGTTTCTCAGCACGCTCTGGATCTCGGTCACGTTTACCATTCTCAACGCGGCCATTTGGCACGACGAAAACTTTGACGACTGGTGGCCCGGCATCGGCCTCTGCGACATCCAGGTGTACATGTTCCAGGCCCTGACATCGTGCTACTCGCTCTGCGCCTGTGCCATTATGCAGAACCTCTCGAGACAGGTCAGCCTGACACGCGTGGCCGCCCCGACCCCGCAGGAGAAGCGCCGGCACCTCATCATCCAGGCGCTCATCGTCTTTGCCTTTCCACTGCTCCAGATTGTGCTCACGCCCTTTGTCATTGGCGTCCGCTTCTCCCTCCTGCCCGTCCGCGGCTGCTTGGCACGCTACCAGGAGACGGTCGTCTACCTCATCTTTGACGTCCTCCCGGGTCCCATCTCCACGCTCTTTGCCTGCTACTTTGGCTTCAAGACATGGCGCAGCTTCCGCGCCTTTGAAGCCGACACGAGCCAGGCACTCTCGTCCAACAACAGCGCCGCCGCGATGCGCCGCCAGCGTGCCCGCCGCAAGCTCTACTTTGCCGTCTTGTGCATCCTCATCCCGTACACGCCCGTCACCATGTTCATTCTCTACCTCAACATCTGGTCGGGCATGCCCTGGAACTACCCCGTCGACTACCACTCCGTCCACAACGACCCCGTCTTCCCTTTCAACTCCGTGTCCATCTACGGCTACACCGACTTCAACTTCTTCCTCGTTAACAACGCCTGGGTTCCTGTCGCCGGCCTGTACATTAGCTTCGCCTTCCTCGGCACCACAAAGGAGGCCATCAATATGGACCGCCGGGCACTGCTCGCCATCGGCCTCGGACGCCTCTTTCCCGTGCTGCACAAGGAGTACGACCCGGACCGCTTCATCGCCTCCAACTCCTTCCTCAACAGCCGGGGCTCGCGTGGTACCCGTACCACGCACCGGTCCACGCTCGCGTCGAGCACCGTCGCCGGCTCGGACGCCACCTCGCGCAAGGGCTCGCTCGGGCCAAACGCCTACATCTCGGCCCTGACAAACTCCAAACACCACCGCGGCAGCTCCGTGTCCACCAGCGTGCCGACCGGCGAGAATGCCGGCGCCACGAACGGCGACGTCGACACGGGCCCGCGCCGGCCGCCGTCCACGTTCCGCCGCTGGTTCAGCAGGTTCCAGGGCTCGACGTTCCGCCGTGCCGACCCGGAACTCGCCCTCGAACGCCCGCCCGCCGGCGTCGGCTTCAACTGGCTCGCAGCGTCGCCGTCCCTCGAGACCCCCAAGCCCGCGTCGACGTGGACGCCCTCCTCCTTCGCCTCGCACCACCAGCCGGGCGCGTCGGACGCCAGCGACGTGCCAATGTCGCAGCCTGCCACGCTGACCACCGACCGGACCATCTACGATGGCCAGAACACGCACGGTCCGCGCGTCTTCAGCACCCATGTATGGGCCGATGAAAACGCACCGCGGGCGCCCCCGGCCGCCGCTGCGCCGACCACGGCACCGATCCACGGCCGCCGCGCGAGCAGTGAGAGTACCACAAGTGCCCACAGCACGCACGACGCCGCGCCTGTGCAGCGGGGCGCCGTCCGTGTCGAGCGTATCATCACCAGCCACGTCACCGGCTGATCCAACACGTTCAGTTTAAGAATGCCACCCTCTGGTTGAGCATCAGTTGTTTCTGCCATCTGTTCATGCCACTCCGTTTTGTTCGATGCCACTTAGTAATTTACCTGTTATTCACAAAAATCGTGCGTTTTGCTCGTGTGCTTGCCTGTGACTTTGCTTTGTATTCTCGGCGACAACGTTTGCACTGGGCCCAAAAGGGCAGCTTCTTGGGCAGAGGAAGACGACGGGGGCATAGCAAGACCCACCCACCCTCGCTGCTTCCAATCCGGGTCCCAGGGGCGGAACATCGGTTGCACTGGCCTCCGCCGGTGTGCACTCTGGCAGTTCTTGCCAATTCTCGCCAGGTCTTAGACACGCGCCTTCCTTGTCCAACGAAGCCCGCTGGAACGGGAAAGCACAAGCTTGCATTTGATCGCATCCCTGCCAGAGATTGCATCATGGCGACGTAAAGACGACAGAAGGAGCACATGGGCTGAGTGAACCCTGGGCCCCCTCTCTCCTCCCTCTTTCGTTTGTGTGACCCACGACACGTTTCCAAGAGTTGATTGCAATGTGTGTGCCGGAAGGAGCAATGTTTACTCCTGCCAGTATAAACTTAATGCTCTGATCCCCCTTTTATCGTTTGCTTTTGCTTTCCCAATGTCGTGTTTAATCTCATTCAACAACTCAAGCACTGCTCATCCACCCGACTACCAACCTACGGCTGCAATTTCTCTCACGTTCATCAAAGCCTCAATGTATACGAATCTTCTCTGTTTTCAAAGCCTCAATGTATAAAATACCACTCAAAAATTCGGGATGCCTGCATCTCCATCTGTCTACACCTAGCGTATTGTTGGGTTTCGTCCAATGTCGGCTGGCCGATGCTCAGCGACCCGTGACATGCCCGGCAGCGATCCCCAGCTCGTCACCCGCATGCACCCACAAACGATACAACCGCAGCTAGCCTTTGCAAGGTCCATCGAAATGGCCAAAGAACTCTGAAAGTGGCCTGTTTGTTGCATCGACTCCTTCCGAGTCTCCAGTCAGCTGAGCCCCATGAAAACGACGATCCTGGCAAAGCTAGTCAATACGGAGTATACAGGTTTCAACCCCAGAAAGATAAACCAGCAACAAGAACAACGCAAAAAAAAGGCAATCGAACGAAACGAAAAACACACTCAAAATCAAACCCCTTGTCCTGCCGCCAGACCAACGAACAATCTCCAGCGATCAAGGGCATGCTCAGCTGGTGGCCATGCCGACGACTGGTGGGCACCTGGCCCTTCCAGCAGCGCAACTCCCTCGCCAGACCAGTCCAGACCTGGCCAGACACCTTACCTCGTCATTCCACCCCGTTGTTCGACAACATCTCGCCATTTGTCTCTCCACTCTCCCTCTGCCAATTTGATTTTCAACACAAGACCCAAATCGCCAACTTTGGTCTTCATTACCTTTCGACAGTCTGCACCAACGATACCGCTTCACGAGCATCGTGTCGCAATCTTCTCTAGATCGTGCGCCGCGCCCCATCTAGCTCGCTCAACTCAGGCCATTTGGGGCCGATGGTCGCTGGCCAAGCACCAAACCGGCGGACGCCGAAGCCAGCTACTGGACAATGTGCGCCGGATCCCGACAATGCGCCCGCGGCCAAAACGCGGCCGAAACGCGGCCGCCGTCGATGCGCAGCTGCTCAGCTGCTGGTCGTTGACACGTTGACACGCGCTTCAGTCGACGCCACGGCCAGTGTCCCGGCAGGCGCTTAGGAGCCCTGCGCATCAGATGGGCCCGGCCTGCTCGCGTAAAGCGTCTGCAGTCGCTTGATTTCGGCGAGCAGGGCGTTCCGCTCGTGCTTGAGGCCGCTCATTTCCTGCTCCAGCGACTGGATGTGGATCCGCGCCATCTCCAGGACCTCGGCTTTGCTCAGTTTTCGCTGCTCAATCACATCGGGTGGCATCCCGCCTGTGCCGTCGTGGACCGCGTTGGCGCCGGTTCCCGCGAGCTTGAGACTCTCGGGCAGGGCGGCCATCAGGTTGTCGAACTGGTTATTGAGGCGGACGCGGTACTGCTTCTCGACCATGTTGTGCTTTCCCTTGGCGGCCGACCCTCGGCGCTGGGTGTGGGAAGAATGGCCACTTGGCCCGGCCAGTGCGCTTGATGAACCGCCCTCGGCAGAGCCGCCAGCTAAGCCCTTCCCTGTCTGGGCGCTAGACCTTCTCGACACTCTCGAGGGGATCGGTGTGGCGGTTCGCTCGGCCTCGTCGCCCATGCCAGTGCCGGCCGGGGCGTGCACATTGGTGGCACCGGCGTACACGGTTTGGTACGGGGTGCCGCTGCTGCTCGAGACAAACGAGCTTGGAGTCGCAGCCCCGGTGCCCAGTGGTGATTGGAGAGGCGGTGTTCCGTATTCCATGCCATCCTGCGGCTCCCAGTCGTACCCATACCCGAGCTGGAGCGTCGTGTCCAAAGGTGCAACGTACTGGCCATGTGCAATGGCCGAGCTTTCGACGTGCTCTCCGGGGTGTGCGTCCATGTGGAATCCAAACGAAAGTGCCTGGTGTGCTGCATCTGATCCAGGGTTGGCACCATGGTACATTGGTTGCGGCTGGTGCCAGCCCGCGTCGGCCGAGTGGAAGCCGTGTCCGGTGTTTCCTGTGTCAGCGAATCCATACTGCGGGTGGGCACCAGTCTGGACAGAGCTTCCGCCCCCGTGGTACAGGAATTGGTGTTGCTGTTGGATCTGGTTGCCAGGGTCCGAAGCCCCATACGATGTGGTATAGGACGTCTCGTCGCCGTCTCCTCCGTCCGGGGCCTAAGCCAGTCAGTGATACTACTCAACCCGTGGACGCGGCACCAATTTGCGGACAGCCCAAGGCCCTTGTTCAGGACCTCGTCTAGTCGTGCGTGCTTTCGTCTGCCGCTCATTCGTGCCGAGGAGGATATTGACTCACTGGTGGACCTCCATCCGAGGCGGTGAAATACTGATCTGGCGCGTTGTGCTGTTGGTCTGCCATCTTCAGTTCCGGCCGTCAGTTCTGGCCGGCAAGGTTCGATGGAATGTTAAAGTCGAAGGTTGCAATGTCGTTGCGGCGCCTTGCTGACGGCGGCCGTGCTCCGGTGTCCTTCTTATGTACAACTCGAAAGACCAGAGCCGGCTTGTCACTTGCACATGCAAATAACGCAAGTGCGGGATGGCCTGCCTGTTGCTGCTCGACACGGGGCTCGGCCGGTGACTTTCGAACGGCAAAAGGTGGCGATGCCGGGTCCGCAAGGCAAGGTCAAGGCGAAGTGCCGGGCCCGCTCCTCAAACTAGGAGCTAGCTGTGGGCAAGGAGTTGCCTGAATCACCCGAGTCGTGGGCTTTGGTGTATGGCTATCGTTGCAACCGAACCAGGGGCGAAGTCGAAGAAACAAGTGCCCTGACAGTGTTTTATGGCGCTGTACAGAGTATTCAGAGCTCTGTTCTCTTCCGTTCCAGTCTATTCTGACCGTTTCTTTCTGCGCTAGAAACTGTCGTGTCCCTCTCACGTGCAGGGGTCCCCTTTCGATATTTGTTAGCTCCTTTTCTGGTGCTGTCGTTGCGTGGAGATATCTTGAGAGAGATCACACCACCTGTCTCCATGCATCGCGAGGCAACCAAATCTCCTCGCTTACGGAGTACCGCTGCCGAGCCCCCACGAACCACCGCCGCAAACTTGTCTTCCAAAGCGTCACCCCACACTTACTCCTGTCAATAGCGTGTTGTGCGAGCAAGTGTTCGTCTATGCGAAATGAAAAATGACTGCGCCAATCGGGTTTGTTGGAGAGGGCGCCGGGTCTATCGGGGAGATGCGTCTGGTCTGAAGGGTGAAGGGCACCGGGTGGACAAGGCTTCCAGTGAAGCGGAAAGTATGAAGACGAGGTGAAGGGTTTAAAAGGGAATCGAGGTGGCGAGGGGCACGGCCAAGTTGGGCTGCTGCTGGCTGTATAGAAACAAGGCGGTTCGGCTCGATGATTTCCCAAGGTCTCCGTCACAATATGTGCGGAGGTGATCGCCGCTGGGTTCTTATACTCGTCGGGCTGCGTGATCAGCAAGGCGTCCCTTCTTCCTGGCGACATGTGGGGGATCAAGATTGCAAGCAGGATCCAAAGTTTTGAGATTTTGCAAGCTCTAGATATACAAATGTCTAGGCGGTTGTGGTCAGGCCGAGTTGGGTGTGTGGATACGTTGGTGGTGTGCCGTGCGTCTTCTTCTTTCCACATTGCCATTCTCTTCCACACCCCCTCGCTCTCTGTTTTTATTTTTCGCCGAATTCTTTGTTTTTGTTTTTGTTTTTTTATACATTTGTCCAACGTCAATGGCTATTGGGCCCTTTTGAATCTTTTTTCGCACACCTTGATTCATCGGGACCCGAATCCTACCCGATTGACAGGGAAGGCGTTCTGCCAGTCTTCCCCAAGCTGAAGCCTCAAGCCCCCCGAAACAGCCTGAGCGCTGCCCTTGACCAAACCACGGAAGAACTTCCGTCAAAGTCGGGTGGGAAATGACGAGCTCCAGGCAAAATGCAAGACATGCCGTTCCCGGTTCGTGTACCTGGCCAGCATGTTGGCTTTGCGTGCAGGAGCCTACGGAGTACGCATGAGACGAGACGACCCATGGCCCTGGTGGCACATATGTGCTCGCATTCGCCAGTGTGCTCGGTCTTTACAGCTCCCTTGTCCGTCTACGGGACACACGATGGCGCCTTACGAGGCCAAGATCAAGATACGGAAGTCCAGGACCTTTCGCCGGATGCAACGTGCGGCCCTTTGCCGACGATGGAGGTCCGGAAAGAAGCGGTGGGCAGGTGCAGCAAGTGCCTTCCGAGCGGTTTCGGCGTTCGTCTACGGAGTAGGGACTGGGACGGGGATTGCGCATGCTAGGCATCGTCCCCGTTGAGATTTTGTCTAGCGGACGTTTTTCGATCTCCGATCGGATGGGAGGGGTATAGGCATTGCCACTGTCAGGCAAAAAGAAAAGTGCAGGTGGGAGTCACGTCCATGGGCAAGGGAGCAACCGCAAGCGAGCTAGCGAGCCAACGGCGGGCGGGCAAGACTGTGTCGAGGCATTGGGCGAGTGTATTTGTCAACACACCCTTGTCGTGGGCTAGGTGTCTGCCGGCATGTGCTGTGCTGTGTGTGTGAGCCTCCAAGTGAAGCTTATTGCTTATTTGGGTCGGACCAGTGTCTTAGCACCCGTTCATTAGATTCTGCATGTCTCTCATGTTGGGCATTCATTTATTTCACCTCGTTCTCTCCGTGAGACAAGTGTCAGCTCGTCTGGTCCTGGCTCGGGATCGTTTGAAAGCCCGTTGACTTTGGGCTCATGTTTCATCATTTTCCTCCTTTTTCACTATTCCTTCTTTGGGTGAACAAGCCTCGAGTGTGTGTTGTGTTCCTTTCCAAAGTCCTTGGGTTTCTAACTATTGCATTGTCTGCGCGTCCGAGAGAACGGTTTGTGGGGCGTTTGTCGAGGACCCGCGATCATGAACTTCATGTCTGGCCGAGAGGGGAGGGGCGTGCCCTCTCTCCCCCATCCCCCTGTTTTTATTGTTACTTTCTGCTCTGTCATTTTCTGACCTCTTAATCCCTCGTCTAGGCCTGTCATGCACTATGCCTACCTCTGAAAGTGTTCAAAGTCTGTATTTTGGGTGGCCGAACAGGCCTGTGACGGGCTTGCTATGATTTAAATATTTACAGGGCTCTTCTCCAGCGTTCATAAATATTTAGTGCTTCTCCCATGGTTTTATTCCATTTCGGCTACCGGCTCGTCTTGATAGATGCTTTGGGGGCCGTGGCGTGGCGCTCCAATAGGCATGTTTCCAGGCCAGGGCCTAGCCAGTCCCTGGCCCCCGTCGTGGTGGCTGCACGCCACCACTTCGTCGCAGAAGCATCCGCGCGCGCACAGTCGTGCTCCCGTACTCCGTACTCACCGGTCCTCTCCATGCGGCTTCTGCGGCTACTCGATTGAGTTTAGATGGAGCGATGGCGATGCAGTTGCCCGATCGAGCCACGGAGACTTGTGCCTGGCTTGCACTTTATTTCGGGCTTCCAAGAGCCAGTCACGTTGAGCCTCGTGGCCATCGTTGAGGCCAGACTTTTCCGTCTATACATCATGCTGGTTAAGAAGCAGCTGGTCATCTCGTGGGATTGGTGGCATGATGGGATGGCAGACTGGGACGTAGCATGTGACCATGACCAATGGCGGTCAGGCACAGGGGCGAGGTCCATGACAAATAGGTGCGTCAAGCCCTAGACACTGGCACGAGTTTCAGGGCACAGGCACGTGGTTCTGCGCAGTGCCGCAGTGCACTGACGCAGTGCCGCACTGACGCAGTGATGCAGGGACGGGCACGGAGAGACGAGACGAGGGGACGGAATGCCGGACTATAGTGACGGAACGACTGGCAGAGACAATGGCCAACGCCCGATGTTACCTACGCTGCAGGCCCTGAGCTGCAGCTGTGGTGTGCAGTTCTCAAACAGCTGCCACGGACGTTGCCATTGGCTCGCAAGTGTGTCGAATTCCAGACAGACGGCGCCACCGTGCACAGGTGAGGCGGCGAGCAAGGCTACGCAGCTGGCGTGGTGGATCCGACATCTGTAAGTTTATTATATATTTAGTATATCCGTTCGTGGGCGAGGCGAGACATGTCGCGAGGCTTGCCTAACGAAGCAAAGTGCCAGACCGTGGGAGGGGCCAAGGCGAAGCGCCCAAGCGGGCACTGGCACAACACAATGTCAAGATCAGACCATTGTTTTCGAGCGTATCATGTTGAACGGCAAGCATGTCCAGGGTGGAACGGTGGATTGGGCCACGGCACACGGCACTGCCGATGTTTTTTGTTTTGGTTTGTCAATTTCGGCGGTTGAATTACAGAGTACAGGGGTTGCCACAACGGACAAGTGCCCAATTGAGTAAACGAGGGGCTTTTTGGGCAATGGATGCGAAAGATAATTTGCCATCAAAGCAGTTGTCCATATCAAAAATCTAAATATATTTATAGTGCTTTTGTATCAAAGTCAGGGCATGACGTCGACTGTCAGTGCAACAACTTAGTAGGATCCTCTGATCTGCAGCAGTGCATTGGGACAGGTGCCACACGGGAGGCCGCACGAGGCGACCTGCATTGTTGGACGCGAACTGCAAAGCAAAAGTAAAAATACATCGACGTCCAGTATTGCTGCAGAGTTTACAGAGTAGTCTGACAACCGTGGAACCGCTTTTTGAAAAGCAACCCGCGGTTTGCCTGGTCTGGGCTTGTCGAGTCTCGACGTCGGAACTGACGACGTTAATCCATTTTGAGCCGGCCTTTGCCACACTGCCGGCTGTCTTCAGCCTCGACCTTGAGCCCCAGTCCAGCCCAGCCCCAGGCCAAGTCCCGGCCCAGCCAGGCGACACAACACGCCATTTTCCATTTCGTTCCGGGCTTGGACGACAACCAATATGCTCCGACTATCTGACGATTCTGGCGATTCGGATTCTTCGTTCTGGCGATTTGGATTCTGGCGTTCTCGCGATTCTGGATTCTGGATTCTGGATTCTGGATTCTGGGTCAAAGATTGGATGGCCTACACATCGTACAGAGAGCAATTAAACTTCAGCTTGCTTTTTACAACATTTTGCAAAATCGAAAATTGCCATCCGAGGACTGGCCGAGAACGACGCGGGACGACACCGAAACTAAAGTTTGTGAAATGTCCGCACAAGTTCCGGCCTGAAGCGACGCGGCCGAAACACTGGGACCAAGTTTCAAGCCGAGCCAGAGCGAACACCAAGTAGCAATGGCAAGTCGCAGCTGTCGCGACAACGACCAAGCGAGCGAGGCGATTGGCAGACTGCGAGCCCGGCGAATCCGGACGTCGTCAAAGCAAGCAAGACGCCCGTGGTACGTCGTAGAGACATGCTTCGAGCTCGGTACGCTGCACGAGGGCCACACCGGTCTCGACGCGTGCACGCGTGCCGGTTCGCAGCAGCGCTAGCGATTGGGCAAGACAGAGGCATGCAAGATGCGTGCGACGGCGGGTGGTGACCGCCCTGGGCTACCCTCGCGCAAGGCTGCGATGCGACCTTGGACCTGAGCGGTCGGAGCAGTCGAAATTTATCTATAAGGTAAAAATAACAATAAAAATGATTAGATGAAACAAGACACTCCAGCTCAGCAGGCATGACCACGCAGTGGCGTTGGGCAGTTGGCCTTTTGGAATTTTGGAATCCTTACATCCTTACAGCACCCCAAAATAGCTCGGGTTGCACGGACTGCACAACACCGGCACAACTGGCACAGAACCAGAATGCACGCCACGGAGATGCAGCAGCTGGCCACAAGGAGTAGGAGTACAAAGTAGGCTGGACTTTCGGACAGTGGCTTCGCCCGAGCAGTTGCTCTTTGCCCGTGCTAGAGTAGGTATAAATGTACGTGCTGGCTTGTCTCTGCCTGTCTCTGCCTGTCTCTGCACCGCCTCCACTCGGGCATGCCATGACCGTAGCAGTCGCACCGTGCCACACCAACACGCCACACGCGGAGATACAGAAACGGCGTAGGCGATTGCGAGGTGAGGCGCTGGACTGGCTTGGCTGGACTGGCTGGCATCGAGATACGCGCACAAGACGAGACGAGAGCAGGCAAAGAACGACGCAGTACATCTGGAAGCGGAAATGCTTGCGGTCTCGCAAGTCGCGCGGCCCGAGCAGCTTCAGCTCTTTTGCCGTCTTGCGGTGCACTTGTCTTGGGGCTTGCGTCCGTAACAATGGCGGCGTGGCCGGCGAGATTTGCAAGTATATTTATATATTTATATTACTCGAGTTGGCGCGTCCAATAGCCCGCGACAGCCACGATGGTCCGATGTGCAATACGCCGACAAGTGCTGCCATTTGGAAGAAACGTGTGGCAGTCCTAACTGTAAATTAATATAATATAAAAGTACACCCAATGAAAGCCAATGGGCGCGTTGCAGTGGAATCATGAAGCCAGACTAGCCAGATAGGGCTGAAGTCCGCGTTCCATTTGATTTTATTTCTTTTTTTTATTTTTTTACTTTTTACTTTTATTTCTTTTTGCGTTTATTTCTTTTTCATCTCCTATGCTTGAAACACAGCTGACAAGTGCATGTGGCAACGTAGCAGACACATTGTGTGGCTTGCAGTGACAGGCCAAAGGACGGAGACCAGGCGTGCAGGTGTGGCGCCGCCATGAGCCGATGAACGATACGATGGAGCGATGGGACCACAATTGCGACTATTGGCATCCAGCCGGCAGTAGACCAAAGTGCCGTGATCATGACCTCATTCGCGGCTTTGCTGGGGGCGGGTGAGCGAGCGAAAACTGAGCGCCAGAACCAACGAAAACTGCCGGACGAGAACCAACGAGAAACTGCCAGACGAGAACCAACGAGAAACTGCCGGACGAGAACCGAAACGAAACGAGCCACAAGCGCGCAAACGACAACGACAAACAAAAAGACAAAGATCGCGTGCCGTACTGAGTTATTAACAGAGAAGAATTTAAAAAAATTAAACAGAAAAGAAAAAGAAAAAAAAGAAAAAAGAAAAAACGAATCAGGCTAGTTCCGGGTATGAATGGGCCCTGGTAGGTCACCTGCAGTTGGCGCTTGACGCTGGAGCGTGACGCCTGCATTGAACACGACATGCACGCACTGCGCCTGGCGCCGACGCCGGTCGCAGCTCGGGACTGGCCAGTGCGACATGCGCAAGCTGGCCGTCCGAAACCGAGCGAGTGGCGAGATGCAACGCGATCTGTGCATGCAGTGCAGCACCGGCGACAGCGGCGATCATGTGGCGACAGTTCAGGGGCAAAAGAATAAAGGGAAAAAGGAGAAAAAAGAAAGAAAATTCAGAAAATAGGAAGGAAAGATACGAAAAATAAGAAAAAATAAGAAAAAATAAGAGAAAATAAGAAAAAGGAGAAAAAAGAGAAAAGGAAAAAAGGAAAAGAACGAAATGAAATGAAAAAAGAGGCTGTTCTCGCTGCAGCCCGACGACTGGCGTTGGGCATCCAGAGCAGCGGGCAGCCAACGACGATCAGTGTCGCTCTTTGGCCAGTGACAGCGGATGGGCCCGCGTTCATTTGCCCGTCTTGACTACGAGTGCAGACAAAGGGCGTTGGGCACGAGAGCCGATGCCGGGCAAGACAAGGGAGAAAAAAGTCGCAGAACAACGGCCAGGCGTGAGACAGACACGCCAAAAGCCATGGGTGATGGCGATGGCGATGGGCCATTGGGCTGCCGGGCACCAACAACGTCAGGCACGCCGATCACTCTTTCCACCAGACCGTTTAACATGTATATTTATATGCCGTGTTTTCTGTATATTTGCTTTGGATTTTCTACAACCCACCATAAATTTATTTTTACTCGGTATTTTCTACACTCGTGTGCAGCATCGGGGGAGCGTGCAGCATCGCCGCCGGTGCGCCTAGGAGGACGCGAAGGAGGCGGGGCGTCGGCGACGGCGCTGGATGCGGCTGACGCGCGTGTCATTGGTGGGCGGATCGGCGGTGCATAGTCGCCACTGGTTCACTTACGAGCAGACGAGCAGTTTGTTGACAATGATCCATTGTACAGTACAGTAGCGACAGACAGTCGTGAGGCGTGAGCGCACAAAACGACAAAGACAACCAAAGACGACAAAAGACAACCAAAGACGACAAAAGACAACCAAAAGACGGACAAAAAGACAACAGTGTGCAAGTCTAAGTCTATCGCAAAAGAAACCAGAAACGACCGAATGAGAATGTGAATGACGCACATCATGTCCAAGAACACCGAGACAAAGGAGAGAGTTGCAGAGACAACTTTTGCGGCAAGCCTGCCGGCCGGAGACCGAGAGAAGACAAAGGAAAAAGGAAAGTGCGGGGGTGCGAGGTATCAGAAAGAAGCAGAACGAGAGAAAAAGAGAAGAAGAGAAAAAAAGAGAAAGAAGATGGAGAAAAAAGAAAAGAAAAATCACATGGGGGGCAGAATCATGGACTCGCGGTTGTTCTTGTAGGACAGGTCCTCGACGGAACCGGTCAGCTGCGTCAGGTCGGTGGCCGTCGAGGCCGACGAGATGTGCCCCGAAAGCATCGAGTCGTGCGACGCCTCCGACACCTGCGACGCCTGCGAGGCACGCGACACGCGCGAGCCACCGCTGCCCGTCGTCGAGCCGCTCGTGCGTGTCGGGAGGTGCATCCCCGACGGCATGTACAGCAGCGACTTGCTGAGCAGCGACTTGTCCATGCCCATGGCCGCGAGATCGATGGGCATGTCGGTGCCCATGCCCATGCCGAGGCCCATGCCCATGCCGAGGCCCATGTGCACGCCGAGCCCCATGTGCACGCCGAGCCCGAGGTCCATGTCGTGCAGGTACGACGGGATGAGGTCGTCCACGTCGTCGTCGTCGTCGGCGCCGAGCGCAAAGTCGACGGGCGGCCGCTGCGGCGCCCGGAACGCCTCGTACTTGTCGGACCCGGGGATGAACAGGCTCGGCGACAGGTCAAAGCCCTGCGACTCAATGTACACGCTGCCACGCTGGGCCGCGCGTGCGTGCAAAAAGTTGGTGTCCACGGGCGCCGTCTGGATCGTCAGACCGGGGTTGCGTCGCGCCGGGATGCTCGGCGGGCCCGTCGTCGTCGTCGTCGACGTTGACGAGAAACCGGTCGTCGGCGTCATCGCCTCGCTGATGGACGAAAGCGACGCGTGGCTCGCGGGGCTCAGTGCCGGCACGTCGTACGCCGCCAGTGACCGACGTGCACCGCCCGATGCCACCGTCGTCTCGCCGTCGCTGCTCGTCGCCTCTGCTGCTGCTCCGGCCTCCATGGCGCCACGCACGGCGTCACGCGACAGCTCCAAGGACGACCGGTCCCAGGCGTACTCGCAGTCGGCTTCAATCTCGTGCTCGTAGCAGTAGTCAATGGCATCCTCCCAGCTGTGCATCCCCAATGTGCCACCGGCGCCGCTCGTGCCCGTGCCCTGGTCGACTGACGCCTTGCGTCCCTGCTGCTGCAGGTCACGCATCGCACGCTGCGCCGCGTACACGTCCGTCCCCAGCGTGTCGCTCGCCGCGCTCGGTGGCCGTGTCGTCGGTGGTGCAAAGCTGGGTGTCGGGTACTGCTGCAGCACCGGCAGCGAGTGGCTCTTGCGCAGCGACGATGCCGTGCTCGCCGTGCTCATCCGCGACCGGTGCATGCTCGCGCGTGTCGCCGGCGCTTCCTCCTCCTCTGGCACGCCCGGTAGCGTTGCAAACGACGCCTCAAACGCGCTGCTCGCACTCGCGCTCGAAAGACTCGGCGATGCCACCGGCGGCAGCGGCCAGTTGGCGTCGTCCATCGGTGGCGAACCCGGCAGAGCCACCTCGGCCGGCACCACCGAGCCCCGCCGCCGGTCCAGCTCAATCGACTCGGACGAGAAGGAGTGTCCGTGGCCATAGGAGATGCCCGACATGGCAGAAATACCAGACATGCCAGAAATGCCCGACTTGCTGTGCCCGTGCGAGTACAGCCCCGACGCACGCGGCACTGGTGTCGAAAAGGAAAAGGGCGACGGCTGCCGGAACCCGCTGCTCGTCCGTGGCCGCTCGCCGCTCTGTGTCCGAGTCAGTGTCAGCGTCCGCGCGTCGTGTTCCTGCGGCCGTAGCGACGCCCGGCTCGACAGACGCGGCGGTGGTACCGGTGGTGAAAACGTCGGCGTCTCGGGCGACCGAGGTGGCCGTGGCGGCGCCGTCAGCGGACCGTTGGCCAGCAACGACGCCTGTACCGTCTGCACCGTCTGCACTGACGGCACCGACCGCAGCTGGTCCGTCGACCGCGAGTGGTGCAGCCGTGACTGCGTCTGTGACAGGTACGTGCTCGACACCGACGACGCGTGCGGACGCATCATCTGCGACCGCCGTGGTACCGTCGCCAGCACCGCATTCTCGTCAATCAAGAGCGTCTCCGACGCGAAACCGTCGTGGTCCTGCTGCGCCGTCTGCGCCGTCTGCGCCGTCGGCGACGACGACCCGGCGCTCGCCGCCTCGTCGGGGCTCGGCATCGTCAGGTGCTGAAAGTTGAACGGGCCCGAAATCTGCAGCTTCTGCGGCTTCTTGTCGCCGTCCACCGTCCCGGAACCCGTCCCGTGGCGCGAGTTGGCCCGTCGCCGGCTGAAAAAGGGCAGAAACGTGTCGCGCGAGCTCGAGCTCGTCACACTCATCGTCTTTGACTTGCTCAGCGTCCCCGACGGCTTGCTCGTCGGCGCCGGGCCCGGTCGCTGTGCGTACGACGACGGCGTGATAAAGGGCGCTCCGGGGCCCATGAATGTCCCCGGGCCCATAAAGGTCGGCACCGCCACCGGCTTGGGCACGCCGCCCAGTGTCATGTCCGGCAGGTCCCCCGACTTGGTCGAGCTGCTCGAGCTCTGCACGCTGCTGTCGCGCCGCGTCCGGTGCCGCTTTGCAAAAATGCTCTTGCCGAAAATCTGTACGCTGTCGCGCGTCGGCACGCTGCTCACCGTCGACCGCCCAGACGACTTGCGCGACAGGCTCGACCCCGTACTGTCCATCGCCGCCAGGTCCCACGACGGCCGGTCCCCGGCGTGCGCCGCCGACCCGCTGCCCAGCGACCCGGACGCGTGCGACCGCAACGACGACCCGGACGATGTCGTATGGTGGCTCTGCCGGCTCGTCTTGTCCGCTGCCGTCGACGCCTTCATCTGGTTGCTAATCGCCCGGATGCTCTCCGGCGACGGCGGGCCCTCCATGGCCGGCCCCGGGCCCATCAGCGTCTGCAGTGTCTCGTCTGCTGGCATTTTGTCGTGGTGTGTAAGTGTGAGTGAGTCTGCTGCCACAGCAAGCGTGTGCTTAGTAGAGAGGCCAAGATCTGGTCATTGAAATGCCTCGGCGTGGTGGTGACAGGCGACAAATGAAAGGAAAAAAAACGTTCGACTGTGTCGAGGTGGTGTGGAAGTTGACGGTAAATCTGACTGCTTTGAATTTTGAATGTAACCAGGCGCGTAGTGAACGTGATTAGCAGTGGTGTTGGTGATTGGCCGTCTGCCGCCGTGTTGACAAGAGCAATTCAGTATCGTGGTCGTATGTACGTGCAATCGTCCAGGTGGGTAGTGACGACGGTTCGTGAATGAGTGAAGACAAGGAGTGACGGTGACGGTGACGAGTGACAGTGACGAGGCGGGATAAACGAGAAACAAAAGACAGAATAATCAAGAGAAGTTGCAACCTCGAGCCGATACTGGGGAAGGGGAAAGGGGCCCTTGGGTATTTGGGTTAAAACGAGAGACGAATAACAAGATGAAATAAGAACGAGCCCACTGTCTACAACGATCCCCTTGACCCTGCCCGTCCTGGCAAGTTCAAGTGGATGCACAATGGGCGAGAAACCGTCTGTGGAGGTCGTTGCTTTCACGTCCCAGTCCAAGGGGGGTATCCGTCAACAAGATGAAGTTGAAGATATCAGGGGTGTTGCGGGTAGGGGCGTGCAGCGACGGCAAAGAAATGGGAAAGAGAAAAAAGAAAAAAGAAGAGAAAAAAGAAAAGAAAGAGAAAAAGAAAAAGAAAAAGACGCGAAAGTGGGGGCGCCTCTCGACCCCTAGCCTGCCTGGCTGTTCCTTTTGGGATCCGACACTCTCTTCGACGTTTTGTGAGAAGCGACTTTTTCATCTTGGGTCGTGCGCGCTCTTTTTTGAGTTTTTTCGACTTGTCTGCGCGCGCGCAAGTCTCCTCTTTGGCGCCTTTGGCAGGGCCAGGGTAGAGATCTTTCCATCAGTCGTTTCTGCATCTTGATGTTGAATCGGGTTCTTTGATCGTGCGTGGCAGCACGAGCTCGGACTCGTGATGCTCTGCGTCTGCACCGTCAATCATCCCCGTGTGCTCCGTAAATATGTAAATGTACTCCGTGCACCGTCGACGGACGAATCCCACTCTGTCGACACCAGACGCTGGACGCACGCAATATCCCCGTGCGACGCGTTCCGTCTGAGCGGGTGTACCAGAACACAAGAGAACCAGGCACAGCGTGCGCTCTGATGCCAATAGAGCCGTCGATATAGCCCGGCGCAGGACGCGGATACAAATCGCAACACATCGCAAAACACAAAAGACAGGGAGCGGGATCGTTTGGCCTGAGTCGTATCCCGTATTCCAGACACGCCGGGCAAATCAGCTTTGAGCAAATCAGGAATCACCAACGTCCAGCCATGCCACATGTGCCACAGACACGGACGCAGCGCAGACGCAGACGCAGACGCAGACGCACGCAAGGCCCGGTGCAGAATGAGCATATGCAGACGCAACGACAGCACATGCAAGAGGCACGGCCTGCTCGAAGCATGGAAATTCAGACTGGTTGGCCGGTGCCATCGCTGGTTTCGTCACGGAAAATCAGACAAATGAGACGCAAGTTTCGTCGACGGGCCGAAGGGTCAGTGAGGGGAAGGAAGGACGGGCAAACAACCATGTTTTTCTTCCTTTGATAATACGCTGTTTGAGGTTAAATGTGGCCGCCACGCAGCATCCTTCATGATGCAGCCACGCCAGAGTGTCGCCATCCGTCTGAAGACGGAGACTGGAAGAGCGAGGCGGCAGCCCAAAGAACGGTCTGGAGCCATCTGATGGTCACTCGATCATTCGCAACGTCGAGGCCGGGGAACATGGACACCGCCGATCCTACCAAATCGCGTAAAATAAGGAGATTCTGGCGGATGCGGCAGAGGATGCCAGGACAATTCACACCATGGTCAGGCGCCGCGTAAGATCATCTCCCTGGCGGACAAGGCTGTGAGAATCATGTCTTTTCCTGTTTGCGCGCTCCCGATGGCATCGAGCATCAAACAGTCCGTCGGACGGTGATACAGTAGCCAGACAAGACATGGACAAGGCAAGTGCATGCATTCCTCGAGGCCGTCCAGAAAGCCAGTCAGGATGTGGTTGCCGGTATCTGCCCGGTTGAATGCAAAAAGAAACCGGTCTGGTGCAGTCTCGCTCGACGTCTCCTCATTCCTCAGGCATGTCTCAAGCTGCCGTGTCTCACCTTGTCAACGGGCGCCAACCGTCGGGAGAGGCTTCCTGCAGCTCGGTGCTCCAGCGAGACACTGGGACGTCAAACACTGGGCGCTGGGCATCGACGCGCTAACATGAGAAAACAAGGGCACTGGCAGCACCAGAGGCCGCTGGCACTGAACTTTCTTTTGTGCAATTGTGCCCCCACCCCTGGTCGCACCGTTGGACAAGTCGAACAATTGCCAACGGCCCCTTGTCCGCGAGCTCTGAAAACTGGGGAAGAAAGCTGCGTGAGCATATTTCATATTTAAATGGATATTTAAATATGTAAAATATTTAACGCGCAAGCTAGGAAAGCTGCTCCCAGCTACGCCCAGGACGGTATAGCTTGCGCCGTGGTGCGGTGCTAGCAGCGGCCCAGTCAGTTCTGCTTCCTCATGGGGGAAGGCCGCCGTGCCCCGAATCTCCAGCAGAGACGAAAAAGGCCAAGGGTCCCAGGACAACGGACACGACCGCGAAATGGACAAAGTCCAAGGTGAAGCCAATCGGCCTGAGACAGAAAGTGGGATAAATGGCAACCGGCAGCGTCATCCGTCAAATGGCAGTTCTGCTGGTTCTGCCAGCAATCGATTGGAACTGAGACAGTCGCTGCACGCGGACGAACCGTCCTTGTATGTCGAGAGTTCGAGAGTTCGAGAGTTCCCGTCGTGTCGCGCTGTGTCGCGTCCTTCAAATTAAAAACTTCACCTCAGGTGAGTGGCTGTTGTGTCGCGGTCTGTTGCGGCTTTTGGTGCGACCCTAGCACGAGCCGTTGCTGTTTGGCGTCATGGCAGGCGACTGTCAAGTGGTCCGCCAATCTTGGTCGTTTTTGTCTTTCGATTTTCGACGCCCCAATTGCTAGTGCAGTCGCTGGTCGTTGGGCAGGTAGCCGCACAATAGTCGCCCATTTGGCCCCGAATTGTCGAATGATGTGCGAATAGGAACATGGTAGGAGAGACGGGTCTTGTGCGATGTTGTAGGCGATATTGGCCACGTCGTGATGGGCTGAGGTAGAAAATGGGGCTGCAGTGGCTGGGCCAACATCAAAGCACAGACGGGTCGTGTGCCAACTGCAGACCGCTGCAGCTGAACGCGGCGGTGGACGGCAACGGACAGCTGCATCGCTGCAGCTGTCTGTTGTCAAGCTGTGGCGAGGCGCGGCAAAGTGCCCTGAATGGAAATGCTAAGCGAGAAGGGGGCCGGGGGCGCTGTGCGAGGGTCGAACAAGGTCGGCGATGTCCAAAGACGGATGACAAGGCAAGAAAGTCGAGCTCAAAACCGGCTGCACAAAAGGGACAATGAGGGGCGTCAGGGGCTGGATGTGGCCGAAAAGGGAAGTTGCGACTTGCACGACCTTGCCCGTTGTTCCTGCCCACATAATCAAAATCGTACAAATGCGGAAAGCTAAAGCACCTCGCCGCTCTAACGTTGAATTTTATTTTCGTAGTATCGCCTTTTATTTGTTTCTATTTTTATTTTTTCTTCACTAAAGAAACCGTCTACGATAATTGTAAAAGTCGACGCCAAACAATCAGTTGGAATACTTGTGATCTGCCGTCCGAAATCATCAAGACAACCACCGACGCTGTGCTTTGCAGCTTCCCTTTTTGTGTTATCAATGCCCACCCACCCGCACCAGCCACAGTGTAGCCCAACAAGGAAACTGCAACGCACGCGCAGCTCGGCTGAGGCTCACCCACGTACGTTCTTATCTAAGCAAGCCAGCTATCAAACAAAGGGACCAAGGATGTAGCATCGTTTCGCTGATGCTACAAGAGCAGCTCGAGGCGGATGCACATTGCACGCCCTGACCAGCCGTCCCACATCTCGACCCTGGGACATTTGGCAACTCGGTGTCTCAGTCGCAGCTTCCATTGTCCTTGTTCTTTTGTTCTTTCGAAAAATTGGAAGCTATAACTCTTTGTGCTGAAATTCTACCGAGCTGCCTCGAATCGTTCTTTGTACGGCCGAACCGATCGCAACCTGGCTTGAAAAGTTCACGTCAGTCAGTGTTGCGTGTTGCGTGTTGCGTGTTGCGTGGTTTGATCCACTGGCACAAGCAGGATGCAAGTCGTCAATGCATGGAGTGGGGCTCTATCAAGAAATCAATATCGTTTAACGCGTTGCATTTAAATATTATTTGTCCGTTCAAACCAACGCGTCTCGACCGGGACCGAGTGACTTGATGGGATGCCACCGTCTCTTCCATATTCCCTGACTTTTGACATTGCTCGCCGCCTTGCTTACAAAGTCCTGTGTCGGGACGCGCTAGAAGACGGGTGGCAGGAGTGGAAAGGTGACTGTAACCCCGGCAGGGGTGCCATCACAGCGAGATGCACAAATATCACTCATCAAGAACGGGTCATTCAGTCCTTGAGCACGTTTTCGAGTTTCGAGCTCGATCTCGCTCTTCGTTCTTGGGAAAATGAGGAAGATGAGTTTATTACCAAGACGTAGCCGAGGGATTGCCTTGTGGCCGAGGGTATAAATATATATATACGGATTATGGAAAGGCTGCATCACCGCCTTTTGACGGCGGAAGACGCGAGGAACAGCGGTTACATAAATGTAAGAATAAAAGTAAATAATAAGGCGGCAATGGAAATACAACGTCTTCTACCTGGCACAATCCGAATGGAATGGCAGTTGCAGATCAACATCTTCCATGGGTCGAGGCGCAAGCACAAACAAGTCGAAATACGACACCCAAGACTGCCATGGTTGCAAAGCTGCAGGCGAGGTGGCTGGACCATCGAAAGATGCTGGGTTGCGCGCCGACGGGCCTGGCGACCGCTCGCAGGGCTGGCGTCCGCGCGAGTCAAGAATCACGACGCTGTGATGCGACACGAGCACCCGCAGCCACGGCCCGCCCTGTCTTGAGTCGGAGCACTGCTAGCAAATGGGACGCTGAGCGTCTAAGCGTTTGGTTGGAGGTTGGGTTCCAGTCGAATCGAATGATTTTTATAGTGTTTCGGCCGTAAATCAGTCGACTCGTATAGGCATTCTCGATGCAGTTCGTTGATATATGCGGCCTGTTAAGGCTGACACAACTGCCACAGCAGGCTGAGGCAGTGCCTAGATTGTGACCAGCATGCTGCAAATTGCCATGAGCAAAATACACGATGGATGCGGCTAGCATATATCACGGCGGCTATGGGCAGGCATCGCCGGACATTGTCGGTGCCGTACGGGACGCTACGTAGTCGACCAAGCTTAATGTCAAATCTGACGATGCTGAAGCTGGCATTGACACTGGCAGATGCTATGGAGTACGAAGTAGTAAGGAGTATTTTAGGAGAAATAAATATACGGAGTACGAAATGGGCTAATATTTGATGATAGACAGAAGCGACCCCGGACTGCCACTGAGAGGATCTGCATTGAATGGTATCGTGTTATTTACATTTTTACTCACATTTCTTTCATCTTCAATCTTCGCTGGCAGTAATCGATATCAGTAAATATACGACACGGCCGTGTTCGGTATCTTTCCCGCCGCATCCTGGTGCAAGTGGTGCACGCAAAGTGGTGCATGGCGTACCGCGATCTTCAGGGGCCTGCCAGGCGCCAGGCGCCTCGGTCTCGTTCTCTGTCGCTGTCTGTGCATCTGCAGCAATACGAGCGAGCTTTGAATATCCGATGCGGTGCAGCCTTGAATTGAAGGCATTCTGACTTTTGCATTTGAGCTTTCCGTTAAAGACGTCAGGGGAGGGGTGCTGCTTCGTTTCAAAAAGCCCAAGTTGCCGGCAAGTGTAAATAGGAAAATATAAATATAAAATACGCCGGACCCAAAGACCAAAACCCGAGCTCCGTCTCGATGGACGCAGTGGAGGCGACGACGACACTGGGCCTGACAGCCAGCCAGCTAGCCAGCCACAGCCAGGTGCCAAAAACTTGAGCGAAACTCCGACGGGCTAGGCGGCGCAAGACGAAAAACGAAAAACCGTTGAAAGCATGGCCCAACAAGGCAAGATGGGCGCTCATCACTGAGCCGATGGGCAAAGGAAGCCGTGGAAGGCCAGAGAAGGACAGGCGTCGGGACAGCAAATGGAAATAGCCAAATAGCCTGGACGACGAAGACGAGCAAGCGCACAGAACCGACGGACTGCGCCGTGATTGAAGGACCGGCGAGCAAGCCCGTGCCCATGGCAATTTCGTGCATCTGTTTGAAAGTGCGGTTTAATGAATCTCGATCCGCCCTCAGCTGGCGTCAGAACTTACGGAGTAAACAAATGCATGGGCCGGCACTTGCTTGTGGTGCTCTTCCAAGGAAGAAACAAACCTCCGAGATGCGCCCTGGAACGGTTGGCGTCTTCTACGGAGTACTCCGTAGCGCCGGCTCTTGTGCCCCCCAATTTCCCGGCGATGGACGCCCCAGATTTGTCTCCTCACAATCTCACGATACTGTCTTGCGTGCGCAAGCTACTTTGGACTGCCTACGCAAAGAAGCTTGCTCAATCCAACGTTCTTGTAAAATGTAAACCAAGGGTTATGTCTTGCTGACTGTGGCACGTACCATGCAGTCGATGATGGTTTCCAGTGCGTTTCCAAAGGACGCGTCGGCGCGTTTCATTGTTTCGTTTCAACCGTGGCTCGTTTCTTGCAGCGCACTGACAGCGGCCAAGCAGGGGCCGAGCGCAGCCTGCGCGTCTTCACGCCCACTATCCGTACTCCGTAAATTTAAATTATTTATATGAGCTGCAAAAGGGGATGCTTTCTTGCATTCTAACCATACGGATCGCGGCGACACTGCCGGGGGCTTGATTCTTTGGCTTGCGCGCCCCTTTCTCGCGTGCTATTTTTACCAGAACACAGTAAATTACTCCATAAATTGGGCATTGAAAACAATCGGAGGCTAGCTAGCTAGCTACTCCGTAGCTACGAGTAGGCCCATCTGGTGGCGGACGCATTCTGCGTTTTGGGCAAGTGACTGCCGATCGGTTCTCAAACACACCACTGGTCCAGCAAGCCGAAAAACGATGCCGAAAACCGAAAAACATGTCGCGTCTTTGTTCTGCAACGGTCGCGACCTTTGACATCGTCTTGGTGCTCCTTCCAAGTCGCAATCAATCCCCATGATCCTGGTCATGTGATGCCTGCGAGGAGCAGGAGTGCAGAAGACGACGATCGCAGAGGGGCCAGGCAAGGTCCAGGCGTCGAGCTTGGAGCGAAACGACTGGAAACGCATATAAATTTATTTAGAGGGCGGCGCCCAAAAGCAGCCAAAAGACGGTGGCCGGAACCTGGTGCAAAACGAAGAGGCGCGCTCGGACGTGTCTACGGAGTACGGCACTTGCTCCGGGTGGACTGGGCGGCAGACGCCAACGCCGGGAAACATGGGCGTCGGGTTTCGCGCTCATGAGTAGCCAGATTCTGCGTCTTTGGAATGCAATTGCAACGGTCCGGCGCCGGACGAGGACAAGGCTCGAGCGGGCGTGAGACACCAATGGACATCTTTGGATCGAGAGACGAACGAGAGTGGAATCGTGTGACAGTTCTTCGACATGCATGTCTCGCTCTGTGACCTCTTGTCACCAACAGCCCGTGAAACACACACACGTCCTGCCTGAATGACCCAGCTGACTGGGCTGACCTGGGCTGACCTGGGCTGACCTGGGCTGACCTGACCGCCAGTGTGATATGTCTGCCCACCGTTAATACACATTTTATGACTTGCTTTCTTCTTTTTCCGCAATAGAGTTAATTCGCTCTCGATCGCGGGGAGCAGGGACGGCTAGCCGGCTAGAAAAAGCAATAATATATGAAACGCCAGCTGGCAGTTGCCCTATGATTTCTTCTTGCCAAAAGAAAGTTTGGCCGGGCTGGCCTGTGTTTCATGCCCTGTCTTCTGGGTTGGCACTGGGACCGAGAGGCATGGGACATCGTTGCCGAATCCCCACGCCAGAGCCAGACGTCGAATTTGTGTGCAACGATTGGCCAGCCACCTGGCTGGTTCTCAACCAAAGCAGGCGATACAATTCGCTGCAAAGCCAGTCAATACAGAGATATAAATATAGTCATATATTTACAGTCCCAAACATTTGGTATATCCCAGCGTCGTGGGCATCTTCCAAGAGGCGACCACCTCATTTTTCGCCTTTCTTCTTTCCGCCTTACTGACGAATGGACTTGGGCTTGCGTCACGAGAAACGACAACTCGCAAGTGCGTCATAAACCGGCAAATCAAGAGGGGAAGCCACTCGCGACTGCTTAGGATCCTCTGGATAAGAAGCAAAAGTCGACCGTCTCCACCAAGGCACAGGTAGTCCTTGCATCGGAGCGCGGTGCCGGATATTGGTCAAGAAGCAACCAAAGCTGAGCGGAAGCACCGTGTTGTGACAAAAATGTGTTGAAAGCATTCGGCCCATTGGCACGGCTTCCGGGTTCCTTTTCCGCATACTGAGTAAATAAGTAAACTATTCACACGGAACGCTGTCTTTGCGTACTTTTTCGACATTGACGACAGCCGTGGTCGACACCCGCCCATCTTGGCCTTCTCCAAAATGCAAGCTGTGCCACGGGCGGCAGAAAGGCGGAGGCGGATATACATTTACGCCGGTACGGAAGCCGAGCTGTCCAGAGGTGTTTAGAGGCCGGCCAAATCATCCTGACGACGATGTTGGTTTTCAGTCAGAATGTATCAGTAAGCTTCAAGTGAGCAAGGCAGCTCGAGCAAGAGGCAACGTTGAGTGCATGCAAGGGCTGCGAGGACGCGCAAAAACTGACGTGCGCCTCGACGCCCAACAGCGAGACACGGCATGGCAGCAGGGATATCCCGACGCTGCGAGCGGCCATCACACCGGGCCCCTTCTCCTTGCATCTGCATCTTCAACGGCACAATCACCAGCAACTCTTGCAGCTTCCCCATATGGGTACTGCCCGCGGCCGCTTTTCTCTTTTTTTCTTTTTTTCTTTTTTCCTTTGAGCGACTTCCGTGCTGTGACTACGAGCGGTCAAGCTCCGTTGCAAGCCCAGGAGCACAGGATTACATGAGAGGAGTTGTGCATCGAACGCATAAGCAAGGAACAGTATACATTTGCGTTTGTAGTATAGTTGCCTTACTATTTACATTTCAGATAAATCTACTCCATGTGGCGCTACGGATCGATAGCGACGATGCAATGCACCACTGGAGCGGAAGCGAGGAGCAACTGGAAAAGCCAATGGACCGATATCTTGAGGAGATAGCGTAGGGCGGACACTACAAGTGGCGTCAGTCGTCAGTCGTCAGTCGTCAGTCGCTGCGTCGTGCTGGGTCTATAGGGACCATGGATCAGGCAGGACCGAGGATGATATGACGAGGGACAAAAGCGACGGCACGACGGCCCATGACGCGGGCGAGGTTCGCTTGGATGCGATGCTGCCAGGCCTGGTCGCAAGAGGAAGAAGGACAGCTGAAGGAACCGATGGCCAGGTTTCTCACGTTTGACCTACAGTGACACTGCACATGTTCTGTCCACGTTTGACTGCATCCGCGGAACTTTATATTTATATTTATATTTATATGCGAGCAGATATTACCATTCTGCATCGAGCGTGCGGTCGCGACGCAGGCGATGCAGCTTGCACGTCCCTCCGCTCCGGTCAAGTCGGCGCCATTCTTGCGTTGCGCATTCGGAGTGACTGATGGGCGACGCTTACTCTGGGCTAAGCAGACCTGTCACAAATCGGCGACCTGTACATTATTCCACCGCGCACAGACAGGGCCAACGGCCAGCGGACAAAATGCCCGCTTGCTCGGACACCGACGGTGACGGGGCTGGAGGGGGTCAGAGTAAACTTTGTAAATCTAGCAAATTCGTAGAATACAGAAGAGACATGAGAGAGTGCAGGAGCAGACCAAAGACGGCAAGCCGAGACAACGAACTGACGGACGGCGGGTTGGCCGTTCGAAAAAGGTAAGCCGAAGACGCACGGGCGCGCAAATGGATTGGCCAAGAATGCGTGACTTTACAGTACGGAGCAATACATAATAAATATATATTTAATATTTACGTCTGGGATGTGTCAGGCTCCGAGGCAGGCGGCAGGCGATAGCGGCACGTTAATGCACAGTGAGCGGCCACTGCTGAGCAGGAGCGGTCGTGGCTGGGGCAGGGGCTGGAGCAGCACATCGTACTGGAGTGACTGTCACGCCTGTCGTTTGGCCATTTGCAAGTGGGCAGGCAAGCCTCGCTTCGTCTTCTTCGACTTGACGCGCAACGGTCGCTGGTGGCGGAGCAGGCACGTAAATATTTATATTTAAATATAAATAAACACGAATTAACAGCGAGTGATGCAGTACGGAGTAGACAGACAGCAAGGCAGCTGAACATGAACTTGACACGGACACGGTACAGGCGGGATACGGGACAGACACGGGACATGGGCATGGTACACGGGCATGGGACACGGGTATGGTATATTTACACGAAATACAGCACTCAGGGACAGGCAGGGTACGCCCGATAAGGCATGTCTGGCGACCAAAGAAACAAAGACGTGCACGAAAGAAGAGGATGCAGGAACAGGCTGCTGCAGGTGGCTGGAGCTGCTGGAGACGCTGGAGCGCTGACTTTGGGGGCGTCGACGCGCTGGAGATGGTGCTGGGCCGCTAGAGACCTGTGCCTGCAGGGAGGCCCCTGCCGCGACAGAGGCAAGACGCCACAAGGCGAGCGGTAGCTGCCAAAAGGAAAGCGCGGGCGGCACAGTAAATAAAAAATATAAATAAATAAAAGAGCGGATCCGAACGAATTGGCGGTTGTGATTGGCCACCTTACGGAACGTCTTTGGTCGCTGTAAATAAATATAAATAATACCAGGCACATCCAGGCACAGCCAGGCACACGCAGGCGAGGTGCAGGTGCAGGCAGCGCACAGGCGCGTGCTGGACCGGGGACGCTGCGGGCAGGTGGGCGTGTTTGGCGCGATGCAACCCAAGGCTGGGCGGCCAGGACGGGCGGCGAGAAAAGGGCTCACCAAGACGAGGAAAAGGCGCAAAAGACGCATGCAGGACTGCGGGCTGCGAGCGAGTGGTGCTCTTGAAGGCGACTCCTCGTGGCAGTGGGTCTGGTCGGTGGTGACGACTGATGAAGAAGTCGGTGACATTGGCAGCAGTCGGTGGCGCTCGACGTCGTGCACCGGCCTGTCTACGGAGTAGGCGAAGCGTCGTCAGGCTATATTTACTTGTATGTCAGTCTATTCACATTATAAGCTGTACGGACTTTGCACTCGGCCCTATTTATAGAAATTGTATAAAGAAAAAGAGTCAGCAAAAGACAGTAAAAGACTAAATAAGGAGTGATTTACAGGGCGAGAAGGCATCACGACCACTCGGACTCGAGCGACGCCACTGTTGCTTGCCTCCCGTCTGTTCAGTCTGTCGCGTCGGTTGAAGCACAGTCCAGCGCCGAGCGCCGACCCGCGCGTGCATGGTCCTCTTACCGACACAGCATAGTTTAAATTTACATTTAAATATACTTTACAGAGACGGCCGACCGATGCCACGCCCGTCGCGCCAGATGTGACAGCACGAAAGGAACGCACACAAAAGACAAGCGTAAAATAAGTTACAATCATGACGACTTGCGGAACGCAACCGTCCGGACCCGACACGTCGCCGGTGTCTTCTCTGGCACTGCAACGCTGCCGTGTGCATTGCATAAATCGGGCACAATCCTGTCCTGCCAAAACAGGCAGCTGGATGCAACGTCGTCCTGCGGACCAGTGCCCATGGACCGTCCAGTAGGACGACGGAGCAGAGGAGAATATGTTGCGTGATGCGGAGGAGAAGGACACGGAGGAGAAGAGGAGGACACGGAGGAGGAGAAGTAAAAAATAAAAGAAAAAAATAAAAGAAAAATAAAAGAAAAATAAAAGAAAAATAAAAGAAAAAAGAAAGAAAAAAGAAGAAAAAAAAGAAAAGGCCAGCTGGCACATCGCGATCGTCAGGGTCATACCTCGAGAGTGCCAGCTGAAAATAGGCGAGTACGTGCAGGTGGTCGACGCGGCGGTGAAGCCAATACGCAGTATAGATTGCGCGCACGTGGATCGCCAGATGTTGTGCAACAAGACTGACAGATGTATTTGGAATGACTCGAGCAGGGCCTGCAATGTGTCACATGCGTGTCCAGTAGAACTTGTTTACGAGGCTATACGCCGTTGCCAGCAACATGCAGTCACTGGCGTCAACGAAAATCAGCGAACATAGGTGATGATGGACGAAATTGATAGCGACGTAGAAACACAAACGCCAGCAGGAACAAGATAAAAGACAAAAAAGACAAAAATACAAAGATAGGACAGAATTACCGGCCAACCTCCTTGCGGAGGCGCCCGGCGGCGGTGGTGGGTGCGGGCTCGGGCCATGCCTGGACGGCTTCGTCGACCTCCTGCCAGAAGCTGTTGGCGTTGTGGATGGAGGTGCCGCCGAGCACGATACGCACGCCCGGCGTCGTCTCGTTGAGGGCGGCGACGGTCTTGGCCTCTTCAAAGGTGGCGCCGCCGACGATAAAGACAAAAATGTCCTGCGGCTTGTCGCGTGTCGTGGCGCCGTCGACAAACGGGTACTGCTGCTCGCGCAGACGCCCCTTGATGAGGGCCTGCAGCGTCGCCTCGAGCACGGGCGTGTGCATCGTGTACACGTTGTCGACGCCCTTGAGGCCACGCAGCGCCTTGGCGCCGCCGGCAAAGATGCCCGTCGACTCGAGCATGTCGGCGATGCCACCGGCCGCAGCACCGCCACCGCCCCCCGTCGGCTGCAGCGAGTGGCGGTACGCGAGCAGCTTGGGCACGAGCTGGGCCTGGTGGCGTGGCACGTTGCCGGCGGCTTCGAGCAGGTCGACGAGCAGGCCGAGCTGGGCCTGGCCGTGCTTCTCGTAGCGCAGTGCGTACAGGGCGACCAGGTTGAGCTTGTGACCCGGCGTGACGGCCGGGTTCTGGAGCAGCGCCTGGACGCTGCGGAGGTCGGCGGCGTGTGCGTCGTGGCACGCCAGGCTCTGCTCGCACTCGCTGACGGCGAGCAGCGACGCGGCCGAGACGCAGGCGCTGAGGGCGGAGATGAGCTGGACGTGCTTGCTGACGTTGCCCGACAGTTTTCGAAAGGCCGGGTACTCCTCGACGAAGCGTTTCATGTCGTCGATGCTCTCGAGGTTCTCGCTGTTCTTGTGCTTGGCCTGGAACTGCTGCACGTAGTCCTTGACATTGGACCCGAGGTCGCCAAACGTCTGGTACATGTTGGTCTTGAAAAAGGCGTCCTGGTCCTGCGACAGCACGAGCTCCGGCGGCTCAGTGCTGTCCAGCGTCTCGGCCTCGCCGTCCAGCCGGTACTGCTTGTTGCGCAGGTCGACACGACCGTTGTGGATTCCGTAGAGCTGGTGCACCATGGCCTGGTACGTCCACTGGCTCAGCAGCGGCGTCACCGGGTCCTCGCGCCGGTCGAGGATGAGCAGGATGGGCGGCGTGTCGACGGCGCGAAAGTCAAAGAGCGTCGCGTCCTGCGTCATGCGTCGCCGCACCTCGGTCGCCAGTTTCTTGGCCAGCAGGCTGGCGCGGCTGTACCGCACGAGCGGTTTCTTCTTGAGCGCCAGCAGCGCCGCGAGCACGCCGTCCGTCGACCGCTGCAGCGCGTCGGGGTGCCACGCGTCGGGCGACGAGCCCCAGATGCGTGTAATGGTCGGGGCGTTGGGGCTGCCGCTGGGTGGCGCGCCGGGCATGCGTCCAATGTCGAGCGAGAAGAGGTCGGGGTTGACGACGACAAAGTCGGCAAAGTACTCGTGCACGCGCTGCACGACCTCGTGGTCGTCGGCCTCGGCGAGCCGCTCGAGCGACGACTTGGCGACGACGTTGGAGAAGAAGAGGTTGTACTCGCCGTAGCACGGGTCGCGCAGCTCGTCGACCAGCAGCTGGATCGACTCGGCCGACGGCCGCACAAAGCAGAAGCAGCGCAGGTGGCGCATCTTGTCGCGGCGTGCATTGTCGAGCCGGTCCGTCAGGTACACCTGGTGCGCCAGCAGGCTCGACTGCGTCGTCGCCGCCGTCATAATCTGCATCGTGTCGCGGTCCAGCAAGAGCACCTTCATCTTGGCCGCCACGGCCGCCGGCGCCGCCGTGGCACCGGCCGGCGCGTCGCCGGCCGTCACCATCTTGGTGATGTACCCCGACACGGCCTGCACGAGATCCATGGAGTCGATCGATCGAGTCTAGCCGGTCAGGCGCGCGAGTGAAGATGCGGTCGGGCGTGTGGCATGCCGAGCGATGAATGTGCAGCGGCAGGTGAGTTCCTAGCAGCCTATAGCACTATAGCACCTGTAGCGGTACTTAAGCTGCCCAAACGTTCAACGGGCCGATAAGATAAGGATAAGATAAGGTGCCCCACAGCATCGTGGCCGTTTGCAAAACAACTCGACCAGACACGACACGCCCTGCGCCCATCGCCGACCGACTCGCACCTGCTCATGACACCGGCCGCGTAGCTCACGTCGGCTGCCGGCTGCACGCGCCCTGTCGGCGCTCGCTCTTTACCATGGACCCGACCTGCCCGCCACGGGCGGAACCGACGTGCGTTTGTTGATCCGATTCTTATGGACCGAGCTGACCCCCAGATTCTCCTTTACACAGGGCCTGATTGTCGGCCAATTGTCGGTCGTGCTGCTCGTCGCGGCCTTTATCCGGTTCTTCATCTTTGGCGACCCGCCATCGCCCGAGGCCACGGCGGCCCAGCGCGCGTCGGAGCGTCGGCAGCGAACCGAGGCACACAAGACGTCGCTGCTGGCGCTGCGCGACGCGTCTGACGACAAAAATAACACGAAAAATACGCCGGGCTCGCCGCTGCAGGGCCCGGTGCGCGGGGGCAGCGTGCCGCCGCTGCGCGACCTCAAGGACCGGCGCAAGCCGAGCAGCGTTCTGCGTCGGCCGCCGGCGCTGACGATTGGCTCGATCCTGGACAAGACGTACTACCGCGTCGATAGCCACCAGCCCGAGAGCCTGGACTGGTTCAATGTTCTGATTGCACAGACGATTGCGCAGTTCCGCAACGACGCGCAGCACGACGACGCGATCCTGACGTCGCTGACCAAGGCGCTCAATGGCACGTCGCGGCCCGATTTTGTCGACGAGATCCGCGTGACGGAGCTGAGCCTGGGCGAGGACTTTCCCATCTTTTCCAACTGCCGCATCATCCCCGTCGACGACGACGGGCTCGGCACCGGCACCGGCCACGGCCGCGCGTCGCGTTTGCAGGCACGCATGGACGTCGACCTGAGCGACATGATTACGCTCGCCGTCGAGACGAAGCTGCTGCTCAACTACCCGCGCCGCCTCGCCGCCGTGATGCCCGTCGCGCTCGCCGTCTCGGTCGTCCGCTTCAGCGGCACGCTCTCCGTCTCGTTTGTGCCGAGCAACCCGTCGCAGGGCTCGCCCACCAAGATGATGTTTGCCTTTCTCGACGACTACCGCCTCGACTTTAGCATCCGCAGCCTGCTCGGCAGCCGCTCGCGTCTCCAGGACGTGCCCAAGATTGCCCAGCTCATCGAGGCCCGCCTGCACCGCTGGTTCGACGACCGTGCCGTCGAGCCACGCTTCCAGGAGATTGAACTGCCCAGCCTGTGGCCGCGCATGAAGAATGCACGTGGCGGTGGCGGCGGCGGAGGAGGGGGCAGCGGAGGCAGTGGCGGTGCCAACAGCGCCAGCGGCCACGACAAGCTGGCAAGCGACGACGAGAGCCCACCACGGCCCCGAAAAATGCCATCGGCGCCCAACCTCGACGCGCTGCGCCAGCCACGGCCCGACTCGCGCGACTCACGTGACTCGGGCGTCAGCAATACACGTGACCCGCGCCGCGAGGCCGAGACCGAGAGCTGGGTCGAGCGCCAGGTACCGCTGGCCGCCGTGCCGCCTCACATGCAGTCGCAGACAACTGTCGCGAGCAGTGGACACTTGCGGCCCGTGCAGGACGTGCGTCATCGTCGACGTTCACGGCCCGACGACGTTTTTTCCATGCCGGGATCGCTGCCGGACATGAGCATTTAGTCACGTGATTGTACTATAATTAATTGCATAGAAGAAGCTAAAACTGGACGAGGGCGGATGTACTTTCAGTCAGCGTCCACAGGTTCTGGTACCAAAATACGGCGCCAGCGACGAGCAGTGCGTAGTAGGCGACGGTCCAGAGGACGCTGGCGGGCCGAGGACCGTTGTCGTTGTCGTCCTTGCGCGCGTCGACGACGGTGCGTTGGACGCGGCCGACGACGCGTGGGAAGCCCATGCTGTTGCAAAAGGCGTGCACGAGACACACGCCCAGGAGACTGCCGGTCCGGAGAAACAAGAAGGTGGCGTAGCTGCCAAAGAGTGTCGTGTACGCCAGCTGGAAGAGGGTGCGTGCGGCGACGGCGAGCCAGGGCACGCGCGGGTGCAGCAGGCGGAACTCGTAGACGTGGTGCACGTGTGCGAGCCCAAAGACGACGGGCGACAGCAGCACGGTGCGCGTGACGGGCGTGGCGGCGAGCAGGAGCAGCGGCACGCCAGCGGAGCGGAACAGCAGCTCTTCGGTCACGGGTCCGGCGACAATGGTGCGCCACGAGCCCCAGTCGGACAGGACGTCGACGAGCGGCGCAGCGACGCGTGGTGCGGGCTGGATGGCCAGCGGGATCCCGGGCAGTGGGCGGCCGGCCCAGACGCGCCAGTGGCGCTCGACGACCAGGGTCTCAAAGAGCGGACCGAGGAAGAGCATGGCCGTCAGCACGACCATCCGCACGGCGTCCCACACGCCGACGGGGACGATGCCCATGGCGTGCAGTGCACTTGGTGCCCCATGGCCGCTACCCACGAGCACCCAGAACGTGGCGGCGCAGCAGGCGGCCGTGCTGAGGCTGACGGACACGATACGCGCGCGGATCACGGCGGGGTTGTCACGTGACAGCGTCGGCGACGGGCGCGTCAGGCGCGACAGGTAGAATGGCGCGACATAGACGACCGTGTACGCGACGAGCAGTGCGACAGCAGCGGCCGTCGACAGCGGAGGGGGGTCGGCTGGCATGTGAGTGGAAGATGTGGGAGATGTGGGAGACGAAAGACGCACGCTTCTTGTGGAAAATGTACCTGTCAATCAGGCCCTGGACTGCAGGCATGGCAGGCATAGCGGGCGGGCAAGCGGGCACACGCGGGCGGGCAGGCGGGCGGGCACACGGCCGACGGTGCTTGTGCGACACGTTGGTGCTGTTGGACTGGTGTCTCGGCCTGTCTTGGACAAGCACAGTTCTGGACAAGCACAATCCCGTCAGTGGATGACAATGGACCACAGCAGTTCTGGCTGCTGACGGCCGCGGGCACAAAGATCGCGGATGCAGACCAGACAATCCGCAGCCTCGTGTCGCGAGGCTGGATGGCGGTCAGTCGAATTGATCAGACGAAAATCGTCCTGGATTGGGATTGTCGTGTTGAGCTCAGGGGCGCGTAACGTGATAAAAATAGACGGGTCCACTTATTCTAGTAGCTGCTCAAGCTTTGAACTCTACGGCTGTTGTACTGCGTGCTTGCAGGACTTTCTGTGATTGCTGGATTTGAATCATCTGCTGTATATTTGAATTTGGATTGAATTTACTTGTAGTTTGTGAGTTTGTATTTATTTGAATTATCTGCATTTTGTAGATTTAAATATGAGTTTGAATTATTTTGCGATTACTTGGATTTGAATTTGAAACATCTGCATTTTGTAAAGTATTTTGAATTTGAACTGCACTACTATGATTTTTTTCAGAATTTCTTCTACACCAGCTTGTCGGATTATATCTTTAATGACACAACAGGTAAAAAACAAAAAACCTTTCATTTCAGACCGGCGTCTGGCAATGCTCGCCGGTGCATCGACTGGACAGCCTGCAGTCCAAGCAGGACGGCAGTTGCGTATCCACACCTGTAGCCAGCCAGATGCACGCAGACATGCAGCTATGCGCCGTCCGTTCATGGCCAGCCGCGCCTCGCTGCCGTGGCCGCACGACATCCAGTCTTTCTGCACCACATGTGCAAAACCAAACGCCAGCGCTTCGATGCAGGCGCCGTGCTGCACTGGCTGCGACATTGTCTTGGACTGCCGACGACTCGTTCTGCTACTGGCCCACTTGCCCGATTAAGAAGGGCCCAACTGGAAGCAGCTCAGTGGAAGCAGAGGCGCTTTGAAATGCCAGATTTCACAAAAACCGCATAAATATATTTATACTCACCGCCGCACCTTCCCCTTGACACGCTGCTACGCACTGTGCTCCATTGTGCTCCGTGCCCGTGCTCCGTCCCAGGCCAGGCCCCTGACAAGTGGCTGGTTCGATGGCTGGCCGTTGAGCAGCTTGGCCAGACGTGCGGTGCGACATGGGGCTTGCTTTGGTTCGATTAGTCTGCCACTCGACGCGCCGCGACGCGCGGTGGCGAGCGAGCGCGTCGCTCATTAACTGTGCACAGCCATCGTGGCCCAAACGTTGCGACTCGCCAATGACAAGGTTTCTGTTTTTTTATTTATATTTATTCCTTTCAAATCGCATCTGCAGGCCGTAATGAATGTCCGCCGTTCGTCTCCAATACTCCAAACATCACAAGCCGTTCGTCTCCAATACTCCAAACATCACAAACAAAATTATCCTTCCGAGTCGAATCCAGCGTCGAAAGGCAAATAAATTTAGAAGTGCAGCCCTTGCGTTCGCGCCTGCCCGCTTTTGGCTCATGGCGTGGCGCTCTTTCCCAATTGGGACATGACTGCATCACAGAATCCAGACATTTCCCTCTCTCCGGTCGGTAATTTGTGTGAGCAGGCCGATCGCTGCGTGTCTTGACGGTCAATCTCGGCAGCTTGCAATGCTCTTGCTATAAATTACAAAATGCATCAGCGTGCAGCTCAGCTTTGCCACCGGCGTTGGCCTGCGTCATTGTGCATTCCAGAAGCTCCTAAATGGGCATGAGTAAACAACTGTCATATTTATATTTAATATATTTACTTTTGTCTTACGAGCGGCTGCTCGACGCGCCGTAAATGAACATGTCAGACGTGCATCGTAAATTGGCCCTCGACGGTAGATATAAATATAAATGACCAGGGCAGGCGCGGCGGCTGCACTTTCTGTGCCCGTGTACAAAGTCTCCGTACTCGTAGAACGCACCTGCCGCTCGGCATCCCGTACTCTGTCCGTACACGGCAAGACTGACACAAACGCACCTGCCAATCTATTCCGTACGTGCCGCCGGCAAACAGTCGTACCCGCTGCCCCATCTGCCCCTTTTGTTTCCTCTCGGTGACTTGTGGCGAGCCACACGCTCACCTTTCTGTTCCATTCCACTACCCAACACAAGACCCAGCCACAAAACGAAAAAACGAAAGCGAAAACAAAAGGACGAAAACGACCGGGGTGGGATCCTGATCCTCTGGGCGCTGCGGGATGGAGCTTGGGCTCTGGAGCTTGGACGAGGAGCCACGAAACGTTTACCAGCCTCTCACCGCCGAGGCCAGCGCAAAAAGGCCAAAAGTCCAAAAAGTCCAACTTTTGACAGGGCGGATCCATGTGCCCTTGCATACGGAGTACTGTGCCCACTGTGCAATCTTCTTTCTGCACGCTGCTGCAGGCGGATGCACGCTTCTGCAGGTCCCGCGAGCGAAATTGCACAACACGCTGGACCAGACCGTTTTGGGCGTGTCGAAACTGGTTGAGCAACCGGATTGAGCGCTCTCCTGACGACTGCATGGCGGGCGGGCCGAGCAAGCCAATGGCCGGCGCGGTCTACCAGCAATTTCCCCCACACAGACACGACACGAGTCGACGACTATTGAAACGAAAAACAAGTCTCATTCTCGGCCATTGCAGTGAAATGCCTCGCCCGGCGTGCAGTGCAGCTGTCCTTGCAAACGATCGAGCTGTTGAACCCCAGTCTCGATTTTCTACTTTGCGTCCACGAACAGTCGACACGAACAATCGACACGAACAGTCGCGTTTTCCGGGTTGGCGGAAAAGCTTGCAAAAACCAAAGAACGCAGTGTAAATACATTTCACCCGTCCACTGGATCCCGCCTGCACCGTCGCGATACCACACTTGTGCATGCAGCATCCCCGGTCGCCCATCACATCCATGATCCGCCGTCTCCTGTCTTGGTCGCCTTTCCTGCCATCGTTCTGCCGCTGACCGCTCGTGCGCGCCCTCTGATATCTCGCGCCTGTCCCACCTTCTCTCGCTCTCGTCCTTCCTTCTTTCGTCTGCATCGTCTGCATCGTCTTTACATCTCGTCTTGTGCCTGGAATCGTCCTTTTGTCTTTACCAGACTCGTGCAGCCACTCTTTTCTGCACCTGTCGCGCCACTCTTTTCCTCTGCTTTTCCGCCTTTCCTCTGCCTTGTCTGTTCGACCGGCTGCCATTCGTTAAGCTGCATTCGTTAAGCTACATTCGTTTGACCTCCACATTCTTCGCGTTTGCCGCTCGTGTCCCCATCCCATCGTCTCGCTTGCCCGTCTCCGTCCCTCTGCCTGCATCTGCCCTCGAGCAACGACGGCCACAGACTCGTCCAGAAACCGACACGACCGTTTCTGCAGCCACTGTGCGTTGTACTGACACAGCGCGTTGCCTTTGGCTCTGCGCCTGCATCTGGTCCTGCATCTGGTCCTGCACCTGCACGCACCTCCACTGCACCACTGCATCTGCACTGCATCTGCCCTTGTGCATCGGTCGTCTGCGCGCTTAGCTATTTCTGTCTGTTACGCCTGTTTTGCTTTATGCTCATGATGTATGCGCTCATGTAATTTCTGTCTGTCTCTGTTTGCTCCCACGCCTTTAATTGCCGTTGCATGCCTCGCGCCTTCATCTCCACGCTCTACGCTCCACGACTGACGACTCTGGTATTTGGTTTGATACAACTGACATTCTCGGCCAAAGCCTCGCCAGCCGGACCCTGATTGCCATATCCCACCCACTTTCCTTTGCATGCCAGTTCTCGTTTCTCGTTTCTCGTCTTCTCGTCTTCTCGTCTGCCCGTCTTCTCGTCTTCTCGTCTTCTCGTTTGCCCGTCTTTTATTTGGTCTTGTTTCTCATTGCTCATCTTTCCATTTGTCCATTCATGCATCACGCCAACGCAGTCACGACCTCGCCAACTCGCCACAGCACTTGACACCCGTCTTCATCGACCCCGTGCCCTGTCGCATCGTCTCAGTCGTTACGGAGACTGCCCTACCGCCTCTTCTCTTTCCGAACGCATTGCCAACGGCTCGCTTGTGGCTCTCACCTTGCTTCGCTGTCCAACTCGCAGCCCCTGCTGTCTCGACTGTCGACTGTCTCGACAGCTTGCCGTGCCGGCTCCCGGCTCCGTCTCGCGATACGCCCTAACGTGCACTCTTAATCTGTCGTCTTTCTTTCTTTTGTGTCTCGACCGCGAGAGACCTCCACGCTTTCTGATTGTTTTCATGCTCTTTATGCTGCAACGCTCTTTTACGACTCTTGTCTGCTTCTGACAGCCACGCGATCACTATCACGGCTTACGCCTTTTCTTTCTTCTTCTTTCTTCTTTCTTTTTCTTTCTTCTTCTTTCTTTCTTCTTTCTTCTTCTTCTTACGACGCTCCGCACGACTGCTTTACTTTACGATTCATTACTTTCTCTAGTCACGCTTTACGCCTTTACGTTCCGACCACGACTTACATCTGCGCTCACGCCACGACTCGTCCTCGGAACTCATTTTTACACAAACTCAAAACCTACGACATTGCGTGTTGAAACCTTGTTCGGAGGCTTTCTTCCTTTCCGTCTTGGTCTGGTTTCTGGCCGTTGCATTCCCTTCAACCAAGTCGCACCCGCCGCTGCCTTAGCAGTGCTCTGTGCAATTGCTTGCCATTGCTGGACTTGCTACCCCACTGTGGCAGCCACCCTGGTCATCGCGATCGAGTCCGGTCAGTACTTACACGTGCTGATACACGGTGTCAAGTCAGAACAATAGGCAACCAGTGCCTCTGCCTCTGAGACTGCATTGGTTGACAGCATCCCGCTTGGGATAGTCTGACTCTGGTTATTTCTTTTCCCAACACAACGCCCTGATGAGGCGATGGCCTGCCTCGTCTGACCGCCCCACCTCGTGGAACAACGACATCTTTGCGCTCGACTTGGACAACACTGCACTGGGTGGCGACGTCTTTGCGGCCGACGACACGCCGCGCGACGCCATGTCGGGCTTCCATGACACGCGGGACTGGTCCGGACGACACCCGGCGCCACCGTCGCTGCACCTGGACTTTGACGTATCGGAGCGGCCCGACGTGAACCGCACGCCGTCGGAGCAGAACCGCCCGGCGATCCGGATGGTGCCGTACACGCCGCCACGCATCGAGTCGGCGCAGTCCAACTACTCGCAGCACGACCTGCAGACACAACACACGCAACACACACAACCACTGCGCACGTCGCGCGAGTCGCCACGGCGGAGAGCACGGCGTAGCAAGCGGTGGTCGGGCCACTTTGACGACACGGATGCAGCGTCGACGGCCGGCTCCGTTTCGGGATCGGTCAGCAGCCGACGCAGCCGGCCGAGCAGCTGGGGCCCGGCGGCAGCCCTGGCGGCGGCGGTATCGGCAGTGACTGGGTCGCCGCGCAGCGCAAAAAGCGCAAGGAGCACCTTGAGTGCAATGAGAAACGGCCGCGAGTCGCCAGTGCCGTCGCAATCCCCCCGCACGAATCCCAAGGCGCATCCTTACAGTCGTCCGAAGAGTCGGTTGGAACGCCACGCGCGACAGGGATCGGTGCTTTCGGACAAGTCGAGCAACACCATGCTCAGCCCGCGCTTCCAGTCTCCGTCTGATGGATCTGGGGCTGGTCTTGGCCCTGTCAATGCAAGCGAGGTCCAGAAAGATGGAACAGACGAAAAATACGGAAAATACGGAAATTGGACAATGCCAGCCAGCGTGCACGCATTGACGGTGGCTGCGCAGCCGAGGCGCCCATTGGCCAGGGGCGGTGGCCGCGGCGGCGGCGTTTCAGAATCGCTGGCCGCGAAACGGGCCCCTGGTCGCGAGTCTGCTACTCTCTCTGCGACTCCTGCTACCCTCTCAGGGTCGCATCGGCTACCGCCCGCCAGCGCATCGTTTGCCGCTGCCGCGGCGAGCCACCAATCGAGGCACTCTTCCTCCACGTCACGACAGCAGAGCCTCCTCGCGTCATCGCCCGCTTCGACCCTGTCCGTCTCGCCGTCTGCGTCTGCGTCTGCGTCTGTGTCTGCCGGCCGCTCGGCCTTTTCCGTGTCGCCGTCGCCGTCGTACCTGCCGTCGTCGTACCCGCTCAACTACTCGCCGTCGCAGTCGCACTTTACATTCTCGACGGCCCAATCCTACCAGTCGCAGACGTCCTACCAGTCGCACAACTCGCAGACGTCGGCCTCCTACGCGCCACCGACGCTCGCTGCGCCCACGCTCTCGCCGTCGCCGTCGATTGGCTCGCTCAGCTCCGTGTCGTCGTCGCAGGCCGCACACCGCCCGAGCTCGCGCCGCCACGTCATTGCCGTGCACTCGGACAAGACCTTTTCGCTCGTGCCACGCAGCCCGTCGTCCGTCTCGGCTGTCTCGGCCGTCCCGGCCGTTGCCGCCAGCCTCAAGTCGCCGCTGTTTGGCGCGTCCACGTCGGCCTCGACCGTGCGCTCGTCCGTCGGGTCGCACGACCGCATCTTTTCGTACAACTACGCCAACAGCAGTGCCACCAACTTGCACCCGGACACCGACCGACCCAGCTCGCCCGTGACTGCGCCGACGCCGTCTGCCCTCGATCCCAGCAGCCCGGCATCGCCATACAGCCCGTCGGACGTGTCGACTGTCGGTCGACGGACCCGTCGCGACCCCAAGACGCCCAAGGGCAAGGCCCGCGCCGACGTCCAGTACAGCCCAGTCCTGTCAGAGCACTCGGAGCAGGCCCAGCAGACCCACACCGAGACGCAATCGACCGAGACCGCCACTGTCCGCAAGCAGCCGTCGCAGGCGTCGCTGCTGTCGTTTACCGCGTCGACACTCTCGGCCACGACCAACTACAAGGTCTACCACGGCTCGTCGCCCGCGCCCTACACCCACCATTCCGAGTACGACTTTTCGACGCCCGCGCGCCACCCCGGCGACACCACCAACGTCGAGATCCTCGGTGTCTCATCTCCGCCCGCGCCCGACCAGACGTACGCATCGTTTGCGTCCTCGTTTGACTCGTCGTCGAGCCTGCCCAACTTTGTCGTGCTCGGCGCGTCGTCGCCGCCTGCGCCGTCGCACTACCTGGACCAGGTGCGCCAGCCTACGCAGTACACATCGAGCCCGCCGCTGCCACCGCGCACGGCGACCACGACTGGCAGCCTCGGAAGTCTCGGCAGTCTCGGAAGTCTCGGCAGTCTCGGCAGCCTTGCCGACGGCGACCAAAACTACGTGTTGCACGGCGAACCCTCCTTCCTGCCCGCGTCGTCGCCGTACCAGGACCAGTCGCTCGTGGCCTACACGCACCCGCCACCGACCGCGTCGTCGTCCAGCGGCTCGTCGCTTGCCACTGTTTCCAAGGGCCCGCGTGCCCTGCACCCTGCCTACTCGCGTGAGAGCCTGCTCGTGCCGCCGCTCAACACCAAGACGGCCAAGTCTCTTCAAACCCTCCAAAACTTGTCCGGTCTCCACGCCAAGCGCTCGCTCGAGCGTCTCGGGTACCTCCAGACCAAGTCGCGCGAGTCGCTGCGCCGCGCCGCGTCGCTCAAGTCGCTGCACAGCATTTTCAACCAGGAAGCCGCGAGCACCTTTTTTGCCGGCCAGGCGTTTTTGAGTATCAACATCCCACCGGTCCCCGTCGTCGCACAAAAGTACCTGTCGGACCCGGCCCCGAAGAAACTGCCCAAGGTCAAGCGCAAACCGCTGCCGTTGCCGGCGCCGACCGTGCAGAGCGAAAACGTCGTCGTGCACGCACCGCCCGCGTCCAAGCCCGACCCGCGTGCCGTCGCCGCCGACGACTCGTGGTTTTCGTCCGAGCCCACCTCGCCCACCTCGCCCGAGCCCGAGCCCACCCTTCCCCAACAGTCGAAATCGACAACACCCACCATGGTCGAAGAGTACCCGCACCAATGGAGCTCGCAGCTCTCGACCGTCATGTCCGAGAGCGAGGACGAGAGCGTGCACATGGACATTCGCGTCGTCGCACCGTCGCCGTCGGTCGCGTCGAGCACCGAACGCCGCCGCGCCAGCGTGCTCAGCCGTCTCAGCGGGTTCAGCAGTGGCAGCCGTCGCAGCGCCGTGTCGCGCCATAGCGCCGTGTCGCGCCATAGCGCCGGTTCGCGTGGCAGCAGCTGGGGCGGCAGCGCACACAGCCACATGCCGAGCATCTCGAGCTCGCTGGCCATGCAGATGCAGCTGGACGATGCGTCTGCGCCGACGGCCCGACCTGGCCCTGCCTTCCTCCGTTCGCCCGGCCCGCTGTCGCCACGCACGGTGCGCGACCTCGACGAGCACGGCGACGGCCTCGCCGACCTGCACAGCCTGTCGCAGCCGTCACGTTCCGGCCTGTCGTCGTCTTTTTTCACCAGCACCAGCACCTCGGGCAGCCGCCAGCTGCACTCGTCGGCGAGCATGCACAGCATCGCCAGCGCCGCCAGCGCGAGCGCCCAGCCACTGCCTCGCACCGCGTTCCCGCCCTGGGCGCGTGTCTACTACGGATCGGGCGAGCACAGAGCGCTCAGTGCCGCGCCGAGCGTGTCCGACCTCGGCGCCGGCGACGACTACATGGCGGGTGTCTACGCGCCCCATGCCTCGAACTCGAATCCGAACTCGAACCAACGCCAACACCAACACCAACGCACGGGCTCGACACGTGCCAGTCTACGCAGCCTGTCGGCCAGCCTGTACCGCTCGCCGGCCGAGCACGCGTACCACGCACGACGCCCACTGGGTCTGCGTCGCATCACGAGCAGCGTGTGGTCGCCGCACCTGCAGCCGGACCGGCGAGCGACGCGGTACTCGGCCTGGGACCCGCCGAGCGTGCAGTGGAGCGCCACGAGCAAGCGTTTCGACCGACGCAACCTGCAGGTCGTCCTGTTTGTCGCGGGCTTTGTGCTGCCGCTCGCGTGGATGGCGGCCGCTGTGGCGCCGCTGCCTCTGAACGCGGCCGCGCTAGAGGAAAAGCGCGTGGCCGAGAGCGTGGGCGCGTACGGCGTGCCATCGGCGTTTGTGCAGCGAGCCGCACAGGCCGACGAGGACCGGTTCCAGAGTGCACTGTGGTGGCGTCGGCTCAACCGCGTCATGGCACTCATCGGGCTGCTCGTGCTCGGCGCCGTCATTGCCCTCGCCGTCGTCAGCGTCCAGCAGGGCTGGGGTCGGTAGCCTTTGTTGCACTACGACTACCTGCCTCTTTCCTTGTACACTCATGCCTCGTTTCCTTGTCTGTACTTGTACCACCATCCACGCATATTGTCCTGTACCATAGCCTTTTCCTTCGTTCTCTTTGCAGCATCGCCATTTGGATAATGTTTTGGATAATTTTTGGACCATTTGGATATTGCTTCTGGCGTTCAAAACTCATTACGTGCTGCACTCCTAATAGCCATAATATATTCTATACTCTACTCGCTCGTATATTCTACTCGCTCGACTCGTCTTCTATTGCCTCCGTATGCTGCGAGATGTCCTACGCTCTCCGCCTCGTCGCCGGGTCAATGGCAATGCCGGTCGAGGTCGAGGTCGACTTACTCGACGTACTCGACGCGTGGCGCTGCTGCAGCTGCAGGTTCACCTCGTCGCGCAGCTCTGCCACCATGCTGTCAATCTCGCCCATGGGATCGGCCGGCACGCCCGAGCCCATAATGTTGGTTGCCTCGGCAAACTGCTTGATGCGTGGCAGGTCGCGCAGTTCCGGGTCCGACTCGTTGCCGTCCAGGTTGTCGATAAACTTGGACGCTGCTGCTGCCATGGCGTGCGCCCGCTTCTCGACGGCGGCCACCTGTGGCGGTGGCACGAACCGCGCCGTCTCGTCGGTCGTGGCCGTGGTCGTGGTGGCCGGCGACACGGCCGACGCGGCAATGCGTTTCTCGAGCGCCCGCCTGAGCGTCTTCCGGGCCGGCGACGCAAACGCGCCCATGGCGCCGACGATGCAGACGACGGCGTAAAAGTACACGCGCGACCAGGCCGTCAGCGAGTCGTTCAAGTTCAAGAGCAAAAACGGCGCCGTTGCAAAGGAAAAGATGGCCTGGGTCGCGACAAAGCTCAACGGATCATACACCCACGCCTTGCTCGGCAGCGGCTGCTTGAGCGTGGCCGGGTCGCGGAAGAAAAAGGGCCGGAAGAGACGGCGGCAGTTTTTGGCGACGGTCTGGATCAGGCTGGCGAGGACAAAGGAGAGGTAGTAGCCCGGGAAGAAGCCGTGCCAAAAGGCGCTCGTGACAAACGTGGCCATGCTGGCACGGAAGCCCGGTTTGCGGCCGCGTGGCGTGACGCGCAGGTAGACGTAGTTGCGCAGCCACTGGTTCGTCTTCATGTTCCAGTTCTCCAGGTACCCGCGCGTGTTCTGGGCCGACTCGACGCCCCACGGCGCCACGTTGGTCACGCGGTTCCACGAGATGCGGCCGGTGGCCGGGTCGACGCCGTTGAAGCCGAGGCCCGTCAGGATGCACGCGCCCTCGGTCAGTGCCCAGACGCCGTAGTACTTTGTGCGCGCGGTGAAGCCGACGGCGTAGAGCAGCCAGACGCGGTGGACAAAGGTGCGGCCGCCGGCCTCGTCGCTCAGCAGGACACGCGTGTCGTAGCGGCCGCCGAGCACGAGAAAGGCGCCGATCCAGGCGAGGCCCGACGCCATCTTGAGCAGGGCGGGCGTACCGCTGCGTGGGATCTTGCGTTTGCGGCGTGTCGGCGGTCGCTTGGCCGGGTCGAGCGAGGCGGGCACGGCGAACATGGTGGTGTCGAGCCATCGGCGGTACTCGGCAAAGTCGCAGGCCGGGCCGGCAAAGAGCGAGGGGAAGAAGAAGACGTAGCCGGCAAAGTCGAGCAGGCCGGGCAGGTCGCGCAGCACGCGGTCGCGCTGGAACGGCGACAGGTCCTCGTCGGGCACGAGACCGTCGGCGACGTTGAAGCAGAAAGAGCTCAGCTTGATGACGAGGACCATCTGGGCACCGGTAATGTCGACAGACGACGGCTCGTTGGCGTACTGGCGTGCAATGTGGTTGACGGACATGTGGCCCATGAGAAAGACGAAGCCGACCCAGGGCATGTACCGGCTGGTGCGCAGGTACTTGGCAATGGCGTACGTGCCGGCCGCCGAGACGAGCAGCGTCTGCAGGCCGGCATACAGGTCGAAGAGGCCAATCAGGTAAAAGACGGACACGCTAGAGGTTAGGTCAGACCAAAAGATGGAAGAGACGCGACATACCCTATGCTAAACAGGTTCTTGCGTTCGGGGTGTGCGTCGGGGATGCGTTTCAAGAGGCCCGCGAGAGGGTACGAGAGGAGAAAGGAGAAGATGAGCTTGACTGTCGGTTAGCGGCGGTGGTGGCGGCGGTGGGAGGTCACGTACGTTCGTCGGTCGAGGCCCCGAGTTGGCCAGCCACATGGGCAAACGCTGTAGGTTAGCATGTCGTAGTTGGAGCTGGAGCTGACGAGCTGTCGCGGGAGACATACGCGCATTGATGTAGGGCAACATGCTGGCGGTCGTCGATGGCAGTCGGTCAATGTCGATGGTCGACGGTCGTCAATGGATCGGTGGATCGGTGGCGTGTCGCCCCGCGCCAGCGGACAGGTGATGCTCCGGCCGAAAGTGCTCTCGGTGTGCCTCCGTGGTGTCGGCCTGAAAGGTCGTGGCGCGTCGGTCGGTCGGCGTTTCGTGCTCGACTGGCGTTGGACGAGGGGCACTGGCCGGCGCCACGAGGCGAATAAAAGGTATATTTAACAAGCGGCGTCGAGGGTGGGTCGCTGCGGTCTGGAGTTGAGGTCAATTCAATCGATGGGGCTCTTGGCACGCGCGTTGAGCGTTGAGCGATGAGCGACGAGCGACGAGCGACGAGCGAAAGCGAGCGACGAGCGAAACTTTGAAAAGGCGGTGTTGAAGACACGCCGCTGGAGTGTACTGCCTGGCCCAGCAAATGCAATGCACGTGCCAGCGGCCGTGCCTGCTTTTGTTGAGAAGCCAACAGCGGCAGGCGCAATGATGACGCGCATGCCGCCAACAACAGCGGTGCCTCCCGCCGTGCATGTGGTATATTTATGGTGGGCGCGTGCTGCGTAAATGTAAACATGTGCTAATGCTGCGCGTGTCAATACAAGTCGATGCACACGATGCACGAAATCGACGCAAAATCGATGCCGAATCGATGCAAAATCGATGCAAAATCGACGCACGAAATACACAAAAGGAACCGCACGGCCCTTGGCACGGCGCTCCTGCGTTTTCTAGCAGATGCTCCTGCGTTTCTAGCTGGCAGGAGCCGGTGGCGTCCGGCAGGCGTGCCCGGTTCGGCGATGCGCGCCTGCCGTCTCGATTCGGCTAGTCAGCAGGGACGGGGCTACGGGCTACGGGCTACGGGATTGGCTGGCCGGATAGCGTCACTGTTTTCGGAGCACGATAACAACACCTCGATCCAGCTTCACCCCTATGACCTAGAAATCAGCCCTAAAACTCGAGTTTCCGTCGTTTCTTATCCCAGCGTCTCTCGCCTATCCCACCTACTAGACTCGCAGCCCACCCACCAGACTCGCAGTTCTTCGATCGAATGGCCTTGGACACTGCCAGGGCCGACGAGCAGACGCCGCTGCTGGCCGGCGACGTCGAGCGTGCACCAGACGTCGTGCCCGCACCAGCACCAGACGCAGACGCCGACGCGGCCGCAGACGATGAGCAGGTCGTCGTCGTGGCCGAGTCGCCGGCACGCGTCGCGCTCATCCTGGGCACCGTCTACGTCGGCGTGTTTGTGGGCGCGGCCGACTCGAGCGTGATTGCGACGCTGTCGGCACCGATTGCGAGCGAGTTCCAGTCGCTCAGCCTGCTGGCGTGGCTCGCCGCGGCGTACCTCGTCGCCAACGCGGCGTTCCAGCCCGTCTCGGGTCGCCTCACCGACGTCGTCGGCCGCGGGCCCGGCCTCGTCTTCAGCAACGTCGTCTTTGCCGCCGGCAACCTCGTGAGCGCCGCATCGACCGACGCACGTACCATGCTCGTCGGCCGTGCCGTGGCCGGTATCGGCGGCGGCGGCCTGATGGCCATGTCGACCTTTCTCGCGTCCGACCTGGTACCACTGCGCCAGCGTGGCGTCGTCCAGGGTATCGGCAACATCGCCTACGGCGCCGGCGCCATGCTCGGTGGCGTGCTCGGCGGCCTCTGCGAACACGTCTGGCAGGACCGCTGGTACGGCGGCTGGCGACTCGCTTTTTACGCCCAGGTTCCCATATCGCTCATCTCGGCCGTCCTCGTCGCCCTCCTCGTCCGCGTCCCGCCTCACCAGCCGGTCGATGACTCCAGCACCTCGAACTCGATCAACTCCAACTCGAAAAAGTCGGCCCTCGCCCGGCTCGCCCGCATCGACTTTCCCGGAGCAGCCTGCCTCGTCGCCTTCCTCGCTATGCTCCTGCTCGGCCTCAACGCCGGCGGCAACATTGTGCCCTGGACGCACCCCCTCGTCCTCGCCGCCGTGCCCCTGTCGCTCGTCTTCTTCGCCGCCTTTGTCTACTGGGAGGCCTACTGCGCCCACCACCCCATCATCCCTGTGCGCCTCGTCGTCACCCGCACCGTCCTCGCCGCCTGCGTCACGAACCTGGTCGCTACCGCCGGCATGCTCATGGCCATCTTCTACGTGCCCCTCTACCTCCAGGTCCGCGGACACTCCGCCGCCGACGCCGGACTCCGCCTCATGTGCTCGTCCTTGGGCATGTCCCTCACCTCCGTCGGCAGCGGCCTCGTCATGAAGAGCACCGGCCGCTACGTCGCGCTCGGCATCGCCGCCCTCGTCGCCTTTGTCGTCGGCTACGCCCTCGCCGTCGTCGGCCTCTCGTCCGCCCACGCCGCCTCCTGGGTGCCTTTTGCCTCCTTCTTCCTCATCGGCGGCGGCTACGGCGCCATGCTGACCGTCACCCTGCTCGCCTGCATCGCCTCCGTCGCACAGTCCCAGCAGGCCGTCATCACGTCCGCGACCTATGCGTTCCGCTCCGTCGGCGGCACCGTCGGACTCACCCTCGCCTCCGCCGTCTACCAAAACGTCCTCCGTACCCGTCTCTGGGACCGCTTCGGCCACCTGCCCGGCGCCGCCGACCAGATCGCCCGCATCCGCGACGACCTCGGCGAACTGCACCGCCTGCCCCCGGGCTGGCACGACGGCGTCATCGACAGCTTCATGGAGGCTTTTCGCGGCGTCTGGCTCACCGGCCTCGCCCTCGGCCTCGTCGGACTCGTCGCCGTCTCGCTTATGAAGCAGCACACCCTGCACAACACGTTGACGCGCGGGCGCGACTGATTTTATTCACCTCATGCCTTGGATAGTGGTCAATAACATTGTATGAAGGGCACGGCTTGCAAGCTGTCAACAGACGTGAACTCGTCAACACAGAAACGCAACAGGATCGCCATCGCGTAGCTCTTACATGAGACGAGATGAATGAAAAAGGAAAAGCAAAAAGACAGACGACAGACAAGGTAGACTCAGTACTACTTTGGGTTCTCCTTCATCATGGCGTCGTTAAAGTCGCTCCACATCGTGTCGTTCACGTCAAACGACAGCGCGCCCCCAAACCCAGCGCCCTGGGCCCGCTTCGGCGGCGACGAGCTCGCCATCACCAGTTCCGTGTCCAGGTACGAGCCAAAGTCGATGCCCTCCAGGCTGTCGGCGTCCATGTTGGCCAGCGTCGCCAGGTCCAGGTCCGTCAGCCCGTGCGACGGTGACCCCGTCGTAAAGTCGTGCGCCTCCGAAAGCAGCTGGTTCAGCGTCGACGTCAGCGGCGTGTCAAACGGCATCTCGTCCAGGCTGAGCGGAATGTTGGCCAGCGCGCCGGACCCGAACCCAAAGTGCACCTGCTGCCGGCCCGGCGTCACCGTCGCCGACGTCGCCGAAGCCGCCGACGCCGCCGACCGCCGCTGCTTCGCCGTCGCACTGCCCAGCGACACCGACCGCGGCGTCTTGCACGGCGTCTTGCACGGCGTCCGCTGTCCCACCGGGCCGCCCTCGCCCACCATCGGCGACTTGGGCACCGACGTGTACGTCACCGACCGGATCGATTTGGAGACACTTCTGGTAATAGGTCTGTGGTTGGGCGTCGGCCGTGTAGGCGTCTTGAACGCACCGGATGCCAGCGACGGCGAGTCCTTGTCCGACCGCGGCGGAGGTGTCGACGGACGTGCACCGGCTGCATTCGCGTCGTGGGCGTGGGCGTGGGCATGGGCGTGGGCGTGGGCATGGGCCGGCACCTTGGGCGGAGGCGAGCCAAACAGATCCGCCATATCGTCTTGGTCGTAGCCGGCAGTCGCTGCCGACAACTCGTTCTCCTCCTCGCCGCCATCCTTCTTCGCAGACGACCCAGCCGTCGCAAACCGGCCGCTGTCGTCCTTGCTCGGCTTCGGCGACCCCAGAACTGACCCAAAGACATTCACGGCCAGCTCGCCGAGCACCTTCAAAACACCCTCCTTACGGGGCGACGGGAAGAGCAGCCGCCGCGTCGTGCCAAATGCATCGTCCACCACAATGGGGCTCTTGGCAGACCCGCTTGCCCTGGAGTGTGTCGAGCCAGGGCCGCCAGGACCGGCAGGGGCACCGGGGCCGCCAGGACCACGTTGGCGTGTTTCGCGGCTGTCAGCGGCAGGTTCCTGGTTAGACCCTGCCTGAAAACCCTTGTCGGAATCTCTGACGGGTGCCACGGGCTGCGTGGCAGCACCCGGCTGGCGCTGCTTCGGGACAGTGAGCTCGGGCATCGCCGTCGCACCCGACGTCGCACCGGCGCTGGCCGGCTGGCACGAGGATGGAGGTGGCGGTAGCGCAAACTGCCCAACGGGAACACTCGGAACACTCGGAACACTCGGGACCGGCGTATCCTCGCCGTCGTTGGGGCCGGCTGGGTCGGTCGTAAAGTAGGCCTCGGACGTGAGCTGCAGCTGCGACTGCTGGTTGTCAGCCTTGGGCCGCGGCTTCTTCGCTCGGCTCTTGGAGCCACCGCGCTTCCGTGTGTTGCTGAGATCCTTGTCCCACCGGTCCTGGGGGCGGTGCGTCTTGAACTTGCCAAGCCAGATGCCGCACGGATTGCAGACAAGCGACTCGTTCCAGTTCTTGCTGTTGTCGCTGATGCCGAGAGTCTTTTTGATAATGCGGTACCGCTTAGACCGGCCCTCCTCGTCGCGCTCCAGGATGTCGACGGCCGTGACCTGGCCAGGCTTCTCAGAAAACTCGTAGTGGGCAGGCTCTCCGTCGTGGTCCTGCGTCCACATCTTCCGCCACGTCGGCGTCTCAATCGCGCCGCAGTTCTGGCAGTACGGCGGCATCTCGCCACTCTCAATGGCCTTTTGCAGCCGTTCGCGAATCGCAGCCTTCCGAACTAGATTCTTGTTGTGCTTGCTCGTGGGGGCTTCCGCTGGGGGGTCCATCGACGCATCGACATCGCTTGGCGGGCAGGGAGCCTCCGAATAGGCTGTTGGCGCTGGCGGGAGCGCAGGGAAGGTCAACGGGTGATGGACAGGCGGGTCGCTAGCAGGTACCGCTGTCATCCTCCCCAGGGCAGCCGTGCGCTGGTTCATCTTGGCCACCTCAGCCGCAGGCTGCTGAGGCAGCGCGGGCTGCGATTCGTCCATGTCAGAAATTTGAACCAGAGAAACAGCGTCTTGGTCGTTATCCGCCGACGCAGCAAGCAGCTTTGCCAGCTCGGCCATATCACTAGGAACATCAATGTTCATCTGTCTGAAACTTGGCCGTTCCTCCCGCTTCTGCGCCGGAGGAGCCGTCGCAGGCCGGTCGGCCGAATCGACCCCAACCACAGGCATGGGGAACGGGAGCGGCATCGGGGGTTGAGGTTGAGGAGCTTGCTGCTCCGCCTCGGCTTGTTGCTGAGGCTGCTGGGGCTGCTGGGGCTGCTGGGGCTGCTGAGGCTGCTGGGGCTGCTGAAGCTGCTGGGGCTGCTGAAGCTGCTGTTCAAGTGGCCCCGGGTGGTTCGGTGCCGAGTTGGAGCGCTCCAGAGTAGGCGGAGCAGCGGCCTTGACAACCACGCTGTTGGCTCTCTGGTTCTTGCTGCGAGGCTTTTGCTGGGGTGGGTTCCGTGGGTTGTAGAGTACTGTTGTTGGAAGAAGTTCTGGCGGACCGGGCTGCATTTCTCTGAAGATGGACTCGGTGCCGGTGCCAGAAGCGTTGAAATGACTCGGTTGGCCAACCGCAGGCCTGGGGCGAGGCCTGGAAGGGGCCTTTCTTTTCAAGGGCCTCGACGCCTGTGTGTCGGGATCAAGGGCAAGCTGAGGCGTCATCTCAGGCGTGGGTCGTGGCTCCGTCGACGTATCTTGCTGGAGCTGTATGCTAGGCTCCGGGTTGCGTTGTTGCGTCCGCGGCTGTTCCTTCTCAGTCATGCACTCTTCTTCATCGAAAAGATCAACGCCGCCACTCATGAAACCAGAATCGGGCTGCGCGCGACGCATAGGAGGCAGGGGCGGGCTAGACGGCATCGGACTCGACTGCGGCACATAGCTCGTAGTTCTAGGGACTGGCGGCGATGAGCCAATATCGGCTGGGCTATCCTCGGGCGTGTAGGTATCGGGTGATGGAGCCAGAGACTCTGTTGGCGAGTGAGCGTTTGCAGAGCGGGCTAGTGACGAGTCAGGAAACGAGTTCGCTTCGAATTCAGCCATTGACGTGCGGCGAGCCTTGTCGGCAATCATCTTCCGGGCATGTTGATTGCCAAGCGAGCCCTTGGGACCTTGGGGGACAGGCGTAGGCGCACGCGGGAACTCCTGGAGGCGAGCGCCGGCAACTGGCCCGTCGCCATTAGAGGCGGGCATGAGCGGCCGGAGGGTACGCAGCGACCCGTTTGTGCTAGCCGCGACTCGCAGAGAGTCAGGAGCAGAGTCAAGCGAAGACTGAACGGGATAGTCGGCCCGAGTCAGCTTGACGCGCTTTTTCTTGGGCCCGTCTTCGCCTTCGCCGCCTTCGTTCGCATCGGTGAGCGTCGCTTCGTTGACCTCGCTGGCCTCCGTGACCTCCATGGCATCGTTGTCGGTCGGAATCTCCTCTGCAGCAGACGTGTTGCCATCGCTTGGTGCTGTTTTCCGTGGGCGTCCTCTGGGACGGCCGGTTGGGACTTTGGAACGTGCGCGACGAGCTCGAACAGGCCGAGTAGGGGCATCTTTCAGCGGCACCATTTCGACCGTTGTTGATGGCGTATGCATCATAAACCCAGTGTCGTCGTGGCCCAGAGAGGACACGTGCAACATCGATGGAGGCATGGGCTGCAGACCAGCAGCGGGTGACTGGCCGGGCTGCGGAGCAAGGATAGGGGTGCCGGACATTGCGGAAGGGCCGATGGATTGGCGCGAGTTTGGTCGAGACGCTGTCCGCGAGCCCGGCCGTGATGCCGAGAACTGCGTGTGCTGAGTCGCGGCATCAAAAGACTGACTATGCGCCGGCATCGCCATGGGCTGGGTAGACGGAGGAAAGCCCTGGATTTCCTGCACTTCCGGAAAGGCTTGCAACATGTGCGGTGATTGCGACTGGTGCATGGTCGACACGTTGGCCGCCCGTCCAAGGGCCGGGTTGGACTGTAGGAAGGCGTTCCACTCGGTCGTGTCGGTAGGCGTAGGCGCGTTGCTTCCGGACCGGCCGTTGTGGCCGTTGTACGAGGCGCTCTCGCCATCGATCGTCATGCCACCATTTGACATAAAGTTGCTCTGGTTGCCGTTCTGTCCTTGGCTGAAGTTTTGAAACTGCTGCTGGTTGTGGGATTGCTGGGGCTGCATCTGGTTTTGGTTCTGGTTTTGGGTCGTGGCCATCCCGTTGCCCATGTTCGATGTGTTGTTTGCCATGTTCATGTTGTTCGCGCCGGCGGTGCCAATGCGTGAAGTCTCAGACAGCTTGAGGCGAACTTCGAGGGTTTCCCGGGCACCATTGCCAAACAGGCCCAGCACATTCTTTGAAACGCGGCCGGTGACCATCTTGGGGCCATCATCCATCTGCGATGCTGCAGGGCGCGATGATGGGTTCGTGATCCAGGAGAGCATGCCTTGGCCAACCAATGGCGTGTCGGGCTCGGAAAAGTCGCTGGCGTAGATGGCGTAGTCAAGCGCGTCCTGGTTCAGCAACTCGGGGCTGCCCTGGGCAATGGCTTGGATACACAGCCGGATGTCGACGATGCCGATCCGGTTGCGGTCGTCTAGTGGCACGGTCTGAATCTGAAGGTTCTGAGGGTGTCGGGCTAGGCAGTTCATCTTGTTCTTGTCGAATGTGTAATGGACTTTCACTGTAACAGGGCGATGGGTTAGTCAAAACACATAACCGTCGCGAGATTGCGACGTTGAAGAAGATAGGGCATCACATACAGGCCATAGGCCGAACCTGGACGCCCGTGTCTTCAGCCTCATTTTGGTAGGCGTTGCCAGACATTGTCTGCTGTCGCTGTTGTGGCTGGAGCTGCGGCGGTTGTGGCTGTTGTTGCTGTTGTTGCTGTTGCGACGACTGCTGCTGAACGGGCGCCGGCGACCATCCCCCGGGTGCCGGACTGCCAGTTGTCATAGGCGACGCCATGAGACCGTAGGATGTAGCCGTAGGGGGCAGCTTCAACAGGAGAGGGCCGGAAGCGAATTCGGGACCAGCATTCGATGCTGGACGGTGCAGACGGCGATGATAGAGGCAGGCGGTAAATAATGTCGTGATGGAAGTAAGGATGCACGAGACGCGTCGCGGCAACGGTCGCGCTTAGAAGATTTGTCGGTTCGCGAGAAGAAAACAGGCATCTATGGAGATTCGGGATCGAGAGTCGCAAACGGTGAATGGAGAATCGAAGAGAGGATTGGCGAAAGACAAGGGGAGCCAAAGACAGATTGAAGAAAGAAGAAAAAGAAGAGATAAGAAGCAGGTCACCACGGCCACGGCCCTTGCCAGTGCAATTGCGGAGTGGAACGGAAGAGGCTGGCTGGCTCGTGGCGTAGTTTTCGTGTCTCGAGGTGAGGTGAAGGAGAGAGCGTGGACTGCTGGGCTGCTGGGCGGCAGAGGTGCGAATGTGCAGTGTGCAGCTGGTGTCACTCGGCGGGTGGGTAATGTTGGCCGTCGCTGGTCGCACTTGCACTCGTTTCCTATGCGGTTGCTCCGCGCGCGTTGTTCGCGTCAGGGTGTGGATGCGATGCATGGGCCTCTCCTGCCAGCTCTGCTTTCTTTTGCTGGGCCGGGCGCTAATTTGGGGCGTGGCGCGGCAGCCACGGTGGAGGAAAGCACAGAAAAGGGCAGGCGGTCTGGGGCCAATCTGGAGCACGCGAGACGCTGTTTCCGTGGCAAGGAGAAAGGCGCAGGGGTTCGAATGGCAGAAAGGGAGGAACGAGCGACACACTGTGGACACTCAATCAAGATGCAATGGGCAAGGATTGACGTGGGAGAAAGAAGGTGACGATGCGTAACTATAGGGGAAAACGAAATACGTTGAACAAAGAAGAGAAGAATGTTGCGACACGAAAATCAATCGTGCCGCACGTGCATTATCTTAGGGCCAACAATGCGCGCGAGGGCGATGCGCGTTGCGCAACGAGTTGCGACAATGGCACTGGATAAAACCTCGGCCAAAAGCTGGCCAGAGATGAGGTCAATTCATGCAACAAACAAACGCAAGCAAGTGCAAGCACAAGCAAGCAAACAAATCCAGCTGACCACGGAGTAGGCAACAACGCGATCCCCCTCGGTGGAGTGCAGCCCCTTGGAAGAATGAGGTCAATCCAATGGGCTGAAAGGTAGAGAAGGTAGTGACAAGGTGGTGCGCGACGCGCTTTGACGCGTCTGGCACTTAAAGACGTGTCTTGAATGTGGGTCGTCGTGGTCGTGTAGTGGGGCGGTGCGTGTAAGTCCGAATCGTTATTACCAAAAGTTACAAAAATATGTACGGAGTCAACTCGTCTTGTCGCGGTAGGCGCGCTTTGCTCCTTATCGTCAGAGCCCCAAAAGGACTCGAGATAAAGCGTGGGAGTACCAAGAGGAGCAAGTCGAGTCTCTTGGCGTTGGAGGGGAAGGAGTGGTGTGTCAGCTCGATACAAGTTCTGGTCAACTGGCACGACTTGGCCGTGGCTTGTAGAATCCGGCGAACGCTGAGGGGGGAAGAGGTCGTTTGAACTTGCGACTGCAAACGATGTAGTAGGTAAGAAAGAAGAAAGCGAGACTGCAACACGCAGGCAAGGCAAGGCTGCAGTATGTAAAGCCACCGTGGCTGAGTCACTGAGCAAAAGTGGGCCAATGTGGCCAGACTGGCCAATCATCCAAACTGCTTTGGGTGACGCCTATTCAGGCCAATGAGCTCTCGGCGCCATACGAGAGGGACCGAGGAATGCATGCTTTTCCATCCAAATCAGACGGAGCCAGCGCCGCTGCCTGCTCCGTATAATGAACGGCTTCCTGGCAGCGGACGTTGCAGTCGCAATTTGTACGTGTCCTGGGCATGACGTTGCTGGGTACTAATAGTAATAGGGCAACGAAATATTGAAGATTTAAGACGGTGATCCTGGATGCCGAGGGCTTCCCGAGATGGGCAAAGAGATCAACGTCAGACGAGGTAATGCAGTCCTCTGTTGCATGATTGGACGACGGGTGGCACTGTCCACGTTGCTATAGGCAAGGACAGGCATCATGCGGCCCGAAGAGCCTACGATGATTGCGGCGCTAGGTAGGATCATATGAACAATCCAGCAGCAGGCACAGCAATTTCTTATTTGGGCAAAAAGTACCCGTGGATGCGTCCTGGTCGGGATGTTGATGCCGGGACCCGCTTATTTGAATACTTCTATTGGTCTGCTCAACGTCCATCGTGCCGATACTGTTGAGCGGCGCTGTTGAGCAGAGGAAAGGAGCATGGCCAGGAGTGAACAGGAGCGAAATGATCCCCAGGAGTCCAGCGCTTATATTGCGTATGGTTCCCTGCTTCGAGCCATGGTAGATCCTCAAGGAGTGCCTGCTATCGTGCAAGTATGCGCAAGCTACGTAGCGAATCGTACCGGCGTTTGGATCGATCCTGTGTGGATTACAATCGTCACTATAGTTTCATCTCAAAGGCTTCGTGTACTTGCCGAACGCCGGCGACGCACGGGAGCACGGGAGCACGGGAGCACGGGAGCACGGGAGCATGACGAGGCGATTCTGGTCAGTATAAGAACCCAAATGCCCTCCTCTGCTTGCGCTTTTGAACATATCTTTGTCGATCTCTCTCACTGTGCTGCAGCTGTCGCCTTGGCAATCTTGCATCTTCTACCTTCTCCAACAGACCTGCATGCTATCTGGCGGCTGGCTGCAAGCCAACGTCTGCCACCCACACTTGTGCGCCAACCATGCACGCCTCTTCATTCTTTTTGGTCATTGTGTTCCTGGCCTTCCATGCACTTGCAGGCACGGTCGACACTTTTGGACATACAAAGCGAGACCTTCCCGAGGACCTAAAACACGGCGATGTCGTTCCCGGAAAATACATTGTGCAGTACCATGAGGACGCCGGCGTATCGGCGCGCAACCACGAGGACCTTTTAAGCTCACTCTCGAAGCGGGGTGCCGATGCCGTTGCCGGCCTGACCTTTGACCGGCCCGAGTTTCATGCTACTGTCGTTCACTTTCTCGATACCCGCGACCACGAGGAGCACCTGGACCACGTCCGCTCGCTGTCGCACGTCAAGGCTGTCCACAAGGTCCACGTGATTCAACGAGCACCGCTACACGGTCCCAAGACACTGGTCGACGCGGACACTTTGGCGCCCAGAGACGCTGATGATCTGGATGATCTGGACGATGAGGACGAACTGGACGACGAGGACGACGAGGACGACGACCTGGACGACCCGGACGAAGAGTATGATTCTGGCATGTTTGAACGCGACCTGCCCACGGAACGCGGCCTCCGAAACTTGTTCCGACCGAATCCGGTCGCTGCGCAAGAGAAGGCCATGGAAAAGGCCGAAAAAGCCCGAGGCGCAGCCTTGACCGAGGCCGCCAAAAACAGAACCCGAAACGATGCCAATGCAGGACGGGTCGTCGTCAAGGCCAAGAAGGCGCTCGACAGCGCCCAAGCAAAACTGGCCAAACTGCAGCCGGGGTACGAAAAGGCGGAAAAGGCAGTCAGTGCTGCGGAAAACATGGAAGCCGGTTCAAAGAGAGAAAAGAAGCTTGAAAAAGCCCGAAAGGCATTTGCCAAGGTGGAAGCCAAGTACAACCCGGCCGCATCGAATGTGCAAATTGCGCAGGCCGACTATGACAATGCCGAGGCCTTTCAGCGAGAGGCTCTGATTGCGGCCGAGAACTGGGAGCGCGAGGCGATCCAAGCAGCCGACGCCAAGTACCTGGCCCAAGTCAGTGAACTGACGGGATGGTCGGTGGAAAAGCTGGAAAAGTTTCAAGAGGGTGCCAATGAAAAGGCCAAACCGAGCGACAAGACGAAGAAGCTGCAGAGGGAAGTCCTCTCCTACCCCCTGACCAAGACTGGTGTCTCGAGACTGCACCGCAAGTTTCGGTTCGGACAGCATGTTCGCATCAGCTTTGTCGATTCGGGCGTCGACTACACCCACCCCGCTCTGGGCGGCGACTTTGGCCCTGGCAAGAAGATTTCGTTTGGCTACGACATTATTGGCCGCGAGCGAAGCGAGAACCCTCTGGCCAGTACGGCCGAATTCAAGCCCATGGACTGCAGCGGACACGGCACGGCCGCCGTCGGCGTGGTAGCGGCCAACAACAGCTACACCGGCCTCACGGGCGTCGCGTACTTGGCCGACATTGGCATGTACCGTGTCGAAGACTGCCAGGGCCGCACCGACATTACGCTCATCGCCAAGGGCGTCGAAGAGTCCATCAATGCGGGCGCGCACATTATCAGCATTGGCGGCTACCCCGATCTCGCCCTGGGCGACTTTGATCCGCTGTCCAAGATGATTGACAGCGCCATTGCCCAGAACAATACGCACGTTGTGACGTCGGCGGGCATCCGGGGCTCCGGCAGCATGTTCTCCACGCCAAACTACCAGAGCGTGTCCAGCGTCATCTCGGTCGCCGACGTGACCCTCCAGAAAACGCCAGTGCTCAGCCAGGCCATTACGTGGAAATCACACGGGACGACGCCCAAAAGCTGGTCGGGTTTCATCTACCCCTCCACCAACTACGACCTCCGACTCGAGGCCACCGACGCCGCCGAAGGCGCCGAAGCCACCGAAGCCGAGGTGACCTTTGCCACCAAGCAGGTCGCCGCCGACAAGGAGGCCACGGTCCGATTTGCGAGGCCCTGGGTTCCGTCACAGGCCTGTGCGCCCGGCACGTTCCCCATGCTCTTGGACGACGAAGTGCTGTACCTGGACTACGACCCCTGTGTCTTTACCGATGCCTTCCTCGGCCAGCTGGCCGAGAACAATGTCAAGACGGTCTTCTTTGGCGGCACCAAGACGCCCGAAGCACACCCCCTCGTCCAACGACCCGGCCTCGACCTCCAGTGGGCCTACCTTGAGCCGGAGATGGCGTCCGTGTGGAAGGGATTCCACAAACTGGACAAGATTGTCACCGTCGTGCTGCAGCGAAAGAAGGACCGCGAAGTCGCAGTCAAGTTTGCCGAGACCGAAGCCCCCTTTGTCGATGTAGCCCCCGACTCGTCGTGGGGCCCGACCGTCGACGGCGCTTTCCGGCCCATGATCGCCGCGCCCGGTGCACGGGTCTTTACGACGATTATGAGCGAGCACGGCAGCTACGAAGTCGTCGATGGTCTGCTGGGCGCCCCCTTTGTCGCCGGGAGCATGGCCCTGATTATCGACTACCTCGCCCTGCGTCGGCAAGGCTACCGCAACAATTACATGAGCTTCACGGCCGGACGAACGACGTCGCTCGAAAAGTCGGAAAACTATGGCAGCAGTGCCAAGATTGGTGCACAGCAGGTCCGGGATTTTGAGATTTTCGAGTCCAAAAAAGGAGGCCCGACGCCCAAGGAGATGTCGGATCTCCTGATTGCAACGGCCGAACCCTTGCGCCGCGGCACCTTTCTCAAGTCGCTCGTCCCCGCCACCGACACGCCGCTCATTTCGGCCGTGCAGCAGGGCAGCGGTCTCATCAGCCTCGAGAACGTGCGACACGCCATGGCGGGCGACCGGCCCGACACGTACGGGCAGGCCTGGTGCCAGACGCCGACCCCCGTCTTTCACGTGACCCAGGTGGGGCAGACGGACCCGCAGGAGCTGAGACTCTGCAACGCTGGTCGGTGGGGCACGACGTACACCGTCTCGACCGAGGTGGGCGAAGCGTTCTACTGGCTCAACCAGGACGGCGACCTGGCCATTGGCCCGAAAGAGCGGGTCGCGCAGCCGCCCGAGCTGGACTTGCCCCTGCACCAAAAGACTGGGTACCTGTCGCCGCGGGACTGCAAGAGCATCAAAGTCTCGGTCAAGCAAAAGGCGGCCGCGGATCGCGTGGCCGTGTACGGCGGCATGATTACGGTCCGGTCGTTCCACGACACGACGGTCCAGCAGCCGAATCCCATCAGCACCGTCCGGATCCCGTACTATGGCGTCGTGGGCGATGTCGCCCAGACCCGGATCCTGAACCGGAATAGCACGTACGTCTGGACGTACTCGGACGAGGCCACCGTCCAGCAGGACATGGCGCGTCCGATTGCCACCGCCTCCGAGTTTCTGCTTCCGGCCGCCGGCGAGACACGCACCGACACGCACACGTTTCCCGCCTTTCGCTTCCTCGCCTTCCTGCCCCTCGACAAGGTCGAGGTTCGCGTCGTGCCGAGCGCGCCCTTGCCCGTCCCCGAGAGCGAGGCGAGCGCGGGTGTCTTGATTGACGTGGACGTGTTTGCGCGAGATGCCGTGTACACGTTCCCCGTGCTCACCGGCGTCCAGCCAGGCCCGTTCAAGCTGGAGACGGCCAGCAAGTTTTACTGGTCGGGGGAGACGACGGCCGGGACACCGGCACCCGAGGGCATGTACAAGTTTGTCGTCCGGGGTACAGCAGGGACAGCGGGCACGGCGGTGTTCCGTGGCCAAGACACGCAAGTTGAGAGCGAACCATTTTCGATAAAGTACTCGTCATAGCCATATCTAGTTTAATGAAAGCAAGTCACTCCTAGTACACCCACTCGACGTTGCCGCGCGGCGTGACGATGGTCTTGCGGTCGACAATCTCCTGGACGACCTCCTGGACGCCCTGCTTGCCGCGGTAGACGCCGACCAGCTGGTTGACGACCTCGCGCGGCGTCTTGTCGCCCTGCGAGACGACCTCGAAGACGTCCTTTTCGGTGGGCACGCCGATGCGCGTGGTGGTGTTGGCGGCGGCCAGGTAGGGGTACTCGGTGTAGTCGCGGTCGTTGAGCAGGGCGAGATCTTCGGGGTCGACGGCGGGGTCGCGGTAGCTGGTGAAGAAGGGCTCGGTAATGTCGTACGACGGGTCGGGGCCGTCGCGCGCGGCAATGTCGGCGAGCGTGGCCGGCTGCCAGCTAGGGCGTTCGGTGCTCTTTTCCACCAGCAGCTTGGACACGCCCTCGGTAAAGTCGGGGTGCTGCATGAAGCGCGCGGCAATGAGGTGCTCGCGGCGGAACGTCTCGGCAATGGACCACGCGCCGCCGATGCGCATCTGGCGCAGAGCGACGTGGACGGCCGTCGGCGAGCGGCGCTCGAGCGTCGCGAGTGTCTTGGCGGCCCACGCACGCGTCTGGTCGTCGGCGTGTGGCGTGTCGGCCGGCGCGGCGGCCTCGGCGTGCAGCGCGCCGACAATGGCACTGACGCTGTTGAGGCTAAAGACGCGGTCAATGGCGCGACGCAGGTTGCCGGCCAGGGCAATGGGCTGGTCGTGGGGCAGGCCGGTGGTGAATTCCTCAATGGTGGCGTTGATCATCTCGATGCGCTTGTCGTAGGCGTCGTAGTCGTGGAAGCGCAGCTCGGCCAGGCGCGCCTCGAGCGCGGGTAGGCTCGTCGAGTGCAGGTAGTGCGTGGCCAGGCCGGCGTAAAAGACGTTGGGGCCGGCCAGACGCTCGCTGGTCAGGGCCAGGTACGTCCCGACGGCGCCGGGCAAGCGTGGCAGGAAAAAGGAGGCGCCGACGTCGGGGAAGAAGCCAATGTTGGTCTCGGGCATGGCAAACAGCGTGCGCTCGGTGGCGATGCGAAAGGGCGCGTGCACGCTCAGGCCGACGCCGCCGCCCATGGTGATGCCGTCCATGAGCGCGACGACCGGCTTGGCGTACGTCGCCAGCAGGTGGTCGAGCTTGTACTCGAGCGCAAAGTAGTCGGCCGACGCCTTCTTGCCCTCGGCGCCCGTCTTGTTCAACTTGGCGAGCGCGTCGACGTCGCCGCCCGCACAAAAGGCCTTGTCGCCCGCGCCCTTGATCAGCACAATGTTGGCCATGTCCGACCTCTCCCACTCGAGCAGCCGGGGGGCCATCTTGCGGATCATGGACCCGTCGAGCGAGTTGTACTTGCCCGGCCGGTTCAGCTCAATCGTGCGCAGCCCAAAGTGGCTCGTGAAAAGCACGTCCTCGGGCGCGTCATCCGGCACCGGCGTCCACAGGCGGCTGCTCGTGTCGGCCGCCGTCGACACCGAGCGCGTCACCGAGTGCGAGACTGCTGGTGCTGGCCGGGGGGGGCGGATCTTGGCACGCAGCGGCATGGCTCGTAGTGATGGGCGGCCAGCGAGCGTGTGTGCGGGTGTCGCGGTGCACTGGCGGGCGACGGACGAAAAGGGGGCCTGGGGAGGCTGGAGGGGCTGGACAGGGCCGGCCGACAGCGAGAGCGAAGGGTACGCAGCCAGAGGTCGGCGAGCAGCAGGGGCCGCGCGGCGCAGGGCAGTCTTGGACAACATGGAAGTGCACCGGTCGTAGAGGCAGCTCGCAGCCGATGGTGTCGGGTGGTTGATCGTCGTTTGGATCGTCAGTCGGACGTGAGTCGTCGAGGGTCAGACGTGAGTCGGCGGCGTGGAGGCCGTGGGGAGACACGCTTTGGGTTATCAATGGCGTGCTGGCCGCAGTTGGGGTTGGAGGCGGCACACGAGCAAGATGCGCGATTGGTGGCTGCAGTGGCTGTTGTCGGCAATTGATAACCGTCGGGCCGGGTGTATCTGCAATGGACGTTGAACCGGAGGAGAAAAAGCTGCACCCGAGGCACTACGAGCTCCTCACAGGCCCACTTTAGACCCTCAACGTCAGTGGGGTTGTGGTCTCGCAACTGCCTGGTCTCTGCCATTGTAAAATCATATATTTACAGTCGATGACCAAAGGATAGAGCATGATTTACTATGTGCTTCTATCTCACTTAAAAACTCTAGCCAGTTCATGTAAGCACCTGGTCTTGGCTGGCAAGGTGGTGTTTCGACACAGTAAAGATCTGGGCGTTCTCGGCAACGATGGTTCAACCAGCAAGAAGCAGAATACCAGAGCGAATAATAGTAGTATTATCTAGAGTACCTTGTTCGAGTTTTTCTTTACGTTACATTACCGATAAATTTGATGACAACTCTGACTCTGTAACGCACGATCTGACATTGAAAAGACAAGAAAAAAGGCGATGGAATTGGAAAGATGCGCAATTGTTGACAACCGAGGGAGTCAGCACTGTCGAAATGTAGTTGAACTTATATATCCCAAGCGTTACAGAGCTGGTACGTACGGCCATAGATACTGGAAAGCACGGGATCCCGTCCGCTCTCCCCTAGTTAAACCAGTAATCGGCGGATTAGTAGTTGGGTCGGTGACGACCAGCGAATACCCTCTGCTGTACGTTTTTTTGCGCTTTACTTTTTGTATTATTTTTTGCGTATTATTTTTTGCGTTTTATTTTTTGCGTTAATGTTTTCGTCAATTTTTTCGTGATTTTTGCGTCTCATTTAATTTTGCGTCAAGTTTTGCGTCAATTTTTACGTCTCAACAAGTTCACGACTTTTCATATCTAGAAAAGCGAATACTTACCCCGTTCAGCCTCTTTTTCTACTGCCAAGTGACTATATTCTAGACGAGCCCAGCGGTCACCTGGGACTTGAGTCGGATGCCATTCTGCGATCCCGATGACCAGTCCTCGCGCTGCCGGGCGTATTTGCAAATCCCATTTCGACTGCGCAAAACACACACTGTGGTGCGACAGCTGCCTGGGCTTTGGTGTAAAATAAAAGCGGGTCCATTCGAGCTGGCCCGAGCTCTGCTTCAGACGCGGCCCCGACAACCTCAAACCGTCGACCCTTGGCATGAAACACGGCTCTGTGACGCTGTTTTCTCTGTGTCTTGCGTCCGGGCACCAGCGCTATTTGCATTGGCTATGCGGTGCAAAGGCCGGCGTATGTCCTGAAACCAGGCTTGAGACTGAGCTGGCAGCCAGACCGCGGCCACCAGGACCGCCATTCAGGTCAGCACGCAAGACGGCAGAGACGGGAGACGGCAGACGGCAGGCGGCAGACGGCAGAGACGGCAGAAACAATATGTGCATTTCCGCCTGTTCTGTGCACCGCACAGCGGACATGCTCTGCCAGGGTGACGACCGTCACGCAGTCTCCGTCGGCAGCCATCTTTAGGAAGAGCACCGAGCTTCTTGGTCTGATTTGCCCGTTGTTCTGCCAGACGCCACGCACCCGCTGTCTCAGACATGGTCAGACTACAGTCTATCGTTTATATCTGCTTGTGATGCGTATATTTACACCAGATTCTTCCGGCATGACACGGTGGGCAGTGCTGGCGCAGGGGCCGCGAGGCTTATCCGCTCGTGATGGCGTTGGTGTAAATATACATATATTTACTCCGTGCAAAGTGACATATATTTACTCTGTCGTGGACAGAGAACGCCTTGCATTAACTCACCCCTGGGACGATCTTGTGGGCATAAGTATATATATTTACTTACGACGGCAGTGCTGGTCGTTGACGCGTCGGTTGGTCCACTGGTGCATCGACGAAGCAGGCAGTGCAACATTGCAACATCAACAGTGCAACAGTGCAGTGGAATGGCGATGGTCATGCTATTTGCAAGAAATAGAAATTTATATCTATTATGAGGCTTTGAAATGGCGTTCTATGAATGGCAGGCACGTCCGTAGCAGCTCATGGCAGGCACGTCCAGCTGCGTCATCCGTGCCGGCGAGCAGGTGCAACCAACGTCACGGAAAGCGTGCCGGCGAGCAGGTGCAACCAACGTCACGGAATGCGTGCCGGCCGTTCTTGCTTCTCTCTGCCTGCCTCTTTCCTCGTCATCAATCTTTTGGCTTTTTCCCACTGCTCTTTCCCAGTGTCGGCCCCTGCCTGGCCATAGTGCACCTCGTCTTTTTGGCCGTGACCCCTGCACCCCCTTGCGCATCGACCCCGGTCTCGTCTTTCTCCAGTCTCAATCGCCTCCAAACCCCAGGCCCTCTTTTCGCCCTTTTCCCTTGGTCGGTGTTTGGTCGACCGTCTTTGGATTTCTCGTGTTTGTTTGTCATTTTCTCGTTCTCCTCTCTTTCTTCTCTTCACCTTGCATTTGGTTTGGTCCTGGTAACGACCTCGCCTGTTACTCGTATTCTCTTCTTTTACATATTACCTGCAAGGCTGGCCTTGGTTCCCTTCTCTACCCATCCATTCTTTCAACGTTTTGTATTATACCTGATCCAGCGCTTTTTGATTTGTCTTTTTCTTTTCTTTTTGTCTGATTTACCAGCACTTTGACGAGCACGGCGCCCGACGATCTTCTGTCATTCACAACACAGATGCCAAGGGCGGACATGGCTCCGATGGACGCAGTGGCACGGGGGCGGCGCGAGGCGATGCGGTGGCGCGAGGCGCGGGCTGAGGCCGTGCTGAGCCGGATGCAGGCGGAGCGTCGAGAACAGAAGCAGGGCAGCGCCAAGCGCGACGAAAAAGAGGTCCGGAGGGACGACGGGGCCACGGACCCGGCGTTGGCGGACGTCAACGAGCTGAGCAGCGACGACGACGACAGCGGCGACGAGCTTGACGACGACGACAGCACGCTCGGCAGCCCCGATATCCAAAACACGCCGCCCGGTGCCGAGCCAACACCGCCGACGTCAGCCAGCCTTGCGCCGACGACACCGACACCGACACCGACGACACTGACGGCCGCAATCCCGACGTCTGGCTTGGGCCGCGACAGCGGAGGGGTGCAGATGGTCTCCATCAACACGGCTACGACGGCTACGACGGCGACGCTTACGCCCCTGACGACCCATGCAACGGCCCCGGCTGCCACGCTCAGCACGGCACGGACGAGCAAGACAATGTCCATGTCGGTGGTCCTGCCAACGACGGTGTCGACGGTCACGTCGAGATCGGCATCGCGGTCCGGGTCGACGACACGGACGACGTCGGCGTCGCGGACCGCTACCTCGGTCACATTCTCCTCGGTGGCCTCGGTCACGGCGCGCGTGACGACGGCGGCATCGACACTGGACCCGCTGGGGCTTGGTTCGTTTGGCGACTTTTCCGGCTTTTCGAGCATCACGGAGCTGCCCAAGCCGACGAGCCGCGCCGGGTCAGATAGCACGGACGCTGACCTGGATACCGACACGGACGAGGACGCAGACTCGGACTCGGACAGCGACAGCGACAGCGACAGCGACAGCGACAGCGTAACGGCCGGCAGCAACATGACGGACGCAAACTACCAAAAACTCCTGGGCGGCACCAAGACGCTGAGCCCTGGGGCGGAGCACGCGCTCATCTCGGTGGGCTCGATCGGGGCGTTTGTGGTCATGTGTTTCCTGGGGTGGCTCGCCTGGCGCGGATACAAGCACCGCCAGCAGCACAAGGCGAACCCAGAGGTGTACGACGAGAAGGCGTTGCCGTCGTTTACTCTGGCGTCGATCCCGACGCTTGGGAGACGGGCGTACGCGCGCGTGGCCGACAAACTCGCGGAGCTGGGGGTGGCCGGGAAGCAGCGCATGGCGTGGCGAACGCTGGAGGGGAAGCGCAGCGAGACAGCCCCGATGGCGTCGGTGCGCAACATGGCACCAATGGCCGGCAGCAGCAGCACCAGGAGCACCAGGAGCACCAGGAGCATGGCCTCGACGCTCTCGGTGCCGGCGCCGGCGTACCAGCCGATGGCAACTGGACTCGGGATCCAGTTCAACGAGACGGCGACGGTATCGCCCGTGTCACCGGCCGCGGCGGGCCAGACGGTGTCGTCGTCGTCGGTGTCGTCGTCGTCGCTGTACGTGCCGCAGACAAGAACGCCGCAAAGAACGCCCGCCGAAGCGGACACGGGCGACATTGACCCGAGCTACACGGAGACGATGCGGTCGCGGATGCCGGACCCGTACTTTAACCAGTCGCAGCTGGCACGGCAGCCATCGGACGCGTACGATCCTTCGCGGCGGCAGGTGAACAGGGCGTCGGAACTGTCGTCGCTGTCGTCGGGCTTTGGCGACGGCGACATTCCCGCGCAGCCGGTTCTGCCGGCGGGCCGGGCACCGTTCTCGTGGATGCGGGCGAACCGCGAGTCGCAGTCGACGGCGCGCGAGACCGTGTACAGCGAGGGCGATGCGCCCGGGTTCCGCACAGTGGACTCGTGGGTCAAGCAGCAGACGGGGCGTGTCCGGCGTGGACAGGCGAGCATGGACGCACGTGGCGACGCGGCCGGCAGCGAGGGCGAGGCGATGACCGACGATGCACCGGGCGTGCCCCACCCTCTGCCGGCGGTGAACCGGCTGACGATGCTCAACGACGGAGAGGTGCCACGGCGGCCCGACTCGGTGATTGGAACGGCCAAGTGATCATGTACGATAGCCATTTTACTTTCTCAATTACGACTATTTACGTCAGACATGAGTGTCTTGCAAGAAAAAGGCGGTGACAAAGTAAAGGCACAGAGGTGCTTTTAGTGCTTTTAGTGCTTGCTGTTTGCGCTGCCGGCACTGCTGCTTCTGCGGTCCTTGGCCCCAAACGTGCTCGAGCCGTCGACGACCAGGGTGTACGATGGCCCGGTGTCGGCGTCGGCGTCGGCGTCGGTGGCGGACAAGGCGGTAGGCGTGTAGTTGTCAAATCCGCCGTCGTAGTCGTCGTACCCAAAGTCTGCGTACGCGTCGAACCCGCCACGGGGCACCACGGCCTCTGTCGCATACCGTGCCTCGACGCGAAGACCCTTGAACTCGCTGCCATCGATCCGTGCCAGCGCCGCCGCCGCGTCGCCCGCCTTGCGGAACACCAGGAACGCGTGCTGCCGCTTCTTTGCCCGTGCCTGGTCTTTCTCGACGCGCGGCAGACGCACCGGTTCCTGCAGTCGCTGCTTGCCACCCGCTGCACGTGCCAGCCACGACTCGAGCTCGCGTGGCGTCGCATGACGCGACAGGTTCTTGACCACAATCTTGAGGTTCGACCCGTTCGACGAGTTTGACGAGTTCGGCGAGTTCGACCCGTCCGAGCCCGCCACGTCGTCGACGCCCGCTCCGGCCTCGGATGCCGACCCGGCGTAGTGGCAGTACGACGACGCGTCCTCGCCATACGCTGACGGCGTGTACCAAGGAACACTGCCCACGCTGCCGCCCACACTGCCGCCCACGCTGCCGCCCATGTTGGATGCCACATCCGAAAAGCCCATGTTGTCCATGTACGTCGAGATCGAGCCCGGTCCGTAGCTCGACATGCCCGACATGCCCGACATTCCTGACATGCCTGACATTCCTGACATAAGTGCTTGGTAGCCAAAGTCGGGATAGTACGCACTGTCAAAGTCGCCCGACGGACCGCCAACGGCCGACACAGCGTAGAGGCTGCCGACCGTGCTGCCAGTATTACACGGCCCGGTGCTGCTGTCGACAAAGTGCGAGTGCTCTCGGCCGTACCGAGGAATGGAACTCTCGCCGCTCGAGGCGCGGTGTCCCGACCGGCTGCTGCTCTTTTTGCTGATTTTGCTGCCGGTTTTGCTGCCTGTTTTGCTGCCAGTTTTGCTGTGGGCGATGCTGTGGGCGGTGCTGGTCTCGCCATCTTCGCTCACACTGTGCGGCGTCATCTTCAGGTCCCAGATGTGCACCTTGTCGCGCTGGTTCTTGTTCGACGCCTTCATGATCGTGCCCTTGTAGTTGTACCCATTGAGGTGTTCTGGTTGTCAGACCGGCCGTGTTCGTTCAAAAGAAAAGAAAGACGTACTGTAGGCCTTGTTAAACTGCGAGAGACCGCGGACGCGCACCCAGCCCTCACCAGAGTTGGGGCACACAAAGCACTTTTCCACCGTGGCCACCTCGCGTGCAATGTTGCGCAGCTCTGTAAACGTCATGCACGGATTGAGCTGGCCGTTAGTATTGCAAGCAACCGAGCCAGAGTCGTGGTGAGGAACGCACATTGGACACGGGAATATAGAATACATTCGATACCGAACCGGGCAGCACCGCCTGGCGGATGAGATCGTTGTTGCCGATACGATCCACGGTCGACGGGCCTGGATGCATTGTCGCGACGTCGTATTGCTCGCACGAGTGGTGGGATCTAGGTACAGTTGGGACCGAATGGTGAGCAGCGTAGCAGTAGCTGAGAAACAGACGAAGACGGAGATAAGTGCTTTGCAAGCAAAAAGAAATAAAAATAAAGGCTGGCGAGAAGCAAGAGAGCGGCCTCGAGAACTGACGCAAGCAAAAATAAATTAAAGAAAAGCTGGCGAGAAGCAAGAGAGCAGCCTCGAGAACGGAAAACTGCGAGGCGAGGGTGCTTTATATCTTGCAACGCCGCCAGACAAGCAACGGCCTCTCGGGGTCCATGCCCGCTCTCGAACACTGCGCCGATGCATGATGAGTGTTGGAACAAGAGTGCCCCGAAATTCGATGCGCCTGCGTGCCCGGAAACCCTCCGGACGCGGTCTAGGCCAGGCGACCGGGCCAACAAAATCTCCCACATCGCATGGCGCACGCTCTGCCTCTATGCGCGCACCCCCGTGCCTCCTGCACTTTGGCATGTTCGTATAGGCTGGACGCATGCGGAGCATCGAGGCAGGTGGAGGCCAAGGGGCACGCAAAAAGCAAAAGAAAAAGAAAAAGAAAAAGCAAACGCAAAAACAGGACGAGGGCACAGCTGAGTGGTGGTGGAATCTGCACAAGAACGAAAGCGGGAATCAGAAAGAAACGAGGCGCCAGGCAAGAGGGGCCGGCGGTGTATAAAATAGAATGCCGCTTCTATCCACCTCCGCTTGTCGATTCACAGCTCATCCCGCGTCGGATGCACAGATGCCGTGCGGATTCGACAAGCGTTGCCGAGCCGAGTCGCCCCCGCCCGTCCGATGGCACGTCTGGAGTTGTCCTTGTCTGAGAAAAAAACTGGCTGACTGGAAGAGCGTAGAGACGCAAACTCGTCGTAATAGTGCTGCCTTTTGCGCCTTGTTGGGTCGTCGTCTGCCACGCGAGGCTGTCGTGTCTCGTCATGGCCGCGCAGAACCTCGAACCCGTTGCACACTGTTGCACAGCTTTGTAAATCGACGTGTGCAACGTGCAACCGGCAGCCTGACAGTCTGTACCACTCTCGCAAGGAGCAAGCAGTCCCACCCGCCAGTCCACACGTCCACACCTCTGCAGGGTATCGGGCTGCTTTCTTTTGTTCTTTTGTTGCTTTTTCTTGCTTTTTCTGTGCTTTCTCTTTCTTTTCGTGTCCGTCTCTTGCTCTTCTTCCCTGGGCTTACTCCGCGCAAGCCCTGTTTTCCAGCCCCTTTTCGTTTATTTCTTCTCTTTTCACCTCGCTCGTTTGCTAGTACAGAGTACTCCGTACATATTGTTGTGCGTCGTCATGTTTGGCGTACATATTGTGCGTCGTCATGCTTGGACGGCCGAGCGTGGACGTTGTTGCGCCCGTTTCCAAACGCAGCAGACAAAGTACTGCGCATTGCAGACGCATGTCTTTGCGTGAGGTGAGACTCGTCATGTGCAATCGAGTTAATGTGCTGTAACATGATGGATCAATGGCACCACCGCAGGTGGAGGTGGAGGGCACTTTGTAAAGGCGTGGGAGTTAGCGTCTCCGAATCTGGAAAAGCTGAATGTCGATACTCGAGGGGCCGCTTTTTTCAGCCTTTTGGCTCAGCTGTCGTAAAATAGAACGACGATTAGAACGACGATCGATGCCAGGTGGAACAAATATGGAAGCACTTTGGCGATCTACCGTCTAGGAGCCTGCTAGAGCACCGAGCAGCGATCCTCTTGTTCCTTTCGAGCCGGGGCCAATGTCAACTGCTGTCAGCCTTCTCCATTCGCCATTCGCCTTTTCCAGAATCGTGCCAGAGCACTATCACACAAGCGTGTGGGGGCACCCCGCGTCCAACAGCAAAGAAACAAGGATGGTTGACCGACACTTCAAGGTATTGTGCCATAAAAAGAAACGTAAAAGTGTGAAAGCAAGGGGGGTAAGACAGGAAATGAAAACAATAAAAGATAAAATAAATCAACGAATATATGGCAAGGTCCACTAGCAGGTCAATGCAAGTCTGGAAAGCATGCGGACCAATATTGCAACATGCAAGGTTGCTTTAGCGTCTGCCGTGCAGGTGCAAGCGGAGCAGGGCTGGTTCGAGACCGTAAAGTCCGTGCCACCAGCGCGCTCGAGCTATATTTAAACATAACCCGTTGATCATGGCTCCCCAGAGTATTCAAATATAGAGTTTCGGCCCAGCCCTGGGTCGTGCACGGAAACATATCGCCGTGAGGCGCTAGACATTGCCTAGACATTGCCTAGACATTGTCGCCTATGATCCGAACCGTAAACACGTAGCCGTGCCGTCTCTGCTTAGGCCGCCTCTGTTTTGGCCTCTGCTTTGAAAGTGTTGTCGGGAAATCCAGCCAAGAGCAGACGCGTCACTCCAAGGTCGGTGAGTGCATGAATGCGTGCCGTCTTTCCCCGTCGAATCACAGGCCGAGCAAGTATTGCCTTTTCCGGTCAAGCCTCAGCAGGCCTGCATGTTACACAACATGGAAAATGTCGCTGAATGGTCGTCATCCTTGCCAGTCACTGCCCATCTCGGTTCGCCGGGTGTCTTCCGTTTGGACAAGCACGGAAAAGGATTCGCATGCATTAAGCGCCGTGCCAGCGTGTTGACAGGCGTGCAACTCTGGCGTCACTCGCCATTTTTGTAGTGAAATGTGTCGTCCACCTCGCTGTCGCCGTCCGAGTTTGCCCCATTCGAGGCAAATTTCGTTGCCACGTTGCCATGTGCTCGGCCACCCAGGCCCCATCGCTGGGCCGCAGGACCTCTTGACTGTGGCAGAGGGGCCTGCTTCCACGGAATGGCACTTGCGTTTTTGTCACGGCCGTCGTCGTCGACGGCGGCCACGGAAAAGTAGGCACCGTCCGAGTAAAAGACGGACGGTGGTACGCCGCTCAACTTGAGCCATGTGGGCGAGTGTCTTCCTGCCGACTGGTGACCATCGCTTGACGAGGGCGGATGGTAGGGTGCAAAGTCGGCGACCAGGGGTGTCGCGTACTCGGGGTTCCATAGCACCCCTAGACCCCGATGTTTTTCGCCGTCACACGAGATGAGAAGCGTTTGCGGCCGCTCTGGATGCCACACTGCAGCCGACACTGCAGCGTGGAGCATGAGAACGGCGCGAAGAAGGCCCGTTTCCATGTGCCACACCCAGACCGTAGAGGGCGCCTCGTCGATGCGCGTGGCCAAGAGGCTCGACGACGCATCAAAGGTCAGAATGGAGCAGCCAGACGACGCGGTGGCGTCCTCGTAGTTGGTGGGCGGACGGCCTGGCGGTGAAATGCTCTGCGTCGCCTCGACAAAGGAGTGCGACGAGCTGGAGGGCATGCCTGTGGCTGCAAGGTCCAGCTGCTCCTGCCAAAGCTGACATGGTTAGAAACGCAAAAACGCAAAGCAAAGCTGAACTCCACCTGACGCACCTTGAGAAGAGGGTGTGCATGGGGCCTTAGCGTCGTGGGGTGCACGAGCCGTCTGCCCTCGGTGCCCGCCACCACATCAATGGTGCGAACGCAGCGAGAAGTGTCGGAAATCGCCAGTATGCGACTATCAGCCGAAAACTGGGCCAGTCGTATACCTGGCCCGAGGGATTCCTCAGCGGCCATGCACGGCTCGCCCCCCTCCAGGTCGCCCGCCGTATGCACGCTTCGGACGGCCTCTGGGGGCTTGCCCGTCCAGACTTTGAAGAGGTAGCCGTCCGGCGTGTAGAAGAGGGCCTTGTGGCCATACGCCGGAGACTCCCATACCACGAGCCACCGGCCGTCTGGGCTCCAGACGAGGCCCTGGGCATCCGCGGTGTCCGGGGCCCACGAGGCAAAGACGGCCATGGACAGCGGGCTGTGGACGCTGATGGAGTCCTTGCCCGCAGTGCGCGTCAGGACGGCCAGGTGGCCGCTGCCTGGGCGATGGGAAAAGCCACGGGTGCAGACTCTGGCCGAGCTAAACAGTTTGGGATTGGCAATCTCCACAACTTGGCCCGTCTGCAGATTGAAGACGGAAAACTTGAGGCCATGGGCAGAGCACATGCAGACCTGGTCGTCCATAGGTCCAAACCCGAGGTAGACAGGCTTGGCAACGACGGGCAGCGAAGGATTGCGGATGACGGCCTGGAAGGGGGCCTCTTGGCCCGCACCGTCAGCATCACTGTTGGTGTTGGTGGCGCTGGCGTGCACCACCTGGGTCACAAAAACCTGATCTGACGTGGCAGCAAGCAGGCGTGCAGACGACGCGGACCAATGCAGACCATGGACGGCAGCAGCAGGGAGGTCTGGCGGAAGCGCAATCACACTGGCCACTGCTTCGAGTCTATCGATGGCACGAATGTGAATGCCTGACGGCAGCAGGGTTGCAATCCATCGACCGTCGGGGCTCGGAAGCGATAGAGTGGCGGCTGGACACTGTCAGCACAGATTCAAGGCTGGACGCAGGCTCGGGCCTCGTGAGACCATGACTTTCGATCGACTGGTCCTTTCCATCCATGAAACATTTCGCCCGTTTGCGACTCGTGATGAGAGACTCGCGACGAAAAGACCATGAGCGTGAAGCGAAACCAAGATCCTGGCCGGTTCGGGCCGGGAGCAGCAGACGGCAAGACCAGCTCGACGCGTATCAGTATCGGACGGTACTCACAGGCAAACTTTTCAGAAAACCGCATCGTGGGTAGTGACAGCAGACGAGCAGACGCACGGCCTGGGATGGGCTGTGCGACGCGTGTCGTGATGGAGGGTATGTCGTGCTCGATGCGCGTTGCGTTTTGCGCACGCCGGATGGCGTTGACAGAAAAGACGGGACGGAAGTTGGATCTCGAGGAGCACAGATCTGGTATACATATACAGTGGCGTATTCGTGATACTCGGTCGGTCTTGCCCTCTGGCTGCCAAAGCGACGCGGGGTTCGCGAGGACTCTTTCCATGTTTACCAATTACCCCTTATGGTTAGTGCGACCGGCGCTCAGCACACTTCGTACGTATCCGTACGGTGCGCATGTGCGCAAGGGCCTTTTTACACTGTGCACGGTTCCTACGTAGTACGTAGTAGAACTTGTGGCAGGCGCGATGAAGCTCGTAGCCATCTGCGCCTTCTTAAAAACGACGAGATGGCCTTGTCTGGCATGGACAGCTCGTTTTGGAAGTTGCAATGGCACGGAAAAGGGGGCGGGCGAATAGGTGCATCTCGTGCGCTGCCGCCTGCTGAGTAATTGTAGCTGGTAGTTCGCCGGGCCTTCTCCGCAACACGTATCCAGCGTCGACACAATCACAACCACCTCCACGCCTCGAATCGTCATCCGCCGATTGAGACGTACGTTGCGAGGATCTGAACAACCGAAGCACTCCCCGAACACCGACACGGGACAGGACAGGCATGACTGCTGGCGAACTGGCCTGATAGAAACATCCAGCCGGAGGCCGCTGGCATCCAGCCAGCAACCCAGCAACGATGCACAAATCCGCTACTGCTACAGCCCGAGGCCTTTTGGCTCCTCGCTCACGGGCTCCGACACGCGCCGCAGCAGCCAGTGGGCGTCGGTGTGTCGCAACATCGGCACCGGCCGCCGTGTCCACCCCCCCGACCGGCCCACCGTCTGCGCCTGCGAGAATCGACTACCAAGGTGCCCAGGTACCGCCATTGACGGGACGATTGACGGGACGGAGGCCGAAGCTGGAGCACGCGCGGCCGTTTTCAGACTTCTTGACCGACAACTACCACCGGCAGCACGACTACCTGCGGATATCCATTACGGAGCGGTGCAATTTGCGGTGCCTCTACTGCATGCCCGAGGAAGGCGTCGAGCTGTCGCCGTCGCGGAACCTGCTGACGACGCCCGAGATTGTACTGCTGTCCAACGTGTTTGTGTCGCAGGGCGTGAACAAGATCCGGTTGACGGGCGGCGAGCCGACGGTCCGGCGTGACATTTTGTCTCTGATGCGGCAGCTCGGCGAGCTGCGCCGGATGGGCCTCAAGGAGCTGTGCCTGACGACAAACGGCCTGGCGCTGCACCGCAAGCTGGACGCCATGGCGGAGTCGGGGCTGACGGGCGTCAACCTGAGCCTGGACACGCTCGACGCGCACCAGTTCCGGCTGATGACGCGGCGCGAGGGTTTCTCGGCGGTGCAGCGCAGCATCCATCGCATCCTGGACATGAACAAGGCGGGCGCGGGGATCCGGCTCAAGATTAACTGCGTGGTGATGCGCGGGCTCAACGACGGCGAGATCAACGACTTTGTGGCGCTGACGCGCGACCACGACCTCGAGGTGCGCTTCATCGAGTACATGCCCTTTGACGGAAACCGCTGGAGCACGGGCAAGATGGTCAGCTTCAACGAGATGCTCGAGCGCATCGGCGTGCAGTACCCGACGCTGCGGCGCACCGCGCCCGACGGACACCACAACGGGCCCAACGACACGAGCAAGACGTACGAGGTGCCCGGGTTCGCAGGGCGTGTCGGCTTCATCACGAGCATGACGCACAACTTTTGCGGCGGGTGCAACCGGCTGCGCATCATGGGCGACGGCAGCCTCAAGGTGTGCCTCTTTGGCAACGCCGAGGTGTCGCTGCGCGACGTGATGCGCCAGGCCAACGGCGGCGAGCCCATTGACGAGGCGCGCCTGGGCGAGATGGTGCGTGTCGCCCGCGAGGCGGCGTCGCTCGTGTCGGCCGAGGGCCAGTCGCACGCCGACGTCGCACTGCACGATGTGCTTCCCAACGCCGACGCGCTGCTCGACATTATCGGGGCGGCCGTCAAGCGCAAGAAGGAGAAGCACGCGGGCCTTGGCGAGCTGGAGCACATGAAGAACCGGCCCATGATCTTGATAGGTGGGTAGCCTTGCCTTTCGAGATGGACGACAGTCGCCGGGGAGACTTGAAGAGCTCGAAGCAGGTGCGTCATGTCCTCGGCGACAGACGGCGACAGCCTCGGGTCTACAAGGTACTAACGACGCAGGCAGTCACGCTTGCCGACGACCTGGGGACGGTATTGGTCTTGTCCGCGACTGGGCCCGACGGCCATGGCTCGATGTGCGCCGCCAGCCCCAGCCCATGCCCACGCCGACGGCGCACTTCCAGGCCCGTCTCTACGCTACAAGGGCCAAAGCGGGCGCCGGCGGTACCGAGGCAGCAGGCCCCGAGGCAGCCGAGCCGTTGGAGCCGCGCCTGACCCATGTGTCGGCCTCGGGCGCGGCGCACATGGTCGCCGTGGGCGACAAGGCAGTGACGTCGCGCACGGCCGCCGCAATCTGCACGGTACGCTTCTCGAGCCCGGTGGCAGCGGCGCTGGTGCGTGCCAACGACATGGCCAAGGGCGACGTGCTGGGCGTGGCGCGGATCGCGGGCATCATGGCGGCCAAGCGCACGGCGGACCTGATCCCGCTGTGCCACCCGCTGATGCTGTCACACGTGTCGGTCGACCTGGCCGTGTCGGGCGAGGGCGACAGCGAGGGAGACACGAGCGACAGCGAGAGCGAGTTTGGCTCGGTCTCGATCCGGGCGACGGTACGGTGCGAGGGCAAGACGGGCGTCGAAATGGAGGCGCTGACAGCGGCCAGCGCGGCAGGCCTGACGGTGTTTGACATGTGCAAGGCAGTGGACAAGGGCATGCGTATCGACGGGCTGCGTGTCGTCTTCAAGGACGGCGGCAAAAGCGGTCGATGGGAGGAGACGTGAGTCGATGGGAGGAGACGAGTCGACTCGGTTTTTTTTCGGTCAACATGTTTTGCAAATTTACAACAAATTCGTCTAATTAGCAATAATTTCGTAACATTTCAGAGCAGGGCCAATTGCATGGCCAGAGTTTGCAAGAATATTTTAAATATACATTCACAGCTCTTGCGAGCTAAAGGTTCATCAACGAGTTCTTTGTGCCTGGACAAGCTTTTGCAAGATAAAGTTATGACCTTGACCGACGACCCGCTGGCCGCCTTGTCCTTTGACCTGCATCGTTTCCGTTACCAATTCTCTACGGCATGTATAACAACGCGTGTCAAGGCTTTGTCTGTGCTGCCGGTCTTGCCATGTAAATATATATTTAGTAAAATACCGAGGGCGCCGTGTTCTTTTGCCCGGTTTGGCTTCTATTTGGCTTCTATCTGGCTTCTTCTCTTCGCTGCTTCTTTTGCCTGCAGTCCCGATGGATGCAAGTCGACTTTGAACGATTGTAACCGTTGCCGGCGCCAGTTGACCGCCCGGACCATTTCAAGGCAAGGTAACATGTTGGGGTCTCCGCGAAGGATTCAAAAATCCTACGAGCCTCGTCGAAACTCGACCTAGACGGCGTCTCTGCCACATGATGCCAAACGTGACGAGACTTGAGACTTTGGCGTTGGGCGTGGTACTGCCCGTGCACAAAAGAGAAAATCCTGCTGCTCGATCCGACTACCGAGGCCAGGATGTGCATGTGTCATGTCGTATTGGATCGCATTGGTCCTGGAGGCGGTCCTGGTTCTGGAAGCTGCTTTCCGTTGTCCGTATTGGGCACGGAGTTTGCCTCTGCGCCTCGCATCGCTGCCTCCAATCGGACGCAATACGACGCTGGCGACCGGGGTCACGGGGTCAAGTGACGCGCGACTCGCCACTCGCGATGCCGACGACGCGGACGTCAACTCGACAAGGCTGTTCTAATCAGCTCGTAGAACAAGACGTCGAAACAGCCAGGCGATCAGCGACTGCCATGCAAATCCAGGAATTTCGGAACTGAATTAGTAAATATACCTGACGTCGGCACTCTGCAGCGCTCGTCGAGAGACTTTTGCGACTTGCGTCTGTCACCACTTTCTCTACTTATGCTGGGATGGCTTGCATATTGGCGACCGTTACTCGCTGGATCGGCCCAAACAGGCAGTCCATTAGCTAACGGTTTGCTCACCAGCACGCCTGGTTGTGCGGCCACTAAATTTAAACTGGCTTGTGAAAAGCTGGAAACCGTACCGACAGGCTGTCAACTACCGAGTAAATATAGCCGGCGGCGAAAGCCTTGCGGTTTTCGTCCGCTACTGGCCCGCTCTTAGCCTGCCGACGACTGAGCCGCCACAAAACGGTGGCAAGACGGAACAAAACTTATCCAGCTATGTTTAGTACTGCGAGTAATTTATCTTATAGCGTTCCAGGAGATACAGCGACGGTTAGACAAGCAGCTGACGTTATTTTGGGACGTACCCGCTAATGAGCCACCGGTAGCCGGCACTCCTGCCCGTAGCGCCTGAAGCCGCCTATAATTTTATTTACGGAGTACTCCGCAAGCCGCAGCGCCAGAACGCCGTTGCATCCTGCTCCTTCCGCGACTTTCCAAAAGGCTGAGTATTCAATTGCCAGCCTCACATCACGACAAATGTTGACTCGAAACGGGCACTTCGTATGCCGATGCGAGGCGAATTAGATTGTGTATCGTGTCATGTGTTGTAAATATAATCTGGGACGCCAAGTGAGGCGCATCTCGGACAGTGTCTCCGCGATAACAAGAGGAAGGCACGGACGGCGTACGGAGTACGGAGTACGCGTCCCGTCGACCTGGTCCGTTTTTGTCGCTAATGCGCTGTTGCACGCCGTGTAAATTTAAATTTTATTTATTACCGAGTAAGCCCCGAGCTCTTTTCGAGTGCTGAAGCCGCTACTCTGGTCTGGCATTGCAAACTCTCAAAGTTGATAAAATTGCATTCTACCGTCGCGCAAGACCGCCACGATTGGCAGGTCGACACAATTTGGCCGAAAGAGGATGCTGAATTCGAAATGATGTTCGCCGTTTACTTTGGTCCGTGCGACCCAGATTCACCACGAGGACAAGTGGACCTTTTACCTTCTTTGGGACTAGCGCCAGAACTAAAACAGGGGATTTTTGACCAATGGCGTGTGAATGATAAGAGCTCGAGCCAACGGGCCAATGAGAAAGCGGGCCTCGTTTTGCTCTCGTCTTGCACTTTGTCATGACTCGCGGTACTGAGGTCGACGACAGCAAAAGCAGCACAGTGAGAGTCAAGCAGGCTGCTGTCTCCGTAAATCGAAATATAATTTGTAGGCACCGTATATTTACATATACTTTGTAGTCGACATTGCAACGAAATCGGTCGCATCACCTGCCAAAGCCGGGCGCGTGAGTTTCCCGATGCAGCAACCGATGGCAAGTCTAGATAAATTTAAATAAAATATACTGGGCTCGTCCGCGATCCAACAGCCCGCCAGCCGCTGACCAGTGACTGGGGAGGACAAGCGAGCACCCGCCCGCAAGGGCAAGACCAGGACGGCGCCCCTGGCCGCTTGTTTTGTTCTCTGTTTCCGGGGTGCGCGACGACATCCTCGGAAGTCGGATCGATTGCACATGGACGGAGACAACGCTGCCGTAGCACTGCACAGGAGGGCGCCGAGGAAAGAGTGGATACCACTGACTCGCCGATGGCAAGTAGTAAGTACAGGGCCTGTCGCCTGAAATTTAGCGAGCATAGCGCTGTTGGAGAGTGATCGAGATGGACGTTTAATTATTTCATAAAATAAACGCGACAGCCACCACTGCATTTCCGTGGCGCCGGGTTTGTTTTGGCGTGAGAGCATCAGCTGGTGAGGGCATGCAATAATCAACGTGCAGGCAAGTCTTAACAAGCTGCGAGCACAGAGTGCGCGGCCGGGCACAAGGTCGATTGGAAAAGTCGACTGGAAGGCGATGCTCGAGCGGCCGTTTTGTTTGCCTGGGCATCACATGCAACACGAGGGCAGACGTGCGTGGTAGCCTGCGGCATGCCGTGTCACACCTGCGGCTGCAGCGTGCTGCAGTGTGCTGCTGCCACGGTCACGAGCCTGTGTCCCGCGTCTGGACATGCACGAGTCCAACCGTTGTGCCGACTGAGTCGACGATTTTGGATTTTGGCACTTGCCTCATCACAGGCTGCCTTGCAGTGGCCTTTCGTAGCTTAAAATACGAACCAGTGCGTGCCACGACGAGGCAGCTCCAACGATGCAGACTGAATTTCTGGTCTTCAAGTCCTCCGATACAGAATTGTTGTGACTGCAACCCCCAGACGCACTGACGCTGCAACGTCTCACACGTAGCGCCGAGCGGCAACGCAGACCAAAGGCGGTGAGCGTCGCAGGGGGCGGCAGGCGGCGCAGCCGGTGGATGCGACTTGTCTGGTCGCTTCGTGGTCGAGGGCGTACTCGAAGAGTAAAATATTTATAAATTAAATAAATTCATAAATGTACGGCAAGTATCAGGCCGTGACGTCGTGTCTCGCGTGCCCTGGCTAGAGCCTCACGACGACGATTTGTTTGACGGACTGGCCTCACGACGCCTTGACCAACTAGATATCAGCCAGATGCACAACTGAAACGTCTCAGGCGAGCAGCTGCATTCCGACGATCAGCTCGCAAGAATGCACCCGGTAATGCTCTGCGTCGGCAGATGTAGACGCAACCGCTACGCGCTCTTGGAATGTCGGTTCTTTAGCACGTCCTGTTGTCTTTTGTTGTCTTGCATCTTTGTTTCCCCAGACACTGATAACGATCTGGATGTGATTTCCGAGTTGGTGTCAGGCTGATCAGCCCATCTGGCGCCAGCTCCCCGCATCGATGCTAGAGCGGTCCTTTTGTGCCCGTCTCGCGCACAGCCGAAAATGGCATCTCCTGGATTTCCTATCATGATCCGTCCAATCGATCCAAGTCTAGTCTACAGTCTACAGTACAGTCTACAGTCTACGACTACGTACGTATCTGTCTTGTTGGTGCCAGTGTCAGCACAATGCCGGTTAGCCCTGATCGACGTCTCTTTCTTGTGTCTGTTTGTCCTCTTCCGCCCTGGAACGACGACTCGTAAATATTTTATTTATTCTGGATTTATGCAACAACTCAGCTTCGTACCCATCGTTTGTTCTGCCCGACTCCTGATAAGCACCACAGAACGCACCGACTCCAACGTATTCGTATTTATATATCCAATGCTGGTGACGAGTGCCTGGTCTGTTGGTTGCCGCATTTCCGGGATTCTTCTGGTAACTGCGTGATACCAGCCGAACTTGCCAATGTGGCCCTCCTGCAGCTACGTCCTTGGTTCTTGCCTCCTGCTTGCCATGCCAGCCCACCGCTCTTTCTTATCTCTGACGTATTCCAGTCGACACCACTCGTGCATTCGTGCATTGCATTGCAGCTTCACCGTCGGCAGGCCACATGTACGGCCAATGTCAATGCCAGCTTCGTGCTTCGCGTCGCGTCGACCTGCCCTACGGATTATATCAATCTCTAGCAATTTACGCCGTCGATGCCGTTGCGTTCGAGGCCGCGCGCGCTGCAGCCGGGTCGCACCTTCCTGCACGTTGTAAATTACCAATGCAGGCAAGACCCATATATGCGCCTGCCCACCTGTGACCAGTTTGTTTCTCTTTAAGATTATTCTTTTCGTCATCGTCGGCTTTGTTTATCGATGCATTGCCTACGGAGTAGTGTCTGCCTGTCTGTGTCTGTTTGCCATCTCGTCGAGACACTTTTCACTGGCAATTCCATGCAACGTCGCGGCCGCAACATTTTCCACACGGTGCCTCGTGCGAGTTAAATAGTACGCTGCTTGTATAGACAGAATCACAGCTCAATCGCCGAGCAATCCCAATGCATGCCCCTCTGTCGTTTTCCGTACCTTCGATTTCCCCAGGCGTCTTCATGCTGTTAATTGCCTCGTCCCTTATTGATCCTTTTTTAATCTCAGCGTTCTTTTGTTCATTGCGCTGTTTGCCAAGAATCGCCAATCAGCCGTACTTTTGTGGTATAATTTACCTTCTGTTAGATTCAACGACTCCTCGTCGTTCTTTCCGTTTTTTTAAATATATAAATGTACTCGGTTTGCTGGTGACAGGCGTGACCACGCCTCTTTCCGTATTAATGGTGGGCCATTGTCGCTGCAGGTGCGCCTGGTGCCCTGTAAATGTACGGCAGGCTGGGCCAGGCCAATTGCCGCGCTTGCAGTTCATTTGACCGGCGGGCCAGAAGGAGCGCCGCTCGCCGCTGCCACCACTACCCATCAAGGCAACCAACGCGCCGCACTAGCTCGCTCGTTCCGGGCTGGGCTCAGTCGTCCTTTCCTTTAGATGTAAAAAGGCCGGCGCGACTGCCACCAGCGATCAAGAGCATTGGCATCTCGCCCCCGGCCAGCGTACGGCACCCACTATACATGTAACTGCCCACCCGCTCCCTCTTCGTCCCCTTCTCTCGTCACTTCTCCAGCCTCACCATATCACGACCTATTCATATCCACACATTGTATCTACACATTCACATACGCACTTCTCTTGATTGAGAAGAGACAGAACGAGCAGCCCTTGATCTGTTTGAATTGCACTCCATTGCCAGAGCGTCTGCATTCCGCGCATTTCCACGCCACATCTTCTCACTCACACGACACGCCCATCTTGCCCACTTGATTTCTCAGCTCTAGCTAGGACGCCGGCCTGTTTCTTTGCATCGCCGCAAACGCCAGCTTCCCCTCTACCGAGACGTACCTATTTGGGCGTTGTGCGACCAACGGGAACCCTTATCGCCGGCACCGACACCTCTCGACGCCACTGTTCCGCCTCTGCCGAACCTCGAACTCCTACATTTACATATACCACCACCGCTCCCACACCATGGCCACCAACCTCATCATGCCTCGCATGCCTGTCCAGTCCCGCGACGCGTTCTACCCGCAGCAGCAGCAGCAGTTTTACAACCAGCAACAGCAGCAGCAGTACCTTGCCGCCCTGGAGCAGCAGCAGGCCCAGGCCCAAGCCCAGGCCCAGGCCCAGACGCAGGCCCAGACGCAAGCCCAGACGCAGCCGCAGCCGCAGTTGCAGAGCCAGTACAACAAAAGTCCGGCGCCGGCCACTGGCGGCAAGATGACGTACTCGCAGGCCATCAACGGGCCCAAGATCACGTCGCAGTACAACCCGCAGATCTCGCCGCTGAGCACGTCGAACAACGGGTCGCCCAAGTCGCCGCAGTCGGGCACCGACGACCAAGGGCCCGACGCGCACCGACTGTACATTCCGGCGGTGCTGCGCCCCAACGACTACTTTACGCAGCAGGCGGCCAAGCTGGCAGCGGCCAAGCAGGCGCTCGAGAACAATAGCGCCGTCGGCGACTCGAGCGAGGACGGCGACGCGCTCGACGACGACGAGGCGGCACGGCGCAGCGCGGGCGTCCATTCGAGCGGCAGTTTCATCAGCCTGCCCGGCCTCGGCACGTTTGGGCTGCGTGGCCTGACGCGGCGCGCGACCAACGACACGACCAGGTGCGTCGACAAGGACTGGAACCTGGACCTCTTTCCCGAGGTGACGGGCCAGCCGTCGCGCGACCACTGGAAGGTGTGTTTTTCACGAGACTCGAGACTCGACGTTTGAGCCTAGCTAACAGACAGCCCGACACGGAGTCGACCATGTGCGACGAGCCGACGTGCCAAAAGTCCTTCAACTACTTTACGCGGCGGCACCACTGCCGCAAGTGTGGCAACATCTTTTGCGACGCACACTCGTCGTACGAGGTGCCGCTCGACGAGAAGGCCAACTACAACCCACGCGCAGCGGCGACGCGTGCGTGTGCGTACTGCTTCCGCGATTTCCGGGCATGGCGTTCGCGCACCAACAGCAGCGACCTGTCGAGCACGTCGTCGGCCGGCAGCACGACCGGTGCAGGTGCACTTGGCGCCGGCAGCACACGTGCAGGCCGTGGCGCCAGCAACTCGCCGGCATCGACGGCCAGCAGCGCGTCGGACCTTAAGGCGCAGCTGCGCAAGTCGTCCACGGCGCCGACGAGCCCGGTATTGACCCGGGGCGTGCGGCAGGGCGCACCGGGCACGCCGACGGTGTCCAAGGTGCCGGAAGTGGCGCAGAGCGTGCCGGGCGACTGGAACTGGAGCACGTTTTAGACATGTCGTGTTGTCTGTCGTGTCGTCTGCCGTCTGCGCTCGTTTTTTGATTTATGCGATATACCCAAAGCCTGGCGGCCTCCTTGGACCGCCAGGCTTCTTTAATTTGGTTACTTTGGTTGGGCGTTGGCATACACGGATTTGATGGTTGGACGGTTCTTGACAGCAGAACCTTGGACGGTTGCTACACTAGGCGTTAATAGAATGGATTCGGGCAAAGACGGCGTGAACAAGGACAAAGTTAAAGGCCATGAGGCTGCTGTCGCTGGGTGCTGAGCAGGCGCTCTTTCTGCTGGGCGCGTGCACGTGCGAGGTGTGCACCGACGTCGCCGAGGCCGCGAATCTGCTCGGACAGCGAGAGGGCGGTGCTGTTGGCACGCAAGAGGGGACTGACGAGGCGACGACGCAGCTGCTCGAGGCTCGTCTTGAGCGCGAGCAGGCGGTGCTGGTGCTCGACGAGCACGCCCTTGTGGCGCATCGTGGTGTCGCGCACGTCGCGCAAGAGCAGCCGGTTCGTCTCGTACTTTCGCGTCGCGGCGGCGCTCGGGCCCAGGATACGTGTCCAGAGTCCGGCCAGCAGGTCTGCGCGCTGGCCGTCGTGCACGCTGGTCTCGCGTGCGACGGTGCGCCACAGGTTGAGAAACTGGCGGTCGACGGCCTGGAAGAGGGCAAACAGCGCGAGGCTATTCTGCAGCTCGGCGGCGACGGCGTCCTCGAGCGCACCGAGCATGTCGCAAAAGGTCCGGTGCAGGACGGCACGCTCGCGTTGCGGGCCTGCCATGCCAAACAGCGACGCTGCAACGGCGCCGGCCGTCGTCGGCTGGCCGGTCGCGTCCTCGAGCACACCGGCACGCGCCAGTACCGTGTACAGTCCGTCGTAGACTGCTGAGAGTGGCCGCGTGACGACGGCCCAGGCCGATGCCGCCGGCCCCGATACTGTCGGTGGCTGTGTGGCCGGGTCCAGCTGCGCCAGCTCGCGGCGTGCCCACTCCATGACGTAGAGGATGGCGTCGACGTCGCCGTTGATGCTGGCAAAGAACTTTGTGAGCTCAATGGCGAGCGCACGCAGCGTCTCGCTCAGCTCGTCGAGCGCCTGCACGAGCAGCGGCGCCGACGTCAGGTTGCTGTAGCGCACGCTCTCGCCCAGGTCCCACACGGCCATGCCCGTCGCCTCGAGGTTGTGCACCTGTGCGCCGCCGACCTCTGAGTAGTCGAGGAGCGGCTCAAACGACCGCGCGACGCCAGCCACCTTGACGAGATCGGGGACCGGCCGTGCACCGCCCGCCGAGCGCGCCAGGGCGCTCATGACTGACAGCGACACGGCCGCCACCAGCAGGCTCGTCGCCAGGTGCAGCCACGAGCGCGTCGCAAACGCGAACCGCGCGTGCACAAAGTCGCGTACGGCCTCGACGGGCGGCCGGCGGCGTGGCACGTGGCCGTTGCGTACTGGGAAGCGAATGTACTCGTGTTCGTCGGTGTTGGTCCCGTCGTGTCCATGGTCGTCCGCCGGGTGACGCCGCCGCATACCGGCGAGGCGCGTCGGGCCTGGAAAGAGAAACTCGGGCTCCGGGCTGCGTTCCCCTTCGGGGCTCGTGCTGCCCGGAAGGCGCGTGCGCATGGCGCGCTGCAGGATGGCGTCGGCGTCGGCGTACGGGTCGGTGGCGCGTGGTCGTGGCAGCGGTTTGAGGCCTTCGCCGTGCAGGAAACCGCTCGTGCGTGACATTAGCGTCGGGTCGTCAAACACGTCGTCGTCCAGGTCGCCGAGCACAGCATCGACCACGTCGTCGTCGTCCGAGTCAAACTCGGGTGTCGAGGCACGTGTCGAGGCGTGTCTCGAGGCACGAGTCGAAGCGTGTCTCGAGGCACGCGCAAACAGCCGGTCGTGCGTCGGCCGCTGCTGGGCCTGGTACTTGTGCAGCTGCCGGTGCAGCTGGTCGGTAAAGGCGCCGCTGTGCGGCTGGAAGGGGCCGGGGCCGGGGCCGGGGCCGGGGCCGATGCCGGGGCCGGCCAGGCTCGGCGAGCCCAGGATATTGTCCTCCTTGCGCCAGAATCCACTGCTACGGTCGCCGTTTTCGAGGCGACGCCACGCCGGCGGGCTGTATCCACCGGCGGAAACTGAATCGGACGGGCTCGCGGTCTCGTTGTCGGTCTCGAGGAACCCGGAGTGCGTCGACGGGTAGCCGAACGTTGGCGGGCGCGCCATCGCGAGGCGTGGGTTCGGCGTCGGCGTCGCTGTTAATGTTGATGTCGCCGCTGATGTAGGTGTCAGTGTCGGCGCGCACGGGCGAGCCTGGTGGCGTGCGATGGAGGGCGTCAGCTGGCGGTTGCGTGCCGGGTCGAAGCCGGAATGTAAAGCGTCCGAGGGCACCAAAGGAGACCCAAGACGGCCCATTCGCGACGGTGTCGGCGTTGGCCTCAAAGGCAGCCTCGTTGGTGGCACGGGGCGTGGCACGGGGCGTGGCACGGGCCCAGGGTTCGCAGTCGCCTGCGTCGTACCCGTCGTATGCACCGTCCACGTGCACGTGTACGTGCTCGGGCTCGTGCTCGGTCTGGCTGCGGCGCACAAGCTGGCCGGGCGCTGCAGTCAGAGCACTCGTGGTCGTGGTGGCCAAGACCGTGTGTCTCTTAAAGGGTGACAGGCGCCGGACGCGGCTCTCTTTGCCGTCCCTGCTGGTATCCTTGTCGCGGCCGGACCGGCTCTCGCCCGGAAACGTGCTGCGCTTCTCGAGTTTCTCGAGTTTCTCGAGCTTCTCGAGTTTCAGGCGCTTGGCCCGCTCCTTTTCCCGTTCCCGTTCGCGTTCCTTGTCGCGGCGTCGGTCCTTGTCGCGCCGGCTGCTCTTTTTGCTGCGCGACGGCGAGCTGTCGTACTGGTCGTCCGCGTCACACTGGTCGTACTGGTCGTCGCGGTTGCCAAGCGGCCGAAAGGGAGACGGCGGCAGGGCTGGCAGTTGTCGGTGTCTCCAGTCGCCGGTATCGGGCTGGTGCCACGGCCGGTCGTCGAGGGCCCGTCTCTTGCTGACAGGGCTTCCTGTGCCCTGAAGGTGGTTGTTTTGGTACGTTTGGTTGTAGTGCTGGTACTGCCCTCGGTCCAGCTCAAAGAGGTCCGGGTTGTGTGCGCTCCGGACGAACCGGTGGCCGCCCTGGAGAATGACGTCCTGAGACCAGTCGTGCTGTGCAGGCTTGGGGCGCCGGCCGAGATTCCACAGGCCCGATAGCGATGGGAGGCACGGCAGGTAGAGTGCAAGGAAGAGGAGGCCGACGACAACGACGGCCAAAAAGGTGCTCGGTGCAATGTGGACGCTCAGTAGAGATACGTTGTTGTGCACGGCAAAGAGCGGCTGCATGGGTTTTGAGGCCGCAGGCTTGTACGGTGGAAGCAGGGCAGAGAGGTAGGACAAGTAGGACGGGACGGGCATGGAAAAGGCGGAGGGAAGGGAAGAAGAGAAGAAGAAGAGGTAAAGGGGAAGAACAAAGACAGACTATGAGAATAGACGAATCACTTGTGACGGCAAGAGCTATCGTCTCTGGCCAGGAACGACCGGGGTGCGGAGACCCGTGAGGGACGTGAGACGTAAAAGGGCAGAAGGGTAGATAGGGCAGATAGGGTAGAACGGGTGGGCTGAACACCACTGAATAGCAGCTACGCTCGTAGCCAGTCACAATATGCGATACCAGCGGAGTGCGAGCAAAGGCCGGAGAACGAGCAGCTGGCTGGCTTGTGACAGGTTGGCAGGCGCAACGTCCACCAGAAAGTGACAAGGAGACGCACGACGAGCAAGACGACACGACAATGGCGAACAAGGGAAACGCAATTGATGGGTGCGGATGACGGTGCGGGTGCTGGTGCTGGTGCGGATGCTGGTACGTGGCTCGACGAGCGTAAATGGTGTACTTGGTCGTCGCTGGAAATCGAGAGGCTGGGGCGGCCGCTTGGTGAGACACGGCCAGGCCAGGGGTTCTCGTGCTTGCTGCGCTGGCGAGGAAGGCACAGATGTGTAAATATGGGGCGCCTTCCGAGACCTCGAATCACGACAGGCAAGCATATCGAGTCTTTACGGACATGACCAACGGCAGAGGATGACGCGAACTCAGACCTCGTCCAGCGGCCCAAATGTAGCCGCATCTTTAACCGTGCATTGCCATCGCACTCGGCCAGCCTCGATCGCAGGATATTTACGGAGTACACATACACGGAAGGAAGGGCGCGGAGGACCCCGCATCTCGTGTGCCACCTGCCCTAGAAGCTCGCCCTGTTTTGCCACAACGCCAGTCTTGCCATCACAGACATTGCTCGCTCTTCTCGGGCAGCTCCTTCCCAGCCTGAACAGACTGGTATCAAAAGCCGCCCTGTATGGTACGACCCACCTTTCGTGTAAGAGAGGCAGGAATCAAAACAATGCGCTGCCGTCATGCCACCCACTCAGCGCCCGCCATAGCACGCAAAGGGCCACTAACACACTAAAGGACGCCACCCGATGCCGCTAGCAGCGCCTAACCACTTTACGCGTTGACACGACGCGCCAGTATGTTATGTTAAAGTAAAAATACGCCATTGGTCTGTTCACTTGTTTACGATGTTTGCAATGGCGGTACCGAAACACGGCAGTCATGGCCAGGCGGTCACGAACCAGCGGCCAGAAGCGGCCAAGATAAGGCCAGTGATGTGCACCATTCTTCACAGCGGCGGATAAAGGGAGATTGCTATATCGTAAAATCATCAGAACCAATCGCCAAGCTGCAACAAACCACACCAAACTCGTGCACGGTGTACGCCGTCGCGCACACGCTGGACGAAAAAGACGAACACTAGTCAATCTTGGCATTGACGAGGCTGCGCACCGACGGATTGTTGAGGTTGTTGACCTGCGTCGACGTCTGCCGGTACTTGCCCTGCTTGCGCAGCCGCTTGCGCGCCACCATCACCGGCGCCGAGCTCTTGGTCACCAGGTAGTTGGAAAAGGAGCCGAGAATGACCCCCTTGAGGTTGCTGCGCCCCCGGCTGCCCAGGATGACCATGGTCGGCTCCGTCATGTCAATCACCTCCGTCAGCATGTGCTTGGGCGTCTTGCAGTGCAGCACCTCCACAATCACCCGCACCTCCAGGTACGTCTTGCGCAGCAGCCGCGTCACCCGGTCCGTAATGTCGTTGATGGCGTGCTGCCGCTCCTCCTCGTTGCGCGACGCCTGCCGGCTAAAGGGCGACGGCGACTGCGACGTCCGGCTCGCCGACGTGCTGCTCGACGCGCTCGCCACCGCCAGCGTCGCCGGCGCCAGCGTCGGCGTCGAGCCCGTCGCGTTGCGGCCCGGCCGCTGCGCCTCGTCCTCGGCGCTCATCGGGATGCCCGTCTCCTCGTCGACGCAGTAAATGGCAATCATCGTGTCGCCGTTGCGCAGCACCGTGCCCACCGCCCACTCCAGCGCGTGCGTCGACTCCTCGCTCAGATCCGTCGCCACAATGTACTTGCGCGCGCGCCGGTGCTCCTCCTCCACCTTCTTCTGCACGTCGTCCCAGTCGCCGCGGTAAATGATCCGCACCGACCGCTCCGCGCCCGGCGTCTTCATAATGGGCGTCATCGTCACCTTGAGGTTTTGCGCCCGCTTAATGTCCTCAATCTGCGCCTCCTCGTCCGACTCGTTGGCCGATCGCGGGTCAAAGCTCGTCACCGGAACGACCTTGTTGCTGTCCGGTTTCGACTTTTCGCCCGACGGGCTCGTCACCACCACGTCGGGCTCAAACAGGGACCGGTACGCCTGGTTCTGTGTCGACACGTGCACGCGCTCCTCCTCGGCCGCAGCCAGCAGGCTTTTGGGCGCCGGCCGCCGCTCCGCGTTGGGCGACGTCGACACCGACGGCGTCTTGTGCGACTCCTCCGTGAAGCTCCGGGCCGCAGGACGGCCACGGCCGTCGTCCTCGTCGTCCGAGGAGCTGTCGTTGTCGTCGCTGCTATCTTCGTTGAGCTCCTCGCCGTTCGGGCCAATGTAGTCCTTTTGCAGCCGCCCAATGTTGAGCGACTTGTCCTCCGACGCCCGGCTGCTCCGCTGCTGTGTAATGCTGCCCAGGGTGCCGCCGGAGCTCATCAGCTTGGCGTCTGACAGCTTGCGGTACGCATTGTTGTAGTCCATGTTGTTGTCTGCCAAAAAGGCCGCACCGGCCGGGCTCAGAGCGCGCGTGTTCATGTTCAGACCGGGCGACTTGGACCGCACGCTGAGGCGGCTGTGCGGCGACCTTGACTTGGAATGGCTGGCGGTATGGGGGGCCAGTGGCCGGCCATGCAGCGGCAGACCGTGGCCCGGAAGTTTCATGTTGGAGACGTCGCTGCCGCGCATCACCTCTTTCATGCTGCTCCCGCGTGCGTTTGGTTTGGAGCTGCCGCCCAGCGAGCTGCGCTTGGGTCGTGGGTTCTCGCGGTTGGTGAGAATGTCGGCAAACTGGTAGGCCGCCACCGGGTTGTTTCGCGACTGCAGGGAAAAGGTCGAGAGGAGGTCGGTCGGGCGCCCGGACGCATCCGAGTTGCTGCGCGGGTGGTGGCGATGGAGTGGCTCGGTCGGCGAGGTCTGTGCGCTCAGCGGCGGCATGCCGCTCAGCGGTGGCCCGCCGCCTACATCGAGCATACTCCGAATGGGCGGAGGACCGCCAATGTCGAGCATGCTGCGAATCGGCTGTGCTGGGGCCGGGCGCGGGCTCTGGCGGGGCGAGGAAGACATCTCGGGCACGGTCGGCGGCGCATCCAGGTCGTCATAGTCCAGGATGCGGCTAATGGGCGAGCGCAGAGGCGACCGGGGGTTGGAGTACGGCGACTCGGAGCGTGCACTGCTCTTGATGCTCGAAGCACGCCGCGCCATCGCCGGCCGCTCGAGCAGTGCCAGGACCTCTCGGCGCTCCTCGTCCATGACGGCCTCCATAGACATGGGTTTGTGCGACATGGTGTCGGCGGAAGAGGGGTGTGTGGCGTGTGTGGCGTGCGTGGCGTGTGTGTGTAGTGATCTTGACGTATCAGACAAAAGGTGTCTGCGCTGGGGCGAAATCAAACCGAGCAAGAACTCGAGCAAGGCGGCAGAAACCGTTCAGTTCTCAGCCAAGCGTGTCGTGATCGACAGTGTCGCGCAGAAGTGTCGTGCAGGTTCAGTTGCGTCGAGTAGTTCTCGTCGCAAAAGGCGTCAATCTGTCAGTGAATGTCGCACGTCGTCCCTGCTCACGGTGATGGGGAATGGCAAGTCGGGAGGAATGACGAGAGTCAAAAGTGTCGAGAGTCGGGAGAGAGGGGAGACGGCAGGAAAGGAGCACGTGGCGGGGCGAAATGAAGCCTGGTCAACGACGGGTAGAGACCTTGCCATGCAACGAGGTAGGGCAGCGGAGAAAACCCGATCTTGGCAGCTTGGCAGCTTGGCGGGAGGCTGACGGTTGATAGGATGCTCGCACAAAGGCTGGAAGCAGACTGGGCCGTCACTCGAGACACAAACCGGGCGTCAAGGTCTGGCCTGGGATGTTGATAGAATGTATCGCAGGTCGAAGAGGCAGACGAAATAGAGGGCGGTGCTGTGATGAGGAGACGGCGATGGCGATAAATGTGACCGGGGTGCGTGCCCTCGGGTGCCAAGAACACGAAACTGTCTGGCTAGTATATTTATATTATGCGTCGTGCGTGCGTGCGTGCGTGCGTGCGCAATGTAATGTCTGGTTGCTTGGGCAGAAAGAAGTCGAGAGCAAGACGCAATGAAAAGGATGGAGCGCGCGGTCGAGCTTGGACGCGAGGTCTAGTCGGCAGGCTGCTGAGCTCGCTGGTCGTGCGCAGATGTGTTGGCGCAGAAAAGGACGACAGACGTTGGCGCAGAAAAGGACGACAGCTCTGGTCGCCGAGTGTTGGAGATGAAACGATCGCGATGCAGTCAGTCGATGTAAATACACTCCGTAGACGTCGTGGTATGGACGGAGCAGAGTCTGCCGAGGCTGGGTGAAGGACGAGAGACCAAGGCCACGCCGATATGAAAATATGAAAGAAAAAAAAGAGTCTGATGACGCTTTGGCTCTTTGTGCCACTCCTAGCTCTTTTGGTCTTGGGCCACGAAAGAGGAGCTCGCTTGGCCAGAACTGTGTGGGGCAGCCAGTCAATGGGCCGCGATAGAGGGAAAAAAGCAGGCCGTGAGTCGTACGAGGCGATGCGCGGCGGGCGGGTGAAGCTGTGAGTCGTGAGTCTGAGCAGCGGGTGGCGTGGACACGATGCGCCTCTGGGATGTGGGAGGGCTGCGTCGGCGGGTGGTGTTGCGTCGAGATGGCCGTGCGAAACAGGGGAACAGGGGGAACGGATCCAACCAGTGGCCCAAGATACGGGCGAGGAAGGAAGAGGCCTGGGCTTGTGATGCTATTGAGACGCAGGTACCCCCCACACGATCAAACGGCGCCGCTCCTTCCCAAACAGTTAATCTGCGCTATCCGTAGTTGGTCTTTCCTGCTCTGGTCGGGTCACATGTTACGGGACCGTGTGGCAGTTGCGACGGGCTCGCCAGTCGGTCAAAGAAGGAGTCGCACGATACGAGCCCACCGTGCAGGCGCATGTGGAAAGAACGGATGGGAGTTTGTGCTGTACGAAGCACTGGGGAAGCGGCGCTCACTGGACGGCAGCACGGGGAGTTTGTCAAGTGCGACGGGGAGCAGCGCGTGCCAAGGACCGAACTCTTGGGCACCTGTGGCGGCGCAGCAGTGCCGATACGCTGTAAATACTCCGTACTCCGTATATTTACAGAGTAATCGCAGCGTGCCATTCAGTGCATGGCCAAGTAGCAAGGATGCCATCTTCCAGTCTTGAATTTCCAACGAGGATCCGTAGATTGCTGAGATTGCTGGTAGATTGGTACTATAAACTCGGATACAGGTAATAAATATATCGCCACGGGTCGGGTTGGACGCCAAGACCAGCTCCGCCTCCCTCCATTCCTTGTAGGCCAGACTTCTGGAGTGGGTTAGCGGCACATTGAACACTTTACAGTATCCGTGCTATCACGAGCAAGCGGCTCGAAAGTAACCCGTGTCACCGTGTGTGACGCCGCTTGGATAGCCAAGCAGGCACGACTGCTGCGGACAGAAATGGTTTCTGTTGTCGAGAACGCATTGGTCGATGCAAGCCACATTTACTTCGTATTCCCGTCGTGAGTACGACTCGATGACACAACAGACCCATGAGGAGGGCAGCAGGTGCAGATATATACAATTATACATTTAAATTCTAATTAAAAATAAGATATACCTGGCGAACAGCAACACGCCACCGTGGCCAGGCTGTGCGACAAGCTCGTCACCGTTTGATAAGCCAGACAATGCTGCTGGCGATGCCAAAGAGAAAGAGATGGACAGCGACGCACTGCGGTGTAATGTAACTCGCCGTCCTTGGCACTGCGCGCGAGGCATCCGAGACCGGGCGTGCTACGTGTACGGAGTAAATACAATACAGTGCCTCGGTCTCGTGGACGGCCAGGCCAGGCCATGCCGGTATGTCAGCCTTGCACGTGCTGCAAGAGCAACTACGCAGTGGACAGAAACAGGTCGAGGGCTCGCGTGGGACGGGCCGCTTCACCGCATCCGCGCAGACGCTCTGGCCACCTGCAGGAAATGCAGCACATGGTGGCTTGACTGTCGCATTGCTGTAGGTCCAGGCCTGCACCGTCGGCGCCCGAGCAGCTGGCTCGGATCCGACGAGACAGGCGATCGGACAGAACGCATTTTGCTCTGATGCTCACCGTCAGATACACGAAATACACGCAATCAGAGTCGGCGGCTTGGCTTGGTTCACCGGTATGGGTCAGATAAGTGCATGGCACGTGCTTGATAGATATATACCGACTTATGCACGGTGTAAATTTGCAGCTCTAAGTATCCAACAATCCAAAGCACCGGCCGTCACCTACAACTTGCTCTCGGGCTTGAGCAGCGACAGCTTCTCGCGCAGCACGACCTCGGCGTCCTTCTCGATACGCTTGATGAGCGCGTCGCAGGTGGGAATGTCGTGGATCAGGCCAATGACCTGGCCGGCCGTCCACACGCCGTACTGCGGGTCGCCATTGATAAAGACCTGCTTGCCACGCGCGCCGCTGACGTACGGCGCAATGTCCGAGAACTCGCCCGTCTTGCTCTCGAGCTCTGCCTTGATGGCCTGCTCGGTGACCTTGTTGCGGTACAGCCGGGTCGTGTTGCGCCAGCGCCGCATCACGAGCGACGTGTCCGTCTCCTGCGCCTTGACAATCTCCTTCTTGATGTTCTCGTGGATCGGCGCCTCGACGGTGCACATGAAACGCGTGCCCATGTTGATGCCCGCCGCGCCCAGGCACAGCGCCGCCGCGAGGCCCTGGCCGTCGGCAAAGCCGCCCGACGCAATAAAGGGCACCTTGAGCGACTGGCGCGCGCGGCTCAGCAGAATAAAGTTGGTAATGTCCGACTCGCCGACGTGGCCCGCACACTCAAAGCCGTCAATCGACAGGAAATCGACGCCCAGCTTGACCGCGCTGATGGCGTGCCGGATCGACGTGCACTTGTGCAGCACAATGACGCCCGCCTTCTTGAGCATCGCAATGACCGGGCCGGGGCTGTTGCCCGCCGTCTCGACCACCTTGATGCCCTCGTCAATCATCATCTGCGTAAACGCCGCGTAGTTGGGCGGCACCATCGACGGCAGCAGCGTAATGTTGCAGCCAAACGGCTTGTCCGTCAACGTGCGGCAGCGCCGGATCTCGTCGCGCAGCTCCTCGGGCGTCTTGAAGATGAGCGCCGTGATCAGGCCGAGGCCGCCGGCGTTGGACACTGCCGAGGCCAGGTCGGCCGTGCCTGCAGGTTAGTCGTCGTCGTCGTTGTCGTCGCAGGGAGTGCATTCCTACGTACCAATGTGCATCATGCCGCCCTGCACAATGGGGACTGTAGACGGTTAGCATGGACGACCCGTGACGATGGCGAGCGTGGCCTACCCCGAATCCCCAGCTTGCGGGTGAGCTCCGTATCAAAAGGCATCGTGTTGTCGTGTGTCGTGGATGAGCTCGATGGTGGTGCAGTGGCGTCTGTGTCGAATGGTCTCTGGTCTAGATGGACGTTTGAAGCAGTGTCTCGATGGGAAGGCCACAGAATCTGGGGTATGTGAGTGAGCGCGAGGTTGACAGAGGACAGAATCCGGGGAAGGCGAGCAGCAATAAGAGCTCGGGGACGGAGAGGAAAAAGACCAATGCGAGAACGAGGCAGGACGACAATGGCCAGGCACGCGGCGCAAATGCTCGTGAAAGACCAAGTACGGAGTAGACGCGTAGTCATGGTCAGCAGGGCCTGCGCCCTCGGCAGTCGCTAGCGCGTGCCCAGTTCCCCCGGAGCCCCCGTAAAAAGGGAAATCATGCCCGCTGTGGAGGGGCGCGTCGGCCGACTATGGGGTACATACCGAGGTCCAGCAGCGGCCACCAATGACGACTGCGGAGACGCCCGTCTCCATCTTGTCTCGCCTGGACCCACTTCTCCAAGCCGAAGGCACACGCTGCGATGGAATGTGGCTTGGTGTGGCTGAGGCTTGGCCAGAAACGTACTTTGGTGATGGTCATGGAAGTCAAGGTTCGTGGTATTTTTAGCCATTCTGTATCGTCCTTCTGGAAGCAAGAGTCCGTTACATGCGCCCAAACAGTCCACTAAACAAGTAGTCATTGCCTATTATGAAGACGAGTTGATTGTGCACGATACCGAGTCTGTCTGCGTGGTCCATTCTTGTCAGATCATGCCCATGGCGCCTACGTCGTACCGGCCAGAGAGGGCAGACTTGAGCCGTGTCGAGATTTGGCGCAGTGGCATTCATAATTTGTAGACTAGATTTATTATGTTTCGTAGACTTTCTAGATATCCAGGATTTTCTAGATTTCCTAGATTTTTCAAATTTTCTATATTTTCGCAATTTTCATCCACTCGTCTACGACCAGGTCCCTAAGGCAAGAATGGCACGTGAGTACTTCGTACAAAGACCCCAGGCAGAGGATCGTATGAAAGTGAAGACGAAAAGACCAGCCGCGATAGCAACGTTTGCGAGACGACCAGGAAACCGTGTCTCAGCTTTGACGAGTCGACGCACGCTTCTCGGTACGGACTGACCCTGAACATCCCAGACAACACTAAAGCCGACCCGACCGACTTGAGCGCAGGCGTTTCTGGCTAGCACATGGAATTCGTGCACAGTATGGCAACCGTGCCGTGGAATGGAAGCCAGCCTCCAGAGAATCGACCGACCTCTGAATCTTGGGGACGGACAACAGAGCGTAGAAGGTGCATGCAAGCCTCTCGCTTTGTTCTGAGTAAACACCAACGCCGCAAACTGCAGTATCGAAACTCGCCAGTGGAAAACACTCATAAACCGACCGTAGCGTGCACTGACTTGAAAAGTTCGGATCATTGGCTGAAAGTGTCGGCTCTCTGAACGTGTATGCCATCCGAAAACCGTGCAAAGCGGCGAGCATGCCGTGGTATGTCACTCAGCATAGAACGCACGCGTGGCCCCTCAACAGTCTGCGCACGCAAAGTTTATACCACATCGTTCTGCCGCCGCACGCGGTGTGGCAGTCACAGCATTGCACAGAATGCATGAGTACGAGTCGGACAAACTGTCAGGACTTGGCCATAGCCGCCTACTGTCGGACAGCCAGTGTCGTCTTGACAAGACTGAGACTCACGACTCGCCTGGGCCTCGAAATTGCCCAAAGCAGCTAGTTCAGCACTTACACTCGTGCGACTCTCCTTTGGTCGCCCTAATCCTAAATCTTAATTCTACGACGTCTTGTTTCGGTGCAAAAGTAGAACAACTAAATATATATTTACATAATGTATCAGCTGCTGGATGTTCGAGTTGCATCGAGAGGACAAAGGCGGCAGTGCTCTTGCTGCTCGAGCGCCATGCACTGCAAGAGTCGCACGCCACGGATGCAACCACAATTTGCACTCGTGCGTCCTCGGGCCCATGCGCATTTTTCATCACAGCTTCGCTCCGTGTAAATATAGGCTCCTGCGATTCTCGTCGTACCTGCTGAAAATGGCAGACCTGGCCGTTCTTTCCACGGCTCCCTATCTTGCAGGCGCCGTCGGCCGGACCTTCCCTCGGCGCACCACCAGCTCTTGCCTGCAAAGTACGCTTCCCTCGGCGCACCACCAGTCTTACCTGCAAAATACGGAAATACGGCAGCGCCTCTCTCCTACCCTTTGTGAGCACAGTATGGACGCGCCTTCTCGTGGAACATTTGTATGCATGATGCCGTGCCCGTGCCAGTTGCCCCTCGAGCTCGGCCACTTCTGCCCGCTTCCGTCTCGTCGTCCCCCACCCTCTTCCATGCACCTCTTCCATCGGACTGTACCGTCTACCAAAGAATGCAACAGCCGACACCGCCCCCTTGCCGAGCGACGGGCACCCATGGTGGTGTGCTCGCAGCCACCCTCTCCAGCCTTTCTATGCCACTGCGCGGCCCATCTCAACTCTCCAGCTCGGCTCCGGGCGATCATCAGTGTCGATCATCAGCCGGCCGCTGGTCGCACCAAGCCGACCCCGCGAAGTTCCTGCGCTCATCGCCCTCGCACCGGTGCCGCATCACAATCGGCTGTACGCCGACAAGTTGCACAGGGACAGTGCCGACTCCGTCTTTTACGTCAAGCGCCGGCCTTGGGCGTGCGCAGGCAGCACACTACGCATCCCTGTCTATCCGTGTTAGGCAGCCCGCATCGAATGGCAACCAAAGCAACCAAAACGGGCGGTGGCGTTTTGTGTTCGCGGACAGCACATCGTTCTCGCCCAAGCATTACACAGCACGGCGGAGATGTAACAGACCACCGACCTACCCGACGTCCTTTCGGCCCGTGTCCCAAGCTGTTTTTGTTCAGCGAGGTGTCGCTGAAACGATGGCGCCAAAGGTGTGCCAGCTGGCAGGAGGCCCAGACAGGGCCATGCCAGCGCGCAGCAGCATCCGGAGAGACAGCTGCACTGGTTGCAGTCGTCATTGGCACAGGAGCCTGAGCTGGGCCTGGCGCACCAGCTCACCGCGTAATAGGGCGTCCAAAACAAGGCTGTGCCTAGTCGCAACATGCAGGCACAGTATACGTGGCGGCCTACACGGCCATCCTGACCTCTGACCGAAAACACTGACACGCGTACGTTTTTCCAATTTCAATCGCACCGAGAAAACAGCCTTCATGTCGGCATGCATGGACACGCACTGCCGTTGGGCGTCCCCAACACGAAACAGCCAGCAAGGCAGTGCATCGATCAGCCGTGTTTTTTCGCATCAGGCATTTTCGCATCAGGTACACATGTACAATGAGCCACACACGACCTAGCTTCAGCGGTCCCGACGTGGGTGGCAAGGCGAGCTGAGCTGCCTGGCAGCTGACAGCGTCTCGATACATCGGATGCGCCATTGCCAGCAAGCTGCTCATCGGTGCGGGCTGCGTACATCAACACGATACACCCAAGAAACACGTCACGCAGACACCGGGAAGCTACGCTAATCGCCGCGACCGACTATACTCAATGTAGGAGTGATGTGGTGAAACGCCCAATGGCAAGGCGCGCTTGGTCGATGGCGCTGACCCAACACGACCCCCTTCCGTACCGCTCTGCTACATCGAACCGAGCCACACAACCATTCGCCAGCCTGGCCATGACACTGCTCAAAATGTGTTGTTTTCAGAAACAAAAACGTTGCCCAGGTTGCCCAACTGACGACACCACCAGGGCGTACCCGACGGGACGGGACGAGGCTCTTTCGGGAGGGGTAGCGTTCTCGTTCCGAGTCAACATCGGTGCCTTGCGCTCGGCCAGCAAAGGGGAGTGCGTTGGCACCACCTATGACGCCCAGGACTGAATGCTCGCGCCGCCCCCGCCCACGACTTGCGAAGCACTGGGGTGTTTATTATGTTTATGCAGGTGATCAAAGTGGGGTGTCGTGCGTTCGAGCCAGCCGCGTTGCATTGGACGATGGGGGGTATGGTTGACTCGAGGTCCGACCAGTCGGAGAGCCTCTACTGGCGGAGACAAATGCATCGACAGCAAGAAGGCCAATCTTTCTTCCCGGGGAATACGGGATACGGAATGGCAAGGATGGAGGGGTATCGTGTGTTGAGTTTTGCAAGACCCAATACCAATCTCCTGCAAGTTCACACCCAAACACGTTTATACGAAGCCCCAACCAAACCCGAAACTGCTAGGCAAGCACGCATCCTTTACGAACTCGAGACTGCATACGCCTTGCAATGCGTTGACCCCTGCGTCTTCGTGCAGGTGACCTCCAGCTGGTCAACACTCTGTCGGCTGCTCACCTTGTGGTAGAGGCCCAACGTGAATGCAAAGAATGAGAGGGCACGACCAACAGTGTTCTGCCTACTCGTTCATCGGATACAAGCTGTCACCAACTTTCAAAAGATATGTAAGCCACGGTTGCACGCCCAACGGCAGTGGTAGCACCGCGGATTGTGTCTATTTTGTGCACCTGCAAAAAGCAGAGGAAATTCATTAGATGGCGAGGCTGGTTCCCGTGATCACGACGGACTCGGCTACAACCAAGTACAAACCCCATTGCGCTTACACCGCATCAGAATGAAGATCATTTCGCTTGCCGTTTGCCTTCCGCTGCAACATTTTGTTTGCAACCGTCATTCTCGCCCCACGGCCATAAATATACAGTGCTTCGTTGGCGACCAGCTGGCGGTCAAAGTGAGGCTGCTGAAGAACGAGGCGGACTAAATATACAAACCCACGGACCGCGAATAAATGTACACGGATGGCAAAGAAGTGGGCTTTGAATCTGACAACACGCACCGACAATGCACTGATGTGTTGGGCACGACAGTCAATAGTTTGGCGTCATACCAACGGATGTGCCCGGTCTACTGTTAGCTCCCGTCCACTAGACGACTGCAAACGACTGGGCATTTACGACGAGAAAAAAAAAGAAAAAAAAGAAAAGAACCCGATGAGGCCTAACCCCAAGACTAATGACAACACGGGCTTTAATTTCAACACGCACAAGTGTTTCGCGAGCATATATAGTCTCGTCACCGGCCAGCCCTTTCCATCCTCTCTGACCATCTACCTCGTCTTCACTCTGATTTCGTCGCACACTGCAAACGCTTCTCTCCAGAATACTCTCCAGAACACTCGCCAAAACACTCGCCAGCAACAGACACACACTGTCTCTCCGACAAGCCACGCCTACTTCTTCGCTCGTCCATCCACCACATCCACAACGTCACCTCACCGTGTGCTGACTCCAGTCCGGGTTTGCCACTACCACACGACCTACCCACGTCACGACTGTTGATACTCGCGCACCACCATGGCCGGCTCTGCGTCTTCGTCGTCCTCGTACGTCTCTCAGGCGTCCAGGCCGTCCGACACCCCCTCGCCGTGGCAGGACCGTCTGACTGGTATGTTTTCACGCCCTCGTCTTGCCGAGCAAAGCTGACTGTGAGACGCCTGTCGCAACTACAAGATCGAGGCGCCCGTGTTCCAGGTCTTTTCGGACCGGCGAGGCGGCCGCACAGCTTGGTCGAGCCGGGTGACGGTGTACGGCAGCGTGTTTGCAGCGCGGTACTGGTACGACGGCAAGAACCTGAACAATGCCCACGAGGACGCGGCGGAGCAGGCTGTGGTGTGGCTCGTTGGCACCCCGAGCCCCAGCTCGCCGTCGACGACGCGTTCCGGCTGGTAAGCGGCTGGTAAGCGGCCTGGCCAGTTCAGCTGTCCCAGGCTAGACTGCCTAGAGCATGTCTTCCGCCGCACCTGATCCCTGCTACGTCCTGCTACCGCCGTACGGCTGACGTCTCTATTTGGTTATTGTTATTGCCGCTCGCACTTGTTGGCCTGTTTGAATATTGGTCTTTGGTTCTACGATTCGATTGTGTGTTATCTTACTTTCCTAGGTTCCCTGGCAGCGCTCCTGTTTTCCTTTTTCCTTTTTTTCCTTTTCTTCCTTTTTCACGTCTACTGGCCGTCTGTATCTTGGATACTCGTCCGCTTCTCGCCCCTACGCCTCTACATTTTGCGAAATGGGCTGTACGATACGGCAAACGGTGTTGGTTTGGGGTGTTTGGAGTTGGGACGGCGTCTAGATGAGCAATTTACCGTGTTTTCAAAGTCGCCTAGCATGCTGGTGACACCAACAGATTTTCGGAGATCACTTCATCGAGATTGGCATCACCAACGGCCTGGATAGGACGGTTGTGTTGATGTTTAGCGAACTGTTGGAACTATATAGTATGAGCGGTGTTGGTGACACGGGCAGCATTGGACTGGACGTCGACCTGTTGGTTTCAAGTAGAGGGTTTCCCAGCCTGTGACCTGGCGAGAACCCTGCATCATGTCAAGTAAACCATGCAGCCAGGCGGTGAGCCGTGTCCAGCTGGAAGACGGAGACTTCTTGGCTACTTGGTGGGTTGAAGTACAATCCAATCGCCGACACCAACCATCCATATTTTAGTAAATATACACGGAGTATGCTGCTGGGATGAGAGCCCAATAGGACGCAGTATCAGCGACTGTCATCCGGCCCACCTGCACATGGAGGAGGATGGCTGGATGTAAATATTTATATTTATTTGTGATGTGGGATGCTGTAAGAAGCATTTGTAGTTTCGTTTGTCTCCAACTGCTCGTCGAAGGCACTGCATGTCTACGCGTTTACTAGATGAGAATGAGAAAAGAGAAAAGAGAAAAAAAACAGAAAGAAAAAAGAACAGAAGAGAACAGAGGAGAGAAAAAGAAGAGAAAAGAAGAAAGAAAAGAGAATGGCCTGTCGCAAAATGCCTCTCACGACCAACATGGAAGATGCAGGCAAGTCCCACCTGTGCCATCCTGCTCAGCTCCTGCCTGCGCAGAACACCGGCAGACGCGACTGCACTGCAAGCCTGGCCTCGTCTTTGCTATTGACGAGACTGCGGTCCTCGTAGGGGTGCACTCGCACACCCCCCGCGCGTGGGCTCCTCTGTTGTGCAGGCGCGCACCATCACGAGATCAGTGGGTCGGTCGTATGCCCGTGCAGAGTCTTCTCTGCCATTTTTTTCATCTCCAGTCTGTGTTGTCGATGTTGTCGATCGTACTGGTCCGTGTCGAGCAAAGGCCCGCGCGTGCGCTCGAATCGGAAGCCGTATCGAGCGCGGGCGCGATGCAGTGCCGTCGCATCGGCCCTCCGGAAGATGGGCCGGTGCAGTCGCAGTCTGTGCAGGCAGTCTACAGTTTGGGCTGGACGGTATTCAAAGAGTCTGGCAACGGCCAGCGTCGTGCCGTAAGCGGAGCGCTTTAACGTGTCGCGCAGAAGGCGCAACCAGCAAACCTGCTCTTTCCAAGACCTTCGGTAGACTTAAGAAATAAAGTAAAAAAGACGAGAAAACGCAAGAAAAAAGAAAAAAAGGGAAAGAGAAAAAATGTACAAAGTACAGAAAAGAAAAAAGAAAAAAAGGGCGGCGCGTGCCATCGACGAAGCAGAGTGCGAGACGGCCGTTCTGGCGTCTCATTTGCTGGCACGAGATGGACGGCATCCAATGCCGACATGCCATAGCGCGCGAGGACGAGCCAGTCGAGCACCATTCCCTCGCCTCGTGTTGATTTGAAATATATCTACATACGTGCGGTCCTCTCGAAGCAGTCAAGTATATTTAATGTTATGTTGGCGAGCGTCATGGCATCATGGCACGAGAGGCTGTCGACTGCCTTGACGGAAACACAACCATGACGCCTATTCCTTCCTCTCGTATCTGGGTGTCTGGCATTCTGACAATGGCATACTGACCGAAAAAAGAATGGCATCACTGACGAAAAAGCGGTGTTGGTGCTGGCACGGCCGCAGCTGGGCCGACGCTGTGTAGCGTCAGGTCCCGAGACGGGCGTGGCCGACACCGCCGCGCCTACGACGGCCGCCTGCCGCCTGCCGCGCCGGCGCAAAACCAACAGCAGCAATAGGCGAGCTGCAGCTGTGGCACGACCGTGGCGCCGCTGGCGGGTGGCGGCATTGCGGCCTGTTTCGTATTTCATATTTTACTCTACATGTTGTTTCTGTAAAAGACAAGACGCAACGACGGTGAAGACCGATCCGCCGGCCAATGGACGCTTGACGGCCACCGTCAGCCGTCCGTCTGGTGCTCGTCGTTGTGTTTGTGTAGCCGTGGCTCGATCGAAGCAGCGGTTGCAGCGGCTAAAATTATTTGTAAAATTATTTATATTTTATTCTAAGAGTGCCGCATTCGGCCAATGGCGTCGCACCACCGTCTCCACCGGACAAACTGTAGTCCCCTGGCAAGGCGGTGGGGCAGGTGGCAGGTGGCGGCAACGCAGCAGCGACTGACGGGAGCCAAAATTAATTGGAAATTAAATTTTGCATTGGACCTCGGACGACGCGACGAGGTCTTGCACGACGACGACGACGACGACGAGACGACGACGACACGGATTGACCGACGACCCACACACGGACTGACTGACGAAGCTACCACTGGCATGTCGTCGACCGCCCGCATGGTACCGCTGGTGGCCCGGAGCACCGGCCGGAACCTCGTGCTCCGGCCCCGGACTTCGACCCCGGCCTCTTTTCTTGCGAGCCCGTTCAGCGCGTCACACACCTGCACAGCCCCCGCACGTCGCCCAATAGGCCTACTGGGCGCCCGCGGGTTCGCCGACAATGTCACCTGGGGCACACGGCCGCCGCCCGGCGCGCCATTACCACCGACGCCGGCCGCGTCCGAAGCACCATCACAGCCGGCCGATGGATCCGCCGACGCACTCCTGTCGACGGGCGGCCCGACGCCGGCCGAGAACGCCGAGGCACTGCGGCAGCTTGAGCTGATGGCGCAAGGCGCGGCCCCCTTTGACGCCGACGAGGTCGGCCACAACTTTGGCCTGACGACGGCGACGACACGGGCCGCACTGGCCGGCGACTCGGGCGCGAACGACATCGAGGCGCTCCCGTTTCCCCTGACGCCCGCGCTGCGTGAGCGCTACGACCCCATGATTGCGCAGCTGACGCGTCTCATGATGAAGGACGGCAAGCTCGCCAAGGCGCAGCGGGTGAGTCTTTCTACTTTTTGCTCTACTTTTGAGGCAACAGATTTGAGTCAAGAAAACTAACCACCAGGACATGTCCATGGTCCTCAACAACCTGCGCATGTCGCCGCCGCCGACGCTCAACCCTGCACGCCCGCTGACGCGTGGCCACTTGCCGGCGTCGCAGCTGCCACTCGAGCCCGAGTACTACCTGTCGCTCGTCGTCGACTCCGTCGCGCCTCTGCTCAAGATTCGCATGATTGGCGGTGCAGCTGGTGGTGGCCGTGCCCTGCCCGTGCCCGTTCCCCTCGCGCAGCGTCAGCGTCGTCGCACCGCCTTTATGTGGCTGCTCGACACCGTGGCCAACAAGCCGTCGCGGGGCAGCGGTCGTGGTCTCTTTGCTGCACGCGTCGCCGACGAGGTCATTGCCGTCGCCGAGGGCCGTTCTAGTCTGTGGGACAAGCGTCTGGCCGTGCACAAGCTGTGCACGAGCGCACGTATGAACGCCGGCGTCACCGGCAAGAAGAAGCTGTTCAAGGCCAAGTATCTCTAGATTACTGCATAGACAGTCACACGGTGGTCATTACTAGACAGTCACACGGTGGTCATTACTGACAGGTCACACGGTGGTTGTGTATAAAGTACAAAAGTGTAAAGTACAAAGTGTATCATAACGCCGTCATGCTTGGCAGTGCACTGCACCTGCCGCCAACCCATCTGTCCTGCGTCCCCTGGCTTTTCGACGTCCGGCTTTCGAGCGTCCAGATCCCAGCCACGCAGTGCAACGCCAGACTGGCCGAACAACCGTGTCGAGCCATGGCGCTGTCGTTGGCTGTGTTGGCTGTCGTTTATGACTGTCGAGCCACGGCGGCGTCGTGCTGGCGCGCGTGGCCGCGTGGCTGCCTGGACCAAAAGACAATCGGTGTGCAGCCCGGCTTGCCACTGGCTCCGTGTCCGTTCGTCGAGTCCGTTCGTCGTGTCCGTTCGAGTCCGTTCGTCGTGTCCGTTCGAGTCCGTTCGCCGTGCCGTTCGTCGTGTCCGTTCGAGTCCGTTCGTCGTGTCCGCCGAGTCGTTCGTCGTGTCCGCCGAGTCGTCCGTCTGCCGCCGCCGAGTCGTTCGTCTGTCTGTCCGCCACGCATCAGCGCTTGATAATGGTGACAATGTCCTCGTCGGCCAGCTCGTGCGCTAGGCCGACGCGCTGCGGCTGGTGCTTGACCGACTTGCCGTACACAATCGCCGTCTTGAACTGGTCCAGGATGCTGCGGTGGATGGCATTGCAGAAATCCTCGACGGTGCACTTGTTCGACCGCAGCACCACCGGCGCCGAGTAGTCGGGCAGCCGGCCCTTGGGCTTCGTGTACACGCGCACCAGGTTGAGCTTCTCCCACATTGCCTCCATCAGCTCGTCCACGTTCCACCCGTGCTCCGAGCTGATGGGCACCGCGTTCGGGATCCGGTACAGCAGGTCCAGCTCCTCAATCGTAATGGCGTCAATCTTGTTGAGGACGTAAATCACGGGAATGTAGCTGCGGCTGCGCGCCTCCAGCACATCAATCAGGTCGTCCACCGTCGCGTCGCACCGGATCGTAATGTCGGCCGAGTTGATGCGGTACTCGCTCATCACCGCCCGGATCTCGTCCGTGTCAATGTGCGTCAGCGGCACCGTGTTGGTAATGTTGAGGCCGCCCTTGTCCTTTTTCTTGAACGTAATGTTGGGCGGCTGCTTGTTGATGCGGATGCCGAAACCCTCCAGCTCATTCTCAATCACCCGCTTGTCCGTCAGCGGCTTGTTGACGTCCAGCACAATGAAAATCAAGTGGCACGTCTTGGCCACCGCAATCACCTGCCGGCCACGGCCCCGGCCGTCCTTGGCGCCTTCAATGATACCCGGAAGATCAATCATCTGCAGCGGCGCGCCATTGTACACCACCTGGCCAGGCACGCTCGTCAGTGTCGTAAACTCGTACGCCGCCGCCTCCGAGTGCTGGCCCGTCAGCCGGCTCATCAGCGTACTCTTGCCCACCGACGGGAACCCGATGAAGCCCACGCTCGCCACGCCCGTCCGCGCCACGTCAAAACCCGCGCCGCCACCGCCGCCGCCGCTCGTCGTCGGCATCAGCAGCTCCCGCTTCAGCTTCGCCAGCTTCGCCTTCAGCTGGCCCACGTGGTACGACGTCGCCTTGTTCTTTTGAGTTCGGGCCATCTAGAGTCGTCGAGTTAGTCCTGGTCGTGTCGTCGTCGTCGGCCGTCGTCGGCCGTCGTCGTCGCCTCGGTCCGTCATGGTCAGTACATACTTCGGCCTCAATCTCCTTAATCTGTGGTTTGTTAGCGTCAGTCCATTCATGCATGGCGCAGGCACGCGGTCATGCCGCCACGGACACGCACCTTTTCCACTGTCGTCGACATGGTGGCGGTTGTTCTGCTCACGCGAGCTGTATGCGATGTTGTCGGTAAGGTTGTCTCGAGCCAGGTGCGCGGACAATTGCTGTTCCGTATCTGTCGTGTGGTCAAAGGCCAGCGCGTCGCTGTGTCGTCAATGTTCACCAGATTCAGACCAAAAACCCACCTGCAAAAATTCAAGTGGTGGGGTAAAAACCTGCGTGGGGAGACTCGCTGTGATTGGTCGAGGGTCTTGCCCAAGCAAGGCTGCAGGACCCACTCCAGTTCGCCAATCTTCATCCTCATCAACATGAGTATAAAGCAAACTTCTGCCAGAAACACCGATCCAAGGTCAGACCCAAACACGGGCATTGTACTTCGAGAACAACGGAAACAAACATAAGAGCAGAACACATTGCAAACAACAGGCATGACATGGTTATAGATGAGTTCAAATGAGGCTACCCAGACATGAGCCGTGAAACACACCAGACGCCGGTACGTACGTAGCAACAAAATCCAACGCAGCCACCTGAACGCCAATACACCAATCCCAAAATACCGACAGGACTCGATACAAGTCGCTCGTCGCACGCCTAGTGTGCCTTGGTCAAGCTGCACGGCGGAAGCTGCACGGCAGCGGGCACGGTAGCTGGTAAGGCAGCTGGCACGACTAGCCGTGTCTCAACCCGTTGGCGCCGTTGGTGCCGTTGGGCACATGGGCGCCAGGCGGGACAATGGTCCGCAGAGACATGGACTCCGGTACGCCGTTTGCATGATGTCCGTTTGTCATGAGCGTGCTGTTCTGCCGCTTCGCCTTGTGCTTCTTGTAGGCGGAAAAGGTGTTCGGGTCCGTGTTGATCTGCATGCACATTTGCTCAAACTGCGGGTCGTCCACGCCCACGGCAAACAGTCCGCGACGGGGAACGCGGACGACGGGAGGAGGCGTCGACATGACATTGGCATAGCCGGCGCGCAGTTCGTCGACTTGCACGCCATTGACAAAGTACTTGGTGCCGGGCGCGAAGCCCAGGTTCTTGTCGGCGTCGGGGTCGTGCTTCCACTTGGGATTTTGCACATACGTCAGCAGCTGCGCCTCGGTCTCAGGCAGTTCGCGGTACTCCACGGCGATCCGCACGTCGCGCAGATGCGGCAGCGTGGCAACGGCAGCCATCACATCAGAGACCTGGTGGTTAGCTCAACGTCTCGTTTGCAAGTCGTTTCCAATCAGAGGGACATACCTTGACAAAGAACATGTCGGTGGAGAAAAACTTTTGCGACGCTTCGTCACGGAGCTTGGCAACACCCATCGACCCGAGGGCTCGCAGACCGCCAGCGCCATAAAAGCCAGGCAACTGGCTGCCGAGCTCCATGACGGTGGGGTCTGTTAACGCGTACCGGTCGCTCTCGAGGTTCCAGAGAATCGTCTTGGCATGCGATGCCGCGGGCACATGGCGCCATGACGGGTACTTGGACAGCTCGAGATCCTTGTCGCCCAGCAGAAGAGCGACCTGGACGTTGAAGAGCCACTGCTCTCGGCCCTCGGCCGTGTCGTTGGCTTGGCTGTCAATGCAGTCGTACCGGACGCCCTGTAGGGCCTTGAAGAAGGGCGCCGCCTTGGCAAGGCTGCCGTCCGACGTCGTGCTGAGCCATCGGAGTAGAGGCGGCAGTTTGACAACGCGTTCCCGTTCGAGCTCGGCCAGCGCGCGGCGGCGCTCCTCGGCCTCCCTCTCGGCCTCCCTCTCGGCACGAAGGCGGTCCAGGCGCTCTTGCTCGCGCTTCTGGCGCTCTTCCTCCTCGCGCTTGAGTTGGGCCTCCCTGGCCGCGGCTGCCTCGCGCGCCAGTTGCTCTTTGCGGAGACGCTCCTGCTCTTCGCGCTTCTTGCGCTGCTCTTCCTCGACGCGCTTCTTCTCTTCCTCGGCTTCACGCTTCTTCGCCTCCTCCTCTTCCTTCAGCCTGCGCTCCTCCTCCTTGCGCTTCCGTCTCTCCTCCTCGTCCTTCCGCCGCTTCTCCTCGGCCTCTTTCCGCCGCTTCTCCTCAGCCTCCTGCTTCTTCTTCTCTTCCTCCTCCCTCTGCTTAGCAGCCTCTTCGGCTTCCAGCCTGCGCTTCTCCTCCTCCTTCTGCTTCCTCTCGGCCAACGCTCTCTGCGCCTCTTCGTCCTTGGCCTCGGCCTCGGCCTTCTTCTTTTCCTCCTCCCGGCCAGCCTGCAGTTTAGGCTCAGCGTTGGCCGACGAGAAGCTGGAAGGGCGCACGTCGCTCACATCCGTCATGTCAACGTCAGAGTACTCAAACTTCACACGGATGCTCTTCTGGACGGCTGGCGAAGGCATGAAAGAATCACGACGACCGCGATCAGTTGACGCATCCCGTTTCTTCGCCTTGGGCACGAGAGAGCTGGATCCTGAGCGGCGGTCGTCGGCGGGCTCATCGCGGTGCTTTGTTGGCGGCTTGGTCGAAAGGGTGTTGGCGCCCTTTGCAGGTTTGTCATCGTAGGGAAGAGCGGTAGTCGACTTGGGCTTCTTTTCCTTATCCTTGGGAGCGTCCGAGTCAAGTTTTCTACGCTTGACGGGTGCGTCGTGGGATTCCTTGTCGGATGACGTAGCGACAGGAGGCGTGTCGGATGGGCGGTGCCGTTTGCCGGTTCCATCGCCGCTCGGCGACGACTCTTTCGAATCCTCCTTCTTCAGCTGGCGGGCACGGTCGCGGTGCTTGTCAGCACGCATGTGATCAGCCGGGCCGTCCTCGACCCCAATCTCATGAGGGCTGGACGATTCTTTAGAGGGCGTGGCAGCACTCAAAGTTGCCATGCTGGAGCGCCTCTGCAGCTTTTCCTTCTCGCGGTCCTTCCCAGAGCGGGCCTTTTCGTCACGGAGATCCCGACCAGAAATCAGCTTTTTGCGTTTCGGCTTCGAGGCTTCCGTGTCGGAGGAAACGACAGACTCCGAGTCCGTTTTCCGAGACTTGGACGTCTGCTTCGAGGGTGGCGGGGTGTCGCGGTCCAGGTTCGTGGTGGCAGAACTGCGGTCGTCGCGAGGCTTAATCTTGACAATTGTGGAACTGCCGCGTTTCGGCGAAGATGCCTCGTCGGTTTGCATTGTGCTGTCGTCGGAGCGTCTTTGTGACACGGATTTTTCGTCGCGCGGACTGCCTTCCCTGCCAGTGGCCGTCTTGGCAGAAGGCCCAGTCTTCTTGAACCGTTCCTGAGACGGGCTGGAAAGCTTGCGTCGTGGCGCGCGTGCCGAGGCTGCATCTTCAGACGCCTCGCCAGCACGTGCGGGCTTCTTCGAGTCTGACGTCTTCTGGGCTGGCGAACGTGTCTTGCCGCCGTTCTTCTTGTGCTCGTCATAAGCTGCCTTGAGCAGCTCAACCTCTTCTTTCCAGTGATTCCCGGCTCGCTGCTGGGCGATCTCAAAGTAGGTCTTGCCGTTGAAGCGCTTTGTTGGATCAAACGAACTTTGCTCAAGCAGAAGCTTCACAGCTTTCGTGTTTTCCTGCCCAATGGCCGCAAGCATCGGCGTAGCGTGTTCTGGAGAGAGCCCCTCGACCGGGTCAGGGTCGGGGTTCGCGCGGCCGAGGGCAAGAAGCAGTTCCATAATGACGTTGTGCCCGCCGCGTGCGGCCGCCACCAATGCCTCTGGGTCGTCGCAGCTTTCTCGAACTTGGAGAATTCGCTCGACTTCTTCTTGGTCGCCACGGCCAGCGGCTTGCCGGAGTGTCTTCTCGTCCATGGGCATGTACAGCAGGTGATTGCTTGTCTTGTTGGCACGGACAGTGCCCGCCCGGCGAGATCCCCTCAGGCCGCCTGGCGCTGGTGACTCCCTAGGACTGTCGGCGCCTTCGGTATAGCGCGACTCGTCATTGTCGTGGCGGTGCTCGTCGTGCGCAGCTTGACGCTGCTTCTTCTTTGCCGCAATGAGCAGCTCCCGAATTGCCTCGGCATCTTCCGTGTCGTCGTCGATGCGGTCCAAAGGCTCCTCGCCGTTCACATTGGCCTTCCTAGGGTTGGCGCCAGCTTCCAGTAGAATCTGAACGACCTTGACGTGGCCGTTGTCAACAGCATCCAGCAGTGGCGTGTCTCGCTCATTATTGAAACAGTCGATTGCGCAGCCATTGTCGATCAACAATCTCATAATCCGGTCGAACCCATTTATGGCAGCAATCTGCAGTGGAGTGTTGCCAGCAAAGTCGGCAAAATTGATATCCTCCGGCCGCTCCTGAAGTCTCTTTTTCGCAATATCGAATTCGCCCTTGGCGCAAGCTCGCGCAAGCATCGTCTGGCCATGGGCATTGAGACGACGCGTTGGCTGAGACGGTTTCGCAGGCGACGACTCGGCCGTGGCGGGAGTTGCTGCATGGCGGAGCTTGGAGCCGATAATCTTGATGCTGGCATTCGAATCGTCCGACTGGTAGTCTGTCGAGAAAGGTGCCGGCCCTCGCTTTTTCTTAAGAGCGCTGGGCCCGTTTGTGAGCGAAGATGGATTGGCGGATGGATTGCGCCGGTGTGACCGTGGCGGCGGAGAGACAGACCGGCTCGGCGACACGTCCCTACCGACCCGTGAGGCGGACGACTTGGACGTGGCGGTGGCACCATTGGCAGTACCGCCGGCGTGATGTGAACGTTCTTTGCTGCGCCGTGCCTCCGCGTTGGCTTCACTAATCGCGTTGGCCTGGCGCTGGCGTCGGGCTGTGCGGGCCTCGGACTCGTCATCGGAGGTATCCTTGGGGGCTTTGCGCTTGTGAGAAACGAGCTTCTCGGGTGGCCGCAGTGCATCCTTGAGCGGCGCGCCGGCGCGTTTGGGCGAGTTGGAGCGATGTGGGTGGTCGGTGTCGGATCCGGATTGGGGGTGTGACGAGGTGTTTCGGCTGCGGGGCGGCGAGCCAGTGGCAGAGCTGTGGCCGCCGGCAGCGTCCTGGGGCCGAGAACTGTTGCTCAACTTGATGTGAGGTCGCTTTTTCTTGATGACGGGGATCGGGTCGTTTAAAAAGTCAATGGTGCCCTTGTCGCTCTTGTCGGCCCTCTCCTTGCGTGCAGCGCGTTCAGCGCGGCGAACGTGCGCCATGGGATCCGTGTTCACATAAATACACGACCCAGGCTTCATGACCGGCTTCTCTTCGTGCTTGATCACTTTGTGCTTCCGGGGTTTTGCCGGCGAGCCGTCAGCGAGCACAATCGTCTCGGCCTCGGAGTTGCCGTCGGTGCTGCGGTCGTCATCCTGACGCTTGTCGCGTGATGCGGTGGCCGGCTTGGCGTCTTTGGGCTCGCGCGAAATGGAGCCGGAGGACTTGAAGCTGTGCGCCCTGGAGTCCTTGTCGATTGACAGGGCGGACAAAAGAGGCTGCGACACAAGCTTCAACGACGTTGACGATTTGGCGGCCTTGTCTTTGGACGACAGCAGCGAGGCGCGTGACAAGACTGGCGATCTTGCTACCGAAGACGAGGAGTTCCGCGGCCGGTCAGGGTCGGAAGGGCGCGACGAGGCGGATGAAGCAGCGAGCTTCGGGTGCGCGGCCTCCTTGGCATTCTGCGCATCCATGACATTTAATTGCGAGTAAACTGTCTGGTGTGCACCATCCTGAGGGCGTACTGTGAATGGCAGGCGTCGGGCGTGGAAAGACAGCGTTCGAAGGGGGCTGTGTCCAGGGCGAAGGATGCGTGCCGGGTTGCAGTGAGGCCAGAGTTCTCAATAGGCACAATCTGGGCAATCTGGGCGACTGGGACGCTCTGCGTGGTGCTGCGCGCGTCGAAAGCGGCGAAAGCGGCGTAAAAGGCTTGCTCCGAAAAGAAGGCAGATGCGAGCTCGGGTTGGCGCGCGGCCGTGTATTTCGAGAGTCGCTTCGTCGTCGAGAGTGCGTGTCGTGAAATCGCAACGTCGGCGGCAGACGATGGACCAAAGGACCTGGCGGTAAGGTGCGGCAGGGCGAACGGGACACGCAATGCGCCCGCGAGACAATGGCCGCGGCACGCGTCGTAGCGATAAAGTTTTAAGTATAATGGGCGGTATACCGTCGATAAAGATGGCTCGTTCGTTGGGTCGATGACGACGTCGGGCAAAACAAAACCAGAAACGTGAATGAGGGAGCGTGAGAGGCAGCGTGAGCAAGAGCGAGGAGAGGGAAAGAGGAAAGAAAGCCAGACCTCTGGATGGCCCCAGTTGCAAATTTGGCGTCTGGCTTTGGCGTGCACTGGTGGTGTAGAAAGTAGGAACAACCGCCCGCTTGTAAATATAAGGGGCAGTCAGGGGCGTGCGCGCGAAGACGGGGCTGCCTACGGCGTTACTGTGAAAATTACAGCGCATTTCCAGCTACTCCACACAGTCACCGCGATCGCCAGCTCGCCAGCGCCCCAGGGAAGCAAGCGCATCCAAGTCGATGACGAGATGAAAAGGTAAACAACGAGCTCCTCTATGGAAAGTGTGGCCAACCGTCGAGGAAAGTGCTACTGGAGGTTGGCGGTGGCCGATTCCCTACACGTCGAACTTCCGGGCCGGGGGAAGGCGCGACTGTGCATTTGGATGGAGCAGCCAAAATGGGAAGGCGACAGCGTCTCGAGCCGCCACGGCAGTGGCAAACCAGCGCGTCGTGTGCATAATTATATTTATATTCAAATATAAAGGCCGTGGAAAGACGAGCAACCGCGCTGCGACTGCAAAGTGGCAGGCGAGCGTCACGAAACGGCAAGACTGATTGTCGAGGGCGGAGCCAGACGCATCCGGCATGCCAGCAGCACTACAGCGAAGCCAGAGCAAGCGACGAGACGAGACGAGACGAGACACGCACCACGAAAGACGGCCGCATGCAATCCAAGAAGGGACGGGAGACGGCTTCGCCTTTGTCTTCTCCAGCGTCGGCCATGGCTGCGAACATCGCGTGCGAATGCATCAATGGCATCGCCTTTCGTCTTGCGCGAGCACCGAATCGGGCTCTGATTGGGCAGCCACTTGCGGTGCGGCGGGGGCGCCTGCAGGCCCCCCTCGCTCATCGCACTTGCTTTGTTTGGAAAGCGGGTCCTGGACGGCGGCGCGATTGGCCAGCGTCCTCTTCCTTATTTCTTCTTCTATTTACGGCGATACAGTGCACGGCGCTAGTGGCTAGCGTGTATGCGTGCAGAGTACCAGCGATTGGGGCGCAGACGTGCGGTGGGCTGCGACCGTGTTTGTACACAGTACATCTCGAAACTGGGTACTGTGAAATCTACGGTGTGCTCGGCACGCACCTTGAAACAGCGCGCCAGATTCACGTCCACTTGCTTTCGATAAAGACAGCACTGCTTCCAACCTCTCCGTGACAGAAGGTCACTTTCCGATCCAAAGTCTACACAATCGAGCAGTCTCGTGAATGTATAACTTAAATATAAATATAAACATAAATATACAGCAGAGCCCACTGCGCTGGAAAGAGATTGCTGTGCAGGCCAGGTCCACTTGCCACTGAGCAACCCCTGCTCGGTTGGGCTCCAAGCTTGCTAGTCCGAGCGCGGCTGTGGCGATCACACTGGTCCTGGCTTCCTTTGACTCGTTCTTGCCGGTGCGATAACAAACCCGAGGCACACGACGAGGACGAGTCACGCCACCACCCCCCTCCCCCCCTCCTGCATTTGCTTGTTGCCTTCGTCAGTTGCATTCCCAGTTTGCCTTTGCATGTTGTTCCCACCGTTGGCATCGTTTGCCTGCATTCCAGTGCGATAGGCAGCAGCTGCATGCGGGACAGGCAGCAGCCCCGCGTTGCCCGTCTTCGCCTCCCACTTCGTCTCGTCTGGGCACCTGTGCGAGACTGCTCTTGATTCATTGACCAGCCGATTATCCGTCGGTGTGGAGCAGGTCATGCATCATCCATACGACCAGACCAACCAGACCGACCAGACCGACAGACCGACAGACCGACAGACCGACAGACCAACAGACGACAGACGACAGACCAACCGACGAGCCGTCCAGAAGGAGCCGTCCAGAACCGACACGACAGCCCGACGTCGACGTGCGCCATGGCCACGCCGGTGCAGCCAGTGCAGCCGGCGCTGCCTGTGTCGCTGAGCAGTGTGCAGGTCCGCGGCTTGCCCGCGACGGCGTACTACATTGCCGACTTTATCACCGAGGCCGAGGAGCAGCAGATTCTGCAAAAGGTGAATTTGACGGTACGCTGGCGGACCGAGAGCCGCGGCTAACAGTGTTGGCGCCGAGCAGATCGAGTCGGCGCCCAAGCCACGATGGAAACATTTGACGCACCGACGGCTGCAGACGTGGCCGTCGGACCTCATCCACGACAAGCTGGTGGACGCGCCGCTGCCTGCGTGGCTCGTCGACCCGGTCATCTCGCGTCTTTTGTCCATTCCTGTCGACGTCGACGGCCCTGACAGCTCCGACAGCTCCGACCGAAGCAACATCTTCTCCGACAGCCCGCACCAGCGCCCCAACCACGTTTTGATCAACGAGTACCCGCCCGGCGTTGGCATCATGCCGCACAAGGTAAGCCGGCCTGGCGTAGCCATGGCGTAGCCGGGCAGCCGGGACGCGCAGAACACAGTGCTCACCACGATCGGCGGCAATAGGACGGCGCGGCGTACCACCCCGTCGTGTGCACCGTCAGCCTGGGCGCCAGTCTGTGCCTGGACATTTACAAGAACAAGGCCGACGGCACACTGGCAAGCGAGCCCGTGGCGCGCATCCTGCAGGAGCCGCGTAGTCTGCTCATCACCACCGACGACCTGTACACGGAGTACCTGCACGGCATCGCGGACACGGACGCGGACGTCGACTTGTCGCCGGACACGGTGGCCAACTGGGACCTGCTACGGTCGGCGGACGCGTTTGCGGCGGGCCGCAACGCGCGCGCGACACGGGTCAGTCTGACGTACCGCGACGTCTGCAAGGTCGCCAAGCTCGGCAACAAGTTTGCCCTATTTGGGAAGCGGCCGTGACGCGAACGCGAGACGACGCAAAAAGGCGAGACAAGGCAAACACATGCCAGCGAGTGTCAAAAGACAAACGGCACCATGGCCCACTTGCCGGCGACGGCGGCGGCGCCAAACGTGCCGGCATACCAGGCCTTGGTGCGGGCGGCGGTGACGCCGAGGCTGATGAGCACAAACACCTCGGACCACAGCAGCGTGCGGTTGAGCAGACGGCCGGCGGGCGCGGCGGCGACGGCCAGGCCGAGGTAGAGCACGAGCTCGCACGTGTAGTGCGGGCAGACGAGGCGACGGAACAGGCCCTGGCGCGGCAGCGAGTACTTGACGAGGCTGGCGAGGTGGGCATGGCAGCGGTACTGGCCGACGGAGGCGGCGACGAAGACGGGCACGCCCATGGCCAGCTTGGTGCGTGTGCCGGGCGCCAGCCAGGGCACGGCCACGCCCGACTCGTGCGCGGCGAGGATGGCGTCTGCAGAGGACAGGTTAGCCGGAACGAAGACACGAAAGACACGGAAGACACTGTGGCATGGACGTACGGGCGCCCTCAATCCAGACGGCGATGCTCATGATGCCGTAGTAGGCCAGGCCGAGCAAGAAGTGTGCGGCGTTCATCTTGGACCGGGACGGTTTCAGGACGGACCGGTGCTCGTACAGCCGGCGCGCAGCCTGGACACATTCGAGGCCGACGACGATGCAGACCTGTGCGAGGCTCATGGACGAGGACCCAGCTGCCGCCTGGCGTCGTACGAGCCACGCCAGTGCATTGGCCTTGTCCCAGCCAGGCCACAGCCACCACTGCACGGCCCAGGCCGCCGCCGCCGCAAGGTAAAAGACGTAGAAGCTCGCGAACCAGCCGTGCGGGACCTGCAGCCGCGTGACAGTGGCCGCCACGAACCGTTCCAGGCGGCCAGCCGATTTGGTCGGTTCGGTCGTCGTATTGGTCGGTTCGGTCGTCGTTTCGGTCATTTCGATCGTTTTAGTCGTCGTTCCGGTCGTTTCGCGTTTACCCGTATTGGCGGCCGGGTCCCGTGCGCCATAGTCGAGCAGGTGCTTCTGCGTCGCCGCCGGAAGCAGCGTCAGCGAGACGATGCCGGCGCCCAGCAGCGCAAAGACGGCCTGGCAGGCGCCCGCCGGCGACAGGTCCACGACGCCGTCCCAGAGCGCGTCGAGCGACATGGCACAGGAGTAGTGTAGGCGTGCAGGGCTGTCGGCCGTGTCGTGGGCTGTGTCGGTCCGTCGGTCCGTCGGCGTGGCAGAGTCTAAAATAAATAAAATAAAATAAAATAAAAAATAAATATATGAGTGTGTTATTGTGGGTCGCCTGAACCCGTAGCACGTGCTTCTATATAGGCCCACATCCACCAAGACGCCCAAAGGTGGCCTCTACAGACGACACGACAACACGCCGACGACACGACCGACACCATGGCTGCGCCGTACCCGCAAATCGTCCTCTTTGGCGACTCGCTGCTCCAGCACGCGGCCGAGACGACGGCCGCCTTCTCGCTGCAGGGCGCGCTCGCCAACTACACCATCCGCCGCTTTGACGTTATCAACCGCGGCTTCTCCGGCTACAACACCGCCCAGGCCCTCAAGATCCTGCCCGACGTGTTCCCGCTGCCGAGTGCAGCCGGTGCGGCCGGTGCAGCCGGTGCGGCCGGTGCGAGCCCGTTCGTGCCCAAGCTCGCCGTCCTCGTCGTCCTGCTCGGCGCCAACGACGCCGCCGTCACGCCCGAGCAGCACGTTGCGCTCGCCCAGTACGAGGCCAACCTGCGCGCCATCGTCACGCACCCCAACATCCAGGCCCACAAGCCCGGTAAGATCCTCGTCGTCACGCCGCCGCCCGTCGACAGCATCCGCCTCGCCGAGTACGAGCGCGTCACCTACGGCCCCGGCCCCGTCTCGCGCGAGGCCCGCGTCTCCGCCACCTACTCGGACGCCGCACGCCGCGTCGCCCAGTCCACGCCCGGCGTCCAGGTCGTCGATCTCTGGAAGGCCGTCTACGACCTCGCCGTCGCGCGCACCCCCGGCTTCGACGCCAGCGCCGGCGTCCCCCTCGGCGACCCCGCGGGCCAGCGCGGCTACCTGGCCAACCTGCTGCACGACGGCCTGCACCTGAGTACCGAGGGCTACCGCCTCTTCTGGGACGAGCTGCGTCCGCACATTGCGCCGCCGACGCCCCAGGAGGCCCCCGACGGCTGGGTGCACAAACCCTGGCGCCAGGCCGAGTGGATCCAGCGGGACTCGTAGGTCGTCGTGGCAAGAGCTGGCGAGCGGCAGGCACGTCTGGCAAGACGCGTCGGCGCGCCCCACCCGAACGCGTCGACCGCGTCGTTCAAGCTACAAGAGCACTCGTCCTGCACTACACTACATATTGACGAAAATCGATTCGACTGGCTAGGATTTCTACTCAAAAGACGAGCCTAGCTTCTAACACGAAAGGTATCGGTGGCGCGGTGGTCCCATTGATCCGGGTTGCGGGCGTCGCCACCGTAGCGCAACGCATGCACAACGAAATAGAATTGTCCGTGGACGGGCCGACGCCTGTCGTCGAAGCCGTCCCAGCCAAGACCACCTACCGCGTTGCCGGTCGGTTGCATGCGCGGCAGCAGAGTTTTGACGACTTGGTTCCCCTCCGCATTCCGAACCTCGACAACCAAAAGATTGGGCGGCACAGTAAAGGCCACGGCGAGATTGATGATATTTTTCCCCAGCCCCTGGCGAATGAATTCAATGTTGTTGCCGACGACCAACGTTTCCCTCCCACCAGCAGCGGTGGACAAGTACGTCAGGGCAATGGGGCTGACGCTGGTCATATTGCCGGCGCACCCAATGTAGGGCACGGCGTGACGAACGCCGTCGACGCCGTCGGCGCCGCCTTCGGCACCGGCTGCCCAGATGGACAGGTAGCCGCTGAACATGGCCAGGTGTTTCTCGGCGACGGTGCCCGGGCCGGGAATGGTGGTCTCCATGTTGCTGTTGCTCTGCACGTCGTCGTTGTCAGAGTCGCTATCGTTGCCGTTGTTGGCAGCAGCGGCGGCAGCGGCGGCGGCAGCGTTGGCGGCGGCGTTGTTGGCGTCCAGCTGCATTGGGCCGCCCGGGTCCGCATCGGAGACGACCGATCCGTTGTCGGACACGAGATCCGGCAGGTCGTCGTCCGAGTCGACGGCACCGTCGCCACCACCGTCGCCACCAACAACGCTGCCAGCGACGCTGGGCGGTCTGCTGGCACCGGGTAGTGCGAGACGGCGATTGACAACGGTGACGGTGACCTGCCGGCACGCTTTTGGCTCGAGCGTAAAGCCGCCCGCTGCATCGTCCCCCCCCCCGACATCGATTCTGAGCTCCGGCGACCGGCGAAACTCGTGGGTGTCCGGCTTGACCCATTCCAGTCTGTTGGGGCTGTTTCTAAAGAGGTAGAGGCTCGCCACGCCAAAGTTTGTAATCGTGTACGTGCTCGCCCTGGCCTGGTTGTTGCACACCTCAAACACGTGCGGCGCCGCGTCCGCATTGGCGTCGCCCAACGACAGCGACGTGACGTTGGGGGCAATGGCCGCCTTGGCCGGGTCGGCCGCCCCCAGGACGCTCTGCAGCGCGGCACCGACGTCAATCACGCCGCCGCCCTGCATCAGCACCGAGGCCTCGTTCCTGGGCGACCTGGCCATCTGGGCGGTGCCGACCAGGACGCGCTGCAGCTCCTTGGGCCGCAGCCCCGGCGCCGCCTGCAGGACCAGCGCCGCACAGCCGGCCGCGTAGGCAACCGAGGCGGTCGGGCCGCTCACGAGACCGTACACGCCCTCGTCCACGGCGCGTGCGACCGGCTGGAGGATGCCGGGCGCGGACAGAGTCGGGGCCAGTCCCAGGTTGTGCGTCGGGCCGATTGGGTAGCCGGGCTCCAGGGTCCAGTGCAGGCTGTCGACGGTGCCGTGTGTCAGGTACATGAACGCCTTGAGGGTACGGGTCCGCACGTCGCTCAGGCGGATCGTGACGTGCCAGTCGCGCGCCCAATTGTTGGTCACGGAGCTGCTAATGTAGCCGCGGAAGGGCACCGTCTCGGGCTGCGCGTCAAACATGTCGGTCTCGTACTTTCCATCGTACTCGTACAGGAGCCGCCGGACATTGGCCGCCATCATACCCCGGTGCACGTGGGGAAAGCCCAGGCACCCAAGGTTGGGCACGAGCAGCACCTCGTCGTCCGCCTGCTCCTGGAAGACAAAGTCGGGTGCGCAGATGCGCATATCGAGCATGCCCGGGGGCACGGCCCGGACGACCTTGTAGTACTTGTTGTCGACCACCACGTCCTTTGTCGGCATGTACCGGACGTTGGGGAGGCGCGTTTCGCCGCTGGCGTCTGTGGCGCCTGTGGCGTCTGTGCGGTACACGGCGTCCGTCTCCACCACAATCTGGGGCTTGGTCACGTGCTTTAGAATTTTTTCGGCAAACGTACTGTACCATCCGTCCAGCACCGCCGTGTTGACCGTGAAGACGCCGTCCACACCGTCGGCCGGGCCACTGGTAAATACGCGGTGCGCCACCCGCACCGGGTTGCCCACAAAGACTGTCGTTCCGGCGTTGGCGGCGGCTTGCAGGGCAATCTCCAACGGCCGCCACATGTTCACCGACAGGGGGAAAGGGCGCCCGTGCAGGACAATCTCCGTCTTTTGGTCAAGCGCCTCGCCCAGCGCCTTGAGAAACAGGCCCAAGTTGCTACGGCCGCTGCAGTCAAAGATGCGGTACACGCTGATCGCGGCGCCCGGGGCCACGCCCGCAAACGTCAGCCCGCTGTTGCCGCCGAGGAGGATGCTGGCCATCATCGTGCCCCCGATGCTCTTGCACTGGTCGGGATTCGACGCGGCCTCGTCGGTCCGGAACTGTGCCACCACGTCTCTGACCAGCCGGATCTTGCAGTCCGCGCCTTGGCCCTCGCCCTGGTCGGAGCAGTCGCCAAAGTCGGGGTGCGTCTGATCGATGCCGTCGTCGAGAATGGCAATCTTGACGCCTCGGCCGTCAATCGGCTCCGCGCGCGCATGGGCCGCGAAGACGCCGGTCCGCTCGTGCATGTAGTCGATGCGGTGCTCCTCCTCGTCGCGCCGGTGCACAGGCTCGTCCGTCAGGGGGTCGGCCATGCTGCCCGCCGTTTTGCCCTGGTCCAGGCCCACCTCCATCGTGCCCAGGTCGTTTCTTTCCTTCTTTTCGTTCTTTTCGCTCTTTTCGGTTTCGCCTTGCTCGGTTTTTTGGTCCTGTTCGCCCACGATCTCCTCGTCGCCCGACTGGAGCATAATCTGGACCGGCGCGGCGTTTTGGACCAGCGGCAGAGCCGTGAGGGTGTCGAGGAAGCCGTCGTTGGACTGGTCGCCACGGACGCGAACGTGGGCGCCGTGGAAGAGGGCGGGGTGGATCGAATTGACAATGGTTGCTTGGATGTTCTTGGCCGCCAGGCTCGTGACGAGGTCGCCGTTGCTCGCGTCGAGGCTCTGGCCCGACGCGTACTCGACCAGGAACTCGCCAGGCACGGGATCGCCGTGGCGCCCGACCGATACGGCGGGCTCTCCGTCTTGGACTTGGCGTCTCGTTACAAAGTTGCGGTCGCCGTCCATGGTTCGCAGCACGAGCAGCTGTTGCACGAACAGCATGGCCATGGTCAGCATGGCGGCCGCCGTGGCAATCTTGGCAAGGGCCTTCATCGTGGCCGTTTCCGTTTTGCTGTTCTTGTTCGAGTCGTTGGTAGGCGTGCTTGCCTGTTGCAGAGTGGTGTCGGACACGGGACGGGCAGGGCTTTATATAGCCGGCACCAGCACCAGCAAGACAGTTCTTGGGTCGTCCCAGCACGGGCATCGCCATCCCTCGCTCCGCCACGTCGCAAGTGACGCCAAGCCACTCCTCTTCGAGGGAGCCAGCACGACCAAGATGACGAAGATGACCAGATTACCTCCATCCTCAACGCCACCGTTACGCCCGTGTCATTTGAAAGCGATCCTGTATCCGCTCATTCGTTTTTATTCGTCTCGCGCAGCCTGATTCTGGCTGTCTGGGAGGCGCCTGGCGGATGGTCTATTTAAAACTCGAACGACAGATCCTGTTGGCGTCAGTAATTAGAATCAGATAATTATAAAATTATAAACAAACAAACAAATATAAACAACAAAATGCAAAATATAAACATCAAAATGCAAAATATAAACAACAAAATACAATACAATACAAGATACAATACAAAATACAGTACAAAATACAGTACAAAATACAATACAAAATACAGTACAAAATACAACACAAAATACAACACAAAATACAATACAAATTACAAATTACAATACAAATTACAATACAAATTACAATACAAATTACAATACAAATTACAAATTACAATATAATACATGCGCCTGGCCGGCTGTCAGTCGTCAAATGTCTTGGCAATGGCACGACCGCGAGGCCGTCCGGTGTGTACAGGTTACGGGTCAGGTAGTCCTATTGTCATCTGCACTAGCGCTACCAATCCATGTATAAATCAAAGGCAATCTGCCAACAAGACGAGCAAGACGGACCCGCCTAGATCGGGAGTGAGTCTTGTATAGAAAGGCGAAAAAAGGGCGTCTCAAAGTAAAAGTAGTTGTTAGAGTCCCTCTCGTCGAAGCCGTTGCGAAGGGCGCGCACGACGATTTGGTACGAGCCATACGGGACAGGGTTGCCTCGAAAGTCTCTGCCATTCCATTCGATGGGCGTCCTCTTCAGGTCCGGGTTGGTCACAAACATGCCGTGAAAGATGGTGGCGACGACCTTGAGGCCGTTGCCGTCAATGGTGGCCGCCCGTTCGCCCGCGCCGCCAATCTGTATGACTTGCACGACGAGCCGTTCTGGCGGTATGATGAAGTGGGTGTGCAGTTCGATCACGGCAATGTTCGTGTTTGTGACGATAAACTCGGCTCCCGGTTCGACGCGTAGCCGAGAGCCAGGGGCCGTGACGTAGGTTTTGGTCGTATCAAAGGGCACGAGGGTGGTAAAGTCGGCCGGGCTCCCAATGTACGGCAAACTGTGCGCCAGTTCCCGGAGTACGACGTCAGTGTCTCGGTCCCGCCTCCGAACCAGTGCCTTGATCTCGATGAGGCCGCTCACGACCGGCAAACGCCCGAGAACCAGGTTCGACGAGACCTTTTCGCCGTCCAGCCACACCTTTTCGCACGATTGTCCGTTCATCATGAGCACCGTCTGCTTCAGCCCAATGGAAAACCGGACCGTGCTCGAGACGGTCGCCTCGGGTGAGCGCTTCAGCGGACGGCCTTTGCCGTCCAGAAAGTACATGCTGGAGGACGGGCGAATGTGGAAATTGAAGACGACGTACTCGCCAACGCCGAGGTTGAGGTTGGTGCACAGGCTAAATGGGAAGGAGCTGAGCTGGTCCACCTTGCTGCCCAGGGCCAGCGAATTGACCGTGGTGTAAATGACCGGCTTCGTCGCGGACGCGGCCTGGTCGACCGTAAAGAGAGACGAGACTGTGATTAGGCCCGCGCCCTGGATCGGCATCGGCGCTCCGAGCCGCCCGTCGTCGCCGTACAATGGCAGCGGTTTGCTGGTGAGCACCTGCACCTTGTGAATCATATCAATCGGTTCAATGACCTTGTGAAGCAGCGCCGCACAGCCGGCTGCGTAGGCCGCCGCGAGCAAGGCGTAGTCGCCGATGGCGTACAGGCCCGCTCCAGGGGGCACCACGGCCAGCACGCCGGTGCCGGGGGCCGCCAGCGTCGGCTGCAGCCCCAAATCGTGCCCCGGGCCCAGGCCGACGTTGGGACGCACGCTCCACTTAATATCCCGGTCCGGGCGAACCGTGTACGCGACGAGATTGGCGTCGTCCTGGACCAGGTGGATGTCGGGCAGTCCGTTCTTGGTCCAGGCCTCGACCAGCGAGTTTTTGAGATAGGCGCGGAACGGCACGCGATTGGGCACGTTTGCGCTGCCGTCCTCTGTAAAGGTCTCGTCGGCAAGGTGGTAGATCACCTTGGACACGCCCCTGGAGAGCATTTTCTCGTGCATCGCCTGCGTGTGCATGCATTCAATGTCGGGCACGATAATGACAATGTCCAGCCCCGCATAGCTGGGAAAGGGGTAGCGCGCGTCGCAGACTTCTTTGGGCAGAGACCAGGTCTGGAACCAGCCGCTCTTGTCGAGCGCTCGGTCGGCCGTGGCGTAGAACTGGATCCGGAACTCGCGTGTCGCCGACTCGTCCGTCCGGTAGTGTCGAAACTTGGACTTGACCATCAACTTCGACTCCACTTGCGCGCCCGGGTACGCGTTGGTGACGGTCACGACGTTGGTCAAGTCGCCAAACGGGTTGTTGTGCTGGAGCATGCTGCTCTGCGTCGGCTGGCCCACGCCGAAAAAGACCAGCGCACTGTACTTTGCCAGTATGCCCTGGCCCAGCGCCAGGCGCAGCGCGAACCGGTCGCCTGGTATGCGGCCGAGCGGAATGCCCACCAGGATCGACTTGGCCCCGTCGTTCATGGCCGCCTCCAGGGCGCGGACGACCAGCGCGGTGTCGGTGCGGCCCTCGCAGTCAATCACGCGGTACATGCCAACGTCGGCGTCGGGCGCCACGCCGTCATACGCCGGCGCCGTGCTTTCGCCGACAATCACACCCGCCAGCATCGTGCCGAGGTAGTTGCACTCGCCCTTTACATCGTCGCCTCGGTAGCCTCGGCTCGGCGGGAACTCTTTGCCAATGAAATCGGCCCCAAAACTCACCGGGCAGTTTGTGTCCTTGATACTGCTACACTCGCCGAGCGCTGGGTGGTCGTATCGGACACCGTCGCTGATAATGGCCACCTTGGCGCCCCGTCCGCGGTGACCCTGCTGGTGCGCCTTGGCCACGCCTGTATAATTGTGCGCCATGTCAATGCGACTGGTAAAGGTCCGAGACTTTGACGAACGTTTGGCCTGTTTGTCGTCCGGAAGAGGCCTATCCGTGTCCAAATTCGGGTCGGAAAATGCTTCGTAATCCGAGTCGACATCGGGGTCGTCCTCGGGGTCGTAATCCGAGTCGCCATCCGGGTTGTAGTCCCCGGCTGCTGGCAGACTGTCGCCGATCCTACCAAAACCTAAACGGTCGCCGGTGGGCGACATTGGAGAGTCGTCGGTGGGCGACGTTACAGAGTTGCCGCCATTGTCAAAACTAGCGTTGCCGTAAACGTGTCCCACCACGTTTGAAACGTCGATGCCAGGTATTTTCGGCTCATCCGTCTTGTCGGCGCTGCTCGTGCTCGGACTGCTCGGGCTGGTCGGACTGCTCGAGCTGGTCGTGTCTCGGCGGGTCATGTTCGGTCTTTCCATTTCTAGGCCGAACCCCAGGCCGAGGTCTGTCATGTTCATGGCTCTCAGGTCCTGTCCGTCTTGGAGGTCCGCCTCGTCGTCGTCCTCGTCGTCGTCGTCGTCCTCCTCGTACTCGTCGTCGTACTCGTCCGAGGCCGACCGCGGCACAGTAATGACGCGCACTGCCTCGGCGTTGCGGACAAGCGGCAGCGCGTTCAGGTGGCGCTTGTGCATCGCGTGGGCCTCGTCGGAGCCGTCGGGGTTGTTTCTGTCGCCCATATGCACCACGGCGCCGAACAGCACGTCCGAGTCGAAGCGCGTCTCAATCTCGGCCGGCACGCCGCGCGCAGCAAGGCCGCCGACGAGGTCGTCGTGGCTGCGCTTGCGTGCGTGGCTGTTCGGCGGATCGTGGAAGACGACAATGTACTTGCCCGGCACGCGTTGGCCGTGCTTCCACCGCGGCTCCGGTGCCGCTTCGGCTCGCTGCGCGACGGCCGACTGTTCTTGGTGATGGGCGGGGGGGGGCGTGTGCCCAAAGCTGCGCAAAAGCAGCAGCGTGGCCACAATGAGCGCCACGGATGCTGTAATGATTTTCAGAATAGGTTTCATGGTCGATGCTGGACGGTTGTCATGCTCTGAGCATCATTGTCTTCAACACGTCGTCCAGTGCCGGCGGCGACCGGGTAGATATAGCAAGAAGTAGCACCAAGTCGCGTCGCAAACACAGGTTCGTGGTCTATCACACCTGTCCCGGGCAAGCGGCTCGTTCCTCTCGTCGTTCCTCTGGGATGTCCGAGGACCCAAAACGTCTGATCCCGATCCGTCACGGTCCAATGGCGATGCTACCCGCGTGCCATCCAGCAATGCAACCGAGTGATACCATACACTTGCTCTCGCCTAACCCGTCCCAACTTGCTGGCCAAGCTGAGATGGAACCGTCGCATAAAACGGGTTATTTTGGGCAGCCGGCAGGCCTGCTCGTGGCATTCAAGTGGTTCCGACGGGACATGGGACATGGGATCACGGCCCCTGTTTCGTCCAAGAGGGTCTCCAAGTGCCTTTCAATGTCCTGGTTCCAGTGCCTTTCCTGGTTCCAATTGCCTTTCAATGTCCTGGTTCCAGTGCCTTTCCTGGTTCCAATTGCCTTTCAATGTCCTGGTTCCAGTGCCTTTCCTGGTTCCAAGTGCCTTTCAATGTCCTGGTTCCAAGTGCCTGTCCTGGTTCCAATTGCCTTTCCAAGGTCCTGGTTTCCAATACGCTTTTTCTTTTTCTTTTTCTTTTCTTTTTTTCTTTTTTTTCTATTCTTTTTTCTTTTCTTTTTTCTTTTTTTCTGTCTTCGTTCTTTCTTTTATTTTTTCCCACGTTTGGTTTGACGTTCGACAAGGCCTCAACATCCGGCATTATTCTTGACAACGTGACAAATGGGGGTGGACGCGACTGCCCGGAAACGACCCGATAAAGGATGAGGATGCGCCATGGCAGGCGAGTACCGCCACGAACATGGATCAGACCCGACCATGGCACGGAGTCAATGTAGCGTGGCCCGGAAGGACCATGTTTGAAGTGCATCCGTCTGCCGGTGAATCCGTCTGCCGAGACTGTTTGAAGCGCATCCGTCGGGGCTGCAATGAGCAAGGCACAGTGGGCCCAAACACTCACGTGTCGTGTTGCTAATGCGACGTGCCGACATGCCAGGTGTACAAATGTATTGACAAGTAGAGACAGAAGAGACAGAAGAGACAGATAGAGACAGAAGAGACAGAAGAGACAGAAGAGACAGATAGACAAAAGAATAGACCAAAAGGGAAGCGACAAGAACAAAACGACAAGATATTACAGTAGTCCGGGTTCGGGCGCGGTCAGAAGCCAACGTTGTCGCGGTCGGCAATAAACTTGACGTACATGTTCTTGGTGCGACGGCGCGCGGCCTTGCCCCAGAACTGCATGGGCGCAGTCGTCATGAAGAAGACGAGCGACAGGACGCCAATGGTGACAAAGACGCTGGCGAGCGGCTTGCTGTCGAGCCAGATGCCGGTGCAAAAGGTAAAGACGAGGGCGATGCTGTTGTTGATGACGGCGACGCCGACCATGCCCTCGAGGATCATGTCGGGGTAGCAGTCGGCGAGGTAGCTGAGGGCGAGGTCGCCGGCGCAGCCCCAGCCGAAGCCGATGAAGCCGAGGCCGACGTAGGCGGCCCACAGCCGCGGAAACAGCCAGCCCTGGCCGGAGCCAATGCCAAACAGCATCAGGCCGGCGGGGTTGACGACGGCCGCTGGGTACATGAGCCACAGACGGTCCTCGGCCTCGCTCAGGCCGCCGCGGCGCCGGGCCATCCAGCGCACAAAGACGTCGGCGAACCAGCCGCCGTAGACGCAGCCGACGACGGCGCCGATGAGCGTGGGAATGTTCATGAGCGACACGGCAGTGTTTCCATAGTTCCAGGGGTCGTCGTAGTAGTTGTCCTCCTGGACCGTCAGGTAAAACGTCAGCCAGGCGTCCTGGGCGCCCCACTGCAGGCCGGCGTACAGCACGGGCGGGAAGGAAAAGACGCGCAGCGTGCGCCACAGGATGGTAAAGTACTGCTGGAAGCCGGTACCCTGGAGCGTCGGCGACGGCGTAATGGGCGCGATGCGCTGCCAGTACGTCTTGGGCACGTCGAGCGCGGCGTCGGCCGCCGGCCGCGCCTGCTCCGCGGCGCCCGAGTCACGTGACGCCGCACGTGATGCAGTCTTGTCCTTTTCGCCGAGCGCGTCGGTGTCGGCACGGCCGGCGTCGGCGACGGAGCGCGTGCCGTCAATGGTGTGGCGGCGGTCAAAGGCCGTCTCCTCGAGGCCAAAGAAGCAGACGACAAAGGTGGCGGAGCTGATGATGACGGCGAACCAGCCGATCCAGGTCCAGCCGAGCGTCTCGTTGTCGGCAATGAGGCCGGCAAAGAGCGGCCCGAGAAAGGTACCAATCGACGTGGCCAGGATGTAGAGGCCCATGACGGTGCCGCGGCGGTGGCTAAAGAAGATCTCGGACAGCGACAGCTGGGCGGCGGCCTCGGCGCAGGACTCGGACGCGCCGACAAACAGCTGGCTCCAGATGGCGTCGGACGCACGCTGCACGCGCGCAAACCAAATGGACCCGCCAACCAAGCACAGCAGGCAGACGAGGTACGTGCTGCGGCGGCCGTAGAGCGCGGGCAGCGGCGACAGCAGCAGCGTGGCGTAGCCGATGCCGGCAAACAGCACGCCGGCGCCCGTGTTCATAATGTTGCTGCTAATGTCGAGCTCGAGCAGCGCGTCCGACGCGGCGCCCGCGTCGTTGCTCGTTGCCGCCGTCAGGCCAACAATGAACAGCACCAGGAACGCGTGCCAGTAGCGTCGCGCAGGCGACCAGTTGAGCGGGTCGCGTGGCGACGTCGTCGGCTCCGGCAGCAGCGCGACAACATGGCCGGGGCCGTCGACAATGTACTCGGTGCCGGCGAGATCGACGTCGTCGCGGTCGGTTGCCATGGCGGTGGTGGGCGGTGGTGGCGTGTCGGGTCCGGGCAAAATGTCTCAAAGTTGCAGGGCACAAGGACGACCTCCTCGGCCAGGGCTCCGAGACATGGGTGCTTCTATTTATATTTGTATAAATTGGCGCCACCCGGTATCTGGCGTCTGGCGCGATCGAGTATCTGATAGGCGCCCGATGCCCGGTCGTATCGTTGCAGCGTATCGTCGCGGCTGGGCTCCCCGGTCGGTATCTAGCGTGGCACAGATTAAGCCTCCTAAGCTTTGCCAAGCACGGGCCATGCAGGACTTGTTTGCCAAATTCGGACGCTAGTGATGCGTCAGCCGACCCACTTGTATCTTGTGGATAGAGAGCAAGATAAGCCGCTGTGGCAGGTGGCGCTAACCCAGATAGACAGTTGCAGCCCGGACGGTATGCCTTATCTTGGCGATAAAGTGCGTGGGGCGATACGTGCTCCGTAAGCCCTAGAGCACACGCCGTACTCCGTATACATACTCCGTCTCGTCTGCCTGTGCCTCGTTTCTCCCGACCACCACACATCAGCTGCACCACACCATCAGCATCAGCATCAGCCGATCACGACCACACCCCCACACATGTCGACGTGCCAGAGAATGCTTTCTCAACAGTTTAGCGTGACGGCGCGCATGCCGGCCAATTCCAAAAAACCCAGTCATCCTGGCTCCGGCCTGGAGAGGCAGAGCGCCGCCACCAGCGCCATTGCTGTCGTTGCCACGGCCAAGGCGAACGCCGCCGTGCCCGCCGCCGTGCCCGCCGACGCCGTGCGCAACGACCCTCCAGGACCGGAGCCCCCCACCCCCGCCGCGGGGAAATCGGTGATTGTGGTGGGCGCAGGCATCGCCGGTCTTCGGGCCGCCGCTGTGCTGCGCCGCCACGGCCTCGACGTGACGATTGTCGAGGCGCGCGACCGCATTGGCGGCCGCATCTGTGCGAGCACCGTGCCGGGCAAGAGCCGCGATCTCGGCGCCGCGTGGATGCACGAGACGTCGCAGAACAAGCTGGTCAAGCTCATCAACAAGCTCGACATCAACTACTACTACGACGACGGCGCGCCGCTCTACTACACCAACAGCGGCAAGGCCGGCGCGCAGTTCAAGGCCAAGAAGGTCGCCGACGAGTTTGCCGACTACTGCGCGTGGTACTACGAGAACAACCCGGACGCACCCGACCGCAGCGTCGACGAGTTTGTGCACGACTTTTGCGCGCACCACGAACTCATCTCGGACGACGAGCGCACGTGGGCGCCGCAGGCGACGCGCGAGGTCGAGCTCTGGCTCGCCACCAACACGGAGCTCGCGTCCGCCAAGCACCTGAGCTACTTTGTCACCGAACGCAACCTGTACGTGCTGCGTGGCGGCTACCAAAAGATTGTCGCCTGGACGGCCGCGTCCGTCATGGACGCCGTGCGCCTCCAGCACCATGTGCGCACGATTGAGTGGTCCGACGACGCGGACGACGGCCAGCCGCCGTGCGCCGTCGTCCTGGACACCGCGAGCCCCGAGAAACCGGGCGAGCGGCTGACGGCCGATGCCGTCGTCGTCACGGTCCCGCTCGGCGTGCTGCGCCGCGACGAGCTGCTGACGTTTGCGCCGGCGCTGCCGGCCGACACGCGCGAGGGCATTGCTCGGTTTGGCTACGGCGCGCTCGGCAAGGTCTTTTTCGAGTTTGCCGACGTCTTCTGGAGCAAGGACCACGACCAGTTTGTCTTTTACCCGGAGCCGCCCGAGGGTCTCGCCGACGACACGGACGCCGAGGGCAGCGACAGCGACGACTCGGCGAGCAAGTCGTCCGCGTCGTCGGTGCTCGCCGACAACATTTTGGCGCACGCCACCGTCACCGTCAACACCTGGCTCATGTCCGGCAGCAAGGAGCTGTGCGTGCAGATTGCCGAACCGCTGACGCAGCGCGTCGAGGCCATGGCGACCGACGCCGAGATCTACGCCTTCTTCAAGCCGCTCTTTAAGCTGCTGCGCACTGAGCCGTACAAGGCACTGCCCAAACTCGTCGGCATCGAGCGCACGCAGTGGACGCGCGATCCCTTTGCCGGCTTCGGCACCTACTCGGCCACCAAGGTCGGCGACGAGCCCGACCTGTTCATCGACGCCCTCGCCGCGCACAAGCACAGCCGCCTGCAGTTTGCCGGCGAGCACTGCACCCACGTCGCCAACGGATGCGTGCACGGCGCGTTTGCCACCGGCGAGACCGCCGCCGTCAACCTGCTCGAGTCGTTTGGCATCCAGTACGACGGCGGCGACTTTGTCAGCGTCGTGCCGGGCCAAAAGTAGGCCGGACAGCACGCGTCCGGGCGCAGCAGCGGCCGTCCCGTGACACGGACGGCGCTGGCGCAGGCTGGGACCAGGTAGAGGCGCCCGTGACACGGCGCCCGCTGGTTTGAGGCTGTCGTCCCTGGTGTGTCGGGGCGCGTCGGACACTGGTCCTCTGCCACGTTTCGGATGGACGTCTGCGTGACAGTAGATGGCCATCGCGCTGCCTTTTCTGCCTTGTTTATCATTTGCTCTAGTGTTCTTTTCTTCTCGTGCCTGCTTGCGTTCTCCGTAGCACAGCCAGCCACTTCGAAACCGGATTGTCCGAGCCTGCGCGCAAGCTCGTAGTTTGCAATCACATATACTTTTGTCACCAATGTTTGCCCAGACGTGTCTTTGTCTTGAGTGCCGCCGGTGCACGTTTGCCCATCACGACGACGAGATGGCAAAAGAATTAGCCGTGGTAGACGTTCGGCGTGATATTTAACTCGCAAAACAGTCGCCAGAAATTACAAAAAGATGGGGTAACCCGGGATCGAACCGGGGACCTTCAGATCTTCAGTCTGACGCTCTCCCAACTGAGCCATTGCCCCATTTGTCTGCTTTTCTATGCAGGAGTAGTCTACATAGCTGACGATTGGCCAATGGGTCTTTCGCTAGGCACCACAGTGCGGAGACACGTGACTGTGGCTCAACATGTCCGCGCGTAGCGCCACGGGCGCGCTATACGGGGACCCCTGCTGTGCGGCGGGCGCTATGGTGCCAGCGATTCATAAAAGGGGAACAGCTGTCCTGTCGCGCCTGCACCGGACGCGCACCTCACGAACCACGACCAACGACTCCCCGACCGACTGCACGACTGCACGACTGCACGACTGCACGCAACACACGTCACAATGGCACCGACCAAGAAGAACCTGTACTCGGTGATCCTGCCGACGTTCAACGAGCGGCAGAACCTGCCGGTCGTTGCGTGGCTGCTGAACCGCACCTTTACCGAGCAGTGCGTCCGACGAGCCCGATTGGAGGGGACCGATGCTAACCGGCAGGAACCTGGACTGGGAGCTCATCATTGTCGACGACGGCTCGCCCGACGGCACGGAGGAGGTCGCCAAGCAGCTCGTCAAGGTGTACGCGCCGCACGTTGTGCTCAAGACGCGCACCGGCAAGCTGGGCCTGGGCACGGCGTACGTGCACGGCCTGCAGTTTGCCAAGGGCAATTTCATCATCATCATGGACGCCGACTTTTCGCACCACCCCAAGTTTATCCCGCAGATGATTGCCAAGCAGGCGACGGGCGACTACGACATTGTCACGGGCACGCGCTACGCGCCCGGCGGCGGCGTGCACGGCTGGGACCTGCGGCGCCGGTTGACGAGCAAGGGCGCCAACATCTTTGCCGACACGGTGCTGCGGCCCGGCGTGTCGGACCTGACGGGCTCGTTCCGGCTGTACAAGCGGTCGGTGCTCGAGAAGCTGTTTGAGACGACGGACGTGCGCGGGTTCGGCATGCAGATGGCGCTTGCGGTGACGGCCAAGGCGATGGGCTACTCGATTGCCGAGGTGCCCATTACCTTTGTCGACCGCGTCTACGGCGACTCCAAGATGAGCGCGTCGGACATTGCCGAGTACGTGACGGGCGTCGTGTCGCTGTGGCTCAAGGTGTAGCGTGGCGTGTTTTAGATTGGCTCTTCTGTTTGTTACAAGCGATAAATGCATACTGTCATTGTGCAAAAAGAAACGAGACAAAAGACTACAGCTTAAAGTCGGCATTGGGCTTCTCCCAGCCGCCGGTGGCCGTCGCGCCCTTGTCGGCGATGCGCTGCGTCAGGCCCAGCTTGAGCGTCTTGGCGCGGTCGGTGCACAGCTCGTACATGGTGGACAGGTTAAAGAGCAGCGTGTGCGATGCGTAGCCTGCGTCGACGAGTCCCTCGAGCAGCCGGCGGCCGTCGACCATGCGGCCGACGTAGACCATGCAGACGGCCATGTTCACGCTGACCATCTCGTCGGCGGGCGCGTCCTCGTGCAGCTCCTGCCACGTGGCCAGGGCGGCCTCGTACTCGCCGTCGGCCATGTCGCCGAGCGCGGACACGATCCGCGGGGCCAGGCCACCGTCGGCGGCGCCGCCGCCGCTGCTGCCGCCGCCGCCCGGCGCCACGACGGCGCGTGCCTCGTCGGCATCGCCCAGCTGCAGCCAGAGCAGGGCACGGGCCATGTCGAGGCGGCGCGAGGCCGGCGTCGCGGCGCTGCCGAGCGACGCATCGCGGTCCTTGGCCATGGACGCCAGGTGGGCCGCTGCGCCGGCGAGGTCGTCCATCTCGATGAGGGCGCCGGCGACCTTGATGCCGAGCTCGGCGAGGCGGCCCTTCCACAGCTCGCGTGCCGAGTTGTCGTGGGCGGCCATGGCGTCGGCGATGCAGAGACGGGCCTCGCGCGCCAGCTCGTAGTAGCTCATGACGGCACGGCGCGGGTCGGTGAAGCTGAGGGCCATGAGGCGCACGTGCAGGACGCGCAGCTCCCAGGGCACGACATGGGCGCCGCGCTCGTCGAGGTAGTAGGGCGAGTTGAGGTCCTCGAGCACCTTGGCCTCCTGGGCGGCGACGGGCGTCGCGTCGAGCAGCATGAGGCAGGCGAGGCGCGTGTACAGCAGGCCAAAGATGCGTGCATGGTCGGCCGGGTCGGGCCGTGGCGAGGCCGGCGAGCCGACGAGCTGCTGTGCGGCGAGGATGGCGGCGGCACGGAAGTAGCCGCCCGACACGAGGTCGGCCAAGGGCGTCGCCGGGTCGGGCTCCGATGCACGGAACGCGGGCGGGACGTTGGTGAAGCCGAGGGGCTGGTAGATGTCGGGGCGGAGCAGAAACGAAAAGTCTTTGGGCGCAGCGGGCGGCGGCGACGCGAGGCTGGCGTCGAGACCGCCAAAGACGTTGCGCGCCGGGGCCGGCGACATGCGCTGGACGCTCATGGGCGAGCCAGGGCCGGAGCCGGGGCCGGGGCTACTCGCGTTGCGACGCGAGCTGGCGTAGCGCGAGGGCGTCGGCTGGACGAGCGACGAGCGGGGCGACGTCAGCGGCGACGAGACGGACGACACGGTCGGCGAGGGCACGTGCGATGGCCGGATGGCGAGGGGGTTTCTGCACGTCAGTCCTGTTTACTCTGCTGTTGGCTCATTCGCCGGCACGGTCCCATTGATGATTCACTGACTCATTGTCGTCTAGCGGCCCCTTTGTTGCCGCTCGTGGGCGGTTCGCTATCGCGTTAGACTAGCCTGATGAGTCTGTGACTTGCGGTCTGTGGCCTGAGACTGCACTGCGACTTGCAGCCTGGTGACCTGTGACCTGCCTGCGTCGTCGTGCCGTGCAGTGCACATTCGGTGAGGGGGACGCACCCTTGGTGGCCGACTTGGTGCGCGCGTGCCCTGTCGAGGCCATGCTGTGTGGGTGGTGTGGTGACACTGGTGGAACGTAGCACTGTGACGTCGTGCACTGTAAGGTCGTGCAGATAAGCAAGGCAAGTGTGGTGTTGTTGGTGCGGGTGCTGGTTGGTGCTGATGTTGGCTGGTGCTGGTGCTGGTGCTGGTGCTGGTCGGGTACGGGTGCTGGTGCTGTGCTGTGCTGTGCTGGCTGGCTGGTGCTGGCTGGGTGACGTCGGTTGAAGTCTGACGGATGACGACGGCTGCACTTCGGAAGCGCTCATGCAGTGCGTGTCAGCGGGGCAGCGTTCTGGGGTCGTGACTGGCTGCCGCACTGGCTTGGCGGCCTGATTGAGCGGTGTCCGGACGCAACGTGCGGTGGCAGGCGGTCACCAGCCGTGCTTGTCCACTTGTCCAGGGAAATCCCGGCACCTGCCTCGCTTTCCCCTGCTCCTTCCCTTGTCCTCTCTCCTTTCATAATTGCCGACGCTCCTTCCACGGCTTTCTGCAGCGCTGCTCCTCTGGCGGCAGCACCCAAAACTTGTGTTTTCGGAAAGAGCCCTCCCACTCAAAAGCGGCAAGAGAGGAAAAGAGAAAATGGGAAAAGAGGAAAGAGGAAAGAGGAAAGAGGAAAGAGGAAAAGAGGAAAAGGGAAGAGGGAGCTGGACCGCTCGGCCGCCAGGCCGTGCCGCCCAACACACCTGCCGCGTGCCACATGCTGCTTCCTTGCTTTCTTGGTTCTTACTTTCCTGCTTTCCTGCTTTCTTGGAAATTGGGCGTCTACAGGATGCCGTGCCCACAGCCAGTAATTAAATATGTTTATTCATATATTTGAATTATGTTTATTCTTGAATGCCGCATCCTGTTGGTCGTTTTCTTTTGACAAGGATAAATTAAGAGATTTGAAAGATTTGAGATTTGAGAAAAAGGCAGCAATCGCCACCGTCCGTCGTCTGGCTTGTGCTTGACGCTGACAGCCATTCCACCTTCCGTTTCCGCGTCCATTCCCACTTTCCCTTGCCAGCGAACCACGCCCAATTCGGCCGAGCAGCGACTCCAACGTCAACAGCGACGCACACGGCCTGCCGCCTCAACACAGCACGCCACGACTGCAGCACGGCCGCCACGCGGCACACCTTCCCGCGCACTGCCTGCTATCGGGGCCCTGCGCTCTTTCTTGCTCTTTCCCTGCTCTTGCCCTTGGGCAGCCATCGACGCGCCCGCCTCGGCCCGCTCCGGCTGCCTCAGTGGCCTTTGTCTTTTGTATATTTATCGTCCCAACCCATCCTGCACCCGTCACAAGTCGTCGTCGTCCACCGTCACAAGTCGTCGTCGTCCACCGTCACAAGTCGTCGTCGTCCACCGTCACAAGTCGGTCGTCTCTTCATCCACCTGCGCCCGAAGCAGAGCAGCCTGTTACACCTTACATCATACGCGCCCGCTGTGACTTATGACGGCCTGAACGCACAGTGTCTTTGCAAGCGGGGTCTCGCTCAGCCTCATCCGCTCCCCAACCAGTTCTGTCAGTCACCACCGTTTCTGTCTCGTCTTTATCCTCTTGTCTTTATCGTCTTGTCTTTATCCTCTTGTCTTTCACGTTCCTCACGTTTCTCATTCCGGTTCACGTTTTCCCGTTCTGGCACTGCCGAACAACACGATGGCTGCCGGACTCAACACGCTGCTGGCAATGGCGCTTGTTCTGCCCTGGCTGGTGCCGGCCATGGTGCTCGCGACGGCACAGGCCATTGTCAAGCAGTGCGTCGCGTATGCCGGGTCGGGCGTCCGTCTGTTGGCGGCGACCCAGCGCTACAGCAAGCACAAGTCGACGTCGGCGTCGACCCTGGCGGACGCGGCGGTGCCCATTACGATGCGCGAAAAGGTGCACGCGCTGGCCTTTTCGGACGCGGGCGACTCGCCCTTTACCATTACGTGCGAGCGGTTTGTGTCCAAGGTCGTGCCGACGGCCAAGCTGACACTGCCGATCCTGGCGGACCCCGAGGCGTCGGAGAACCAGAAGACGAGCGCGATCCTGACCGAGTACTTGCGCGGGTCGATGCAGACGTTTGCCTGGCTGCCCGAGTCGCTGTTCCTGTACTGGCTCACGTCGGACGCGGCGGCACGCAAGACGTTTAGCAGCGACCACCTGACGACCAAGGCGTTCCGGCCGGGCGACGTGGTGTGTGGCGTGCTCGAGGTGGCGTACCGCGCGGGCGCCGAGGGCGACGCGAGCCTGTCGCGCGACCGTGTCGAGATGATGGGCGTGCGTGCGCGCGAGCCGCCGCACGAGCTGCAGCGGCCGAGCACGGAGCTGCGTATCGCGTCGCCGGACCCCGAGGCGCGGTACCGCAAGGCGCCGTCGGGCGTCGTGCTCGTCGCCGAGGTCGAGCGCACGCCGGCGGGCGTCGTGTTCATCACGGAGACGTGGATGTGGCGCGGGCCCGAGTACAGGGAGCTCGATATCCCCGACAAGGTGGCCGAGTACGCGACGGAGCGTGTCGGCCGTGCCGGGCGGACGCCCGTCGTGTTTGCCGAGACGGCGTACCGCATTGAGCCGGAGGAGCCCGACGAGTACGAGATGCTGGCCGGGGCCTCGGCCTTTTCGCCAATGACGCTCGAGAGCGTCACGGGCCGGTTCCTGCACGGCCTCCTCGGCGCGCTCATGATGTTTAGCGGCATCTGGCGCGTGACGAGCAAGGACGCAAAGTCGGCATAAGCAGGATTTTGTTGCAGTCTGTGTTTGTCTTGCATCTTGGATGTCTGCGTTTTTGTTCTTGCATCTTGCATCTTGCGTCTTGCATCTTGCGTCTTGCATCTTGCGTCTTGCATCTTGCGTCTTGCATCTTGCGTCTTCGTCTTGCATTCTTTGTGCGTCGCATTTCTGCGTCTACGTGCTCCTCGGCGTGCGTCTTTCATTGCTTTCCGCCACTGCCCGCCACTGCCTCTAAGGCGTATGATACCGTTTGACATCTTTGACAATAAAATGATTCCCTTGGCGTCTTTACAAAGCCAGCGAGCGCTCACGCCTCGGTGTCGCTGATGCGGAGGACGTACTTGACGCCGTGCGCCTTGCCGTCCTTGAGACTCTGCAGGGCCGTCTGGATACCGCCAAGTCCGCCCGGGACGATCTCGTGCGGGTGTGCCTTGATGAGGCCGTCCTGCAGCGCACGTGTCAGGTAGCGCACGTAGACGTGTGCGAGCGCGCGGTCTGCAGTCTGCTGCTGGGGCGTCGTCGCCAGGAGGCTCGTGTGGGCGTCGCCGACAAAGGTCTTGCCATGGTGTGCGAGGGGCGAGGGGCGCGCGGCCAGCTCGTGGTAGTCCCAGATGGGCGCGACGGTGGCCAGACGCGTGCCGTCGCTGCCCGTGAGCAGCTTGGACAGCGTCACGTAGCCGCGCTCGTAGGTGGCGGCGTCAAAGGCGAGCTTGGGCACGAGCGGTGTCTGGCCCGGGTAGAGCGGTGCTGCTTTGGCGAGGGCGTCGGCGATACCGTCGAGCACGGCCTGCTCGCCGCCGCGGTAGTCGACAATGGCGTCGCCGTACCGCTGCATGCCTTCGTCGCCGAGCGTGGCGCGCACAAATGCAGACGACGAGCCCGCCACGCAAATGATGGGGTGCACGTTGCTCTGGCGCGCGAGCTGCACGGCAAACGCGCCAATCGCCATGGACGCGCCGTAAATGACGAGCGGCATGGCCGGGGCGTCGTCGGGCCGCGCGTGCCACGGGTCCGGCAGACGCAGCTCCTTGTACAGCGCAAACACGGCCGTCAGGTACGCCAGTGGCAGCGTCGCGGCCTCTTCAAAGGACACGGTGTCTGGCAGCCGGAACGTCGTATGTGCCCACGCGAGGCCGTACTCGGCGTACGAGCCGTCGGGCGTGCCCATTTCGTGGAACGCGGCGACGCGGTCGCCGACGGCAAACTCGGCAACGCCCGCACCGACCTGGGCGACCGTGCCGGCCATGTCGTCGCCCTGGTTGCCGTCGGCCGTGCCGCCATCGGCCCGCTTCCAGTCCTTGGGATTCGTGCCCGTGACGGCAATCTTGATGAGCACCTGCCCGGCCGCCGGCTGCGGCACCGGCCGGTCGATGATCTTGGTGACGAGTCCTGGCGGTCAGACACGTTTGGGATGCTTGGCGGATGCGTACCTTTGCTGACAATGGCTTCCTTCATGGTGGCGTAGGCTGTAGTGAGGGGTTGCGTGATGCACTTGGCGCACCTGCCGTTTATGTATTTACGTGTGCTTAGAAATCAACGCGGGGCATAGATGCTCACCGTTCCTTCTTTCGGTGTCGTCCACGGGCCCCGGAAGTTGCTTTGTAATGCTCGGAAATACGGCCTGGCACACTTTTCCGTACACAGTCTATTTAAACAGCAAACAAGATCAATCAATTCACAAGACAGTGCAGAGCAAACCGAACAATCAATTAACAAGAACAAGCAGCAGAGGTATCACGGGGAGCCTTCTAATGCGGGAGATGATAGGTATAGCCAGATTCAAACGCCCAACGCCGTTGACACAAGGAAGAAATCACAACCACAACCACTGCGGTGGCGATGCTAGGTGGCGGCGACAATTGCAGTCTTGGCCTTGGACGATTCGGCCTCCTCGACGGCGGCGTCGGCGGCGTCGGCCTCGGCAAGGAGGGCGTCAAAGATGCGAATCAGGCTGCGCACGCCGAGCAGGGTGTTCTCATCGGGGCCGTCGTCCTTGCCAACAAACTTTGCATGTGCGAAATCGATAAGACGCAAGCTGTAGATGGGCAAGGGCGCGTGGTCCGCGTCCGAGTCGGTGTCGGCGGCGTCGGCGGTGTCGGCGGCGTCTGTGTCCGCGTCCTCGTCCTCGTCGTCCAGCGCAATGCCACTATCGGTGCGGATGGACACGCGGTCGGTCGTCGTGCCGGCGACGTCGCGCCGTGTCGCCACGCGCAGCACGGTCTTGAGGTCCAGGTCGTTCATGGCCCGGATCTCGTCGACGGTACCAATGGGCGTGAGGCCCGCCGCAAGCGTCTCGGGCGTGGTCGTCTTCGTCTCGGTCGTCTTGTTCGTGGTCGTCTTGTTCGTCTTGGTGAGCACAGGCAGGCCGTCGGGCGACAGTGCGACACGGCGGCGCTTCCTTGGCACGTCCGCGTCGGCCTCTTGCGTGTCACTCGGCTTGCTTGCGCGACTCGCGTCGCTCTGTGTATTGCCCTCGGCAATGGCGCGCTCGAGCGTCGCTGCGTCGCCCTCGTAGACAAACAGCAGCGACGACGAGTACATGCGCGTCGTCTCGTGCTCGAGCACGTCACGCACGGTCTCGAGGTCGGCACGAAACGCCTGCGCCAAGGCACGGCCGTGCGCGCGCCCGACGCTAAACACGAAACGGCGGAACACGTCGGCGACCGACGCGTCGTCGACCTCGTCGCGGCCATAGTTCTTGTTGTAGACAGTGTACCCGGAGGCGTCGGTGGTGACGCACTTGGACGCAACGGGGTCCGGCTGCTGCCAGATGCGCATGCCGGCGATGCGGAAGCCGAGGTTCTGGTGCGTCGAGCTCGCCGTGATTTCGTCCATGCGCTCGCGCTTCTCCTGCGGCGCACGGTCGCCCCATAGCCGCCGCCCGAGCTTGGCGTCGAGGATGTTGGGGTGCGTGTAGCCGTACGTCGTGTTTTCGAGCACGACGGCGTGCGGCGTGCTGATTTTGTTGCTGCCGTTGCGCTTCCACGCCCCGGTGTCGGGCTGTGCCGTCGTCGCCTTGTCGTCGTCGTTGTCCTTGTCATTGTCCTTGTCATTGTCCTTGTCATTGTCCGTGTCATTGTCCGTGTCATTGTCCTTGAGCGACAGGCGCCCGAGAAAGACGGGCATGATGCTGGCCAGGCCGGGGTGGCTCGCGGTGACCTGCTCGTAAAACGCAATCTCGGGCTCGACGCACGGCTTGACAAAGAGGTAGCCCGACTTGTCGCGCAGCGTCCCGGCACTGTCTGTTAGCACGCGTCAGGCAGGCAAAAGCAACCGGCACTCACTGTCCGGCCACGGCGTCGCCAAACGCCTCGAGGCTGCCGGCGTCGGGCAGCTTCAATTGGTCTCGCAGCGACATGGCTGGTGGTGGGCTGGTGGGTAGTGTAAAGTGCTGGGTCGTGTCGAGACGTGTGTACGTCACTGGGCGCGCAGGGCTGCTGTGTGATGCTGGTGCGGATCGTAGATGCAGGTCGTGCAGGTGTCCTGGCTTGCAACAAGTAGAGGTGAAACTGGTCGATGGGTCAATGGGTCGAGGTTGATCGAGAATGACTGAACCATGCGGAGCCACGCTGTTTATATAGTGCCCGAGCGCGACGTCGAGGGCCGAGGATGGTCGAGTCAAACAAGGCTGGCGCAGCAGCCGCTGTCCTGTTCAGGTGCACGACGCGTTGGTGCACGAGAAGAATGGCAGTGACAAAGTGACAAAGCCAAGGCCAGGGACGCACGTCGGATGGGTGCAGTGTGGGGGTGAACAGAGGCCGTTTCGGTTACTGGTTGGTACAGGTGTGGGTGCAGCGGACGCAGTCGCAGTCGCAGTCGCAGTCGTGGTCGTCGGTCGGGCATAAAAGTTTAATTGATCGGGTGTGGCCAACGCCGCTTTGACGGAGCACGAGTAGTAGATTTAGATGATGTATATTTAGCGCCTGCGCGCCAGAGGTGACATTGCCACTTGACCGTTTTGGGACGCCCGTCGATCAATTGCGTATTGACCGATTTGGCTAGGCGCTGGAAGCACCGTGGAACAGGCTGCTTTTGGTGCCCAGCGTCCTGGGCAGCGTCCTGGGCAGCGTCCTGGGCGGCCCGGCCACCTGGGCGCCAGGCCCTAGGCGCCCTCCGCCACCACCGCTCCCAAGAGACGCTGCGCCGGCACATGGGCTATGCGCCGGCGCAGGCCAATCACTGGGGGCTGTGTTGGCCCCTGTAAATCTGTAAATATACACGGTGGACGGCCACGCTCAACTGGCGACTCAGCCACGTATTGCCTGCCTTGTGTCGCTCGACATTTATCGATATTTATAAATATATATTTATGTGACCCTCTTGTCGCGGGTATTGCCTCTCGCTTGGCTATAGTGCTGCCTGGGTGCCGTGCAAGCTTGTCGTTTTTGCGCAGTACAATGGCAGCAAGTGCCAGGCAGTGAATAGCTTGGGCCAGACAAATCCGCCTTGGTGAATGCCTGACGACAACAATGTTTCATCATGCGTTGACAGTGTTGGCAGAAAATTGGCCATGAACAAGTACATAACGAGAAAATAATGTAAATGTACAAGACGAAAAATGATTAAAATTAAGATGTTCAGATGGACAAAATAAATGAATTTGTACAAAAAATACAAATCGAACGGTACATTTTTTTGAAAATTATACAAAATATACACGAACGTCATACAGTTGAATGCTGAACAGAACCGTAGCGAACCCGAGCTCCCGCCTAGGCTTATCATCGCAGCTTACTTGGCGTAGTTACACGTTCTTCTCTCGGGTGACGAGCTCACAATCAGTTGGGCCGTTTCGCCTATTCAAAGCCTCTCCGAACGGCAAATGCCGGCGTGACTGAAGCGTGACTGACTGCTGTGTCGTGTGTCTCGTCATACCGCCCATAGGCATCAAACCGGAACTGGTCATGCTCAACACTTGTCCCAGGTCGTGCATCTGCACGCCTGTTCCGGGCCACCTTTTGGGCCGGCTGCACCAACCCATGCATGCACTTTATACATACATAAATATAGTGCCGGTCAAGATGCTGAACGATGTTGCACGAATGCTGCTGTTGGTGCGACCGTGGCCGGTGAGAAACTGCACATCGAGCGAGTGCGAGAAAAAGGCGACGGGCATGGCCTATCTGGCGTGGCACCGGCCACTGCCTTTTCCCGCCTGCCATGCCCGCCTGCCATGCAGTCGCAAGCCAGTGCTGCAGCGTGCAGCGTGCTGTGCCCAGTTCGTCTGTGCGTGCATGCCCGTCACCGAAACGGGAGACGCTGCCGCCTCTGCCGCCATGGCATGGCATGGCCGTACAACACACCACGGCGAAAAGCTGGGACGACGAGAGCAGCCTGCGGCCAAACGTCATTTGGCCCTGGCTGCAAAGGCCGCACACGGAGCCAGGCACTCGTCTGCGCCCGGTGCACAAACGAGACACGACGTGCAAACGCTGCGTCCATCACCTGGCCAAGGATGGTGAATGACTCATGGGCGGAGCGCTTAATGGTCCAGGTGAGCTTGAGGTAAGTCGTGGCTCGCCTGCTTGTGACGGTATTCTCGCCTGCTTGTGACGGTATTCTCGCCTGCTTGTGACGGTATTCTCGCCTGCTTGTGACGGTATTCTCGCCTGCTTGTGACGGTATTCTCGCCTGCTTGTGACGGTATTCTCGCCTGCTTGTGACGGCATTCTCGCCTGCTTGTGACGGTATTGTTGTCGGCCGACTACTAGGGCATCGCAGTTTGAAATCGTTTGTAGGGTGCCTCGATTGTTGCTGTCGTTTGGGATTGCGTGTTCTTTGGATCTTGTGATGTGCGTTTGTGCGGCGCGTTTGCACCTGCCGTTTGCAGTCTTCGTTTGCCGCATCGTGCTTTCCGCTTTGGTAAATAAAAACTTGTCTTGAGCAGCGTGAATCGTGTAGACTTGTTCCTTTGTAAACCGACCAGAATACGCGGCCTCTTTCAGACCATCATCCATACACGAAAACCCGAGAAAGCGACTACAGCATCATGACAGCACTCGAGATGGCAATCCCGGCCCTGGCCGCTGCCTGCAAGGTCCCCCCCATTGTCGACGACGAGGTCTTTGAGGCTGACGGCGTCGAGTCGACCACGCCCGAGATTGACGAGCTGGCGCCGTACGCACTGGCGGCCGACTCGCTGGCCCCCAAGCCGGTCGACCCCGAGGTGCTTGACGAGGCTGCCGAGGCCGTCGAGGATGCACTGGCCTCTGTCCTGGGCACAAAGCCCAGCCCGCCGGCCGCGCCCATCGACGGCCTCGCCGAGATGCAGACGACGTTGGGCAGCAAGAAGAAGCGCAAGCCCAAGGGCTACGAGAACCGCGGCCCGACGGCGATGCCCAAGAACCGCGGCAGCGGCTTTGAGGGTACGTCCCTGCCCTGTGCGTTCCATGATCGCGACGACGACGACGCTGACTGCCAGAATACTACGCCGAGCCGCCGATGACGGTCGGCGAGTACGAGGAGGAAATGGGCCTCTACGACGCGGCGCTGCCCTTTGACGAGCGCATCGAGACGTGCCTGCAGCGCTACCGCGCGCGTCGCCGCCTCGACAGCGAGCGGACGCTGCTCTTCAACCGGTACCTGTCCGTCGGCGGCATCGACTGCACCCCTCGCCAGTTCAACGGCGTATGTGGCGTCACCGAGGCGCCCGGCCTGACGGCGTCGGAAAAAAAGACGCTCGGCGCCACCGACGTCGTGCGCCAGGGCGGCTCCGAGGTGTCCCGGTTCTATGCCTCGGACAATGCCGCGCTGTGGACCGTCGACTTTGCCGGTGTCGCCGCCGGTTTCTTTGCCGTCTCGCTGCGCTCGTTTGGCACGTGCAAGCCCGAGCTCGTGCCCGTCGGCATCGACGTCGTCGACAACTTTCTGCGCTACGTCCAGCTGCACGACGTCTGCCCGGAGTACGCCGCCGACGTCCAGGCCGCACGTGCCGTCTGCGCCCAGGCCAAGACCGAGCTGCCCATGTGCCTGTACGCGCCGCACCGCATGCCCGGCCAGTTCAACCGCGCCTGCAACACGCTCTTTCTCCCGGGCTTGGACAACCGCCAGCACCACGACGGTATCGACCTGCGCGGCTGGGACGTCGTGGTGGACAACGCAGACAACGCAGACGTCGACGCTGCCACGGCCGAGACCGTCTTCCGCGCGACGCTCGAGCTGCACAGCCAGGTCATGGGCGCCACGGCGCTGGCGCTCGCCGAGCCCGGCAGCGACCTGTCGGGCGTGCACGTCGTGTCGACCACCGAAGCCGAGCTCGAAATCACTGCGCTGGTGCCGCCCAGCGACGAGCTTCTGGCCAGCTACGCGGCCAAGAACGGTGTCGCGTTTGGCCTGCCCAAGCCGGGCACAAAGACGCTGGCCCCGGCTGGCATGGTCGTGTGCAAGCACTACTGTATCGAAGAGGGCATCGCCAACCAGCCGCGCCTGACGCCCAAGGAACTGGCTGCACGCGGCAAGGTCGTCTTCTTCCTCGACGGGGCCGCCATGGAGATGCTCGTCACGGGCATGAAACTGCGCGTGGTGCTGCACGAACTGAGCTGCGGCGTGACGTTTGTGTCGGCGTTCAAGGAGGTGATGCCGTCGTTTTACACGTTTCTGCCGCAGGAGCTGATGCTGGACTTTAAAGAGCCCAAGCCCAACGAGCGCGATGCGCCGTCGGTCAACGACCCGTACGCCGACGACAAGGCCATGGACGAGACCAGCAAGGACGACTTTTGATCGGAGTGTGTTTGATAGGAATGTTAATTGATACTTGTCATAGGAATGTTGAATTGATACTAATGGGGTAGTGGCGAGACGCAGGGCATGCAAAAAAAGTGATTCCAACAGAATAAGCACGAGCAAAGACGAGAAAAGACGAGAAAAGAGCAAAGATGAGCAAAGCATGACGACGTAGCGAGCGTGGGGCGTGCGTGAATCTCTGGACGGTGGACGACACGCTTAGTCCTGGTTCTGGATCTTGTTGTCGCCGGCGACGGCCTGGGCATACGTCGGGGGCGGTCCGGCGCTGCTGCCGACACCGCCGTCGTTCTCGTCCGAGGGCCCGGCGGCCGACGACGACGCAACCTCGGTCGCACCATACTTGGGCTGGGCGTGCGCGGACGTGGGCGCGGGCGCGGGTGAGTGGCTCGGCGAGGGCGAGGCGGCAATGATGTGGCCCGGGGGCGGCGCACGGGGGCCGCCGGTCATGGTGTGCTGGCCCGGCTGGACGACGACGTAGGTGACACGGCCGCCCTCGGCGTCCTGGCGGAGCACCTCATAGTCGTAATCCGGCTCAGGGAACTTGGCAATAATGTACCACGCGTGGATGAGGCCCGGGATCTGGGTGGTTAGCAGTCGGACAACGCAGAGGAAAGAGGAGGGTAAAACGTACGTAGCCCAGGACACAGAGAAGAATGTTGATGATGGAGTCGGCAGAGCAGATGCCGCGCTTGACCCAGACCGCGATGGGCGGGAAGAGCAGGGCCAGCAGGCCGAGGAAGACGTCGGTCGAGCACATGATGCTGGGTGGGGTGATGGCGATGCGCCGATGCAGGCGAGGCGGGTGGTCGTGGGTGTCGGAGTTAATGGATGTCGTGGGATGATGAGTCGTGGGAGTGATGAAAAGATGCTGGCGCAAGTCCAATCGTCGAGACGTTGTCGTGTGTCGCAGACAGCGAGAGGCAAGGAAAGCGAGAGGCACTGCGGGAGGCGGCCATATCTATTCAGGTGCCTAGCGCGTATAGGCCGAGCGGGTCGCTATTGTCACTATAATTTACGCCAGACTAGTTTCATTTACAATTACCAACGCCACTTCCCGCAGGCAGCAGAATAATGCAACCGTCACAGTAAGCAGGGGCGGGTGCACAATAAGACTAAAACCTCTTGTGGCAAACTTTGCACGCAGACGGTCGTCGCCGAATGCTGGTAGCGTCGAAAGATTGGCGCATGACAGCCACTGGCGCGTAGTCACAGGGAGGCGGCGCCGGCCGGCGTGGTTTCCTGCTGCGACGCCTGTAAGGCCTAGACCAGATGTGGCCATAGCCCTGGGCGGGTACCTGGATTGGGCCGAGATAGCATGACGTAGAAAGTACCCCACGTGACTGTTCGTCCAGGCGAGGCGTGACTGTTCGTCCAGGCGAGGCTGCAGCTCAGACCCACTTCTGCCCACACAGCCAATGGCCGAGCTTCTGGGAGCTGGCTCTTTTTGAGACCAGCTGCCGTGCTCAATCGGCGTGCATCGACACTCTCAGCCTTGTTCATTTTTACGTATTGGTTACCGCGTGGCCTGGCCCCGATGCCCTGTTGCCCCTAATGTCGTTTATCCCTGGCCTCGGCCAGATCCCGCAGGTACGTCTTGTGTTTCCCCTCGTCAATGGCAGCAGTGCTGACGACAGACCGCCACCGCGTCTGCGCGCACCATCAAGCTCACGCCCGTGTCCGAGTGGCGTTTCGCCGTCGGCAGCATCCCCGTCAAGATCCGACTGGTGGCGGGCACGGCCGAGCGCGACGGCACCGAGCTCGCGGCCAACCAGACATACTCGTTTGCCGGCATCCAGTCCAAGATCCTCACCTGGCACGGCTGCGAGCTCGAGGTCGAGGGCCCGCTCAACCGCGACGCCGTCGTGCCCGGCGGCAGCACGGCCCACGCACCGTCGCCCCAGGTCGCGTACCTCAACCTGCACCTGCTGCTCGCGTCGCAGCGCGCCAAGGCGGCCGCCACGCTGCCCCGCGGATCCGTCACCGGCCCGCGCCTGCTCGTCTGTGGACCGCCGAGCACGGGCCGCACGACGCTCGTGCGCAGCCTCGCCGCGTGGGCGACCAAGATGTCGTCGGCGTCGCAGGCGTCGGCGCTGCAGCAGCAGCCGTGCGTCGTCAACGTCGACCCACGCGAGGGCGTCCTGAGCCTGCCCGGGACGCTGAGTGCCGCCGTCTTTGCGACGCTCATGGACCTCGAGACCGAGGGCGGTGCCGGCTGGGGCGGTGCGCCCAGCAGCGGGCCCAGTGCCGTGCCCGTCAAGCTGCCGCTCGTCTACAACTACGGCTACGCGCGGCCCAGCGACGCGCCCGAACTGTACCGCAGCCTGGTCACGCGGCTGTCGGGCGCCGTGTTTGCTCGACTCGCCGAGGATGCCGCTGCACAGGCGAGCGGGCTGCTGATTGACACGCCCGCCGTCACCGCGTACGACCAGGACGACGACGACGACGACTACAATCCCGAGGGCGCCGACGACGACGACGACGCAGCCGACGAGGCGGCCGACGACGACAAGGAGCCCAAGAAGAAGCTGATGACGGTCGAGATGCTCGGGCACATTATCGACGAGTTCTCCGTCAACATGGTCGTCGTGCTCGGCGACGGCCCCGAGAGCACGGCGGTGCGTGACGCGCTGCAGCAACGTATCCTCGTCGGCGACGCCAGCATGACATCGACGGGCGAACGCGTGCAGGTCGTGCAGCTCGCTGCGTCGGACGGCGTCGTGGTTCTCAGCGACGCGGCCGACCAGCAGCAGCGCGAGGCGTGCATCAAGGAGTACTTTTTCGGCGACGCCAAGCGCACGCTCAGTCCGTACACGCAGCAGGTCGACGGCGACAGCCTGACCATCTACCGGCTTCCACCGCCCGACGCCCCGGACCACAAGCTGCAAAAGTTTGCCGCCGGGCCCGCGCTCGCACACTGGACACTTGCCGTCATGAACGCCGGCCTGCGCGACCCGCCCGACGTCGTGCAGGCCGCCACCGTCCTGGGCTTTGTCTACGTCGCCGAGGTCGACGGCGACCGCCGCAAGGTGCGTGTCCTGGCGCCCGTCAGCGGCCGTCTCGACGACCGACCGCTCGTGTTTGGCCGCTGGCCCGAGCCGTACATCAACCTGGTGGGCTAGGGCTTTCTTTTGGCATGCTTGGTTGGCTGTTGGCTGTTGGCTGTGTTTGTGTTGGCTGTTGGGTCTGGCGTTTGGCGTCACTTGTTCAAGCATTGCAGCGTAGAATTACAAAACGAAATACAAAATACAATTTCTTGACTACAATAACCCAAGCCAGCGCCCGATGCTCCATGACAAACAATCCGAAAGACGACAGAATTTTACGACCTGTTCCTCCACTCAGTCGACCTTGATGCTAGCGTAAATCTTTCTGGTGAACCACCAGCTGGAAAAGAAGCCGATTGAGCCTGGCTGTTAGCTTGTGCAGAGGGCAAGGAAAGAACGAAACGTACCGGTCAGGATAAAAAAGAGAAAGCTGATGAGTGCGCTGTAGCCGACGTAGAGCACGCTGCCCGTCAGGCTGCCGATGCTGAGGCGGCTGGCCCAGTAGATGATGGCGTTAACAAAAATGTACACCGACGTGGTGCCTGCCGCCAGGAACGCGCGCCACTGCCAGTGGTAGTTTTCGGCGCACAGCAAAAAGTACACCATGAGCACCGTGACGGACGCGCACGTGATGATCATGAGGCCGTAGCAGAGAAAGAGGAAGCCAAACATGTAGTAGATCTTGCTGAACCAGATGCTGTTCATGATAAAGTAGAGCTCGACAAAGATGGCGCCAAAGGGCAGGACGCCGACGAGAAGCATGCTGGGCACGGGCTTGAGGTACGTCGTGACGGGCGGGATCTGGCGCGGGATCTGGTTCGTGTGCACGGGCGACTCGAGCGCGGGCGCGCGGAAGCCGACCCACGAGCCGATGATGGACAGCGGCACCGAGATGATGAACCAAATGGCAATGATGACGAGCATCGTCGTAAAGGGGACGGCGCCCGACGACTGCTTGGCCCAGAGGAACAGGTCGAGCAGGAAAAAGGCGGCAAAGACGATGCCGGGCACGAGCACGGGCGTCAGCGCAATGTTGAGTTTCCACCGCTCGCCGCCAAACGACTTGTAGACGCGCGACGACGCGTAGCCGCCGACAAAACCGAGCACCGTGTACAGCAGAATCATAATCGTCCCGAGCGACCCCCGGTTCGACGGCGACAGGAAGCCGAGCAGCGCAAAGACAATCGTCAGGCCGGCCATGACAAACAGCTGTGCGCCGTTGCCCAGGAGCACCGACAGCAGCAGCGGGTGCGACGGCGCACGGAACACGTCGCCGTGCACCAGCTTCCAGCCCGAGTCCTCCTGGATGCCCTCGTCGTCGTCGAGCGCCGCGCTCGTGCCCGACAGGTCGTCCAGGTTGATGTTTTCGAGGCGGTTGTAGCGCGCAATGTCTTTTTTGAGCGTGCGCACCAGCACCGACGCGACCGTCAGCACCAGAAAGACGACAATAATGGCCGAGTTGATGAGCGAGAACCAGTGGATGCGCGGCTCGTCGACGTGCAGGTACTTGTCCCAGCGTGTCGCCCACGCCGTGTTGGACGGCGTCCAGTACACGCTGTACGTAAACTGCACCGCCGTGCTGGCCGCCTGGTCCGTCGCGAGCACGAGCGGGTCGTGCTCGAGCGCGCAGTCGACCGTCGACGGGTCGTCGACGTCGTACTTGAGCGAGCTCGGCTGCACCAGCACGCCCACGACGCGCAGCTGGTCCGCGTTGCCGCTGACCTCGTGGTACTCGACGACAATGTCGTAGTGGTTGTTAAAGGCAATCTCGCTGTCCTTGGCCCCGCTGTCCTGCCCGATAAGGAAGCCGGGGCTGTAAAACTCGGTGCCCGTCATGTCGTCAATCAGGTCCTGGCCGGCCGGCAGCCCGTCCACCAGCCAGTTGAAGCTGTACCCGCGCTCAATCAGCGACGTCATGAACTGGGCCTCCTTCTGGTTGTACGTCGCGCTGCACAGCTTCTTGCACGTCTCGTTCTGCGCCATCTTGAGCTCAAAGGGCGACGTCATGATCCGGTCGCCAAACAAGATGCTGCCCAGGCTCTCGCCCACGTTCTGCGGGCCGCCCTCGGGCCGGCACATGTGCAGCTCGGGGAGGTAGTAGTCGTACGACACCACCGAGTGCAGCACGCCGTCCCGCGGCGCCGCAATCGGCCGGATCGCATTCACGTTGAGCGGAACCACGTCGCCCGGCCGGTACGACGTCGGCGCGACGCCCGGCAGGTAGAACGCCGACGCCGGCTGCGGCACAGCCGCCATCAGCAGCACCGCCGCCAGCGCCGTCTTGCACGGCGCCGAAACGAGCCCGGAAACCATGGCGCGCAGGTGAGAGTCGATCAATGTGTCGCCTGGATGCTCGAGCGAATAGCGTCGGGAGCGTCGGGAGCAGTGTCGAGCAGCTGTGCTGGCAAATCAATAGCGTCGCAATCAATGCGTCGTCGGGGTCGAATGTCGTGATGCCGGCGCGTCGGAATGGTGGCTGCAAGGCTGAAGACGGAGGTGACAACTCGAAGCAAGAAGCAAGACGACACGTTGAAGTCTCCCAACCGTGCAACTATGCGCCAATAGGCTGGAGCTTCGTTCAGGGCTGGAGCTCCCCTGTAGCGTCTGGGCATAGCGGCTTTGGCGACCGTTCAGCGGCCGTTTGGGATTTTGCAGCATCGACCCACTGCAGCGCAAGGCAACACCGTGCACCGTGTGCCAAGCATCGTCCGCGTCATAGCTCGTTGGACAGGCATCGACGAACGACAAAAATAATTTATACAAAGTATATTAAGAGACTGACAACAACAAATTTATTATTTTCCAGTGATGAATAGTCATGCTCATTCGATGGCTGTAATAAACGAGATTACATAAGTAATCATGGTAGGATAGGAGTGACCGTCCGGGTGCTCCTGCCCAATGCTTACGTCTTCTGCTTACTCACCCATGTCAGGCGGTAAACATCTCCCTTCTTTGCCCTCGCTTTCAACCAAACATCACAGCATTGCCAGTCTTAAGGTACGTATATTCATAATCCATTACAGCGGCATCGACATCGACCTGGCAGCACAACCGGCTAGTTCTCCATGACAAAGCGGTAGCGCGCCTTGCCCTCGTCCATCTCGACAATGGTCGTGTTGACGTCCTTCATCGGGCGCTTCTGGATCCACGGCTTAATCTTCTTGTCGGCCGCGAGCTGCAGCATCTCGGCAATCTCCCACGGCGGGCCAATGGCGCTGCCGCCGACCTTGACGCCGCCGGCGATGAGCGACCACGCCGAGATGTTGGGCATTTCGCCATTGTCGGGCGCGCCAACCTGCACAAACGAGCCGCCGACCTTGAGCAGCTGCAGGTACTCGCCGAGCGGCATCTTGGGGCTCGACACCGTCGACACAATCAGGTCCAGCGTGCGGCGGTTCTTGGCCGCCCAGTCCTTCTCGTCCGACGTCGCAATGTACAGGTCCGCACCGAGCGCCTTGGCGTCGGCGGCCTTGTCGGCCTTGCGCGAGATGGCGACGACGCGGTCCGCGCCCAGCGCCTTGGCAAACAGCACGCCAAAGTGGCCAATGCCGCCCATGCCGACAATGCCAACCGTCTTGCCAGGGCCGCAGCCGTTCTTGCGCAGCGGCGAGTAGATGGTGACGCCGCCACACATCATGGGCGCCGCATCGGCCGAGTCAAGGCCGTCGGGGATCGGCACCACAAAGCGGCCGGGCGTGCGGTTGTACGTCGCATAGCCGCCGTACGACTTGCCGCCGCCGGCGCTCTCGGGGAAGACGCCGTTGTACGTGCCCGTGTGGGCACGCAGGCAGTGGTTCTCGAGGCCAGTGGAGCACTCGGGGCAGTCCTTCTCGCCGCACGAGAAGGCCTGCGCACCGACACCGACGCGGTCGCCGGGCTTGACGTGCGTTACGTTCTTGCCGACCTTGACGGCCTCGCCGACAATCTCGTGGCCCACAACGCAGGCTGGCCGTTAGCATTGATGACACAAAACGACAACAAAAAACGACAAACGACAGTTACGTACGGTACTTGGTCGCGCCCCAGCCGGAGCGCAGGGTGTGCAGGTCCGAGCCGCAGATGCCGCAGTGGGTGATCTTGATGTCGACGTCGTCCTCGGTCCACGGCTTGGGCTCAAACTCGCCCCATCTCATGTTGCCAACAGAGTCGGCCGACTCGCCGAGCCAGCCCTCAAACTTGGGTGCAGCCATTGTTGGTGTGGTGGGAGTTGGGTGTGGTGTGTGGGTGTCGAGAGTGCGAACAAATGTAAACAAGTGTTTGCGTTGGGTGATGAAGGACCGTGTCGGAACAAAGGAGGCCGCTGCTGCTTTTATACTGTTGCGAGCGTCACTATCAAGTGACTAAGTCCGAAAAGTCCAGTTACGCCGCTGTACGTCACCCACTCCAGCTTCCACCACCTTCTCTCGTTCTCCAGTTTCTCTTTCTGGCTCACTGTGTTCTCTTCGTGTTTTGTTCGACTTGGACACCGTGGATACCGAGCAGACCACTCTGTGGCCAAGAACCTATCACCTATCGCCTAGGTATTGCGGGTCACCATCAGACGTCCTACGGACGGGCTCTACTCCGTACACATTTACGAGACACGCAGTGCCGAGGCGACGCACAATGGCGTGGTTTTTCGACTTGCAGCGGAGCAAGGGCTGCCGCTGTCGGCGTTTGGGTTTAGCACCGTGCGGCACATCGTGCGGCACACGAGCTCGTCAGTGATGGGCTGCATGGCATCGGGTGCAACCCGAGACCGAAGCTGCCATAGGTTGTGCTACTGCAGACGCAAAAAGAATGACAGGAAAAGGGGATTAGCGCGGACTTAGGGGATACGCTAACTTGTCTTTGTAAGCAGCCGCAGCCAGGGACGCACTAACCTACGGAGTAACTATTACGGGCCGGGCACTACATCCACACCACCGGAGTCAAAAAGCGATTTCACGTCCGACCCCGACGTCATGGCCGACAAAGATGAGCGCAAGCTGGCAAATTCACCAGCATCGAGTGGCGCGCACGCTGAAAAGCTGAAAAGCTGAAAAGCTGAAAAGATGGAAGTCGTTGCCTTATCAGCAGCAAGTGGAAGAAGACGTGCAACGACAGAGTGACTCCGTGGTGCGTTTTGTGCGGCCTCGGCTCTGCAGGCAGTGATAAGGACGGAGCAGAGTGATTGCGTCGATCCGCAGCGGCCATCGATGCGCCGCTGGCGACTGCACCCCGATCCAGCGACGCGACTGTGATCGCAGCAACAATGGCTAAGCGATAGCGACACTCGCAGCCACAGCAACAGCTGGAGGGCACCCCGGCATGTCTTTCGAGTATGCTGCAGTCACCTCTTCAGTACAGCATGACTTCATGTGTCCAAGACTTCGTAGAGTGAAGTGGTGCAGGATGGTTTGTCAAGATGAAAGCTCATGATTAATGTGTATTTGGGCGTAATTTTGTAGACTCTTTTGTCATCTAACAAGTGCCTCTTTTTGACGAGATATAATTCTTTTTCACTCTATAGTTTACAACGAGGTTGAACATGTAACAATACATGGCTTTAAAGTATTGAGCAAAAGAATCGTGATGATCGTTCACTCAGGCGGTACGGGACGCCCCACATCGACAACTCTTATCGGTCTGTTCCCCACAATAAAGTCGACGATAAGAAAAAAAGCTTGCATACTCCGTACAGCGAGGTCCTGCCAAAGACTGCCTTGTTCACCATCACCACACGCACACCATGTCGACGGCAACGCTACCAAAACTGCTCGAATCGCTGCGCCAGTCGGTGGCGTCGGTCGCGGAGGCGACACCCAAGCTGTCGGCGCTGGCGCCGCCCGAAGACGGCCTGTCGCTGCTCGACGTCAAGAACGAGCTGCTGCTGAGCTACCTCGAGCACATGGTGTTTCTGATTGTGCTGAAACTGCGGCGCGCGGCCACGCAGGACGCCGACGAGTCTGCGGCGCTCAGTCTCGCGTCGTCCGACGTGGGCCAGTCGGTCGTGAACAAGCTGGTCGAGCTGCGTCTGTACTTGGAAAAGGGCGTGCGCCCGCTCGAGGACAAGCTGCGCTACCAGGTCGAGAAGGCGCTGCGCGCGGCCGAGGACGTTGAACGGGCGGCACGCCAGAAGCAGGACGCAGCGGCGGCGGCGGCGGCGGACGAGGACGACAGCGAGTCGGACGCGTCGGGGTCGGACGACGGCAACGGTGGCCACGGCGGCAACGACGACGATGGCGCCGGGTTTGGCGACGAGGAGGCGGCGGCGGGCAACCGGCCGAACCGTGCAGCGTTTGTGCGCCCGAAATCGGCCACGGAGTCGTCTACGGCCAAGACAGCGGGCGCCGAGGGTGGCGTGTACCGGCCGCCCAAGATTGCGCCGACGGTGATGCCGGACGCGAACAATGGGCGCCGCGAGCGCCGCCGGCCCATCAAGTCGGCGACCATGGACGAGTTCGTGGCGGACGAGCTGTCGTCGGCACCCATGGCCGAGGTCAGTGTCGGCGCCAACATTGCACAGGGCGGCCGGCACATGACGACGGCCAAGGAGCGCCAGCGCGAGGACGAGCGCCGCGAGTACGAGGAGCGCAACTTTGTGCGCCTGCCCGCCGAGGGCAAGAAGGCGCGCAAGGAACGCAACCGTGCCGAGGGCCGCAGCAGCCAGATGACCTTTGGTGGCGAGGAGTGGCGTGGTCTCGGCGACGGCGTCGACCGCATCAACCGTCTCACCCAGCGTCGTCCCGGTGGTTCGGCCGGCGGCAGCACGCGCACCATGCTCGACAAGAGCCGCAAACGCGGCATCGACACCGTCGACGGCCCGCGCGGCAGCGGTCTCGCCGACACGGCCATTGGCGGCCGCTTCAGCAAGAAACTGCGCCATCACGAGATGGGCTCCCACCGCGACCGCAAGAAGCAGTAGCGCCCGTAGCGCCTGCCGCGCCTGTAGCGCCTGCCAGCACCTGCTGTTTGCTTTTGCGGGTATACTGTGTCTCCTTTTTCTTTTTGCCGCGACACCTGGCTTTTTTCAGACTTGCATGAGAGGCGTGTCCAATCTACTAGCATTTTTGTTCTTTTTTTGCAGTGCATGGCAATTTCATCTTTTGACCTCTTGATCTCACTTGGGGCATCGTGAACATATGGACATATGCCCCACCCGGTCGACCAATCAAAAAGGAAGTCGCCTGCCCCGCTATTGACTCTTTTTCGCGGGGCGTCCGAATTGACATTTGCCGACCTGCCTCTCCGACCTCCAAGCTCACGACACTGATACCATGGCCTCCGACGCAGCTTCTCCGGCTACCGCCCCGGCCGCTGCCCCGCCGTCTGCCCAGGAGCAGGACATCAACCCGTGGTCGGTGTCTGGCGGCGTCAACGCCCAGGGCGAGGCGCTCGAGTTCAACTACGAGGCCATTAGCCAAAAGTGGGCGACCAGTCTCGTCGACGATGCTCTGCTGGAGCGCTTCGAGCGCGTCACGGGCCACAAGCCGCACATTTGGCTGCGCCGCGGCCTCTTCTTCAGCCACCGCGACTTTGACCGCATCCTGACGCGCTACGAGCACGGCGACCCCTTCTTCCTGTACACCGGCCGCGGCCCCAGCACCGGCAGCCTGCACCTCGGCCACACGATCCCGCTGCAGTTTACAAAGTGGCTGCAGGACGTCTTTGACGTGCCGCTGGTCTTTATGCTGACCGACGACGAGAAGGCGCTGTTCAAGGACGGCCTTGCCTTTGAGGACACGCTGCAGTACGGCAAGGAGAATGCACGCGACATTATCGCGCTCGGCTTCGACCAGAAGAAGACGTTCATCTACAGCGACCTCGAGTACGTCGGCGGCCACATGCTGATGAACGCCTGGGAGTTTTCGCGGCTCGTGCCCTTCAACCAGGTGCGCGGCGCCTTTGGCTTCAACGAGAGCTCCAACATTGGCAAAATCTTCTTCCCCAGCGTGCAGTGCGTCGCCGGCCTCGCCACGTCGTACCCCGAGATCTGGTCGGACGAGCCGGCCAAGGAGCGCACCAAGGCCATTGCCAAGATTGACTGCCTCATCCCCATGGGCATCGACCAGGACCCCTACTTCCGCCTGCTGCGCGACAATGCCCACCGCATGCGCTACCCGTCGCCCAAGCCGGCCCTGATCCACTCCAAGTTTTTGACCGCGCTGCAGGGCCCCGGCGGCAAGATGTCGTCGTCCAACCCGAACTCGGCCATCTTCATGACCGACACGCCCAAGCAGGTCAAGACCAAGATCAACAAGCACGCCTTTAGCGGCGGCCGCGAGACCGTCGAGGAGCACCGCGCCCTCGGCGGCAACCCCGACGTCGACGTCTCCTACATCTACCTCACCTACTTTGAGGAGGACGACGCCAAGCTCAAGCAGGTCTACGACGACTACAAGAGCGGCGCCCTGCTCACCGGCGAGCTCAAGAAGATGGCCATTGACCTGCTGCAGAAGAACGTCGCCGAGTTCCAGGCCCGCCGCGCCCTCGTCACCGACGACGTCCTCAAGTCGTACATGACGCCGCGCAAGCTGCACTGGAAGGGCAACCCCAACCCCGTGCCCAAGCCCGCGCCCGAGCCCAAGAAGGCCAAGGCCAAGGACAGCGCCCAGCTCCCGGAGCGGCCAAAAGCCAACTAGGAACTAGTCATGCACAAAAAACGCAATCAAACATTTCAAACTCGAAACCGAAACTTTTAGTACCAAACGCCTAGCTAGAGCAGCCCAAAATGCATAACGTGTCGATGAGTGGGTGAGGGTATCGTTGATCTCGCCACCGTCTGTAGCAGGAAAGAAAGTGCAAAGGCCGCCTACTGCACGTTGGCAATGACGACCTTGTCGCGCGCGGCCGGGCGCTTGTCGTCCTTCTTGGCGCTGTGCTTCCGGCGGTTCTCCTCCTTGCGGTTGATGGCCTTGAGCATCGTCGTGTTGATCTGGTCCGCCTTCTTGACGACGGCCGGCAGGTGGCGGTGACGCAGGATCCGCCGCACCTCGGGCATGTGCTTGTAGCGGTCCTTGAGCGTCGCGTCGTACTCGAGCTTGCGGCGCTCGGCCGTCGACTTGATGCCCTGGCGCGACGCCGCCTGTGCCCGCCACAGCCGGATGTTGCCCTCGTCGGAGCCCGACAGCACGTAGTTGGAGTCGGGCGTGAAGCACACGGCGTGCACGCGCGCCATGCGTTTCGTGTGGTACACGTCGCGGCTGCTGCCCGCGTTGGCGTCGAAAATGCGAATCGTCCGGTCCCACGAGCCCGACACGAGCTCCGTGCCCGTCGGGTTAAAGTCGAGCGACAGCACCGCGCCCGTGTGCCCTTTTTGGATGTTGCGTGCACGGCCCATTTGCCGCATGTCAAAGTGGTAAATGTTGTAGTCCTCGCTGCCGACGGCAAAGTTCATGCCTTCCTGCGGGTTCCACGCCAGGTCGTTGCACGCAAAGCTCAGCACCGACTTGTGCACCGGCGACGACGTCCGCAGGTCGTAGAATACCAGGCTGCGGTCGCTGCCACACGAGCCCAGCAGGCTCGTTTCCACCTGGTTCAGCCGCACCGCCGTCACCGTGTCCACCGAGTTGGGCCACGCCAGCGTCTCCGACACCGTCGGCGCCGCGCGGCCCAGGTCGTACACGTAGATCTTGTTCGAGCCCGCGACGACAGCCGTCGGCGCACTGCGGTGTGCCGTCACCGACGTGAATGCACAGTCGCCCAGGCCCGACGTCACCTCGCCCGTGTGCGTGTCCATGAGCGACACGTTACGGTCCGTGCCGCACGACACCAGGAACCGCCCGCGCGCCTCGGCCGAGTTGAGCCACGAGATACCCTTGATCAGGCCCTCGTGCGCCTTGGCTTTTTGCGTCTCCTCGCGCGTCGGCAGATCCCACACCTTGATGATGCCGTCCGCCGACGCCGACGCCAGCCGGTCGGGGTTCGTCAGGTCCTTGGCCAGGCAGTACACGCCGTCCTGGTGGCCGACGCCAATCTGCGCGACAAATGGCGCCGCAAACATGCGTTCCATCTTGGCCGCCTGCAGCGCACGCGTGTACTCGCGCGCTCGCTCAAACGGATGCAGCGCCGGGTCGTGGTTGCGCTGCTGGTGCTGCGACGTCGCCGCCGAGCGGTTCAAGACTTTGACTTTCTGTCGCGGTTAGCATGGGTCGGCGGGGGGGCGTGTCGGGTGACGTACCATGATGGCAGCTGGTCGTGAGCGGCTGGTCGTGATGGTCAAGCGTCGTCGATGCTCGTCTCGAAGGGCTTGAAAAATTGGTGGTCAAAGAGGGCAGAATAAAAGCGGGGTCGTCTATCGATAGTTATCTAATCACAACGGTGTCCACTTTTCACTTTTGAGTCTACTACCCGAATAGGAAATTCGAAACACCAAGCAGTCGGGCGACTCTTGCTCATCGGTGGAAGAGGCGTACAGCATCACGCCGCCGAGTTACTTGTCTGGAACCCAGCTGTCTCGGCTGACTGCGGCCCAATTTCTGGTCCGGTGAGGCGTACTGCGTTGGCGTCGCTAGCTCGGCATCGACCGACTGTGTCTGCAGACTGTGCCACTAATTTCCGGGCGGAGAGGCCTCTGTCTCTCCTTAGGTGTACATTGGTCGACTTTAGACATTGTAGAGAGAATCTGATTCACGTGAGATTTGATAAGGTCAAGGAACAGAGGACATGAAAGTGACGCGCAAAGGCCTGACCTTACAAAAATGTGCTAAAGCCAGTTTCGGCAGTCTCGGCAGTTTCCAAGCTCTGCTGCATGCCGAAACAAGTGACCGCTTGCAAAATCCGGCCTGGACCCCTGTCTATCCAGTTTTTTCCGATGCTTCTGCTGCTGCTGCTTCCGCTAGTTCCCTGTCTATTGTACCCAAATCAAGTAGTTGTTTATACGCCTTGCGTACAAACGGGCCAAGGACACTTTCTGCGACAGGTCCTTGACGAGATGCCTCACCACCAAAGGGTCTTTTGGCAGCGGATCCTCTTCCGTATCCCATTCCGCCAGTGCTTCCTCAGAGAAGTCCCAGTGGCAGGTGATCAGGTGGCCGCCCGGGTCGGACGTAGGCGGCGGCGCCGCCCAATGCGGGTCGAGCCCGCGGTAGTCCTTTGTCATGACGGCACCTTGGTCCACGTCGGGCGGCTCGCGGAACAGCGCGGCCGTCTCCCAGCCTGGGCTCAGCTGGCGAAGGATGATCAGGCTGCGGCTGTAGCCGTCGTCGTCGTATGTCGGCGGCAGGAAAAAGTCGCACTTGCCGGTGGCCATGCGCGCGGCGACCTCGGCAAGGTAGTGCACCCGGCACCGCTCAGCACATGCCTCGTCGCTCTCGCTGTCGGCCGTGGTTGCCTGGGGCTGGGGCAGCCCGACAACCTCGATGCGGTCGCGAGTATATTTGGAAGACTCACGCTCCTCGCGTTCGCGCTCCGTGCCCGTGTGGATCTTGAGGGCAAGGTCGCGCACATACTCTGGATCCGACGCTTCTTTGGTCGTGACGTAGACGACGATGGCGAACAACGGCCGGTCCCGGTGCTCGTCGTCGGTCGTGTACGACGTGTAGATGGGCGCGCCATCGTGGCAAGGCGCAGCCTCGACATTCGGCGGGTGCGGCTTTGGTTTAAGGCGAGCCATGGTGCAGTGCGCTTCAAGTGGCTAGAGTACGAGGAATGGAGGGACAGCTGAAAGTTTCAACAGACGAACAACGTGACTTGCGGCTGAACGGGCCGATAGTACGTGCTTAGTCATCCATATTAACGCAGGTCACGCTCGGGTTGGATTCGTCCCTTTCTGCAAAATGTATAGCAATCTTAAAGTTTGTATTTTGCAAATTGACAGGCTAATTCTTCTGGCGGTTGCTCCTTGCCCTCGAACCCTCTTTTTCTATATATTCTCTTTGTTGATTTCTTTGATCGCATGTACAATGCCAGGCCGCAAGACCGGCCGAGCTACGAGCTGGCAAGACTGTGCCCAGCAGTGCTACCAAGCTCCATCCAGGCCAACGATTGCCGACCTAGAGTGGCACGATGGAGAAGAATCGAATCTGTGACTCGGAAGAACATGCTGGTTCGCAAGCCTAGTCATAACTGGCCGAGCGTGAGGTGTCTGGTTACGAGACCGTGTCTCCTCGAGCGTGATGCAAGTCATGCTCCCCTACAACCGGACACGCATTTTCAGCCTTGTTGTAGTTGCCTGGAGATCCTTGCTTCAGAACCTAACGACCCTGCTGCAGAACCTAACGAGGAAATGGAGAGAATGACAAATAAATATAGAGCATCTTTTCTCAAGCAAGATGTAGGCGCATTAGTCCAAGTATTTCATATGCACATTTAGAGTACGCTGCGGCTTCATACTTCTGGAACGTGGCCGTTGTGGTCTCCACTATGTAAAGCTTCCTAGATAGGAAGGAACGCATGGCGCGCACGCTATAATACCACAGACATCGCATGTGAAGATGCAGTGCACAGGATTTGAAGGCGGGCAAATCGCGGCTCACAACAGAAAAAGCGCCGGCGTCCAACCTGACAGAGGGCACAGCTACAGTCCGTTCGTTGTTGACTTTACCAGCAAACACGAGGCGAGACAGGTGACAGCTGGGGCGCTGCAGGAATCTTGCCATCAAAAGGATCCCGTGACATTTCAGTCAGTCACACCCACGCGAATCGGCAGGAGCGGGTAGTGCCTGTTAGTAATCACGCCTGGCTGTGGCTGCAAGCGGTTAGGACGATTCGCTTTTTCTACACGCACCCGCACGGCAGTGCCACGGACAACGCCACCTTTCTCAAGCTAGGTGTCTCGATTGTCAGCCACCATAATTTGATGTGCCGGCACAAAAGTCGAATCGCGATCGGGCCGGAGCTGGTTTAGAGTACGTATCGGCGAAGAACCAGTCTACTTGTATTGATTAAAGCTCAATAAACAAAGCGAAAGTTTTATTAGTAAAATAGTCGAGCCACCGATCACGTGATGCTCCTGTGATGTTCTGGCTTCTGCGCATAATCAGCCAAAGACTGGTTGTAAATGATTAATTGCGGGAGTACGAGTATTTAATTGCGGGACTAAACGGAAAGGCAGGGACTCGAGTTCAGGATGGCATCGGTGACCTGTTTTGGGCGTGGATACTGGCCGGCCGATGATCAGGGCATGGCTATAGCAGTCTCACGGGCCATACCATGCTTATCACCAAAGGATCGTTTACGCGCCTTGAATTGCATCCTCTCCGTGTCCTCCAGACGGCCCTTATCTTCCCCGCGCAACAAACGCCAATGGCCAAGTCTCGGCAACTCGCCGTCGGTGATGCAGCTTTTTCTGCGAAACGCGCACAGTTATTTACAAAGAGTGCATGCGCCCGTCCTCCCACGCGACGGCGTGGCCGTGCTGATCCTGCTGACGGCGATTTGAGGCCGCAGTGATAGGGCAGCCGACGAGTTTGTTACCGAACGACCGGGGTTTGAAGAAAACAGGAATTTTATATATTTATATATTTATATATTTATTGCACTGGCCGGATGTCGCGACGCTGCCTGCGATCGCGCCTGCCAAGTCTGGTGCCAACGTTCGGCGGACTCCTAGATAAGCCTGCAGATAGGATTCGGGTCCACGTCGCAGTCGCCAGGAATGGGCAAGTTTCCCTCTCTTTTTCATTTCAAAATGCCCAGACTGCTATCTGAGCCCGCGTCTTGTCGGTCTTGTCGTTGCACAAAAACAGCCGCCAAGCCTGCAATCACAGGCCAACAACGCGGCGCCTCGTGGCGGTTGAAAAAGTCAGGGGACAAAAGACAGAGAAAAGACAATGGAAAAGACGAAAGAAAAGGCAAAAGGCAAAAGGGCAAAAAGGCCAAAGAGACAAAAAGGGCGAAAAAGTCGAAAAAGAAGAGGAAAAGAAGATGGACGGAGTCGGATCGCCTGCATGGGGTGACGCCATTGGCCTGTCGGGGACAGCGTTAGCGGTGGCGCCCCCGCGAAAACTACGCGGCGCGTTATCAGCCGGCTCCATCTGCGATTATGTTGTTACGAGTTTACATCGAGTCAATCGACTTCTGGGGATGTAGATAAACAGAGGTACCTGGCGCAGTGTGGACACTATGCTCCGCAGCACACGTTGCCGCCAAACAATAGTGCCAATAGCTGTTTCGACCACGAAAAGTACCGCAAGTCTAGAGTCAACATCCAAAGACGAAAAGTTTTGATGAAGACGGCGCCGAAAGGGAGAAAACAGACGAAAAGAAAAAAACGCACGTCTTGTCATATCTATTGCTCATTTGCGATTTGGCACTTTGCTGCCCGGGCTGTGCCGGTATCTGGGCGGTGCATTGGCAGGGAATAATTCCAGAATTCGGACTGCAGATACCGTGCATGGAACACGAGCTGAACCTGTCAGTGTGTACTCCGGTACGGAGTCGATTGATATAAAACAAACGGCATCCCACTCCCTGACTCGCCGTCCGTGTCGTCCATCTCCAACTTCTCCGACGCGGGTGCTCACCTGCGTACTTTTGTCTTTGATTCGGTTCTTTTGACACGCTCTCCACCGTTGACGTTTGCATTGCCCGACCAGTGTTACACGGCAGCCGCGACCGTCCTCTTTCCTTCTTCTTCTTCCCTCGCATATATTTATATCGGCGACACCGCACCCCCCAAGCCAACCCAAGCCAACCAACCTGCACAATGGTGTTCCGCAAGCTGGTCCAGCGGGCCATGGTGGACGCGGAGCCCGGGCTGACGTCGACGCAGCTGATGCTGACGAACCACGATCTGAAGCCGGTCGAGCCGGCGCGGCGGCAATGGGGCGCGGGCAACTTTATTGCGTTCTGGATCAGCGACGCGTTCAACATTAACACGTGGATGATTTCGGGCGCGATGGTGACGAGCGGGCTGTCGTGGTGGCAGTCGTGGCTGTGTGTGTGGATCGGCTACTTTCTGGCGGGCTCGTTTGTGTGCATGACGGGCCGCATCGGCGCGACGTACCACATTGGCTTCCCCGTCGTCAGCCGGTCGTCGTTTGGCATCTGGGGCAGCCTGTGGCCCGTCTTCAACCGGGCGGCCATGGCGTGCATCTGGTACGGCGTGCAGGCGTACATTGGCGGCAACTGCGTGTACCTGATGATCCGGTCCATCTGGAAGTCGTGGGACCGCAACCGGATCCCCAACACGTTCAGCCCCGGCTCGGGCACGACGACGGCCGACTACGCCTCCTTCTTCATCTTTTGGCTGTGCTCGCTGCCCGCGCTCTGGTTCCCGGTGCACCAGATCCGCCACCTCTTCACCGTCAAGGCGTACTTTGTGCCGGTCGCCGGTCTCGCCTTCTTCATCTGGACGCTCGTGCGTGCCGGTGGGGCGGGTCCCGTGATCAAGCAGCCGTCGTCGCTGCAGGGCAGCGACCTGGCGTGGGCCATGGTCACCGGCATCATGAACAGCATCGCCAACTTTGCGACGCTCATCGTCAACGACCCCGACTTTTCGCGCTTCGCCAAGCGCCCGAGCAACGCGTTCCTGCCGCAGCTGCTCACGATCCCCTGCTCGTTTGCCGCCACCAGCTTCATTGGCATCTTTGTCAGCTCCGCGTCGGTCGTGCTCTACGACGAGCCCATCTGGAACCCGCTCGACATGCTCGACCACTTTATCACCGAGGGCGGCTCCGCGCAGCGCTTCGGCGTCTTTGTCATTGCCAGCGCCTTCTCGCTCGCCCAGCTCGGCACCAACATCGCCGCCAACTCCGTTTCGGCAGGCACGGACCTGACGGCGCTCCTGCCCCGCTTCCTCACCATCCGCCGTGGCTCCTTTATCTGCGCGGCCGTCGGCATCGCCATGTGCCCGTACACGCTGCTGACGTCGAGCAACCAGTTCACGACGTACCTGTCGGCGTACTCGGTCTTCCTCTCGTCCATTGCCGGCGTCATGGTGTCCGACTACTACGCCGTCCGCAAGGGCTACCTCGAGGTGCGCGGCCTCTACGACGGCACCCCGGCGTCGCCCTACTACTTTTGGAAGGGCATCCACTGGCGTGCGTACGCCGCCTACATTTTCGGCATCCTGATCAACGTCGTCGGCTTCGCCGGCGCCATTGGCCGCGACGTGCCCATTGGCGCGACGTACATTTACAACCTCAACTTCTTTGCCGGCTTCGGCGTCGCCTTTGGCACGTACTGGCTCATGTGCCACGTGTGGCCCGTGCCGGCGCTGAGCCCGACGGGCGGCTGGATGGAGGTCGGCGACGACGCCGACCTCGACCTGTACGGCGACGCCGAGGCCTCGAGCGAGCCGGCGGCGGCCGACGGTACCAAGCGCGACTCGGACGAGGAGAAGCGCGTCGGCGGGTCGAGCCTGGGCTATGCCCTGTGAGCGGAGCGAGTTGATACCCAATGACAGCAAAATGATCAATATGATGAATGAATTAGACGTAGATTCGTGAAAAGACCCCCAAAAACTACCCCCATGTGCCGGCGTTGCCCTGGTGGCGCGAGACCTTTTTCTGTGCGCTGATGCGCCAGTCCTCCTCGGTCAAGAACTTGTTGTACAGCGGCTGGATGCGTTCGGCCTTGCGGCGCTTGCTCAGCTTGTCGGTGGGCGCGAGCTGGAAAAAGGTGGGCGCGGCCTCGACGAGCCACTTGGGCTCGATGCTCGTCGTGCACTGCATGTACTCCTTGCTCGTGAGCACGAGCGTGTCGTAAATGACCCACTCGGCCTGCTTGCCGAACAGCGCGCTCGACGGGTGCAGGAAGACGGGCGTGCCCTCGATGAGCGTCTTGTAGCCCTCCTGCGGGTCCTTGCGCGACGCGTTCCGGAAGAAGCCGGCACAGAGCGCCTGGCGGACGCGGTTCGTGTCGGCGCCGCACGAGACGACCGGGTGCTTGTAGCGCTCCATGATGCGCTCGAGCTGCGTGCGCACGTCCTTGGCGCGCGTCAGGACGCGGAACTGCAGGTAGTTTTCCTGGCACCACGGCTTGCTGTAGCGCGCGCGCACCCACGCGTTGTACACGTTGAGCATCGTCAGGTGGTCGCCGTGCGGGTCGTTGAACTTGGCCTTTTTGGCGTCGGCCTGCTGCTGCTTGTCCTTGGGCCGGAACCAGACGCCCTTGGGCTGCGCAATCATGCCCATAATCGTCAGCATCTCGTCGCTGCACCCGAGCTCGACCGACGCAATCAGCGCCTTGGACGACGTCGGGTCCATCGGAAAGTCGGCCATCTTGCGCCCCAGCTTAGTCAGCAGGCCCTCGTTGTCGAGCGCCGACAGCTGGTAGAGCTCCTCGAGCGCCGCCAGCATCGTGTTGACGGGCGGCGCGTCCATGAAATCGAAGCGCAGCAGGTCGTTGATGCCCATGGCCTTGAGCACCAGGATCGTGTTGGACAGGTTCTTGCGCTGGATCTCGGGGATCGTCGTCGGCAGCATCTCCGTCTGGTAGGCCGCCTCCGTGTACAGCCGGAAGCACTTGCCGGGGCCCGTACGGCCAGCACGCCCGGCACGCTGCCCGGCCTGTGCCTGCGAGATGGGCGTGATGATGAGCGAGTCCATGCCGAGCTTGGGGTCGTACGCGTTCTGCTTGACGAAGCCGGGGTCGACGACGTAGTAGATGCCGTCAATCGTCAGACTCGTCTCGGCAATGTTGGTGGCCAGGATGACCTTGCGGCCGCCGGGCGGCGGCGGCTCAAAGATTTTCGACTGCTGCTCGTTGGGCAGCGCCGAGTAGACGGGCAGGATGACGAGCTCGGGCACGCCGGCGCCAAGCGCCTTCATGCGCTCAAACAGAATCTCGCAGCTCGTGTCAATCTCCTCCTGACCAGTCAAGAAGACGAGAATGTCGCCGGCGGGCTCCGTCAGGTGGATCTGCATCACGGTCTCGAGGGCGGCGTCGAGGTAGTCGGACTCGGGCTCGCGCGAGTACAGCACCTCGACGGGAAAGGTGCGGCCGGGAATGGTAAAGATGGGCGCGCCGTTGAAAAAGGTCGAAAACTTTTCGGCGTCGAGCGTGGCCGACGTTGCAATCACCTTGAGGTCCGGGCGCCGGACGACAGTCTTCTTGAGTAGGCCAAACAGCACGTCGGTCGCAATCGTGCGTTCGTGCGCCTCGTCCAGCATAATGACCGAGTACCGCTTGAGCTCGGGGTCGAGCAGGATCTCGCGCTGCAGCATACCGTCCGTCATGTACTTGATACGCGTCGCCGGGCTCGTGCAGTCCTCGAAACGGATCGTGTAGCCGACCTCGTCGCCGAGACGGCAGCCGACCTCTTCCGACACGCGCTTGGCCACGCTCATGGCCGCCACACGACGCGGCTGCGTGCACCCAATCATGCGCCCGCCCGCCGTCAGGCCCGCCTCGGCCAGGTACTGCGTCAGCTGCGTCGTCTTGCCGGAGCCCGTCTCGCCAATGACAATGAGGATCTGGTTGTCCTGCACGGCCTGGATCAGCTGGCTGCGAAAGGCAAAGATGGGCAGCGTCTCGCGCTGCTCCTTCATGCTCAGGTTCGTCCGCTTGCCAAACGACGCGTCCTTGGTGATGGCGCGCTTCCACTCGGGCACCGGCTCCAGCGCCTTGGACCCGCCGCCGGCCGTGCCCCCGGCGTACGCTCCGCCGCGTGTCTGGCCGCGCAGTGCGTCGCGCGCGTCGTTGGCAAACTTGCGCTGCTCCGGGTTGGCCAGCGGGTCGTGCCACTGCGACGTCAGGTCGACCTTGTCGGGCTGCGCCTCGGCGCGCTGTGCCTCGGCCTCGGCCTGGCGCATCTCCCGGCGCTCCTTGGCCAGCACGCCGCCGGCCATGGCGGCGCGGTTGAGCGAGCCGTCGGGCGCCTTGACGACGCGGATCGGCGACAGCTCGAGCGACAGCTTGGTCTGGCCGACCAGGAAGGGCGGCTCCTCGTCGCGAATCTCAATGTCAACGTCCTCCTCCAGCTCAATCTGGCCCTCGCCCTCGAGCGTCGCGTTGTAGTCCTCCTCGAGGTCGGGGTAGTCGCTCGCCTTGGCGACACCGCTCGCAATCAGCTGCCGAATCTCCCAGCGCTCCGGCGACGTCATCCGCTTCTTGCCGCGGTGGCGTGGGATGCCGACCGTCGCCGGTGCGTGGGCGAGCGACTGCAGCTGCAGCGTGTCCGACGAGAGACCGCTGCCGCGCACGCCGAGCGCCTGGGCGTTGGCGCCCGAGTGGAAGGCCTCGGCCGGCGCCAGGTCCTCGCCGGTGGCCTGGTCGACGTCTTTCAACGACAGCCCGACGCGGCCGCCCTCGAGCTTGACGACCTTGACCCGGACGTCCTGGCCGACCGCCAGCACGTCCGACGGGTGCTCGATGCGCTGCCCGTCGACAATGGCCGACACGTGCACCAGGCCGTCGACCTTGCCGCGCACGCCGTGCAGGTTGACAAAGGCGCCAAAGTCTTTGAGGCCAGTCACGTGACCATTGTAGATTTTGTGGAGCTCGGGCGTGTCGTCGAGCAGTCGGTCGTGGTCGCGGTCGTGTCGGTCGTGTCGGTCGCGGTCGCGGTCGCCCCTGCGCCGCTTGCGACTGTCGTGCTCGTCGTCGCTTTCGTGGCGGTGCCGGCGCCCACGCTCGCGCGACCGGGACCGCTCGCGAGGCGACCGCGAGCGGTACTTTTTTCTGTCCCTGTCTCGGTCTCGATCGCGGTCGTGGCGGTCATGGCGGTCATGGCGGTCGCCGCGTTTCCGTCGCCGGTCGTCGTCGCGTCGCGCCGGGCTCGGACTACGTTGTGTGTGGTGGTGTTGAGTCGCGCCGGCCGTCTTGGCCTTGCCGAGGGCCGTCTTGCCCTCGAGCGCCTCGAGCATGGCCAGCGTGTCGTCCATCTCGTCGGCCTCGGTCTTTTCCACTTTGGCGTCTGGGATCGACAGGCCCTTGAACAGGTCGTTGGAGCGCTCCAGTTTCGTCTTTGTGTCGGCGCCCTCGTCGCGGCGGCCGCGCATCTTGGGGTGCAGCGTGCACACGAGCCGGTCGATGCTCTCGACGAGCGACGGCGGAAAGTTGGTCTGCAGGTCGTCGAGGCGCTGCTTGAATTCGGCCAGGCCCTTGCTCTCGAGGCGCTGGAAGACGATGAACTCGGCCACCTCGGGCTGGTTCATGCCCACGTGGTTTTCCATCTCGGACGCGACCTTGGCCACGAGCGAGATGACCTCGAACGACTCCAGGTCGTCCATGGCGTTGCGTGTTTCGGTGTTGCTTTTGCGGTGCCGCTGGTCGTCGGTCGTCGGTACACGAGACAAAGCCGCGCAAGGCAAGGGACCTGTCGGTCGGTCAATGTGTCGATGCTGGCGCGAGGATGTGATGCGAACGTCGAAGCCTTGGAGTGAAAAGAGGTCAATCAGGCACGTGGGTCCACTTTTATAGCCTCACATGACCAGCCTCGTCCATCGCCTCTTACATATATATTTACAAGAACGCACACGAATTAACAAACCATTGACCATTACTTTTATCTACCGGTACGCGAAAAAAAAGAAATATTACGCGCGCGATTTCTTGGCCTTGCTCTTGACGGACTTGACGAGGCTGGCGAGCTCGCTGTCGCGCTCCGACAGGGCCGCCTTGCCAGTCTTGGCCTTCTTCTTGGTGGCCTTGGGCGCGGCTTCGGCGTCGTCGGCGCCGCTCTTGCGTTTGCGTGCCTCGTTGAGAACCTGCTGCAGGCCGAGCGTGTCCTTGTACTGCGCATTCGACGGGTCAATGGCAAACTCGGGCCGCTCAAAGATGGCCGCCAGACGCGGATCGGCCACGTCGACGCCCATGTGCGTCGACGTGTCAATGACACGCTCCTCCTCGGCCTCGGGGTTCCGCCGCCCGCTGCGGCTCTTTTTGCGCTCGGCCTTGGTGCGTGCCTTTTCGGCACGCAGCACCTCGCGCAGGTTAAACTCTTTGCTCGCGCCGGCCTCGTCGAGCTCGTCGCCCATGATGGTCTCGAGGTGTGCACGCGACGCCGCCGCCTCGGCCTCGGCTGCCTCACGCGCCGCACGCTTCTGCAGACGCTCCTCCTTGCGCAGCGCCGTCTTGGATTTGGGCGCCTCGGCCGCAGCGTCCTCGGTCGTAAAGAAGGGGTCGTCGAAGCCGAGGTCGTCGCCGTTATCCTCGACGATTTCATTGTCTTTGACCTCCTCCTCCTCGACCTCCTCCTCCTCCCGGCCTTCACGCTTGGCGACGGCCTTTTTCCTCCGCTGCTCCTTGCGCTCCTTTTCCTTGCGCTTGTACTTTTCAATCGTCGTCTCCTCGGCCGGCGCCTTCTTGGCGGCCACCTCCTCGGACAGCGCCGGCGTAAACGTGACCGTCATACCACCGACCGGGCCGTGCTTGGTCTTGCTGCTGCCCTTGGCCGCCGGTTCTTCGGCGAGCCCGAGCGCCGCACGCATCTTTTGCCGTGCCAGTTCCTTCTTGGACAGCTTCGGGACCTCCTCCGCCACGTTCACCTCGTCGTCGCCCGGGTTCGCCACGGCCGTCGCGTCGACTTCCTGGATACCCTCAAACACCACGCCATCGTCCTCGGCGTCGGACCCGTCGCTGTCGCTCGCCAGGTACGCGCGCAAATCATTTTCAATCAGCTCGGCCGGCGTGCCCGAAAAGGCCTTGCGCTGCATCTCCTTGCGCGACAGTTCCTCGGGGTGAATGTCCCACGTCAGCTTGACCTTGCTGTGCTGCAGCGCGCGCGTCACAAAGTCGACCGGCTTGTAGTTGGCCGGGACCTCTGTGCACGCATCGCGCGGCTCGTCGTCGTCAAAGGTCGTGTCGTCGGGCACAAAACGCAAGTCGATAAAGTTGCTCGACGCCTGGTACTCGCGCCCGTCGCACGCCTGGTAAATGGCATTGGCCGTGTTGGCATCCGAACACTCCATCACCGCGTAGTAGTACCGCAGCCGGTCCAGCTGGTACGACCGCAGCTCGTTGCTGTCAAAATCTTGGTCGTCCTCTTCACGCAGCAAGTCCCGCTTGACCTCGTCGTCGTCCTCTTCGTCCTCCTCCTCGTCCTCGTCCTCGTCATCCTCCGAATCGTCCTCGGAATCCGACTCGCTGTCGCTGTCGTCCTTTTTTTTGAAAATCTCGCGTGGCGGCCCCTCGAGCTCCTCGCGCTGCATCCGCTCCTTGCCAAACTGCGACGGGTAGATGGAAATCCGCTCGATGCGCCCGCGCCCGTCCTTGGGCACAAAACTGCTAAACATGGCCATCAGGTCGCGCGCCTTGACATAGTCCCAGTCCAAGTTGACAATCGCAAGGCGTCGCGTCACGTCGCCCGTCGGCACCACGGCCTCCTCCTCGCGAAACTGCTGCGTGTCCGCGCCGCCCGCGCCCTCGTCGCTGTCGTTGCCCGACTCGCTGTCGTCCGAGTCGCTGTCCGAATCCGAGTCCGAGTCCGACGCCGAGAAACCGCCACCACGCGCCGCGTCGACCTTGGCCTTGGCCTTGGCCGGACCGCCTTTGGTCAGGCCATCACTCTCGTCGTCACTCTCGTCGTCGTCGCTGTCGCTCGCAATCTCGTACAGCCGCTCGAGCGCCTTCTTCTTCTTGTCCGACTGCAGCTTGCGCCCGTACCGGTCCACCTGTGTCGTCGCCGTAAAGTCCTTGTCCTTGAGCACGCCGCTGAAACGCGTGTCCAGCTTTGTCTTGGTCGCCTTCTTGGACGGCAGCCGGTACCGCGGGTCGCTCTCAAACTTGCTGAACCGCGCGTCCTTGATCTCGCCCTTGGCCTTGCTCTTTGTGTCGCCCATGGTGGTGTTGATTGTGAGGGTTGTGGTTGTGAGTGGTCGTTCGTGGTCAGTGCCAGTCAATGAGCAGGTGGTGTAGACAACTTTTTTTGAACGGCAGAATGTGGTTATAAAGGCGGTGATGATTATGTGGGGCGGATCTGGGCGTCGAAGGACGTATTCAGTCTTTTAACTTTTTCTGTTGCGTACGTTAATCCTCGGTTTTTTTAATTCTTTGGCTTGCTATACGTCGTGGTTGATCTACTCGACTTGTATTTTTATTACTTTTATTACTTTTAAACTTTTATTTCTTTTATTTACTTTTACTTTACATGACTAGTGCTAAATAGCATATGTTTACAGCACCAGCGTTCAGCGCCTCAGGGAGTTTTAGGCGCTGAGTATTTATAGGCGAATGGCAGCACCTTTCAGCGCGGCATTTCAGGCGCTGAGTGAGCGCCAAAGCCCCTGATGCAATTGCACCTACGACACGTCTGACCAGGGCATGCCCGGCCTGGTTCATCAACATGGCCTCGACGCGCTCGCTTCTTCTGGGCATGCTCGCCTGGGCAGGCTGCGCGCGCGGCGTGGCACAGACGGCGACGGACGCGGGCTTCGTGGCGGTGTCGACGGACTACGAGGCGTACAACCGTGGCGACCTGGGCCACCGGCCGTTTGAGCAGTACCACAGCACGGACCAGTTTGGCCCGGTGTTCCAGGTGACGACGTGGGACCGGTCGGCCGTCAGCAAGAACGGGACGCACATTTTCATGCGGCACGACGGGCACGACGGGACGGCCGCGAGCAAGCAGTCGTCGCCGCTCGTCGTCGACGCAGACGACCTGAGCGTCGTGTACGTGGACCGCCGCTTCGCCAGCGTGTTTGGCGTGCGCGTGCAGCACGACCGCGGCCAGCCTTACCTCACCTTCTGGGCCGGACACAACGCGGGCGGTTTCGGCGACGGGTTCGGGCTGGCGTTTGACGCGCAGTACCGGCTCGCGTACAACGTGTCGGCACACAATGCACGCCACGCCGACCTGCACGAGTTTGCACTGACGGGACACGGCACGGCACTGGTGGCGGCCGTCGAGTGGCTGCCAGTCTCTGCCCTGACGGCCACGTGGCCGACGTTTGCGGCCGAACGTGGCGGACGCGTGCTGGACGCGCGGTTCCAGGAGATTGACCTCGACACGGGCGCGCTGCTCTTTGACTGGCGCGCGTCCGACCACATCAGCCCCGGCGAGAGCATGGAGAGCATGGAGAGCACGGAGAGCACGGAGGCCCCGTCGGCCGACTTTGACGCGTACCACCTCAACAGCATCCAGAAGACGGCCGCCGGGCACTACCTGGTGACACTGCGGCACCTGCACGCCATCCTGCTCGTCGACGGGCAGACGGGGGACGTGCGATGGCGCCTCGGCGGCAAGGGCAACACGTTTGCCGAGCTCGACGCGCCGGCCGACGTGCGCCCGACGCGCCCCTTTCTCGACGGCGGTGTCCGGTGGCAGCACCACGCACAGTACGTTGCGACGAGCAACGAGACACGGATGACGCTGTTTGACAATTACGTCAAGTACACGACACACGGGCGCTGCGAGCACGACTGCTCGCGCGGGCTGCTCGTCGCCCTCGACACGCACGCGGACCCGCCGACCGTCCAGATTTTGCGCGAGTACCTGCACCCGACGGGCCTCCAAACACAGTCACAGGGCAGCGTGCAGCCCCTGGCACCCACGACCGACGACACGGGCAACCTGTTTGTCGGCTGGGGGCACTGCCCGGGGTTCACAGAGCACACGCCCGACGGCCGTACCGTGCTCGACGTCCAGTTTGGGCCGTGGGCCAGCGCCGAGATTCGCAACTCGCTCGACAACTACCGTGCCTACAAGATGGACTGGGCCGCGTCGCCGTACTGGGACCCGGTCGTCGCCGTCGCGCGCGCCAACGACTCAATGTACCGCTTGCACGCCAGCTGGAACGGTGCAACTGATGTGCGCGAATGGGCCGTCCACGCAAGCACGTCCCTGTCGCGTGCGAGTCGCGTCGAGCTCGCACGTGGACCCCGGCGTGGGTTCGAGACGACGTTTACGTTTGCCGCGCCCGCCCCAGACCTCCGCTACGTCTGGGCCGAGGCCCTCGGCGAAGATGGACAGCTTCTGCGTGCGTCGCAGTTTGTCGACCTTGCTCAAGACGTCGACTCGACGGGCGCAAAAACCACAAACTCCCCCCCAAAATCGACTGGCGCGGCGGGCCTGGCGGTGGGCGTCGGCATGCTCGGCCTGGTCCTCGGCGCTTCTGCCGTGCTCGCGTGGCGCCACTATACCTCTACGTACGGCCGCGTCGCGAGCACCGATACCGAGCTGAGCGAGGCGCGGTACCGCGAGCTCGAGGCGAAACTGGACGCAGAGCTCGAGGCGGAACTGCTGCACGGCGTCGACGCAGATGCAGCGAGCGACCTGGGCGACGTGCCGGACGGGTTTGCCGTCGACAGCGATGACGAGCACGACGAGCGCGAAGATGCGCCACTAAACCGATAGTTTTTTCTATTTAAAATTCCGTTTGACACTGGTGATATTTATACTCGGACACGTGTCAGACACGTGCAAAGCAGGCTGCAGGTGCCAAGAGTGATGGGCAGCCGAATCGTGGATGCCAGATCGCCAGAACCAGGAACAGGAACGCCAGACATGAAACGAGGACGAAGATCATGCAGGTACACGGGAAGCTAGAATTGCCCGACGGAACGTTGTCGAGATCGGCATCGTCGACTACGGAGTAGCGAGACAGGGGGCACAGATTTTACACGGGATGTTTACATGAATATATCTACACGGATTTTACAAAACATAATGTTTACATATACCTACAAAGTAGCACTTCAGCCGTCAACAGAACGTGCTTGATGAAAGAGACGAGACGACAACGTGCCGATGCGACGCACGTGTTATCAGACACACTGGCCCAGCGAGTCTTGGCTGCGTCAATCCATTTGTCAATCCTAACCGTCATTGCAACTGATAAAGCAGCTTTACATCAACGCGTCTCGTCCATTTGTCAAGCCTACCGTTAATGCAACTGATAAAGCAGTACTCTTTTCAACATCTTGTGCAAGCTGCCGCTCGGAATGCCGGATTGGATTCATATCATAGTCCGGCACTCCGACTTCAATATTACAGGATCTGGCACTGCGGAAAACGACATCACGACTTCTTCTATGCCAAGATCCAAGTCTGGGCAACTGCGATACGCGGGCGAGACTTTAATCTGGCCAGCTCGGGCAGACTGCCAGGCGTAATATTGATGGAATAAATATAACTATATTTACAGAGTACTACTCACTAAATTACAGTTATGCGCAGCAGGGACAGGTAGTAGTAATATAGCACAGCAGGGACAGGTAGTAATATACATTTACCACTGAAAGTTGTAACTCGGAGTCCGTCGGTTTACTGCCGTGCACTAAAAGGATCGCGTCAGCGTCTTTTTCCATTTCGGGCAACTTCCGTCTCGGCTTTTCGTCTTTCTTCTCCAGCTTGATAAATATTGATAAATATAGCTGTCCTGTCTGGCCATCCCATATCTTTCCGCCTGGCCCGACGCAATCTGCTGGGCAAGTGCGTATCTCCTCATCCTCTCGGCTGGGCACTCGTCGCTTACAGCGCCGAGACCAGTGGGAGCTGCGAGCTATATTGCAAAATCAATATTCATATGGCCATGGCACGTGCTCGCCGCGATTGGAAGGTGCACTACCGTCTGCCGCCTGCACGGTCTTGGCGCGCGATTGGCACGTCTTCTCATCGCGCTCTAGGCGGACGTCGTGATACGCATTTTAAATAAATATACAGAGTGAAGAATATAAGAGGCCTCATCGCTCTTTCTTCTGTGTCGTGTCCCCGCCTTCCTCATCCGCTCACGATCCCCCACCTTCCCCATGTTGCTCCCCACGACGTTCCTTCTCGCGGCGGCTGCGTCGGCTGCGCACGCCCAGTCCATCAACCAGATCAACGGCAACGCGTTCCTGTCGCCGTACAGCGGCAAGGCGGTCACGGGCGTCGTCGGCGTCGTCACGGCCAAGTCGTCGGCCGGCCTGTTCCTGCGCAGCCCGAAACCGTCCAAGGACCCGCGCGTCAGCAACGGGCTCTACGTCTTTAGCGCCTCGCTCGCCACCAACGCGACCATTGCCGTCGGCGACACGCTGACGCTCGACGGCACCGTCGTCGACTACCGCAACAACCCGGCGTACCTGTACTCGGTCGAGCTCACCGCGCCCGTCGTCCAGGCGCACAAGCCCGGCCGCGGCGTCGCGCCCAAGCCGCGCGTCATTGGCGTCGACACGTTCAAGCCGCCGACCCAGCAGTTTACGAGCCTCGATGGCGGCGACGTCTTTGGCGTGCCCAACAACGTCACCCAGGTGTCGGTGGCGAACCCGGTGCTGCAGCCGGCCAAGTACGGCCTCGACTTTTGGAAGAGCCTCAACGGCGACCTCGTCACCATTCCCCGGCCCGTCGCCGTCTCCAAGGCCAACCGGTTCGGCGAGACGTGGATGGTGGGCGCGTGGCCGACGGGCAGCAAGAACTCGCGTGGCGGCCTGACGCTCAGCAGCAAGGACGGAAACCCCGAGGCCATCCTGGTCGACTCGCCCATTGACGGCACCCCCGGCAACCGGAGCTTTGTCGTCGGCACGACGTTTGCCGACATTACGGGCGTCATCCGCTACCAATTCGGCTTCTACTACCTGGTCCCGACGGCCGCGCCCGTGCCGCTCAAGGCACCGTCGCCCGCGCTGCCGCCGCCGACGACGCTGCTGAGCACGGGCAAGTGCTCTGGCATCACCGTCGCCGACTACAACGTCGAGAACTTTATGCCGACCGACGCCGCGCACGCCGCCGACGTCGCCGCGCACATTGTCGACTACCTCAAGAACCCTGATGTTCTCCACGTGCAGGAGATTCAGGACGACAGCGGCGCGACCAACGACGGCACCGTCGCCTCGGACGTGACGCTCAAGCTGCTGACAGACGCCATCTTGGCACGCGGCGGCGTCGCCTACAGCTTCGCCTACATCAGCCCCGAGAACAACGCCGACGGCGGTCAGCCCGGCGGCAACATCCGCGTCGCCTTCCTCTACAACGCCGCCAAGGTGTCGCTGCACAAGACCGGCGCCACCCCGGGCGACGCCGACGACGTCAACGCCGTCGTCCGGAACAGCAAGGGCTTCCCGACGCTGCGCTACAACCCCGGCCTCATTGACCCCGACAACAGCATCTGGGACGCGAGCCGCAAGCCGCTCGTCGCCGAGTGGATCACCGCCGACGGCCACGTCTTCTTCACCGTCAACGTGCACTGGACGAGCAAGGGCGGCAGCTCCAGCCTGCAGGGCGACCTGCGCCCGCCCGTCAACCGGCCCGTCGACAAGCGCATCACGCAGGCCGAGGTCACCGGCGCCTTTATTGCCCAGATCCTCAAGATGGACCGCGACGCCCGCATCGTCCTGGCCGGCGACCTCAACGAGTACGGCGTCGTCGCCCCGGTCACCACGCTCACCAGCGTCTCGGGCATGATTGACCTCGACGTCGCCGCCGGCGTGCCCGTCAACGAGCGCTACACGTACATCTTTGACATGAACACGCAGGAAATCGACCACATGTTTGTCAGCCCGGCCATTGCCATGCGCAGACCAAAGACCCAGCACGTCCACGTCAACACCTGGGTCTCGGCCGCCGACCAGGTCTCGGACCACGACCCCACCGTCGCCCAGCTCAACCTCTGCGGCGCCAACGTCGGCGGCGCCAAGAACATTGCGTCCGGCTCGCCCACCACTGTCAAGACGACGTCGACCGCTGCGACGACGGCGACGACGGCACCGACGACGGCACCGACGACCGTCCCGACGACTGCACCGACGACGGCACCGACGACCGTCCCGACGACCCTGACGACCATCACCACGTCCGCGTCGACGACCACCGGGGCCACCGCCTCGGCCACCGCCGGCGCGCTCTCGGGCAAGGGCACCTTTCGTGTCGTCTCCGACGGCGTCACGCCGGGCGGCAACCTGATTTCGGGCGGCACCTGGTACCGCGGCGGCGGCACCCCTGCCACCTACACCGCCACGGCCGATGCCGACGGCCAGACGTTCACCCTCCGCACCAGCAAGGGTCCGTGCGCGCTCGCCGAGGCCGACGCCGCGCTGTCGTGTGCGAGCACCGTCACGACGCCCACCAGCTTCGGTTTCGACGGCACGTACCTGACGTACAACAGCTCCAGCACCTTTTACGCCGCCGCCGTGCCCTCGGGGTCCGTCCAGGGTACCGTCTACGGCAGCGCCCAGGCCGTGTCGCTGCAGATTGGCTGGGCCGCCTCTGCTTGATTTTGATTGCGAAAAACATTTGTCGTTGAATATCTTGATTCTTTTGTACATATTCCATTGTAAATATACTTGGTCGATTTGGATTTTGCACTGACGACACCGAAGCGAGAAATCGTCCGCGATGGCGTGCAAATGGCGGAACCGTCATGCTGCACAAGACTCCGCGCGACGGGCGGCTCGTTGCACGTGCAGCGAGCGGTCGTGTGTATCTTCATTCAACCTTCTACCATTCAACCTACCATTCAACCTACCATTCAACCTTCTGCCATTCAACTTCAATCATCAACTTCAATCATCAACTTCAATCATCAACTTCAATCATCAACTTCAATCATCAACCTTCAACCTTCCATCATCAACTTCAATCATCAACCTTCTACTTCATCTTAGCCGGCATGTCGTGGATGGAGTCTGCTCTGCCGTTTGGCCTCGGACAGACCACTCGCTCGCTCGTGGCTGGTTCTACCATCCCCTTGCCAAAGCGTGCACGCGTCCCAACACTCCCCCCAGCAGAGCCTCGGCCGGCCAAGCGAGTCGAACCGGCTCCAACCCCCGAGGCAGCACCTGCAGCGGAACCCGTGACGACACCCGGCTACGCCCACGCCGCCTACGCCTTTGCCAAAGAGAACCCGGGCACCGCCGCCTGCTACGCCACCGCATGGGTCGCTGTCGCCGTCATGGCCTCGCCCAGCCTCGTCTCGGCGCCTCTCTTGGCCTTGTCCGGCTTTGGCGCCAACGGTGTCGTCGGCGGCAGCATCGCTGCAGGCGTCCAGTCCGGCATCGGCAATGTCGCGGTAGGGACAGTGTTTGCCGTGCTACAGAGCGCAGGTGCTGGCGGTGCCGGGGCTGCGGCCGTGGCATCGGCTGTCAGTTCTGCCGCCGGAGGAATAGCGGCAGCCGCGGCCGGGACGGCCGAGTACCGGCGGCGGAAGAAGGCGGCCGGGAAGGAGGACGAGGACGAGGACGCGGACGAGGATGAGGACACCAAGAGCACCACCAAATAGGCTCGTCTAACGTCGGCGTGTTTTGATAGTGTCTTGAGACCCACTACTTGAACAGTCATTCTGCCATGGCCGCGTTTTCCTCTTGTTTTGTTTTGATTTTTACAGCACATAACACCTCTGTTTGACCACGTGACTGCAACAACAACGAGCAAGCAGCACCTCCGCGGCCGACCCGGCTCGACCAAGAAACAAGCAACAACAGAAATCAACAAACATCAAAAGCAGCAATCGACGCCATGCCAGGCTTCTGGGACTCTTGGAGCAGCTTCGTCCGCGGCTCCTATGACGCAGTTTGCCACACCCTGCCAACGGTACGTTATTCGTTTTTGGTCTTGTTTTCCGCCCACGACGGAACTGACCACCAACCCAGCTCCTCGAGGCGCCTTTGTTGGCCGTCGCCCGTCCTGCCATCAACCACCCGCGCTGGTTTGCCGTGCTGGCGTGTGCCGGCCTCACCGTTGCCCTTTCGGCCGTCGCTGCTCCGTTTATGCTCACTGTCGTGCTACCCGGCCTCGGCTTTGCCAGCACCGGCGTCGTCGCTGGCTCCATCGCCGCCGCCATCCAGTCCTCCATCGGCTCCGTCGCTGCCGGCAGCCTGTTTGCCCTGATGCAGAGCGCTGGCGCAGGCGGAGCTGGCACCCTTGTCATCACGCTCGTCGCCGCCGCCGTGTCGGCCGGTCTGTCGTGCGCCGTCCTGGAGCGCCTGGAGGCCGTGCTTCACGCGCTCGTTGCCCGCCACCCACAAGCACTGGGCCCCGCACTGCGTGCGTTTGAGCGTGTTGTCGAAACCGACGCAGCCCTTGTGCGTGACGACGACGACGCACGCCGGCGTGTGCGCATGCAGCGGGACCTAGACAGAATCTTGTCCAGGTAATGTAGTCCAGCCTGCACGACGCCGGGTGAGACCCAGTCAAAGCAATGGACCTGACGATTCATACGAAGAAACGACTTGCAATGGATATGGACGATTCATACAGGAAACGTGTTGGACGACAAAAGTGTCTGGGACCGGGTCTAGCATGGCACGGGCTGAAAATTCAACAAGAACTCAAGTTTTTGCATTTCCGGGTGTCCATGTACAGTGAACAGCTAGACCGTGGATATACCAATCACAGCCAGGCAGGTTCTATCTGTTAATATAGAGATTGGCACGTGATACCAGATACTAGAGCTAAAGATGTGGTACGGGGGCGAAAGATCAGTCAAACTGGGCTTTACATTCACATAATGCGTAGAAGCAACCGGTTCTGATACTGAGGTGAATGCTTCACAAAAGTGGGATATTACCCACAACGGCAGCTCGTAGCCGTGGCCATTCTTTCCGCTTCGTTCGCCTTCGCTCCTCGTTTGCTCCTGCCTTCTGTCGCGCTGCTCTTGCCAGTGAATGGCAGTTAATATATGCAAACGGAACGCGGGGTCAAAAGGTAAACATGTAAAGGTAAAATCTTTCACTTTAACCTTTACCTCGTCACAACCGTATCGCACCACCCGCGTCTTGCTTTTCGGCTGCACCTTCGCCTGCCAGCTGCAGAGTACATCAACCGGCTTCAGCAAACGCTGAGCCTTCCATTCAATCTGACTGCCAGCCTTCCAAACGCTCTGAATTCCACCTCCGCGATGACGGAAGCAATCGTCGCCCAAGCCATCAAACTCGCCGCCATGGTGGAGCCGCTGCTCGTCCGGGCCGGCTTCGTGACTGCTGCTGAGGTCCCGGCCTGCTCGTTCTTGAGCGGCGTCGCGGGCCTGTCGTGCCAGACAATCTACAGCCTCGGCCTCGCAGTTGCGACGGGCGCGATCAGCATGGCCTTGTTTCTGCCCCTCATATCCCTCGTCGGCCTGCCCGCACTCGGCTTCACGAGCAGCGGCGTGGCGGCCGGCTCGGTGGCCGCCGCCTGGCAGGCGGCCCTGGGCGATGTGGCGGCCAAGAGTTTCTTTGCCGCGCTGCAGAGCGCCGCCGCGGGAGGCTACGGCACGGTCTTGACGACTGGAGTATCTGCTGCCTTTGGGGCTGCCACGGCCGCGTTCAGTCGGTGGTTTGGTTACATCTAATGTTGACATTCACGCAACGGTACCCGGCATTCGAGAATTGAGAGTAGTAGGCAATGGCTTGTCATTAACATTCGTGAACACGCCCATTTGCTCGGCTACGACTTGTTGCGCAGCCGCCTGCTGCTGCCGCTCAGCTTGTTGTACCACGACAGCCTCCGCGACGGCGTGGTCTTGGTATCCTGGAGCGTCGTGGCGTCCGACGACAGCGACGACTGGGTCTGCTCAGCCGACATCTTGGCGAGACGATCCGAGGCGTCCCCCGCTTGCGTCACCACCGGCACGTCTTTCTCGGCGCGGCCGAGTGCCCAGGACATGCGTTTGGTTTGGGGGGATGTTGCGGGAGTGGTCTTGGGATCGCGTGTGCGAAACGGAAGCACCGACGCGCGCCGGCTCTTTTTGAGGTCCCGCTGGATGCCGATCTCGATAAACGCAGAGTTGGTGCGCCTGCTGCGGACACGGTGCTCGTCCAGCGGCAGCGGGTTCTGCAGGCCCTCGCGCAGGCGGTCCGACGTGTTGCGCCAGTTGAATGCCGGGCGCACGGGCGGCAGCGCGCCACGTGTCATGGCGTCAACGTCGACAGCCGCAGCGGCCGACAGCGATGGCGGCAGCGCAGGGCCGGGCGCGAGCGGGTTTGGCGCCCCAAAGACGGAGCACGACATCTTCTGCGAGGTGTGACTGGAAAACCAGGAGAATGGCGAGCAAAAAGCTCAGGAAGGGGCGGTATATGTACCGGGAGGAAAGGACCGGTGAAACGTGGGAGCAGAGGAAGACGCGCTAAAAAGAAGGCGAAAACACAATGGACTGTCTGAGATTATGACCGAATGCTCGTGGTCGGAAAGGACTGAGAAGCTGAAAGGGTGACTGTCGGCCTCGGTCTGGCAATCACCTTTGACCGTGGCCGATCCGTCATCAGGTGTTAAGACGGTCGCTTGCACGGTCCTTTTTCCACATCCTGGACGTCTTGCTGAGCGACACGCTGTGCATCTCGATCCATTTGAAAGTCGTGCCAAATGGCAACCGAAAGAAGGATCGAGACAAATCTCGTCTCGCGCTGCACGCGACCTGTGCAGAGGTGTGCCTTGCAACGTGTCGGTGGCACGCCGAGTCGCGCCGCGGCCGGCATCCTGTCATCAGACCATACACTGTCAGCGAGTACTCCGTTCTCGTAGATACCGCCGACTATTCATTCGTCCACATGGCTTTTGCGTGTGGGCAAGGAGTATCGAGATGGAAATGAATCGAGACGTGCATCGCGCCTTCCGTCGCGATGCTACCCCACCTTCCTCGCGGTGCCTGCGGGTATTGGCAGCTTTCCGTTCACGACTGCGCCCTCTGCCAGTTGCTGACGATGCATCGACCATTGGCGCCATTCGGGCGATGGGCCCATTCACGGCCCAGGACTTTACCGTCCTGTTACTTCAGTTACTGACACGTTGATAGATAAAGGCATGGACAATCGTCACTAACACGTTGGCATGGAATGGTATCAATTGCGAAACGACAAGACTATTATGCTGATCTGAACGATCAAAAGACTCGAACGATTACCGCCAGACTCGGCGCAACGACAAAACGACAAGAAAAGAAAAGAAACAGATCAAATGTCACCGCCCGAGCTCTGCTGGGTGCTCATGGTCAGGGTCTTGTTCAGGGACAGACCGTCGCGCGACTCGCGGGGCGCAAACAGCCCGAGGGCGCGCTTGGTGTACTTCCAGGCCTCGACGGCGGCAATGAAGATGAAGATACCGGCAAAGACGAGACCCCACTCCCACGAGATGGGCTTGTGCTTCAGCACCTTTTCGCCAATCACGTTGACGTGCACGAGGATGATGGGCGGCAGGAGGCCGAGCAGCACCGAGAAGAAGAGGAACTTGTTGGCCCACAGGTCGGTGGCGACGTTGATGGGAAAGCGGTGCGGGTTGTTGGGGTCGAGGCGGAAGAGCGAGAGGCGCATGTCCTTGAACTCCCAGGCGGAGAAGAGGATGAGGTAGGTCAGCTGGACGAAGACGGTGGCGCGCGCGCGGAAGACGGCGCGGCATCCGTCGGACCACTCCTTGTTGCAGTCGTGGCCGAGCTGGCCGTCGTTGGCGCCAAAGACGACGGTGACAAAGGTGAGCAGCGAGACGCTGCCCATGACGACGCCATAGATGAGCATGTCGACGACGAGCTCGGTGGTGAAGATGCTGCGGCCGTGCGGCGGGCGCTTCATCACCGTCACGGACGCGCGCTCCATGCCGAGACCGAGGGCGGGCATGGCGGAGGTGAAGATGTTGATCCAGAGAATGTGCAGGGCGCTGACGGGAAAGACGGAGAAGCCGGCGTCGTCCTTGAAGGAGAGGCCGATGACGAGCAGGATGACCTCGGCAATGTTGGAGACGAGCAGGTGCATCATGAATTTTTGAATGTTGTCAAACATCCGACGGCCCTCGCGCACGGCGGCGACAATGGAGCTGAAACGGTCGTCGGCGAGGACGAGCGCGGCGGCGCCCTTGGCGACGTCGCTGCCGGAGCCCATGGCGATGCCGACGTCGGCGCGGCGCAGGCTGGGCGCGTCGTTGACGCCGTCACCGGTCATGGCCATAAAGGCACGGCGGCGACGCAGCGCCTCAATCATGCGCGTCTTGGTGTCGGGCGTGCAGCGCGCGACGACGAGCGGCAGCTGCGGCAGGGCGTCGAGCTCGGCCTCGGTCATGGCGTCAAAGGCCGTTGCGGGCAGGACCAGGTTGGACGAAGGGCCGGAGAGGAAGCCACGGGGCAGGATACCGACCTCGCGTGCAATGGCCTCGGCCGTCGCCGGGTGGTCGCCGGTCAGCATGTGGACGTGGATGCCGGCGTCGGTGCACTCGCGGATCGACTGGGCCGTCTCGACACGCGGCGGGTCGTAGATGCCGACGAGGCCGAGGAAGATGAGGTCGCGCTCGACGTCGTCGCGCACGAGCTGCTCGCTGTTGCTCGTGTGCGGCATCTCGCCACGCGCCTCAATGTCGTCCTCGGGGATCTCGTTGTCGTCGTCGACCGGGCCAATGTACGAGTCACGACGCGCGCGCTCCTCGGCGCCCGAGTCGTAAATGCCGTCCCACGGACGGTACGCGAGCGCGAGCACACGCAGGCCGAGCGGCGCAAACATGTTCATCTGCTGCACAATCTGCTCCTTGAGGGCGTCCGTCATGGCCTCGCCCGACATGGCCGTCGTGCAGCGCTCGAGGATGCGCTCGACGGCGCCCTTGCTCAGCACCAGGCTGTTGCCCTTGTTGCCCGGCTCGAAGCCGGACAGACCCTCGTCGTCGGCGGGCGCGTCGTACACGACGCTCATGCGCTTGACCGTGCTGTCAAAGGGAAACTCGGTGCGCTGCGTCCAGCCGGCGTCCTCGAGTGCACGCTTGCCGAGACCGAAGCGCTTGGCAAAGACTTGCAGCGCAATCTCCGTCGGCTCGCCAATCGACTGCCACGCCCCCGTCGCCGGGTCCTGGCGCACCGTCGCGACGTTGCACAGCGCACACGCCACCAGGTACGCACGCAGCGCCGGCGTCAGCTCGACCGCACCCTCCTTCTCCGGCATCTCGCTCAGCATCGGCGGCGCCTGGATCTGCACCGCCGTCGTGCGCGTCTGCTCGCCCTCCTCGGCGACGACGCGCCCGGCCGTCGGGTCGTTGGGGTCCGCCGTGTCCTTGACCGTAATCAGCTTCTTCGTGTTGGGCGCGTCCAGCACCCACGCCTTCTTGACAATCATGGCGCCCTGTGTCAGCGTGCCCGTCTTGTCGGAGCAAATGTTGGTCACGCCGCCGAGCCGCTCGAGCGACGCCAGGTCGCGCACCACCACGTTGGCCTTGCGCATCGTCCGCGTCGCCGTCACCATGGTCATGATGAGCACAATGGCGAGCGACTCGGGGATCAGCGCAATGCCCGTCGACGTCGCGTACAGCACAACCTCGCTGTCCAGGTCAAACTTGTGCACGCCAAAGACGACCATGGCAATGACGACGGCCATCAAGAAGAGCGAGTACGCCATGTACGTCAGGCGGCGCTGCAGCGGCGTTGCGTCCTTGAGACCAATCAGGCGCATCACCAGGTCGCCAATGCGCCGCGCCACACCGCCAGCCGCCTTGCGCGCACCGTACTTGCGCACGTTCATCGACCGGTTCTGCTTGCGCTTGGCCGAGCCGGCCGACGCCGCGATGCGTCCGACCGCCGTCGCCATGCCCGTCGCGATGACGATACCACGGCCGCGGCCCTTGCTCACATTGGTCGACGCAAAGGCCAGGTTGATGCGGTCGCCGTCGGTGACGGCCTCGGCGGCCGTCGCGACAGCGCCCTCGGCCGACGTCGGGTCGCGGATCTTGTTGTGCGTGACCTTGTCGACGGGGAGCGACTCGCCCGTCATCATCTGCTCGTCGCACGCCAGGTTGACCGACTCAAAGAGGCGCACGTCGGCCGGCACCGTGTCGCCCATGCGCAGAATCACAATGTCGCCGGGCACGACCTCGGCGTTGGGGATGACGTGGGCGTGTCCGTTGCGAATGACCGTCGCGCTCGGCGACGACAGCGTGCGCAGCGCGTCCATCTTCTTCTCGGCGCGCATCTCCTGGTAGAAGCCGATGCCGACGTTGATGGCAATGACGCCCGCGACGACACCGCCCTCAATCTCGTCGCCAATGCCAAAGGACAGGCCGAGCACGATAAAGAGGACAATCATCATGGCATTGCAAAACTGCTTCAAGAGGATCGAGTACCACGGCGTCGGGCCCTCGACCTCGAGCTCGTTGGGGCCATACTTTTCCTGGCGCTCCTGCACCTGCGCATCGCCCAGACCCTGCTCCGTGTCGGTCTCGAGCTGCTTGGCCACGTCCTGCACCGTCAGCAGGAACGGGTGCGCCGTAAAGTCCGGCGTAATCATGGTGTTGTAGTTTTAAAAGAGTGAGTAAAAGTGAATGAAAGAGGAGATCAAGTAAGTTCTAGGGATTCCTCAAAGTTGAAACGCGTGGAGAGCTTCATAGAGTGTTGAGGGTAGACAATGTTCTGGGTTGGATACTGGACGGAACACAACAAAGGAGGGGCATCGCGTTCCTTTATACCCGTCTCGGAGCAGGCCGATGCAGGCTTCTCTGCAGCCGCCAGACCAGACACCCAGGACACAGAGATAACGAGCACGTCATCTCCAACGCGCCAAGCCTCGCGATGTCTTGGGGGCATCCTGCAGCGGCGACACGGCGACTCGCAACTCACAAGGACGCAGGCTCGTTCCACGGAGCATCCATTCTGCCTCGATATCACATACATGATTCGTGCTCTCGGCGAATCAGAGAGCCGCACAGCGCCGCTGCTGGGGCCGAATGGCACGTGTGTGGGGCCCCAAGCCGCGCCCAGCCTTGTCGGGCGACGGCGTGCCGCCTGTGGTATCGCCGGCCTCATCACTGCCCGTATTCGCCCCTCGATGCGCTCTCGCGCCCTGTCATTGGTCCATTCCACCGCCCAAAGGCACGCGAGCCTCGTCACCTGACTCAACGCCTGCACTAGCGCGCCATGGCAAGGCTCGGCGCGCCTTGGCATACGAAAAGACGTCTTGGCGTCATGGCGCCGTTGGTCGTCTTGGAGTCGCATCTTATCATGCACAAGACCGGCCTTGAAAATTCAGTCGTCTCGGCCGATGCTCAGCACGCTGCGTGCGGAGTACGGAGCAGGATGCTGCATCCCAGCCAAGGCACCGCCCACCACACCGACCGGTCCCGCCCACATCCCGGCCACGTTGGCACGCGTGCCATCCAGCATTGGCACACGCATTGGCACACGCATTGGCACACGCATTGGCACACGCATTGGCACTGCCAGCCAAGCATCGGGTACCCATGCGTCAGGCGCTGCGGAATGTTGAGCCTCCGGTGAACGAGCGTCCTCGGACCAGCTTGGACCAGGCGCAGTCCACGGAACGGATGTAAATATATATTTATACGAGATTCCCAAGTTCGGCTGTCAGTCAACCGGTAAACGAAAACGATGAGATCAGGAAGAGGCGAGCTCAGGAAATACAAAAGTAAGCCCATGGTGAGCTGACTCTGACAAAGAGCCCTCGGGCGCGTGCCCAGACGCTAGCCGAGACATGTCCAAGACAATCATGGATGGTTGCTCGAGTCACCTCCATCGCTGCCCAAATGTCCATGGATTTCTAGAAGATACCATGCAGCTGCCGAGGGATGCCGAGCCTAGAGCGAGATAGCAATATCCGGATCAGCAGCGTCGGTCTGGCAGTCCTTGGCGAAAACAATTTACATCGATTGCAATCTGTTGAGAATACGGGATACGGCGATTGCGGCGATTGCGGCGAGCGGAGGGCGGAAGATTTCTCCACATCCCCAGGTTCGATACGTACTCCGTACCACCGACCACGTCGTACGGTCTCCGTCGTCGACATCATCGGCCCACTCCCAGGTGTTTCTTTATACGCACTGTATGTTTGGTGGAGAGTGCCTGCTAAAAACAGTGCAAATAACCTCTTTGTCCACCATTGCTTCGCCAGTAAACACAGTGCATGCCCTCTTGCCTCTTTCTTCTTCAACTCTGTGCTATGACGAAAACCCTTGTGTTTCCAGTCTCACTGGTATCTCCAGCTTGAGTCCATCTCGTGGCACGCAAAGCTTGTACGTCCAAGCTTTCTGCTTGTACAGCCGACGTCAGAGCAATCTCAGGTACAGACAGCTCACACGTCGGCATACAAGCACCGACAGATGCGCTTCTTCGTGCCTGTGTAGCAGCATCTGCAACGGCAAACACCAATGCCTGCTCCGTACTCCGTACTCCGTGGTCTCTGCTGTGCCTCTGTGTACCTGCTGCCCCTCTTCATGCCGATGCGCCCACTCGGCAAGAGTCAACGACGACTCCGTTGGCTCTTGCCTTTTACCTCTCCTTTCCCTTTTGGGACAGATCGTACACGCGCCGCTCGTTCTTTTGCACGCGCCAACCAAATGTTGTTCCGGCACCCACCTCCTTCCATTTCTAGCTGAATCGGTTTTACTTAATCGTAGAACAATCCGAAAATACAAAGAAACAAAGCCAAAACAGGCCCGCGGCCCAGTGCAGCTTCCAACAGCCCAGAGAGCTCTTTTTGTGCCTCTTTTGTGCCTCTGGGCTGGGGGCTTCTCCTCGTTTCTGGCTTTCCCCCTCTTCTCTCCGTCGTACACACCACTACAATCATCACGATACGGCATCTCTTGCTCCGACGTTTCAATATTACGGCATTCCTACCAGCAGCACCGCTTCCGGCGTTTTCGTCCCCGCACCGCCGAGCCCAGCTCCTCGTTCTCCTCAACGCCAACGCGGCATTACGTCATCTCCACCGAAAATGAGCAGCAAGGCTTCGACGCCCGTCCCAGGTGCGTTGCAGTTTGGTTCTTGATTTCGAGGCCTGGGCCGTCTGGGCGCGCCGGCGGCAGGCAAGCGGCGTGCGTGTCTTTGCGCCGTTGCCATTGCTCGCGCCGGTAGCGTCATCGCCAATCGGATGGCGCCTTCTCATTGGCTATTTGGCTGTCGCACCACCGCATCGCCGCCTCTGCGTCGCCCGTATCCCGTCCTGTGCTAACAGCTTCCAGCGGACGCCTTTGCCAAGGCCAAGCCCATGGGCGCCAATGCCAGCGGCACGGCCAGAGCCTACTACCCCGATGTCCCCAAGACCGTCATGGCCGATCCCGGCATCTTGAACCGGCCGCACCCGGACGGCGCTCAGGACGGCGGGGCGTACTCGTTTGGCCAGTCGTCGGGTGCGGCCACGGCCCCGGCTTCTGCCAACATGCTGAACCCGACTGGCATCTTCTCGGCCATCCCTGGCCTCGGCAATTTCGACGCCGCCGCCGGCCCGCCGAACTTGCCTGCAAAGCCTCCCGTGTCCGCCGCGAGCGGTCCTGGTGCGAGCGGCACCGACCGTGCCGGTCTTCCCAGCAAGCCATCGGGCATCGTTGAGCCAGGCACGGCGCCCGTGGCGGCCGGTCAAAAGCGGGCCGGTGCTCCCCCCGAGGCAGAGAATGCGTCTGCATCGGCTGCATCGGCTGCGTCGGCTGCATCGCTCCAGGCGAGTGTCAAGGATGCCAAAGACGAGTACGATCCCAAGCTGTCGTCCGAGCCGCCCAGCAAGAAGGCCAAGGTCATGTCGCCGATCCCCACCAATGCGCCTCCGTCAACCACGATCCAGGGGTCTACGATTGCCCCGATTGCCCCGTCCATTGAGATTGGCAAGCCGGCGTCGAGTCCTGCTGTCGGTCTCCCGACAGCCAACGTGACGCCTGCGACGGCGTCCACGTCGTCGAGCGCGGGTGCGGCCACCTCGGCCTCGGGCACCGCCTCAACCTCGGCCTCGGCCACGACCCAGGCTGCATCGGTGGACGATGCCGGCGTGGCCGAGAAGACAGCGCCGGTCGAGTCTAAGAAGCGCGGCCGGCCCAAGAAGACCGCGGGCGCCAAGAAGGAGAAGAAGAAAAAGCCGGCCGCGCCCGCCGGACGCACTCAGCGGAAGACGCGCAGCCAGGGCAAGGCGGAGTGAGCGAGCCCATGTAAATGTATTATACGGACACGGACACGGCACGGATTATGGATATGGATACAGTACAGGACACGGACTCGGACGGATTATGGATACGGAATAGGTTACGGAGGCGCATCTTGGAATCAACGATTTTACCCAGGCCATGTGCAGCGAGGATAGGCTGTCCCAGATACGAATGACTGTAAATATACTGGCGAACTTGCGTATCTGCAACACGCTGCCAAGAGTAGAAGCACGGCCACAGGCAAGGTCGGACGGCCGTCGCCCACACCGAACGCTCTTGGGCCATGCCGGCTGGTTGCGTTGCGCTCATGCACTCGAAACCAGAGCTTCGGTCTGGCCAGTGACGTGACACGTTGATTCGGCGATGCAGCGATGCTTGAGGCTTGGCCTGGTTGACTCTCGAGCGGCCGAGGTGCCAGATCGTGTTGCCGGTTTCTTGGCGAACAGATGAATTTCGGTCTTTCGTCGTCGACAATGAGCAATCTGGTCGAAATCACAGCTTGGAAGTTCAGCATCAATACGGAGTAGATCAACGCCAAGAGTGCGTCGTGTAGCGTTCTATATTTGTACGGACTATACGGAGTATTTCAATCAAGACCGTGCCCTATGACGTGTGAGGCCAAGGTCTCCAGTTGTGCACCGCCAATTCTCGTATTCCGTAGCCTACCACGACGTCTCGGCTGCGGGCGCCACGCACTGTTTCGCGTCTTCCGTCTTCCGTATAGTTTTACTTTAAGATTTTCCCGTCTTCGTTTGTTTTATATTTATTTGTATTTGTATTTCACTTCCGTCCATACTTACTCTGGATTATATTTTTGTCAGAACTTCTGTACTGCCACTTTGTCGCGTCCAAATACTGCTAATTCTCGGAAAATGTATTTTTAGATGTAAATCTCGTCGTGCGCCAGGCTGCGAAAACGTCAATATACCCGCAATGGACCAGGCTGGCCTTGGCACCATGATGGCAAAAATAGAACTGCTGGGTCTGGCCCGGCGCCCTGGCCAATAAGCACAGCCTTTTCCCAGTTTTTACAGGCATGGCAGTCCCTAGGGCCGGCCAGTCGACCCACTGCCCTTGTCCGTTTTGCGTTTACCCCTTGCCAGCAAGCAGACTTGGAAAAGATGCAAACGTTGAATTGAACAAGCGGCGAAGAATCTAAAGTGTCGTGTCGCCTTTGACATTTCGCCCTTTGTTCGTGGTATTGTGGTGGTTGGCAACGGGCGGCTTTCTGTCTGTTCTGGCAACAGGCTGCTTTCATCGCGTGGCCGCTAGTGTTTCCTGTTCAGGTACAAGTCGCCGCATCGGGCATCCTATCGTTCAACGTGCATGGAAATCAGAAACGCAGGATGGCGCACCGCATCTTGCGCGCAGCTACCAGTAGGGAGCGCCAACGAGACTATAACGTGCTGGCTATTAAGGATATGTTCCTCACTGGGTATGATACGGATGTTCTTGGAAAAAATACCTGTACCAAAACGCAGTGCCTGGTGTTTGCACCGTAATCGTCAGTCCCCTGGTGCATCCAGACCACCGCCCGTACGTGCTCCGTATGCATAAATTTGTGTACGCCCAACGGCGGCAACGTTGCCCTGTTCGGGTGAGGTGCCACCTTCTCGACGAGGCCGGGGAAACGGACGACTGGAGAACTTTTCTTCTAAATCTACGGAGTAAATCTACTCCGTATTAAAATCTAAATCTAAATCTAAATATACTCCGTGACGCTTAACGTCGTGATGGCCGCCCCCACAGCCTAGAACCCGGATTCGAGGTTCGGCGTCCTACTTTTGCCTGCGCGCACCGTTTTGCGTCTGTTTTTCCACTCGCCTACCGTCTGCTGCCCACCCCTGCGTCACATCGTCCTCATCGGCAGTCCATGCAGCCATGCAGGGCAACTTCTTCTCGTCCTTTTCGTGCTGCCTTCTCCTGACTCGACGTCCAACCACGCCCCGTCTTTCGTCTTTTCGTCTTTCGTTTTTTCGTCTTTCTGCCATTCTCGGACGCGTATAATCTCCATTTGCCCTCGTATCGCTCCGTCGCTCGTTTGCCTTGCTTCTGCTCTGTCCCTCCGTCTGCCACCAGGAGCGCTTCACTGCCAGCTTCTCCCGACTCCCGACTCCCACTCGACTCTCAGCGACCCGACCGCCAGCTCCAATCCAAGTCTTGGCCAAGCCTCACAGCCTGTCGATCGCTGCATTCCCACTGAAACAAGGCCCAGTCCTCTACAAGATCACAACGACCGACCGCGTCGACGACACTGCGCTCCGTCTGCGCATCCAACGCAAGCCAGCAAACGACGAAAAGAACAGCGACACTCGCTCGCCCACCGCAGGCTACACAGAGCCACCGACCCAGCGTGCCGAAACACAGTCCCGTCATTGTTGCGCACGGCGAGACACGCGCAGGGTACGCACCAAGGCACAGCCGAGTCGATCGACGCCGCCGTGACGCCGCACCGACACACAAAAACACGGCGGGCCAGAACCCTTTGACCGCGCCGTGTCGACTCGACCACTACGCCGCCTTCTTCTCGCCTTTGTCTCTAGGTCCGAGGCTGGCTGCGCTCGTTACACCTTTGTCCGCGTCGTGACGCCATTCCATACCTCTCGGCGGCCGCCGACTGGTTGACGATTACGTTTGACACGCACGACTGCTCTCGCACAACCACTCGATACACATGGAGCCGACGAGGACGCTCGCGCTCGCTGCGCGCGCGTCGGGGACGGCGGCCAGTGCGGCCGACGAGCTGCTGCTGCTTCTGCAGAACCCATTTGGGTCCCAGGTACGTTTTTTTAAAAGCAAATCGACAGGATTAGACCCGCTGACCCCCAGCTGCAAGTGGGCTCGATCTGGGCGTCGATTGGAACGTCGTTTGGCGTGACGGCGGGCATTGCACTACTCTTTTCACTCATCCGGCCGTACCACACGGTGGTGTACGCGCCGAAGCTGAAGCACGCAGACGAGCAGCACGTGCCGCCGACGCTGGGCAAGGGCGTGTTTGCGTGGGTTGGTCCGCTGTGGAAGACGAACGAGCAGGACCTGGTGAGGATGGTGGGCATGGACGCGGCCATTTTCATGCGGTTCACGCTCATGTGCCGCAACATTTTTCTGTGCCTGGCGGTCGTCGGGTGCGCGGTGACGATCCCGGTCAACTACAGCAACAGCGTGCGGTACGGCAACGACGTGTGGCTGACGATGCTGGGCCCGAGCAACGTGTTTGGGCGGCCGCAGTGGGCGACGGTGGTGGTGACGTGGTGCGTGAACGCGGTGGTCGTCTTCTTCCTGTGGTGGAACTACCGCAAGGTGGCGGCCCTGCGGCGGCAGTACTTTGACAGCGGCGAGTACCAGATGAGTCTGCACGCGCGCACGCTCATGCTCTACGACATTCCCAAGCGGCTGAGCTCGGACGAGGGCATTGCACGCATCATCGACGAGGTCGCGCCCAACTCGTCCTTTTCGCGGACGGCAGTGGCACGCAACGTCAAGGAGCTGCCCGAGCTGATCAAGGAGCACGAGTCGGCGGTGCGTTCGCTCGAGCAGGTGCTGGCCAAGTATTTGCGCGACCCGGCGAACCTGCCGGCGGCGCGGCCGCTGTGCCGCCCGTCCAAGAAGGACCGGTCGTTTGCCACGTACGCGCGCGGGCAAAAGGTGGACGCCATCGAGTACCTGACGCAGCGCATCAAGGACCTCGAGGCCGAGATCAAGGAGGTGCGCCAGAGCGTCGACAAGCGCAACACCATGTCGTACGGGTTCGCCTCCTACGCCGACATGAGCGAGGCGCACGCGATTGCGTACGCGGCACGCAAGACACGTCCGCAGGGCGCGACGATCCGGCTCGCGACGCGCCCCAACGACATTATCTGGGACAACCTGCCGCTGAGCGCGGCGACGCGTGCACGCCGCCGCTTCATGAACAATTTGTGGGTCGCCCTTCTGACTGTACTGTGGGTCGCGCCCAACGCGATGATTGCCATCTTCCTCGTCAACCTGAGCAACTTGGGCCTCGTGTGGCGCGCCTTCCAGACGCAGCTCGAGACCAACACCAAGTTCTGGCAGCTCGTGCAGGGCGTCGCGTCGCCCGCGCTCACGTCAGCGGTGTACCTCTTGCTGCCCATTGTCTTTCGCCGCCTCGCCATCCAGGCCGGCGACCAGACCAAATCGGGCCGCGAGCGTCACGTGCTCGCCAAGCTCTACTCCTTCTTCGTCTTCAACAACCTCGTCATCTTTTCCCTCTTTAGCGCCGTCTGGGGCTTCACCACCGCCGTCATCGACAAGACGAGCAAGGGCGAGGACGGCTGGCGCGCCATCGTGTCCGAGAAGCCGGGCGACTACCTGCTCAGCGGCCTCTGCAACATCTCGCCCTTTTGGGTCACGTGGCTCATGCAGCGCCAAATGGGCGTCGCCGTCGACCTCGCCCAGCTCTGGCCGCTCTTTTGGGGCTTTGTCATGCGCACCCTGTCGAGCCCGACGCCGCGCGAGCTCATTGAGCTGACGGCGCCGCCCGCCTTTGACTATGCCAGCTACTACAACTACTTTCTCTACTACGCCACCGTCGCCCTCTGCTTCGGGCCCATCCAGCCCCTCGTCCTGCCGGCCGCCGCCATCTACTTTGCCATTGACGTCGTCCTGCGCAAGTACCTCCTGCTCTACGTCTTTGTCACAAAGACCGAGTCCGGCGGCGCCTTTTGGCGCGCCCTCTTCAACCGCTTCCTCTTTGGCCTCGTCCTCGCCAACCTCGTCGCCTTCCTCGTCGTCCTCGTCCGCGGCAGCGCCGAGCGCTACCAGGCCTACGCCACCGCCCCGCTGCCCTTTCTCGTCCTCGCCTTCAAGTGGTACTGCGCACGCACCTTTGACGACAAGATGCGCTACTACACCACCACCAACGTGCTCGCCAGCCCCGAGGCCGGCCTCGCCATCGCGAGCAAGGAGACGTTGCGCAGCGACCGCCTCGCCGCCCGTTTCGGCCACCCGGCGCTCTACAAGCCGCTCATGACGCCCATGGTCCACGCCAAGGCCCAGAACATTCTGGCCAGCGTCTACTCGGGGCGTCTCACGGCCGGCCGCGACGCCGGTGGCGGCGACGCCGCCAGCGTCTCCGGCTACTCCGACACCTACGCCCTCGACCCCATGAACGCACGACGACCGGGCAAGGTCTCGCACATGCCCGGCTTCGAGGTCGTCCACGAGTCGCGCCTCGACTTTGCCTACTACAAGAACCGCGACGAGTTTGCCGACGAGCACGGCGGCGGTGAAATCTTTGGCGTGTCACGTGACATCGTTCGCCCAGGGACCCCCAGCAGCGTCGGCGGGCCCGACTCGCGACCGGGTACGCCCCTCGGCGGCATGACTGGTCGTCGCCAGTTTTCCGTCGCCAACACGCCCGTCTACGGCAGCGGCAGCGCCCACGCCAACGCCCATGCCCTCGTCAATGCCAATGCAGCCGACGCCGGGACCGTCTACGCGCCCGGCTACACCAACCTGGCCAGCCCGGCCCAAAGCCCGCCCGCCATGCCGCACTATGCCAGCCCCGTGCGTACGCAGTCGCCATCGCCATACGAAGCACTGCGCGCGCGCTCACAGTCGCCGGGGCCCAGCATGGCCCTCGGTGGCCGTCTCGCCAACGCACGCTCGCAGTCGAGCATGTACAGCACAGGTCTCGGCAACGACAGCGCCCAGGACCTCGTCGGCCACGCCGCCGCCATGCCCGTGGCCGCCCCCAGCATTCCCAGCATTCCGAGCATTCCGAGCATTCCCAGCCTGCCCGGCGTGTCGGGGCCGACGCCCTACCGCAGCCAGACACAGCCCCAGCGCTCAGTGACCGGACCACTGCCCGGTGTCTATGGCTCCGGCTCGGCGCGTGGCCTGCGTGGCTACGGAAACGTGCCGCAGGACGACGCCGACCCCGAGCCCGCGCAGGATCCCACGCAGTACGACTACTTCCGTGGACGTGCACCACGCCGCGACGACGACGGTCGCAGCCATACCCTGGGCGGAACCGGACGCGCTCCGCCAGGCTAGGCGCCACGGCAGCCTCCGGCCACGCCCCAGGCATCCTACCGTCGACAGCACTGACGTGGATCTTTGGTCTGTGAATATGTTTCATCTTTTGGTTGGTCTGTTATCTTTTGGTTTATTTGATCTGTTGAATCTTTTGAATCTTACGGCGTTGCATATACAGGAGCGGTTGGTATATAGCCAGTTTTAAGGCAGTGGCTGCCACATGAATATTGATTACGTAATATGTCTGCACGTGGCTGCTGGAAACACATTGCTATCTGGGATATAAGTCTATCGGTCTAGAAGCGACAAGCTGACGGAAACGAATGAAACGAAGAAAACGAAAAAAGAAGAAAGAAAGGACGGCCTACGCCGGACACACGGCGCCCAGAACGTGGTACTGCTGGTGGTGGTGCATGTACGCCTGAAGGACGCCACGAAGATGGGCGGCTGCAGCGGCGACGACAAAGACGTGAAAGATTTGGTGCGAGCTCCCCCAGAGATCAAAACGGCCGGGCCAGCGCCGCTCGGGCCAGCGTGCAGCATAGAGAAACGCGCCCGTGACGTACAGCGCGCCCTGCAGAAGCACCCAGCGAAGACCCGTGCGTGCACTGACAGAGGCCCAGCGCTCGGCAAATGTGGCACCGGGATCGAGCACGGCCAGGGCGTGCACAATCGGCACGACGCCCGACGCACCGAGCGCGACAAAGAGCAGTGCGCGGTACGGACGCCACGCGGGCGTGCGAAAGTGCTCGAGCCACGAGACGACGAGACAGGCGGTGCCGAGCAGACCAATGGCGTACAAGTACACGGCCATCCACGCGCGGTGGCAGAAGAAGCCGTAGTACAAAGTCGGCACGTAGCTGCCGACAATCAGCAGCACGATGCCCGAGTAGTCGAGCTTGTTGCCCCAGCGTGCCACCGCCGGGCTGTGGTTGCTGAGCGCGTGGTACGTCGCGCTCATGCCGAGACACGCCACCGCGCCGCCCGCAAAGCACGACAGCACCAGCGTCGCCGACGGGTCGCCGCCGTCCGCCGCGCCGGGCCGAACTAGCGCGTCGAGGCCCGTCGCCGTCGCCACCCACGCCGCCATTGCGGCCCATGCGTCGCCCAGTGTCGCCGGCTCGACGTGCAGCAGCAGTCCGAGCAGTGCTGCCGCCAGTGCGCCGCCCAGGTGCGTCCAGATGTTGACCGACTCGTTGTGCACCGCCGCCACGCTCGCAAACGACGAAAAGTAGCTGTGCGACGTCGGCCGGTACCCCGTGCGGATGTATGCATTGTCGCGCCGCCACGCAGGCAGGTCGTCCCATCCCAGCAGCGCGTACGCCACCCGCTTCGGCCGCGTCTTGCGCTCAGGGCTGCTGCCTCCGCTGCCGGGCGTCCCGGGGCTGCCGGGTGAACCCGTCCCGGACGACGCGTCCTTGACAAACAGCCCGTTGGCATCTGCGCGCCGTCCGTCGTCCCGCATCGACGTCTTGCGCGGCCGGCCCCGGCCCGGCTCAAACTTGGGTGGCATCGAGGCTTCGGATGGAGTGGTTCGAGGTCGGTTCGAGATGCAATTTGAGATTCGAGTCGTCTGTCAATGGCGTCTGACAATGGCGTCTGTCAATGGCGTTCGCTGGCGTCGGGTCGAGGAGATAAATGACAAGGCAACAGGCTGCCGGCTGGCGCCACTCCGTACTCGGGTGCCGCAAATGGAAAATGCAGTGGAAAATGCATCGAAATGCAATGAAAATGCAAATGGAAAATGCCGGCCCAACAAACAAGCTTTGCCCGCAACGGCCATGCGCCTGTAGCCTGTGTTTTGTTGGGAGTAGCGCTACATTTCGCCATTGTCCACTGTATTTGGCGTTTGGCGCTGTCCCCGGTCTCTAGGGCATACAGTGCCAATAGGCTTTTTCTCTCACTCCCCCTAAACGTACTGGACATTGGCATGTGAAGGCGTGAAAACCGTCCGCTACTCCCAGACTTACAAAACGAGACATGTATTGCATGGACGACCGCTGGTCGACTGGTAGACGCACAACTGACTGGTCGGTATCACAAGGACGATAAGGACGTGCGTATTGTCATGGTATTGTCATTGTCAAAACTGGATGCAGAGCCGAACGTCGCCATGCAGAAATCGACGCAGCACGCACACAGCATCGAATAGCATCGTCACGCTGCACTGTTCGTGTGTGCCTACTTCTTGCCGCTCTTCTTGATGCCCTGGTTGCCCGTGTTGAGCGGGCCCTTGCCCTTGGCCTTGTCGGCCAGCTCCTTGCGCGCCTTCTCCTCTGGTCCGTTAGCATCTTTCAAAGTCAAAATGACAGTTTTCAGTGTACGCACCGGCACGCTTCTTCTCGAGGAACGCCTTGTCGTCGTCGTCGAGGTCCTTCTTGTCCTTCTTGGCCGCCTTGAGAGGCTTGGCCTTGCCACCTGCCGGTCAGTCTCGTTGGTACAGTTCCATGCCGTGAAAACGCACCTTCACGGTTTGCGCCACCCATATTGTCGATGTAGATGCGGTTGGTGTCGTTGACGTGTCGTTGACGCTCGTGCGAAAGGAAGAAGGCTGAGCGTGCTGCGAGCAAAAAATTCCCCGCCACCGTCAGCCTGGGCCTCGTCGCCCAATACGGAAGCCGCGCTGAAGACTCTGCCCCGCCTGCCGTTTGTTTCTGCTTAGTCATTTTTCGCCAATCACAGTGGGCTCCGTAGACCCACCTCAGCCTTGGCGAGGCCACCCGTGTCTGTCTCCCAAGTCTTCCAAGGTCCTGCTGCCTCGTCAGCTCTCATCCTCACCATCCATCAACACCCGACCACGCCGACGGACGATTGGCATTTTCGCGTCCATCCATCACGCGCGCACTCCTCGCGACACGGCCATGCCAGCATAGACTGCCTCAGACACCGCATCCAGAGGATCGATCCGGTTCGCTCCCATTCGGCTCGTCCGCGCTTTGGCTGCCAATTTCAAAATTGGCTGCCACCATCAAAGACCGTACCTGGGCGTCTGTTTTTGCCGCCTGTACAATGGCGTCGCGCGACAAGGGCGGGCCTGTCGAGAGACACGCGCCGTCCGCTTCCACTTCTGGTGCCGCTGCTTCCACCTCTACCTACGACACTGCTGCTTCCGGCACCATGAACGCCACAAGTATTGACCGCCGCAGACTTGACCATTCGTTCCCGCGCGACCCAGCGGCCCTGAAACGGCCGCGCGACCGCCCCTTTCCAAGCCACGACGGCCGTCGCTACGGCCGCGATGACCGCCGTGATGACCGCCGCGAGGGCGTAGACCGCCGTGACGACTGGCGCGACCGCCGCGACCGTGACCGGTACGACCGCCGCGATGAACGCCGTGACGACCGCCGCGACGACCGCCGCGTCGACCGCCTGGCCTACGACGACGACGACGACCGCAGCGCCAAGAGACAGCGCACGCGTAGCCGGTCGCCCGCTCCGTCCATTGCGTTCCGCACCCCGGCCCCCAAGAATGGCCGCGACCGGCGAGACCGCAACGACCGGCGAGACCGCAACGACCGCAATGACCGCAATGACCGCGACCACGACCGCCGCGGCTACACACGAAACGACCAGACGAGGTCCGGCGCTGGACGCGTCGTTGCCGACCTCGATGTCGAGGTGTTTTCCGAGCCGCCACCGCCGCCGCCGCCGCCGGAGCGCGACACGTGGATCGAGACGGCGCCCGTTGACGAAGACGCCGAGATTGAGCGCCGGCGCAAACGCCGCGAAGAGATTCTCAAACGGTCGCGCGCGTCGACGCCGTCAGTGGCTGCGGCGACAGCAGGCGCAGCGAGTGCGGCCGGTGCCGGTGCCGTTGGTTCCGCGGTCCCGACGACGCCCGCCACACCGGCAACGCCAGTGACGCCGCGCACAGACGCCGTGTCGCCACAGTCGACGGGCGACACGGAGGCGCTCAACTTTCCGACAGACCAAGACTTCTTCACCAAACTCGGTAAGGAGAACGCCGGCGCTGCAGGTGACGTCGTGGACGATGGCCCGTCGGCGGCCGACTACGACCCGACTGTCGAGATGGCCGAGGACGAGCGGCGCGACGAGCTGCGCAACGGCGGCACCTTAGCTGCTCTTGAGCCGACTGTCTCGGTGGAAGTCAAGACCGCGGAGACCAAGAACGACGACGACGACGACGACGACATGTTTGCCGAAGACTTTGTCGAGAAAAAGTACGAGACGAAAGAGGCCGAAGCGTCGGCCGAGGTGAACGGCAAGGCCGGCCTGCCGGCGACGACGGCCCCCGAGGGCGGCATGCTGGACGGCGACGACATCCACGGGTACTACAAGATCCGGCGCGGCGAGGTGCTGGACGGGCGGTACCAGATCCAGTCGACGCTGGGCATGGGCATGTTCTCTGGCGTGGCGCGCGCATGGGACGTGTCGACGCCGGAGCGGCGCGAGGTGGCCATCAAGATTATGCGCAACAACGACGCGCTGCGCAAGGGCGGTTTCACGGAGATTGCCATCCTGCAGAAGCTCAACGAGGCGGACCCCGAGCAGCGCAAGCACATCGTCCGTTTCGAGCGGTCGTTTGACTTTCGCGGGCACCTGTGCATGGTGTTTGAGAATCTGTCCATGAATTTGCGCGAGGTGCTCAAAAAGTTTGGCAACAATGTGGGCATCAACCTGCAGGGCGTGCGCGTCTACGCGTACCAGATCTTTGTGGCGCTGGCGCACATGCGGCGCTGCAGCATCGTGCACGCGGACCTGAAGCCGGACAACATTCTGGTCGACGAGACACGCAGCACGGTCAAGATTTGCGACCTGGGCACGGCGATTGACCGCGCGGACGCGGCGACGGCGAGCTCCGAGGTGACGCCGTACCTGGTCAGCCGCTTCTACCGCGCGCCCGAGATTGTGCTGGGCATGCCGTACGACTATGGCGTCGACACGTGGAGCATCGGGTGCACGCTGTACGAACTGTACACGGGCAAGATTCTGTTTACGGGCGAGAGCAACAACCAGATGCTGCGCGCCATCATGGAGGTGCGCGGCCGGCTCAGTGCGAAGCTGTACCGGCGCGGCGAGCTGTGGCGCATGCACTTTGACGACACCGGCGGCTTTCTCAGCCACGAGCGCGACAAGTTTTTGGGAAAGGTATTTTTCTTTTTTTCTTTTTTTCCCTATTTTCTTTTTTTTCTCCTTCTTTCCTTTTCATATCTAACCAACAGACGACCATCAAGACGCTACCCGTCGTCAAGGTCACGCGCGACCTGCGCACGCGGCTCAATGCAGCGTCGGCGGGCCTCAGCGACGCCGACACCAAGGACCTGGCGCTCTTCCACGACCTGCTCGACCGGTGCCTCGCGCTCAACCCCGACAAGCGCATCCAACCGGCCGATGCGCTCAAGCACCCCTTTTTCACACGCAAGCAGTAGCTGCCGGTATATTTGACAATAGGATATATCTGACCGTCTCATCTGGACGACGAATCATCGTGCATGTCTTTTCGTGCAGTCTTCTTCTCGCCCGGCCCATTGCTCGTGTCGTGTCGTGCCTTGAGCGTTGTATAGCTTGCTGAGCTTACTGCGTCATCGGCTGCAGGCGCTTACCGCGCACACCGACGCCTGTCGGGCCTTGCAACTGGCCGCGATCCCTGCACACCGGCCACTCTATCTGCGTCGCCCGGGCGCGGCGTGCATGTTCTCGACTGGTCTCGACCCAAATCGTCCGACGCATCGTCTTGCTGGGCCCTGCCATGCCCCGATCCAGCCGCCTGCATCCTGCATGCCTTGTCTCCTTGTCTCCGTATACTGGCAAAGCGCAGCAGCTGCACGACTGCACGACTGCACGACTCTGCGCTTGGGCAGCAGCGCAATCTAAATATACAGCGTACAGCGTTACTCTATTATACTATATTGCTGCAGACAACTCTCCGCGGCCACAGCGGCACGCGCTCGTATATCTTTATATAAATTTATACCGGGACTGCAGGCGGCCGCGGGTCGCCTCGACACACCTGGTTGGCACAGATTGCCCGGTTTGCGGTCTGCCTGTTTGGTCGCCGTGCAGCCGCCTCTCGCTGTCCGACTGTCGTCTGCTCGCGCCCGCAAAAAGCGACCAGCAGACCAGCAGACCAGCAGCATCCAACAGGCCGGCCTGTCCGACGAGCTTGAAACGCACACGTGCCACAGCCGACGGGAACAGAACACGGACGTGTTGGCAGGCAGCGCCACAGGCAGCCTGGGCATTGAGCAGGTGCCACACGCTGGCGTCATGTGCATTCTGCTTGCGCACCAGCCACGGAACCGGCGGTCAGGAGCTTGTGCGCTGGCAGTGAGTAGCCGCGTCGTACGGTCTGGCCGTCGGTCGTCGTTTAGACGGCGTGCGGCAATGTATTGATCAGAGGATTTGATCTGAGAATTGAGAATTAAGAACGGATCTGAGAATAGAGAACAGACCACGACACGACCATCCTTGCACGGCCAGGCTACAGAATGGCTGCAACACTTGCTACAGAACTACAGAAAAGACCAGTCACCAACAGTGGCCCGACGCCAGTCACACCGTACCACGCCGACGCTGGCAGGGTGGCTGTCTTGGTGCACAACCTACGTACGGTGCCAGCTCAGAGCACAACAACGACAGCCAGCACAGCCACAGTAGCAGGTCCAACGCACGCAGATCCAGGCCATCCGACATGGCCAGGCAGCAGACAACGAACAAAATCAACAGGCGGGCCGCGGGTGCCGCGTCGTCGTGCACAGCATACGTGCATCCGCCGCCACCGCTGTCGCTCGTTGTCTGCTCGTTTCTCCTTCTCGTTTTCTGCCCAGCCGTTGACAGACCCTGGCCGTTTCCTGTCGCTCCGGGTCGCAGAGTGCTTGTGCGACGCCGTCCTCGACACTCCTGCATCCCCTGCTGACCCCGTGACGCGCCGTCACTTGTCATTTCCGCGTCGTGGCCGTGTCTCGCCGACGGCACCCGTTGTGCCTCGTCGCGTGCACGACGCCGCGCCGCCACCGCCACCGCCACCGCCACCACACTGCATCCAAGTCGAACGTGTTCTCATCAGCGCGTGTGCCCGTCTTTTCGTCTTCCGTCTGTCTCTTCGTACGCCGCAGTGGGCGCTAGGGCTTGAAACACGCTCGCGCACAAGCCGCCGCTGCTGCTGCATCGGCCGCACTATCGCAGCAAGCCGCAAGCGCAAGAACACGCGCGCACTATAGCAGTGCATGTGCCACCACAGGGAAACGCACAGAAACGTACGGAAACGTATGGAAACGCACGCACGCACGCACGCACGCACGCACAAGCAAAGCCAGACCGTCCGGTTGAGCAGCAGCGAAGCCTGCAGCCTGTGCCTGTGCCTGTGCCTCTCGACCGTCTCGCCTCTCGGGCGAGTCAACTCCAGTCAACTCCAGCCGATGGAAGCTGCACACGATGCACCACCCGCGTCGGACCACAAGCGAGGCGTCGACGTCCGTAGCCGTGGCCTCGTCTGTTCTTGCCAGTGTCAGTGTCACTCTCAGTCTCAGTCTCAGAGTCAGAGTCAGAGTCCCAGGCGGCCAGACCGCCGCTGCAGCGTATCTCGTCCGGTCTGGAAGGCTGATTAGCCTTTGTCACATGTCTTGCATTCGCCCATCTTGTCAACATCTTGCGCCCGTCGAGCAACACTGCCGCCCTTGCTTGCCCGACTGCTGACTGCTCGACTGCCCTTCTATCCTTCTGTCCGATCGACGATCGTCCGATCGCCTGCCCTCGGTCCAGGCAGCGTCGTTACAATGACACGCCGACGCAACCAGGGCGGCTGGGATGCACGTCCACTGGCCCGCGGCCTTGTGCAACACGGCAACTGGTTTGCACCCGCCTGTGCGAGCCTGTCTGCCAACACACGCCAAACCGAGGTCCTCCTCGCTAGAGGCACAGGATCCGAGCGCACGCTGGTTTGAGGGGCCGCAAAGGGATGGTGTCAAGCCCAGACAATGGATAGTGCTCACGCCATGACGCGCAACAGACGAAATTTACTCTAGCTGACCGGTGTTGGCGTCACAGTCCCAATAGTTGTCCAGACATGTATTGGATCCTATGGCGTGACTCGCCAGTCTAACCAGTCCAGTCCAACCAGTCAGTCCGTCCAACCAGTCAGTCCAACAGACCGGACGTAAGGCCAACGCAAGCAAGGGATATGACGACCAAGACCATTGCCAGACAAGTGGCAGCGAGCACAAAGAACAGAGTCCCGGGCTGCTGGTACCCTAGGCGCACGACGGAGGCCTTTGGGACGCCAGGGAGGCGCACTCGGCCAAAGCTCCAAGTAAATTTGAAATTTAAATATAAATAAAAGTCGGTCAGACGCCATCAAGCCATCGACTGCCACGCGCTAGCCCAACGGGGCAGCGTGCTCCGTGCTGGTCGCCGCGGCGTGGCTGTTGGGTTGGTCGTCTGCATCGCGAGACGCAGCCCCATCGACGTCGACTCGCTGGCGTCCGCATCGGGCGCGCACGGGTGCACAGGCGCACAGGCGCACGGGCTCACGGGCTCACGCGTGCAAGCGTGCAAGCGTGCAAGCGTGTAAGCGTGCAAGCTCCGAAGCATGTGATGCGGACGTGCATGCGCTGTGCCACCAACAGCCCAAGATGTTGGTGCTGCAATTTGGCCAAATAGAGTGCCCGCCAATCATGCCATTGTCTTGCCGACCAACGACGCTCGACCAGACCAACAGACACTCGACGACGACGACGCTCAATCACCCAGCGATGCAGTTGATGGGCAAAACTGCAAATCCGTGGATCGCCATCGCACTCGTCAGCTGGTTCTTTGTCAGGCTGGCCAGGTTTGGGTGGTCAGCCCAGACACGCCAGCGAGGTCAATGAGGCCATTCGGCTGAGTCTACGGCATGCGGCTAGCGTGTCAATGTAGATGTAATAGCTTCCGGAGGACATCGAGCCTGAGACAGTCTGGTCCTTTGGTATCGTAGTGCCTGCTCGGCCTTGGGGTCAGACATTGAGACAAAGAGGCGGCCAACACGGCCGGATGGGGAAACTAGGCTGTAAGCCATCCGCCCGCCTGTGCAGAGGCTAAACGTGTCTAGGGAAGGCTAGCAAAAGCTAGCCTGGCGCTGCGCAAGGCTCCGGGTAGCCTAAGCGTCTCGGGCGTGTCGAGATCCGTGCATTTCCGGGTTGCTTCTCGTTCCGTCGACGGTCGACGGCGATGGTCGATTCATTCTGCGAGACACGCGTTGGTCTCGATCTCGAGATAAACATCTAGGCCGTTCTTTGGCCGTTCTTGGTCGTTCTTGGTCGTTCTCGGTCGCCCTTTGGCTGTCTCGACCGTCTCGACCGCCTCGACCGTCTCGACCGCCTCGACCGTCTCGACCGCCTCGGCCGCCTCGGGCATGTTGCACATCAGACGTGAATAGAAGAGCCAGCGCACCAGGCAAGAGCTTGGGCGCTTGTGCAACGGCCGTGCTGGTCCCCGTGCGGCTGCGCCCACTCACGCAGTGCCGTTTCATCGTCCTCTGTCCGCCGCATGACTCTGGTCAATACGAAAACACAGAAACTACGCACTCTATTCTCCTGCACGTCTCGTACGACTCACCGGCGCCGGCCGGTCTGGCTGGACTAGGACTAGAACTGGATTACTCCATAGAGGACTGGAACTGCAACTGGGAATGGAACTGGGATGGGACTGGGGATTGGATCGGGATCGTAGAATGTCAGTCAGTCCTCGGCCGGCCTTCCAGAATGATTTGCTCCTAGAGGATCTCGGTATCGCCGCCGTGATGAGGTCAATATTGAGTTGTTTAGAGCTGCGCAACAGAGTACTGCAGCACCGGAAATCAGCATGCCAACCAACACCAGGAAGCTTCGTAGATTAGAACTTTTTTTTAAAAAAGTCGTGAAATGACCAATGTAAACTGCTATCGCAAATGAATTGCATATCAAACAAATGGCCCGAAATAGATCATTCGAAAACATGGCACGACATGCCTTGTTCAACGAGCGTTAACGAGCACTGCCTTGACCGCCACACCCAGACACGGACGGGCACTGGCCGATACGATGCCCAGAAAGCACCGTTATGCTCTTGTGGCTCAAACAGGGCCAAAACTCGCTCGTTGTTGACATGGTGAAACGCCAGCACGCCCTGCATCGCACTCGAGACACGCAAGACAATGCACGCTGCCATCTCACCGTGCATCGTGCGCGACAGAGAGCGACAGACGATGCAACGCTGGCCCCAGGCTCCAGACGTCGCAGCCCGCGTTTGAGAGTATCGAATTCTCGACAATGCCATCTTTGTCGTTTACATGTTTTGCTGTTTTGCGTGGTCGTGGCCCGCGGTCGGGTGACGTTATTTACATTTGACGTCGTCGTTGCATTATACCCGTTTTGCACTTGTTTTGAGCCGCATGCGTACCCATGCGTATGCAGGCCTATATTTATGCGTGACTATGCGTGCCAATGTGCGCCTGTGCGGCGGGTGCGTGCCCGTTGGCACCTGTTCGCATGCCGATTCCCGTGTTTTTGGCCCCCAAATCGTGGCAAATCGTGCCGCTTATGCTTGGTTTTTGGCCCCCAAATCGTGTTTGTGCTTCCCATTTTGGCCCCCAAATCGTGTTTGTGCTGCACGTTTTGGCCCCCAAATCGCCTTGTGCTGCACGTTTTGGCCCCCAAATCTCTTGTGCTTCGTTCCGTGTTTCGTCTATACTTCCATGCCTTCCGACTCGCTCGACACCGGCCCACCCGCGGTATGCCACATGCAGCAACATGATTCGCCTCTTCTACGATAATGTATATTTAAATAGCAACGCGCGCGAAAATAAAAAATGCAAGCATCAACGCACGCCCTCCTCCTCAATCCCGACGGTCGCGTCGCAGGTCAATAGTTTTCGAAAATTCTCTAGTGTGCGCTATGTGATTCATTATTCTGCACAAGCGACAATTGCCAATACCATTCTCACGATGGCATTTTATGTAAACGAAAATGCGTCATGCGCCACGCACGCCTTGCTTCGGGCTAATCGGGGCAGCCTAGTACCCATTTTAGCGGATGACTCGGCCGCGCCTCGCCCAAACACGAGCTGGTACTGGGGCGATGCAGGCACCAGTCCACTATAAATGCGCTATAACGCACCACTTCGCCCCCTAAACGGGACACGTCGCAACTTTGCACTGGCGCCCACAAAGGCAGCCGCTAAAAATAGCTCCTCCATCTACTCCGCAAACATAATTTACATAATGATAAAATACAACGAAAGAGAGCCTGGGCCTCCATGCGCCACTTCTTGTAAATATAGTCATTGCTTTGCCACACGATGACAGGATTGGGCCATATCATTGATGTCACATGTTGCCTGGACCGGGCGTACTGCGTATTAAGCTCCAGAATTATGCTCCAGAAATAGGTAAATATAGATCCTCAGCTTTGATGCCTTGATAGTTCCTGTAGATCGTCATACTCAATACTAATCGTACACCCAAAGTGCATACCGGTCAGCTGTGTTTTGCTTTTATACAGGCGAATATCGAATTTCAAATTTCGGTGAGCAGCAATGCCTGCTAAGACTGTTAACGCCAGTAGGATATGGCATGCTATGCTATGCTATGCTATAAAAACACATCTGTTTGTCCCGCCATCTTGTATAATCACGTAGGATGAATATCCGCGCTTCCTTTGCCAAATCGCAATCTATTGGATAACAAAAAGTCGTTGTCCCCAAGCGACGTCAACAAAAATCTTCCTATTTAGGCTTAACACTAAGCTTATAAGTCATTGTGGCCAATAGGGTGTAACAATTCGGCAGCGGTGGATCAATGCAGCTTCCTCTTTGTCTCCCATTCAAACTCTTCTCTCAGCCGCCATCTACGGAACATCGGGGTCAAAAAGACGGCATCTAACATACAAATGGCTAGATCAATGCGTGGTTATAATAAGCCTGTTGATCAGCCACTACGTTTTCCTCATCGCATCAGATAACTCGACCGATGAGCCCGGTCTTTGCAGCTATACCCGACAGACCTACGTAAATATATATTTATGTCTTTAAAACTTAAAAGGACGCTCCTATCGTCATTTTGACCTCGAATTGGTCATATTGGGAAATACATACTCATTTGTATTCGCTGGGCTATTCATAAACACCTGATCGACATTAACGACCGTATAACAATAGTCTGCATAACAAAGCCACCTAGACAATTCAATGCCAAAGCAATGGCCAGAACATTAGCTGGGCCATACGTCAATCAGCTTTTGAGGAATGCTTTATCTGCAGGAGTTTGTTGTGTTGGTATGTCCACCTAGAAACAAGGCTCTTCAGAGTCCTTTTGGGTCGTCAAGGTACTTTTGTTCTCGCTCAGCCGCATGCAATTTCAGTCGAATCAACGACGCTCATGAAGCCATCTTCAATCTTGACTTGGTCTTTCCGCATGCGCATAAATATAGATGCTCATTCACGTGCTGTCATATTTATACTGCCGTACACACGGACGACCGTCAGGCTGCGCTGCCAAGTTTGGGCAGCAGCAAATGTTGGCCAGGAGGCAGGGTGGTTGGTTGCCACAGCTTGCTTCTAGAGTTGCACGTGCCGCCTGCTGGCACTCAACTCGACCATTGCGTCACGAGGTTGGGCTGGTAGTTAGCAATGCATCGTCTGCCCGTGTTGCATTGTGTCCATTGCGGTGCATTGTGGTGCATATGCAGATGCTGCAGCTGTGCCCAGTGCTAGCGCGTCGATGCCCAACCTATCGTGTATTTACTATGTGCAGCGCCCAAGGTTCCCGAAGCTTCTGTGAAATGGCGCTGGACTCTTGAGAGTGTCTCCTTTTGTCGACTCCAAACTCCGTTATTTACTCGAACATGCATTAGCGCCGAGCCGACCGCCTTTTCTATAATTTATTAATTATGTAAATCTAAATGTTTTTATTCGCAAATGCCCCAAGGCGTCCGGCTGTGTGCGTCGTCAGCACATCTTTACGGGAGTATTTGCCTGTGCGTCGCTAGTCGCCCAAGTCGTAAAATCAAAAGCGGCAGGAGACCGCTTCGCGCCACTCTGCCAAGTAGAGAAACACCAGCCAAGCTAGAGAACGTATCAAGAAAAACTGCACCTCGTTTTCCCTTTTGGGCAGCATGGTGCAGCGACTATCAATGATGATGGTCCGGCCTTGCCGTTCTGGCCGTAGGTCACAATCCTGTGAATAGCTCTGGTAAAAGGATCACAGCCTGCAATCAGCCCATCGTTGTCCGTCAGCACTAAATTAATTAAATATACCATGCGGAGTGCATACCGTATATTTAAATATCTACTAGCACGGGCCAATGAACCACGGCCATCATTGCTTGATCAAGGCAAGCGGTGGGTGCACAAGCTGGTTCAGCTGCACTCCTGCGCTGGTCTGTGCCATGCTCCGATCGCGATAGGACGTCTTTTGATTAGCACGGACGCAACTTGTACCCTCTTTCGGTTCGTTTTAAGGGTGGTGTGGAGCAAGTTTTGTCATGTGACGAGAAAGTCTTGGCCGGTGCCAGCAATGGCGAGATAAGCAAGCACCAGACACCAAGAGCGAACCGATTGGGACGGCGTCATTCCGAGTCCTGTGATCTGGACGGACCTACTCCGTAGGCGATGCGCACCGCATAATACCAGTTCTGTGGTGTAGCAACCAGCCGGACGACTGTGACATCTATGATATCAGAGACAGCGCGGACAGCGGTCCATGGCACCGGAAGTGCAGTCCTTGCGCAAGACATGAGACGGACGCCCCGATGCAAACGCGAGCCAAACCGACCAAAATGCTAGTCTTGACTTTCGATTTCGATGGGCATCATCGACGCTCGATGTCGAGATCCGACGCACTAGATTTGCACAATCCAAAAAGTATATAAATAAATTTAGAATATAAATTTTGTAATATTCACTGCTCTCGATGCCGACTGTACCGGTGGTCCAATTGCCTGTCAGGCCAGGCCACGAGGCAAGGCTACACAGATTACGCCCAGCGTCCCAGATATCTGAGAGCACCGAGAGCCACGGACAAGGCACAGGGAGGCACCACGACACGAAACACCGACGGCGACTAGGAGGAGCCCATGTGGCGCAGAACTCAAGCGCCTGCATGTCCTAGCCTGGCCCCCAAATCCTGCCATCGTCATTCCGAATCTCACGCAAAGACTGGGCTAGCCTCGCTCGGCACCGCTGGCGTCTTGGGCGGATCCTCGACGTCGTCTTTCAATGGTCGTGTTGTTGGTTGTGATTTTATTCGATTTTATATGATCATTTTCATTATGGGGCTATTCTGCACTAAATCCGGCTAGTGCTGTTCCAGATTCTTTGTGCCTGCGAACCGCTGTTGCCGCTGGAAATCGCCATCCCTGCATTTTTAATATATTTTTAACTAAACAGCTATTTATATTTATTGATCTGCGTTTAAATATAAATATTTAATTACTCGTATCACCTTTTCATATCCCGATCTCATGTTTCGTTTGCTCTGGTGCTCTTTTGCGCCCTCTCTTGCACCCGGCCAGTTGTTGGCTGAAAAAAGAAATAAATGTGACAACGGTGTCGTACTCAGCTGCCGATTCGATGAGTCGATTGTTGGTCGCCGTGCATAGTTCCGGCCTTGCTTTCCTTTTGCGTCTGGGTCTTGGGCCCTGACGTTTTGGCCCTTATTTTACGAAGTATATTTACGATTCACGCCGGCCAGGTCGGTGTCTTCTTGTTTCGCGCCGTCTTTGCAGAACATCTTCTCTCCGGCTGTATCGGCTCGAGCGCAACTGCGGGTCCTGATGCCTCTACCCCTTGAACGTGCGCAAGACTGGAGCATGGAGCTTCCATAGCGCAAGATGTGACGACTGGATGTAGAAGAAGCCTACCGTGTCTTGTCTCACGACGTCTGACCAGCGACGCAAGGCTCGCCAGTCCAACGCTAATGTAAATAAATATATAAATTTAAATAAATATTTACTCCGCGGTCTAATCTCCTTTTTCGTCCAGGCCAAACGTGGCAGCCAATCGTCGCATCTCGTCACGCCGGGAGTTTCCCCAGCGGTGCACCCGCTGCGTTGCAACAAATTACGACGCAATATTCATCGTGCCCCATGATCCCGCCGGGCGCTACTCCGTACTGGTAATTGGTACTTGCTCCTTAGTACTGATCGTATTGCATTCAAACTTGCGTGACACACGCACCGTTCTTATCCAACACGGCACGTAATGCAGCGGCGTGACATGAAAGACTGCTCACATGAGCGCCATTCACGGCACTCTGTTGATCCTTCGAGAATAGGGGCTTCGCCAGGAATCTCACCTGCGTCGTCACCGGGATGCATCGAATGTGTCGAATGGAATGTTGGCCGCGACGCAGGCCGCAGAGGCCGCTTTCGTGGCCCCAAGCGCTTGTTCAAGCGCTCAAGTGTCGCAACCGAAAATAGATACCGCTAGCATTAATTAGCACCATCACTAGCTGGCGCCCCAGCATTCGGCGTTGTTTTCGCCTGAGCGATCTGAGCGGCCTGCGCCTCCAGTGACGACAGGCCCGACAGGCCTCGGATTTGCCGTTTGCCACTGCGGGAAGAGGGACGGGCGGGCGCGGGTGCCCTATGCCTGGCGAAACCGAACAACACGAACTGGCCGCAGCGGCAAGTTGAAGAACACTGGCATGTCTGCGAGCCTGGCATCCGGCATGCGTGAGTCTTTTCAATTTTCGCTACCACCGAATGCCTCTGCAGCACTGCGAATTCTTCGTCTGTAAATTTAAACGAGAACAGATAAATAAATTTAAATATTTATATTGGCTGGCCTTGACTGTCTGCTCAATGATGAGAGATTCTGGCGCCCGTGTCCAGGTCTGTTTACTGGCAGGGATCAGACCAGGATCACAGGTCACAAGCCACACTGTGCCCTGTCGCTCGCCAGGTTCCGTGGCCAGACTATCCAAAATGTCACTTGTTTGAGCCCTACTAGCTTGTGCTAGCTTTACAACCAGGATTTCACCCCCGTCGCCTCTGTCTGTGTTTGACTCGTCATTCGTTGTCGTGTCAGGGGCAATTTCGTTTTGTTTTTGATAGTCGGAAATACGGCGGACGGCCTGGACGAGCCTTGTCACACAACGAGGCCATTGCTATCACCCGCTGCTCGTGATGTCACAGCGTCACAGCGGCCACATGATGCCGTGAGTGTGATTGTGAGTGACTACTCTGTATATTTACGGACCATTTTGTGGCTGAGAATTTGTTAGTGTTTTTTTAAAAATTGCAATGTGAAGATTTTGGGTATTTGTAGATTTACTGAGAAGTAAAAAATTATATTAACAAGTTTTCCAAAAATTATAGCCTTCGAACTAAATATGAATTGAATTTACAGTAAATTTATTTGCTTTGTAAATAAATGCACAGTTCTGACAGAAGCGGCAGTCTGCAATTGCGGTACACATGATAATCACGCTGTTTGACTTCACCTCCTACTAGCATGCTTTTCATCACAGTCCATAAACCACCGACTTTCAATGCGTTAATATATTTATTACGGAGTATAAAATATACGTCTAATGTCATTATTCTGCATTCAGGTCAACCTGTCCAGGACGAAAATCTCAACTTTTACGGGAGACGATCATCCGTGATATTCACGTCCAATATCGCCGCTGTGCACCAGACCGATTAGGAGATTCACTGGAGATATGCCGTTATAAGAATAAGCTCCGTGGTCTGGGCCGGAAAACGACCCGTTCTTCTAAAATTGTGCACGGGAATCCTCCACGACCGACAGGCTCTTCCCCAGCAGCTGCGCTGGTCCTCCTCAATTTCATTTACGAGGCTGCGCTAGACCAGGGGCTGGTTACTTGTTTGCGTAGCATCATGCGCCTGTGCCTCGTTTGTCACTTGTGGGCTGGTGTCTTACCTGGCAGCGATGGAAGGCGGGAAGACGATCAAAGCGCGAACTTTGTGAACTTTGCGCTATTGGCAATACGGAGCACGGCGAAGACGAAAGCGAACTAGCGGCTATGGGACATTCGGACATCTGCATCATCGAGGACGGGCAGCGCACAGAACTGAATAATGACTGCGCATTACGCCGTCCATCTCGTATCATGGTGTTATACGTGCACAACACGTGACACTTATTGCCTGGATTAGTAGTTTTGGACAAATGCGGACTGACACGTGACTTGCACCAGAACATGCCTTATACGGTATCTTATGTTTACGGAGTACGGAGGAGTGCATCAACGTTAAGCGCCAGGGTTCGTTTGCAATTTGAAAACCATAAATATAATAACGCGGTGCATATCAAACGCAGGCCAGACCGCCCAGAGCGTCTCTCGTCGAACAGAGAACAACAGCACCATGGGCGCGAAATTTCGTCCAGGTCTCACAATTCGAAACCTGCCGCCAACAGCAATTTCGATTTAATTTCGATTTGGCGCCCGTCCTCTGTTCTTGTGGTCTGGAAGAAATTGTGACAGGTAAGCAGCGCCAGTTCAGGTTCGAGAACAAGTTAAAATGAACACCGGTGGAGACAAACAGGGGGCCCGGTCATTTCGAATCACGACCCAGTAAACGAGTAAATTTAAGCCTAAATTTAAATTGGAATTCAACGCCAACTTACCGCTATTTATTTTCTTCCGCATTGGGAACTTTTGGGATTCTGGCGGCCGGCGCGGCATCAAGGCGATGGCAGCGTCGCAGCGTCGCAGCGTCGCATTGTCGCAGCGTCGCAGCGTCGCATTGTCGCAGCAGAAAACACGCACAGACGACCGGACAGACTGGCCAATGACAGCCAGCGCCGATGCAGCCTACGCAATACTGACACACTGGGCGCCCGGTGTGTTATGCCAGGCGGTCAGCGGTCGGCGGCATCCCCTTTTCTGTGTTTCTTTCTGTGTTTACGGAGTACGGAGTACCTTGTACAAAGGGCACAACGGAATCAGATGCATTTTTAAATAGTTGGAAACAATAGATAAAACGGCCACTGGCCACAGGCTGCAGCAACCAGGCCACTAAACATACGATGGCTTCCAATACGCCAGTCTGGCAGTGGCGCACGAGTTCTCCGCAGTGCGGTGTCGTTTGTGAATGTCATCTCGATCGCGGCGCTCTCGGATCCAGTATTCAATTCACGGCACATTGAATTCATTCACGGATTTGTAGTGCGCCCGAGACTATCAAACTGTGTCTTGCCTGGCCGTTGACTTGCGGGTCGCATTAGCCGTGCAAAAGAGGAAAGCGCCGGTGCCTTGCAATTTCGACTCTTGTCTTGTGTGCCTCTGTGCCTGGCCAGGGGATGCGATCCGGACGAACGAGAAGAACCAGGGGCCGGCCATGTGGTGAATTGCCCGCACAGCCAATGTGGATGTGAGTTTCTTGTTTTAGTTCTCAAATCTCCACCGTTGTTGCTTTCTTTTCGGTCGACCTCTCGCCTTGGGTGCCATCCGCAGTTGGGCATGATGGGGGCCAGACGAAAAGACGAAAAAGGAATCGAGACAAAACGACAATGCAACCTGCACGGTGATATTGGCATCTGCAAAGTGGGCTGCGTGTTGTCTGTGGGCGCGGTGCATTTGTCTGTTCGCAGGCGCTCGTCCAGGATCAACGACCGACCAAGACGTGTCGTGTCTTACTTGACATGTGGAAGAAGAAGGCCGTTCTTTCACGGTTGACGCTGTGCCCAGCCTTCTTTGCAAGCCACACGTCACGACCTCCTGTCGAGTGCATATATAAAAATAATTTGCGCGCAGCACGTTTCAGACATACTGGGGTGTTGGCATTTGCCCGTGGCCGTTGCTCTTCGATCAAGAGCAAACGGCGTTCGGCGTGCCGCCGATCAGGTGGGCAGTTGCAGTTTGCTAATTTCTCATTTTCGTGAGCGTTAAGCCTGCGATCCAGAGACTGATTCTGTCTGCTTCCACGGCCATGCGCATATGCAGCGGCATCCTCCGCTGTGATGTGGCCGGCGCATGTGGCGCGTCACCTGCAGCTTGCGCATGGGCAGGATGCACTCTGAACAAAAATAAAAATGCTGCGTACGGAGTACGACGTACGCGCCACGGCTTACGGGCTACGAGCGACATCAGCGAATCAGGCGAATGCGACACTGTCACCGCCTTGTGATGTGCACTCCGTAGAGAAGGCTGTTTTCTTTGCATTGACTTTGGCATGCACGAAGTACAGTGCATTTCTGCATACTTGCTACGTGTCCAGTATTCGTGCATATCCGCGTGTCCATTATAATCTGGTAGTGTCTGGCATGGCCAACCCCAACGAGAGACGCGGTGGATGTGCGTCGCCGTGAAAGACATGTCTTGTTCTGCTGGCGATCGCAGTGGAATGCTGCGAGCCTTGCATGTCAGACCAAAATGTTGCAAATATGCAGACCAAAGAGAATGCAACATGATAAAACGGCGCCAAAACACGCGTATTACAGACCAGGCCTTGCATGAGGGATCGCTGTGCGCTACGGAGTATGTGCTTACCGCCAGGATGAAGCACGGCGAAAACAGGGCGGTTATGCACGCCGAAGCTTCCCCACTGCGGTGCCCGTCGTCGAATCATGCCCCGGCCCCTGTCTTGTCCTAGCATGTCTGCCTGCCGTGTTTCTGGCGCCGCGGCCAGTGGTTCAGATGCGTTTCCAGAGTCTGCTAATGGGCAGCCTGCTCATGCGTTTCTGGAGTGCTGCAGAGGCAACCTGCTCATTACTTTACAAAATAGTACAAGTACAAAACAACTAGCCTCGACCTAAAAACCACGCCATGGCGAGGTTGCAGCAGCGTAAAGTGTGGTTGGGCTGTTTTGGCAACTGATTGGCCGATGGGGTGCATGAATGGCCCAGGCAAGGGATGGCTGGGCTGACGCCTCTGCGACGGCTGGTGGCGGTCTGGTGGACGAGGCAAAGAAGCAACGCTGCAAAGAAAAGACACTTGGACGCAACGAGTCACGATCTTCATCGATACGGGCAGACGAAAAACAAAAAGACGAAAAACAAAAAGGAGCATCGCCCAGCCGCGTCAAGTAGCGCGGTAATGGCTATTGATTTGTGTCTCGAATTCTTGAGTTTCTTGTTTATGACCGCTAGTCAGTAATGTGAAAAGAAAAAAGAAATGAAAAAAGAAGAGAAAAAGAAAAGAACAAAAAAGAAAAGGCGCCCAGACGACCCGAATCTCCAAAAGTGGTAATGATCAAAAAGGGCCAGGCTAGCAGACAGACTAGCTGGTGGCTGCATGGTGAAGGATGAGACACACCTGCAGCGCACTTTTGCACACTATTGGCAACTCGGGCACCTCGTGATGTCGACGTGAGGAGGTTGTTGATAAGATGGCTGGCTATGTTGAATTGGGAAACAAGTCTCCTAACTCCTTGCGTGTAATTATATTTACAATGTCTCAGAAACTCCGAGATAAGACTAAAAGTTGCATGTTGCCTGGACGTTTTTGCAAAAGGACGGATCATCACATCAAACCCGGGGTCAATGTCAAAAGTACGATGTGCTTGCCAAGATGTGTAGTCGAGGGGCCGCCAATATGAGCGACGACCGTGATCCGGAGCCTTCTTTGTGGCATCGAGCGCCGGCGCGCATCTCCCGTAAAGCCGGGCGAGCCTGAGATGGCCTTATATTTTAGATGGCTGAGATGAGCTTAGATAGGGGCGGTCTGGCGGTACTCGGTAGTTTATGGCCGGGCGACTTTTTTAATTTTTTTAGCGGCTGCTGCAATTGCGCGGCAGACGATTCTTCGGGACGAATTTGCCCGCATTTTGAGATGACCATTTTGCACGGTTTTGGTCATCGTGCTGGCTTCTCTCCTGGCCCTGGGCAAAATCCGCGCCCAGGTGACCGCGTTTGCCACGGCGACACAGGATCTCCATGTAAATATATCTCGACATCTCCAACACGACTTTGCTGTTGGTTTGGTTGTTAGTCATCGGCAGCCGTACGTTACTCCTGGGCGACGATTGGCTGGAGTGCCACAAGACCACACACACGGCGCGACATCTCGACTGGGCGAATTCTGGCCAGTGATGGGCGACTGGCTGTGACGATAATGGAATAGACGCTGGGCGAGGAAGCTGGGCCTGGCCAGCGACCGACCGCCACCTGCAGACCAACAGCCATCCACACACCACCACACGCAAGACGTCAGCGTGTCAGCGTCAGACGTACCCACACCACACACCACACTCCACACTCCGTCCGCGCGCCGGCGTGGCTGTGGTTGGTCGTGTGTGCGTCTCGCCTGGCCTGGCCGCTGCGTGATGGCCCTGGGCCGCCGTGACCGTGACCGCCGTGGCCGCGTGCCGTGTGCCTTTCTCCGATCCATTCCTCTTTGAACGTCGTGTGCACTGGGCGCCAGGGGAATGTGAAAAACGATGGCGCCGATACGAAAACACGCTCGTAGCAAGTGGCAGAAGTGGACAGCAAGTGAGCAAGTGGATGACTGCAAGTGGAAGGAGGTGGACAGCAAGTGGACAGCAAGTGGACAGCAAGTGGACAGCAAGTGGACAGCAAGTGGACAGCAAGTGGACAGCAAGTGGACAGCAAGTGGAAAGAAGTAAAAAGCAAGTGGAAAGCAGTAAAAAGCAAGTCGAAAAATGCACAGACACGGCTTTTCGTCATTCTCGGAAGCCGGTGCCATTCTCCCTCCTTCGATGGCCACCGTGGCTAGTACCGAAGCAGCCTAGCCGGCGTCCCAGGCAAGCAGGGAACACGACACGACGGCAAAGCGCTGCTTCACAGTCATGGACTCGCTTGTCGCCACGGCGTACGGAATGCGCCCGGCGTCGCGCCGAGTCCTTTTTGGGCGCCAAAACCGGCTCTTTGGCGATGTGATCAGGACCAACAACACGCGAAAGGACGCGCATGTTCGTATCAGTGCCTCAACACATCCTGCCGACGCGAATCTCGAAACACCGTGCCTCTCGTGCACCAAAACAACCAAAACAAGACAGGAGCCGGCCGCGTTCCTAGGGTGGCACGCGCACGCGCGGCGACAACTTTCGCCCCAGAACCCACTGTGCCTGCCTGCCTGCCTGCTTGCCTGCTTGCCTGCTGTACGGAGGCCTCTGTGGCTGCGTCTCCTGAGTCCTGCCGCTGTCTCTGGGCTGTCTCATTCTCACGGCCCTGGCAGTCTTTCGAGACCCACACCAACCACAACCACAACTCGTCATTGGCCAGTCCACCAGGCTCACGGCCCTCGGTTTCCTCTGTGCCGTGTACGAGACCGATTTTACCGCCGTGATTTATCTCATTTCTTTTCTTGTAAATGTATTTCTATATTTATTTATCTCATTTATCTTTATCACTGGGCGGATCCACTCGACGCTCCACCGACGTGCAGCGCATCCCTGCCATCCAAGCGTCTCACTGGCGGTAGGGCCACGCCTGCTAACCTCTTGGGGCCTCGATCCTGCACACCCGGGGGCCACACACGCCCCGGGTGCAGTTTTTCAATTTGCCATGGGCGTCGGGTTGCGGCCTGGCTGGCCACTGGTGTCGGGGGCTGAGACTGGGACGGACGACGACCTTACTTGTACAAAAGAGCGCGGCCGGGATCTCACTCGGCGCCTCTGGGTTTGTCCGTCTTGCCTTGACTTGCACGGAGTAGATATCATCAGCGGCCTCCCATCTTTTTTGTCTTGCCTTTGGAATTCGAAAACCAATTCACTTTTGACTTGGTTTGACTTTGGGGCTCTTTTCTTCGCCACACTCCTTCACCTCTTGTCTCCCTCTTATATCACTCCGTCCTCCCCTCTGTTGAGTCGTTCGCTCGATACTCAACGCCCCATATTCACTGCATCGCGCGCTCTGTGTTACCTCTGCGAGGAGACGCCAGACACGCCACACAGACTACACAGACAACACAGACAACACATCGCCTCCGCCTGTGCTGCCGCCACCACCAGGACAGATTGGACTGGACAAGGACAGGATTTCCATTGTCCTTTCTAATCATCCCTCACATCACTCTCCGCTGAGCTGGACGCATTCACGGCGCCCACTCATCCCCCTCACCACACACCCGGAACATGCACGCAGTATCGCGCCATGGCTACGGTTCCTCCGAGTCCGGCTCGGACGGGCCCGAGTCGCCGTCGCCGCGTCGGTCCACGGCGCTAACGGTGCCGGACGCTGCACGCACGCCGGCGCCGGCGGTCGTACTGGGCATGTTCATCACCGAGACGTTGCAGATCCGTAGCGTGCTCGGCAAGGGCGCGTACGGCACCGTGTACAAGGCAGTCGACGTGCAGACCGGCACCGTCTTCGCGGTCAAGGCGTTGCCCAAGTCCAAGGATATGGCACAGCGCGACTACCAGGAGCGCGAGATTCTGCTGCACTGGACGGCGTCGTCGCACCGCAACGTGCTGACGCTGCACAATGTCGTCGACGACCACCCGGCCGCCGTGTTTGTCATTATGGAGTACTGCACGGAGGGCGACCTGTTCTACAACATTACGGACCTCGGCCACTACGTCCGCCAAGACGAGCTGGTGCGCCACATCTTCTTGCAGATTGTCGACGCCGTCGCGTTCCTGCACGCGTCCGGCATCTACCACCGCGACATCAAGCCCGAGAACATCATGGTCGCCGACGGCGGGCGTACCGTCAAGCTCGGTGACTTTGGGCTCGCGACGCGCGGTGCCACGTCGCGCGACTTTGGCTGCGGCTCGACCTTTTACATGTCGCCCGAGTGCCTCGGCCAGAGCCAGGTCGCGCCCGACCAGCCGTACTACGCGTGCGCGCCCAACGACGTCTGGTCGCTCGGCGTCGTCCTCGTCAACCTGGCGTGCGGCCGCAACCCGTGGAAACAGGCGTCGCTCGACGACTCGACCTACTGCGCCTTTACCAAGCACCCCGGCTTCCTCCAGACCATCCTGCCACTCACCGACGAGTTCAACGCCATCCTCGCCCGCATCTTTACCGCTGACCCGGCCGAGCGCATCACCCTACCCGAACTGCGCGACCGTATCGTGCGCTGCCCCCAGTTCACCGTCCCCGAGGGCAAGACCGTCTCGCGCGTCTCGCGTGCGCCGTCACCCGCCACCGACTACGTTGAGGCCGCCTTTGACGACGCCTACTACGAGGCGCCCGCCGACACCACGCGTCTGGCCAGCCTCAGCGCCGGCAGCGACGCCAGCGACGAGTACTACGATACCATGTCCAGTGGCCTCTCGGCCGACGAGGACGCCGACATGTTCGACCCGGCCGCCGCCAACGCCTCGTTGCAGTTTGCCATGCCGCCGACACCACCGCCCGTCGCCCAGGCCATCCAGCTGCCGCCCCCAGTCGTCGCCGACGCCGCCTACGACGCGTACCTCCAGCAGCAGCACCACCACCACCACCAGCAGTTTATGCAGGAGCAGTACGCCGCGCAGTTTTACCAGCAGCAGCAGCAGCAGCAGCAGCAGCAGGCCGTGCCCTACTACCAGCCCGTGCCGCAACACATTCTGCCGTCGCAGGCGCCTCTCCAGTTGCCACTACCGCTGCCCATGCCGCCCAAGCAGCCGATGCACGCACATGCCAACACCAACCAGTCGCACTCGACCTGGGGCAGCTGGCTCGGCAAGCCGACCATCTTCTACAACAACGTGCAGAAGCAAATCTCGCACATGAGCAACATGCACGCTGCCTACCACCCCCACCCGCACATGTACTAGACCACGAACGTCACTCGTCACACTCTTCACCGTTTCCTTTGTCATCTTACGACTCCATGTCTATATCTTTTAGCGATTTGCTTGTTTGCTGTTTTGCTGTTTTGCTTTACTATACTCTATGAGCCGGAGGGGATCTGTTTTGGTTTGGCGTTTGGGGCTCGGACGGACGGACTACAGGAGTTGGGGATACACCTTCTTCTCAATGAAACCACAAAAAGACGCTTGCCGTTTTCTCACTTACTCTTCTTTGGCCTGCTGCAAGTGACTGTTGTGAAGAAACGCCTGAAAGTAGACTTTGTTGGATGCATAATTTCTACATGCTCCAACCGGCAGTCAAACACGTCGAACAAGTCGAACAAGTCGAACAACGTCAAACAACACGTCGAACACTGGCATGCAGACAAGCATGCGAGGCACTGCAACGGTGATGAATCCAGTTGCACGCCTCAGGGAGCGGATCAACACGGGCCAGAGGACCCATTCCAACGCCAGACGCCGTAGCGCTGCATTACGGCCACTACGGCGGTTGCGTTTGGCTCGTATCAGCCAACGAGAGTCCGGGCACCTGACCGCTCCGTGCTGCAAGCACCCGTCCAACATGCGCTAGCGCACACCACCTCTTTGTCGCCACGACGCTGTCCTCCAGGACGGCCAATCGGACCAGGCTGGCAGGCTGGCAGGCTGGCAGGCTGGCAGGCTGGCAGGCACCTCCAACACTGTTTCGGGAGATACGAGAGCAGGATACCACTGTGCCAGGGAGACTGACCGACGGACGAATCCTGCCCCGTGGCAAGCGCCCAACCAGACACGAGTTCCGGTCGCGAAACAAACACGCAAACGCAAAGCGAAAAAGGAACCGGCGCGGCGAGCAAGGGGGGCGCATGGGAAGTGGAAGTGGCAGAGGATCGGCATGTTCTTCATCTTTCCGAGTCACATTCCGAGACATGTTCTGATCCGAGACCTTGAAAGAATGCGTTCGGGCAAACAGCTCGATTGGGGCAGAAAGTCGGTGTAGGCTTTGATTTCCATTGGCCAGGTCGGCCGAGAACTGGGGCCACGGCCTGGACGACCGGCAAAAGGACCGCTGTGCTGCACTGCATTGCATTGCACTGCGATGCACTGCATTGCGCTGCACGGCGCAGCCAGTTTGAGACACGGGCGATCCATGGACGTGAGGGGTTGCATGTCAAAAATGTCAATATTGACTTGGAGAAAATGGAAAGGCCAGGACGGGCGTGATTTTGCGCCACCAGAGACCGTGCGGGCCGTGGGATCTGGACTCGACACGGAAGGATACGAGAGAGGAGAAGGATGCGTGTACGGAGTTTTTTTCATTTTTACAGAGTAGCAGCAGCGTCACTGGCCCCGTTCCAGGAGCAGGATGCCGCCGGTACTCTGTGACGCGCGCATGGCGCGTGACGCGAGCCTGCAACACGCAGGATCGATGCTCTGACCGAGGCTGGGCTTGTGTTCTTTTAGCTTCTAGAGTTTTCATGGCAGGAGTAAATTGCCTCTCGCGCGCTGCAAGACGTCAAAAAACCAAAAAACACCGTTGCAGTGGGCGTTGGATGTGTGGCACGGCGGATTGTAGAACGCCAGAGAAGCCAACAGGCGAGGCAAAGGAGGCAGGACAGCACCGTGCAGCGAGAGCGACGGCACATGCACACATTTAACGGCCTACGGAATAATGGTCGACGCGCGCACGTCATGCAAGGATCGGTGCCAATACAAGGCGCGCTATCGAGACCAGGTGCGTGTCGGAGCAGCTTCCGTGTATCGAAAGGCAGCCTGGCGGACGCCTGACAAGGCGACGGCTGCCACGGCCGCCAGGATGCGTTTCTGTTTCCAGAGTCCTGCTGCACCGTTTCGAGCCGAGTCAGTGGCCGTGTGACGTGAAACATGTGCTCGAGGGTGGGCCGGCTGCTTTTTACTTTCATGAACGGAGTCTGTTTGCTCGCCACCGCCACCCTTGGACCGAGTGCACACGAATGTGGCGGTGTAGGCGGGCGAGACACGGCCGGTCTCAGGGGCAGAGGCTGGCTCGGAATGCAGGCAGCGACAGACGTCAGACAGGGCCCACGGGTGCTGCGGCGCGAAAACAAAATGCCACCAGCATGTAGAACCGAGAAATGCAGAATGCAGAATGCAGAATGCAGAATGCAGAAATGCAAGCCGTGCCAAACAACAAGTCGCGAAAAACAAAACAGAAACAAACACGAGAACAAACACGAGAAACAAAACGGTGTCTCGGCCTCCCTTGGAAGCGGTGTGCTCCCTGGCGCGCTAGCGCTACCACGACCGCTAAACGGCCCAGAATAGCGCATGAGCGCTGTAACCGACCCTTTGCACGCCTGCCTAGGCCACTGTCTCGCCCTCCCTGCCGTCGCATGCATCGGCGGTCCACGAGACTAGCCACCGTCGTGCCTGTGCCCGTGCTTTGCCCGTGCTGTGCCCGCTATGCCTGCTATGCCCGTGCGGTGCCCTGTTTTCTGTTTTTCGGCGGGCTCCTCTGCCATGCAGGAGGGTGGCGCAGGTTCGGGTTGGTGGTCGGTGCGTGCGCTGCTCGGTGGCCGGCTTTGACGCCCAGCAAATGACACGCACGACACGCACGACACGACACGACACGACACCCACACAGACGAAGACGAAAAAGCACGAGAACAAGGCACATCCCTTGCGCCGCTGCTTTACTCCGTACACCAAAACGCAGCGCACGTCGGGTCGCAGCGCGTTGGAGCAGGATGAGCCATTGTTCTCGTCTTTGCAGCGGTGCTTTGTGGGCTACCACACCTGGCATGCATTGCATTGCAGTGCATTGCATGGTGCATTGCATGGTGCTTGGCCGTGCAGCGACGTGCATGGCGTGTGGGTGGTGCTCGTGGGGTGCTGGCTCCTCGGCGTGCATCCTGCAGAGCTAGAGGCCGGAGGTGACCTACTCCGTACAGACGGCCTTGGACGCTGTGGCAATGGCGAAAGCACATGCAAATGCACCGTGCAGATGAAGAGATGAGAGATGCGAGATGAGCCCTAGCGACTGAGACGACTTGGGCCAGGTTGGACCGGGCTGACCAGACTGGACCAGACTGGACCGGACTGGACGAGACTGGACCGGACTTGTCCAGCCGGACTGTGCAGCTGCGATCAGATGCAGATCAAATGCAAGACGCAGGCGCAGACAGACATGCAGTTGCATCAGACCACTCTGTCAGAATGGCAGGCCGACCGAGACAGTCGGTCAAGCGCGCCGTCGGGCGCTCGCGCTTGGCACGGGCGACACGACAGCACGGCAGCACGGCAGCACGGCAGCATGGCAGCATGGCAGAATGGCAGCATGGCAGCACGGGCACGAACCAAGTGTACGGCCACGCGGCCACGCGGCCACTCGGCCCGTCGGGTGGCGGCGTCATCGTTGAGCGGAGCGGTGTCACTTTTCGCTTTCGGGGTTCGGTTTTGGTTTTGGTTCTCCTTTTTCGCTTTTCGCTTTTCGCTTTCCACTTTGGACACGTCGTCGGGCTGCCAGAGCAAACGGAATGCGAGACCAGACAAGTCACTGCGGGTGCCGCCGACAGCGCCCGAAATGACCGATGACGCAGGCAGCCGTGGTTCGTAGAGCCAACGCCGTCACATTTCATTTTGCCCGGCGGACTGCGTACTCCGTAGCCACCAGACAGGTGGTATCGCACCGAGACCCGGCAAACGACAAGCGTCCTCCAGAACAGAGCACAAAACAGGGCAGGTGACTACTCCGTAGTGCGAGGCCATGGTGCAGCAGCGTCGTTTGCCCAAAACGGAAAACAAGTCGCCAGTGGTCCACCGCTGGACGTGTCACCAGCCCCGTTCGGAGCAAACTCCGATCCGCGTGGCCCGTGCGCCGTGCACAAGTCTGATGTCTTGTGCGTCTGCCTTTGCGGCGACGGCCATGGCCAGACCCAGGCTCGGCACGGACTGTGGCCAGGTTGGCTGGCACAACAGAAACAGCCGTACAGCCGTGGCTCCGACGAGACATGCACCGTCGGTGTGCAGGCTGTCTTGGTTTGTTTCCTTGCCTGACAAGTACGGAGTAGGTATTGCCGAGCCAGGGCTGGCCATTGACGGCCGCAGTATGCGAGCGCCCGGAGCCCGTGGCGTCAAACACGCACACGCCTGCCAGAGAAACAAAACTACCAGCGGTCACCGTGACTCGTTGGCGTCGTCGCAATGTGGTGTGCTGACGCAATGGCTGCGACAGACCGAGACTGAACAGACTGAACAAAGAGCCCAACCGAGAACACGCGTATGCGTCCTCGCACGACAACAACAGTCACGCCGTTGGCCCCCAATGCTGCCTCACGGTGCATCGGCCAAAGTCGGAAGCGAGTGGCCGAGGCAGGCGTCTGTAGAAACATTACGAGCGCACGAGGCTCGTCTGGACCCGAAAGCCCCGGACACCAGCGTCGCGTTGTTGGGCCGAGTCAGGACTCAGATGTTGGCTCTGCGGCGTCAGAGAGCTGCTTGCCAAAACGCGAGGCGCAAAGGCCGACAAAGCACATCGTGGATGCCGCCGGATCGGGAAGGCGGGCCAGTGCCAGCCTGTCCACGATTCCCAAGCAAGTCCAGCAAGTCCAGCGAGGTCAAGAGCCAAGAGCCAGTTGCAAAAGTTGCAAAAGAGCACTGAAATCACCGGCACAAGCAAGAGCAAAAGTAAGCATATTCCAAAGAGTATTCTAGGTCGTCTGTGCCGAGGCGTAACAAAGGGATAACATATAGTGTATCGTGGCGCACTCTGTGCTTGTTTGTCGTAAGGATGGGCGTGTGGTCAAGTCGAGTCGGGTTAAACCAGTTAAACCATGATGACGTCGGCAGGCACAGCCATGGCCGGGCATCCCTATGCCGCGGTCGGTGCTGGTCCTGGCGCTGGCGCTGGCGTTGGCGCTGGCGTTGGCGTTGGCGTTGGGGCCGAGGCAGGAGGGAGTGCTGGAGCAGCTGTTGGTTCTGTCAGGGCATCGGCTTCTGCGTCGTCGGGCTTACGAACGATTGCGCGGCGGATGATGACGGCGTCTTCGTCGCGCTCCCAGCCGACCGAGTACTCCTTAGTGAGACGGTCCCAGCTGACGCCGGCCTGGGTCTCGAGAAAGTGCACGTCGTCGAGGCGCAGGTAGGCGCGGCCAAAGCACTTGAGCGTGTGGATGCGCATGTCGTGCAGGGCGTACTCGAGCAGGCGGCGGTGGTGCGCGTCGGCGGCGCGCTGCTGCAGGCGGTGCAGGGCGATCCAGTCGTCGTGGGCGATGGCGTAGAGCGCGGTGTCAATGGTGTCGCAGCGCACGCGGTACTGGGCACGCAGGTGGTAGGCCTCGGCGAGGTCGCCACGGCGACAGGCGGCGTCGAGGATGCGGTAGCGAGCGACCTCGCGGACCTCGGCGACGAGCAGCGGCATGCGCTGGTTGTGGGCGCGCAGAAGGTGCAGCAGCGCGGGGTGGTACGACGGCGGGTGCTTGGCGAGGATGGCGAGGCGGATGCAAAACAGGTACACCTGCTTGGCAAACTCGTCGACGCGGTCGGTAGCCACGATGGCCTCGCGCAGCTTGCGTAGCGCCGACAGCACGAGCGTCAGGTCCTTGGAGGCGGCCGCGAGCGCCGCGACCGAGTCGGACGTGGGGTGCACGGGGTCGCCGGGGACGGCCGGGCCGGTCGGGCCGGTCTGGCCGGTCTGGCCGCTGGAGTCGCCGGGACCGATCTGGCCATTCTGACCGGTCTGGCCATTCTTGGGCGCGCCCGTCTTGGCCTTGGGGGTCTTGGCCGGGGCCCGGCCCGACAGCGACTTGGAGCGCCAGTTGTCGTTGGTCCAGGCCGACAGCTTGGTGCCGGCCGTCTTCTTGGCGGGCTCGCGGGCCGGGTCCGGGACGGGGTCCTCGACGTCCTCGCGCGGGTCGTGGGTGCTGGCGTAGGAGCCGAAGCGCTCGAGCAGGTTGTCGCGGCCGCTGGAGTCGGTGCAAAACTGCATGTAGCGGTCGACAATCAGGGCGTAGAAGCGCTCCTGGGTCTTGCGGTCGGCCAGGCGCGTCTCGCCCTTGGAGGGCAGCCCGTACGTCTCGAGCGGGTCAATGTCGACGGGCCTGAGTCGGCCAAAGGCGCCGCGGGCGGGTCCACGCAGCGGAGGCATGCTGGTGCTACGAGTCCATACTCTGGCTAGGTGGCGATGCTGCAGTGGTGGTGGCCGAAAGCGCAAAGGCTCAATGGATGTCGATGCTGGGATTGTGATGATGTTGTTGTGGTTGGCGTTGGGCGATAAGATAGCGGGCGCGTGGTGCTACAGCATGTACGGCATGCGGGGCTGTGACGTCGCGGAAGGCGCGACCGCTGCAGGGCAACGTGCGCAATTAGGCAGGTGGGGAGCTTCTTTTGCAAGGTACTATCTAGCATTGTCGAGCACGACGGGCGGTTTGGCGACTGCCACGAGCACTGGCAGACGTCGGCGACGGGCTCGAAGAGCATGGACGAGCCGTGGTGTGGACGACGCAGGTACCGCGAGCACAATGGCTGCAGCATTCAGACCCATCAATAAGTCGAGCTCAATAGACAGTGGGTCAAACTATTGTCAGGCTGGGCAGTGACGGTCCAAAATGTGATTTCTAACCAAACGCTATGCTAGTCGTCGAACCCGTCCCAGTTGTCGTCGCTGTCGTCGGCAGGTGCCTCGGTCGTCGCTGCTGCTTCCGGCGCAGCCTCGGTCGTCGCTGCCGCTGCCACTGCCACTGCTGCAGGCCCCCTTTTCTTGCTCTTCTTCTTCTTCTTCTTGGGCCGCGTCGTCGTCGCAGAGGCTCCGTCGTCGCGCCCGTCGTCGCGCCCGTCATCGCGCACAAACGCCGCCACAAAGAAACCCATCAGCCCCAGGTCGTCGTTGGCGTACGAGCGGATGCACGCGTCGGCCACTGCCTCGGGCATGAGCTCGTCGTCGTCGTCGTCGTCATCGTCATCGTTGTTGTCGACATCGACCACCGCCGCTGGATCGCCACGCACTGGCCACGCGCGCATCCCTGCGACCTGCTCGTCGCGCCGCAGCAGCCGCCACCGTCCGCGTGCACTGCCGCGCTGTCGCCGGTTGATCTCGCGCAGCGCCCGGACGACGACCTGCTCGTTCTCCTGCGCGTGCACGGAGCACGTCGAGTACGTGATGCGGCGCGCCGCGGGAAACGAAAAGGCGTGCAGCAGCAGCAGCCGCTGGAACGACGCGAGCGCTGCAAGCCGCGCCGCCGGGTCCTCGGGGATCGTGTCTGCGTCGGCGTCGGCGTCGGCGTCGCTACCGTCCTTTGTGTCCTTTGCGTCTGCATCGGCCTTGGGCTCCTCCTTTTGCTCGTTGCCCCGCTTCCGCTTACCGCTCTTGCAGTTCTTGCTGTTCTGTGGGGCCTGCACGGGCGACGCTTTCGGCAGGTGCAACGTCGGCATGGCGTCGCGTCCGACGATGCCGCTGCCTGAGCAGCTCGGATCCAGCAGCAGCGCACGCACGTTTGCGTAGCGCTCGTCGGTCGGGCTGACCTTGGTAAAGTCGGTGCGGCCGCTGACGGTGACGCGTGCGAGCGCGCCCGCCTTGTCCTGCATCGCCGCGAGCGTCTGGGACCGCCACGCGTCCTTTTCAAAGGCAAAGACGCGCCGCTCGGCCGTCGAGTCACGCGACGCCGCGTCGACGAGCGCCGCCAGGTGGCTCGTCTTGTTGCCGGGCGCGGCACACGCGTCAATAATGTCGCCCGCGTCGTCGGCACCGGCAAAGAGCGACGCAGGGTCCAGCAGGTACGCCGGGAAGCACGACGCCTTGTCCTGGAACACAATGGCGCCCGTCTTGTACGCGTCGCTGCGTGTCAGCTCGGCGCCCGACGCTGCGACCAGTGGCACCGCGACCAGGTCCGGCACGTGCTCGTCCAGGTAGATGCGCGGGCCGGACGGGCCGGGCGGGCCGGACGTGTCGGACGTGTCGGACGTGTCAGACGCAAAAAGAGCGCGCACCGACGCGACCTGCGTGTGCCCGGCAAACGTCGTCTGCAGCTGCTCCGCGAGCGTCGTCTTGAGCGTGTTGATGCGTACCCAGCGCGTCGCCGCCGCCAGCGACGACGCCGACACGTCGGCCAGTGCGTCGCGCTCGACCATGGCGCGAAGGGCGGCCAGGTCCGGTGCCCGCCGACGCACACGCACGCGCGCCAGCTCCGACGCCAGCCGCGCCTTGTGCCTCTCCACCGCCATGCGCAGCCCGTGGTTCGCCGGCAGCTGCACCGCGCCGCCCTTGCCCACCAGCAGGTCGTGCACCAGCAGCAGCGCCAGCGTCGGCGTCGGCAGCGTGCGCCGCTCGTGCACCAGTAGCTGCGCCCGGTCAATCACCTCCGACAGCACCGCGCTCCACTTGCACGACTCCGCTGCCAGCGCGTAAATCTGCGCCGGCGGGATCGTGCTCTTCTTGTCCTTCTTGTCCTTGTCCTTCTCCTTGTCGGGCTTGCTGTTGTCGCGGCTGCGCGGCCCAAAGATGCGCAGCTTGAGGTTGCCGCCGTCCGACGCCGGGTCCGACAGCGCCGCCGCAGCTTCGTAGTACAGCGACATGGCGTCGAGGCGTGGCGAGAAGCTATCCAGACTGTTCTTTGGTCTCGTTTGTCTTCTGAGCCTGGATTTTTTTAGTGGAGCTCCCGGTTAAGACTAGCGCCAATCCGCCAGGCAGAGTACAAGGCTACAGGGCAAGGCTACAGGGGTCGCATCCGCTGTGGAGCCCCGTGTAAGTGGACGTCAACGTAAAGCGGTACTGCAAACTATGCGTATAACTACGTAGAGGGGAGTTATATTTACAGAGGGGAGTTGGCCGAGCTGCTAGCCACAGACGCCGGGATCGTACAAACGCAACACGCAACTACAGCACCTCGCTGCGCTCGTAGCCCTGGGCGCGCCCGAGCGGCGTGGGCACCGCGCGCCCCGTCTTGTACTCGCTGACAAACGGGTTCGGGTCCTCTTGCTGGTCCAGGTTGCCGAGCGTGTGGTTGACGCCGCGGTGGCCTGCCTCGTCGGCGCGAATGTACAGGACCAGGTCGCGCATCGTGCGGCGCCCCTCGGGCATCTTCCAGTAGCGCACGGCAATCTCGGGCACCTGGAAGGCAGGGTCGGTCCAGCGCGGCAGCTTGCCGGCGTCGAGCTCGGCGAGGCAGCGCGTGTACGTGTGCACGGCCTCCTCCTCGAGGTAGCCGACGAAGCGGTGGCACACGCGCGGGTTGACGAGGTACCAGAAGAAGAGCGCGTTAAAGTAGACGCCCTGCGCGCCGAGGATCATGAGTTTCATGAACCAGCCGGGCTCGCACATTTTCATAAACGTCAGCAGGTGCATCCGCTCGTTGTACGACTCCTCCAGCAGCGTCTCGATCCAGCCGTTGTCGCGCCGCAGCCGCCGGATCGAGTGCAGGTGCCGCAGCATGCCCGCCACCATGCCCGGCACGCCCGCAATCGACTCGAGGAAGATGAAGCGGACCATCCACTGCGCCTCCGTCAGCGGCTTCGCCGCCGCCACCGCCGTCGTCGGCTTGCTCTTGTCCGACTGCTGGTCGCGCCGCATGCCCGTCGCCGTGTCCATGCCCCAGCGGCAGAAGCGCATGAACCGCCACGCAATGTGGTCGCCCAGCGTCTCCGGCGCGCGGTGGCCGGGTACCACTGCCAGCATCTCCTCGTGCGTGTACCCGTGGTGCGGCCACGCCGGTGGTGTTTGCCGGATGTGTTCCGTCTCCTTGGCCGGGAAGACGTCGCGCATGCGCGCCGCAGGTGTTGTCGAAATGTGCCTCGAGCACGAGGCGATCGAGGCGAGGGTGTACGTGCGGAGCGGCTGTGACGAGCACAGCAGGGGCATGACCGCACGTGCCAGGTTCCGTGCCATGACCCGGGGCTGGCCCAGGGCCGTCATTTTTGTGGCCATGTCCGAGTGGTTGGTGCGAGAGGAGTAAGTGGCGAGGTAAGAAGATGGTAAGAGACGAAGGTAAGAAGGATAAGAAAAAGATGGCTAGAGTATGAAGGTAAGAAAGATGAGAGATGAGAGATGAGAGATGAAGAGATGAAGAGATGAAGAGATGCAAACTGTGGATATCAAAAGTGTTGACTGGGCCTGAGGAGGAATTTGAGCTCGCTGCCACACCGCTTTATATGTCCAAACATTGCACTGCGGTTGCAAAACGGGACAGTGCTTGTACAAGAGACCTACGGAGTATTACGGGCAGCAGCTTACGCCGTGAGAGCAAGGGCATCGGACAGGTCACAGCCACGGTTGGATTCGAAGGCGGTGCCCTAAGTGCAGCCAAGTCGGGACGAGCAGGTGATGGCGGCTATGCGCGGGCCGGGATCCGACTCCGAGTCTGGAGTGTTTCTATCGAGTCGTTTTTTCGTCCCGATTCACTGCCCTTGCTCTCGTACTGAGCTGCACAGTTCAGTCCGTTGATACTCGTTAATACTTTCGAGACTCGCCATCTGCGTCAAAGTAATTTCCAATACTCGCCATACGCGTCAAAGTAATTTCCAATACTCGCCATACGCGTCAGACGGGCAGGTAAGACGGAGGCCCAGTCCACAAAAACACCAAAAAATTCAAGACACCCTCGACGGACGGAAGATTTAGGAAGCAAGTGGGAAAGATGTGACTTCTGCGAGGCGTGTGGAACGGCGTGGCGCTGACACGAGGCTCCAGACGCCGAGTGCCCAGCCAGCACGATCGTCGGCGGCCAGGCATCGGCGGGACAGTGCAAGGCGGACCAATGCGATTGCAAGGCTGAAGGCGAATACCGGAAGCTAAACGCATTGCCGGCGGTTTGAGCCTCACAAAACCGACAAGAGCAAACGAAGCGGCTACTGAGGGCCTAAATTACAGGGCATTAGCAGTGGATGGCGCTAGTTTTGCGTTTTAGTGGCGACAGTCGTACCTGAAGATCAATCTCAACAGTGCTGACGCTGCAGCGGATCTTCTCGGGCTGTCCAGCAAAACCCGAAGCCGGCTTGTTTTCGTACTTTTCATCACGAGCACAATAGAGATTTCGTCTTACATCAGACTTTGGATGAAGCTGGGCGTGCTTTTTCTTTTTGTATTATTTTTGTTCCTTTTTACCTGTTCGGCCTCGGAAAATGTAGGCTTAAGACGCCCAATGTGGATGATATCAATATTCACTGTGAGGCACCTAGTATAGACAATGGCAAATGTGACCCAAACGTTCACAGCTCGACACGCGTAGATTTCACACCCAGTATACGCCACCCACCCGGGTCTACTGCCGCGTCGCCTGCCACGCTGCGTCGAGACGACTAGATCTCGCAAAGATGCGGCGACTCCGTCACGTGACCATGGCCGTGTCTGTCGGAATGTGTTCCACTCTACTCCGTATTTAACCATACGCTCCTTTGCTACGGCAGGCGCCGGGAGGATTGCGGATGCGGGGGCATCAACCAAATCGCCAGCTGGTTGCGATTGGTACCAACCATGCAACTCGTTCTGATGACTGTTGGCAGTCTTCCGCCTTGTGCAGCGGCCTACCCGACGCGATCGACAGTCGGTATCGCGGTATCGGGATCGACTTGCTGCATTTGGTATTCTTGTGCAGGCCGTCTGCACGATGACGCCAGCTCGCTTCGACCTTCTTTGATCGGGCAATCTTGTTTCGTCTTGGCTCTTCCAGCTGCGCTCTTGCTTCTCCAACTCGGCTCTGTGACCATTCTAGTCGCACTCGCTCTCGTATCTCTTCGGCGTTCTTTTTCCTCTTGCCTTATCTCGTCCAGTGTCGTCCAATCGCCTTATTTACCTCGACTTACACGCTTCCAGTTAGCCATACTCGGTACAGCTCTACCGGCGGTATATACTCTGTAAATATACATGCAGCTCACTGTTATCTTTATCAACTGCGATTTCTGTGTTCGTCGTCCCCGCAGTCCGGTGCGTGGGTTGGAGATTGCAGTGGCTTTCCTATCTCTGCTCCGAGCTTTTTCCACCGGCATGGGTTTGTATGGAAACGTGCCATGTGCAAGGCGCTGAAGATGACGCCGATCAGCCATAAAAGTCTTCCGCGCCCGCCGTGCTGGAAGCGGAAAAGCGATCCTGATAAGACGTGCTCTTCTCTGTACTGGCCGCCGCACTTTGAGGCTGTGCCATGCGCCGAGCCATCCATGCAGCACCATGCAGCCCATGCAGCTGCAGCTACATGGATGTAGCTACCATGCAGCCAGCTACCAGACGAGTAGACGAGCTACCGAGCATCCACGTTGCATGGTGGAGGCCAACAAAGAATGGCCAAGACGACCGAAAGCTTGTAGATAAGGTGCAAAGAAGGGCAAAAAGAATACGAAGCGGGACGTCTCGCGAAAGGTACATTTAAACCCCGGCCGCATCTGCCTCGTCTGCCAATACCCAACTGCTTCGCTCGACAATCACGATGAAGCTCACTGGCCTGCTCCTTGTCGGCGCGCTGGCTGCCCTCGAGGCAGTGGCGGCGCCGTCGCCCAGAGTGTCCAAGCAGGGCCTCGCGCATGGCCGCAAGGCCATGGTCGACATGATCCACGGCAAGGCCAAGGCCGTGCACAACAGCCACGCGTACGGCAACGGCTCCGACACGTGCCCGAGCGCGGAGGCGCCGGCGGCCAAGGCGCCCAAGACGAACATTTGGGCGGCACTGTCGGGCCCCGAGGCGGCGTCGGTGGTGGCGTGGCTGTTTGCGCAGCCGGAGCTGAACCTGACAGTGTCGGAGAACGCGACCGAGTGGGACAATACGCTGCTGCTGGTCGAGACGCTGATGCCCAACAAGTCGGCGGCGCTGCCGTACCTCAACGGCAACTGCAGCATGGCGCCGACGCGGTACGCTCGGGCGGTACTCAATGTGCGTGCGTCGGAGACGCCGACGTACCAGGACATTGTCGTCGGCCCGCTGCCGCTCAACAACGCGACGGCGGCGTGGGCGCCGCTGACGTACCTGTACAACAAGGCGGACACGCCCGGCACGGTGCGGAACCTGGAGGCGGACGGCGACGCCATGTACTCGGACTGGCTGTACGTGATTGGCCAGAGCGTCGCCGACATTACGCTGGACCTATGGAACGGCACGGCGACGGGCGCCGACAATGACACGCTCGACATCTTTGGCATCGACCCGCTGTGGCAGGAGGGTGGCCGGGTGATCCGCTGGGACACGTTTTGGAACATGCCGACCGACTCGTTTGACGCCGAGACGCTGCTGCCGCTCGGTCTCTTCTTCAAGTCGGACGTGACGGGCCGCGACCCGAGCGAGTGGACGCTCGAGGGCTGGCTGTACAACAACATCTTTTACAACTCGACCGAGTCGTTCCGCGCGGCCTACTGGTCGCCCGGCTTCGAGAAGCTCGCGCCCAACGTCGGGGGCGCGTGGGGGTCGACGGACCGGGCCGGGCCCGCCGAGCCGCTCGACGAGCGCTACCCGCCGACCATGGTGCAGCCGGACGGCGCCCGGTACCACGTCGACGTCGAGCAGCAGTACGTCGAGTGGATGGGCTACTCCTTTTACATTAGCTTCAACCGCGACACGGGCATGGCGCTGCACGACATTCGCTTCCGCGGCGAGCGCATCCTGTACGAGCTCGGCCTGCAGGAGGCGCTCGCCCACTACGCGGGCAACGACCCCGTGCAGTCGGGCACGTCGTACCTCGACACGTACTACGGCTTCGGCCCGTACGCCTTTGAGCTCGTGCCCGGCTACGACTGCCCCGCGTACGCGACGTACCTCAACTCGAGCTTCTACATTGCCGAGACGACGCGCACGCACGTCCGCAGCATCTGCCTCTTTGAGTACGACGCCGACTACCCGATGCAGCGCCACAGCACGGGCGCCTACGTGTCCGTTACCAAGAACACGTACTTTAGCGTGCGCTCCGTCTCGACCGTCGGCAACTACGACTACACCTTTACCTACTCCTTCTTCCGCGATGGCAGCGTCGCCGTCGAGGTGCGCGCCTCCGGCTACATCCAGTCGGCCTACTACGCACACAATGGCGACTACGGCTTCCAGATCCACGACGCGCTCAGCGGCAGCATGCACGATCACGTGCTCAACTTCAAGGCCGACCTCGACGTCTACGGCACCGCCAACAGCGTGCAGCTCATGACCAACGTCGCCGCGTCCGAGGTCTACCCCTGGTCCGACGGCCAGCCGCGCAACACGATGAAGGTCGTGCGCGAGTTTGTCGCGTCCGAGAACACGTCGCGTCTCGACTGGGCGCCCAACGGCGTCCAGCAGATCCTCGTCGTCAACCAGGACGTGCCCAACACGTACGGCGAGCTGCCCGGCTACCGCGTCCTGCCCTACACCGGCACCGCCCACCTGACCGTGCGCGACTCGAGCAACCTGGCCAACGCGGCGCGCTGGGCCGAGCACGACGTCCAGATTACGCGCCAAAAGGACACCGAGGCGCGCGCCGCGCACGCCTACAACAGCCAGGACGTCCACGACCCGCCCATCAACTTTGACAAGTACTTTGACGGCGAGTCGCTGCTCCAGGAAGACCTCGTCCTCTGGCTCAACCTCGGCATGCACCACGTGCCGCACTCGGGTGACCTGCCCAACACCGTCATGACCACCGCCCACAGCGGCATCCAGTTCATGCCCACAAACTACCTGCCCGGCGACGCCAGTCGCTCCGCCCGCAGCATGGTCCGCATCGACTACGCCGAGGGCGTCACCAGCCACGTCGAGACCTTTGGCCAGAGCGACACCGCCTGCGCCCTCGACTTTACGCCCGTCGAGCCCAGCCTCTACGGCTACACCGGCGACGTCGTCATCCGCAAGTTTCCCTACGACCCCAACAACCCGTACTACGAGACGGAGAGCATTTAGGTACATAGCAGGAATCGTACATTCATATACATACAATCAGCTGCCCCGATGCCGCTGTATGCAAGGACGTGACGTGCACGATCCACTGCATGTGACGCGTGCCGAAAGCGGCAAGGCTGAATTTTGCAATTGTTCTGCGCGCCATTTTTTTCGAAAATTCCAGAATTGTACGGACCCACTCTGTGGCCCCTCCTCGACGTCCCTCCACGATTGAGTCTGCATTTTGTCTGCTTTGTTTTGCCTTTTGTTTTGCCTTTTGTTTTGCCTTTGACTCGTGCCCCGAGCCCGTGCCTCATCGCCCGCGACAACCCGCCCGGCGGACATTCCCACGCGACCGACCCGGACCGACTCCCACCAAACACCGCCACCATGCCAAACGACTGGGGTAGGCTCCTCCGGCGACTACAAAAAGACGTCCGCCTGCCGATCGAACCAAGCTGACAGCCAGACGACGAAGAGTCCAGCGGCCCCGACGAGGCGCCGGCGGCGCTGCTGCGCCGCACCAACAAGTTTGACGACGAGGAGGGCGAAGACGACGTGCTCGACAGCTGGGACGCCGACGACTCCGAGGTCGAGCGCGAAAAGGCCAAGAAGGAGGCCGAGGCCAAGGCGGCGGCCGCGGCCGCTGCCGCGGCCAAGAAGAAGCCCAAGGGCCTGCGCATCGCGAGCCACATTGCCGACCGCGAGCGCCAGCGCGCCGAGCAGGAGGCCGCCGCCGCGGCGCTCGCCGGCGAGACCGAGGCCGAGAAGCGCGAACGCCTGCGTCGTAGCGAGCAGGAGGCGGACCTGCAGCACGCCGCCGACATGTTTGGCGACGCCGGGCTGTCGGCCGGCACCGGCACGCGCAAGTCGGGCGCCGCGCTCAAGGCGTCCGCCGTCGCGGTCGACAACAAGGACCCCTCCAAGACGGTCGATCTCGGCTCGCTGCCGCTGCTCAACCCCACCACCAAGCCGCAGTTTGACAAGCTCGCACAGACACTCGGACCCATCCTGAGCGCGCAGCACGCCAAGGGGCCGTACGCGCTGTTTGCGCAGGAGTTTGTGCGCGAGCTGTGCAAGAACCTGCCGAGCGACCAGATCAAGAAGATCAACAGCTCGCTCACCACGCTCGCCAACGACAAGCTGCGCGAGGAAAAGGCCGCCGAGAAGGGCGGCAAGAAGAGCAAGGCCGCCAAGACCAAGACCAGCCTGGCCATGGCACGGCCCACTGCTGTCGATACCGGCAACTACGACGACGACGGCGCCGACTACGACGACGGCGATTTCATGTAAAAGTATGGCGGCATTGTAATGATTTTAACACTGCGTTAATTATTGTGGTTTAAATGCATGTCTCATATACTTTTAGATACCAGAACCCCAACGCCTCGTCGCTCAAACCCAGAACCGTCCCACGCCGAAAGAGAGGAGAGAAAAGAACAACAACAACCGGAAAAAAAGAGAGAAGAAAAAGGAAAAGAAAAGAAAAGAAAAAAAACTACAGAAGATCGCCTGCCACGCCGGCGAGCAGGGCGTGCACCACCATGCTCAGGGTCCAGAAGCCCACCTTCTTCAGGCGCCGCACGCGCGACTGCTGGTCCTCGACGTCGTGTGCAAACGCCGCGTACACCTCGGCGCTCATGTCGTCCATGAGCGCGCAGTCGTAAAACGTCCAGCTGCCGTCAAAGTCCGACAGGTGCTTGACCACGCGGCAGCTAATGGGAATGTACGTGCGCTTGGCATTCATGTACGCCACAATCGGCCGGATCAGCTGCGCGTTGACGTACGACTGTGCGCGCGTCTGCCCGAGCGCGTCCGATGCCGGGAAGAAGGGCACCGCCGCGCGGATGTCGTTGAGGTGCAGCCGCAGGTCCATGACGACGTACTGCGGCAGCGGCTCGTCGGCCGTCGGCGTCGGCGTCGGCGGCAGCAGCGTCGTGGCCGGTGTCGTGGCCGGTGTCGTGGCCGGTGTCGTGGCCGGTGTCGTGGCCGGCGTTGGCGCCTTGGGCGGCTCGGCCGCCGCAAACGGGTCGTCTTCCGCCTCGACGTTGGTCGCATCAGCGTCGGCATCGGCATCGGCGTCCTTGCCCCGCCGGCTGCCATAGTTGCCGTCCAGGATGCGAATGTACCGGTTGCTCGTCACCGCCTCCTCCATCTTGTCGTAAAAGTCCGACACCACGCGCGTCAGGCCCTCCTCGGGGTCCGCCGGCAGCATCACGTCGGCCACCATGTCGACGTTGCCCTCGTAGATCCAGCCAAACGGCCCGGGGTCGTTGCGGTTGAGGTGGTCAATCTTGAGCCCGTCAATGCGGATCCGCGAAAACTTCTTCCACGCCAGCGCCGACTCGGGCGACATGGGCTTCATCACCGGGTTGTTGATGTTGTTGTGGCTGTTGTCCACCACGCCGGGGATCAGCGTCTGGTGCTGCACCTGCCGCGGGTGGATCGTGAAGAGCGACCCGTCAAACGCGCCCGACACGTGGTTCGCACACAAAAAGTCGTAAAACATCCACTGCTTGCGAAACTGCGGCAGCTCGCACGAGAAGATGGACGCCGAGAACGGCCGGAACCCGTCCGGCTGGTACACCGTAATCATCAGGTCCTCGAGCTTGAACCGCTCAATCTCAAAATCGCCCGGCACGTGCGTGTGCCGGTACGAGAAGGGGTCAAAGGGGCCGGGGCCCCAGCGCACGTGTGTCCGGTCGAGCACGCCGCGCACGCCACGCACCTCGACGTCCTTGAGCGGGCCCTTGCCGTTCCACCACTTGTAAAAGGACAGCGTCACGTCCACGCTGTTGATGGTCACGTCAAACTGCGTGTAGTTGCCGTCGTCGACCTCGGCCTCCTCCTCCTCCTCCTCCCAGTGCTCCTGGTTGTGCCGCGCGGCCGCCATGGCCGCCGCGTTCGACGGCGAGCCCTTGGTCACCGACGACTGCTTCTGGCCGGGCCGCCGCGACACGTACACGTTGCGGAACGTAATCACGCCGTCCTTCCAGCGCGGCACAATGGCCGACTCGAAGATGACCGTGACGCCCGCCGACTGCGTCAGGTAGTCGCCCACCCACTTGGCCAGCGTCTCCTGCGCAAAGACTGTGTTGATGGTCAGAATCAGCAGCGACACAAACGTCGTGGTGCCGACCAGGATCCACACCAGGTGCCCCAGCATGAACCACGATACGAACGCGCCCCATTCGTCGGCGTTCCACGGCCGCATGCTCCGAATCGTCAGCCACTTGAGTCGCACCTTGAGCCGCTGCGAGAACCCGTTGGCCGCCGCCAGGAGCTCTTCCTTGGTCGGCCGGTGCGGGATCTTGGGCAGGTGCGACTGCAAGTACTTGGACATGGACTGTGCAATCGACTCGGCGTCCTCGCCGTCGGGCGGCTGCGGTGGCGGCGGGTGCTGCGTCTGACTGCCAGCGGCAGCGGCCGCCTTCTTGTCGATAGGTGGCGGTTTTGACACGGGCGCTGGCTCGCTGAACCGTTTGGCCCGCTCGGCCCGCTCGGCGTCGACGTCCTTCTTCTGAATGTGCCAGCGGCCGGTGCTCTTGCGCCGCCGCGACTGGGTTGACAGGGCCCTCTGTTGCGTGCCGGCCGCCAAGTCGCCAAACGGCAGGGCGGCCCAGTAGACGGCGTGTCTTGGCGACTCGCCCTGCCGAAACGTCTGCCGGATCATCCGATTCAGCTTCGACTTGTGGCTGGTGGTGCTCGACAGCGCCGAGTCGGCAGCAGCCGTGCACGTGGCGACAACAGTCGCTGGCGGTGTCGACGGCGAGCTGAGTCCAAAGAGCAGCAGCCCGCCGGATGTGCAGCTGCGCCGGACGTGGTATGGTGATATCCGGGCGTTGGCAGCCTCGGGTGCAGCCGCGCTGCCGCGGTAACTGTAGCTGAGAAGCCTCCGGCCTCGCGCGCCGACAGCGCCAGACGAGAAGCTGAAGCCAGCGGCCGGTGCCGAGGCAAACAGCCGCCGGCCGGCCAGAAACGAAAAGGACCGTGTGGCGGCGTTTCGGCTGCGTGCGCTGGCCTCGGCCGCGGCAGCGGATGCTGCACTCGCCGCAAACACCGACTGGGCTATGCCGAGGCCGGCCATGGATCGCCGGGTGTGCCGTCGGGCCGCTGCGGGTGGGACATGGCGGACATTGCGTGTCCAGGTGTCGACCGATTCCCGGACAGAGGCCCAGAACTGACGACCCAGTTGATGGGTCGAGGCCGAGCTAGACGGCATTTTGCATTGTTCGGGGTCACAGTCGGGATCGGGGTTGAAAACGCGTGTTGTGTGTTGTGGCGTGTGGGCAGATTCGTGACTCGTGGGTCGTCGGTTCGCGAGGCGAGCTTGGGTATGGTATCGAGGAGGAGCGAGCTGGACGCTGTTGGTTTTGTCAAAACTGCCCGGTTGTCACTTTGAAGATGGCAAGGTCGTCAAGTCGTCGAGGCGTATTCATATGACGAAAGGCGAAAGGTGAGGTGACGAGCAAAATCGGCCAACAAAGCAAGCACTCAGATTGGCTGTCGCCCGGCGTGTGCTCTGTGCTCTACGGAGTATGTCGCGTGCAGTAGTCGGGCGCTGTCTCGCTGGCCGATCGGGCACTATCGCGTTTTCGGCGCATTCCAGCGGTGCTGGGCCATGACGCTGCCGGATTACAGCGTCCAGGGCGCCCCGCCAGCAACCGACGTCAGGACGGGCGGGAAAAAATCAGAAAAGAATAGTGGGGCTGAGCGGGACAAGCAAGGCGGTGAGTTCGATAAGAGACGCTGACGCTCGTCGACATCTTGCAAGTACTATACGAGGCGCGACAGAGACGTCGTCTTTCAATTCAAAAGAAAACTCGGTTTTATTGATTTTATTATCAGCAAAAGCTTCTCTGTCGTACAGAGTATGCACTGTTTGCCTTTTCGTTCTCTGTTGCACGGGGTGCAGCCCTACAACCTTGGACTCGCGTTCTAGTACTCCGTAAAGCTTGCATACGTGCCAAGGCCTATATCCGCTTGACGGCCAAATACAGCTAGACGGTGTACCTACAGGCCTATACGCCCACCCCTCCCCCTCTTCCGCCCGGCAGAAAAAGTTTACGGCGAGGGGATGGAGAAAAAAATACAGCGGGCAGCAAAAAGCGTTCACCATCACCGCCTTCGATCACCACGCGATTGCCATCGACAGCCACCTGCAGCATAGCGACTCTGCACGACTCCCGACCAGCCCATCTCCACCATGCCTGCACCAACGGCCGTCCTGAAGGCGCCGACCGATGTCGACGTCCAGGACGTTGAGACCACCGGCCCCGAGCCCAGTACGTCGCGACACCTCGACCCTGCGGCCCTACGTATGCAACGGAGCGACGGATCGCTAACAGCCAGTGATTGACGACGAGATGGACGACGCCTTTGAGGTCGCGCCGGACACCGAGGCGCTGACCATGACCGAGGCGTACGCCAAGGAGGGCGCCGAGCCGGTCGGCTCGATGGACGTCGACGAGGAGTCGCGGCCCAAGTTTCCCGCAGCCAGGAACACGGGCGAGGGCCACGTGCACCGCGAGACGCGCAAGGTGCCGGTGCCGCCGCACCGCATGACGCCGCTCAAGGCGTCGTGGTCCAGGATCTACACGCCGCTGATCCGCGACCTCAAGCTGCAGGTGCGCATGAACATTCGCAGCAAGTCGGTCGAGCTGCGCACGTCGGCCAACACGACAGAGACGTCGGCGCTGCAGCGCGGCGAAGACTTTGTGCGCGCGTTTGTCATGGGCTTTGAGCTCGAGGACGCCATTGCCATCCTGCGCCTCGACGGCATCTTCATCCAGTCCTTTGAGATCAAGGACGTCAAGACGCTCGAGGGCGACCACCTGTCGCGCGCCGTCGGCCGCATCGTCGGCAAGGACGGCCGCACCAAGCACGTCATCGAGAACACCACCAAGACGCGCGTCGTCATTGCCGGCGGCAGCAAGATCCACATCATGGGCGGCTTCAAGCAGATTGGCATTGCGCGCGAGACCATTGTCAGCCTGATTCTCGGTAAGCCGCCAGGCAAGGTGTACAACAACATGCGCATCATCAGCCAGCGCCTCAAGGAGCGCTTCTAAACGCCCTCTCTCGTTTTGCGTTTTGTCTTTGGGCTTGCAGGTGATCACGACCTTGACCTGCGCGCCCAATCTTTGGGTTTTGATCTGCCGGGCTCTTGGGGGCTTCACGACTTTCCTCACGTCTTTTCTTTGTTTTGCTCATGGGTTTCTTGCTTCGGCTTCTGTACGGTTCTTCGACGGGCTTTCTTTATATATGCACTGGTGGGCGTTCTGTCTGGGTTCATAGTTGTTTCTCGCGTAGAGATATCAAAAGCTTCGTTTCACTCGCACTGCACATTCACGGCGTACACGTATGGCACGTACGCCACCACAGTGTGGCATGGTATTTTTGATTCTCGACTAAATTGAATGGGGTAGTATCGTTACAATCGTGAGTGCTTCAACACCAAATATAAGTGCAAAAATGTCGACAAGATGAAACAATCAAAACGAACAAAACGAACAAAACTAAAGGTGAACTTCGAGACTGTCCATGTCCTCAAGGTCAGCGTCGGCCACAGTCGAGTCCGCTTCGAGCTCTTCACCGTCGAGGTGGATGGCAATCTTCTGGTCGGGGCCGATGCTGTACCGCGCCCGGAACGCCTGCACCAGCGTCGCCACCGTCGTATCCATGTGCACCGTCATCTGCAGCTTGTCGTAATTGCGCGACGCCAGCACCAGCCGGAATGAGCGTTTCTGGCCCTGGTCTTCGCGTCCAGATGTGCCATCCTGCTTGGTCTGAGACGCGTTGGGCTCGTCGTCGCTGTCGTCCTCAATGAGCTCGCCCCGGTCGCGCCGCCGCTGCTTCTCCTGTTCGTCCTGGAACTCTGCAAACAGCTCGGGCGTCCAGATCTCAAGGTGCAGGCTGCCCTGGACGTAGCCCGTTGACAACTTGTCCCGCGGCACGAAGCCGCTGCCGTCGGTAAAGCTGAAGCTCTGCGCGTTGCGGAAAAAGCCCCTGGAATCGGGGCGGATGCCGAGCGTCAGACCCGTCGTCGTGCGGTCGTACACCTTGGATCCCTTCCACGTCAGTATGACCGAAGCAGCCACGTCGTCGGGCAGCGCAAAGCCACGTTTCCGGGCGTGCTCCAGGAACGCGTTCTTGACCACCTTCAGCTCCTGGTTCATGCGCACAAAGGCAATCTGCGAGCTTTGTGGCACGTCTGTTGGCGGCCATCGGGGTGTCACAATCACGCGGTACTTTTGAGTTGCTAGGCTCGCCTCTTCGTCGGTCGGCTGCGGGCCTGGCGAAAGCACGCCTGGCGATTCGCCAGCGCCATTGGATGCGCTGCTGATGGGCTGCGATGTCGACCGCTCGGGCTGCTCGGGCTGCTCGGGCTGCTTGTTCAGCTCTTCCAGTTTCTTGGCAGCTAGAGCCGCGGCTCTCTGGGCACGTGCGCGCACAATGTACTCTTCAAACTCGGGGTCAATAAGACTGTCGGAGTCGGGGCCGCTCTGAACGACGTCGTCCAGCCTGCTCTTGCCAGTGTCGGCCTTGATCCTGGCAGTCTCATAGCTTTCAATGTCCTCTTCCCACGAGTCCCGCCGTGGCCGCGGCTCGGCCGGCTTCTTGATTTCGGTGTCGTCCTCGTCGTCGCTATCGCTCAGGAGGATGGCCGTATCGTCGGCTTCCGGTTTCGTGCCTGGGGCAGCATCCTTGACGGGCGACTCGGGTTCTTGCTCAAGCGGCGACGACTTTCGTTTCGGCGGGATTCGCGTGGGCGCCGGCCGGACGCCCGCGTTGACAGAGTGCTTTTCTGCGAGGCCCTTGCCCTTGTTTCGTCGAGTCGCTGATATCGGTGACCCACTGTCGTCGCCGGACAGCACGGCCGCTTTGTCGTCGTCGCCGATGAGGGTTGGTGACTGTGACTGGGGGAGTATGTGCTTTTTCCCTTTGCTGTCGTGCTCGTCGGACACCTTGCGGCGTTTGGTTTTGCTCGTCTTCTTGTCGGTTTTGGTCGGAGTGCTCGCGTCTTGAGGCGGCGCCTTGCTTATAATTTCCGCGAGGATATTCTGGTAAAAGCCATCGGATCTCCGAAAGAGATCAACAGCGCTCTTTTCCGATGCAGGCCTATCGGCGGTAATCCGTCTTTTGAACAGGCTCGGCGGGCCGCCTGTCGGGGTAGCCATGGCGGCTGTGGAGCGTGCAGCACGCAAGTTGTTTTTTCGGCGGCTCAGAGTTGAGATGGATACGTGCGACAATCTATCGTGGTGGCGTGGTTATGTAGGAATAAAAGCACCATAGCCGCAGGGCCCCTTCACAGTAGATATAGTATATCTACAGGGCCTAGTACGCGCTGATTGGTCCTTCTAGGCCATCTTCATGCGGGGCCGACCCGGCTACAGTCACGCGCGCGAGCCACTGTATTTATATTTATTTAAGGATGCTGCCCACCACGGCCCGACCTGTTCGTTTTTTTCCTTCAGCCCTCGAATTTGACCAAACAACCCGACAGACGAGAAGGATTCGTGCCATGTCGGACGCTTACCCATCTTGGAAATAGCAAGCGCAACACCAGCAAAGGACCAATAATTCGCATTCGCGTACCAGTCAGCATGAAGCAGTGGATCTGGAACCAAGCGAAAGATTGCCTCCCTCCAAACCGAGGCCCGATCACAGCTTCTCCTCTAAAGGCGGGCATTGGGGTTTGGTATGAGTGAACGATGGAGTGGGCGACCAGTAAATATAAATCTACTACAGCTTGTGCCTGCAACGTTGTCCGGACGCAACGTAAACGAGACACGCCCGGACAGACATTGCCGCTCGCTCGTCGCATGCCACTAGACGAGAACACAGTACAGTGAGCGCAAACGCAAACGAGGGCTCAAACACGCTGGCGCAGACTAACAACTGCAGTGTCACCACACCGAGCACCTTCCAATACAGACCATAACGGCTGAAAAGCTTCTCTCCGCCTTGACCCCATCCCAATCACTCCTCCTTATACTCTTTATACCGGCATTGATTCAACTTTCTCCGTCGACCTCGGTTGATCTTCTGCCAGCTCTGTTTCCAACACTGTCGAAACCGTCACCAACACCAACCCGCTCGTCGACATGTCCAAGCAGCCGCACGAGTTCGTCAGCCCGGTGTGGCGCGAGGGCATCCTCAAGGGCACCGTCGTCTTTGTCACGGGCGGTGCCGGCGACATCTGCAGTGGCCAGACACGAGCCCTCGTCTACCTCGGCGCCGACGCGTGCATCATCGGCCGCAACCCCGACAAGACGCAGCGCGTGGCGCGCGACATTGCCCTTGTCCGCCAGGGTGCGCGCGTGATTGGCATCGGCAACGTCGACGTGCGCAAATACGATGACCTCAAGGCAGCGGCCGACCGCTGCGCAGCCGAGCTCGGCGGCATCGATTTCGTCATTGCCGGCGCCGCGGGCAACTTCATCGCGCCCATTGCCGGCCTGTCGCCCAACGCATTCAAGACCGTGATGGACATTGACACGCTCGGCACCTACAACACGGTCAAGGCCACCATTGACTACCTCGTCGCGGCCGCCAGCAAGTACTCGGGCGACCAGACCAAGCCCGAGGGCGAGTCGCCGCGTGGCAAGTTCCTGGCCATCTCAGCGACGTTCCACTATACCGGCTACCCCCTGCAGGCACACGCAGCGGCCGCCAAGGCCGCTGTCGACAGCATCGTGGCCTCGGTTGCGCTCGAGTACGGGCCGCGCGGCGTCATGGCCAACGTGATTGCGCCGGGGCCCATCGAGGGCACCGAGGGCATGGACCGCCTCGCAAGCAACGACTACAAGGAGCAGACTGCGGGCCGCGGATCCAGCCTGAAGCTGCGTCCGGGCATGCGCGGCGCGTCGCCCAACATTCCGAGCGGGCGCTGGGGGACGGTTCGCGATATCGCCGACGCGACAGTGTACCTTTTCAGCTCAACGGGAGACAACGTGAACGGGCACGTCTTGATTGTCGATGGCGGTGCGTGGCGGCGGCAGGGCACCGGTGTTGGTTCGGGCCAAGTGCTGGACTACCCTGGCTACCTGCTGGAGGACTCTGCATCGGGGAAGCCCAGGGAGAAGAAGGGCAGTAAGCTGTGATGTATATATATCTCGTCTTCATCGTATCTATGGTTTTCAATTTCATTCTGTGGTATTTACATCGCCTTTCTTACTTAAGCGAGTCTACGTAGTCCGCATTTGGGGCCCACGAGACAACAAACATATGGGAGATTTATTTTGTCGGCCAGCATCATGTCAGTGTGTTTGCGTGTTTTCACTTATTATTACAGCCTGTTTTTGTGTGGTCTTGATCTTTGTGGAATTTATTACGACACGTTCAAGTTTTGGGCTTTTTATATTTTCGAGTAAATTACATTTGTAAACTTGAAGCACTGAGACGGGACGACCCTCAAAACCAAGCTCAGATCTGGACGCGCCGACTTTCGCTTTTACAACAAATGTCAGATCACTCGATAGCCAACGTGAATTTTGGAAGCCACGCATCTTTACAGACGACAGCACGTTGGGCGTAGTGGACGACGTGCGACAGCTGCTGCCGAAGCCCTTCCAGTTCCAGCAGTGGATATAATAGTGCATGATCAACAGCAATTCAGCGTATTTCAGCGGGCGGAAGAAGCGATACTGCGGATTCTAGTGGACTTTGAGCAAGAGTTAGTGGCACAAGGACCTGGCCAGGCGAAAGATATAAATTAGCCGTCGCCCCCTCTCCCTGGGCGTCAAATCCCTTCCTCCGACCTAGCCGAAACGACGCGACATCGATTTCACATTCAAATGGCAATCAAGGCGACGTTACCGGACTGCGACACTGTTCTCAGCGACGACGGACAAAACCGACACAACTTACTTTCTGCCGTATATTGACCCCGATTGACCGGCACCTTCCCTCTCAGCACCCGCGGCCGGCGCCTGCCCACAGCCATCGCCAGCATGCTCACAGCATCCGAGGAGGCCCACAAACTGCCCTGAATTATAAGGCCGGATAAGTTGCTGTGTATCTCGACAGAAGACGGGTAGTCGAGTGGTCATCACCAACGTCGGCTTCTTCCCAAGCGGACTAACCGCACCCCTGGAACCTTCGGGCCACACGGGGAGCTGCGCCGCAGGAGGCGCCGAGGGCGGTAGTCATCACGAGACCACTGGGGGTGGGAGCTCAGGAGTACCCCCGAGAGGCGGCTCAATGATACAAGCCGACCTTTCTGCTCGCGGACATTCACCCCTCCGGCCGGATTTATGGTGGCAAATACAGCAAACGACACGCAGCACCTGCCGGAGAATTATTGTCACTTCTGAAGACGGAAGCACGGTCTCGCGGGTCGTGGTGCGCGTGTTTGTCTATCGGAAGGATGAGCACGACGGCCAAGCACCGCTCAAGGATAAGGGCAGCTGTGGTAGAGCTTGGTCCCACGCCACGCTGTCTGTAGCATCCAATGGCCAGTGGGATTTTTCTACAGCCTGAAGGGACGCCTCTACCTGGCCAGCCGTCAGTGTCAAGGCAAGCGCACAGTCGCCGTGGGCGCCAGTGATATGGGGCCTGACAAGCTTTGGTTGAGGAAGAGGAGGAGCGAGCTGGAAGCTTGGAAGGAGCGAGCGCAGAGCGTGGTCTGGGGGAAGGTGCGTGGGCTTGCCCGTCCTGCCGAGGTAGGATTTGGAGAGCAGCAGCGACTGGCTTCAGCGAGGATGAGTGGCCGTCTGACAGAAGTGCGGAAGGCGCCAGTGGCGCGCACTGCATGGAAAGACCGCTTGCGCTTGATCTGCGCTCGGAAAGAGCGGCTGCCCAACACCCGGCGTAATCTGGCCACTTCAGTTGTATGGTTTGGAGCACATGTAGGCTGTAGACGGTTGACCGTAGGATGTAAAGGGCGACGACGCGGATGCGGTAACCGTTAGTGAGCCGTGGCGGCGTCGAGAGTCACGACGCGATCTCGACCGACGGCCCGACGCAATCCTGGTAACCAAAAGCTCCTGGCTCCTAACACGGCTCAACAGTTTCAAGCAGGCTGTTCTCGTCATTGTGGCCGTTCATCTGATTAGCACCTGCCGGCTCTTCAAGTCCATTAGGTATTGGATGGCCAGACCTCGGTTGTAAACGCCGGCTAAGCCTGATCGACGTTGCCACAATTGCTAGTGCAATTTACTCCGAACACGTACGGAGCAGAACGCCCATGAAGGTAATCTCATGCCAGCCCCCCGCTCACTGCATTTGTCGCTGGACTGTCTCGGCCAAGGCACAATATTGGAAGCCACATAGCGTCTACGAGGGCCAATGTATGTATTCAAGGGCGAGCAGACTATCGAATCTTAGCGCTACAGAACGAAGGGCGGATCATGGTGCAAATTTCATGATATTGGCTTTTCAAGCTAAGTTGCCATGCAATGCATTTGCGGAGTACAGTTGTAATCTGATTGAATAGACGCGGGCGCTGAACTGCGTAACATGAAGACGGCTCGCTAAGTAAGTAGTTGGGTTGCATCCAACAATGGTTGTCAGCCTATATCGCTGTATATTTATGTCACAAACCGAGGCAAGCCATTGGAAAGCTACTCTTCGTATTGAAACAAAGGCTTTCAAGAGCAGGATCGGAGCCAAGTGTTCCTACTATCTACGTGGGCTTGCCATGCCGGATCTTGGACCTCGTCCGATCATGAAAGCGACGCGATGCATTTTCCATCACATGGATTCTTTGACCAACTGTCTAGCTTGGGGCTATGGACAAGCTCTCCTTTGTTGTGTGTCTGACAACAAGTCGTTACTACGACTTGGCAAGGGCTAAAGGGCTCTAGAGCCGCCCGTAAATTGTAGTCGACCAAAATGGTATCATTTGTCACGAGTCACTACGGAGGAATCCAATAAATGAGTATGTATTGACAGGCGCGAACGATGTAGCCTCATTCCCGTCGTTCCTAGAAGCGTAGCGTATCCGTTATCGACCATAAAAGCAAAGCATGTCTCAGTGTCCATTCAAGAGTTGGCATTGCCTGACGTCGCTTAGCGATTATGGGCTTTTTGGGGCAAGATCGCCGGCGTTGCTCTTTGTCGTGGTGACTGGCTTCTGGCCGCCGAGAGGCAATCAATACTTCATGACAAGTCTCAAGACTCGAGGCAATTCGCTGGCAGTGAGACCGCCAGCTGTCTTTTTATCAGCATTTGAGACATGTCGTAGTATAACCGGTTTAGACCATGCTCGTGCCGGCCACGCAATGTGGCTGTCAACGCCCTTTTGTTGATTTTAATTTGCATCTGCACTTCAAGCACGTATTGAAATGAGTTTTCGTTTAGTCCCTGAGATCTAATGTTTGCCGCCAGCTGTGCCGCCCCTATCCGTCCAATGCAACCTCTGTTCTGCAAACGGGCTCTGCGAGTGCTCAGACCAAAGCCCAGACCTTTCAAACATGGAACGAAACTCTAGTCATGCAGGACTGATTGCATGGCTGCAGGGCGTCTGGCGCGTACATCAAACGCGCGCAAAGCTTGTTTTCTAAGAGTGGCAATTGCGCCCCTGGTTCCTGCCGTGAGCGCTCAAAATGAAGACAATCTGCAGTGCAATCTTTTTTCGGAATGAATGTGCTCAGTAGTGTCAGCAGCAGGTCGTGCAAACTCGGAAACATGAATCGGAGTTGCGCGAAGAAACTGCCAATATATCCAGACTCTTACCTCGATGTGCCCCTTTGCCCATAGCGCCCGTGGGCAGCCAAATTAAATACTCCGTACAATCTCCCTCCATTGCTTCCTTCCAATTCAGCAAATAAGCATAAGAGGTTGATTGGACATGCCATTCAATTTGGGCGTCCCTGCCTTAAATATTACGCGCGAGGAATGCGGGCTAATTTGGCTGAAATGTGACAGCGACAGTTGACAGTGTTTACGGATTACATATTTAGTGCAATTTTTGGAATGCCCGCGTTAGTTCTCTACAGTTGAACTATCGGCGCCGAGACCAGAATAAGGCGTCGCGCCGTAGATGGGCATCATGAAATTTCTTCTGTTCGGATTCCTTCTGCGACAGTGGAGCGTATTGGCGATACATTTACGGAGTCTCCTTTCGCTTTGCAGGGCGGCGACGGCGGTAAATCCACATATTCTGCAACGCTTCTATTCTCTTGGATTCTTGGTACCCTTGGACAAGCAAGCGGCGGCGGACATCCTCTTTTGATCTTCCCTCGATCCCTCACGTTCCCTGTTTTTCTCAAACCGCCAAACCGCGCAGCCCAGGCTGCCTTCTCCACGCGCTGTGTGCACAGCCAGCTTTGCGCTCCGCTCAGCGCCATGCCAAACAATCGCAAACGCCCTTCCCCAGGTTTTGAGCTGTTTTGCCCTTTGCATGTACTATGCCCCTACTCCGTAACATTGCCTGCCCAGCATCGGCAGTCTCGCGCGTGTCTCGGTGCTGGTAGCAGTTTCTGGCGCCTGTCTTGTGTGTTTGGGGTGTCTTGTCGCTTCGCACGTCAGTGCTCAAGTGTTTCTGCTCGCCTGGGCGCCTCGTCCGTTTCGGTGTCTCGATGTCCCGACAGTCAATGTCTTGCCGACTGTCTTGTATCGGCGTGAGGCCATTTCCTCAGCGAGCGTATCCGCAGGCAGGTGAAGCGAGAGCGTCGCCAGCTCCTTTTGTTTTGTAAATTTATGATGAATAGTTTGCAAACAATGCAGCCGGTGGCACATGCTTGCCCGTTCCGAGCACATCATTTGACGCTGCAAGCTGTTCGTCTGGAAATCCAGTAATAAAATGGACCCTGGCCGACAACCTGGTCGCTTGATGTTTGCCGAATTTACACATAACTCCGTCTCCTGTATTGCAGGCAAATACTTGAGTAGATTTAAATTAACGGCTTTTGTTTGCAGTGCCAAAAGTACCAAGCTCCTGAGCTCCTGATCTCCTGATCGCACACCTCGAGTCTCCTGAACAAGACTTGTCTGAGGAATTCCAATAGCGCAGCCGTGGCGCGCGCGCATTTCTGCGCCTCCCTTTCCAGACTCGGTTTGCACCCATTGATTTTTCGGCCTCTCGACCCGCCAACACTCGTTTCGGTCGCTCGGCTGAGGCTCTTGCGAGCTTGTCGGATCCATGTTCTTTATCTTTATTTGAATCTCCTTCTTGTCACTCCTTTCGGGCACGTTTTTCTTTGCGACGACACAAAGACTGGCTTTTACACGGTCGAGACACTGTCTTTGTCCCAGTCACGCCTGAGCTCTCGGCATCGAGCTCACATTCACCCTTTGGTTTCTGTCCGGCTACGTTTCTGTCCGGCTACGCAGCACATATCTGGCTACTGAGCGTATTCTTTTTGCCCACCTCGACGCATACACGCTCGTCACGCACCTGTCCTTTTCGCCTGATACATATCTGACCACTTTGCTCGTTACCGGCTCTACCTTTGCGCGGCTTGTCTCTGGACAACTGGATCACGGCGAATCACGACTGGCACAGTCTCACCCTGACCGACACTCGCTCACCTCACCACGCTCTTTACGACTGCGCAGCTCGCACCCGGGCAGAGACAAGAGACTCTGGACGGGCCACCAGGATCGCCCGCCTGGATCGCATCAGATCGACCTGGACCAACTCAAGACGGGCCGCATCCCCGCCGGGCATGATCTAGAGGATCGGATCCTCCGACATACACACAACGCAACTGCAGCGCAGGCACCATGAACAACATTGCACGCAGCTTCCGGCGGTGGCTGCAGACCCAGGCGCAACCACACTACGCCCAGGTGCCCGGCACCGACACGGACCACGACGAGGTCGAGCCCAAGACGCTTGACGGAGACCTTGACACGGAACTCGGCCGCAGCGGCAGCAGTAGCATTAGCGGCAGCTCGGTCTCGGGCTCCTTTGTCAGCGGCCCCGGCTCGCGACGCAACAGCGACTACCTGCTGTCGCCCACATCACCAACACACCCGGAGCACCTCTCCGGTCTGAGCATGCACTGGGCCGAGGCGCGCCACATCCTGTCGCTGCTGGCCATTCTCGCGATGCGCCTGCCGTACCTGGTGTTTCTGGTCGTCACGGCGCCGGTGCGGCGCCTGTTTGCGCGGTCGGCGGCCCTTGCACGGGCCACGCACGGCGCCGGGAGCGGCACTGGTCGGGGCTGGCCCGCCGTGTACGACGCGCTCGAAGAGTACCAGGTGCTGGTGCCGTCGTTTCTGCGGCCCGACGATGGCAAGCCGGTGCGCGCGATGCACCCGACGGCGTGGCTCGACGGGCTGCGCGGCGTCGCGGCGTTCCTCGTCATGCTGCACCACGCGTCGCTCCTGTGGTTCGGCTGGCACATCCACTATGGGTACGGCACGGCCGAGAGCGACAACAACGGCCCCGGCGGCGAGCGGTACCTCGTGCAGTGGCCGATTGTGCGTCTCGTGGTGTCGGGCGTGCCGCACGTCGCCGTCTTTTTCGTCGTGTCCGGCTACGCGCTGAGCTACAAGCCGCTCAAGCTCGCGCGCCAGGGCCGCCTGGCCGACGCCAGCGAGGCCGTCAACTCGTCCATTTTCCGGCGACACACGCGCCTGTTTTTGATGCCGGCCGTCACCACGTTTTTGATTGCCATGGGCGGCTACCTGGAGCTGTTCCCGACGTCTGGCTGGGGCGGCGTCGCCGTGTCGTCGCGCCGGCCGCCGCACGCCAAGGACGGCACGCTGTTTGGCAATGTGTGGCTGTGGGCGTGCGATTTCCTCAAGATGGTCAACCCCATTGACAAGTCGCTGTCGCGTGGCAACGTGTTTGCGTACGACTACAACCTGTGGACGCTGCCGGTCGAGTTTGACTGCTCGCTGATGCTGTTCCTGTGCCTCGCGGCCTTTACGCGCCTGCAGGCGCGCATGCGCATGGCCCTGATGCTGTTCGTGTCGGGCATCTGCCTGTGGCGCATCAACTGGCAGCCGTTCCTCTTCTTTGCCGGCATGCTCGTCTGCGAGATCAACATGGCGTTTGTCGGCCGCAAGACGGCGCTGGCGCCGTCGCTGGGCCGTGCACGCCTGCAAAAGTACGCTGGCATCGCGTCGTTTGTCGTGTGCCTGTTTGTCCTGTCGATGCCGGAGGACAAGCAGGGCGGCGCCAAGACGCCCGGCTACCGCACGCTGCACGAGTGGGCGCCTGCGCTCAACAAGCAGCACAAAAAGGTCGAGCACTTTTACATTCCGCTCGCCGCCGTCGCCCTTGTCGCCACCGTCGACCGCACGCCCTGCCTGCAGCGCCTCTTTACCACGCGCCTGGCGCAGTACTTTGGCAAGATCAGCTACAGCATGTACCTGGTCCACGGCGCCATCATCTGGAGCGTCGGCCACTGGTCCATCCGCCACGCCGTCGCGCTGACGGGCGCCGCCGACGAGTTCCAGTACGCCGCGGCCGTCGCGCTCGCGAGCGTTGCCACGTTCCCCGTCATCATTGTGCTCGCCGACCTGGCGACGCGCACCGTCGACGAGCGTGCCGTCCGCTTTGGCCGCGCGCTGTACGACTGGATGTGCGTGCGCGAGGACAAGCCCGTGCTGCCGCGGACGCAGTAGGTGTTTGGGTCTGATTTCTTCGTTTCTTTTGTTCTTTCTTTTGTTCTAGATACTCTGTCGGCATGGCGTTTTGGACTTTTCGGTATCGGTTCGGGCGGGCTTTCTTTTGTTCGGCGCTTGGAGGTGCATTGGATGCTGCGTGCAGCTTCAACTGCTTATTCGTTATTTGACTATGAATCCAAGACTCTCTTATGCTCAATGTGGCCTGGCGTGAACGCGTGATCAAGATACCTGACGGAAAGCACGATCCCGACTCAACACCCCACCTTCCGTCTTTAAGGAGGGGTTGCTCATGATTGAACGGCAGGAATAAGCCCGTGTACCTGCCGAAAGCGATCGTATCCAACGTTGAGAGTTTACATTGCTTTTTGGCCTCTAACGCTGCCACCCAAGTGCGAGCTGCAGTTCCCTACGTCTAGAAAGTTGATACTGGGGAGAGCTCCCATGCCTCGCTCAGCACCCATCATATGAGGAAGCACATGTATAAGCAGTGTTCTTGCCAAGGCCGATGCGTTGGGTCATCATGTTGATTGATTTGGTAGTTGAAGAGGAGCCCCACTTTTCACATCATCATTAACACCCGATTAGGAAAAAGGTCGAATCTGCTCATGCGCATGATGTAGCGCTGGAACGACATGACAGTGGTTCGATATCAATTCATGAGAGGAGACTTCGACTTTAATCTATTACACTGAGTCCCAAGAGTGAGCTTGCCTATTACACTGAGTCCCAAGAGTGAGCTTGCAATATACACTTTTGGGGCTCATATTCGCGGCACGGCCAGTGTCGTATGCTCAACGGACCGATTACATAATCACATCCAGTATACTACGGAACGTAGAGCTTAGTACATTCTGGTAACAAGGCTCAAGCGTGCCACAGGCGTCTCCAGCTCTGCCACATGTGCAAACAGGCAAAGTAAAGAGCACCAGCTGATGGAGTCCTCGGGACCAAATAAATTTGAAAAGCTGTCGCAAACACGCCGGTGAGCAAAAGACGGTCGCAAACTGTATGACTAAGCAGGGTGCGGGGTTCTACTTTACGCGTCGCGACGCGTCTACTGGACGACCATTGACCACGACAACGACACAAACAACCGCATTGGCAAGATGGCATTACCACTGCAGCCCGGGCTGCTACCATCGGAGGTGGCGTTCCTGTGCGAGATGGAGCTGGTGACGGTGGTACCACGACAGCGGCTGGACCCGATTGCGCTGCTTGGAGGCACGACGCCGGCGCTGCGACCACCACACCGGGCGGCGCTGCCACTGTGGCTGGCATTGCTGCTGAAGCGGCAGCGGCGCGCCAACATTGTGGCGCCGCCGTGGCTGCACCCCGCGAGCCTGACGGAGCTGATCCAGGCGGAGACGCGCGACGACGGCGACGCGGGCGCGCCGAGTGCAAGTGGGAGTGCGAATGCAACGAGTTCTCTGTTCCCGACACAGCAGTCCATCACCAACGGCCCGGACGGCAACGCGACGGTGGTACGGTTTGCGCCACCGCCACCACCGCCGGTGCGGGCGGACGAGCGCGCGACGGCGACGGCGGCGGGCCAGGCCAAACGCGTGACGGGTTTCGCGAGCGACCCGTTTGCGGGCGCAGACGTGCCGCTGTCGCCGCCCTTTTTGCCGTCGTGCACGGCCGAGGCACCGGCCGGGCACCTGCCGTACCACTGGTTCGAGGTGGCGGAGATTCTGGTGGCGCACGCGCCCGACGACCTGCCGGCGCCGGTGGGCGAGGTGCGGGCGCTGCTGCGCGACCTGGCGGAGGCGCGTGCGGCCAAGGTGCGACAGCTGGCCAAGATTGCGACGGCACGACGCCCAGGTCTGACGGACGGCGGGCGTGGCGGGGCGGCGCGCGTCATGGAGTTTACGCCGGCGGCGGTGACGCTGCGTGGCATTGGGGCGATGGAGCTGGCCGAGGCGCGTGGGTTGGTGGTGGCAGTGCACGACGGAGTGCGTCGTCTAGGCGCGGCAGCCGAGGGCACGCGGCGCGAGGAGGAGGAGACAGGGGCCACGGGCGCAGCCGCGTACGACGAGTACAGCGACGACGACATGCTGTAGCGCACCCACCACCAGTTATATCAGCAATCCAGCAAGTTACGAACGATACGACGAGAGCGAAGTCAACATTTCGTGGACGAGCAGCAGACAGACATTTATAATCGAAAGACACCACAGCGCCAACAAAGGAACGAACAGGTCAGACAGGAAAGGAACAGACGCCACTATTCAAAGACATCGGCGGCATAAAACGAACAGACGCTAGTCAAAAACATCGGCGGCATAGCGGACGTTGCGGAGGCTGGCGAACCAGGCGTCGGCGTCGGCATCAGACTCGGCCACGCCGGTATCTTGGAGGACCCACTCCTGGTGCATCTTGACGAGGGTCTGCTTGACGCCGTCGCCGAGGGCGCGCGAGCCGCAGACGTAGATGCGGGCGCCCTGGTCCCAGAGGGCGCGGACGGCGGCGCGGTCGTGGTAGAGACGGTCCTGGGCGTGGCGACAGGCGGCGGACTCGGCGGACTCGGCGTCGGACGTGGCGCGGCTGTAGGCGCGACGGACATCGACGACGCCATCGGCCTGCCAGCGGTCGAGGTCGGCGCGGTAGAGGTCGTCGGCGGCGTTGCGGGCGCCGCAGAAGAGCATGGCGGGCGCGAGTTTCTGGCCGGTGGCGTGGCGGACGGCGCGTTCCTGGACGAAACCGCGAAAGGGCGCGAGGCCGGTGCCGGCGGCGATGCAGACGATGGGCGTGGTGGCGGCGTCGGCATCCTGGGGCGGGTGGAAGGCGGCGTGCGAGGGCCGGACGGCGACGTGGACGCGGTCACCCGGCTGCAGGGCGGCGAGGTAGTGCGAGGCGACGCCGTGGTACATGCCGTCGCCGGCGAGCGACGGGGCGGTGAGGACGGCGTACGCGAGGGTGGCACGTGCGTCGTCGGCGAGGGGCGACGAGGCGATGGAGTACTGGCGCACACGCATGGGCGGCAGGAGGGCGAGGAAGGCGCCGAGCGAGAGGTCGACGGCGGGGAAGCGCTCGAGCAGGTCGAGCAGCGAGACGCGCTGGGCGGCGAGGTCGGCGAAACCCGTGTCGGCGAGGCGCAGCAGGGCGTCTCTGTCGGCCCCGGCGGCGGCGTCGGCGAGGGCGAGTACGTTGCGCTTGGTCACTGGCTGTGCGAGCTCGACGTACGCGGCGAGTGCGTCGCTGGCGGCGAGCGGTGTGTTGACAGGAAGGCTCGTCTGCGTGCTGGACGTCGCGTTGGCGCGTGGGTCGGCGTCGGGCGCGCGAATGGTAATGGTGGCGTCGCGTGGCAGGCCGAAGCGACGGAGGGCACGTGCGACGGCGGCGGGTGCATTAAAGGGCAGGACGGCCAGGTAGTCGCCGGCGGTGTACGTCGTGCCGGGCGGCAGCTGCAGCTCGAGGTGGCGTTTGCGGCCGCGGCCGTCGGGCGACGACGCGTCGGGGTTGAGCTCGTGCGCAGCAACGACGACGGCCTCGGCGACGTCCTGGCGCAGTGCCGACGCGCGTGGTGTCGCCACTTCGACGTGGAGACCAGCAGTCGGACCAGCAGTCGCTCCATCAGCGGCATACTGCTGGACGAGGGCTGGCCAGAGGACGCTGTCCTCCCACGTCTCAAAGTCTTCAAACATGTTGCCGTCGGACGCGTCGGCGCCGCCCATGGGCGCGAGACGCGTGCCGCCGCAGCGGGCGAGCTGGGCGTCGACGAGCGTCGGGATGCGGTGGTACGTCGCGGTCCAGTCGCGGTGGCCACATGCAAAGACGGCGTACTGCGCCGTCGTCGTCGTCGTCTCCTTGTCGACCCAGGCGACAAAGCGGCCGGCATTGTCGGGCGGCTGGCCCTCGTACGACGCGGTGATGATGACGACGGGCCGGTCGGTCGGCAGCGCATCGGTCGCGGCGTCGAGGGGCGCCACGGTGTCGGCGCGGAAACCGTGCTGCGGTGCGTCGGCGGCGACACGCTGCGCCATGGTCTCGCACGTGCCGCTGTTGCTGCCGTAGTAGATGCTCATCGGCTGCAGCCGGGACACGGCGTCGGCGTCGAGACCGGCAGTGGCACCGCCGGCATTCTTTTCGCGTGCGTCGCCGGAGCCGGCGAGACGTCGCTCGAGCGTCGTTGCCGTCAGCCCGTCGCGCAGCTGGGCGCGCATCTGGAAGCCGTCGGGCTTGATGGTGAGCGTCTCCTTGAGGCGCAGCTGGTAGTCGGGGTCGTCAAAGGAAAAGTCAAAGCTCTGGAGCAGCATGGCCGTGACCAGCAGCGCCTCCTGCCACGCAAACGGGCGGCCGATGCACGCGCGCGACCCGTTGCCAAACGGTTTCCAGCAGTTGGGGTGCTCGCGCTGCAGGCGCTCAAAGTTGGCGTCCAGCATGCGCTCCGGCTTGAACTCGCGCGCGTCGTCGCCAAAGACGGTCGGGTCGAGGTGGGCGCGCATCAGCATGCACGTAATGTTGTGGCCCTTGGGCACAAAGAAGCGGCCGCCCGCCAGCGTCGTGTCCTCGCGCGGCTTCAGGCTAAACGTCGGGATCGGCGAGTTGACACGCGCCGTCTCGCGCAGCACCGCCGCCACGTACTTGAGCTTGGGCAGCTGCTCCGCCGTGATCGGGCCCGTGCCACAGACGGCGTCGACCTCGGCACGCGCTGCACGCATCGTCTCGGGGTACTTGATGAGGTTGTGAAAGGCAAAGCTCAGCAGGCCCGACGTCGTCTCGTGGCCGGCAATCAAAAAGGTAATCAGGTTGTCCGTGATGCAATCGTCGTCCAGCTTCGTGCCCGTCTTGGGATCGACGCCCTCGAGCATCGCCTGCAGCAGGTCCTTGCGCGTCGACGGCGGGTTCTGCTCGCGGCGCCGCTGCAAGACGCCACGCGCCACGTCGTGCATCGTCTGGATGTCGGCAAAGTACTTTTCGTCCACCTTGCGGTACCAGTAGTCGGGCAGCGCGCGCCGGCTGCGCGTGCCCGACTCGACCAGAAAGTCGCCCATGGCCTCGACAAACGGGTGCATCTGCGCGCTGTAAAAGGAGTTGAAGCGGTAGTCCATCGAGCACAGCGCCAGCGTGTCCAGCGCCAGCCGCGTAAAGTCATCCGTCACGTTGATCGGCTCGCGCGCGCCCATGCGCGCCCACTTGAGCGTCAGCTGCGACGCAATGTCGTGCATGTCGTCAAACATGCCACGGATCGGCAGCGGGCCGAACGCCGGCGTCAGCACCCGGTGCGCCTTGCCCCAGTTCGCCTCCTCCTCGCCAAAGGCCGTAAACAGACCGTCGTGCACCGCGTGGCGGACTTGCGTCAGCACCGAGTTGACGTTCTTGCAGAAACGCCGCTCGTCGCACACCTCGTTGATCAGCGCGTTGCTCGACACCACAAACGTCTTCTTGCCGACCAGGTCCAGCAGGAAAATGTCGCCATACTGCTCCGCCATGCCCGCAATCGACTGGATCGGCGACGTCCCGTCAATCAGCCGCACGTGGCCCAGCACCGGCAGCGCCGGCGGCGTCGGCACCGTCTCCGTGCCCACGCACGTCGTGCCATTGGGCGGCGTCCGCGGCGGCGTCGGGTAGAGTGATTCAAACATGGTGGGGGGTCAGATAGAGAGAGAGAGGGACTTGTGGATAGGAGGGACAGAGAAAGACAGATAGATGGAGGAAATATAGGAGAGAAAGGTAAGAGAGATAGAGGACAGGTGAAATCGAGAGGCGGGCAAAGGGATTTATACTAGATGATCGGGACTCAATCTGGCGTGCCGGCGATTCGCCGTCAATCCGACCGTTTCCAAGAACCAATGGATCAAAAGTAAATCGATTTGCATTGACGAGCATGGCAGGTGGGTTCGCGGAACCGTGCATGCCGCGCGGATGGCGCATTCCACAGATAGGGAAGGAGAAAAGAACGAAAAAAGGAGCAGAGAAGAACGAGAGAACGAGAAGAACAAGATTCGCCGAGCCACGGACCGCGCGAGCGGCCAGGGTGCGCGAGTGGAAAAAGACCGAGGCAGACCTCAGATAGATACACATTCAATATATTTTTACAGAGGTATGTATACGTACTCTGCCTGCTCCGTCTCAGACACGCCAGACACGCCAGACACGCCACGACGAGGGGCACTGCTGGACGAGCTGGTGGCCGTGCGGGGATCGTGCTCGCGTTCCGTCTGTCTCGTCCTCGTTCTCTCACGCTGCTCTCTCGGCCAGAGTCTGGTCGTGCAACCACCACAGACGCCGTGTCATGCTGGCGTAGCTTTGCAGGCGACCAAGGGCGCGGCAGAGCCCCGACCGTGCCTCTACCAGTACAGAGTATAAATTATAATCTATTTGCAATTTATTTGCTATGGCCGCCGGATGCCGAAATAAATATAAATTATTATAAATACGCTGCAACCCTACCACGAATGCGAGCAGCCAAACAGGCAGACAACCAAACTGGAAACATTCCGACGAATCGAAACACACAGATATCAAGTACGGAGTATACCAGGCTTGGCCGACCATGCGCCACTGCCATTCGAGGCAGGCGTGCCAAGCCGCCGACGCTGCCTCAGGGGCCTGGCGTTGTTCCGCGGGTTGGTTGCTGCGTCGCTGTGCGTGTAAATAATTTTAACAAAATAAGAATAAATTAAATTACAGTCACATAGCCGGTTGTTTATCAGCGACCTCACCTCGGAAAGATTTCAGTCGACGTTGTCGTTTCGTTGTCGTTCAGCGCTAGCCTCTGGGCACTGCTGTAACAAGCTTCAGCTTGCTCCGTACACTATTGGCAAATATTGGCGGGAGTGCCCCGGCGATCCTACTTGCACATAAAGCTCTTACTTGCCAAACAACAACTCTTTCTTTGCCAAAAACCGTGTCGGCAGCCCGTCGTGCCCAACACTTTGAGATCGTCGCCCAACAAAAGACAAAACCTCTCTTCTCCACGAGGGCTGCACGGAGCGCAATGCGAGAACGACGGCGTGCGACGCGACAGCGCGAGGTTTGTAAACCCTGGCAACCACGCAACCTGTGAGAAACCGATCGCCAGTGCTATGCGAAAACGACGGGTGGATACACGGAGAATGCGGCTGCAACGGGCTAGCGCCGGTGCGCTGGGCCCTCCCTGCCTGCCCTGCCCTGCCCTGCGCTTCCCTGTCCGCCCTGCCAGCGCAGGCGCAGCCGCTGAAATAGTCGGCAGGCGGTGGTGGCTTCCAAGGCCAGACATGCGTGGTACAGGGGCTCGGCAGGCCTGCGTCGCTGCTGCCGCTGCCAGACCGAAGGCGACAGTACCAGATGAGGCAACTGTACCGTTCCGCGCACCAGTCCACCGAGAGTGGGGCTCCTATTCTCATGGCTTTACAAAGCATTCACCACGGCATCAGGACGATGGACGTTTATTTATCTCTTTAATTGTTCAAACACGTCTCAGCTCGGCATCTGGACGCATGCTTGGCTGCAGCACAAACACGAAGGCGCGGGATCGAACCGGAAGGCGGAAGGAACCCACCACGGTCAGCACCTTATCGGGCACGGGTGATACTGCACAACATTTTTTTGTTATTTACGCAGCTCGTGTCAGCAGCATCGGCCAGGGCACGCATTCCCTATATTTAAAAACACTTTTTATAATAAACTTGTCCCACCCGAAAGCTTCTCGAAAGTCGGACAGACCCACGTCGCTCCTTGTACTGTATTTGCCGCTACGGCGTACACGGCAGCTGCTGTACCACCAGCGCACATTACAGCGCTCTGTGGGGCTCTCGTAGGGCAGCTGAGGCTGTGGGTACGGATCGGAGCGACAACAGGCCGAGCAACGGTGACAACGGACTGCGCTTGGTGCATGACGCTTTGTGTCTAATTTAGGTCCCAAAACAAACAGGATACGCCCGCCGGCTTGACCAATACGAGTCCGTCACCGTGCGCATCCTGGCATCCTGATATCTTGGTTGGGCAATGCATGGATGCGAGGCCAGCAGGCAGACGTCAGACTCGGCGGTGGAAAGCGAGAACGACGAGCGTCGTGCATGGATGCGCCATGGCCCGGACGATGACCGACTGGCCAAGACGTCGGAGCAGCCGCCTTCAATGCCGCCACTCCAGACCGCAAGGAGGAGGCGTCTTCAGCTTAGAGGCCCTCGACGCTTGATAGGTCTCTTATCTCCTGAGTCTTCTAAATCCAGTAGCGGAACGGTCGGCTCGCGGTACAGACCGAGGAACGAAAAAGACAGAACACAGCAGACTCGTTTCGGTATGCAGTGTTTGGAAGCGCCTCGGTACATGCTACTCCGACAGCATTTCGCAATGTTGGTTGCAAGTTTGGCCACCCTCGAGGCGATTGTAGGCCTGACGATCGAGCCGAACCAGAAACACACCAAGACGTCACCGCCCAGACCAAAATGGTGCAGACAGATGAATTCATCACGAAGGCTCTTGGAACACGCCGTGGCGGTCGGTGGCTCCCGAGTAGCGCTGGTAGTAGGCCAGACGCCGCCCTCGGCCGTACTTGGACGCCCTCGGGTTCTCCTCCTCCGCCCCGTCCTCTCTCGCCCGCTTGCGTGCAGTCTCGCGCACGAACGTGGCCTCCACGTCGCGCTGGGCCTCCGCCATGCTCTTGCCAATGTACGACAGGAGTGGCGGTGGCGGGACCGGACTGGGGCCAGGGCTTTGCGTCGCGCCCTCGTCGTTCCCTTCGAGGCTGTAGCACGACTCGCCGTCGTTGTCAGGGACGCTGTCCACATTGGAGAGACCCAGTTCGGACATCAGCGCGTCCAGGCCGTGCAGCTTGAGATCGTCGGGGGCCATGAACGGCGGGCTGGGTGTCTGGTTCGCAGTCAACGACCAGGCCGAGGTAGTGGTGCTCGCCGTTGTTGCCACCAAAGTGCAGTCGGCCGTGTCCGTCTTGGGACGAATCGGAAGGCCAAACGGGCGCGGCGACGTGGTGCTCGTAGCGACCTCGTCCGAGATCGGGCTGCCAACATTGTAGTCGCCGGGGATCGGCGTCTCGACGGCTGGAAAATGGGGCGTCTCTTTTTCGATTGGGACTTTTCTGTTCTTGTGACGGACAGCAGAGCGAAAGTCAAACTCATCGTCACCATCGTAGTCGCCGCCATCCATCCCGACGTCGTCGTTGTCAGGAGGCGTGTCACCCTCGGCAGGATCGTCGACGAACGGGCACTCGGCACCAGCCAGGATGGAAAACACGTCCGTGTGGCCGCTCTTCCTGGACGACTCCAGGCGCGCACGGCCCTCGCGGTACTGTGCCTCCGTCTCCGGCTGCTCGCGCTTGGTCCGTTCTTGTACTCGCCTATCCTCGCTGGATCGTTTGGCTTCGGCACACGGATCTGGCTTTGTGATACACAGGTCGTTGAACTGACGCACGACGTCCTGGCCCGAGACGTTCTTGCTGAAGGATGCCATGGCGATTTAGCCAAAGGTCGAGAAAACAAGCACAGACTGGATGCTATACCGTGCACGCGAAGGACGAGAGTAGTGAATGAGTAGTTCAAGAAAGTGCTCCAGTGCTGCTGGTATAGGTCCTGAATCTTGAGTGTTCTTTCCAAGGTGTGATGAGAATGTAGGCCGAGAATAGAAACAAGCGGAAGGTGAACAGGAATGGTATAAGTATATACAGTCATCGTAGGGTCCTCATGTAGTGGCTGCCGCAAACAAAGAAAAAACAATCGAAATACGTCTTGGTCTTTTTTAAACTATTTGCAAAAGTACAGCTTCTCGTCAGACGATATTCGTAGAGCTGCCCAAACTTCTTATAACTCGGTAAAATCAAGTTCCAGCCACAGTATCCAGACTATGGCCCGATAAATTAGCACTTTTTAATACACCTTCACTTGCTTGTTGCGTACGACAGTCGTTGACGAGGCTGCAACGTGCGGCTGATGAGGTCAACTCGACAGGCCCCACTTTTGGTGTAAGTGGATGGCGCACAACGTCAACAATCAGACGGGTTTGGTAGAAAGGCTGATCATTTTTATATCGGGCTAGGCGTTTGTCTGTGACTACAAAGAAATTCAAGCGTACTTTGCGTTTGTCCAAATACCTGCGTGAAGCTGTAAACCGCACTAACCCGATTGGTGACAATACCCTTCTCGTCAGAAAGAGCCATCGACATCACCAAAAAGACGTCCTGGAAATCGGCAAGTGGAGCTTCGGTTGGCCTTGCCCTCTCTGAACCTTTCTGCTTTCCTTTTCTCATTCGTTTTCCTCATTCGTCCCTTCTTCATTCGCATCACCAATTTGCACCTGTTCAGGCAACTGCATCCAGCAGCCATCCACCAAGCATCCATCCTTTCCCTCCCCTGAACCTTTATCCAGTTCAATCACCTTGGCATCTAGCAGACCATCCTGACGGCTCTCGTCCTTCGAGTAGCCACACCATCTCTCGCTACATTGATCAACCTAACCCCCACGATGATGCAAGCTGCGGGGCCCGTTGTCCGGAGCGTCTTCAGCGTGGCAGCACTGGCAGCCCCCTGGGTCGCGGCCGTGGCCTCGGAGATGAACCCGACCCCCCCCCACGCCGTCCCCGATGCCCCGACGGGCGAGGTCAAGGAGGCGTACGACGACGCGACGTACGCAAGGATGCACGAGGAGTACTTGGCCGAACAGCGCGCCCACCAAAAGGCACGCACAGAGCGGAACCGGGTCATTGCCACTGGCTACAACACCGACCCCGGCTCCTGGAGCGACTGGGACGCCAAGCCCGAGTGCAGCGAGCGGTACAGCTTTTGCGCGTACACGACACACAACGCCACCACCATTCCGATTGGCAAGAACCCCGACATTGTCGTCAGAAAGGACACGCGCGAGAACTCGGTGGCCGCGCCGTCGTACGACCCGCACAGCACGGCCCGCTTCGACGTCAACAGCAAGAGTGTGTTTTCGCGCGAGAAGAACCTCGTCTACAACTCCAAGTGGCACGAGCTGGCGCACAGCCCGCCCAACCACATGGGCGACATCCAGGGCATGTCCGTGCTGACGCCGCCGAGCGGACTCGAGAGAACGTTCAACATATCACGGTACCAATTGCGCGACGAGGACCTGGGCATTTTTAAAGAGTACGTCAACAAGAAACCGCCGTACGTTGTCATTGAGACCACCGACTTGATGCAACTGGTGGGCCCGGAACGGACCCAGCTCGACCTCCCAGTGGCTGGCGAGGGCGAGGGCGGTAAAGACGACAACGACGGCGAGGACTTGCCCTTGGCGGAGCGGGCCGGAGACGACTTCCAGGCCGAGCAGTTTGAAACAGAGGACCGAAACCACCGGCTGTACAAGGAGATGTACAGGACGCTGCAGCGCCGGGACAAGCGCCCGCTCAAAATCAGCGCGCACATGGGCTGGGGCGTCGTGGCCGAGCGGGACATTCGGGCGGGCGAGCCGATTCTGATGGAGCGCGCGGCGCTGGTGACGCACGATTTTCGGCCACGGGTGGTCAATGGCGAGGACTTTAACCTGGAGCGCGACGACGACAACTACGGCCTGGTTGGCGAGACGCCCGAGGTGCGCGAGCGCATCTGGAAGGCCATGGTGGACAATCTGCCGGCGACGACGCGCAAGCTGGTACGGTCGCTCAACGTGCTGGGCAAGTACCGCGAGGACCGCGAGCCCGTGCCGCCGCAGCTGGCTGAGATGGACCCCGACAGCGAATGGTACCGGGCCGCGGTGACCGAGTACAACAACCGGCCGGCGCAGCTGTCTCTCGAGGAGAAGATTTTCAAGAGCAACGCCTTCAGCGTCACAATGGCGGGCGAGCCCATGCACATGCTGTTCCCGCAGCTCAGTGCCTTCAACCACGCGTGCCGGCCGAACGCGGTGTACGCATTTTACGACGCGCCCATGGCAATGGGCGTGTTTGCGCGGCGCGACATTCAGCGTGGCGAGCCGATTACGATCAACTACCTGGACATGGACCGGCCGACGTCGACGCGGCACTTTCGGCTCGCGCACGACAAGGGCCTCCGGTGCCGGTGCAGCGTGTGCCGCGAGCAGGAGGCGAGCTGGTACATGCGCGCGTGGTCGGACATGCGGCGCGAGGCGATGATAAACGACCTCCCACTGCGCATCATGGAGGCGAGCCGGGCCAACGACACGCAGCGCGCGCTCGACTACGGGCTGGCGCTGCTGGACGCGGCGACGGGCGAGGGTCTGCGGCAGAGCGGAACGCGCAAGGGCGACACGATGGCGCTTCTCCAGGGCCGCGAGCGCGACGAAAACCCGCCCAACGACTTTCTATGGGCGACGATTGCCGACCCGTACGGCCCCGAGCACCTGTCGGAGCGCGTCGGCGTGCTGCTCTACAAGGCGGGCATGTCCGACGAGGCGCTTCCATTCTTCCGTGCGGCGGTGCTCGAGGCGATGTGGCGGCACCCGTGGCCGCGGCCGGACGAGATGGAGCACATTGCGCAGCTGGAGAGCCTGTGCACGACGATGGAGGAGAGCGCCCAGCAGGCGGACATGGCGCAGGGCGGCAACGGCGTCGAGTACAAGATGATGCGCCGCCCTGTTGCCCACGACGGGCCAAAGGGGCGGCGACCGACGGCGCCCATCTTTTATGACGAGAGCAGAGAGGCCGAGTTCCGCAGGCTGGTCGAGATTGCCGTCGAGCTCAGGCGCCAGGAGCCCCCTCGTGCAGAGCAGACGGAGCAGATGGAGCAGACGGAGCAGACGGAGCAGATGGAGCAGACGGAGCAGATGGAGCAGATGGAGCAGACGGAGCAGATGGAGCAGACGGAGCAAATGGACGCCAAGGCGGAGCCTGACGTCCACGAAAAAGACGAGCTGTAGTGAGCTCGCTTTTGGTCTTTGCCTGGATAGCGGCCTTTTTCGCGCATTAATCTGTTCTATTCGGCCGATGGCCGTTTTGGTTACTTTTGACTTTCCATCAGTCTGTATGTACTCTATTTCTACGCAGCCTAAGCAAAACCAATAAACTATATCCTGTTACGCGCCCACCTGCTCGCGCAGCTCCTGCTTGACGCGCGTCACGGTGCCGGCGCCGCCGTAGACAATGCCCGTGTACATGAATGCGACGCTGGCGCCGGCGTTGAGCAGGCCGAGTGCCTGTGCGCCAGTGGTGACGCCGCCCGACGCCATGAGCGTCTTGGGTGCGGCGTGCGTGCCGTTCTGTGCGAGCGTGAGCGCCTGTGCGTCGAGCTTCTTGCGGTAGCGCGTGACGAGGTCGAGCGTGCGGCCGTACATGCAGGGCCCCGAGAAGCCGCCAGTCTCGGCCAGGTTGCGCTGCTCGGCCTGCGTCAGCGCGAGCTTGCCGGGCACGATCCCGGTGCGACGCTTGGTGGTGTTGCCGACAATGATACCGTCGACGCCGCTCGCCCAGACGGCCTCGCAGATGCCCTCAATCTGCTCGTCGGCGTCCTCGTCGGGCGATACCTTGACCATGACACGCGGCGCACGCGCACGCAGCGTGGTCAGGCCGGCCTCGACGGCGGCGCTCGACTTGGACGCGGGGTCGGCCGTGGCCTGTGCGGCGTGGACGACGGCCTCGAGAATGCGTGTCAGCGGCTCGACGGCCTGCAGCTCACGCAGGCCCGGCGTGTTGGGGCTGCTGACGTTGACGACGAGCACATCAGCGTACGGCGCCAGGCGACGGACGCAGTACGCGTAGTCCTCGGCGACCGCCGCGACGTCGTGCTCGTCCGTGTCCTTGTTCTTGGCGACCTGGACGGCCAGCAGCCTGCCCGGCCGCAGACTGCCGACGGGCACGCCCGCGGCGCCCGACAGAATGTCTTCCTCACGCAGGCCGTGGGCGCGTGCAAAGGTGCGCAGGCGTGTGCGAAGACGCGACGCCATGGCGTCGGCACCAATCGAGTTGAGGCCGTAGCGGTTGACCATGCCCTCGACGCTGGGCACACGGAAGACGCGTGGCTTTGCGTTGCCGGCCTGCGGGCGTGGCGTGCAGCCGCCGACCTCGACGACGGCCGCGCCCAGGTCGAACAGCACGTCGGGAATGTCGGCGTTCTTGTCGAGGCCCGCCGACACGCCGACCGGGTTGCTCAGGCGGTGCTCGCCGTTGAACACCGACACCTGGATCGCGTTGGCGTTGGCCGGCGTGTCGGTGCGGTCACGCGGGTGCAGGCCCAGGCGGTGCAGCAGCTTGAGCGTCGCCGTGCCGTAGTGGTGTGCGTCCTCGGCGTCGGGCAGTAGCAGGCGCAAAGCCGGCGGGACGACGTAGCGGTGGAACGACGCGCGCGTGTCGGTCGCGTAGTAGTACGCCGCCAGCGCCGTGGCACCGAGCGCCGTTGCGTACACGTAGGTGCCGAAGCGCGAGCCGGACGAGTTGGAGGAGCCGGACGAGCGGGATGACGAAGAGGGTGGCGGCGGAGGTGGCGGAGACGGGGTGGCTGGCTTGGTGGGCGTGACTGGCTTGGGGGGCGCGACGGGCTGGGCAGGCGCGACGGGCTCGGCCGGGGCCAGTGGTGTTTCTGGGACGGCGGTACGCGGGGGTACGGGAACGTTGGGGACGACGGGTGGCTCGGGCACGACGGACGGCTCGGGGGTGAGAGGCGTAGCGGGTGACGCGGGCGACGCGGGCGCAGTAGGCGCCACCGGTGTCCCGTGGACCTCGGGCGTGGCGGGCGCGGCAGGCGTCGCAGGGCCGGCGTTGGGTATCGGTGCAGTTGTCTTCGCAGCGGTCGGAGTGGCCGGCGTCGTCGAGGCGAGGCGGTTGTGGCGGACGAGAGACGGACGGGCCGTGCGCAGCAGCGGTGCCAGCGACGGCCGCATGCGCAAAATCGGGGCCATGGTGACAGAGTGGCACGGCTGGTCGGGCAGCAGCGGCAGAACGAGGGTGCGAGGCAGCGTGGCGATGCAATGGCTGGCCGGAGCAGTCGTCGAGCTGGAGACGGGGCAGCGGACGCGATAGCTCGGTAAAAGTGGAGCGCGTTGTTTTATGGATCACGTGATGCGCGTTGAGACGCAGATGAACTTGTACTGTTAAGTCTATGTCTATGAATGACAATAAAAAGCTGTCTATGTCTATGAATGACAATAAAAAGCTGTCTATGTCTATGAATGACAATAAATATGAAAAATTCAGCGCGTTACGGCCCGGGCTTGGACAGGGCCAACTCTGCAACGTCCGACACCACGGGCACGCCTGCCTCGGCGTCCTCGGCCTGCAGGTTAAGAAACATGAGGTACGTCTGCCAGGCGACGGCAAAGACGCCCGAGAAGAGGATGCGGTACTCGATGGGCACCCATGCAAAGTTGATGGCCGAGATGATGGGCCACACCTTGCACGAGTTGACGACGCTCGTCGGCACCGTCAGGCACACGCGCTCCCACGCTGCAGCGACCCCCTCGCCGGCGAGCAGTGCCTGCATGCCAAAAAAGTACGTGTTGAAGAGCGGCGTGAAGACGATCTGGTTGAGGCCGACCTTGGCCGCCAGGCTCAGCAGCCGCGACGTGTAGTTGAAGTTGTTGGCCAGCCACCGGAACCACTCGTAGTTGGGTACCGCAATCAGCCCGCCAATGACGAGCGCGCGCGCCGTGCGCTGCACGTCATGTGGCCCGTCGGTCAGCCGCTGCACCGACGCGTCCGCGCACAGCGCAATCAGCAGCCCGCTGACCAGCTGCGTCGCGTACGGACTGCGCCGCTGCGCACGCCCAAATGAGCCCGCCGCCCACTCGATCGGCGCGCGCCCGAAGCGGTGCCACACGGGCAGCGGCGCCCTGATGGGGTTCTGGATCGGGACCGGGTTGTCGACGCGCGGCGGGACCTTGGTCGCCTGGGTGGGTGGCGGCGATGGAGCAGCCTTGGTCGACTCGAGACGGGCCCGGCCCCAGCGTCGCGCCAGCAGCTGCCCGAGGTTGCGCTGCGCGGGCAGAAGAGCCGGTCCGGGCGCGCGCCACAGCGGCCACGCGGCACGCGCAAAAGCCGTCATGTCGTGCCGAAGAGACGGGCCGGAAATGGTGTCGATGGCAAGTTGTCCAGGTCCGGTGCGACGCACTGTTTCAGCCGGCAATACCCGCTGTCGCACCCTAGCGAGTGCCGAGCGCTGGAGCGCTGTAAATCAGCGCGCGCAGGCGCTCGACGTAGCGCTATAGAACCCTGTAGGTAACAACCGCTGTTCAAAGTCGGTACGCCGATGATCAATTATGCCGCATTACAGTTTACGTCAATCAGCATGCCAAAGCGATGGCATTAAGACAAAAGTAAGGATGTGACCAGAGCCAAATGTGAAAAAGCGCAAAAGTGCAAAAGTGCACGTGCAAGTAAAAAAGGTCTTACCCGGAATCGAACCGGGGCTACTGGAATCAGAATCCAGTGTCCTAACCGCTAGACTATAAGACCGTACAGTTGTTAATAGCAGAGCTCATTTTGCGCTACATATGTCAAGTCCCCAAACCCAAACTATGCACACTAGATCCAATAGATGATGAAACATGAAACTACAGCACCGGCCGCAGCATGGGGTGGGCTTCCGTGTTGAGCACGTACTGGTCCAGGCTGACGACGTCGGGCTCCGAGAAGATGAGGTAAAAGTACTTGAGCGTCTCGGCCAGCCAGAAGCTCTCCATGCTATCGGCCGGCGTGTCACGTGGCCGTGTCGCGTCACGCACCGCCGTGTGCGCAATCGGCGTCTTGGTCGCGGCGACAATCGCCTCAAACATGCCCCACGCGCGGTCCAGCAGCGTCGCGTCGCCCGTCAGCCGGTACAGGACAAACACGCTCTCAATGGCCTCGGGGCGCAAAATGTACCGGAGGTCGTCGTACTTGTACACGCCGTCGCGCAGCCCGGCCGCGGCCGCCGCTGCACGCACCTCGTCGCGCCGCAGCGTGCCGTCGGTGCCCTGCAGCTTGACGCGCACGGTGCGGCTGACGTCGGCCAGCCACGCGTCCTCGTCCCACGCGCACGGCGCGTGCCCGGGGCACTGCGACAGCGTCACGATCTCGGCCATGACACCGGCAGGCGCCGACTCGTACGCCCAGATGCAGCCCTCGACGAGCTGCGTCGCGGTCGCCATGTCCTGCGGGCGCCCAAACAGCTTCGCGCCGAGCGCCACCATGCCGCCCGCAAAGCAGCCGAGGTGCTGCGCCTTGGGCACGGTCGTGATCTGCTCGGCCGGCACCTGCCCGTTGGTGTTCTTGTCGCCGGCAAAGAGCATCGGCCGCGCGTTGTTGGCGCGCGGGTAAAAGAAGATGTGCTTCTGCATCGTCTCGAGCGACTTGACGTACATGTCGCGGTACATGGGCACGGCGCCGCCGAGCATCAGGAACGCCTTGGGCAGGTACTCGTACAGCGAGTCCGCCATGCCGCCAATGGTGAAGCCCGCCGAGCCGGTAAAGTCGCCGCTGGCGGCGTCGACAATCACCGGCCACAGTCCCGGCAGCTTGGTGTGGTCCTGCTGGTCGGCGAAGCGGTCCATGATGCGCGCCACCAGGTCGTAGTACTTGGCGTCGCCCGTCAGCTGCGACAGCCGCGTGAACTCGAGCGTTAGCGACCCCAGCTCCGACACCAGCGACGTCTTGTGCTGCCGCTGCTCGACGCCCTGCCGCCGCTCGAGCATCTTCCAGCGCGTGACCGGTAGGTGGTTGGGCGTGTCAAAGGCAAAGCTCAGCATCTCGCCGAGCTCGCGTGCCTTGCGCAGGAGCGACGGGTACTGTCCGCCCGACAGGTCGTACGCCGCCAGGAAGCCGCCCAGGTACCGAATCGTCGTCTCAAACACGTTCAGGTCCGTGCCGTCAAACGTGTCAAAGTCGATCTGGTCGACGGCGCGCACCGCCTCCTCGAACTCGGCCGTCATGCCCATGATCCACAGTGTGTCCAGTGTGTCGACCAGCGTCGCTGCCCACCCGCCAAAGTGCTGCGTCGCCTGCCCGGTCACCGGCTTGAGCTCGTCGGCCAGCCAGGCGTGCTGCCGGTACCCGTTCCACGCATGTGTAAAGTTGGACCGCACCTCGGCCAGCCGCGCCAGCCGCACCGCACGCGCCGTCGCCGTCTCAGGCGCGAACACGTGCTGGATCGCCGGGATCCCGCGCAGCGTCACCGCGCTCGCCTTGGGCACCGGCCGTACCTCTTCGGGCGCCAGCGGGTACTTGAGCGGCAGCGTCGACCAGCGGGACTGGCCACCGCCGGCGTCGGTCGGCGGCACGGGCTCTTTGGCCTGGCTCTGGCTTGAGCTCGAACTCTGGCCCGAACTCTGGCTCGAGCTCGAGCTCGCGCCGCCTTGAGGAGACCATGGCGGGTACGCGTCTGCACCGTTCGCTGGACCGTACTGGCTCCTGGAGTTGAGGAACAGCAGGCCCGCGACAACCGTCAGCGCGACTGCGACCAACACCCGCTTCTTGTGCCATCGCGTGACCATGGCGAATCAGGTCGAGGTTGCTGTGCCGCACGGCGGCAAAAGGTAACGGAGAGCTGTCGAGGCTCGATTGGGAATGCGTGGTGTGTCGTTTCGTAATGTCGTGTTTCGAATTTCAATGTCAATTCGCAGAGGCCGGTTCCGCTGCTTGTGTCGGCGATGAAGAACCAGCCCGTCGAAAATTCGTATCAAACCGTCGAACCAGTCGAGTTGGTTGCCGATGCGAGCTGTCCTTGTTCAGGGCAGCAGCTCGACGCGGAATGCCAAGCTTCCTCTAGTCCCTACAGCACAGTGTGTGACGGTGCACGTAGAGGAGGCGTCGACGGGCCCAAGCTCCACTGATGGCTGAGGCGGGGCGCGCAGAGGCGGGCCTGAGACAGGCGCCGGCACACAAACCCGGCACTGTATATTTACAGTATTGCACTGTTGGGCTTACCGCATTGTTCTTGCTTTTGTAGTTTCACGTGCTTCTCAGGGGCCACGGAGCAGGAAGGAACGACGCGTGTTTGTGCCACGACTCACGACTGCCCGGTGCCGCGTTCGCTTTCCGTGTAAGCCGCGAGACGCTGTCCTCTACTTCGCATAGTATACAGTACGGAGTTTGAACTATATTTACACGAGTACTTTTGATAAGTTGGCACGATAAGCCAGTTCAAAATATGCCTAGAACTCGCCAAGCGCTTGGGCAATCCGGGAACACGTGACGCCGTTGGTCGCGACTGCCTGACGATGCGGTTGCGAGACAATCGGGAAGGCGCGCTAAAGCATCGCTGGAAGGACCGCCTGGCTCGAGGTATTCGGCACGGCCGAGTCGTAAACGCCGGTAGCCTGGCGTGGATCCACGGTGGCCGACCTAACCCGCACTGATGGATTACTGATGGATTATATGGTCGTCATGCTACTCCGTAGTATATTTATTTGCGCTCACGCCTCTACTCCGTACGGACGTCTTGGCGCTGGCTTGGGCTTTTCTAGTCTTTGACATGCGGCTCGCAGCCTTGCCAATGCACGCTCGTCCAGCAATGGCTAGCCGACTCGCATTGACTCCTTTTCGCCAGGGGCCACACCAAACCAACGCTTTCCGCCAGCAACGACTGCGACGCGATCCCACCACACAACCTTGCACAGTCACATGTGCGTGCCATGGACGACCAGTCGCCCTCGTTCCTGCGGACACTGTCTCGGACACCGCCTATGAGTGGGAGTGACGGGGGCCAGGCCAATGGCCAGGCCAACACAAACACGAATGCAACCGATGCAACACCACGACCGGCCACGGCAGCCACGGCGGCCACAACAGCCACGGCGGCCTCGACGCGCAGCACGGTGACTGCTTCGCCGCCCGCTCGTGCACAGCCAGCCACAGCACAGGCAAGGACACGCGTCGGTGGTAGCCGGCGAGGCGGTGCACACGGCGAGCGCTCGTGCATCGTGTGCCACCGGCGCAAGGTCAGGTGCGACAAGACGGTGCCGTGCGCCAACTGTACGCGCGCGGGCGTGCTCTGCTGCTACCCGTCAGCCAAGAAGGCGCCGCGGCAGGCCAAGGCGACGATTGCCGACATTGCGTCGCGGCTCGTGCAGCTGGAGCGCACGATTGTCGCGATTGCCGGCAGCGACGACCACGGCGACGACGACGCAGCCTCGACACAGCCAGCACTGGCATCGGCGTCTGCATCGGCACCGACACCGACACCGGTCAAGGCGCACACGCCGGGCAACGCCAGCTCGGCCGACGACGAGTTTTACGCGCGCGACCGGCGCGACGACCACTACGGCGACGGCTCGACGGCGACGGAGATGCTCCTGAAAAACCAGTACGCCAGCCGCTACATCAACGAAGTGCTGCTGTCGCGGGTGCTCGAGGAGGAGCAGGAGTTCCGCTCGGCGCTGACGTCGCCGCGCGAGTCCGAGACCGACGAGCTGCCGGACGACGCGGCCGCCGGGCACGGCTACGGACTGACGCTGTTTGGCTCGCTGTCGACCAGCCGCTACGTGCCGCGCATGCCGTCGCTGCGCACGAGCAGCCTGCACCCGAGCAAGGCGCACGCGCTGCAGCTGTGGCAAAAGTACATTCTGGTCGTCGAGCCGATGAACAAGATTATCCACGTACCGACCGACGAGATTGAGGTGTTTACGCTCATTGACAACCCCGACAAGGCCGACCCCGCGTTTGAGAGTCTGCTGTTTGCCATTTACTACGCGACGGTCACCGTGTACCAGCCGGACGAGTACCGCGACGCGTTTGGCGAGAGCAAGGCAGTCGCTGCCGACCGCTACCGCGCGGGCATGGAGCGTGCACTGGCGCAGGCGCGCTTCCTCGAGTCGCCGGGGCTGCGCACGCTACAGGCGCAGACGCTCTTCCTCCGGTCGTTTCGCGCGCACAGCCCCGGCCGTGGCATCTGGATCCTGTACGGCATGGTGCTGCGGGCGGCACAGGCGATTGGTCTGCACCGCGACGGCGCCAACTTCAACCTTCCCGTCTTCGAGTCCGAGATGCGGCGCCGCGTGTGGGCGCACATGCTGGCGCAGGACGGGCGCGCGGCCGAGGACCACGGCATCGCCATCTGCGGGACGGACATGAGCACGGACATTCAGCTCGCGCGCAACGTCAACGACTGCGACATCCACCCGGGCATGCTGGTGCTGCCACCGTCGCGTGCGCGCTGGACCGAGATGACACTCAATGTGTGCCTGCAGCTGATCAACGCGACAGGTGACTACATGACACGCCTGATCAACGCGATGAAGGTGCAGGTCGCGGCGGCGTCGTCGGCCGGGCTGCCGCCGGGCCCGCTGCTGACGGAAGAGCGACGACGGGCCATCATGGCGGACCGCAACCGCTACGCGCACGAGCTGATGCAGCACTGCAACCTGGTGGTGCCCATCCAGCGCGCGACGTACAAGGTCGTGCGCCTCGTCGAGCGCAAGTTTGACTTTGTGCTTCGCCTGCAGCTGGCCACCTTTCTCGCCCGCTACGACAAGGACACCGCGGACACACAGGACACACAGGACACACAGGACACCGCGGACACACCGGACGGCCGCGACGGCCGCGACGCGCCCATGGTCATTGCGACCGAGGAGAATTTGCGGTTGGCGTGCAACATTATCGAGATCAACGTCAACATGATGGAGGACGAAAAGATTAAAGACTTTCGCTGGTCCGCCGAGATGTTTCCGCAGTACCACGCACTGCTGTACACCCTGTGGCACATGTGCGTACGGCCCCGGCCCGCGGGGCCCGACCAGGACGGTCTGCGCGCGCGTGCGTGGGCCGCCGTCGACGGCATGTTCGCCCTGGAGGCGTCGCGGCAGCAGCGCCAGAGCGTGCGTGGCGGCAACGCCAAGTGGGCCGTGCTGGCCGTGCTGCGTGACAAGGCGCTGCGGCTGCAGAGCGGCGACGTGGCCGCTACTGGGCAGACCGATACCGAGCGGACCGATACCGGGCGGATCGATACCGGGCGGACGGACACCGGGCGGACCGATACCGCCATGGCCGACGCTTCGATCGACGCTTCGACCGACGCTTCGACCGTCGAAACGGCCAACGCAGCGGCCCAGACGGCTACCGTGCCGGTCCCAGCCAGTGCGCCGGTGCTCGAGACACAGCCGCCGACGTACGCGGCCGCCCCGGCCGCCCCGGCCACCACGCCAGGCACCATGCACACGCCCTACCACATGGACACGCGCCAGTACCCGCTGCCGCCGCCTCCGCCTGTCCTGGACACGGGCGGCACGTCGTTTGCGGGCCCAGAAGCGCACGCCATGCCAGGTACGCTGCCTTCGATGCCGTTGCAGTCGTACCTGATACCGGGACAGCTGCCCAACGCAGACATGATGGAGTTCCTGGGCGACACGACAATGGGCATGGGCATGGACGTGGACTGGGTCCGCAGTTTCCTGGGATGGAACCAGGGCGACGAGCAGTGGCGCGGAACGTACGACCAGCAGTAGACGCGACGTGGACAAACGAGACAGATGGACATCTACAAGGTTTGACGCAACACGAGCACCGTCGCCTGCGAGGCGTTATAATCGGTACGGTTCCGATCTACACACAGTAACGTCACGTGTCTAGTCATGTTCCAACGCCATCAATGCAAAGCTAGTATATCCAACAATTACAAATTCAACCAAACGCCAGACTTGCAATAAAGTGTCTAAAAGACGGTCGACAGGCCCCAGCCGGCGTATTTCCCACGCGCGAGCCAGATAAAGACGGAGCCGGCCAGGATGAGGACACCGGAAAAAACCTTGACACCGATCCAGTTGGCGTCGCTGCCGGCGCCGAGAATTCGGCCAGCAATGGGGCCGGTGACGAGGCCGGGGATGGAGCCGATGAGAAAGACAAGGCCGGTGCGGTAGCCAATTTCCTTGTGGGGGCTGACCTGGGCGGCCAGTGAGCCGATGAGGCTGACGTAAGCACCGGAGAAGAAGCCGAACAAGGCGGCAAACGCAATGACGGCCGGCTTGTTGGTGCCGGGGATCCAGAGGGCGAGGACGAAGAGGCCGGCGCAGACGCACGAGGCAAAAAAGGTGTTGAACTTGCCGCGCGAGTCGGACAGCCAGCCAGCCAGCAGGCGGCCAAAGAGCGAGAGCGCGTTCAGGATGGACACGAGGTACTGCGAGAGTTCGGTGGAGACGGTGCCGGTGGCCAGGGCGCTGAGCGGGATGTAGGTGATGGGCACAAAGATGCCAAAGGTGACAAAGAACATGCCCACCAGCAGCAGGACGAAGCCGAGCTCCTTGAGGGGCGCAGCGAGCAGCGCAGGGGTCATGGGCGGCGATGGCTGGAAGCCAGGGTGCGCGTGGTAGCGCGAGTGCACCGTCAGGTTGGCAATGACGAGCATGCCGAGGATCATAAACGCGCAGGCGCGCATGGCCCAGCCGTAGCCGACGCTGGCGATGAGGCGGCTGACCATGATGGGAAAGATGACGCCGCCGAGCGAGGAGCCGGTCGAGACGATGCCGTAGGCGATGCCGCGCCGCTTGTTGAACCAGCCGGGCAGGCAGCTGAGCGCCGGCTGGAAGATGGCCGAGACGCCAATGGCGCTGCACACGCCCTGCGACAGCAGCAGCTGGTAGTACTCGGTGCTGATGCTGGCCATCATGAGCCCAAACACGTCGAGCAGCGTGCCGGCGAGGATGATGTAGCGCGGACCATACTTGTCAAACAGCTGTCCGACAATCGGGCCCATGGCCATCATGAAGAAGATTTGCAGCGACGGGATCCACGAGATCGTGCTCGACGAGTACGACGACAGCGGGCCCGTCTTGTAGTACGCCTGGAAGATGCCGACCGAGTTGATCCAGCCGAAGCTGCAAAACGACGTGCACCAGACACCAAACAGCACGAGCCACGCCTGCACGCCGCCGTCGGGCACGTCCTGGAAGCTAAAGGACTGCACTTGGGTGGCCGCGTCGTCGCCCGCGCCCGCGGCCTCGGTCTTGATGGGCTCGAGCACGGCCTCGTTGTCGGTCGACTGCTCGGCGTCCGTCTCCTTGGCACGCACCGGCGCGTCGCCGGGCATCGTCTGGGGCGCTCCGTTGAGCGTGTTGTCGTCCGTGTCCGTGCCGGACGCGGCAGGTATCTGGGTCTTGTCCGAGAACGACATGGTGTGCGAGGGCAATGTACTTGACGAAACAGCAAGACTGCAGACGCCGAGGGCAGGGGACGGGGCTGAGGCTATATAAGACGATGGAGCCAAGCACAGCGTGGAGCTCGGCGCAGTCGTTCTTCGTCTTCTCTTTCAACTTCGTCTTGAGCCTCGTGCAGCGGACCAGCAGACGGCAAATTCGGAGCACGGAAGTAGGCGTCCTGCCAACCAACAGACAGCTTGATGGCAGTCTACTCATAACGCGCTTCACCTTGAGCACCCAACAGACACCTCCGAGGCGCTCGGCGCAACAACCTGCGTCAACAAAAGGCCACGAAAAGGCCACGAAAAGGCCACGAAAAGGCCACGAAAAGGCACTCATCCTGCTCCTCGGGGAGTTTGCACGCGCTCGAAACTCCGCCGTTGGTGACTCCGCCGTTGGTGTCAGCGTGTCAGCGTGTCGGATACCAGATGCCCAGAGCGTTCCATTCTTGGCCCTGTCATTCTTTGCAGCCTGCTTCGGCACTGGGCTCAAGTGTGCTCCGGGGCCCGACGCGTGGAAGGGCCAAGCCTTGCCTAATTCGGCCTCTTACACGCCCGTAAACCCACTCGACAGTTAAGAATCACCAGCTAGCAACGGCAGTTGTGGTATGGTTCCCACTTCTTGTTTCCATGCGCACGTTCTTCTGTTCTGTGCGTGGCACCCCTTGATCGGCGCCCGCGTTCGTTTCATCTCACCATCTCACTCGCCTAGCCAGCGGCCAGTCATAGTAAAGATACAGCAACGTCTTTGGTCAGTGCATCTCGGCTCGGAGATTGTATAAGGACGGCGATGTATATCTAGCGCAAGGCAGCTGAAGAGGGCCCCTCGGCCTTCTCTTTTTTTCTTGCAAATATAAACAACTTATTCGCCTTGGCGATGTGCGAGGCTCTTCGCATCCACTAAATTGCTGCGGGGTAGCGCGCCCCACTGCTGTCACGCGGCTCAGCGGGCTCGGCCTCGGAGCACTTTTCTCAAAATGCCGAAAAGTGACTTAATATACTTCACACTACTATGTCTTCGCTAGCGTCTAAAGGTACCTTTTAGTCGATCCGAGGTACCATCCGAGCTGACATCCAAATGCCCTCGGCGCAAACACAATACTTCCATGGCGTTACGTCTTCAAGAGACTTTGGCATTGTATTTGTACCTCGTACGAACGCGCCATCACGTGGTCAACGCGTTGTAGCCTGGATCGACGAGGCTCGGCAGTTCTGCACGAGATCTCGGATCCCGCCTCGTCCCCGGCTTGGCAGTCCAACCCGGTCGTTCTTTCCGTTCGTGATGCTTGGACTCCCATAGCCACTCTTTTATTCCTGACAATATTTATCTGTACTTCTTGCGACTTGCATGATTTACCTCTATTGCTCAAGTATCAGCAGTCGATTGCCGCACGTGCCTTTGCTCTTGCCATTGCAAGCAAACCTCATCAAAGTCATAGCTCCTCTAGCAGATGCTGGCGGTCTAGCCTCGGCCAACTGGATTAACTCGACAACCACGATCCCCTTCAAGTCACAGCGCGCGTTTGTTCATATATTTGTATTATCGTTGCTCGTGGGGCATGCCCGGGGTATTATACAACGTTTCCAATCAAAACACCATACAAATCGCCTTACAGCTCCTCCTTGTAGTCCTTGGGGTCCTGCAGCATCGGCGACGGGTCGGCGACGGGGGCCTTGCGGCGGTGGCTGATAAAGACCTTGGCAAAGTTGCCCTTGGCCAGGTTGGCGCAGTTCTCCTTGATGCCCGCAATGTTCTCGCGCACAATGTCCATGGTCGGGCGCTCAAAGACCATGTTGATCTCCTCGAGCGTCTTGTCCTTGGTCTCGGGCATGAACAGCAGCTGGTAGATCTCACCAACGACGGCAATGCCGCCGTAGAAGCCGAGCGCCAGGCCGGTCTTGCCCATGCTGTCCTGCATGGCCGAGAAGTTGTAGGTGACAATGAAGGACATGAGGAACAGCAGGGCGTCCGAGATGGTCATGCCGTACGAGCGCAGGTACGTCGGGTAGACCTCGGACGGAATGACCCACGTCAGACACGCGTACGAGCCGAAGAAGCCCATGTACAGGATCAGGCCGGTCAGGTACAGGCCCTCGACCTTGACGAGCTCCGTGGCGACGTCGAACTGGTAGCTGATGCCGATAAGCAGCAGGCCGACGAAGAAGCCGGGCAGCATGGTGATGGCCCAGAAGCGCCGGCCGCACGTCTCCATCAGGAAGATGGCGGGGATGGTGCCGATGAGCAGCGAGCCGCCGCCGACGAGCGACATGTACGTCGACTTGGCGTCGTCGAAGCCAATCTGCTTCATGAGCGTCGACATGTAGTACATGATGGCGTTGACACCGGTCAGCTGGCCGAGCAGGATCATGATGTTGGCGTAGATCACGGCACGGCGGGCGCGCGGTACCGTGAAGAAGTCGAGCCACGGGAAGCGGCGGTTGTGGGCCTGCTCGTTGACGAGCGTCTCCTCCTCGTGGACGGCGGCCGTCATGCTGTAGAATTCCTCGCGCGACTCCTGCGACTCGACGCCGCGGATGCGCTTCCACACCTTGAACGCCTCGAGCTGCTTGCCAGCGTGGATCAGGTAGCGCGGCGACTCGGGCAGGAACAGCATGCCGATACCCATGATGGTCGAGAAGACGAGCGACGAGCCGAGAATGTAGCGCCAGTTGCCCTCGACGGAGAAGAACATGGCAGAGACGGCGTAGCCGAGAACCTCGCCCAGCGCAATGTTGAACTGGTACAGCGACACCAGGTTGCCACGGACGCGACGCTCGACCGTCTCGGCGACGTAGACCGGGACGGTACCGCCCTCGAGACCGACGCCGACACCGAGGACGACGCGCGCGGCCACAATCATGCCGTAGTTGATAGCACCGGCCTCGAGGCCCGCGCCGATCGTGTACAGCAGGATGGAAAAGAGAATGGCCCACTTGCGGCCAAAGTACTCGTTCATGGGCGACAGCAGCAGGGCGCCGCCGACGGCGCCGAGCGGCATGCCCGAGTTGACGAGCGAGTTCTGGCGCGTGTCAAGGCCGAGGTCATGGGGCAGGAACAGGTTGGCGCCCGAGATGAGCGACTGGTCGAGGCCCGACAGCAGGCCGCCCATGGACGCAAAGGCGACGAGCAGCCACGTAAACTTGCGCGGGTCGGCAAACTCGAGCTGGAAGAAGCCCTTGTCGAGGCCGCCCGCCTCCGCGAGCTGGCGCTCCATGTCGACGATGAGCGTGTTGACCTGCTCGTGTAGGTGCGCATTGTTCGCGTGCTCGACGCGTTCCGTGTCTGTCTTCATGGTGGCGGCTGTGTCTGTGTGTAGTGACTGCTTGGGACAGAGAAGGGGAACGAACAACGAAGAGGGTGGGAGGAAGAGACTCGGTTGCAGCCAGACAAACTGAGAGAACAATGGAGGAAAACAGAGACTACAATGGAGACAGTCGTACGAGGAATGGGAGCCGGGGCGTCGTGCCTTTTGTACTCGCCGCCGATCGTCCCCAAGTAAATATAGTCTACGACAGACGGACAGATACTCCGTACAGTTCTCGTATCCTTCTGCACTGAAATCCTTGACCGGCCCCAACGTTGACGTCGTCGCGTGTCGCCGTTGCGACGACAGTGCAAATTTAATTTGTATTTTATCTCTTTTAAGTATAAATATAAATATAACGTCACGGTTTGTCGTTGATTTGGAAGAAATCAACAACATACCCCCGCCCCGCCTCCGGCCATGGAGTTAGCACGCTTGCCTCCAGGTTACGGAGTAGCGAGGCCCAACCTGGAGCCCTGGAGCCGCTGTACGGAGTAACTCCAGGCGAGCGCTGGGGAGATGGGGTCCACCCTGGGGTGCTGGGACTTTTTCTCTTCTCTTTTCGTTTTGACTGGCGCGCATTCGCCCATGTCCATGCCTGCGAAATCGGGCAAAACGGGCAAAACATCCGTTGCTTTGTTGCGCGTGATGTCAACGCTCCGTCTGGTGGATTGGGGAAGAGGAAAAATAAAAGGAAAAATAAATATGTGCAGGGTCTCGTGTGCGGCGCGCTCTGTTTCTCTACTCGCCCACGACAGTCCACAGGCCGGGCCAGACTGCGCGCGCCTGCGATTCTCGGCTATGCGTCATGTGCTCGCCCGGGTTTGCCGTCGAGGCGAGTGCGTCGAGGCCGGACGAGACCGCAGGGTGGTCCAGATTCAGATTCCAGCATGATTGTGCACGCACCGCGTGCTCTGTAAATGTTGACGAGCGGCAAGACTCCGGCTGGCTCTTGCCGTCGTGTGTTTTCCCCAAAGCGAGACAGGAACGGCAATATCTCACTATTTATTGTAGTGGGGCTGGCGCTCGGGACAAGAACTGCGCTGGGCAAGCTTGTCGTTGACAAGCATTGCTGATTGCTGGGCATTGGCCCGGAGTAGCGCCGCCATTTTTTGCTTTTGTTTCGGCGAGCCGGCCTTTTTCAACTTGTCCCCGATTCAACAAGTTTTGCCCCGAAAACCGTCAAGTTTCTTTGGGGTTGTTGTCGTTCCAGTTGTCGTCACCCGGTCCATACAATATTTGCAAAATGACTGCATTCTTTGCAAAGTCGCCTGCGTCGTGCCGGTCAGCTGTAATATCAATCGAGACTGCGGACTGCAAATTGTTGCAAAATATACGGTGTCGTGCGATATTGGCCGGCTCCTTTCTACATTTACACCTGGAAAAGTCAGATGATACTCGGCGGCGGTTCACACCGCGCGCTGGCCATGCAACCATCGGCAGTGCGACCGCACGTCGCACTCCGAATCCTGGAGCGCAAGAAAAGCCTGGAGTCAAGACCTGGAGGAGGGAGGACGGATGAGGAGACGAGTTGGGGGAAGCGACCCCGCTTTTAGGTGCAACGAAGATTTGGAGAAGACAGGGGGCAGGAAGTTTTTTTCTGGCACCTGTTTAGGAAACAGGCAAAGACGAAAAGTCGGCAGCGGCCAATGCATTATGAATCAGTGTGCGTCGTTTTACCCTCGCTGCACGAGCCTCGCTGCACGAGGTGTCGATCCGTGGGCCCGGACAGAACAAACACACGAAAGACGAGTTGGCCGGAGGGATCGAGCACCGGGCTGAAGCCGTGCTCCGTCTCTGAATATATTTCTGAATATATTCTATCAGTCTCCACGTCCTTCGATCCCAGTCAGGGAGAAGGGAGACCACTCCCTTGCATCGTCGACTGCCTACTCAAATCTCCCGTTCCCCAGACATGTGTATTTATTCCGTGCAATGGGGTAAAGGTTGACCGTCTTCCGAGCACTGGGGAAAGCGGGAAAGACGTACGGAAGAGACAACGGCCGTGGTACATCGTTTCAATTGATTCGGCGGTCCCTGTGTCACTGGACCCGTGCCCTGTTTTGTTCCCTGTTTCTGCATCGTTCGATGCTTCGATTTCGTCTTCGATGGCACATGACTTCATGCGCGTGCATGATTACGTAGTAAATGTAAATTTATTCATCCTGACAAACCTCAACGGGCCAATAGCGCCGACGCCGCCCGTGTGGCGTTTGTCGCACAGAACCTGTCAGCAGAGCAGGCGCTCAACGGTTCCGAGTTGAAGTAGAAGTGATCCTTTGGCTCCGCATGGTAGAAAAAACGATGGAAGAAGACGGACGCGTTGTGCGACTCCGGTGTCGCACAAGCCTCTATATTTACACTGGGCACTGGTACGATGGCTGGGCGCCAGACCGCCACTGGCCGGCCCGTCTTGTCCTCTTGGTCTTGGTTTCGCCATCGCGCCTTGGTCTCAAAGGCTTGTGTAGTCTTGTCTTTTCTTGTCGTCTTGACCATTGCTTGTGTTCCCGCCATGGCGCGTCGTGTCCTATGATCTGCTTGGCTATCGTAGTGCCAAGGCTGTCATTGTTCGTACTCTGTATTTATATTTATAATCAAATATAGTTGCAAGACGTGAGAACCATGTTCTCTGATGCTCGTTTCTTTCGGCGGAGTTTACGCTGCAAATATACTATTTGGAGTCGTCTTGGCATCTCCAACTTGCGCTGCTTACCCCAAATTTCAACGCCCGCCAGACGACAAAAACAGCGAATGGCATTGCACGAAACGACGAGCAATTCAGCGACTTGATTGCCGATGTTGGCGTCGGCGTTTGGCACTTTCTGTTGCCGCACAGTCGATGCAGGCGTGCCAACGTCTGCCGGTTCGGGTGGACGGCTCCAGATGCTTGTTTCATGGAATCTGGAGTCCCAAAGCCGTCTGGAGTACGAGTACGCAGCGCATGTCTGGGGAATAGAGGCGAACTGGACGAGTCAAAGTCACAAGAGCAAAAGTAGCGGAATAGGCTCTTCTCGTCCCTGGCATTGCGGCCAATTTTGAGTGAATTTTGAGATTTTCACTACATTTCACGACATTCTCGCCTCCCCGTAATCTCCATTCTCCGGCCCCAGAACTCCAGACTCCAGACTCCAGAATCTCGCCAGATTCGAACTCGGTCTCCAGACTCGGTCCCCAGACCCGTAGGACGTTTTCTTCTCCAGGCTCCCCGGACTGCCCCGGACACGGCCTTTGTCCGGTGAGATGAAGTGCCGGATGAAGAACAAAAAAAAGGAAAAAGAAAAAGAAACAAACCCCGCTAGCAAAAGCGCGACATCACGATACGCCGGTCAGAGGCACACATGAAGCGAGCAATTCAGCGAGCCCCACTGCTGGTTTCGACGAGGTCCACCGCACGTTGTCGTCTTTTGTCCATATCTAGTCATGTCGTTGGTATTGACAATACTCTTGCATTCCCTGCATGGTGTTTCGCGGGATGCTCGTGTTTTCGCGTGATGCAGCCTCTAGACCAAACGATGCAGAATATAGCCACCGTTCGGTTCGTTGTGTGCGGATTCGAGAGTCATTCAGCGAGACGTCCGGCTCGTGTGCGCAGAGTATCGAAATTTGATGTAAATATAGTTGAATTCGAATCCGAGGAGGCGTCACAGCGGCGCATTGGCCGGCCAAAAGCTGGGCTCGTCCAAGACCGTCTGTGATGAGTGACTAGAAAGCGTTGAACCACAGACTACACCGAGCAACGATCTATGCCCGGCGTCCAATGGAAGATGCACATGTACTCGTTGGCTGCGACCAACATCAGATGGACGTGCCGGAAACAGTGCAGCACAGCAGGTGCTACAGAGCACAAGACCGCCCTTCCCCAGACGGTCCCAGACGGTCCCGGACGGCGACGACGGTACGTACGTTCCCAGCTGGTCGGTCCGGCCTCCATGTTCCCTCGGCACCGTTTGACTGCAGTCAAAGTGACGTTTCGAGTCTTTGAATGCGGGAGCCACATGGATTCCTTGCGGCGATCAGATGCCTCGCATGGCGTCACTGGACAGCCTGGTGGTCCCGATTGAACCATTCGTCTACTCGGTACCTGATCTGACGCGGCCGTTGACACACGGCACCACAGATCGTCCAAGACCACGCCGGGCCATGACCGCGACCGTGGATTGAAGCGGATCTCGATTGGCGGCGCGTGTGCTTAGTCATCATCGACGTCATGGTAGCGGACATGCATCCGGTCGAGCTCAGCATCGCACACGACTCGCGACGCGAAATACAGTACCATACGCAAACCCACTGAAAAAATGGCAGCACCGGTCAAATATACACTGGCGAGCCGCGTCAAGGTTGGTCCGTGCCGTGTCTGGTCGAGCATGGCTAACACGTTGGCAGCTCCCCAACGGGCAGACGATGCCGCAGATCCAGCTGGGGCTGTACATGATGTCGCGTGCAGAGGCCCAGACGGCGGTGTCGGCGGCGCTGGTGCTCGGGTACCGCGGGTTCGACTGCGCACAGATGTACGGCAACGAGCGCGAGGCGGGCGCGGCGCTGGTGGCGGGCCTGGCCGAGCACGGGCTCGAGCGTGGCGACGTCTTCTACACGTCCAAGCTGGCACGCAACGGCGCGTACGATACGGTGCGTGCGTCGATCCGGCAGTCAGTGGCGGCGTGCGGGCTCGGGTACATTGACCTTTTCCTGCTGCACAGCCCGTACGGCGGACGCGAGGCGAGGCTGGCGAGCTGGCGTGCGGTCGAGGACGCAGTCGACGCGGGCGAGGTGCGTGCAGGAGGCGTCAGCAACTATGGCGTGGCGCACATTGAAGAGCTCGTCGCGGCGGCGCGCATCGCGCCGGCAGTCAACCAGATCGAGTCGCACCCGTTCAACACGCGCACCGACATCCGTGCGTGCTGCGCCAAGCACAACATTGTCGTCGAGGCGTACGCGCCACTGGTGCGTGGGATGCGCATGAAAGACCGCACCGTCGTCGCGCTCGCCAAGAAGCACGGGTGCACGCCGGCGCAGCTCTTGGTGCGCTGGTCGCTGCAGCACGGCATGGTGCCACTGCCCAAGAGCGTGCGGGCGGCGCGCATGGCCGAGAACGCCGACGTCAACGGCTTTGCATTGTCCGACGACGACATGGCGCAGCTGGACGCGCTGGACGAGCACCTCGTGACCGACTGGTGGGTTTCTTTTCTGCCGAAGCTAGCCACAACACTGCTAACAGGACAGGGACCCGACGGATGCCGAGTAAGCTGGACAGGCAGACGGCCATGTCTTGCATCGCTGGCCTGGTGCTCGGTGGTTCGCTTTACCACCAGCCGCCACCCCAGCTGCGGACTTTGGTCGGAGGCGTTGCAAAGCCGATAGCCAGACTGCTTCGGTCCAGTCATGCAGAAGCCCGATGGTGAGGAGAATGCGGAGTGCGTGGCCTACGGAGCATGATGATTGTCATTGACGTCAGGATCGAATCAGGAGGCTGGCCGGTCTGGGTGTTTGTATTTAAAAACTTTGGCCGTAAAGTTGATCTAAAGGCTCATGTTTGCTTTGTTGTGTTATTATAATTTAGATTTACTAGGGGGGTAACGGCTTCGCCTACGTTATAGGGTTGTTTTCCTTAGGCTTAGGTTTATTTTCCTTAGGTTTATTTTCCTTAGGTTTAATTTTTCTTCTTTAGGTTTAGTTTTTCTTTTTTAGGTTTAATTTTTCTTTTTTAGGTTTATTTTTTATTTTTTTTAAGTTTATTTTAAGGGGTTTTAAGGATTAATTAAGATTATTTTTAAGGATTATTTTACGTATTTTCTACGTATTTTTTAACGTATTTTTTAAAATATATTACGTAATAAAAAATAACGTACCGTAGAAAATATTACGTTTCGCGTTACTATTATAAAAAATATTACGTCGCCGTCGTAAAAAATATCGTATCGTTATCGAAAAAAGTAATCGGAAAAAGTATTACGTTACCGTTAAAAAAAATATCGCGTCGTCGTTAAAATATCGCGTCGTTATTATAAAAAGTACCGTATCGTTATCGTAAAAAGTATTATAAAGTAAAGAAAAAAATTTAAAAAGTATCGCGTCGCCGTTATAAAAAATACCGCGTTACCGTCGTTAAAAATCGTCGGAAAAAGTATCGCGTTATTATTATAGAAAATTATTAGAAAAAATATCGCGCTACCGTCGTAAAAGGTATTATATACGTCGTCGTTATCGTAAAAAGTCGCCGGAAAAAATATCGTATTATTATTATTAAATATATTACGTATATTATTATTATAAATAATACTACGTTATTATCGTAAAAAGTCGCTAAAAATATCGTATTATTATTATAAAAAATCGTTAAAAAGTATTAGCCGTCGTAAAATATTACGTTATTATTAAAAAAAATATCGCGTTATTAAAAAAATATTACGCCGCTAAAGATATCGTATTACCGTTATAAAAAGTCGTCGGAAAAAGTATTACGTCGTTATCGTAAAAAGTCGTTAAAAATATTACGTCGCCGTTATAAAATATCGTATTATTATTTAAAAAAAATATTACGTCGTTAAAAAAATATTACGTTACCGTCGTAAAATATATCGCGTTACCGTTATAAAAAACCGTTATAAAAATATTACGTTATTATCGTAAAAAATACCGCGTTATTATTATAAAAAGTCGGTAAAAATATATTAAACTACCGTCGTAAAAAATCGTTAAAAAATTATCGCGTCGCCGTATATTATATCGTCGTTATAAAAAGTTATTAAAAATATTATACCGTTATTATAAAAAATTCGTAAAAAAGTATTACGTTACCGTTATAAAAAGTACTACGTTATTATCGTAAAAAATCGTTAAAAAATATTACGTTACCGCTTATAAGTTAGTAAGACTTTACTTTTATTAATAATAGTTAACCCTTATATAATTTTCTTTTTTATAACGGCGGACGTTTAAAACGTCGGTTAAGGTATAAAGATTTTTACTATAACGCGTTTAAAACGTCGGCCGAAGAAACTTAATAACGAATTTAACGGGCGCGTAAAGCGTTAACGTTATTAACTAAAAAAACGTTATTAAAGGTTACGTATATACGTTATAATATACGGTATAAGTATTTCGATTTAAGTTAAAAAAAAATAAGGGTTAAGCGAGATATATATACCTACTAACTAACCTCGTATAGTAAATATAAAAGCTTTAATAGTTTTCCGTTATTTTTTATAGTTTTTTATTATTTTTTAACGTTATTTTTTTAACGTAAATTTTATATACTTCGTTTATCGTAATACCGCTATACTTTATCGTACCCTACTATATAGCGTAGTTAAAAAACTCTCCGCGTAATTAATTATTAGTAAATTAATACCGCCGTAAAAAGTTATTAAAAAAAGTATCGCGTTACCGTTATAAAAAAGTCGGTAAAATATCGTATCGCCGTTAAAAATATTACGTCGCCGTCGTAAAAAATACCGCGTCGTCGTCGTAAAAAATACTACGTCGTTAGTAAAAAAAATATCGCGTCGTTATTATAAAAATATTATATTATCGTCGAAAAATATATTACGCCGCCGTCGTAAAAAATTTTACGTTATTATTATAAAGTATTACGTTACTATTAAATAAAGTCGTTAAAAAAGTATTACGTCGCCGTTATAAAAAATCGTTAAAAAAGTATTACGTTATTATTATAAAAAGCCTTTAAAAAATATCGCGTCGCCGTCGTTAAAAAATACCGCGTCGTCGTCGGTAAAAGTATTATACGGCCGTTAAAAAAATATTATATTACCGTCGTAAAAAACACCGCGTTAATATTAAAAAAAGTATCGCGTCGTCGTTATAAAAAGTCGTCGAAAAAAATACTACGTCGCCGTTATAAAAATAATTAAAAAAAGTATTACGTTACCGTTATAAAAAGTATCGCGTTATTATTATAAAAAGTAAAGCGTTACTATCGTAAAAAGTATCGCGTCGCCGTTAAAAAAAGTATCGCGTCGTAAAAAAATATCGCGTCGCTATTATAAAAAATCGTAAAATAAACTATACGTCGCCGTCGTAAAAAGTCGTTAAAAAATAACGTATTATTACTATAAAAAATCGAAAAAATAATACGTTACCGCCGTAAAATATCGTTAAAAAAACGCGTCGTTATTATAAAAAATCGTTTAAAAAATTATATCGTCGTTATAAAAAGTATCGTATTATCGTTAAAAATATATTATCGCGAAAAGTAAAATTAAAAAATCCCCGTTATAAAAACTATAAATTATATAAATAACCTATAAAATATAACTATAAACGAATAAAAAAGCCAGATTCGTATAACTTATAAAATATAACTTTAACGAATAAAAAAAAATTTATATAAAAGTTAAAATTTTTTAAAAGTAGATATAATTAAGAAAATAATTAACTATTAAATCGTAGAAAATATCAACGGTATTTACCTTTAAACGTCGTTATTTTACTTAGTATATAATTTTTTAAAGTTTATTTTTAAAGTTTATTTTTTAAGTTTATTTTTAAAAAGTTTAAGATTTTTAAAATTATTTTTAAAATTATTTTTAAAATTTTTCTAGTATAATTATTTTTTTAAGACTTTTTAATTATTTTTTTACGTTTTTTTACGTTTTTTTACGTTTTTTTACGTTTTTCTTTAATAAAAAACACGGCGTTATCGTCGTAAAAAATCGTCGAAAAAAACATCTCGTCGCTATCGTAAAAAGCATCGCGTCGTCGTCGGAAAAAACATCGTCGCGAAAAACATAGATTATATAAGCGTTAAGCGTCGCGTCGTCGTCGGAAAAAACATCGTCGCGAAAAGCAAAATTAAAAAATCCCGTTACGAAAAATATAGATTATATAAGCAACCCACAAATTCAGCTATAGACGAATAAGAAGGCCGGATTCGTATAACCCACAAAATCTAGTCTCGACGAATAAGAAGGACGGATTCGTGCAAGAATTAAGGAAATCTAAGGGTGGATACGGCTGGGAGAATGATTGGCTCTCCGATGGCGCATGGCGTTGACGGTATCCACCCTTAAGCGTCGCTATCTCACTCAGTATATGATATGATGACTCGTGCAACGTGATTCAAATATTCGAAAAAAACAATCCGAAAAAAGAAAAAACGAACTGATACAAATTCACAGTTGTCCAGGTTCTGGCCAAACAAATAAGCATCTTACGACATTTGCATTCGGCCAATAACACGGTTCCCGGAGCAAAGGACGGCAGGAAGGGTGATCACGTTGGTAGCGGGGGCACTCGGTTCAAAGGCATTGATATTGCCGAGGACCGTCATTTCAGCTGGATTCCTAAGTAGTCGATTGTAGCAAGACTGTGTTGAATCTTGAAATCGCATCGAGTCGCGAGTCTATATTTACATCGTATACTCTACCTGTAATGGCGATCAACGTGCAGCTGACGAGCCAGTCAGCGGGCTAGAATTAGTATTCAGACTCTGTGCCCGAAACGCCAGACCCAAGTGACAGCAGCCGCCGCTTCGGCCAGTGCGGAGGTGGGCCCAGCCGTGGGCCAAGGCGAGGGCGAGGACGGGGCGAGAGGGGGCGCTGGACCCCGCGTCATAATAGCGCTGAGGGCACATTCGTGGGCGCAGTAAATAAATAAATACAGCACAGTACGGAGTAAGTCAGTGCCAGCGTAACAGCATCCAGCCATTGTATCCAGGATCCCGGGATTGGCCGAGCAAACCGAGCACAAGACTGCCTCATTCGTCTCGCATCAGTCCAGCAACGGCATCCGACGCACCGACACGACGCGGCACGACACGCTGACGAAGCAATAGCCCGAGCACACAACGCGAACCGCGAGGCCAGCCGACACCGCCCCCGACCTCTGTTCTCTTGCCCCGGCTACTGCCATCTGCAGCCATCTGCAGCCATCTGCACCGACATCCTCTCCCACACCCCCTCGCCCGACACACACGCGCACCAGCGATAGCACAGCATCGCGCGATTTAATTCTTTGCGCGCCTTGACGTCCATATCTTTTCTTTGCGCCGACGCGTGCCACGCGGAATAAAAGAGGCAGACGTCGACTGCGAATCGGCGCGCAGCCAAACCGAGCACAAAACGACAAAAATAACGACAAAAATAACGACGAAAAAAAGACGAAAAGCGACGAAAAAGAAAGCAGGGGCAAACGATATCCGCTGCCGCTGCCACGCACAACCGACGCACACTTTTATTTTATTTTACACCACACCGACCCCAACCTTTTGCCGTCGGCCGGTATCCAAAGCACGCCGCACACCCGCCATCTCCCGCCCACCACTTGTTGCGTCGGGTATATATAGTGACGTACAAAGACGTCGGTTGCCATCGTCCGGACTCGCCATTCAACTGCCCACCTCGTCACATTGGCACCAACCCATCCATCGCAACTGTTCGCGCCGCACCGCCGCCATGCCGTCCTCGCAGCGCCCGTTCTTCCTGTCGTCCTTTTTCGCTGCCTTCCGCCAACCATCGACCGGCGCGTCGCCGCTTGCCCCGGCGCCGTCGCAGCAGCACGCCAACAAGCACACCGCCGCCGGCCCTGTCCAAGGCCCTGCCGGCCCGCCCAGCGACATTGCCGCGGCCGTCGCCAGTGCGCGCACCCAGCACGCGTCTGCCGGAAATGAGGCGGCACCGGCGCCGACTGCATCGCTGACGCCCGTGTCGTCGCCGTCGCCGCCGCCCGCAGCAGCACGGGCCATTGCTGCCGGCCGCCGGCCGTACCATTCGCACTCCCATGCTCACACCCACACCCACGCCCACGCTCACACCCACAACCACCGCCAGCTGCCGTCGTCGTCGACTTCGCCCGCCGCGACGCCCGACTATGCGGGCCCGAGCGGGCGGCGGCGCGGCAGCGACAGCAGCAGCGAGGGCTTCCGCGAGGTCCTGGGCGCGGACAAGTGGTACGTGGGCGGGCGCACGGCCGCCGGCGACGAGCGCTTCTTTAAGCTGGGTGTCGTGCGGCGGATACGCAGCGGCGACCGGTTATCGCTGGACCGGCTGAGTCTGTAACTTTCTTTTTGCTTCATTCTTTTTGCTTTCTTTTTGCTTCTTTCCTTTTGCTTCTTTCCTTTTGCTTCCTTCCTGTCCTTTTATTTTCTTGCTTCTTCTGATGGATAGGACACGCTCAGAATGACGCGTTGGGCACGAGCATGGCGTTGGATGGATATGCATTATGATTATATACTTGACTCCCGGCCGAAATGGAACAGATTGCCAATTACCACATGAACCGCTGCAGCCGTCCGCCGTCGAGCAGTGCGCCGTCGGCAGACCGCCACACGTACGGCCGGTACAGGAAGAGGTACATGGTCGCCGCGTTGATGACGGCAAACCACACCGTCTCCAGCACCAGCCGCGCGTCCACCTTGTGCCTGGACGCCGCCGGCACCAGCAGTCGCCAGCACACCCACGGCAGGATAAAGTAGCGCGGCTCGACGAGCGGTGCCGTGACGAGCGACAGCGACGTGGCCGCGAGCCAGAGCAGCGCCGTCGACGTCGTCGGGCCTGTGCGCGCCGCCGACGCCGCGCCGTCCTCGTCCTCGTCGAGGAAGCTGAGAAAGACGGCGGGCGGCGAGTCGTCCATGGACGCGGCCGGCGTGGCAGCCTTGGCCGCCTTCTTGGCCTTTTTCTGGCTCGCCAGCTTGTCCTTGCGCGCCGCCTTGCCCGTCTTTCTCGGCTCCGCCTCGGGCTCGGGCCCGGGTCCGGGCTCGTCCGCCGCAACGTCGGGCATCGCTCCGCCCTGGAGAGACGCGAGGTCGGTCGTCTGCGCGGCAAAGGGCGAGCAAAAGTTGCCGGCGGCCTCGGCATCCTGCCCCGGCACCCCCCACAGCACGCGCCAGCACGCCCACGCGCACACGCAGTACACGGGCACCAGCGCGTACCGCACCACCCCGTTGCGGATCGTGTAGCGGAACACGTAGAACATGTAGTGGCGGTTGTCGGCGAGCGTAAACGGGTGCACGAGCGTGTTGTAGCGCACGACGGCGAGCGCCGCGTTGAAGATGGCCGCCAGGTAGAGCACGTAGTATCCCTTCTTGACAAACACGACGTGCAGCAGGCGCAGCAGCGAGTTGTTGGTGGCAAACGCCGCGACCGTGGCCGGGGGTAGTGTGGCGTCCTTGCCCGTCTTGTCCGGCTCGCCTCTGGCAAGCAGATGCATCAAATATCCCCAGGCGTGGCTCACAAACAGCGGCGCCGAGAAAAAGGCCATGAGCGCCCACACGTACAGCAGCTGTGCCGCGTGCACCGTCGCCACGTGGTTGGCCTTGTCGCCCAGCACCACGCCGCCGTTCCACACGACGAACCCGGCAAACGCGCCCAGCGTCGCAACGTGCGGCCACACCTGGCGCAGGACCGTCGGCAAGTTGCAAGCAACGCCAACGGCCACGCTCGCGGCCGCGAGCACCCAGTCGTCGGGCCAGCTCGCGCCCAGCGGCGGGTCGTGCACGTCGCCGTGCGCCCAGCGCCACGCGTACACCTTGGCCATGCCCCACGCCGACGCAAAGGCGACGGTCTTGTCCTTGCCGTCCGACGGTGGCGACGCGCCTAGCAGCGTCTCTGCGTACTGGGGTCGCACGCGCTGCAGAAGGGCGTGCACGGCCTCGAGCCCGCCGAGGTACACGACCGCCCAGAACACGTTGGTCTGCCGGAACACGAGCGTCGCGAGCCCGAGCGCCAGCGCCACCAGGTCCGACCACAGCGGCGGCGCTGCTGCCGTCGCCACCCGCGACAGGTGGTGGCGGTACGCCAGCAGCACGGCGAGCGTGGCGTAGACGTCCGTGTAGTAGAGCGCCGCGAAGAAGAAGAGGACGGGGAAGAGCGCCATGTTGAGCGCCGAGTGGAACGCGTACAGCGAGAGCAGGCGCCCGCCCTTGCTCTTCGTATTGCGGTTCGACTCGTTGGCCGCCCGGCACGACGCCGCCGCCGCTGCGACCAGCACAATGGCCACGTTGTTGGCCGCGCGCAGCGTCCACACGGAGCACCCGTCGCCGATGCCGTGCGTCTCAGACACGGCCTCGCCCGACGTCCAAACGTATTTCAGGGCGACGGAAACCAGGTACAGCCCCGGCGGCGTTGTAATCATGTCGTCCCAGTCGCGCCAGCGGCCCGCGCAAAACGTCTGTGCCTGTGGAATGTGGAACACCTCGTCCAGGTACGGTTCCGGCACCGTCGCCAGCACGCGCGCGAGCCACGCCTTGGCCGCCAGGAACAGCAGCGCCGCCCCGCCGATAAACAGCAATGGGCGGCCGCGTGCGAGGGAGCTCGACGCGGTGGGCGTCGCGTCGTCGGTGGGCGTCGTCTCGGGGGGCGCCGTCTCGGGGGGCGCCTGGGGCGAGGGCACGCCCGTCGCCGCGTTCTTGGCAGCCGTCGCGGCGGCCTGCAGTTTTGCCGCCGGAGCCGCCAGCGCGTTCGTGTCCGCCACAGGCTTGCCACGCCGCGCCCGGAAACTGGTGCCGAGCACGTACGCTTGCCACGCGAGCCCGGGCAGCGCGAGCACCGCCGACCCGAGGAACGCCTTGAGCCGCGCGTCCGAGAGCGCGAGGGCGTCCATGGGAGTGTCGAGGGAGGGTCGAGATTAGATGGAAAAGAACATTGGGTCGGGAGCTGCTTCGTCGCTGCGCCAATGACTCGTCGCTGGCCGTCGTGGTCGTGGTTTGAAGTGGACTGGAGACGCGTTGCTAGCTGGCTACAGCTGCCAAGTAGCCTGTAATTGACTATATTTAGGTGCGCTAAGGAGCTCCAATCCACTCAGGCCACCTCGGCCAAAATGTACCCAAGCCTCGAGGAAAAGCAAACGACAATACAATCACAGTCCTTTATATCATATACAATGTCTATTGTGCTGCAAAAACAAATCGCCAGTCGCCCAGCTGGGGCGACAGGCTTCATCTCGTCTCGTCGTCGCCACCTTAAAAGGGCGAGTCGGCCGGGTGCACCGTCTTGATAAAGTACGGGCCGATGACGGGGATCTTCTGCAGGATGTCGGTCTGTACCCGCGGGATACCCGACGCAAAGAAGAGGACGGCCGCGCCGGCCGCCGCGCCAAAGGGAGCAATGGTCACGCCACTGGTCGTTAGTTGCGCACAGGACAGAATGGCGACGAGGCAACTCACTAGCGGAACAGGGTCTTGGGGGTGGCGCCCTTGAAATTGGGCTGAGGGTTGTACCTGCACTGTTAGTCGTGTTCGCAGGCCAGCACCGTGCAGCCTTGCCGTCTCGTCTCGTCGTCTCGTCCCGTCCCGTTCTGTCTCATTCTGTCTGATATTCGGCTCGCTTGGCCAGCGCGGCCATGGTCTGCCACATGCCCATCTACGCGCTGTATCTATGCGCTGTGTCGCATCAGAGCCAGGGAACGGCCGAAAAGCCGTCTCACAAGGCCGGTAGCCGTTTGGTAGTGACAACGCAAGTGGTCTGATGCCGCTGCCATGGCCGCCCGTTGCGTGCAGCCGCACGACCGCGGCGAATGGGCAACAGAGGAATGACGGCCGCAGACCATAGAGCACAGTGGCAGGGCAAAGACCAGGCTGTCCGATGCAAAGACAGCCAGCGGGCGGACGGACGGGCCGGGCGCAGGGTTCGGAACGGTCGTGGTCGGGTTCGGCAGGGATACGACGGTGACGAGCAGCCGAGAGGACGTCTGGTAGACTTGGAGGGTGCAGCAGCGCTGGGAATTGGGTCGGGAGCCTTACTTGGGGCCGTACTGGCTCTTGAAGGGGGCGGGCTGTCTTGTTAGCAGTGTTCCGTGTTCCGTTCAGACGGACAATCTGCAGCCAGAGCAGGCCAGTGCGCCACGGCAGCAGCATGGTCGCCAGGGAATGCACTCCAAAGAAGAGAGGGTACATACAGCGTAAGGCATGGTGAAGGTGACGGCGGTGCCTGGTGTGAGCGGTCGTTGTGGTCGTGATGTTTCTGTCGGGACGGGACGCCTGCGATATTTTGTCGTTGCGTGCCCGCGACGGCCAATGGACGTGCCCGGCACGGTGGAGCGCCGTGGCTGTTGAATGACTAATCCTGGCCTGAGGCACAAAAGGCGGCTGCACGAGCCAATCAGGCGGACAAGTTTCAAAGCGGCCGAGAACGGCGCTAGGCCGAGTCTGGACGCGTACCTTGTACCTTTTGTGGGCCTCTGCAGCTCAGCTCTAGCGCAGCTCAGCCGCCGACGGTCGCAGCGACGCCTCGAACCGAGCAGCCATGGACAAGTTGATTGACGCGCGCTTTGAGCGCGTCGAGCGGGCTCTGGCCGTGCTCATCGACTCGCTGGCCAACTACAACCCGTCACCGGCGCTGGCCGAGGACCTGCTGGCGGCCGACGCGGCGCTTGCAGTCGGGCTGCGCCAGATCCAGGACCACCAGAACAACCACCTGCGGCTGCAGCGGCTGCGTGCCGAGGCGGCCGCGCTCGATGCGACCATCAAGGAGACCATTGAGACGCTTGCAAGCAGCCGCCGCGAGCTGCTGCAGGCTCCCGCGACCGTCTTTCCCGAAGACAACACGGCCAACCCGGCGGTGCGCGCGGCCACGCGCCAGTACACGTTCACGTACGAGCAGCTCATGTCGTATGCGCGGCGCATCAGCCGAAACACGGTGCCACGACAGGGGCAGACGGACGGCGCCGAGTTCTACGCACAGCTCGGCTTCGGCCCGGTGGACGCGGCCGAGGGCGCCAACAACAACGGCGACTCGGTGCCAGGCACGGCACCAGGCACGGCGGCTCCGACACCAGCTCCGACGACGCCGGGCCTTGGCGCGACACCGGGAGTGGGCGCAACGCCCGGCCCGGTCTCGGCAGCCTCGCCAGTGGGCCTCAACGGCACCAGCACGCTCCCGAGCGACGGGTCGCAGGCCGTGCCGCCGCCGCCAGACAGCGTGCCCAACGTGCCCGAAGACATCCGGCGGTGGGTGTCGCCGCTCGAGGGCAGCGTGTTCATCCCGTGGCCGGACCCGGGCGTGATGCAGACGGGCGCGTTGCGGGCACTGCACCGGTTGTCGGAAAAGGCGCCCGACGCACCCGTCGAGTTTGTGTCGCTCGAGGAGCAGGAGGAGGAGGAGCGGCAGGCGGCGATCCGCGAGGAGGCCGAGCGTGTAGAGCGCGAGGAGCGGCACCGGCGCATGGCCGAGGCGGCGGCGGCGGCCGAGCGGGCACGACAAAGCCAGCAGCGGCCCAACGGACAGGCACCACCACAGCAGTTTGCATCGGCGTTTGACGAGTAGTCGGCACCATTCCACATTTCACGTCGTTACGTCCAGATACCAGTACCATATACCATATACCAGATACCAATGTAATGTATTCGCTCGCGTCCAGTAGGGACCGACAAGGGCTTAAAGAAAGGGACGAAAGACGATCAAAAGACAAGACATCAAAAGACGGCGCCGGCAAAGCGCAGAAAGGCGCGCGCAATGGCCTCGCCGTCGTGTGCGCTGTCGACGACATCGACGCCCGGCTGGTAGATGGCGTCGGTCAGCGCGCCGAGGCGGTGGCGCGTGTCGAGGATCTCGCGTACGATGCCGCCGGTGAACTCGGGGTGGCCCTGGACGGTGGCGGCGCGGTTCGGGCCAAGGAGCATGCCCTGGACGGCGCACTTTTGCGTCGACGCGAGCGGCGTCGCACCGGCGGGCAGCGCGAGCACGGCGTCGCGGTGCATCTGGTGGATGCGCAGCGTGGGCCGGTCGAGGCCAAAAAAAGTCTGGCCGGCGGCGCTCAGGTCGACCTCGGTCACGCTGACCTCCCAGCCGCCGGGGCTGCGGTCGACGGGGCATCCGAGCGCCCGCCCGATGATCTGGTGCCCGAAGCAGATGCCCAGGATCGGTACGGGGCGGGTTCCGGCGGGCGCATCGGGCGCAGTCGTGGCCAGCACCGCCTGCGTGTACTTGACGAGCGCCAGGATCCAGGGGTCGTTGTCAAACGAGTTGTGCTTGGAGCCCGTGATGAGCACGGCGTCGACGTCGGCGAGCGCCGGGTACGCCGCCGGGTCCGCGACAATGTCGTGGCGCGTGATGCTGAGCACCGTCTCGAGCGGCGTCGGGGCCACGGCGCGCCGGAACAGGTCTTCAAAGACGCCGCCGTAGTTTTCGTACCTGGCGACCGTGCCCGGCATCGGCGTGTCGGCCATTAGCACCGCCAGGCGCAGCGGTGCAGGCATTTTGTGAATGGGAGAGGATGCGCGAAGAAGACTGAACAGAAAGCTCACAGCTCGCACCAAAGGACAATGTGGTCGTTGGCGATAGGTGCATGTGACTAACGGAAAGCGCACTGATAAGACCTGCTGTTAAACGTAACGCGGGGCTACGCTAAACATCGGACTCGGATGGGCCAGCGCTGCTCTCGCACGTTACGCCAGGTCTCGGCCGTTCAGGGCCCAATGCTTTAGAAAATTGCACGTCGTTTTCCGTATTTGCAGGCAGCCTCCACTACAACACAGGCGCCGTGGTCCTGAAGCGTACATTTACTAAACGTAAGGCTACATGGCACATGGCAAGCCTGCGGCTGAGCCCGATGACAGTTGCCCGATGCAGTAATCGTGCAAAAGTGGGCCCACTAATCCAACACAAACGTCTGATGCTCGCCCTGGACGACTTGGACTTGACCTCAACCTCCTCACAACCACGGCCATGCCCCCGCGATCACTGGCCTCGTTCCTGGCGGCCGCGCGCGCGGCCCTGAACGCACCGGCCGCACAGCGCACCACGCCGCTGACGTTTGTCGTCGGCAACGAGAGCGCGGACCTCGACTCGCTAAGCTCGGCCGTGCTGTACGCGTACCTGCGGTCGCACGCGCCCAATGCGTCTCTGCACATCCCGCTGGCGCACCTGCTGCGTGAGGACCTCGTGCTGCGACCAGAGCTCGCGGCCGCGCTCGCGCCGCAGCCCGTCGACAGCCTGCTGACGCTGTCGGACCTGCCTCCGTCGCTGCGCCCCGACGACACGCGCTGGTTTCTCGTCGACCACAACGCGCTGACGGGCGACCTGGGGCGGCGATTTGGCACGCGCGTCGCCGGCTGCGTCGACCACCACGTCGACGAGGGTGCTGTCCCGCACGACGCCGCGACACGCGTCATCGAAAAGGCAGGCAGCTGCGCGAGCCTCGTCGTGCGCGAGACGGCCGTGACGTGGAAGCAGCTGGCGCGCGACGCGCCCGACGCCGATGCCGACCACGCACTGGCCCGGCTCGCGCTCGCGCCCATCCTCGTGGACACGTCGGCGCTGCAGTCGGCCAGCAAAACGACCGAGACCGACCGCGAGGCCGTGGCGCTGGCCACGTCCTTTTTCGGCGAGGGCTCTGCCCTGACCATTGACAGCTACTACGCCGAGCTGACGCGCCTCAAGGACGACATTGCGACCTTTTCGTACAGCGACGTGCTGCGCAAGGACTACAAGCAGTGGCACGAGACCGCGGCCGACGGCACGCCGCTCGCGCTCGGCATGTCCACCGTCGTCCAGGGCTTTGACTACCTCCTACAGAATATTGGCGACCGTGACGCGCTTCTCGATGCACTCGGTGCCTTTGCACGCGACCGCAGGCTCGACCTTGCCGCCATCATGACAGCGTACACCGACAACGGCACGTTTGGCCGCCAGCTGCTCGTCTGGGCGCGCACCCCGGCCGGCGTGCGCGCTGCCCAGCACTTTGTCGCCGCCAACACTGGGCGCCTGCAGCTCGTGCCCTGGGGCGACGGCCGTCTCGACACGGCACCGACCGAGACCGATTGGCGCGCCTGCTGGACGCAGGGCAGCGTCGAGTACAGCCGCAAGCAGCTGGCGCCGTCGCTACGCGAGTCCATGCGCATGTAAGAAGATACGAGAACGAGAAATTCATAGATCCGAATGCCCCAACGCCGCGCTTCCCAAAATGCAGTATCGTACAGCTCCGTGCATTACAGGCCCATCGCCATCAGCAGCTGCCGGAACGGCTCGGCCATGGCGTCGACTACAGCGGCCGTGCTGGGCGGTGTCAGGCCCGCCGTGGTGCCGGCCGCCGGCAATCCCGCCGGCAATCCGTTGAGCGATGTCGTGGAGGGCGCAATCGAAGCCGTCTCGGGCGACGACGCGCCGGGGCCGCCCATGGCGTTTGCAAACCCGCCCAGCAGCCCGCCCATCTTCCGGCCCCATCTGCCCTTTCCGTTCTCCAGCTGTCCGCGCGCCTCGACGACGTTGCTCTCGACGCTCGCCACCTTGCTCGCCGCCGTGATGCTGGCCACGTCGCGCCCGCACCGCAGCGGCCCCTCTTTTGTCGCTGGCCCGATGACCGTCGCGTCCAGCAGGTTGTGCCAGTGCGCCAGGAACCGCCCCGAGCCCTGCCCGCACACGCCCGAGCCCCCGACCGGCTTCTCGGCCGGCGGCGTTGCCGTGCCCTCGCCAAAGATGCGGTCCAAGAGGTCCTGCTGCGCCGCTATGGCTGCCGCGTCCAGCTGTGCCAGGTATGCCGCATGCGCGTCGAGCGCCAGCACAATGTCTCCTTGTGTCTCTTGGCCGAGCGCTGCAAACATGGCTTGCAGGTCAGCGCTGAGCGCGCCAGCGCCGCCACTGACTCGGGTCGCGGCCGTACTTGGTCCTGGTTCTGGTTTTGGCTCTGCGTCTGCGTTTGCGTCTGCGTCTGCTTCGCGCCCACGGAACAGTTTGATGGTCTCGGCCGCCCAGCCGCGAAACATGTCCCGAATGTCGGGCGTGTCGCGCGCCACGCGGTGCAGCCACTTGTACAAAAGGTGCCGGTGCCTGGTCATCCAGTCGTAGTAGTCGCGCACCGTCGGTTGCGTACGAGCCGACTTGCTGCTCATGGCAACAAACTCGCCGACGAACCCCTCAAAGTCGGAAATGTGCTCGCTCAGATCAATCTTTGCGTGAATGCCGCGGATGAGCGGATCCAGCGCCGCCATGCCGTCCTTGACGGCCTGCGTGAGCAGGTCAGGGCGCTGCCGGCAAAAGACAGTTTCAATCTGCCGGCGGTCGCGCACCGACAGCAGCGCCTGGTAGTACTGTGCGCACTGTGCGTGGTGCGCGTCCGAGAGCGACGTTGTGAGAGACGGATCGGCGGCATCCAGAATGCACGCCACCATGGAGCGGTTGGTCGCCATGCTCTGGCGGCGTGTGGCCTCGTGCACGGCGCGCGGTTTCGCCAGGTGCTCGCGCAGGACAGCCAGGGGCACCTTGCCCGGACCGTCCTTGGCGCGCTCGATCCGGTCCGCCGTCTTTTGCATCGACGACGCGTCGAGCGACATCACCGTCGCAACGACGCGCTGCAGCAGGTTCATTCCGTCGTCTGCCTCTGACGTCAGCCCGATCCAGTTCGTCAGCCCGCCGACACTAATCTTGGCCAGCAACAGCCGCATGATCCCGTTGATCACGCTCGCCGCGTTGCCCAGGCGCAGCACCTGCCGCACCGACGCGTACGGTGCCAGCATGTGCAGTGTGCCCGCCAGTTTGGCCAAGTACCGCCCGTTGGGCGACAGCACAAACACCGAGTGCAGAAACTCGGCCAGGTGGATCAGGATGTAGTCGATGGCGGCGCGCACGCCCGGCGAGTGGTCCTCAAGGCGCCCGTGCTCGGCGCAAAAGGCAAACAGCTCGTCCACCAGGTCGCCGTACACCATGGCATGCAGCACGTCCTCCCACGCTTGGGCCAGCTCGACCGCGTCCGTGCGGTCGTACGTCTTGTTCCTCTGGTACGTGTGCGAGCCCCCGCGGTACCCGCCCAGCGCGCCGCGGCCGAGCGACTCCACCATCGCCGACGCCGCCGTTGCTAGCAGCTTGCGCGTGCCCATCGCGCCTTGGTCGTAGCTCTCCGACAGCTCGGCCGCCGCCAGTTGCCGGATCATGCTCTGCACGCGTACGTGCCAGAACTCGGCCGGCAGCGCCTTGGCGGGCGGCAGCGTCAGCACCGCCTTGTTGAAGAGCATGTGCAGGATCGGCGACGTCGAGCGCGCAGCGTACGTGACGCTGGACGGGGTGGCTATGCTGGTCGTCGATGCGCCGGGCGGTGTCGTAGAGCCTGTCGCGGCAAACGGCGTGCCGTACAAGCCAATGGTCGCCGGGTCTTTAAAGTCCTGCACCTCGCGGTACGTCTCGTGGTGCGTCAAGATGTCAAACAGCGCGTGCAACTGCGGCGCCGTCAGACCAGGGCTCGCAGCGGGCGCAGCGGGCGTCGCGCGCGAGGGGTCCGCCGACGCGCCGTGCGCGCCGTCTGTGGTGCCCGTTGCGGGCGCCATGGCTCATCCGAGGGCTGGTACTGGTGCATGGGCGTGCGTTGCGTTGAGGAGGTCGCTCGAGACAATCAAGACGCTGGCGGGGTCGGTTTGACGTTGTGGAAGGAGCAGATGATATTACGGTGCAAGATGAAGAAAGAAGCAGCAGACCCGAATTGGAGCTGCGGCAGTCTGGCCAGAGCTCTTTCCCTCTTGGGCTTGACGTCACAGTGGCGCACAGTGGAGGCGCTCTAGTGCTGTAAATTTAATCTGGTTTATTCTGGCTGCCTAGAAGCCGCGCCGCAAGGCAACAGCGAGCACCTCGAACCAACAGTCGGTCTCGCTCTCGATTTCGTCTACGGTTCTGGACGCACCCTTTGTCGTCATACAACCTTTCCGATCGGTGCGACCTGGGAGAGCGAGTTGGTGCGCGCATCGACCAGCGTACCACAATGACGCTGCATCGAGTTGCAAGGAGTTGTCGGCACCCGGCCCTTGCGGCGACAAGTTGTTTTAAAACAATCTAGCAATCTCGGCCGTTGGTAGAATCAAGTCGAGTATCAACAAGTCAGATCTTGTTGCAAAGACAACGTCGGAAATCGCCAATGCCAAGCATGAAATGCAGGTACAGATTCTTTCATCGCCTTTTCAGATACGACACAGCACCATTGGTCCTTCCCATCTCGTCTCGCCTTACGCGGCTTCGTAGTATTAAGCCTGCTATCCAGTACGGTCAAGTCGTGACTGTAGTTGAGAGCCGACACCACACAAGAAAGTGAGACTCAACGACCGAGCCTCCCAACATGGTGCCTCGGATCATGTTCCGCGTTGGCAGCAGCTCTGCCGAACGCAAACGTCACGTCTTACCGTCTCTAGTCAACGCGCGACGTAATGTTACAAACGTCGTTCGCGACGCGGTTCTGTAGGGCGTGGTCGCGGGCTCTCATCGACGATATTGCATAAATATATGCTGAAGAGTGGACAAGGACACGCAAAGTAGTTTTATGAAAAGCAATGTGGCAGACCGACTTCTCTTTCTAGTTCACCATGCCAGCTGAAACGAGAAAAACGAGCAAAATGGGTATAGATAAAACGACCACCAAACACAGCGTCACGCCTTGACCGGATTGTTGCCGACCGTCTTGTAGAGCTCACGCAGCTCAAAGGCCTCGTGGCCGCCCTCGGGCACCTCGCCAATCACGCGCGCTGGCTGCCCCGCCACCACACTAAAGCTCGCAATCACCATGTTGGGCGGCACCACTGTGCCGTCGAGGATGCGCACATAGTCCTTGATGATGGCAAAGTCGCCGACCACGACGTTGGCCCCGATGTGCACACGGTTGCCAATCGACGCCGCCATGACCGTTGTGCCCGACCCGACAAACACGTGGTCGCCCATGCGCAGCGGCATGTGCGAAAAGGTGCCCTTCCACATGCGCCCTGGTGGACGAAGGCTGGCGCCTTTGCTGAGGAAGCAGTAGCGGCCAATCGAAATCGCTGTTTTGTTCGCAGTCGTCTCGGCGCCGCCTGCGCTCGACGTGCTCGGCAATGAACGCACGAGATCACCACGGATCATAACATCCTGCTGAATCACGCTCTTGCCGCCGAGAACGATGTGTTGCGTGCCAATCAGCACTGCCTTGCGTGATACTTTGTTACCCGTGTCCTGGTCGTTAGCGCGGCTCCAAAACGAAGGCGTGAATTCCCTACTGTCTCAATGTATTCTCCTTTCACGGGTCGTCGTGACATGATGCCGAGCTTTTGACCACATGGGGTCTGGTCGCTGTGAGTGTTGTCGCGTGTCGCCCTTCGTCCCCAGCAACGTTGGGCGGACTGCCCCTTACGGTGGGGCGCAGTGCGTTGCGCTTACGGTACAGGAGTAGAGAATATCACGTGATGCTCGTTCGCCCAGAGTTTCGGAATGTTGTTTTAATGTATGGCATTGGGCTAGCGAGAAATTAACAATCAATGTCCTGGCTTGCGTAGGAAAGAGGGATGTGCATGAGACATTCTATGCCGCAGTGCCACGGCCTTGAAGCCGAGATCGGTAAAGCATGAAGCATGAGGATTCGTGTGGGTACTTAAATATTCTGTGGAGGATGCTCCGTATCGAAAGAGGCAAGATGGCCGAGCGGTCTAAGGCGCTAGCTTCAGGAAGTCGTATTCGTACGAAATATTGACTATGCTAGTCTAGAAATAGGCGTGGGTTCGAATCCCACTCTTGTCATATTTTTGCAGCACGCATCTTTCTGCTTCTGGTGTAAAGATGTGGTCGAAATGTTCTCACGAGTTTCAAGTTTTTCACATACCACGTGTCGGTGTCAACACACATTATTTTTATACTTCATATTTTTATAAAAAAGAGCCAGACTACGTTTTTAGAAATGGTTTTATTTATCTGATCGTAGTAAACAACAAAACATTTATGAATATATAAAGTAAATTATCCAATTACAAGGAAATCAAAAATCAAAACTGAACGTGATAGAACCGCAGCCAAACTACAAAACATTATTATTGTCGCCTACTACATTATAAATGGACGATAGAACCGTCAGTATAAACTATGGTGAACTTGATTCTTTTATTTACCTTGAACTACAATGTTCCCTTACATCGTCGTACCATATGCACGTGCTACGAAGACACACCCATAAGCAGGTAAACATTGCGGATCGAAAAATTGTCACTGGTAGAAGTTGAATTATCATTATACTCGTAACAAGTCGTGGCCCGGAGGCTTCTTCTCGATCATTACGTGTGACCCAATTTGCACCCGTTAAAAAGCAATACTTTTCCTCCGTCCATTCTCAGCGCTCTTAGTTCGAGCCAATAGAGCCCGAGGGTCTCTTCATCGGGATCGGAGCGTTGATCTTGGACTGGCGACGGCGGGCGAGGTAGCCCGACCGACGCTTGCCAAGGACGAGGAAAACGCAGGCAACGGTGACAGCAATACCGCCAATAATAGAGCCAACAGCGATACCGGCCTTAGCACCGGTCGACAGGCCACCGTTGTTGTTGTTGGTCGTGGTCGACGACGACGAGTCGGACGACGACGAGTCGTTGGTAGCCGAGTCCGAAGATGCCGAGTCACTCGAGGAGCTGTCATCCGAGTCGAAGGTGGCGGCCGTCACGTTGAAGCAGGCAACCGACTCGGTGAAGTCCTCAGCCTCGACGAAGTAGATGTCGGCGCAGGCATAGAAAGTGTTGTTCTGATCGTTGTTCTCGCCCTCGTAGACAGCCCAGTACTGCAGCTGGATGGTGGCGTTGTCGCCAGGACCGACCGTGGCCGGAATGTCATCAATGGCGTAGCACTGGTGACCGGGGGCGAGCTCGGTGACATTGTTGACAATCTGCTCGTCGAACTCGGACTGCGCCTGAGGGTCTGCATACAGTCAGAGGATATTCCAAGTCTGTGGCCGATGCGTGCAACTTACTGTTGTCGAAAGCAATGTAAAAGGCAACATGGTAAGCCTCATCGGCGATGGACAGAGCAACGCGGCCCTGGTCTGTGATTGTTAGTTCTGGCATCGGTGCAAGAGAAGCGACAAGTCGTACCAAGAGGGAACTGAGTGCGGTTGCCCGGGCCTTCGGAGCTGCCGCAGGGACCGATGTTGTCATCAGCAGCATCCCACTTGCGGTCATCGGGCCACAGGAAAGCAACGGGACCCATGACAGTGCCCTCGTAGCCATCACCGTGTTGTTGAGCAGACGCAACACCGGCCAGAGCCAGCGACGCGGTGGCAGCGAAGATAGTTGCGCGCATTGTGTTGATCGGACAAGTATTAGAGATTAAGTAGAAGAAGGGACTTGGGTATCAAAGACAAAGTTGATGGAATGCGATGATCAGATAAAAATCGTAGTCGACGATGAGGCTGCGAGCGGCTGTTATATAGATGCAGGTGGGCGGCCTAGTGGGCGAACAGACAACACAGTCAGGCGAACGCATTCAAGTGTGCAAGCGGGGACGGCAAAAACAACTAAAAAACAAGAGGAAAAATCAAACAAGCGAAAATGGCCGCCCGAAGACGAGAAAAGAAGGCTGGGAGGCACTTTGCGAGAAAAAATAAAAATAGAGGGCCGAGGTGTGAGTCTGATCTGATAACGCATACAATAGCAACCCATGCCAAGGCACCGTTAACGTACTCCCAAGAGTATTTATTGCTTGGAAAAATGTGATGGCAAGGATGGCAAGAGACTGCAAAATTACGGGCCTTCCGTGGCCAGGTGCGGACGCCAGAATAAAGCCGTTCTCCGTGGCAAACCACCCCTCACATGGCGGCCATGATCAGGTGCTGACTTTCACTATACGGAGTAAGTGCTACGGAGTAGACGCATACGGAGTATGTCACTACCCCTACCCAAGGCAATATTGGTGGTCCTATCACTTGCTGCAACTTGCCGGACTGGATTTATACAGAGATAGACTAATATGAAATAACTAATAATTTATATCGAACCGAAATGATGGCAGTGGTGGCCAACAGTAGTGAGTCTTTTACGAGACCTTTAGCTAGATACCGTTCCCTTAGGACCCGTTTGCGTTCTCTGTTCTGGCGACAAGACTGAGTAGTTTACCGCCGGGCTGCAGCTTGCTCCTTGTGCATACATTTATGTGCTCCGTAGAGATGGAAGAGTGTCTTCTTGCCAAGTGCGTGACACAAGTCATATACATTCGCACCGATAGGCCCAGTCTACGGAGTAGTTAGGTCTGGACCACGATGCGTGGCTATGGGCTACTTCGAACGGATTAGTCTACGAATAAGGAAGCTATTCTACCAGTGAGAAGCGTTATATTTTATAGCCGATGAGGCATATCGGCTGGTACCGAAGACCGGCAGGTGACTGTCACCGCGTCCAAGAGCTGGCTTGTGCATGCCAAGGCTTTGGGATGGACTTTGGCTTGGAGAACACAAGAGCGACCAAAGAAAACAGCGAATGGCGCGCAGAACAGCGCAATGCCAAGACCGACCACGCCATGACGGTGGAGTAGCGGCTGTTACTTTTTTTCGTCGGCAATTTTCATGGCTAACCGGCAATAAAAACAGCTTTATCACTCTTGCACGAGTTGAATGTTGAGTTGTGAGAATATGAAGGCTTTGTTGAGTACAATGATGGCTGGCGTTTACGCAAGGCTGACGGTAGAGGCACCTAGCCAAACCCTGAGACCGAAAATCAAAAGTATGAGACGTGCTGAGCGGTAAATCAACGGCGGATTCCTGACCGCAAGTAAGGTATACCCGCAGTAGGCGACGACAGTTCACAGTTTTTACAAAGTCTGCGTTCTCGGGATAGTAATTTATGTCATTTTTCTCCGTACAGGATCTGATAAGTGGGTGGCAAGAGGAACCACGACCAGCGGAAGAAGTAAGCTAGCTGGATGTGGTATGCTTGGATGAGCCTGGGCAGGCCCAGGCGCTACTCCGCACGTGTCTTTTCAGTCATCGACACAGCACAGCGCCCGACACTTGAGTAATTTTTCTTGCAAATTCTATCCGTAGCTACGGAGTAGATACGGCTACTTCGTATGCCAATAAATATTTAAATATACGGAGTACTGAGCGTAACATTTTGCCAAGGCAATACTGGGCGAGGGAACGGACGAAAGAGGAATATATTTACGTTTCGAGAAGGTTCAAAGATCACAAGTCTATTTCATTTTGCATTCATGTGGTGTGTCGGCAGCTGCAAGAATGTTCATATGTTTAGATTTAGAAGACAGCCGAGTGTTGGTCTAAGCGTAAAAAGCCCGTAGGAAAATTGAAAGTCTAGCTACAAAGTGGTGAACGATGAGTGGCAGTAATCTCTGGTAAGATTCAGATCAAGTGTGACTCGATGCATATTTTTATATAACTATATAAACTTAGTTATACGAGGCGCTTATTTGATTTACGAGTCACCGGGTTCATGTCACCTTCCCCAGAAGGAAGTCATATTATCATGGCGCTCGAAGGAGCCTATCAAGCCATTCCTCATGTGACTAGGAGAAGCATGGCGCTTAGGCTGGTTACGACCAAAGGATGGCCGGGTACAAGGACCAGCCACCGTCTCTAGAGAACTTCCAAGACAATAAGAAGTGGCGCGATAATTATACGAGAAGTTAGCTACTTATTTACGCGTATGTTTACTCCGAACGGAGTAATTGCAGGACGTTTTCGGCGATAAATTGACGTTCATGCCCACTGCTCAATGTTTTTCTAGTTGAGGGGTTTCTTGCCATGCGTGCGCAGGGGTTGTGGCGGTCTACTCCGTACTCCGTAGTTTCTCTTTTTGTCTGGACTGCAGCGACCAGAAAAGCGAAAGCGAATAAATATAAATATACTAATGATTTGATCTGATAAAAAAAGAGGAGAAGGGTAACTAGGTAGCGGTTGCCCATATAAATTAACACGGAACTGTGGTCTGGTGTCTAAATCGGCGAATGCATAAAAGACGGTACGAAAGCACGCATGGTGAATTTGTCTGGTGGACACTGACCTCTACTTCGTCGAAAGATAAGAAGAACATGGCTTTGCTTCCCACAGGTCGCAGGCGCTTGCCGAGCGAAGCGATGCTTCATAACCACCAACGATATATATTTAAGTACCCAAGACGCGAGCCTTTCTTTTCTTGTCAGCGCCTGTGACGTCTTGGCGGCCCACCAGCAGGGCTAGTCTTTGCATGTGACTGGCTTGTGCGGTGGTGGCTTGACTTATCTGATGGGGTGGAGAGAATAGCGGATTGGGGATCAAAAAATACGGAGTATTCCGTAGAAACCCAGCGAAGATAATGCACAGTAAACGGGAAAAGAGCAGTAATCCGCCGTTGCATAAATGTGTACTTCGTATTACTCTATAGTAATTATATTGAACATATCTGAGTGATACAACCAGGACAGGTGCTGGACAGCAAGGGTGGAATCTAATCTTATCTGATTTTATCAGATGATCAGTCGACCAGGTGATGCGGAGCATGATTATTCCACATACTTTTAGTTTTCTCCGGGCCTACTCCGTAACGGTTAACGGCGAACAGCTCCCGTTTTTCAGTCTACCTAGTAAATCGGTATGCGAATATGCGGAAGAAATCCCGACTACTCCGATATCGCTGTCTAGGCCTGAGGCGCTTGTCCCTTGTCAATATTGGCATATGTGCCGTTATCCGAAAGCTCGTATTAGGCATTGTCCGCTGTCACCTGTTTGCTTTCAAAATCCTACTTTCAAGTTTTCTATCTAACAACATTTTCAGCAGTCTCCCGAACCAAAAACAATCGATACCCCTTCAATTATTCAAATTATATCCTGAAAAGCAGGTAATCATGTTGATCTTTCGGGAAAATCGTCTGGGGCGATCAAAATAGACGTCGAGAAGAGTAATGATTTACAATCGATTACCGATGGGTCGTCTGGCTTCCTATATTTACATTTACTTCGAATGAAGTAAATAAATATATATCCTTACGGTGTATATTTATATTTATTTATGGACAAGGAGTAAATAAATATATCTAAATATACAAGAATGACAGGACAGCTTATCCGTACTTCGTAAGCTTTTGATTCAGGGATGGAATGGCTGTCTCTATGTTCTTGTCGGAAATACAAATCGCCGCGGTCTTTTTTGAACGGGTCATTTGAAATATTGAATCATCTGTCAAGCCACCCAAGTTTTTGTCCGCGGGGTACACCGTATGCGACTGACCAGAAAAAAATGCGGTGCGGCCATCTTACTCCGTAAAAGTCAATAAATATATTCATATATTTAGAGAGAGAAGTAGAATTATGCTAGCTTGTCTTGGCCCTGACAAATACAATAGCTCGCTTATATAAATATTTTTATCGAACCGAGTCAGTCTTGGCCGGAGCACAATAAAATAGAAGAAAGTTTATCAGATCAGTCCACCTTTTATGTGCTGTTCTCGGCTTATTGGCTTTCAGTTGTAAATATACAGTATCGCGGCAATGCTCTGCGCCATCCAGCCACAAACAAGATCGTGATTCCCCAGGGCTGGAACTTTCCCAAGAGAGAAACACACCAGCAACAAGAAGGCGACCCGGTAAACGCAGCGGCGTTGCATATTTTATATTTATGGAGAATGTTGCAATAGTCCAGCCACGGACGCCTTGGCCTTATTGGCACTGGCGATGGTGGCGTGGGCTCGTAACCGCATTCCTATTTGGATGAATCCTGCAACGCGGTTTTAACTGCCGCAGTACTCTTCGTGTTGAGGGACTGGTACAAGCCACCCAGAGTGTAAATATATGTAATTTAAACCAGTTTAGAATCTTTGCTGGCCCAGCCTTTTTTCATCACCAAAGAACCTACTGAAATGTCTCCTACACTTCATATCGAACCAGGCATACTCCGTATGACGGCTTACATCCGACATCGTCAACACGCATCGGAAATTGCGGCGCATGGGTCTAGAATGCAGTGGATTGGGGCTTTGTTGTAAACGACAGACAATTTTATTGTTCATCTGATAAGCCCAGTTGAGTATTTTTCTACGCAGTGGAGGCGTGAGGTGTGGCATGGATGGCAAATAAAATAAAAAAAGCTGACGAATACGCCAAGCAGCTCATTTTGGAGCCTCAGTTAGCACCGTCCAAAATATAACACGGCTAAGACGAATACGTGCACCTCCCCAGTCTCCGTACCAGCTCCGTGCTTGAGTCAAGCTGGCTGTCCGTAACAATAATGCGCAGGCGAGCAGGAGCTGCATAGTGTTCCTGGCATTGGTGTCTTGGTATTCTCCACACGCGAGCACCGATGCTAGTCGCGACAGGAGCTCTGTGCTTTTTCTCTGTTCCTGGCAGCCGGACGTGGCCTGCGATTAGCTATATTAAAGCCCGCCTCGACACCCTTCTTCCGTTTGCTTTTCTCTTCTCTTCATCCAGCCATCTCTTGATAGTTCCTGCTTCTGCATTGCACTCTCGTTCCAGTCTTTCAGATCGTCCATTCGTTCACTACACTTTCAACTCAACAACATCAAAATGGTTGCCTCCAAGGTCATTCTCAGCAGCGTCCTCGTCGCCGGCGCGACTGCGTCCATTGTCCCGCGCCAGGTTGCCCCGGGTACTAGCCTGTACAACTGCCACGACAACTGCGGTACGTCTTTTCATCCAATGTTTTGGCGTGAGCTTATATTAACATTGTAGGCAACGCCATCCTCGCAATTGACTTCGCCTGCGACGTCTGCACGGACGCCACCTTCCTGTCCGACTACGCCAGCTGCCTGAGCTGTGCCGGCCCTAGCAACGAGAACATCTGGAGATACTACGGCTCGTCGCTGACTGCGGCTGCCGGTGAGTGTGGCCTGCCCACCACTCCCGCGTCTGCCCCGCAGGCGTCCATTGCTCCCGCCACCTCGGCCTCCAGCCAGGACTGCGCTGCTGCTACTACCGCTGCTGCTGCGACCACCACCCCCGAGGCTGCCGTGACCACCGAGTCCGCTCCCGCTGCTGCCACCACCACGGAGGCTGCCGCTACTTCGGGTGCTGCTACTTCGGCTGCTGCCACTGAGGCTGTCACTTCGTCTGCTGCTCCTGCTGTCTCCTCGGCTGCCGTCACCTCGGCTGTCGTTGCTGCTACGACCTCGGCCGTTGCCGCTGCTTCGTCGGTCATTGGCTCGTCGGCTGCGTCGGCCCCTGTCGCTGGCACCACCGCCTCGACGACTGTCTCGCCCTTCGGCAACAGCACTGGTACCTTCGCCTCGGGCACTGGTGCTGCTACCGCCTCGTCGTCGAGCGTTGTCACTGCCGGCGCCAACATGCGCTCGGTCGCTGTCGGCATGGCTGGTGCCGCCGCTTTCGGCGCTGCCTACGTCCTGGCCTTCTAAGCGCCTTGCGACGTTTCCTTCGCTCTCACTAATACCCGTGCCATGCTTATGCAGATATGATCGAATGACCATGTCTGACCACGCTGCCTTGTACATCAAATCCTGCGCCCAGCGCCTTGTCTGGTAGCACTTATACTACCTCTACTTCTATTCTTAATTCTTTAATTAAAGGATTCTTTTTCCTTTTATCTTGTGAAAAAGTGATTTCGCCAGGCGGATGAATAGCTTCAACAATCATACGATGAGCTGAGGAAGTCAAAGCGCGACAAACAACTCTGTGGAGTAGTTTCCTCATAAATGCATTTGGCTGGTTTTCGAATGTACTAACTGGGAATGTCCATGGTAAGACGTAACATAAAAGAATCGAGCTGCATTGTGCGGAATACAGACTACCTAGTTGACATAAAATACTGACTACGGGGCAAAATGGTCTGTGTTGGCAGTGGATGCCTCATCGCCAATGTCGACGTTAAAAACAAGACCCAAAAGCTTGGACATGGTACACGATCCGTTCGTATCATGCCCGCCGTCCTCTTGGCGTCGGGTCTCTTCCCGGATGCTGGCAAACAGAGCTCGCGCATCGCGCTCGAGCCTTCGGCACTGCATTGTTTTCCGAAGGTTTCTCCCTAAACGGAGTTTAAACTGGCGTTGAAGCCTCAGAAGTGATTGAGTCTCTTCGCGCAGTTTTCCACACTCAACATGGATGACCTGTGGCAGGATGTCGTTGGTGTTGCTCCCGAACATGTTCTGAGACTCCGGCTCGCGCACCAGCCGGTCGAGTTTTCGAAATTTTGTTTCCAAGCCACAAATAGAATGGGACAAGAACATTTTGGCCGTCTCCAGTCTCTGATGCTCCTGGTGGGTAGTTGACGCTGTCAAGTGTAGCGAACGGACCTGGTCGTGAAATTGGGTGAGTTTGACATCAAGGCCCGATCCGCCCAGCTTCAGCATGGCAATGACAACCCGTGTTTTCTGAGCGGTTACCACGTGCCTGACTCGCTCCAGGAACTGGGAGTTCGTCAAGCCATCAGAGAATTCAGCGCCGGCGTACCTCTGACGAAACTCATACGTAGTGTTTTGGAGAACGCGCCAGGCTTCTTCGTAGCGGCCCACATCATCTCTCAGGTTATCAGCGACGGAGTCAGGGCTGTCGTCAAAGTCAGAGTCGGACTCAGCGTCATCGCCCATAACGTAGTCGGGTCCGTGAGAGGTGGATGAGCCTGCCCCTTCAGCAGCTAGAAACTCCGGCAAGTCTGATGTCCGATTCGAGGGATGGCAATCAGCAGGGCTGCCGGAGGTAACTGAGCTGCCCGACGCTGTAGCGACTGTCTGGGGACCACTGGTAAGAGGATTGCTAGTCATCCAGCCATTGGCAATGGCAGACTGGTATGCTGATGCGAGGGTATCGTGCCAGTGTTCGTAGTTGCCAAGTGTCAGCTGTGGGACTTGGACTGAGATTATGTCTCCCTTGTTGTCTACTAGTCGAAGACACTCAGGGCCGACGTCTTCGACTGTCACCGGCCCCGAGCTTTTGCAGTTGGGATGCATTATCAGAATGTTTGAAAATGATGGGCAGGGTTGTTCGAAGCAGCAGGACAACCAGGGCAATATCAGAAAGAGCTAGTATGCTTTTTTCGAGAGGCTGACGAGTCGTAGTCGAAACCCTGTAAGCGATGAAAATGTGAAGAAATTGCTTGGTGGAAATGGAATATGAATGTCAAAAACAATGTCAGAATTCGGTTTGTGGAGAAACATGCGAGAATTGCTGGTGTGATGGAGGATCTAAGAGTTGGTTGTATACCAATTGATAGGACGTGGACTCAAAACATTTCATTGCCTCTCAATGTCAAATCTTTTAGGCTTTGGAGGCTCATAAGGACGCCCAACAAAGAAAACAGAGGTGTCTCGTATTTTGAGATTGGCCTCAGAGTAGTCGTTCACAGAAGCACCGATAACTATCAAGCGTCAGCTTTGTACTGATTAAGTCCCAAACAGTCCCGGTATTACAAAGTCCTTTTGGATGTTCAGTTGGCTGAAAAGTCATGATGATTTAGCAAAATGCATTCACAAAACAAGTGGTATAACAAAGAAATTAGACTGAAGACAAGGGGTCTATCGCCAAGTCGAGGGGTTGTGCACCGTCAAAGAAAAAGTAAACGCGCCAGAGAAAAATTAAAAGAAAGGCGGCGAGATCAATAACACAATATTACTCCTCATCACTGTCGGTACTGCTAAGATCAGGGCGCTTCCGGCGCGCTGCCTCGTCTTCGGCCATCTCCTTGTACGTACTCCAGCTGAGTAGCACAAAGGCGACAACAATCATGCTGCCGCCGAGCATGGCGGCGGAGCTGGGAGACTCGCCCGTGAGCCACCAGTCTGAAACCGCGACGATGAAGATTGTCAGAAGCGACGCGACGCTCGACAGGACGGGGCTGGTCAAGCTGATGAGAACGAGGAACGAGCCGGCAAAGGTAGCGTTCATGACGACACTGAGAAACAAGTAAAAGGCGACACGTCCCGTAGGTAGCGCAAAGGTCTCGATGCCGCTCCAGTGTAGTAGCGGCAGGGGGATCCAAAGGACAACAAGGGTGAAGATACCAATGCACGAGCCAAAAGTGTTGGCAAAAATCATGCCGCGGCCTGGGCTGCAGCCGTCGGGTGGGCACGCGAAACGTTTGTAAAGCACCTCGTACAGGCCGTACAAGACACTGCCAATGCCGATAATCAGATTGCCCAGCAGACGCTGGCCGCTTTCAATGTCAGTGTCGCCCGTCTTGGCATCGCCGTAGGCAACGACGAGAACGCCGGCGACGGCAACCAAGACAGCAAAGCTTTTGTCTAGGCGCAGCTTCTCCTTGAGCAAGGGCACAGAGAAGGCGTAGGCAAAGAAAGCGCTGCAGTTGTAGATGGCCGTTAGATCGCTTGGTGTAGTCATGCTCACAGCGATGTACCAGCTAAGGCCAGCAACAGTCAGCGACACGGTCACAAACGCTGTCGTGCGCACAATGTAGGACGTGCTCTCGCCAAACATGTGCAGGAGCGACCGAAAGACATGCAGTGGGGTCTCGGGGTCGTCGACGCGATGGACGGGCAGCGTCGTGACGTCGAGCTCACGCGTAGCCACCATGCCGGCCGTCGTGCGCACAAGCCAGACGTGGCGGCGCCAGAACGACGCAAACGGCAGGCCGCGCTTCTGGGCGCGCAGGATTAAAAGCTGGAAGGGCCACAGCAGCGCCCACGAGCCGTGCGTGAGGTACAGCATACAGTAAGCCTTGTTCCAGCCGGCATGCTGGACCCACGACGCAAGCTCCGTCTGCACGGTAAACGAGACGAGCGACAGGACGAGAAACACGGAAGCGTAGAGGTAGCGCGCGCGGGCTGCGGCGCGAGCGTTCTCAGGCGGGCTGCGCGAGCGAAACGATCTCTGGCGCAGGTTGGGTGGGCGCTGAGGCATGGGAGAGCTCGAAGCCCGAGGTTCGCCATCGGAAAGGCGCCGGGGGGAGCGGTGTCCGGGACGTCCGCGGCTGAGATCAGAGCCTCGTTGTGGTGGTGATATCGGGGCCTGCAGTAGCGGCGCACTGGATCGCGAGTCGTGTTCCATGGTGGAAGGTGTCGCCGGGGTCGAAATAGGGGTTGAAGAAGATTACCGCGCTGGGCGGACGGCTCGCAGGGGACCAAAAGAAAGCAGACTTTGCAGTACTGTTGATGCCATTGACTGTGCTTGGGATCGTGAGACGGCCAGTGTCGCGGTGTCAACGTCGGTGTCGATGGGTGGATGAAGAAAGCATGAGCTCGGTAATGACGTGGTCGGACACGCTGTGGGGAGCTGGTGGGCGATAAGGATGTAGAGATAAACCGGCACTTGACGAATAAAGGTTGGCGAGGCTACGCCGTGTCGACAACGGGCAATGGCAAAGTCAACAATCACCAACATGAATCAACGAGAGGTAGTCAAGCAAAGAGACTCGATGTTGCTGCTGAAGCTGAGCGGATAACACGCCTATTTTTAGACGACCCACTTAAATGCCCCGGACCCGAGGCCTTGGGAGGAGACCGTGCACTACAGTGCGTACACTGTGCTATCTACGCGAGTAGTCTGAATACATTTTCGCGACGCGTCGTGCATTGGACCACCGCGACAGCACGGAAGCACAGCTCAACAGCACCATGCCAGCCACCGCCATGCAGACGCCCATACCAGAAACACCTGTTCCGATTCCGCAGGTTCCGTCTGGGGTAGCCCACGCGCAGCCGGCGCCGGCGCCGCAACCTGAGCTGTCCCAGCCACCCATCGACCTCAATCTCGGGCAGACGCTACCTGCCGAAGCCGACGACGACGGCGATGACGAGTTGCCCACGGCGCCGGCCGCCATAGACACGCCCAAGAAGACGCGCAAGCCGCGCACGTTGCTTCCCAAGCCGGCGCTCGCCGACATGGGTGCCATATTTGCTGCGCAGCGCCAGCGCGACAAGAACAGCGAGCTGACGCCCGTGATGCGCGCGGCCATCTGCGGCGCGGTCTACGCGGGCGCGTCGCACCGTACCGCCGCTTCCGCTTTTCAGATCAGCGTGGGCGCCGTGCAGTCGACGCTGAAGCGCTTCCGCGATACGCAGGGCTTCGAGTCGCTGCCGCGGCCCGGGCAGCCGCGCAAGATTGACGCGCGCACGGCCGAGGTACTGAGCCACGTGTCGGCCACGTCGCCAGGCATGAGCTACAGAGACATGGCAGTGCAGTATGGCGCCGGTGCATCTCGCAGCACGGTGCACCGGTATCTTCGCAAGATAAAGGCGCGGCAGGCCGACGACGAGGCGCACAACGGGCCGGCTGGCCCGGGCCAGTCAAGCTTCCAGATTGCGCTTCCGGAGGAAACAGTGCAGGAGCAGATGCCAGGCGTCCACCAGCCCCTTCCTCCAGCAGGACCGCATGCACCATAGACTTGGAGTACACGTGTTTTTGTTCAACTTATTATTATAGATACCAGATGCCAATGCACAAGTTAAACCAGTTCCTGCGCGTATGGCTACAAGATATCGGGCATAACCAGCATGTACAATGGTAACTTGCCGTGCCATATCCTACCATGAGAGGCGCATCCAATCGTCTTCAGTTGTTGCGGCACAAACGAACAGTCCAACCCGAGTGAGCTGGCCTGCGCACAGCCACTCCCGCAGCACTACATGGGCATTGTGTTCTTGATTCATAGCTATGCCTTCGCCGCCTTCTGTGCCGCCCGCTTCTCAGCACGCTCCGCCACCAGGTCGGCCATGCCATTGCCCACCTCGTTGCCCAGCGCCCGAAACCCTTCAAGAATACCCGCCCGGTCGCCCTCAGGTGTCTCCTGGCTCATTTTGAACTTGCCCTCGAGCGACGTAAGCTGGATGTCGAGACCGATGATGGCTTTGCGCATGATCTCGAGATACTTGGGCGGCGCATCGGCCACGCGCCAGGGCTCCGGCCGTGCGTGCTCGGGGCCTTTATAGTTCATGATTTCGCGCTCTGCAAACTCGCTCAAGTCGTCAAGCTGTTCCTCGAGGTATGCGGTTGCCGCATGGCCGCTGCCAAAGTAAATCGAGGCGTGGCCACGCGCCTGCGCCGTCGCATAGTTCCATGTCGGTACAACCTTGGCCGTGCTCGGCTTCGTCTCGACGTAAAACTTGGGCGTCACGTAGTGCTGCACGTTGGACGTGAATACGACGAGCACTTCGCCCTCGAGCTTGTACACGCCGCTCGTATTGGCGGGATCCTGCTTAGCGGCCGCCTCAGCCAACATTGCCTTGGTGTGCGGGTTCGCACGCGCCATGTGCCCCGTCAGCCGCCCAAGCTCGGTCGGGCTGGTCTCGTCGTCAACTTTAAGCACGAGTGGTATATGGGTGCTCTGGATCAAAGGGAACCCGTCGGTTTTAATGACCGTCACAACGTTGCCGAGCGGGTGGTCGCGGATCAGCTGCCGCAGCACCGGGATGCTGGGCTCTGCATGGTCGGCCCGCAGGTACATGGTTCGTTTGGATGCAACTCGTTTCGTAGGAAGTGTGATTTGGAGTCGCTGCAGCCGCGGGAGAGGCTGTGAAGGGCGGACGAAGAGTATATTGATATCATACCAAGGATAAGCGTAGCCAATCCTGCCTATGGAAGAAGGCGTGGCGTCGACATGAAAACCGGGGCCGCTCCAATGGGGTTTATTCTAGCCTAAATACACACAACACTGACAATTGGACATCCTTTTGAAATGGCCGCCTCGCATCCTATGAGTCAGCGGAGATTGACTCAGTGGCCGTTCCAAGACGAACAATGGCGGACCTTGTCAAGCGGAGTCGGTGACTCTTGCTGTTACATGGCATCGCCAGCGTGCATCTGCCGTCACTTTATTTAGATATGCTAGTGTGCCAATCTTGAGTCAAACGTCCTATCGTTTAATGGCAGTGCATACAAATTCCATTTGCACCGCACTTAAGCGCGTAGACCTACCATAAAAGGAATCTCCCCGCGGTTTGGAGGTGGCAACCTTGCGGCGCAAATAATGTTGAACAACTCAGTTTTGATCAAGAGGTTGATGCGGCTGGCAGTTTGCAGAAAACATGTCGCCGCGGATGCTTTGCCAACGCCCTTTGGCCGAAGGCTCATTCTATCTGCTGGTAAAAATGACGCTAGTAATCTGCTAGAGATACTAAGCCCGGGCACTCGCCAACTGCATCCAGAGAATTGCCAACCTGCCTCGCCCAGCACCAAAAAACATCAAGTCGGATTCCCAAACGGACCTTCTCAGTTTTCGTCTTTGAACCGAAATTCAGAGCGACCAAAATCCGAAGTGACTTTGAATTTGGCTGTGTCCGCGGCCGTAGAATGATCGCTAAGCTGGGACGTCTCAGCTTCGTGCAGTATGCGCCGGCTTTTCAAGATATGCTGGCCCCGGTCAAACACGTAATGGCCCTCCACCATGCGGTTTCGTTCCTCCTCGCCGAAAGCATCGCAGATCGCTCGGTACATGTCGCCAGGCGACCGCTTCATCTCAAAGCCGTGCTCAGCCGTGAGCCAGTTGTGTAGATGCAGTGTCGACACCGATAGCATCTGCCATAACGCAAGGGCTCGGCCGTAATCGTTCTGCGAGAAGCAGGGTTCATTGAAGAGTAAATGCTCAACAAGGTACACGCTCAGATCGAGTTCCAGACAGTACATGATGAGCATCATGTGCCAGCTGGGAAAGTTTGTTGGTGTCAGATCAGGCAGCAAAATTGTATGCTTTTGCGTGCCATGCAGGTAAGGTACGAGGTATTGTCGAACTTTGGCATATCTTGGCCCCGTCGAACCCCAAAACCGTATGGGCTTGTTGTGCGCAACTGGTCGTGGATCGCAAAGGTCTGCTGGGGTCCCATGGTGTCGAGTCTGGTCGCTGACTGATGGCGTGAGAAGTCTTTTCCCGGAGTGGTTCGTGGAAGCCTCTTCTCTTTTCCTATCTAGGTTCTCTCCTTCCTCTGGGCTATTCAACACGCAACGGCGAAAGACCAGTCTGCTTATGGCCTCATATGACATAGAGCCTTGTGGGATGCCGTTTCTTCTGCGTTTCTGCAAATTATTTGTCCGACCGCTGCTGACACGCGCAGGCAAGTCAAGATTTGGCGAACGGTCCCGTCGACACGACACGCCACCTTCAGGCGAATAACGTCTCGATCCAGGACCATTACACATACGACGCCGGCTCTTCGAGGCACGGGAGCTGCGGCTGTGGCCTCGCGACCCTCTGGCCCGCCTTGGTTGGTGATTGTAATTACCCCCGTGGTCCGAGAATATATCGTCCGCCATCTCGCGAGCTCAGTTAATCGTCTTAAGGGGGCTGGCTTGAAATGTGGTTTCTTGGGTTTTCGCAGGTATTTTGGTGGTATGGTAGCTGTGTCTCTGGACCGGGTTATCCCTGGGCGGGCTCGTCTGCTTGGGCCGGTTGCACTGGTGCGCTACTGCCGGCCATACTCGTGATCAGCAGGCATGTTGAGGGAGTATCGCTGTAAGTGATAAAATAGAAGGTGTCTTGGCGTAATGGGCAATGACTTGGAGAGATAGAAATGAGCTGGTGGGGGGATGATACAAGTCTCGTCAAACTTTGAAGAACAACGTCACGTGATGAGAACATCACAGGAAGGAGCATGCTTTTGGCCTATCACATCACGCGACCGGCCACGGCGGCCTTGATGGTTGTTGGATCGGTATTTATTCGAAGTAAGACATAAATTTCCAATACAAGCCGTTTAGCAAACCATATATTGATATTACCAGAAGCTTGTCAAACCCCTCGCAAAGGACCTTGGCTTTCTATGTGCCCAAGTCCGCAGTGCCCCAAACCATCATAAGACTTCCAACCCTATACATTCGAGTGCAATCAAAGCGGATTGTCCAAGCAATATCACCAGCCTACTCGCTGCTGTAGTATGCAAGCTTAGACCAACGTTCGTCAACACCTTGCGATGAATCATTCTCTGGCTGGCTGTCGTTGCACACGCTAGCATCAATGTCGCCAAAGACTGCCCTCGTGGCCCGAAACAAGTGCGCTGCACAGTTCATGGACATGCAGTAACCAGCCTTCGTTATCGTTTTGCGAAGAGACCAAGTGGTGATCATTAGGAGATGCAGCAGTTGGTAGTGCTCGTAGTCGGCCGCGACTCTTGCATGACAATCGCATGTTTGTGTAGCAATTTGGCACTCATTAAAGTCAGCCATATCGAGTATATGCGCTGTGCCGAGCTCTTGGCATGCGTGCACTACGGCCGCCTTCCACTTCCCGTAGTTGTTCTTTGTGAGGTTGGGAATGTCGAATGTATGCCGGGTCGCTGCAGCCGACGTACAAAACAACGTGACCGAGTGGATTTTGTGCATCTGGGGCAGAGAAGGCTCATTCGAAGCAGTGACCTCTTGGGCCATGGCAAGGGGTGGTGTCTCTGGGATGGCAGCATCCGGAAGCTCGTCCGTCTGCATGGCAGTGCTCTTTTTTGATAGGTGGCTGGTCTTTTTAGAAACAACAGCTGCTTTTTGTGTCTCTCTCCAGACACTGCTTCTTCGTCTGTGCTTTCCCTTCCGCAATGATTGAGTGCCGGGCCCGTCCTGCTGTGCAGTTGGTTTTTGATCGTTTTTGCGCTTTCGATTGCGATTCGTCTTCTTGTCTTTCGTGGGATCACTGGTCTTTACCAGGTCGGGCGTCGCTCGCGGGGGAATTTTGCCACTGCCCGGTAGCCCTCTAGTAGTGGGCTTAGAGGCGAAGAACGGCGGGCTACTTCCGGATTGCGTGGCAGCTGCTGGCTTGACCTCGAAAGACGATTTTGTCTTTTTCGCTGACGGGAGAGAGGTAGGAGAGAGCTCTCTCTTGAAGGCTAGCGGTGCCTCCAAAGACTCATGGGGAATGCTGCCAGCAGAAGGTCTGGTTGTTTTCGACGTTTCTAAAAGCTCACCGACGGGCTCTTGTACGGCGCCCTTCTGCTTGACGCCGGCTGTCTTCATGACCATTCCGACAAAGGCCGACAGTGATGAATGCCTCTTCTTGGAAGGCGATGAGTGGACAGTCATTTCGAAAGGTCGTGGCCGGGTACGAAAAATGGAAAGGTGCAGTCTTTGAAGCCCCTTGAGTATGTAGTTTCGTAGATTGGTGGTAGATCTTAGCTCAAAGTCGGGTACTGACACTGGTTGGCCCGTGTTTGGAATTGTGCCACCGATTACTTGTGCCATTATGTATTTATACACCAAAAACACAACACGGTGAAATAAACGCTTCCAGGCACTCACGTGCTAGGGCGCGCGGGGCCTACGGATTTGCAAGGAAAGAGCGGCCGGCGCCTACCCATAAAGCGTCTTCAAAGTCTGGGCCCTTCATCAGCATCTTGATGTTGTGATTGGTATAGGAATGGTGGTTGAGCGACAGATGCAATACAGCTTCTAGCCTCAAACACATGCGATGGTGTTGAGGGATGAAAACGGTGCTCGCAAGTTGTTTGCGGCCCCCTTATCGTTAATAGAAAGTATTGTCTCGGGGTGATCCCCATCAAGCTCGCAGCTGATTGTCACATTTCTGCTATTGAGGAAGCCCGTTAGATCGGAAGTTAATGATGGAGAAGTGCAGAGTATGTGTCATGATGAAAAAGGGTAGAACTGCTGATGATAATACTGTTGCTTTACTTCACTCTCAGAGGTCGAAGGTTTGACACAAATTGTCTAATGCGCCAGTAATAATCACATAACGCGCCTGTCCCGCTTTCAAGAATAATCTACGTGAAGCGACAACAAAAAAAGCGCGGTTGTACAGCAACAGTGCTCCTTCCTGTTTTGAAGGCCTTGACGCGTCAAAAGTGAGCCGCGACTCGTGACAAGGCATCCACAGAATATTTACAGCCTGCTTCTTCGCTTATTGGGGCACGGCCCTTTAACGGTGGATATTCTCTTACGGACCCCGCGCACAGGTTGTGTGTTCCTCGGACGCTCATCACGTACATGTGAGTGAGCCTTCTAGAGTTCGCAGAGTGCTAATTTGATCATAACCTGAAGTAGTTTATAGATAACACGCGTGAGATAAAAGTGACAAAATGGCAGAACTTGAGTCCCAATATCTTCCAAATCTCTCGGCAACAACGCGCACGGGATCCCAATCCCAAAAAATGATGGTGGAGAGTTCTCGAGGCTGACGCCGGCTCTACTTTGAGTAGTAATCGCGAATGCGTAGGTCGTGGAACATGTTGATGAGATCCAGCGGGTCGTCCGGAAACCTTTCGGAGACACTCTCCTCGCTCTGATCTGAGCCCTTGTCGGAGTTGGTCTGGGGCATGATTCTGCATTCTCGGATTGCCTTGTCGACGCTCGCAGTCATAGGTGCATGGCTGTGACACCCACTTGGTCGCAGCACGGTCATGCCGGTCTGTGGTGCTGGCTGCTGAATAGCGAGATATCCGACCGGTGTTGGGCCCGGTGTCACGCCCAGCGTTGGTCCAGAGCCTAGTGAATGTGTGATATAGGGTGCCCGGCTCGGGATTGCCCGACGTGTGGCACTGGGTGGACGGCTTGGTGGCCCGACTGCATAGGGAGAGTGCAAGCGCTGCTGCAGCCAGGCCTGGCGCTGCGCCGGGCTCACAGTCCAAATAGGAGGAGGTGTTGGGCCTCCCACGGGTGTTGGTGTTCTTGAAAACTGGTACATGCCCATGGCAAATTCGGGGCCCGTCTGAGGTAGGTATGGAAAAGCTCTTGGGTCGAGGCTTGGTGGCGGTCTTCGGTCGGCTCTACCAATGTGGCTAGGAGTTTGAGCTCCAAAACTGCGAGCATCCAACCCCGACGGTGGGCGCTGGAGAATACTTGGTGAGGACTCGGACCCAGAGCATGCGCTGCGTCTAGTTCGCACTCGTCTTCGGTTCGGTAGCATGTTGTCGTGTGGTTCGTGTGTGTTTTGCATGGTCGAGATATGCATCCAGAGGTATAGCTTTCACGTAGACGGCGGATCTGAAAAGTCAGTGGAGCATCACAAGCAATGCCTCCCCGACTGCCTCAGTTTAAGAGGGAAGGTGCGGTCCGACAGCGCTCCTTCCCATTGTTATGATTTGCTCTTGTTTGGCATGGGAAACGGCACTTTCTTGCATGCATTAAAACGCCTACGACGACGTCTACTAGAACGGGCTAAGATCAAAGATATTGTTATATTTCGGCAGATTGCTACGTAATTAACTCTATCCGAAGTCGGCCTTCCTCTAAATAGTTCCTACTGCCAAAGCTCGAGATGGCAGCGAAGCGCAGTATTTCCTGTCTTACCATTGCCAGTATAATCTAACAGTCCTTGGTTGGTTGTGTCAGATACTCTAAAACGTCGTTCCCCATTTGCGCGTTTAATATGCTTTGTATATTCCGAGGCTTCCTGAGTCACTCTGCAGGGCAAGGTTCTCAGGCAGTTGCGATGATGCTCTTCCGTTGTTGTCTCCTTCCATAACTTTCGCACATTGCACAGCACTTCCCCCAAGGTGTGCCCCTATCTCCCTGTTCTTCTGCAGTGGCTAGCTCTGCACTGCTTATATCTGATACGCATGGTGGCTTCGCAGATATAGACTTTGAAGATCTGTGGCTAGAAAGCTTGGTTTGGTTTGTTCCCTTCCCGGTTCGATGATGTGTCTTGGTGAAAGGGTGGACGAAAAGGGTCATAATTTTTCGTGAAGTGGTGCTGGGGCAAGACTCGCTCGCAGCAGCAGATGGTGTATTCCGGGGACTTGGGGTTTGTATGGGCGACGTCCTCATCGCCAGTGTTGTCGTTGGCATCCACTGATGCGTGCGCACATGGATTTAGAAAGACGCACTCGGGGATTCATACATGCCAACCCGCCTTTCTCTCGCAATCACAGCGAATGAAAATGAGCGGCTTTGTTTTGCGTGTTGTTGTGCCGCTTGCCGATTTGGATTGACACGTTGTGATTGGGCAGAGCTTCTCGCCAGAGTTTCTTCTTTATAGTAAAAAACGAGCACCGACTTTGCGAAAGTTTCGGTAGATGTAATGATGGGTAGGAGGAAAAGAATTAGGACTCATTTGGTTCTGCCTTCTGTCTTTATATACTTATTTGACTACAATCGTTAACGTGTCTTGACACCAAAGCTGCATCTGTTTTTATTTTGTCGCAAAAAGCCGTTGTGAAAAGACGTCGAAAACAAAGAAAAGAGCATAACCCATTGTTAACATTCGAAGAAAACCTGGCTCATGATGGGCGATATCATGATAACAAACCAATATGGCAATTGTCCCTCGGTTTACCTTCCTGAAATATGGTCTACGTTCGTGAAGCATCTGAGCCAGAAAAAAATGCTGCCCCGCCTACCAATGACAGTCGTAGTTTGTGCCCCTTGTGACATGTTGGTATGAAGGAAAAAGAACCAGGCACCTGTCGCCGGACGAGCCACGTTCAGCATCGTCAGAATCGTCGCTGGCGTCAGAGATTGCAAGACTCAGCAGCCGTCGAGAGAATCAACTTTGTTTCCAGATCAGAAGCCTGGAAACCGAACCAAAAAAATCACGCCGAGCCAAAGATCGTGCCAATCCTCACCGGTTAGAGATTGGAGATGTTTCAAGCATTGGATCGGACTATTCTGATTCAGAACCCGACGGATTCATTGGGGAAGACGCAGCTAATGACGAGAGCACCATAACCCATCCTGAGCAATCATTACACGACGAAGAAACATTGAAGGAAGCTTGTTTAAGTAGAGAACGGCAGGGCAGAGTTGTTTTTGAGAGTCCCGGGTCATCTGAGCTCTGCAGGAAGTATCACAAAACTTCAAAATTCCTGGAACATAACAAATCAAAGACTTCGGGAGTCCTTGTAATCTTCAGCTCCAATGGGAAATTCTGACGCCGTCTACTATCACTGTTATATCTCGTCTTCTCTCTTATGGATCAAGATCAAAACTCGGCAACTGCGATTTATAGTCAGACTCGCCGAAACACCACTCATGTCAATACATCGGATCCCAATAAAAACCCGAAAGGCATGACTTACCGAGAGAAAACTACCATCACACCAATGCATCCTGCTATAGATGGTCATCCTCAACGTCTGGCCATCGGGAGAACAACCCGTTTCAGTTGGTAGTTGGACATGTCAGTCCTTTTAAGCCTATTGTTTGTCACTCGGCGATCCCTACACAGTTCAAAAACAGCCCGCGCCCCTTAAAATGCTCTCTTTTTTGCAAGAAAGACGACTTTTCAGGAGAACACGAATGCTGCGCCTCCCGTTTTAAAGCCCTTTCTTTCCTCAAGTGACCATGCGACCAGTAAATTCCTTCACGCATTTCCTACCTCCGAAGCAGATGTTTGCTTTTGCAACCATATCTCTGTTAGAGAATTTTCGGGAGAAGCTGGGCTTTAGCATTCAAGCACTGACCTTGCTAGCTCTTCGCACAGGTCTGCGAGGCCATAATGAATTTGGAGGGCGAATTAAAACAATTGAATCAGGATTCTGTGTCTTTGCTACTCTTACTTTGAGTGCCATTTTCTGAGACGAGGCGCAGCACTATGCTTTTGAGTTGACATACCAAGCTTTTCGTCTTTGTTCATTAACCACCAAGATTTTCCTTTGGCGGTGTTCAGGTCAATCATTACAATCAATATTAGTTTCCCGATACCGAGATGCCCCCACCGGCATCACTTTTATTAACAGCACCATCTCGGACCACTTGACAGACTTTATCTGCACGAGAGCCGTCTCGGTTTTCGACGTAGCGCTGGCCGTTTCACTTTTGAAATATGTAAGTGTTGTGATTCAGCATTTCTCGAGGCCGTGCAATCTGGGTCCCTCATCAACGCTGCTTCTCATCTGAGCAACAGAGCTATATTTGAGCGCCTACTAGGCGTTACACTTGAGTGCGGGTCAGTACGCTGTTATGACAGTATGGCAAAGACTATCAGCAATCATATCGCGGGCCTTCCGATCACATTCAAGGAAAATATACTTGGGCTCACGCCAGTCCTGGCTGAGTTTCCACAGCAAGAGACGGCCGCTTTGCAATGCCGGCTGGCAGCTTCACTCGATGGCCTGGTGGACAACGACTCAAGTTCACCACTGACTCATTACGCCTTAGATATGGAGGATATCTTCAGCTACGACAAGGCCTATCATTCTAGCCCTTTTAATTCCGACAGCATTATTTCCGAGTGCGTCGCTGATTTCGTGGCATAATCCATTGTAGCTCTTAGCACGTTTATATCCCGAACGCCTGATATGGGTGTCTCGAGCGAGGACGTTCTGGTTTGCAGGTCGAGCTAGCGGAGCGATAAACTTGACCCCATCTCATCTTGGCCATGATTCGTTGATGTTCAGACTATGGGCCGTGATTCCCTTGCACCGGTTCACTACAAGCGTGTATAGAATGCGCCCAATATTGACTTTCCGGGCCTCGGCAAATCATCATGTAAACTATGGGAAGAGATATAACCACATTCCCGTAAGTTCTCGAAAGTAGACAATGTTCTCAGCCCAACTCTAACAGAGTTCACTAAAGCCCAGGAGCACGGCAAAAAACACTAGGCGACTAACGATAGAACGGGTACTGGAGAGCTGGAGGAAGTGCAATAAACTCCACAGCACTCTTTATCAGAAGTTTTCTGGAGGACGTCATGATATGTTTCAAAGATTTCCGTAGGAGTGTGTCCTCAACCTGCACTGCCCCGGCATACTCCGCGTGGCTGGTTTCCTCGTTCGGTTGAGCTTCAACTCGGGCCATGTGCGTCTGCACGATAAGAATGTGTCAAATCGACTGAAATTAGATGAGCCATATGTAAATTATTATGATAAATATCATTGAAAATACATACCGAGACGGTACATGTTGCTTCTAATAGGATTGTGCTGTTGTAGACAAAGGGCAAAAGTACAGTACATATATGACTCAGCACAATAAATGGGTCCGTATAAATATAAATATACTATTTTTCTACACCCTACGAAGTCCAATCATGAGCTCTCAATGGGTCCACTTTATTGGCCTCAACCGCTGCCAATGACACTTCGCGTCACTTCGCGTCGCAGCGTCTTGGTCAACAAGTTCTGCAAGCTTTACGTCCATCCAAACGCAAAGAGATAGGACGCATTTCATCAGACTATCTACTGGCTGCTTTTCCCAAGCATAACTTCGCGCCCGATCTCCCACCCCAAGCGACCCCGAAAGCTTACGGCGTTGCGCCGGCGACGACTACGCCCAACACGCCCAACACGCTCGTCACGTTCTTGCCCCTCCTTCCTGTCATCGCCGCACAGATCTGTTTGCAAGGCATTCGCATCGTTTGAAGCATAATCGAAGACGCGTGTGTGACCTACCACTCTTGTGTCTCAACTGCTCGTCATAGCCAACCTCGGCAGCACTACGAAGCTCCTGACTCAACCCAACCAGGACCATCCGCGACAAAGATCCTCATCTTGGTTTTAAGGACCATGTCATCGCAACGAAACCGAGCAGCGCGCGGTGCGGGCGCGCGCAACAACCAACAACATCAAGGCAGTGAAGAACAACAACTCTGGAATAAGGCTCGCGAGGAAATGGCTGCTCTCATTGACGACTTTAACACCAACAACAGCATCGCGCGCGACATTATTGCGCGTGACACCCGGCTCTCCGAAGCGCAGGCCAAGAGCGAAGCGGGCGAGCCTGACCCTACGTTCAACGTCAACGAAGAGTCCAACACACAGGAAGACGCGTTCCGGAAAGGCATCAAGACCAACGAAATCATCGGCCCGCGCATCAAGGCTATCTTAGAGAAGCTCGAGATTCTTCGTGCGCTTAAGGAAGTGGAGGCCAACTCGACGCCCGTCACAACACGCACATCTGGTCGCGACCTGCAAGGCGCAGGTGGCCGCGCTGCTGGGCGCATCGGCATGCGCGAGCGTGAACGTGAGCGGTTGGCTGAGCGTGAGCGTGAGCGTGAGCGGGTGGCGGCTGCCGAGCGCGAGAAGGAGGCCAAGGAGGCCAAGGGCCTGAAGGACCTTAAGGACAAGGAAGACAAGGCGGCCAAGGATTCTAAAGATACGAAGGATCGCTTACGCAAGGAGGAGAAGGACCGTGAGCCGCGCGACCGCGACCGTTCAGACCGCGAACGCGAAAAAGACCTCGAACGCCGTGACCGCGACCGCGAGCGTGATAAGGAAAGCATGCGGGAGCAGCGTGAGAGGGAGCGCGATCGGGAGCGCGACAACGACCGAGACCAGCGCGATAGGGATCGCTCGGATAGGGATCGCAGCGAGCGGGATCGTGGCGAGCGGGACCGTGGCGAGCGGGAACGTGGCGAGCGTGACCGTGGCGAACGGGACCGTGGCGAGCGGGACCGTGATCGCAGCCGGGATAGGGAACGCGGTCGTGACCGGGACTCGAGTACACGTGGTCGCGACCGGTCTGACCGCGACCGCGAACGCAATGAACGGGGCCGCGACCGCAGCGAGCGCGAAAGGGAACGCGAAAAGGAACGCGAAAAGGAGCGCGAAAAGGAGCGCGAGAAGGAGCGCGAGAAGGAGCGCGAAAAAGAACGCGAAAAAGATCCGTACGACTTTGACGGCCCCGATGAGATGGACGTTGAGCCAACAACGCTAGCCGCGACGATTTCGGGCCGCAAGGGCGGTAGCAGCAGCGCCAGCAATCGCGACAGCGTTCCACCACGCGGAGGCACGCCCGGCAAAGCAGATAGCGTCGAGCCGCAGCCGTCATCGTCAGCGGCGCAGCGCGCCCGTGTCACGTTTGTCAAGGGCCAGGACGTTGCGTTCAAGCCTAAGGCCAACGTGAACGAGACTGCTGAGTGGTTTTTGGGCAAGGTGCAGCAAGTCGTGGGTGAGGGCAAGTCGCGGCGGTACAAGGTCAAGGACGAGGACCCCGACGTGGCGCCCGAGAAGCGGCAGGAGTATCGCATGAGCGCGAGCAACATGATTGCGCTGCCACTGCCGGGTATGGACCTACCGGAGCTAGAGAACGGCAAGATTGTACTAGCTCTGTACCCCGACAGCACAACGTTTTACAAGGCTGAGGTTATGAGCAGCAACAAAACCTTGAAGAAGGTCAACTTGCGCTTTGAAGGGGAAGAGAACTCAGGGACACTGCAGGAAGTCGACCGTCGGTTCGTCGTTGAGCACCGGAATTAGGACCCTCCGGGAACACCGACTGGCCTGACAACCATGGACAATATATACTGGCACCACAAGGACGATAACGATGAAATTGGCGGTGGAGGCGGTGCGATTGGGTACTGGTTCGGCCCCAATGGATCTTCTACCTCGAGGAACCCCGGCAATGGCAACAGCAACACTGGTACTCCCTCATCTAGAAGAGGCAGAGGCAGTACTCGTGGTAGAAAAAAGGGAGTTGCTTCCAGTTCAGCCAGCTTGGCCGCAACTCCTCTAAGCATGAAGAGTGCGGGACGCACGGTGCTACCTGACTACAGGCCGATTCTTCCTGCACCATCGACACCCGCGCGCTCATCATCGCTCGGCCCGCATCACACGTCGCCTGATTCTTCGTCTACATCACCCAGTCCACAAAAGCCCCCCAGAGAAGACCCATCAAGCCCTGCGAAACAAGACCTACCTCTGGAAATGATGTTTTCGTTGAGTGTCAATGCGAAGAAGGCTCAGCGCGCGATTAGCCGGTCGCCCACGAAGCGGCAGGGCCTACTCAGGAGTCTTGTGCCGCCGGTCGCCTTGTCTCATGTCAGCTGCCCGGCACCCGACTCGTCGCCCGCGACGGCCACCAGCTCGCCTCCCCAGCCTACTGGTCGTCCCTCTGCGAGACCCGCATTGCGGTCACCAAAGAAGCCACGGATCGACAAAAAAGAGAACGACATGCCTTTGGCCACTGCTGATACTTCAGCGACGAACCCGGACTCCTCGGTCTCGAAATCATTATATTTTACGCTCGACGTACCCCCATCGGCTTCTGTTACCTCTCTGGCTTCCACTGCGAAGCCAGTAGCCGTCAGAACACGCAAAAAAACTAGCAAATCTCTCAAGAAGCCAACCGAGGCCAAGCCAAAGATGGCTGGGAAGCTTCGCACCAGAAGCTCCAGCAGACAGCGAACCGAACTTGCTTCTCAAGCTCTGGAAGCGGTCGATAGTGGTGCGAACAAGGCAGACGAGTCTCCCACAAAGGGCATGTCTGCTGTCAGGGACATGACTGGTGCTAGTGAAGAGGTCACCCAACCTCTCAGTGGTACTGTTGGTGTCGCTAAGCCCGTGGTGCCAAGCATCACTGCGTCGCTTGGACGAGGGCGCCCGGCAAAACGCCAGAAGCCCCTACGTCAGTGAAACAGGCTGTATGCGTTTGTGTTTGCTGGCGGTAACTATATGCCCCGCAGTGTGACCTAGAATCGTTTTATAAGCAGCCGTTACATTATTCCGTATCAGCACGTTGTCATACCGAAAGACCACATGATATCTCTTTATGATGTAGCATCTTCATACTTTTACGGTGGATTTCACAGCATTAGCTATGTACTTCAACATCAGCTTTGTATCGAGAGCCAGTTTTCATTATAACGCTACTTGATCCCAGCTTTCTACAATGTGAGAAGTTTCAACATACTTGTATTTCTTGTTCTGATCAAATAAAATCATAATTCTAACAACCCCGACCAGTGAAAGCTCTAAGATTATTACTACTGCTCTCATATATATCTTACAGAAACATCAATTCACCAACATACCTACTCCGTACGCGATCTTCTTTACCATTGAGAGGCCTCTATATTTACAATGTCGTCGACCGCTTACGTAAACTCTTGTTGCTTGCATTTTTCTGTGTTTGTTCTACTGTAGCCCCACAACCCATAAATATACTTGCACACCTCGCTAGTCAGGGGTAACAAGGGGGCGTCGCGCAACTGCGAACAAAACATCAGTCTGGCCTATGCGCGCCGAGTCAGCTGTTATTTTCCATATATTTGTTTCTCACCCGCTTGCACAGTTGCCCTCCACGCTTTGGGCTGCAATTTAACTTTTGAGGCATTGCTGGACACCTCTCCGACTACTCGCACAAGACCCAACCTAAACAGCTCAGGGTCTCCTTTGGCGAAACACTGCGCAAACACCGAGCACTATACGAACCCGACCGCCATTCTCTTGCGTTCTCCTGGCCAAGACACGAAACGGGCCAGTCCTAATCCGATATATTTCGCTCCGCTCTTGTCCTCCGTTGCGTGACTCTTGTCCGACGATAACAAGGCCGACTGATCCTGCGCATCAAGCACACTGGATCACACTCGACGCCAACAACACAACCCCCAAACCACCACTGGCAGCCAACACCATGGGCGGCCAACTTTCCAAGATGATGGGCAAGATCTTCGGATCCAAGGAGATGCGTCTGCTGATGCTGGGCCTTGACGCGGCCGGCAAGACGACAATCTTGTACAAGCTCAAGCTTGGCCAGGACGTGACGACCATCCCGACCGTCGGCTTCAACGTTGAAACGGTGACGTATAAGAACGTCAAGTTCAACGTTTGGGACGTCGGCGGCCAGGACAAGATCCGCCCGCTGTGGCGGCATTATTTCTCGGGTACGTTTTAGCAACATACGGCTTGGACACGGGCGGCCACATGCTAACTCTCCTTTGCAGGCACCCAGGGCCTTATCTTCGTCGTGGACTCGTCGGATCGTGTGCGCCTCGACGAGGCGCGACAGGAGCTGCACCGCATCATCAACGACCGCGAGATGCGTGACTCGCTGCTGCTCGTTTTTGCCAACAAGCAGGACCTCTCCAACTCTCTCAAGCCCCAGGAGGTCACGGAGGCGCTGCAGCTCAACAAGCTCAAGGACAAGATCTGGTACGTCGTGCCGTCATGCGCGACGACCGGCGAGGGCCTGGCTGAGGGCCTCGCATGGCTGTCGAACAACGTCAAGACGCCCGCTGCCCCGGCAAAGAAGTAGTAATTTGCGCCGGCTGTCGTCGTCTTGTTATTTTCGCCGCTGCTTGCCTCTTGCATACTACACTTCCGCGATGCCGCTCTTAATATTTTCTTTTATATAGATACCTCTTGTCTTTTTGTCCGTGGCCCTCCACTACTTCCTACTTAATTTACTCGGCACTCGCGGTTTTGTGTCCTGCGTTGGTTTCCGTTCTTCTTGTCCTCTAAGCCTGCTGTCAAGTCAAAATTTCGGCTATGTTTGCAAATGTCGGAATATGTTTTGGCCTACAATGCCAAGTGTGATTTTCCTGTATCGTCAGATGCCTTACAGCAAGTCGGCAATGGCCAGGTACACAGCACCTTTGTGAAGGTCATGATGGCAACCCAACACTCCGCATAGAGGTGCTTCGAACCCATTGCATTCCAGATAAGCCAACGTTCTTCCAAAATACATACACTAAGCAATGCAATACTGATATAACCCAAATTGGCACTTGAAACAGGCCTACTGACACTTTGACAAGAATTTGGCGATGGCCATTGCGCCAAGGTCGTTCACTGGTAGCGAACACTGCTACCGTGCACGCTTGACCTGCCGCAGCGAGTCGTCGTTGGTAGCTGTCCGCTTTAACCTTGGCATGGGGCCCAAACGCATGTCGTTGTCTTCAGGAGTCACGCGCCGAATCGGGTACTTGTCTTTGATGCCCTCGAAACAATTGAGGTGTAGCGGCACGGGACTTGGCGACGTGAAAAAAGGGTGCCCCAGCGCTTTCTCGGCCGAGATGCGCTTCTCCGGGTCGTACTCAAGCATTGCAGCCAACAGCTTGTACCCATCGGCCCCGAGACTTGCCAGCTGCGCCGGGTTCGTCGACTGAATCGGCGATGAAGTCTGGCCCTGGCTGATGGTCGTGTAGTACCACTTTTCCAGGTTGCCGTGCGTGTTTACGCTGCTGGATGAGTGGTGGCGGCGCGGATGCAAGTGTGGTCCTGGTGACAACTGGTTCATGTGTTGGTAGTCGGGCATCGACACCAGCAGCGGCCACCGGTCTTTATTGGGTAGGCCCATGATGTCGACAATCTTTTGCATTTGGTTCCGTTGAAACGGCACCGTCTTTTTCGAATCCATTTTGGCCTCTTCGCCCTTGAATATGGGCCGCAGCGACAACAGTTCTGCAAAAATGCAACCGATTGCCCACATGTCGATTGCTGGTGTGTAGTGCTTTGCACCCATCAAAAGCTCTGGAGCACGATACCAGATGGTGACAACCACCTTATCGCCCTGGTACAGCGACTGCAATGGCTTGTAGAATAGCCGCGCCAAACCCAGATCGCCGATTTTGACCTGTCCGCTCGACGTCACCATGATGTTGGCTGGCTTGAGGTCGCGGTGCAGCACCCAATTGGCGTGCAGGTACTGGCAGCCATTGAGCAGCTGGAACATGATACTCTTGATCGTCGCAGGGGGGATGGGATGACGTGGCTGTTGTGTGTGCGAATGGATAATCTGTAGCAGGTCATGCTCTGCATACTCAAAGACCATGTAGATAGCCTTGTCCTCGAGGATGATCTCAACTAGCCGAATCACATTGTGGTGCGACAGCTCACTACAGAGCTCCATCTCGCGGATTGCCGACTGGCTAATGCCCGTGTACACCTGTTCGCCCTCCTTGTCGGGCTTGAACTTCTTGATGGCAAACTCGCCCGGCAGCTCGATGCGGCTGACGGCCTTGTACACTCGTCCGTAGGTCCCGCTGCTGATAAAGCCGATGACCCGGTACCTGTCCATCACTCGCACCTTGCTCTGGTACTTGACGTAGCCGCTCGTATTCGATGCATTGCGGCTGTCGCGGCCGTCGTACCCGGGTACGTTTGGCCGCTTCATAGGCCCGCTAAGGCGCATCCCAGATCCCGATGCTGGAACTGGGCCCGAAGTTTGACGACTCATTCTGATGGTCGCAATATCGGTATGTAGGAGTGCCGGTAAGGATGATGGATGGTTGACAAAGCTCTTGAGTAACAGGTCGTGAGGTTCGAGGGTAAGCAAGTCCGTTTCGAGGGTTTGGATGTAAAAGCCTACGGAGGAAGTCGCGACGGGCGTGTGAAGGTCAACATCAGCTCAGTGTTCAGGCTGTGGCGAGCGTACGTGGTGGTGGATAGATTAAGCAACGTACATTAGTGCGTCGAGAGGATGGCTGAACTTACGGGACTGATGGACTCTCGCGTGGCTGGGCCTAGTGACCGTTTCGGTGATCGACTCCAGCGAACAGACTCCAAGTTACAGCGCTTAAACTGACCCCGCAGCGCACCAGTCGCTGTAAATCACCCTACTAAGTATATTTATACTGAACCAGCAGTCACATCTGCGACAAATGGAACTCATTCTGCTACGTCTACCTGGTACTGCAGCATCAAAGACGCAATGCACTAACAATAATCAACCCAATGTCCCGCTTACCGCGGCCCCAGCTTCTCCAAGACCCGCGGGCCCTGCTCCTCCCACTCTGCCTTGGTCACCCACATGGACTCCTTGTCTGCCATGATGTTGGCCAGCACCGCACCACCGAGGAAGACCATGTGTCTCCGCCGCGGCGGATCCTCTATCCGCACCTTGAACTTGTTGAGCCTCTCCGGGTTGCCGCCCAACACGCGCGTCAGCCACAGCTGCTTGAGTTCCTTTTCGAGACGCGACGGCAGACCGGGGTACATGCTGCTGCCACCCGACAACACGATCGCCTTGTACAGCGACGAGCGCACATCGACATCAGCCTGCTGGATAGTGTTGAACAAAAATTCGGCCATGCCGGGCTGTTCGCAGTCGACTAGATGCGGCTGGAACAGGCACTCGGGTGCCTCGAATCGCTCGCTGCCAACGCGAATGACGCGGCCGTCGGGCAGCGTGTAGCTCTCGACGAGCGTCGTGGTTTCCTCGCTCAGGCGCTTGTCAAGCTCGAGGTCGTAGGACACGTAGCATAGCTTCTCCTTGATCTGGCGCACCGTCTCAAAGTCGGCCGTGCGGTTGAGCGCGTAGCCACGGCGCAGCAGCAACGCAATGAGGTTCTGCGTGACATCGCGGCCGGCCACATCAAGGCGGCGTGTTAGGTGGTTGAGCACGACGCTCTCGTAGACTGGCACAATGTGCGTCACGCCGTCGCCCGAGTCGACGACAACGCCCGAAGACAGGCCTTGGGCGTACAGCGCAAGCACCGCCTGAATAGCCACGTAGACGCCACCAAAGTTGTAGCGCTCAAACATAACCTCGCACATTTGCTCGCGGTTCTTGAGTGGGTTCATGGGCGGCTCCGTCAGCAGGATCTTGCGGTCCGTCGTGTCAATCTGCATCTTCTCGTAGAACGTGTAGTCCCAGAGGTGCTGCATGTCGTCCCACTTCTTGACAATGCCGTTCTCCATTGGATACGAGATCTGCAGCATCGTGCGGGCGGCGGCGGCCTCGTCACCGCACATGATGTCCTTGATGACCAGGTCGTTGTCGCCCTTTTCTTCGGTGCGCAGAATAGGCCGGCCAACGATGGACGGGTACTGGAACTCAGGGAAGTTCTGGGCGGCATAGCCAACCTTCAGAAATCCCGTACCGCCGTCAAGCACTGGAGGTTAGCGATGGCCAGGGTCGAAAACGGAGGCGCATGTCCGAGATCCATCGCGAGATGCACCTCTTCAGGACATACCGATCGGCGGGGGGGCGGCCATATTGTCTGATGAGGTAGGTCGAAGGCGTAGGCTCGCGTGTAATTTGATGCGCTCGCAGAAGCGCAGGTGTTGTCAATCGCGGTCGCGGATGTGTTGTCGTTTTTTCGGCAGACCGCTGAGCTCAGTCCTCGGAATGGCTGGGTGAGTGATGAGGTCGAGCGAGATACGGGGCAGCTCCCCTATGGGTCCCACCTTCCTTGCGCTGACGTTGAGCTTAGCGGGGTCAGAGGCGCAGCTAGGGGGGGGCCCATTGCATAGGAGCGAATTGAGCTGCCTATTGCGCCAAATTCAATCACGTGATCCGTCATAGCAAGGCTGAGCGTGACAAACATCTCGTTAAGTCGCGTTCCTGAGTCAGCCTCGCGGCGTCCACAACAACAACATAACACGCACACGAAGACATGTCGGTGCTCCTCGAAACTAGTCAAGGCGATGTCGTTATCGACCTGCTTGTCGACTACGCACCCAAACTCTGCGAAAAGTCAGTCCTGTTGCCAATTTCTTATTGGTCGTCTCGCGCTAACCGACAGCTTCCTCAAGCTCTGCAAAATCAAATACTACAACTACTCGCCCATCCACTCCATCCAAAAATCATTCTCGTTCCAGACTGGCGACCCTCTAGGGCCGCTCTCGAAAGAATCTGATGGGGGCTCTAGCATTTGGGGTGTTCTCGAGCATGACCCGGCGCGCCGCACATTCCCGGCCCTCTTCCACCCAAAGTTGAAACATCTCGAGCGCGGCACCGTCGGCATGGCGACGGTCGCCCATCCCACGAACCCCGACGTGCGACTAGCGGGATCACAGTTTATCGTCTCTCTGGCCGACGACACGGACTTTTTGGATGGCAAGTCGGCCATCTTCGGCCGCGTTGTCGAGGGTTTCGACACGCTCGAAAAGATCAACGACGCCATTGTCGACGCCAACGGCTATCCGCTCGTTGATATTCGAATAAACCACACAGTCGTACTCGATGACCCGTATCCAGATCCGCCAGGCTTGGTCGAACCGCCGGAGTCGCCCCAGCCGTCGCGCGCGCAGCTCGCCACGGCCCGGCTCGGGGAAGATGAGCAGCGCTTGATTGACACACACGAACTCGACGATGACCCGAACAACGCAGACAAGGCGGCCCAGCGTGAAAAGGAGCGACGTGAAAAGACGGCACGTGCACAAGCGCTGACGCTCGAGGTCATGGGCGATCTCCCGTCCGCTGACATTGCACCGCCCGAGAACGTGCTCTTTGTGTGCAAGCTCAATCCAGTGACTCAGGATGCGGACCTCGAACTCATCTTTAGCCGGTTCGGCACGATTTTGTCGTGCGAAGTTATACGCGACCAAAAGACCGGCGACAGCTTACAGTACGCGTTTATCGAATTCGACAACAAGGAGGCGTGCGAGGCAGCCTACTTCAAGATGCAGGACGTTCTGATTGATGATCGGCGCATCCACGTCGACTTTTCTCAGAGCGTAAGCAAACTGACAGGCGCATGGTGGGGTGAAAAACGCAGCGCGGGCCGGTCGCAGGGCAAGGGCGGCTGGGGCGGCGTAGACGAGCTGGAAAAGTGGCGCAAATACCGCAACGATGAGGACGACGATGGGCGGATGGGTGATGCATACGACATGGTGCACGACGGCGAAGCACGAGAAAGCAATGCTGTTCCCAGAAGACCACCGGTCGACGGGTCGAGAGATGACCACGACAGACGAGGCAACAGGGGCAGGTCACGAGACCATGGCAGGTACTCTAACAGAGACCGAGGAAGCGATGAGAGAGATCGGCGAGATAGAGGTAGAGACACCAGGGACAAGGGTCGTGAAAATCACCACCAACGAGACAAGGTCCGAGATGGTGACCGGCGAGACCACAGAGACCGACGAGACCGGAGCCGAGAGCGACACGACGATCGGCGCAAAAACGACGACCATAGGAGCAGTCGGGGCACCAGAGACCGTGACCGGGGAGGACGGAGCCAGAGCCCGCGGCGCAGGTCGTACAAAGACGACCGTGATCGGCACCGACGTTGAGAGCTCCACGCTGGTGCAGGTAGCCAGCCCGCGCATCTATGTCTACGTGTGCCTGCCCGGGCATCTGCAGGTCTGCGCTGCTGTATACCTGCTCTACATTGACTCTATCGCGAGATCCATCCGTTTCGGTATCCGTCAGATGACCGCAAAATATATGTTGAAATTTTCCAACCACTTTACTACTGCCTCCGTCTCTTCAGGCTTGGCCAAAGGCCCTTCGACAACAACACGATGATGCATCATACGACACTGTCACGAGCTCGAGAGCCTGCTTCTCCAAGCCCCTTTCGCCTGGTCCATGAGATCAATACGACGTACGCGATGCAGGCGACGAGATCAGAACAGAAATCAAAGGCAGAATGTGACGCTGGTACCAACGATGCAAGGCCGGGCACAGCATTTCGAGCACGGGCTCTTGCCAAGGACAGAAGCGAGGGCAATGGGGACAGGCCGCCAGGTGGCCCAACGCGACCAACGAGGTCGCTGCCAGGTGCAGGATGCAGAATATACATTGCAGAAAATAGAAACAAGGTACACAAGACAACGGTATCCGACCAGTTGAGGCCAGTAATAAATCCAGGATCGAGCGCCAACAGCTATTCCAATCATCAGACCCCATCGAAGGTCAGACAGAGCTTCAGCGACGGAGGCAAGGTGGGGGTGGACGGGCATCGAGCTATCCAGAGGCAATCTAATTAACCGAAAAATATATGGCAAAGAGGAGACGACGTTTGGAATATACAATGGCTGTTGGTCTCACAACTGCGAGCGAGCGTTGGGCGGGTGCAAGAAAACAGCACGGGAGGAGAGTCTAAGAAAATGAACACGGGTGCACAGCAATAAAGGAAAGAGAATGCAAAAAAGTGACAGGCTTCATCAATTGGCCAGCCGGGCAACTGCTGCAGGCCAGGAACTGACACACGAGAAGGGGGCCGCACACGACTCTGCAGCCATAGGCAGGGCGATGGCGAGAAGAGGTCGTACCACGCACATCGGGCGGACAGCTCTCACAGGCTAGCCAGGGGCAGACGCACATCATTTTGACGCAGAGCGTTTATCCTCTTATTTTTCGTCCCTCTTTTTATAGGTAAATATGTGTGGCAACGGCAGCCGCGCTCTCTCTATCCGGTCACAACCGTCAACCTCCTTGTGCCACTTCATATTTCAGGAATAAATTTGCGGTTGCACGGCTTGTTTTATCGATTGAAACACGCCAGTGAAAGACTGACAAGGCAGCAACGAGGCGACAGGGAACAGCAGCAGGGAACAACAGTAAGTCAATATCTTTTTAGAGCAGACTTTCCGGAAGACTTTCTTGATACCAAGCTCCAACGATCCCTCAGAAACCGAAGTCTTCCGTTTGAAGCATGCAGATCTACCCTTGTCTAGTGTGTCTCCTACGTGTGGCGTGTCTCAGTATACTTTCTTTTTCGACTCGTTTACGAAAGGAGGCTGGCGGGCTTGTGTTTTCAAACGGCCCGCACTTTGGTTGGTTGCGTCATGACGATCTAGTGACTCTCCTTTATCTCCTATTCTGTCAGCTTGCTTTCATTTCCATGTCTATTCTTTGCTTATGTTTCTCTTTATCACCTGCCTTTCTAATACCTGTCTGGTGCTAGTTCTTGGTCTTCCTCGCTCTCCTTCTGTTTTTCCCTCTTACCATTGCTGTAAAAACGCACACGAGCAGTAAATATACAGCAACGTAAGAGAGCGAGGTCAGCGAGCACAACGTGAAGAAGACCTGTCACCTGCGTTTTAATTATCCACCGCATATATTTAGTCGTGCAAAGAGGTTGGAAATTCTGTTGCAAACGCGCGACGGTAAAAGACGAAGTGGAAAAGCGATAGAGCGAGTTTTGTTGTCCTAATCCCTGCAGTTTGTCTAAAAAGTATTGCGTTAACGCGATAATTTATTGACATCGTTGGCAAGGGGAGAGCCCGTTTGCATGTGTGCGTGCATGCGGGGGGCGTTGTCGCCTGCATATCTATCAATCTACACCAAGCTGGATGTTGACCACCTTGCATGAAGATTTTTTATCTTCCTCTTTTATTGTCCTATGCTGCTAATTAGATCAGTAAGGCTAGGACGACGGACACTTGCTTGTCTGGCAGATTCGATGACGAGCGCGGCGACGCAATTGGCGTTGCGAGCTGTCACAATGGCAAATCAAATCGCACAAATCACGCCGATGGCCTCACAGCCTCGTCTCATGTTGAGGGCTGTGCACAATGCAAATCTGTTCGGGGAAGAGAAAAAGTCCTCACACAGTCTCTGACTGTGAACCTGTTTCTGCAAACTCTGTCAGGTGCATGTTGAACAGGGCGAAACAGCGAAACAACGTCTACACTAGATGACACCAAGTACGTGACACGACGGAACGATTCTCCTTGTTTTTGTTTTATTTTCTATTTATGACAACTAGCCGATTGCAGCCGTGACTGCAGGTGGTTTTGCTGGGCAGTCCAATGTTGTACCACAGGGGCTGATACGAGAAGAGGGCAAACAGACTGCTGTTGGCTCGGCGTGTGCAAACGCGGAACCAGACTACACGCCGAGAGGCAGTGACAAGTCAAAAAGGAGAACTTGGTGCACATGTATTGGTGATAATATCAAGACACGCGACGAGGCCAGGCGACTCATCAGTCTTTTTGCGTCCTTCACCGTCGTTCAAAAGACGCAGAACGTGTAAGATACCAAATTCCGACTTCCAAAAAGGCACCAGAAAAGCATACAATACACGAAAGTACTCTGCCTCTCATACTTGAGACTTCGGATATTTACATTTAAGACAATGTCGACAGAAGGCTTTGGCTGTGCACAGGCCAAACGGGGCATACGGGCAAACATCCGAGGCACCACGGCGAAAATCATATATACATATATGTTTAGACTAGTAATGGTAAACGAGACAGTATACTAGTACCGGCAAACAAATAGGCATATATGTGAGCTGTTATATAATAAGGCTCTTTCTTTTATCGAGTCGGTTTTTTTAAAAAAAAACAGTAAAACCAAATCTGCAGTAGGCTCTCACAAAAGCACACAACACACAGGCGTACAAACACCAACAAGCCCGTTTACATTAACAAGGAAAGTGATATCAGCATGAAAACGGTACCACAGGCCGTTATTGCCTGCGCGGTCGTCTTTGTTTTCTCGTCTTTTCTCGCGTCTGGCTGGCTGCGGGTGTCTCGATTCGTTTTCTCGTCTAGCCAGAAATGACAGATCACTTTGCAACAAGGGAGAATATGTTCAGTGTCCGTTTTGTTTTCATACTTTCTCGTTATCATTAAGCGGTTCGGTTTTTGATTGCACGCTCCGATATTGCTAAATCCGTCATATTTTGGTCGAGTGGCCCGGGTGTTTCATTTCTTTTAGTCGTTTTTTCGTTGGTCTCGTGTATTCTTTTATCTTTAATGTTTATTCACAGCCTTCAGCGGAGAACTCAACATTCAATCTACTCCTGGGCGAGCTCTATTAAAGCAAGCTTGTCCTCTGTCTAGCCTTCACCTCGCCATCCTTGATCCTGGACCTCATCTTCTACTCCCTGCCCTGTCATCACGTTCGTCATTCTTCTCACGTCACTTGATCCCACTCGTTGGCTCTTGTTTTCGCCCACCACATCACGGCTGCTTACCAAAGTCCGACGTCTTGTTTTGAGTTATCGTCCCCATTCTCGACTCCCGGAGCCCACTCTGCTTGTCTCTTATTCTTTGTTCCTCTCAACTCCTCGACACGAGTATCACTTGATTCTGCTCACGAGTCTGGTCTTCGCTCAACGATCGGTCGTTTGATTCTCGGGTCCTCTGTCTCCTTCTTTTGGACTCATCTTCCACGATCACGAACACTTTTGTGTGCCAGCTCGCCAATCCGACATTTCGCAATCTACTTAACAGTGAGTTACCTGGCCCCAACCGAAAGAACGTCTGATCCGCAGTCTTCTTTCCTTCCTTTTCCGTCCTCTAAAGTATACTGACTTGCCAGATGGTTTCGCAACCGAACTACCACCAGTCCTCCGAGGGCAGACGTTTTTCGAGCTCGTTTTCGCCGTATGTGCACAATCCGAGCCGGTACAGCGGTGACGCACGCAGCATCTATGTGCCTGGCACCGGTCGCGGGATTACTAGCCATGACACTCATGTCGGCAGTAGTCTCGGTAGCCAAAAAGGCGAACCGACACGCAAGCGCATTGCTGTAGCTTGCGGGCGCTGCCGGCACCGCAAGATCAAGTGCAGCGGTGACAAGGGCCACAACATCCCGTGCAGTAACTGTCAGAGCGCAGGCGTCAGCGAGTGTCTGTTTCTTCGTGTGTCGTCACGCGAAGCGTCGATGAAACCCGAGTTCAACTACAACACTGATATTTCTCGGGCGTTTGCCAACCGCCAGAGTGTGCCTCCGTCCTCGCACGGACATGGTCCGTACGGCCAAGCCGGCTACGTCGATTACGCGGCCGACTACCGCACCAACAGCCTTTACTCGCGGCCTTACTATAGCTACTCACACACCACCACAAGCACCGCTGGTGCCAGCAACCTGGGCCCCCCTCCCTCGCCCTGGGCACCTCCCAGCTACGCTGACACCTGCACGCAATCTCCCGTGCCTCAGTCGCCCATGGGCCACCCACCTGTTGACTATGTGACGCCAGGCCCGACTTCTGGCAACACGCCGGCGGCTGAAAGTACGTCTCATCTGGTTGCACCGTTTACATGGGACGGCCGCACGTCGGCTGCGCCTATTCCGCCGCCGCTGCCCCTGAAAATGCAGACACCGACCAGTTCCGCATACAGCCCCAGCTACGGGCCCAGCAGCAGCTACAGCCCCTACGTGAGCCAGGTGAGCCACACGGCTGCAAATACCAGTGGCGGAACGGCATCGCACCATGGCACACCCACGCACCATCAACATAACCCCCTTAACGCCCACAACGATCACATCAACTGCAATGCCGACTGCCGCGACCACACTCGCATGGCGCCTCTTGGTACCAAGTACAACTCACACGGTTACCGTGGGCCCGGTGATCTCCCGTGCAAGCTTGTCTACCGCCCAGCCGTGCGCGACACCGACAGCACTGGCCTAGGAAGCTATGCCGACGACGTCAGTGCTACAGACAACCAGACCGTCATGCACACGGTCATGGGCCGTGCTTCGGCCGAAAACCTGGGCCGGTTGGCCATCTCCACGGTCTCTGAGCCCGAGACCGTCGGTATCAGTGCGCCCATGAGTCGTGCCCCTTCGCAGAACGGTGTCAGTGCCCTACCCAGCTCGTCGGTCGCCGCCACTTCGACCCCTCTTCCGTCCAGCGACGCCAACGTCATGTCCCTCTCTCGCTTTCACCAGGACACTCTGATCAACCGCAGCAATGCCAACAGCCCCGCTCCTCTTCAGCCCATCCAAGCCCAGGCCGTCGACATGCCTCCGCCACTCATGCATTCCGTGAATACCCACACGATCGGAAATGTCGTCAACTCTCCCTATGCCAGTGCCCACGGCTCTGCTGCAAACAGCTCGGACCACCTCGCTCACATTGCCTACAACATTTCTCCCCGGCCTCCGTCGCAGCAGTCGCACCACGCTGTGCACGCCTACACTACCACGTCCACCGACGGCTGCGGTCTGTTCAGCGACCAAGAGCGTAACGCCGTCGGCACACAAGGTGGTGCTGGATCTAATGCCCTCTCGCTCGACAGCTACACGTACGGTAGCTTCTCGACCTCAATCTCATCCTCGGCAACCGAAACTGCGCCGTCACCCACCAAGGAACCCTACAAGAGATCCAGCATGGATGACACAAAGTCCCGTCCCTACAGTCCCGTCGACGGGCCAATGCTGTCCGGACATCATGCCTCGGCCGCGCACCACCAGGGCGTCACTCAGATGCAGCGCTCCATGCCTATGCTATCGCATGAGCCGCACGGCAAAACCGACACGCTGCCCGACATGTAGTTGTTGTTGCTTTCCTTTCTTGTGTCCCTGTTTTATGGTGTGTAATTTTGGGTTTGTCTTTTCTGTTAAGTCTCGTCTCGAAATTCTGGGTCTCGGTCTGCGTTGTCGGTCTTGCTCTTGTTTTTCTTTCTTTCTTGGACGTGGATCATAATACAGTAGCAGGTGGTCAACCTGGTACTGTGCCTAGTGTCCATGTCCCAAGAACATTAATATGTACTATGTCTCCTATATCTCCTATATATTTACTTTTATTCGGTTTGTAAGACGACTCAAGATCGTGAAATACTTGTACAAACTGTGGAAGCGGTTGTCTCATCGCAGGTGGATGTTGGAAATACACGAAGATTGGATTGTCAGTGTTAAGACTTGAAGAATTTGCGATAGAACAGCAGTTCTCGATTGAGATTTCGAGTTTGATAGAGTTCCAGGGCTATGCAATTATTAGTCGATCTCTCCCGAATCTAATAACTAAGTCTGGCAGAAAATAAAGTACATGAATTCGATGCGTTTAGTATGAACAGTTCACTTGCTAAATAATGACATTTTCGCGATGCCCCGCGTCATCTTGCGTAGTGTTAGCCAACGGTTGGAGCTTGTGCTGGTTTTAGATCCCTCTGGCCTAGAGCTCCCCTGAAAGCCCCGCAATTTCTCGGTCACCGCCTTTGCTCTGTGCCAATCGGACTTTCCTTTTTGGCATCATCGTTACCTCTACACGTATGTAATGAGAGCATCCCTGTGTAGATTGATCCTCCCTAGCTATAACCTACATTCCGCACCACCACTTCTCGCCATTCTTGTCGACCACTACGTCTTTCCTACCGCGACTGCCCTCAATCTCCAGCAGCTACCGGCCACCATATCACAATGCAGATTCCATTGCTTCGGCTCCAGTGCGGAGTCAACTCCTACGACTGGGGCAAGATTGGCTCCGAGTCCGTCGCCGCCCAGTACGCCGAGTCCACCCCTGCGCCGGGCTTCGCCATCAACGAGGGCAAGCCCTACGCCGAGCTCTGGATGGGCACACACCCTTCCAACCCCTCTAAAGACGTCGCTACCGGGCGCGCCCTTCTCGACCTTGTTCAGGACAACCAGGCCCTTCTCGGCTCCAGCATCATCGCCAAGTACGGCGAGAAGCTTCCCTTCCTTTTCAAGGTCCTCTCCATCAACAAGGCCTTGTCCATCCAGGCACACCCCAATAAGAAGCTCGCCGAAGAGCTGCACTCCCGCGACCCCAAGAATTACCCCGATGACAACCATAAGCCGGAGATGGCTATTGCCGTCACTCCCTTTGAGGGCCTGTGCGGCTTCCGCCCGCTCGCGGAGATTGCCCACTTTGTCAAGACCGTTCCGCCTTTCCGTGCCATTGTTGGCGCTGACGTGGCCGACGCATTCATCGCGACTGTCACGGGCCACGAGACTGACGATGCGCCCGAGGTGCTTGCTGCGAACCGCGCTGCCCTCAAGGACCTGTTTTCCGCGCTCATGGGCGCGTCTCAGGACACACTCGCTACTGCAACCCACGACCTGATGGCCCTTGTCGGCCCGAATGCTGACGTGGCTGCCTTTGCCGACGGGGGTGTCGAGTCGACGTCGGGCGCTATCATGGCCAGCCTCATCAACCGCATGTACAAGGAGTACGGCGTCGACTACGGCCTGTTCAACCTCTTCTTCCTCAATTACGTTACCTTGCAGCGTGGCGAGGCTTTGTTCCTTGTGGCCGACGATATTCACGCCTACATTTCTGGAGACATCATCGAGTGCATGGCCGCTTCCGACAACGTCGTGCGGGCCGGGTTCACACCCAAGTTCAAGGACGTTGATACTTTGACATCAATGCTGACCTACAATTACGCGCCGATCGACGAGCAAAAGATGCATCCCGTCGACTACCCCTATGCAACTCTCAACCGCGAAGCCTACAGCTCTGGCTCGGTCTGCGCGCTGTACGACCCTCCGATCGAGGAGTTCAGTGTCGTGCGCAACGCCTTGAAGAGCAAGGATAGCAAAGTCACTCTCGACCCGCTGAGTGGCCCGGCTGTCATCATCTGCACGGGTGGCCGCGGCACCATTTCCGTCGGTGCCAAGGTCGAGCCGATCGAGGAGGGCTTTGTCTTCTTTGTCGGCGCCACTGCCGAGATCGTTCTGACAGCCGGAAAGCTCAATGATGGAGAGGAATTTGAGACGTTTTATGCGTTTTGTGAGCTTCAGGAGGACAAGTAATGGGTTGCGCGCTGAGCGAAACATAATCAGGCGTTTGCATTTTTACTAACATTGTTTGCCAACCAACGCGCGTAGTGCATTTTTTCTGGCTCTAGTCGCATGTTTAGACCAGTCTCTCTCTTATAGTTACCATTATACGATACCTCTTGCAAAGCACGGTGTATGCCCTTTTATGGGGATCTTAATGATTTGTTGTTGACATTGTTGTTGACAATGCGATGATTCACGTGAGTTAGTTACGGTTTGGCAATGATGTCATCCAGTTGGTCCACTTTTCTAACAGCTTCTGTGAAGTTGACGCGCTCAATGACTTTGTGTTTGTAATATTCAAGGCACAAACCACACATCAACGCACACGCTGCAGCCGCGCCATGACGGAAAGCGTGCCGGTGCAGCGGTTTGTCCGCCAGTACCTGCAGGCTGAGCCCGCACCCGAGATCCCGACTGATCGCGCCCTTTTGCGCCAAGAGGCTGTCCAGAACCACCTCTACGATCGCCTATTCTCGCCCGCCGCACGAGGCCCCGTCGACACCCGCTTGCCCGATGTGTACACGGCCCGCGTACTCAAGAAATTGACAGCTTCCATCGAGGCTAGTATCGATGATTGGGATGCGGATGGCGTCTCGGGCGATCTAATGGATATAGTCGCCAACTTTGGCGTCCAGTCCGCCCTCGGCTCGTTTGCCGTGCACAAGCACCGTGTTGTCTATACGCTTGGGTCTCTGCCTTCCGCCCCGACTATAACCCTTCTTGAAAACCGCGCCACCATTGCTGCCGGCGGCACCACAGGCATTCGCACGTGGGAGGCCGCTATGCACCTCGGCGAATATCTGTGTCGCCAGCAGCCCGACCTGGTGCGTGGTCGGCGTGTTCTGGAGCTTGGCGCCGGCACCGGCTTCGTCTCAATTCTTTGTGCAAAGCACCTGGGTGCAGCACATTGCGTGGCCACCGATGGGTCATCCAAGGTTGTCGACAATCTGGCGCTCAATCTAGGGTTGAATGGCTTGGGTGATAACGAGGTCGTTGGCCGCGAGTTGTGGTGGGGACAGAAGCCATGGGACGAGACAGCTGCCTTTGATATTATTCTAGGCGCTGATATCACGTTTGACGCGCGCGATATGCCCGACCTGCTCGCGACAATCCGTTGGTGCCTCACAGCCAATCGCAACGCGACGGTGCTCATCTCTGCCACAGAGCGCAACAAGGCGACCTTTGATACATTTATGCAACTGGCATCTGAGAATGGCCTCCACGTACAACTTGTTGACTTCGCAGTTGTGCCACGGAACGCGCAGGTTGGGCCGTTCTACAGCGACACGGTACCAATTCACATTTGTACAGTGTCAATAAAATGAATACAATCAAGCGCGTTTGCTTTCGATTACAAGACAAGTTGATTGCTGCCACGGTGGATATGGTATCCATTTAAAATGGGTCGCCTTTCGCACGTGCCTTAGGGTTTTTGACCATGGTAAACAAGCGGGTTTTCTCACACAGCATTATCAAGTCCAAATGTGGTCCAAGTGAAAGCGGGTCCGGAATATCCTCTACGCCGAAAAGACCCAAGCTGAAAAGACCATGGCTATTTGCTGTAGGGTGATACTGCCATTGCACGAGGGTATCCACACTAACAACGAGGAAAAAAATAGCCTGGAAAACTTTTGGCCCTTCCCCCCATTTGTGACAGCCACTCTTTCGCTCGACTTTACGACGACCGACACTCGACAACTTTCGATATTTTTCTTCACCAACATATCGACAACACACATCGCCCAACATGGCTGACGTCGACACCCCCGTTACCCTGCGGACTCGCAAGTTCATCCGCAACCCCCTGCTGGGCCGCAAGCAGATGGTCGTGTAAGTTGCGAGACGAGGCGCACCGGACGACGACTACACGGCGAATTTCGAGACGACGACTATGTACTGCACGAAGAACAATTGGCAGACTCTGCGGGATACTGGAGCAATCGGCGACAACTCGAGCATCTGACGGGGAAACAATGGCATTGTGACTTGCGGTTCACCGATCACGAAAAAACTCCGCCGCCGACTACATATCAAGCGAAGTCGAAGGCTGCACGATACGGGCCTGTCGGCTGTCACATGTGGCGCTTGTGGGCATCGAGCTCTCGACGAAACCCTTTTGGCCAACCTCGAATATACATTGGCCCAAACCAGCCAGATACACCACAATCATTCGTCATTTGACTCCTCTTGATACGCCCACCGATGCTATTGAAACTACGACTCGGATTCTTTGGCTTCTTGCCAGCGGCCTATCTCCAGCTGCCAGTTGTCATACCGTTCTTTCGTCACATATTCTAGTCTCGATATTTTCTTGGGGCTCCTCGGTCAACCCAACTTCAGACCACCGAACTAACATCCTAGTGATATCCTGCACCCCGGCCGCGCCAACATCTCCAAGGAGGAGCTGCGCGACAAGCTGGCTGCCCTTTACAAGGCCGCCAAGGACCAGGTCAACGTCTTCGGCCTGCGGACGCAATTCGGTGGTGGCAAGACCACCGGCTTCGCTCTGGTCTACGACTCGCCCGAGGCTATGCTCAAGTTCGAGCCCCACTTCCGCCTGGTGCGCGTCGGCAAGGCCTCCAAGATCGAGAAGCCTGGCAGACAACAGCGCAAGCAGCGCAAGAACCGCCAGAAGACCCTCCGCGGTACAGCAAAGGCCAAGGGTGTTAAGGCCAAGAAGGACAAATAAGCGGTACGCTTTGCTAAGCTTGCAAGCAGTACCCGGGAGGCCACGAAAAAAGGAAAAAAACTGGGATGGGAAAAGGGTTTTCTTTATATGTTTTACCTTGTTATTTGGGGCGTCCTTGTATTCATTGAAACGAAAAACATATTCCCTCTTTTTACCCTTGTCTCTCATCCTTTTGGCGGAGCGCACGAGTGCTTGCGAGTGACTCTTGCGTGAACCAGAGCAAGGGCAGGGTCGGGCCTCGCCAAGTCGACGAACAATACAAAAAAATGAATAAAAAGTTAAAACATACGATTGCGTTTTCATGCCATGACGGAGCTACCATATACACTAAGCAGGCTCCTTTTTCAACGAAATTTGGAATCGTATTATCAGTCTCATGTATTAACTCAAATCGCCGTTATGCACACAAGGAGGCTAAGCAATCCAATCAACCAGCAGTTGGCATAGACACTGACACCTGCGCTCTCGTTGTCCGACAGGCTGGCGTCCAGAATCGGCTTATGCCATCCGCAATGCGAGTTGGGCCCAATTGTGATGCATGTGTAGTATGTCGTCTGGCGGAATTTCTGGTTGATAGCAACTGTGACATCGGGTGCAGGTGTTATGGTCGACAGCACGCCGCCACCTGTAGATGATGGCCCAAGTAGGTCTGTTCGATTGTGCTTGCCGGTGCCGCCTAAGTCCAATAGCGTGTGGTTGTATGCCGCATTGTGGCTGTGATCGTGGTACTGGCTAACGAGTCGATGGTGCGTTTCGTTGGCAGGCAAGTTAGCACCGCCCTCGGCCTCGGCAAGTGTGTGGTTGTGGCCCGGAAGGTCATTACAGTGGGCTGTCAGGTTTCCGGCAGCCGAAGAGCCGTCGGCGTGAGTGCGGTTGCGATACTCCTGGCCGCCGTGTCGACTATGAGCACCAGAGGTTGCTGGAAAAGCAGACGTGCCGGGGAAGGAAGCAGGCGGCGTGGCAAAGCCGATAAAGCCGGTTGGCACAGAAGGCACCCTTGGAGGAACGCCCATGACTGATGTCAACGCCGCCCCGGTGCGTTTGGCCGCCTCTAGCGAGGCTACAGCTGAACCAGCCAGCTGGAGCCCTGCGACGATAACACCCATAGCCTTGATAGGAAACATGGCGAAGAGTATATCAATGTATAATGGGCATCAAAACGAACGAATGAGCTGCCTGCAGCTCGTAAGCTTGATAAGTGCAAGAATTGAAAGGACGGAAAGAAGATGAAAACGAAAGTGACGGAAATGAAAACTCCAGCAATACGAAAAGGACGTCGTTGACTTATAATGTTTACTTGTATCTTGGCGACCTGCTTTTATCGTCTCTGGTTCGCATACAAGGCCACGCATTCGTTAGCCACCTAATACAGTAAGGAGAAAGATGCGTGAAACATGTTGGTGTGCATCTTGGGCATTTCTCTTGGACGCCCGCAGTCCTTTCCCGTCGCGGTGCTCAGCTCGTTTGAGGCAAGAAAATATGCCGGTGCGTAGCTGGTTGACTGGCCTTGGTTTCGTGGAGCCTTCATATGTCTGCGTTCGCAATTAGGACGATTGGTGGTTGGTCGTTATGGCGTGCAGTCTTCTCGGCCAGTCAATTGCACTGACGCAAACGCACTCAAAACGCCGTCGAAGTCACGCACACGTGCTACGAAGATTCGGCATTTTTTAAATGACTAGCTACTTATTTTATAAAACGATTAAAATCCCCAGATAATCAGTATGAGAGATCGGTCAGTCGCGATCGCGTCGAGTAGTTCATTCAGTTTCATAGCAGTCAACATGTTCTGCATGATTGGCTAGCACTTCTACCAACATCGCCGTGATGTTAGAAAATGGATTAGGCTGGTCTGAGCGCCTTCGCTATCGCAGTATTTTCCGTCATGATATATATTTATAAAGGATTGGATGAGATTATTCCATTGATTTCTTTTGAGAGAATACAGGTAGTAATATAAAAACATATGAGGAAATTTACCCCCAGGTCATACATTTTTATGCTAGATTAACCTCGGGTCGATCAACTCTCCGAACAGCAGGCTACGCCTCCCGTCGTCTTCGCCCTCATCCTCACCTTCTTCTTCTTCATCACCCGGCAGCTCAAAGCGACCGTAGACCCGTTCGCCCGTTTCACCATCGTACTGGCGCGGCGGGCGGTCGTAGTGGCGGTCGCGTTCGGCTAGCGTGACGTCAAGCAGGTCTCCCTCGCCGCCATCCTCAGCCTTGACAATGCTGTTTAGCTTGGCCGTGATGGTCAGCATTTCGGGCTGCCAATTGGTCGCCTCGGACATCATAAGTCGTTTGTAAGCAAACACCGTGCCTGGGCGAAGAGTGTCTAATGCGCCGTCAATCTTTGGCATTGCTTCCCAATTATCGGGTACCGGTGGGAGGTCATCGACAGCGCCGGGGGTATCATTCGCAGAGTGTGCTACAGCCGCAGTTGCCGCAGAAAGTTCTTCACTGTTGTCGTCACTGCTGTCGTCACTGCTGCCGTCACTGCTGCCGTCACTGCTGTCGTCACTGCTGTCGCTGCTGCTGCTGATGCTGCTGCTGTTGTCATCCATGGTTTCACGCACACCCTGAGTGCGTTTCTTCGGCGAGCGGGCGTCGGGCTGATTGCCCGCCTTTCGCTTGTTGGTTGGCGTGCCTTTATTAGGCGTGTTGTGCCATTGCTGGATAAAGGGAAAAGAGGGCTTGTCGAGGAGAGTGTTGTCACTGCACTCGACCGCCGAGTAGCTGATAACGTCGGACCATTTCGGCATCTCCGTGTCCTCTGCGGCGGCTGCGACGACAGCGGACGAATCATCCGCGGTACGTGAGAGAGAGGCAGTGGCTGAGGTGCCAGGCTGTGACGCCGGTTGCGACTTGACCCCAGCAGCGGCACCATTTTTGATTCCCAGGACCGAAAAAATCATGCGGCGGCCAGCATCCATGTCAAGCTTGAGGTGACGATGGACCGATGATGCCTGGGCTGTGGTAGGCGGCCCAGGCACGTCGGTCGTAGCAGAAGGCGTTGCAAGTGCTGCGGGGGTTGTAGAATCAGCGCCGAGAGCTGCAGAAGACTGAGAGGTGTGTAGCTGGGCTTGATCGTAGGCTATCTTGGCACGTCGGCGTGCGTTACGACGCTGCGTCGCTTTACGGCCAGTACCGGGAGCGGGCCGTAGCTTGGCAACCGATTCGGGCTGTTTATGGAAACCGATCTCGACGGGTGTAGGTGGTTTTGGAGTGCTTCCGGCGGCGTGTATGGGAATATCTGATTCAGAATCGACATGCGAACTTGAATCCGAACTCTCATCCTTGAAATCCTCGTCGTCCTCGTCGCCTTCATCTTTGTCGTTACTGTCCCGGGCTTGCTTTGCGACCTTTTCGTTATCACTTTCGCTATCGGAACCAGAGTTAGAGCTGGAATCTTCAAAGTCGTCGTCGTCGTCGTCGTCGTAATCGTCGTCGTTGTAATCGTCGTCGTCTTCGTCCTCCTCCTCCTCTTTACTGGCCCCGATGTTGAGGCGATTTTTGTATGTGTCTCTGTCCTCAAGCAGGAGTTGCTGCTCATCATCTGGAAGAGCAGAGCCATGGTCAAAGTCGAGGCCGTAGTTGTCCTCCTCGCCGTCATCCATCTCCTCGTCATCCTCGCCGCCGTCGTCGTCGGGAGCAATGCGCACCTCGGGTCGCCGAATTTCATGTTGCAGCCGTGTACGGCCAAAGGGAACGCCATCTGTTAAGTGGCTCCCATTGGGTGCGATCTGGTCGCGCCCGCACAGCCGCCGCCGCCGCCGATCGTCAAAGCAAAGCGGTCGGATGATGACCTCGTCGTCCTTGTCAAACAGCGTCGCAACGTGTTCATAGTGCAGGCACTCAAATGGACCTGAGGGCGTCATAAGCTCGACGCAATAGTCCTCAAGAGCCCAGTGCGTAGCCTCGAGCGGCACGGTCTGGTTGATTTGGTCGAGCAGGTGGGCGACGGTGGTGTTTTCGTTGGCATAGCGAGACGAGCTATGCGCTTTGAGCGCAGCCGGAAAGACGACGCGCAACTCAGGCAGGCCGTGGCGGCGAATGTGCAGCCTCAGTCGCCGGTGTGTATCCATAGCGGGTGTGGTGTCTCCTTGTTGGGATAGGAGTGGAAGCAAAACAACAACGAACGTGGTTATGTGGGAATTTGAACGCGCTGGATTTAGCGGGTCTTTGACAGCCTTGCGCTGTAACGTCTAGTTGGGGTCCGCACCTTTGAGAAAGCCCGCTAAGCCGCGAGTGGCAGCATCGGATCTGGACTGTCACGCGTCGTTGGGCCGCTGCGGTATACGTCGACCCTCAAACAGTTTTATAATCCGGCTAAATCAAAAAGAAACGTAGAGAGATAAGATATTCCGTGTAGGTCAGTCTTCATGATCACACCAGTCCTATGAGTGTAACAGTGGTAGACAGGAACTCTTACTGTACGTTCCCTTCTTTATCAATCGTGTATCTCAGAGTATCGGTGCCGCGGAAAATTCCATCTGCTCAAAGTCTATGTATGTATCGCGAGCTGACTTTATTATTTTACTGGTTACAGTTTCCATCAACCCGGCTCTTCCTCCTGTACAGTTAAGGCTACTCGAGCTCATAGTCTGTGGTATATACGAATGCACATAAGTCTCACTGATGGTCTGGGCTAGTGGCGCACTATCTTGTCAATCTACGGAGTACTTGGACTATTGTCAGAACATCAAGCCGCATATTCTCAGTGTCGCTGATTGGCTATGAGGCTGTTGCTGTTTTCGTGACGCGCCGTAAATTTGTTGTCATGTATACTCTCGAGTCTGTCGATGGACTGAGCCTAGACGCAGCATGCTAGGGCGTTTCGCGTATCATATACTGAGTGAGATAGCGACGCTTAAGGGTGGATACCGTCAACGCCATGCGCCATCGGAGAGCCAATCATTCTCCCAGCCGTATCCACCCTTAGATTTCCTTAATTCTTACACGAATCCGTCCTTCTCATTCGTCGAGGCTGGATTTTGTGGGTTACGCCCTTTTCCTTACAATCTCAGCCACATTCATAGAATCTCAGCCACCTTAGCCTTCCGTAACGTCTACGATTTTTCTATTTTTTGCTTTTTGCGGCGCGTTTGCGTTCGCGATTTACGGGTCCTTTACGACTTTTCTAACTTTTGTATTTTTCTGTAATTAGCTGTAAGACGCGTCGACGCGACTTAAAACTTCTAGGGCTTATATAAAGTCGTGTAGATACCCGTAAATAGTTATAGCCCATCGTTATTATTACTCGAAATAGCCCGTGTTCTACCGCCTTCGCCCTCTTAGCGCCGCTACCTCTCCTATAGGCTTTCGAGACCGTCTTCTAAATTTCCTCTAACCCGCCTTAGCCGACCGCTATATACTAGGTGTACTACTTATATAATTAAAAGGCGCCGTACCCGGGCCCTTACGCCTTCTTAACGGCCTTTACTACCGTAGCTAGAGCCTTCTTTTTCTATCTTTAAAGATCTTGTTTACTCCTTACCGGCTATGCCGGCTACTTCCTAGACATCGAGACTACCGCTATAACCCGTTTCTATAGGTTCGCGTCTTTCACAACCCCGGCAGAGACTCTTAGCCCGGCTAGAGCCGTCCTTTTCTATCTTTAAGGACCCGGTTCCTAGCTCTTCACCGGCCGTACCGGCTGTTTCCTAGACCTCGAGACCACCACTACAGCCTGTTTTAACAAATACGCGTCTATCACAACCCCAGCAACAACTCTTAAACGACTACTTCCCCCAGTAACGGCTACCTATCGTTTATACTCCGACCCTAACCACACCTATCCCTGCCGCTCCGACCTATATCGAGCCTATTCTAGAAGCTACGGTTATTCGGTATCCGCCTAGGGCCCGTACGGTCCGTCAACGTAAGCCTCCTAAGTCGTTTCGTCTAGAATCGGGCGTTTAAGATGTTAAGCCCTTCTCTGTAGGTATTTACGGTGCTAAAGACACATGCCGGCACTACAGTGCTTTACGTTAGAAGGGCGAGCCGCCAGCGGGCTACTATAGTCTTAGAAAACAGCTTTTACCGCCCTTACCGACCTTACCACTCTTTTTACGGCGCCTATTAAGAGGTAAATCTCTCTTTTACTTTATTTTTATATATCTGCTAATAGCCTTTAAGACTCTAGCTAGCGCTGTGCGGACTTTCGCGCTAAGGTACGCCGGTATAACTACTATATAAGCTTTATATCGATTAACGCCGGCGAAACCACGCGCGGTACGGCTAGTAATAGGCTAAACTACTACCAGATTTAAGGTACCTTATACTACCGCAGCGGCCCTTCGGCGCCGTAAGAGAACAAGCGGCCGACGTATACCTAGTATTACTTTTTCGACCCGTAGGCGGCCGTTATCGAGCGTAACCACCACGTAAACACTATGGGCGGCGGTCTCGACGGCCAGATTCTGCTAGAGCTATCTAATTACATACACGAGTATAACTAGTATACGGCGATTTACCGTACGGCGCGCGAGCGGATTTAGGCCGCAAACTCCAGTAACGCTACTACACGGCTTACTACGGATCTAAGGGTGATTATCGAGGACGGTAACGACCTTCGCCGTAATAACCTGCCCGTTACGGACGAAGTGGCTGCTTTAATTCCCAACAACAGCGTCGCTAAGACGTCTTATCGCGATATTATTTTAGACTATAAAGACCCGTCGTAGATGCGAATACGGTAGATTTTAGTCGGTTACGAGGGTTACTTTCCCCTCGCCTACCCGTTAATGTTCCCTAACGGCCGTAGCGGCTTTCACTAGAACCTGCGACGGTCCGGAAACAACGTACGAAACAAGGTTACGCTCGCTAGTTTCTTCCGTTATTACCTATATCGACGCGTAGCCGACGACGGAGGCTTAGTACCGTTCTATTTCGGGCGCCTCTTCTAACAGCTTTTAGTAGATGTTTAGGCCGTAAATAACTAAAATCATATTTTTTAGTTTAAGCGTAACTAAGATACGATCCGTACTAAGACGTATCGAGGCGTCGAGGACGCTATTAACCGCGGTAACGTTACTCTCGAAGACGTCGGTAAAAAGACGATTTTACCCGCTTCTTACGTCGGATCGGACCGTTTTATACGGAAATACTACTAGAATAGTATAGTAATCGTCCGTAACTACGGTCGCCCGTCTTTTTTTATTACTTTTACGGCTAATCCTACTATAGCAGACTTTAACGCTAATACCGAGTCGTTTTACTCTACTAACGACCGCCCTAACGTCTTAGTACGGATCTTTACGCGCTAAATCGTAGATTTAGTTAATCAGGTATAGAATAAGAAGCTTTTTAGCGTCTATACGGGTATTATTTATACTATTAAGTACTAGAAAAGGGGCCTTCCGTATATATATTTATTAGTATTTCTAGATAAAGCGAGCCGTCGCGACCTTTTAAATCCCGCGAAAATCGACGTAGTTATTAGTACCGAGATCCTAGATCCCGAGAGCGAGCCGGAACTATACGCATTAGTTACGCGCTAGCTACTACACGGCCCTTACGGCCCTAATCACCTCGGTACTCCCTATATAAAGACGAAAAGCGCCGGAGCGGCCGCCTCCTACTCGAAGTACTTCCCTAAGCCTTTTTACGTAGAGACGACTATTAATAAGGACGGTTACCCGGAATACCGCCGCTAGAGCGACGGTCTAACATTTATAAAGGCTAGATCTAGCGGTCGCCCGGGCGTTACGCTAGATAACCGCTATATTATCCCGTATTCGCCCTACTTACTCCTTAAATACAAGTCGTACATTAACGTAGAGATTTACGCCTCGGTTAAGTCTATTAAGTATATTTACAAGTATATTTTTAAGGGGCATAACACCGTAACGGCCCGTATCGTCTACCGCGCGGCTAATACGGCCCCTAACGGGCCTAGCCGGTTCGATAAGCTTAAGCAGTACCTATAGGGCCGGTATATTAGCCTAATAGAAGCGTGCTAGCGGATCATAGAATTTCCGGTCTATAAAGAGTAGCCACTAGTGTCTATATTACTAGTATATATACCTAGTAACTATATCGTCTATTTCTAGGGCGGCTAAGCTATTAGCGTATAGAATCGGATCTAGTAAGCGCCCGAAAGCTTTAATTCTATACTAATAGCTTATTTTAAGTATAATACCGCTACGGAGGCGCTAGAGGAAGGCGCTAGAGACTCCCGTACCGTGCTATATTAGGACTTTCCGCGCTATTTCACCTAGGTCTAGACTAAAAAGAGATAGAAACGGCGTTAACGAGGCTTAGCCCGCGGTGTTACTATTAGCCGGGTCCGCTACGTTCCGTAACAGGCCGGAGAGCTACACTACATACGCCTACTCTTAACTATCGTCCCCGGTTCGTCTTCTTTCGAGTGTTTACGGACTATCGACGGTATCCTCTACGAGACGTTTTATAAGGCTTACATTGCTTTACAGCTAGTTTAGGACGACCGCGAGTACGAATATTACCTACGCGAGGCCGTAACGTTCTAAACCGGCTATAAGCTCCGCCGTCTCTTCGCTTCTTTACTCTCCTTTAGGGCTATTTCCGATCCTTTACGACTATAGGATATATTTAAGACTAATATTTACGATGATTTACCGCGCCGCCTAGAGTAATATAATAAGCTACGCCTATAAATTCCTCTTAGATTTGTAAAGCTAGAGGTCGATTACGGGCTATACCTGCTCTCTCTAGAGGTTCGCGAGGACGGGTATACGCTATCGTCCTATAACCTGCCCGATCCGGTGATTTCCTAGTTAGACGCGAGCCTTAATACGACGTTTACCGACGAAAAAGACTTTAATAGAGAGGAGCAGGCCGATAAGGCTAGTAAAGCACAAGATATACTTAACGACGGCTAACGCGCTATCTTTACGACTATTTACGGCGCTATCGAGCAGCATCCTTACCGTACACACTTCTTCCTCTAGGGTCCTGCCGGTACGGGGAAAACATTCCTATATAGTCTACTTACGGCCTTTTACCGGGCGAGGGGAGAGGTGGTTTTATACGTTGCGTCGTCTAGAATCGCCGCGCAGCTACTACCACGTGGCCGTACGGCCCATTCGCGCTTTAAAATCCCAATCGATATCGACAGCTCCAGCACCTATACCTTTACGAAAAACACGGATTTAGCCGCATTAATCCGCCAGGCGTCTTTAGTAATTTAGGACGAGGTGCTAATACAGAGCCGTAAGTACTTTAAGGCTGTTAACAGGTCGTTACGGGACATTTAGAGCTACGATACTCTTTTCGGCGGTCTACCGTTTATTCTAGGAGGTGATTTTTCCTAGATTCTCCCCGTTATACCGAATAGTTCACGCGGTCAGGTCGTTCAAGAGTCGTTACGGATATCTCCTATCTAGGACAAGCTACAGTTACTAAAATTAACCGAAAATATACGCCTACGCGACTAGACGGGCGAAAACCTATCCTTCTTAACGTAGCTCGGGTCGTTACCGTACGATAAGGGGCTTTACAGACTAATAGACCTCTATACCTCTATTCGCCGCGTACGTAGCCTAGTATAGCTATTTAACGCTATCTACCCGCCTACGATACTAGCCACGGCTAATTCTAATCTATCCTTTTTTTAACGCCGTTATCTCTTAACGTCGCGTAATACTACCGTTAATAAGGTAAATCAGGCTATTCTAGACCGCATACAAAGGCCCGAAGCGGTATTTTACAGCATTAACAAGGCCGTTAATACCGAAAGCGCCGATAATCCTTTCGCTAACTTGCCCCCTCCCGAGGTTTTACGGTCTTTTTACCTTAGATCCTTACTACCCGGTAAGCTAAAGCTAAAGGTCGGGGTTCCGATTATTTTACTTCGCAACTTACGGCCGTCTATAGGCCTTTATAACGGCACGCGGATATTAGTAAAGTCTATCGGCCGTCGTGTTTTAGTCGTGAATTTACTAGGCGGCTCTTTTTACGGCGAGGAGCGGCTTATTCTACGCGTTAACAGCGTTTTAACCGGCGACGGGCTACCCTTTAAAGTATCGCGGTATTAATTTCCGGTCCGTTTATGCTTTATAATAACCATTAACAAGTCGTAAGGGTAGTCTTTTAATACGGTTAGTATAGACCTACGTACTCTAGTGTTTACCCACGGCTAATTTTACGTCGTAATATCGCGCGTTACGGATATTCGCGGGCTTACGGTCTATACGGGAGAAGTCGTAGGGGGCCGGCCCTTACCGTAAACGATAAACGTAGTATATAATAAGGTTCTTATTAAGTAGTTACAGCTTTCTTTTATGTTTTTAGCGTTTTCCTATAGTTTTCTACGTTTTTTTATATTTTTAATATCTATAAGAGAAAAAAGATATCGCGAAAAACTCCTGTAAAGGTCCGGAAATAGAAAAAAAAACAAAAACAACAAGGAAGACACTAAGAAAAACAACAAGCAAACGCTATATTCGGCCCGTACATACCCGTAGCTCAACGTCTACTATAGCTCCGCCTCTATCTCTACTAAAAAGACGCGCATTAGGTCTAGCGCTTTCTAAGCAGACTCCGTACCACGCTAGATTCTAGCCTTAGCCAGCATCTTAGCTACGGTATAGCCGTTTACGGTAATCGTAACGGCCCTAGCGTTACCGCTAATAGCCGTACGCTACCGCTTCGACCGTCGGCCGTTACCGTCGTTACCGTCGTAGCCGTCGTCGCCGTCGTCCCCGTCGTTACCGTCGTTACCGTCGTCGACAACGACCGAGGACGACTACTAGGTAGCTAGGCGCTTTAAGCCTTTAGAGGAGCCTTTACTGCTATTAGCTACTATTTAAAAAGTAAGAAAAATAGAAAAAGCAGCTAGAAAGGCTATCACCTAGCTATTACTTACCCCTAAACGAGTAGTTAACTACCCCGGTGCCCGTAACATAGTTGCCACAGGCACCTTTATATATACCGGGATTAGTCCGGCATTCCGTATAATAGCCCTTACCAGACTAGCAACCGTCGCACATAGGGTTTACGAGGTCGCCAGTCATATTAATAAGGGCCCCCTCTAGCTAGCTAGCCCGTTTTAGCCGCAATATATTGTTTACGGTCTTTACGGGCCGAACCGTTAGGCGACTACTAAAATCGGCGGGCTTTTCCAGTTAGTAAAGAGCAGAAAAATAAAAAGAAAAAGCAACTTACCAGGGAGTACAGCATGTTTCTAGCGTTTACCGACATCGAGCGGTCGTCTTACTATTCCAGGGCAAGCATAAAATTCTACAGCCACGTACAAAATCCCGCAGCGTCGACGCGAGGGTCCGGCATAGTAGGGTCGGCTTAGGACTATAGCTCGATATAGTGGTTAACGGAGCTAGCGTAGGCCTTAGTGTTCTTAGCGGGCATTTTCGGGAATTTTCGTTAGAACTATTTATTAGTAAAATATCCTAATATAGCTATAGTCGGGGCGTAAATACTTATAACCGTGATTTGTATAGTGTTTATATAGTTAGAAAGAGCTGTTTTTTACTTATTTATCGTATATAGAAGAAGAAGCTAATATTAAAGGAGGAGAAAAAAATCGTCGTTAGAGGGCGGGCAGCGCTCTTTAAGTATTTAGAAATACACAGCTTTATTCACTCGCAGGCCAATTCTTTACTTCTTACACGCCATAGCCTTCTCTTCGCGGGCTAAACCTTCACTTCGCGGCCAATACCTTTACTAAAAATAGCCGTTATATTCACGAGGCTACCCGAAAACGTTATAAATATTACCTAATCCGTCGATATACTATATTTAGACCCTTTAATGCTTTCCGAAAGCGGTATATTCCTTACTTCACGCCTGATTAGCCCGTGCGCGCTAAGAGCTTTAGGGTCTATAGGGGCCGTTTCACCTGCTTAAGGCATAAAGAACTCTTTTGTAAGCTATATATAGCTGTATCGGCTTTAATCGCTTACCTCCGGGCCTTTGCCCTTAAGGTAAATGGCCCCACAACGTAGGCGAAGCCGTCACCCCCCTAGTTATATACTAAGTAAGATAGCGACGCTTAAGGGTGGATACCGTCAACGCCATGCGCTATCGGAGAGCTAATCATTCTCCCAGCCGTATCCACCCTTAGATTTCCTTAATTCTTGCACGAATCCGTCCTTCTTATTCGTCGAGACTAGATTTTGTGGGTTATACGAATCCGGCCTTCTTATTCGTCTATAGCTGAATTTGTGGGTTGCTTATATAATCTATATTTTTCGTAACGGGATTTTTTAATTTTGCTTTTCGCGACGATGTTTTTTCCGACGACGACGCGACGCTTAACGTTTATATAATTTATGTTTTTCGCGACGATATTTTTTCCGACGACGACGCGATACTTTTTACGACGGCGACGAGATGTTTTTTCCGACGATTTTTTACGACGACGACGCCGTGTTTTTTATTAAAGAAAAACGTAAAAAAACGTAAAAAAACTTAAAAAACGTAAAAAAACGTAAAAAAACGTAAAAAAACGTAAAAAAACTTAAAAAAATATTTAAAAAGTTTTAAAAAAATAATTATACTAGAAGAATTTTAAAAATAATTTTAAAAATAATTTTAATAATTTTAAACTTTTTTAAAATAAACTTAAAAAATAAGTTTAAAAAATAAACTTTAAAAAATTATATATTAAGTAAAATAACAACGTTTAAAGGTAAATACCGTCGATATTTTCCGCGATTTAATAGTTAATTATTTTTTTAGTTATATCTACTTTTAAAATATTTTAACTTTTATATAAATCTATTTTATTTTTCGTCGAAGTTATATTTTATAAGTTATACGAATCCGGCTTTTTTATTCGCTTATAGTTATATTTTATAGGTTACTTATATAATTTATAGTTTATATAACGGAGATTTTTTAATTTTACTTTTTACGATAATATTTTTTTAACGACGACGCGATATTTTTTATAACGGCGACGTAATACTTTTTACGATAATAACGCGATACTTTTTATAATAATAACGCGATACTTTTTATAATAACGACGCGATACTTTTTATAATAACGACGTAATACTTTTTCCGATTATTTTTACGACGGCGACGTAGTATTTTTTTCGACGACTTTTTATAACGACGACGCGATATTTTTTTTAATAATAACGTAGTATTTTTTACGACGGTAATATAATACTTTTTTAATAACCGCGCGATATTTTTTTTAACGCCGACGCGGTATTTTTTACGACGGCGACGTAATATTTTTTAAAGACTTTTTATAATAATAACGTAATACTTTTTTTAACGAATTTTTATAATAGCGATATAATACTTTTTTAACGACTTTATTTAATTATAACGTAATACTTTATAATAACGACGTAATATTTTTTAACGACTTTTTATAATAATAACGTAATATTTTTTACGACGGCGGCGTAATATATTTTTTAATAACGATAAAGTATTTTTTACGATAATAATATAGTATTTTTACGATAATAACGCGATATTTTTTAACGACGATATAATATTTTTTACGACGATAACGTAGAATTTTTACGACGGCGACGTAATATTTTTTAATAACGATATAATATTTTTAACGATTTTTTATAACGATAACGCGGTACTTTTTATAAGGGTAATACGATATTATTTTAAAGATTTTTTAGAACGATAGTATAATATTTTTTTCCGATAACGTTTTATAACGATAATATAATATATAATAACGCGATAATTTTCTAACGATTTTTTTACGATAGTAGTTTAATATATTTTTAACGACTTTTTATAATAATAACGCGGTATTTTTTACGATAATAACGTAATACTTTTTACGATAGTTTTTTACGACGGCGACGAGATAAATTTTACGATAATAACGTAATATTTTTTTTAACGATATAATATTTTTTTAATAATAACGCGATATTTTATAACGGCGACGTAATATTTTTAACGACTTTTTATAATAATAACGTAATACTTTTTATAGTAATAGCGCGATATTTTTTAACGACTTTTTATAACGGCGACGCGATATTTTTAACGACGGTAGCGTAATATTTTTTTTTCGATAACGTTATACTTTTTTTAATAACGATATAATATTTTACGACAGCTAATATTTTTAAAACGATTTTTTATAACGGTAATACGATATTTTTAACGACTTTTTACGATAATAACGTAATAATTTTTACGATAATAACGTACGTAGTATTTTTAACGATAATAACGCGATATTTTTTCCGGCGATTTTTTACGATAACGACGACGTATATAATACTTTTTATAACGGTAACGCGATACTTTATCCGATAATTTCTACGATAATAACGTAATACTTTTTCTAACGATTTTTTACGACGACGACGCGGTATTTTTTACGACGACGACGTAGTAATTTTTACGATAACGACGTAGTATTTTTTATAACGGCGACGCGATACTTTTTTTAACGGTAACGCGATATTTTTTTTAATTTTTTTCTTTACTTTACGATACTTTTTACGGCGACGATACGGTGCTTTTTATAACGGCGACGCGATATTTTAACGACGACGCGATTTTTTTTTAACGGTAACGTAATACTTTTTCCGATTACTTTTTTCGATAGCGACGCGGTACTTTTTACGACGGCGACGGAATATTTTTTATAACGATAACGTAAAACGTAATATTTTTTACGGTACGTTATTTTTTACTACGTATTATTTTTTAAAGAAACGTAAAAGAATACGTAAAAAATCCTTAAAAATAATCCTTAAAATTAATCCAAAATAATTAATTTAAAAGAAATTAATTTAAAAAATTAATCCTTAAACCCCCTTAAAATAAACGTAAAAAATAAAGAAAATAAACTTTTAAAAAAAACTTAAAAAAATTAAACCTAAGACCTAAACAAAATAAACTTAAGCTTAAGGAAAATAACCCTATAACGTAGGCGAAGCCGTCACCCCCCTAGTATTTACAGAGTACATACGAAGGACCCACTCTTATGTCTGTCGGGCAATGTTATTGGCCTATTACTCTTCAGAAAGAAGCAAGGAGCTGTACTCCGTCGTATCGACCTTCACCTTCTAGAGTAAGAATCCCATCCTCAGTTTCGCCTGCAAAGCACTAGAATCGGAAAGGGACAACGGAATCCAAGGGACGACATGCTGCCTGATCGGTTTCGGCGGGCCCTGGCCGGTATCACGCCGTACTTTTGCTTCCTCCTCGCCGTAGCTACGCTCGGTCCGTTGCAGTTTGGCTTTCATCTTGTACGTCTCTGCCGCCTGCTTGACAACACCAAAGCTAACCCATAGGCCGAGCTCAATGCGCCACAGGATGCCATCACATGCCGCTCGCACGGAAACGTCTCGTCGAAACCTGCCAGTCTCGGCCTCCCCGAATGCATTCCCATGACCGAAGCTAGCTTTGCCGCGGTTTCTTCCGCCTTCACAGCGGGCGGCCTTGCGGGCGCCTTGGCGGCTGGCCCCATCTGCTCGACGCGTGGCCGTCGCGCGGCCATGCTCATCGCATCGGCCCTTTTCATCGCCGGTTCTGGCTTTGAAACATTGGCTACGTCGATACTGCTGCTCGCGTTCGGTCGTGTCTTGAACGGTGCTAGTGCTGGCGCATCTACAGTTATTGTGCCGCTCTACATCTCGGAAATTGCGCCACTGGTGTCTCGCGGCTTCTTTGGCGCGTTTACGCAAATTACTGTCAACGTCGGCATACTGTTCACGCAGACACTCGGCTTCTTTCTGAGTCGCAGCGGCCGCTGGAGATACATTCTGGGATCGGGCATCGTGCTGGGGATGTTCAACCTGGTTGGCCTGCTGTTCTTGGCCGAGAGCCCGAAATGGCTGGCAACACAGAAAGGCGATGTGGAGGTGGCTCGTCAGACACTGCAGCGGATCCGTGGACCAGGCGTGGTCATCGACGACGAAGTCGCGCTCTGGCCAGAGAGCAAGCGTGTGTCGGCTAGCGCGCCCGACGAAGAGCAGTCACTGCTGGAAGCACACTCTGCCGAGAGGCCCGCGTCGTCTGAGCGGTCACCTTCGCCTATGGTGTCGCTGATGTCCGGCACTGCGCCGATTGCTACTGCCCTGCCCCAGTCTGCCGGCTTTCTTGATATCGCCAGGGACAGCAGATATCGGCCAGCGCTGATAGCCGTGATTGGTGTCATGTTTGCTCAGCAGCTGTGCGGTATCAACTCGGTCATTATGTACTCAGTCTCGCTTCTCAACGGAATGCTGCCGCTCAGCTCTGGGCTGCTGACGATCTTGATCTCAGTCGTCAACCTGGCCGTTACCTTGGGCTGTGCACCACTGCCGGACCGCCTGGGCCGCAAGACGTGCCTTCTAGTATCGGCCGTTGGCCAGGGATCGAGTGCACTGGCGCTGGCACTTTCTATCGTGTTTGGCGTTAAGATGATGTCTGCTCTGTCTGTGCTGTCTTTTGTTGCCTTCTTCGCAGTAGGTCTCGGCCCAGTACCTTTCATGTTGGCATCGGAGCTGGTCGAGCCCGAGGCCGTGGGTGCGACGCAATCTTGGGCGTTGGGATCTAACTATATTGCGACGTTTCTCGTGGCGCAGTTCTTTCCCATGGTCAACTCGGCTCTCAACGCGCACTTTGGCGGGGCTGGCTGGGTTTACTTTTTGTTCGCCAGCTTTGCGGCTCTGTCAACGTGCTTCTTGTTGAAGTACGTGCCTGAAACCCTCGGCAAGAAAGATGCTGATGAAGTATGGGGGCGCACCAGCCGCCTGGACTAGCTAAACGTCTCTGGCCAAGGCCAGCCTACTTGGTCATATTTGCTCTCGTCACATTTGTTGCTTTGGCATCGTTTACACTTAATTTTTATCCTGTGCGTGTCTTGTGTATTTGCGACTCCTTGATACCCTCTTGCGTATTGCAATATATTCTCCACCAAAACGAATCATCTGTATAGAGACGCCTGTGTTGCAGCTTGGTCAAGCATGCACACGCCAGCCTTGACACCATCGATGATGTATACTTGTGCGCCTCTTTCTGGGCCGTACGCCTCGATCGCCGCCGTCCGAATCATCGCCTCAAGCCCGGCCATACCCGCACAGCCCATGACGACACAGCCCACAGGGCCGCTCGCTAGCAGTCGCGCCGTCGCATCCTTAAGCCGTCGCGCGATCTCGTCGGCTGAAACGTCGCCGTGGAAGTCACCCGCCGTGAGGCCTGTCGAGAAGACTCCGGCAAACTTTCTCGGCGACACAGTTGTGTCATTGCGAGTCCCCAAAAAGTCGGCGACGCCGGTTGAAAGGTGTTGTTCCCAAAAGGAACCCGTTGTCACAACACCCCACGCACTCGGTGCCTTGCTAGTAAAATACGGCGGTAGTAGCGACAGCGTTGTGACAATGCTGGCCTCGAAGATGCCCGTCACTAAAATACGCCCTTCTGTGGCGTCGGCCAGCGTTTTGACAAGCGGGTGCACACTGAAGCAAGCGACAAGCACGGCATCGTAGTCGTGCACAATTTTCTCAATGTCCAGTGACGCAAGCACGATCTGAGCGCTCTCGTCGAGGTGTGCCTGGTGGTCGATGCTTGGTGGGCCAGACGGTGCCGTCATCGTCGTGTGCACGCCAGGAAGGCCCTCGATAGCGCGTGCGACGCCGGCCGTCATGTGCGTCGATGAATTTGGGTTGATGACAAGAATGCGAGCCATTTTGATGGTAGCCGAAGCGTGGGTAAGTGATGAACTTGAGGCCCTTGATAAGACAATGCAGGAGAGTTTATAATCACATGTAGCGGAGTTGCGTACGAAGTAACGGCAAAGAGGGCTACTGTAGCCGTAAACAACGCCTAAGAGGCTTCGAATAGCAACTCGCGCTACTTTCTAGTTATTGGCGCAGGTAGAGCAAAATCTTCTCGGGCTTACGGAGTATGCTGCTTACTCGATCCTGGTGAGTCATTCATGGGGAAGTGGGCATCGCATTTGCGTGCCTACGTAAATTTCGTTGCCGTAACAGGCAAATGACCAGGCATCCCATAAGGAGCACTCTGCTTGGTAATTCGTCGCTCTATCCGATTGAAGCTACACCATACGATATATTCCTATAGCAAGTAACACAACACCAGGGTATAAACGATGACAACAAAACAAGAACTCGGCAGACCGCCGTTCAAGTAGACAGCCCGGTGCCTTTGGGCGTGTTACCGTTCTGGTCGCGCGCGCCCTGCAGCGCCGCAGCTTCCTTGGCCTCGAGCGCGCCAGGCTCCGTCACATCAATGCCCATGCGGATCGCCTCGAGCGCCTCGGCCCCCGGGCCCGTGAACCACTTGCGCGCCCACAGCACCCAGCTGCCAACTGAAAATATGCCAATGATACCGACGGCGACAACCGTGTAGTTGAGCGTCTGGTCGGTGACGGGGTTCGTCGTCGGCAGGCAGAAAACGACGGTGATGCAGCTGATCCACGCGCACGCGCCGGCAGCAATGGGCCGGCTGAAGATACCAAGGTCGAACGGACCCTTTACGGCGATAAACGACTTGTGCCAGATCAGGCCAGTCAGGATCGGCAAGCCGTAGCTAATGTACAGGCCAATCGTGGCAATGGACGTAGCAGCCGAGAACGCGACGGACGAGCCAAGCGACGGCAGCGCCAGGATAAACGACAGCACGGCAGCAAGCCAGACGGCGCGCACGGGTGACTTGAAGCGTGAGTCGACGCTGTGGAAGAAAGTCGGAATGCCGCTGTCGCGCGCAAAAGCGAACATCATGCGTGAGTTGGACGTCATGCTAAACAGGCCGCAGTGCCACACACACACCATGATGACGCTAAACAGCGCCAACGCGCCGCTCTCGCCGAAGATGTCGACGAGGATCTGAAGCACGGGCTGGCCGTAGTCGCTGCCAATAGTGCGGTCAAAGTCCTGGATGGAAAAAAGAAACGCCATGAGCACGAAGAAGCCAAACAACGCGCTGAACCCGACACTCGATACCACGCCAATGGGAGCACTCCACGACGCGTTGCGCGTCTCCTCCGAAAGATGCGCCGACGCGTCGAAGCCAGTCAGCGTGTACTGCGACAGCAGCGCACCGCACACCGCCACATACGCGGGTGACGCACGGATGCTCCAGCCGACGCCGTCAATGCCTGTTCCGTCGTAGAACTTTTGGAAGACAAACGACGCCGACTGTAGCTTGGGCGCCTTGGCCAGCACGGCAATGCAGATGACGCACACGCCGACCGAGTGCAGTACAATTGACACGTTGTTGAGGTACTTGAGCACGCGTACACCAAAGGTGTTGACGAGGGCGTGCGAAACCAGGATGGCCGCGTAGATGCCAATCGTCTTGCCCGCTGAAGGCTCGTAGCTTGGGTTCTGGACCGATGCCGCAGTTGCAATCAGCCCGGCCAGTCCAAACGAGATGCCCGTCGTGACTGCAACCTGGCCCAACAGGTTGAACCAGCCCGTCAGCCAGGCTGCAAAGGCAGACCACTTGGGCGGAGCTAGAAGCGCCGACCAAAAATATGGCCCGCCGCTTGTTGGGATCGCCGACACAATTTCGGCGATGGCGATGGCGACTAGCATTGTGAAAAAGCTGACGAGAATCCAGCCAATTGACATAACGGCAGGGCCGCCCGTGTTGAGACCATAGCTGAACAGCGTCGTCAGACCAGTGATGACGGAGATGATGGAGAAAGATACGCCAAAGTTGTGCGCAAGGCCCCAGTCACGGCGCAGCTCCTGCTCATAACCAAACGTAGCCAAGCGATCCTCGTCGACGTTTTGCTCGCCGTGGGTGGACATGGTGCGCTAGGTAATGAAAGTGTTGTATAGGTCGCGAATAAGATGAGAATGTCGGAGATGTCGAGGTTCGCCCAGACACTGTTTTTGTATATTTTTAATCGTAGATAGCTCAGACCAGGTGAAAGACTGGACGCGGCTCAATGAACCAAAACACCTGAGCCAATGGACAACAATGGCGGTCGCGGTGTTTAAGAATAAACAACGGCCACAGATAAGCTGTGAAACAATTTGCCGCGTGGTATCGGGGATCTGCTGATACGGCAGGGTATGCAGGAAGAAATAACCAAAATGAGGAAAGCTCCGGCCCAGTTCTCGATCTGACGTCTGATAACAGGGTTAAAACAAATGAAAAGACTGGTCAGAGCTTCGTTGCGGCCAGCAGATGGCATAAATCTGTTTGGCAGGCTTTCGAGATAGCGAGATAAGAGCTCTTACGAGAGCAATTTAGACACCATCTGGTCAGATCTTGACCGATCTGGGGTGGCATAAAGGCGTAAATAGGGGAATAAATTCTTTCGAAGCCAGACACCAAGCCGATGCAGGAGCTCAGTAAATAAACCTTATATTTCAGATTATTCACGTGCCGAAAGATCGGCAGCTCTCGAACTACGGGGGACGGAGTAGACGTCTCCAAGTGTTGGGGATTCCATTTGGTAGTTCGATTGTGTAAGTGCGACGTAATCGGCAATCTCGTTTAGGAATCCGGGGCCTACGAAGTAGTGGCACAAGACCGGCCACGGCAGTCTGAAGCTTGCATCGCACTAGCATCGACCCAAGCATTCCATACCGGCGTCCTGCTCAAAGCGCATTTTTCTTTAATTCGGGACGCTGCAACAGCGATCGAACCGCAGAAGCTGACAAACCGTTGTTACACGCGGCGCCCGGTATCTGCCGGACGGTAATTTTGTTTCTGCCCTCAACCCAGTAAGACGTCGAATCAACCTTGATCGTGTGCGCCGTTGCGACAGGGGCTCTACGTTTTCCCGGTCGCTCGCCCACTCGCGTTACCGTGGTGTTATCATCAGTGTCTCCACGACCCCAAGAATTGCTTGGCATCCCAGAAAGGAAGGTCCTAAGACAGTATATCGTGACTTTTTCTGCAAGTCACGTGTCGAGCGATAAAGAACTGATAACATGATAAGATAATAAATGTGTCCCACTTTAAATTTTTCGAATTGAGTGTGCCATGTTTTGCATCATGAACAATGCCCGTTTCCGCCACGAGTTGACCACATCACAACAATGCCCTCGGCAATCGACCCAACCGCCCAGATGGCCGAAATTCTTTACGAAAAGACAAAGTTGAAGAGGCCGCACGCCAGCGACGGAGTAGACGAGTCGCCGAAGAAGAAGACCAAATCGACGTACAAGAGCGCCGAGTTTGTGGACAGCGACGACGACGTCAAGGAAAAGAAGCCAAAGAAGGACAAGACGAATAAGAAGGACAAGAAGGGGAAGGAGGATAAAAAGGACAAGAAAGAGAGAAAAATCAAGAAAGACAAGTCCGAAAAGAAGGACTCAAAGGACAGGAGCGACAAACCATCCAGCAAGGCCGACAAGAGCAAGACCAAGACGACGACGGTGTCCAACGCCCTCTTAAACCCTTCGACCCTGTCACCCTTCTACACCCAGACTGTCTCTCTGTGGCTGCCGCTGTATCCTGTCGGCTTTGACCGTCCGTTGACAAGCGCGGCGTCGCAACACCTCGATGGCCTGGTCAACCATTACTCGCCCGTATTGGGTGGCTACCTGCTGGCCTACCGCAATCTGAACCTGGGTGAGCGCGCCGTGCGCGCTAATCCGGCCAACCCGCCGACAGACGCCACGCCTGCGGCCCTGATGTCGATTGACGAGTATGCTGTTGGCTTCGGATGGCTCACGGCGGACGTCGACTTGTTTGTGCCGAGCCGCGGTGCGTCTCTTGAGGGCAAAGTTATTCTGCAGAACGAGGGTGCCATTGGAGTCAGCTGCTGGGACCGCTTCAACGCAAGCATTGAGGCAGCGCGTCTGCCTGCTGGCTGGCACTATGTTGAGTACGAGGGCGTATTGCCGTCTGCATCTGCATCGACGTCGGCCTCTACAACTGGCCAGAACAAGAAGATCGTCTTTGATGACGATGAGGAGGCGCCTGAGACGGCCGACCGCTCCATGATGGACGCTGACGCGGCCGACGCGCAGATCACCGGCGAAGCGTCTGAGATTTATTCGGACCCCACCGAGAAGGTGTCGGAGCGCGCCCAAGCCGTTACAGACGAGGACCTTCAGTCGACGGGCTACTGGGTCGATGAAACAGGAAAATCCGTCACGGGCCTGCTGTCGTTTCGTATCAAAGATTTCGACGTGGGCCTCGCAGGCGACAACGGCTACCTGGCTATTGAGGGCACGATGCTGTCGCCTCTGGATGAGCTGAAGTTGCGGCAGCAGGAGCGCGACCACCTGCAGCGTGGCGCAGTGTCTGCATTTGGACGCAAGACGCGGCGCCTCAACGAGTTTAGCATCACGCAGTTTGGCAAGGAGAACGAGGACGAGGAGAGCGGCCGGCGTGTTGACGTCTACAAGGGCAGTCGGCCGGGGAGCCCCGAGTAAGCTGCCGAGGTATCTTGTCTGTGTACTGCGCTGGTGTTTCTACGGCAACCCTGGCTTGCGCACTGCTGTATTGGACGAGCGTCGCCTGCATCACACAACCAGCGGCATACGATGGTACACCTGTGCTGGCCCCATCGGATATTCTGACGCGGCACGCAGCCGGATATGTGGAGTATTTGCGCCGTTTCGCTTTTGTTTTCGTTCATATTCGCTTCTTCCTTCTTTCTCTGTTTTGCCTTCTTGATTTCGATTAGCATGGCGGCGTTAACGATTTGAGAATTGATCAATCAGCACTTTAGCTGACGTGTGTGGTGTTTGTCGCAATGGGGTTCCCGACCCCGCATCGTATCAACTAGATATTCCGCAGCTCCGCTACAGGCCCGCTTCGAGTAAATACACAGTAAAGCGGAAATATCTAGAAGACAGCATTTGTAAGGAGTATGTAATCCCAGGCCCTATTGCAAATACCAGCTCGCTGTATCCTACATAAATATATATTTAAACAAGACACTGTCGACGTTGTTCCTATGCCATCTTGTTCTGACACATTAAGTCGAACTTCCACTCCTCTCTGACGACAATATTCGCATCTTGTTGACAAACCGCCGTTGTCTCGGGTTGTTCTACGCTGCGCTGCGCCAGTCCATACGGAGACACCATCAACCCATCAGCTCAACCCTCCAACCTCGAACCATGGCCTCACGCATCCTCATCTTTGGTGGTACCGGCACCATCGGCAAGTTCATCTCCGAGGCTGTACTCGCCAGCGCCGACAAGTTCCAGCACATATCCCTCTTCACTTCGCCCGCCACTGCCGCGTCCAAGAGCGCCCTCATCGACCAGTGGAAGACCAAGGGCCTCGCCCAAGTTATCGTCGGCGATGTCTCTAGCGCCGCCGACATCAAGAACGCCTACGCCGCCGTTGCGCCCGACACTGTCGTCTCTGCCCTTGGCCGTGGTGCCCTACACCTCCAGCGCCAGCTCGTCGAAATAGCCGACGACGCATCAAACACCGTCAAGTGGTTCTTTCCTTCCGAGTACGGTACCGATGTTGAGCACAACGCCAAATCGCCCAACGAACCGCCGCACCAAAACAAACTGGCCCTGCGCAAGTACATCCGCGAAAACGTGCGTAATCTGCACATAACCTATCTCGTTACGGGTCCCTACTTTGACAAGTGGGTCGGTCTTGGCCCCGACCCGCGCGCTGGTGGTTTCGACGTGCCGGCCAAAAAGGCTTTTTTGGTCGAAGGCAACGCACCCATCGGCTTTTGCACCATGGCCGACGTCGGCAAGTTCTTAGTCGCGTCGCTGTTGCATCCCAGCACGTCTTACGGAAAGGCTCTCAAAGTCCAGTCGTTCGTTGTCACGCCACGCCAGGTCCTTGCCGAGTACGAAAAGCAGACCGGTGCCAGCTTTGACGTCACCGACGTGCCCCTGGCCGAACTTGCAGCTCTCGAGCAAAAGGCGTACGCTGAGAAGTTTCCCTGGGCCGTTTTATACACACTGCGCCGCATCTGGGCGGAGGGCGGTACGCTGTACGCCAAAAACGACAACGAGGCGATTGGCATGTCTAGCAGTGATGTTGACAGTCTAGCCGCTGCTGTTGAAGTGCAACTTGCGCAAGGCAACTAGTAATGCTACGATGGAACTGAAGAGCCACGGATATTTGGGACACTTGATGACAATTCTGGCTGAAACTCGGATGTCCCGCCGACAAAATACAGTTGGTTTGTGGTGTACTAGCCTTAGAATGAAATATACTTTACTCCAATTCTTATATATTCGAAGTACAGCTTTACTTTAAAGCAGTGACGTCGAATTAAACTACGTTCTTAGAAGAAGGTACGACTGGTCAAATGCACATAACGTGGCTTCCGCGGCGCGGCAGCCGAAAGGGTGAAACACGGCCAAGCGAGACGCAGAGATCTACTCTGAACACGACGCATGCAGCATAGTTCGGTGGAAATATACACATATGTCGTGGGTTAACTAATATGGAATTTCTCTCTTTGGAAAATTACTCAGCGAAGTCAACATATATTTATACTGACGGTAAACGGTGACTATCGTTATTTCAAGAATTGTACAAAAGTATCTGCCATGCTGCGAAAGCTAATATATTTATTTGCAAGATGAACCACCCCTCGAGGTGGTTATACAGAAATATAATCATATATGGGGGCTGTGGGCTGGGCGAGGATGTACAATGTACAAAGAAGAAAAAGCCTTTGAACACAAGAAGGGGGAAAATATTCCAGATCTGGAAATTTAAATACAGATGAAAGAAGCGAAATAGCGTATGGGTGTGTGTGTGTTTCAGACCTGTTTTGGCATCCAAGTATGACGGGCCACTCGAGACTTACGAAGTAGGCTGAGTTCCATTGGCGTAGCCTAGGCGTGTACGAATGTTGTCGTACACACTCTCCGGATAGTCCAGAAGGTTTTCGCTCAGGTCCAGCGAGCCAAGCGCCGTCGCCGATGTGCCAATCAGCGAATCCGCGCCCGTCTTGTCCGCCGAAGCTTCCCAAAACATGCCGCCGCCGAGGCCCTTGCTCTTGACGTAGTCAATCTTCGTCTTCACCATGCTCGGCGTGTCGTACGTGATCAACTCCTGTGAAGAGGAATCGTACGAGTACGATGCGCCAGCCACAGAGTCCGTCTGTTCAGTCGCACCCGACTTGGGTAGCACTTTGTAATCCCAAATGCCATTCTCCCAGCTACCCGCACCGCCGTCGCTCGTGAAAGACTGACCGATGCCTGCAGTACCGGCAAACGTGCGACCGTAAATAGGCATTCCGAGCACGATTTTGGACGGCGTGACACCAGCAGCAACGTAGTCGGTGATGGCCTTGTCAGTGCTAAACGGCGTGGCGTTCTCGTTTGCCGGGTCGGGGTACAAATTAGCCTGGTGGCCAGTGAAGTTGGAGAAGCCGGCACCAGCGTAGTCGTAGCCCATAAAAAAGAAAAAGTCGAGGTATTCGTTCATTTCGCCAAGCTTCTGCACGCTGTACTTGGCCGGGCCTGCAGGCGATGCGACAGTCAGGAGGAAGTGATAGTTGTTGGCATATGTCGCAGAATAGGAGTCCATCTCCTTGCGGAACTCCTGTAGCAGTGCCACAAAGTTATCAGCCTCGGTCGAGTCCGTTGGATATTCCCAGTCAATGTCAATGCCATCAAATCCCCAGTCAGTAACAAGCTTAAACGCTGACTTCACAAAGGTGCTGCGCTTGTCGGCGGTCTCGACGGCTGCTGCAAACTTGCCGTCCAGCGAATATGTCCAACCACCGATGGATAGCAGCACTTTGAGTTGACGGTTTTTCGTCTTGAGCTCGAACAGTTGCTTGACACAACCGTAAGCATTATTTCCAGGCTCACTCCAAGAGTCGTTGGAAAAATGCTTCTCGACGTCTGCAAATGTGTCTGACGACGAGACCGTGCCCGACGAGTCGAACTGGGCAAAAGCATAGAGCACGATATTCAAATCGTTGACAGGAAGCTGGTTTGCCTGATAGTTACGGCCATAGATGCCCCTGGCCGGTTAGTAATCACCTATATTTTCCATCTGAAAGGCTTACCAGTTGGTAAAGTAAGCAGCGTTCTGCATGCCTCCCTGAGTCGAACTATTCCCAAAGGCGGACGCCCGGGTAGTAGGGTGGTGGTGGTGGTGGTGGTTGTTGACTGCAGGGTGGGCCACGACCAGCGAGGCAGCCGCCAACATGGAGGCGATGTTGAGCAGCATGATGTAAATGAGGAGAAGGTTGTCAAGCTATAGAGTACAAACGATCACTGATCAAGTTTGGCTTATGCAAAAGGCTCGTCAAGAGTCTTTATGTCGAACACGAAGACAAGGTATCTGGGAGTCGATACGATGGCCAAATGGAATTCGAAGGGACGTTGAGGACGGGGACGGGGTGCTTCCTTTATACTTGACTGCGGCCGCAGGGAAGGGGTAGAGTTCTCAAGAAAGATACCACATAGCCAGCAAATTGCGCGCATTTCTCGACTTGCCTTCAGGATGCCGACTTGTTCTACACCCAAGACACCCGTGGCAGGACACAACGCGACATTCATATTTGCAACGAAGGCACGCAGGACAACAAAAGGAAAAACCTACTGATCTACGGAGTAAATAAATATTTATGCCCACGGAACTGAGAAAGGAATGGTGCCGCGTTTTGATACGTTATTTTACACAAGGTCAACTATATTAACGGAGTAGACGTTACAGTCCAACCGCTTGCATCTATCTTCTGGCGCTCATAACCACCAGCAACATGGTTATATTCAGACTACTATATCTAAATATACACAATCCATTGTATCAAGAGATGGTAAAGGATAAATAATTAGTACAGAACTACGAAACAAGGTTTCATCCAAAGATCCGCTACCATTCTTGTAGGATACAACGTCCCCAACTTTTCCACGATACAGCGTTTGTGCACTCAGCCTTTCTTAGCCTTGCCCTGTTAATTACCGCATTGGTGCCTTGTTCTTTGGTCTACGGAGTAATTCGACTTAGGACGACTACACAACTAGTACGGCATGTTTGCTCGATCGTTTCATCCTTATCGACTTCGTATTAGCTTTATATTTATGTCGATCCCGCGTCTGGATCTCAACGGTTGTTTGGCCCCGTATATCCACTTCTGCCTACGGAGTACTGAGTAAAAAACAGCTGTTATTTATTTACTCCTAAATATATACTTTCAAGCAGACTTCGTGTTTTTTATTTTCGCGAAGGCTCACATAAATACTTTGAATAAAGCTGTCCCGGAAATAAGTCTGATATCGGTTTCATCTTCTACAGCAGAGGGGACAATAAATAAATATATGTACATATATACATCCAAGGATTACGAAGAAACAAAGGCCAGTAGCAAAACGTAGAATTTGCCTGCGGTGAGTAAATGATACATTTACATACCAAGAAACTAAGGAAACCCCCGAAATGAGAGTTCTCGATGCAAAATGCCACTACAGATTAAAACATGAAAGTCGAGGCTGTAAATAGAAAAAAAAGCAACTAAATTACTCCGCAGTTCACTGAGAACTAAAATTTAAGAACTGAAATAGTTAGAACGTGACGTTACGATACTCGAGAAACAAGCAACTACTTCGTGCGGCCGTGCACCAGCCGCGCCTGTTATTTGAGTACCGGCCTGGTCAGTGCGTATACTCCGTATTTATTCGCGCTCGGCGCGCCCTGACTACCAGCTCCACCGAACAGTCACTGATGTCGAATTCTATGTTTTTATATTTAGTTATAGCTTAAGTTGTTTGAGATGTTTCCGGGGTGGTTCTTGAGCTGACTTCTCTAAATATATATTTACTTCGTAGTTTGATGTCATGCTTATCTAGCTTTTCGTATCGTGCCAACTGGGTGTCAACGTTTATCTTCAAGAGTCTCGGCGCCTTGTGGATGATGTCTTTTGGCCGATCGAGGATACAAGCTATGAACAAAGAACACGCCCAAATTTGCCTAGAAGAATGGATGGGCAACCAGGCTCAACAAACGCCAAGTCTCCTGCCCCGATGACGGCCGGCTAGGATTCCTCGCGAGTGTATAACTACTTGTCAAATGCGTCAATCATAGAAACATACGGGGTAGGCTTGGCTGTAGTGGTAGGATCCCACGTGTCCTGTTTCTTCCTTTATGGTTTTGATGCCCGGGTTTGATCCTGATGTCTTGCCTTGCGAGAATCGGTACAACAATTTGACCATCCGTGGAAGGGTCAGGTGCGTGGCAGAGCTTGCCGGCCGCGTCGGTGCTCGTGTGCAGCTGTCCATTCGATTAATTAGGCAGCAACCCCCTTAGTGAATAATTACTCCGTAATTTAATGAGTAAATATAAATCTACGTTGAGTATCCACACGCCAATCAAAAACGTAAATTTATCCCACATTAACACCAATTCAACCGTGTTAAAGCTTGTGCAAAGTGAGGGTGATTCATTTATCCGTCTCCGCGATCTCAAGGTAAAATATGCGTCGATCATTGCCACGACTCGATACTGATGAAACGAACACTGAAATCCTGCCCATCCGCTGCAAGCTCAGTTTCCGTCGCCACGGTTGGAATTTGGAATCAAACTGTTAGAAAAACGCTACAAGGATGTTGGAAGGCACCTATCATCAACGTTGGCTCTGTTTTCGGAACTCGGCACGAAGGATTCAGCATACGGAGTTGTGATCTGAGATCCTTTAAACACAAGGAAGGGCATCACCTTAAGATAGGAAGGGCAAGCAGTCAGTTATCTGTAAATAAATATATACACCCGACACATTGCTTGTTTCAACAGCCCTATAACTATTTCAGCCTTAAAAGACAGTTTCACCATCCGTGGTGGTCAAGGATTCATCCAGCTTTTCGAACAAAGCAAGGAAAGAGGGCTGACGGCTCTCTGGCAAGGGCCAGGGCCAGCTCTTTCTTGGGATAAACTAGTAGCATTTGAGCGTAGGTTATTTACATCAATAGCTACACAGAGCGCACATAAGCAGCGTTATACAACGCCCGTATGCCCCGGCGGAATGAGTATAAGTACTGCCCGGCCCGAGTTTATTTCTTCACGATTGGTGCCAGGAAGAGGTGTCATGCCAGTACGTACACAATTGTGTTATAGCATGATGTTTGATGACAAATATCACTAAGATAATGTAAGCTTTTTCGATGTGCTATACACCACCGACGATCTGGCTGTTAAGATACACTACATCTGTGAATCGATACCGTCAAGTTTATGCAAATTCGTCAGAGATAAAAATACCGTAAAATAAGTTTGCTCGATTTAGACAAGGGTTACCCTAGTTACTTAATGTTGATATCGACACGTTTTCGATGAAACCCCGTTTATCCCGCAATTACAGGTGATCTGGCAGCTACCTTTCCTATATATATTTACGTACATATCGCTAAGTGATGAAGTTCCTCGGTTTTTATCTTTGGCATCTTATAAATTGAAAACAAAAAGTCCACACACTGGCGTATGCGCATGTTACATAGGAGTTATTCCATGAATTTCGAGCCTAATTTTGATGCAGATTCTGATGATAGTGCATAGTCGTGTAGAGCGTCAAGCCTTTTGGCCACAGTAGTTTTTGCTAGGTCATGCCCAACACTAGATGTAATATTTATCGTCACGGCGGCTCTTTATCTGAGCATTAGAAGTCATCTGAAACATGGTATGAAAACCCGACGCCCGCGATACTATCTAGAGAATAACAAGGCCTCACCAATCGATCAACTATATGCGTACTGGACGTTTTACCACGTGCTGCTGCATATATTTAGGATCACGGCGACCCTGCAAACAATCTCACGGCATCGATATCGACAGGGAGCACCCAAAAATACGCATAAAGATGTCGTAGGTTGTTAACTGTTGCGGGAACGTAAAGAAGATGGCTTGGGGGACGACATCTCCTGGTACGTTTGTAGTCATATGAGATATCTAAGATATAATCAGGGGGCAGCAGAATCAGTAAATGTACTCCGTAGAGCAAAACAGCTACTTATCGTGGAGCGATTCTCTCCACTATATATCTAAATACTGCAGCCACGAAGGACACATGCTCTGCGCGGTCATGGCGCTAATAGCAGAATACCTGACACCTATTGTCGATGCCATGGCAGTCCGTCGCTAAATGTAGCACGGTTGTCTTTGCCGCTTTCCTGCTAGCAGGAATAATGCAACATGAAATTAACACTGACACGGAACGATGTGCAAAAATAAAGATACAGCTATACCTGATCACTTATGGCAGGCTCCCGAGTCGGTTCATTCTTTTACTTGCCGTTTATTAGTTTTAAGACGATAGAAGACGGCCTTAATGAATATTTAGGTGACCTTCCCGATATTCTACAGTATACATATATACGCCACGACACGCACCGGCTTTCTACGCCGCTGATAAAAGACGGGAATGTTTGGACAATCGGCAGGTGTGCCGGCCATTATGCCCGGGATGCCGAAATGTGTCTTAACTTATAGCACACTTACGAACAGCAGAGTATAGTATGATGACGGCCGTGCCACCGAAACACTTTGAACTGTGTTTATAGCCGAAATACGTGGCGAGGGCACATTCACGAATAGGAAACAACATGTCTTCGTACAGTAAGTGGTACAGATTTGCTGTAGACCCAGTAGTCGCAATACAACTCAGTGGCGGTGAGTCAAGATCATATTATGATTGATTTACAATGGTATGAGTACACTGTGTATCCAAAGGTGGTCTTGGCATGCAATGGCATAGTTCCAGTCTTAAAGGCGAACCCGTGTCGAGAGGCTTAAGCGACCCCGTATAGCTCCGACGGCTCCATGAACAAGGTGCTGTTTGCCTTGAACGGTTGCGTCGCATACGACGTGTAGTTCCACCACGCGTTGCTCTGCGTCAGATCGTCAAAGCGGTAGCTAACAGCAATGGCAGCGTGCGACGCGTTCGTCGCTGTCGTCATTTTGGCCACTACTTGGCGGCGCTTCGTCGTGTTACGCAGGTCCGTAATGTCGCACAGGTGGTAATCGTTTGCATCTGGCGCAGGGGCAGAATTACCAGTGCAAAAGGCCTTGAACGCTGGGATGGGGAACGCAAATGCGTCGGCACTGTATTCGCCCGAGATGTTAAATGCTGTTAATAGGTGTCAGTTTTGTCCTAATATACAGCTTAGAGGCGGAAGGAACACCAGGTTGGAGGTTATGCTACTGGTACTGCCTTGGAGCTGAACTTACAGTAGGTGCCTCCATAGCTTGCAACCCAGCTCGACATGGTCCAGCCATAACTAGCATCATCAGATGCCTTCATGGCAGCAATGGCGAAAGCCCTGGGCAGAGCAAGAGCCGGTGCGATGAGCAGAAGGATGGAAAAAACTTTGGTGAGCATTGTATTGTTGGGTCGGGCAGTCTTCGAGAGTTGGTGAATAGGAGAGAGGAGGCTCTCTTTGGGGCGGCGGCGGTCGCTTTATATACCAAAATGGAGAACACGTATATTTGTGTACGTCTGCCAACTCTCAGCTTCTTTTGAGTTGGCTTTGGCCGAACTGGATTGAATATTGCACTCTGGGCGGTTCCAGTGCAACGGTCGATACGAGATCGAAGGCGTACAGGTTGGGTGTACAGCAGCAGATATATTTACACTGAAGGGTCTAACAATTGGGGGGGGTTGGTGAAGAACAAGCAAAGAGGATGAGAGAAACCTACCATGTGTCTCTCAGGTGTGGTACGAGAAATGTTTTCTTCTTATACTTCTCTTAATTAAACAGTGTTGGAAATGTGCGAGACGCGACTTCTCCGTAAGACGCCCCTGATGATTTGCATTCAGATGCCTTATAATAATACTTGGCGCCCCTGGCGCTGCCCTGTTTTTGGACAGAGCTGGTCGTTACTCTGTACACTGCATATTTACCTCTATGCGACGCAAACCGCTCCATGCCAGCCAGGACCAGACAGATCGCTCACCCATAAATCTATATTTACATTATGCCCAATAAATATATATTTATACGGAGATACACCGCAAGGCGCAGCCAGCCGCCCTCGACAGGGGGCAGGATCGACGGCCAAGATTCTAAATGGGTAAAGGCCAATCGGTGGCGATGGGACGATACGACAAGGATGAATTCTATATTTACAACCAAACAGCGGGGCCCTAGAGACTATATTTACTCCGTAATTATATTCGGCTTGGGTTACCGCAACGATATCCCGTATTTGTCAGCATTCTGTCATGCACTGCACGTGCTCACCCACGTGCTAGTCATCGTCTCCGCCAATAACTCCTCAGTCTTCTACGGAGTAAAACTTAACATTACGTGTCGTTCATATATATTTATTTACGGAGTATTTACGAATCTGCCGTCTTCAGCTTGCGCTCCAGCTGCCTGCCCAAAAGTCTGGCGTATTCCGTAGACTAAAACGAACTCGGCTTTAATTAAGACTGCTAAGTATACTTGCAACTGCCTCGTCATACATCTAAATATATATAGGTTGGACCTTACAATTTGACACTGCTAGTGTGTACCGGTTACCCTTTCCATACCCAAAAAGGTGGTCACTGTTGTTTCAGGGGGACTTTGTCGACGTCGGCAAATGCCAACAGTTGTGTGTGTTTTCCCCTCTATTGGCGAGCGTGCAAGACGTCGGCTGGGGACCCTTCCAACATATGGCGGGCGTGCAAGACGTTTGGCCTTGAGGCGTAAAGGGGTGGCGAGCGTTCGAGAGTAGTATCACGGGCGTACATTATATGCGGTAATACTATCAGATTTAGTGTTAGGGAGAAGAAGAGAGAGAGGGAGAGGGCTACGAGGGGGCCAGGCAAGATATACTAGCTATACGAAGCCATCTTCTCACGTAATCTGCCCTCCACGTTGTCGGTCTACCGCTGACTAATTACGCGGTAGACCGACATCCACGAATATATATCAAGGTGCGCTGAAATACGATTCTGCTTGATGCACTATACTTCGAACTTGTCAGCTTTTCAGTGTTTGTGCTACAAATCGGTGCGGTGCGTCGTGCGAGAGGTTGACGTCGGTGAATATATTTACTCCGAGTCCACCTGGACATGCCGTGAACACGCCGAAAGTAAATATTTACGCCGTAGTGTTGCTTGCCCCATCTTTTTGCGCCAATATCTGAACTTTTTCCCACGCGTATGAAGTAAATATAAATATACAAGAGTATGACAAGCGAGGCCTTTCTCTGAAGAAATTTATTATTTATATACAGCATGGCAGCTCTAGTGTACACTTTCCTAAGACTGTTGGCCGATGCGAAGCAAAAGTCTCAACGAATGTGTCATCTATGGCAATAATCCTGCGGTTGACAAAATCTCGCCGGTTTCGTCTCACCGCCACATAGGGCGATCTAATGATTACTCCGTGCTCCGTGCAATACTTCGTAGAGGCGCTCAAGTAAACAAGCCAATCAAACCTCCCAATTTCTTCCATTCCATCCCCTCCTTTGCCGCCGAATAACGGAAGGCGCAATCGTCACCCCTCCGATAAGAAAATAAATTGGAAAATTGAAAACAAAAAGCAGACAGAGTTCTCCGTAGATAACAAATTTTGCGCCTCGCAAGAGTCATAAATATTCTTTACTCCGTGGTCTCTCCATCTTTCTCCCGTCGCCAGGTGGATCTATTCTGTCGCATCTATTTAAATAGCTCGAGGTCTCCCACCTGCTTCCAACTTCTTCTACATTCACATTTGCATCACTTTCCCGCACTCGCAAGACATTGCATCTCGCGATACTTCTTCGCTCTCACCTATCTCTACCTACACCACACACCTTCACAATGAGCAAGGGCCGCGTTTGTCTCGCCTACTCTGGTATATTGCAGGCCATGTTACCCAATGCCTCTTTTTGAGTCTACTAACAAACATCGCAGGTGGTCTCGACACCAGCTGCATCCTCAAGTGGCTCCTCGAGGAGGGCTACGAGGTTGTCTGTTTCCTGGCCAACGTCGGCCAGGAGGAAGACTGGGAGGCTGTCAAGGCCAAATCGGCACTTCTGGGCGCTTCCAAGATGGTTATTCTTGACCTGCGCAAGGAGTTTGTTGAGGAGTTGTGCTTCCGCGCTGTGCAGTGCAACGCACAATACGAGGGCCGCTACTTGCTGGGCACGTCTCTGGCCCGGCCTGTCATTGCGCGTGCGCAGATGAAGGTCGCCAAGGAGGAGAACTGCCAGTTTGTGTCGCACGGTTGCACCGGCAAGGGCAACGACCAGGTCCGTTTCGAGCTGGCGTTCCTGACCATCGACCCCAAGATCCAGATTATTGCCCCGTGGCGCATGCCCGAATTCTTCAACCGCTTCCAGGGACGTCTGGACCTTCTGGACTATGCCGCTGCTGCCGGCATCCCGGTCACTTCGACCAAGGCCAAGCCCTACAGTATGGACGACAACCTGGCACACTGCTCCTACGAGAGTGGCTCACTCGAGGATCCCTCGCAGCCGCCCCCGGATGGCATGTGGACCCGTACCGACGACCCTGAGAAGGCCCCCAACACTCCCCAGGACATCCAGATCGTTTTCGAGAAGGGCCTGCCTGTCAAGCTGGTTGCTGACGGCAAGGAGTTCACCGAGAGCGTCGAACTGTTCAACAAGGCCAACGAGATTGGCAAGGTTCACGGCATTGGCCGCATTGACATTGTCGAGAACCGCTTCATCGGACTCAAGAGCCGCGGCTGCTATGATGCACCTGGTATGACCATCCTTCGCCTGGCACACCTTGACCTCGAGGGTCTTGTCATGGACGGCAAGGTGCGCTCACTGCGCGACCAGTTTGTCACGCACAACTGGTCCGAACTGCTGTACAACGGCATGTACTTTTCGCCTGAGCGGGAGTTTGTTGAGAACTCGCTCGTCTTCTCGCAGAAGCTCGTCAACGGAGAGGTCCGCCTGCGCTGCTACAAGGGCAACGCCTATGTGCTGGGTCGCAGCTCGCCCGACTCCAAGCTGTACTCGTCTGAGGAGTCATCGATGGACTCCCTTGTTGACTTCAGCCCCGTTGACACAAGCGGCTTCATCAACATCAACGCTATCCGTCTCAAGAAGTACGGTCTGCAGAAGGCTGAGGTTGGCGAGGCTCTTTAAGTGAGAAGTGAGGGGCTTTGTAATGCGGCCTGCAGGGCAGTAGCGGACATCCACCGGATGGGCTGAATTATGAAAAGGGCGTTGGTTACTTTCCAATAAAATGATACCACTCACAAATTACCATCTGCCGTGCTATGTCAGATTTGGATGCCGTCACATTTCTAGCCCTTGAAAGGCTGCGCTGAGGCGGCTGTTCATGATCTCTGCGGCGTGTACGGATTTCGCCGAGTTCCGAGTCACTAACTACTATTGCTTGACGAGCGTGTCTAGAATGCATCCATTCTTCTGGCACTGGCTAAATTTGCATCTTAAGGTAACCCCTCTCAAGAAAAATCAATTGCTCCATAGCTCAAGGCGGCTGGCAGTTGCTCAGTTGCTCCGCGCGCCACCCTTGGCCTCTCGTAACTCATCCATGCGCGCGACGCGCTTCTTGAACTCCAGGTACTGGCACTTTTCGTAGCTGTGGCGTTCTTGCTCACACTTCCACGGTAGGTAGTAGGTCTCGAAGCGGCACCGGTTCAACGGAATGAGCAAGTTGGCGCAATTGTCGCGGTAGGCAAGGGGCAGCTTGGCGTCGCTCATTTGCTCGCGGGTGACCTCTGGAGATGTTAGCAGCAATCCGTTTGCTGTACTCGACCGGATTTGAGTGCCTATGGTCGTGCAAAGGCTTTGCAAGCTCGCCAGGGGCAGGACGTCGAGGAACTTGGTGCTCCGGAGAGACTAACGCGGAAGGTCGGGGAGGCTGTCATCGTGGCCGTGGCCCATTGTGGCGATTATGGTGGGTGAATTGAGTGTCGTCGGGAGGACTGAGACCTCGACAGCTTTGATGTTTGGGGATGTGTTGGTGATTGTCGTTAGTTGGGAGCGCAATCTAGCTTTGGAGGTGATGATGCCTGGCAAATTCCACCACGGCAGCTGCAGGGCACGTGATAAGTCAGACATATGCAATCGGCCTCATTGGTCAATGGTTCTGTATCGCTATCCACTTTTAAGGGCAATACTGGACGACATCATGACTCCCACTTTGATTCAAAGCCATTTGATTATTTTGCGATTGACACTCTTTTGACCAGCGTCGTCGAATTTGAAGTAGGATGCTCTCGCTCGCTATTGCCTTGTTAGCGTCTCCAGATTGTCCTCCTCGCTCAAAACTAGATGACGCATCAAATGTAGTCGGCGATAGATTTGGACAGTAACGAAATCTGAAGATCAGCTGTAACAAGGAGGTGAGCGAATACGACAGGTGCACAAAATTCCAACCGCATATTCATCATTAAAAATAAACATCACTTGGCGGCGAGTCCCGTGGCCAATCGTACCGAGTCTCTCCGTGTATACGTGATAGGAAGTCGCATCGTATAGTAGTTCGTGTATGGATTGTGCGTTCCATGAGCATGAGCACATCGATTATTGGCAGAGTATATTTACACTCCGTAGCGATTTACCGGTCGGGTACATGATTAGAGCTATGGTAGCGTATAAAAAAGCAATGTCAACTAATGGTCTAAACACGTTCATTACATCAAAGGGACAACTAAACGAGACTCCAAGTAGCTCTGTTCCAATCACTGCCAATCACTGCCCAAAACCCAAATATTGACCTCTTCGCTTCGTGGCAAGAGCCTAACATCAATCTCCGCAACATGCATTATACTGAAATCTCCATGGCATCGCCACCAGTGGTGCAACCGGCTGCGTCAGAGACTTCCTCCTCCAACATAGAGATCATACCGTCAAGGTTGTCCTCAAGTGAGTCTGATTCGGGCCCCAAGCAGCTGCGCAGAAGTCGACGATACTTTTCGATGTTGCCGCTCGTTCCTACTGCTGCCAGTGCATCGAGATAGTCCGTCTCAGCCTGCTTTTGCTCCGCAACTAGCTGCTTCAGCTCTGCAATTAAATGATGTGTGTCATTTGTATCGACAGCATCCGACATGGGCAGTGGCTCCTTTTGTTCAATGGACAGGATGTTGCGTCGAGTAATCAGCGCGGCCAATTGCTGTTGATGCATCGCAGCATCACGAGCAATCTGGGCCTCGGCATCATCGGACTCGATGCGCACCTCAAGATCAGCGATCTCGCGGTGTATAGCCTGCAGCTCGCTTTGCGTGTTGCCAAGAATGCGGCGCGCCTCCTTTTCAGCATCTGCCTTTTCGCGATACTCGTCCTCGTAGTTTTGTGCAAGGTCCTGGAACTTTTCGAACACGAGTGAAGTTATGCGTGACTGCACAGTGTTTGCGGCATCCGACTGGAAGGTTTGGTTATCCAGTGCCCCTGCAGAACCCATAGCGAGCAAGGGGTTCCGCAGTTTGTCAGCAAATACGTCCCGCAGCCCGGGACGGCGTTGCGAATCAGGTGCGAACGGCGATGACGAGCGATGGGGTGCCATAAGGCCATTGTCAGTTGCGACGGCACGGTTTCCGTTCGAGTTGAGCTGACTGAGTGAGCTCAGGGCATGGCCATTCATTGGCTTGAGGGAGCCCATGGCACTCATGGCTTGTATGGTCAGAGGCATGGAGATGCTGTCAAGCTTGCTGTTGTCAGCCGCTGTTGGATTAACTGCGGCATTGGCCTCAGCACGGGCCTTCTTGGTCGCATTTAGCTCCTTGATCAGGTCTTCGGCACACACGCCATCAGCGTTGGGAATGTCAGTAGACGCGCCGCGACCGAGTAGTGCACGAATGCACTTGCTAGCGTGTTTCATGGCTGCGAGGTGGATGGCAGTGTTGCCCTCGCTGTCTTGCGCATCGATGAGCTGTTGTACATAGTACAGGTCGTGGGTCTCCTGCAGGCGGTTGAGAATCAGGTCGAGATAATACCGCGCGCACGACTGAGACGTCACGCGCCCACTCTTCATAATCGCGGCGTGGTGAATTATTGTGCTGCCGGTAACGTCACGCACGTCGACAGTGTCGAAGAGCTCCTTCATGATGGCCGGAAACGTCTGCTTCTCGAAGCAGTTGGTGAAGCTGACGGCACGCATGAAAGGCGTCTCTCCGCGGTCGTTACGCACATCCAGCGTTGCGCCAAAACGTTTTAGCTGTTTCACAACCTCGACGTCGCCCATAGCGCACGCCCAGTGTAGAGCGGTGTGGCGTTCAGTGTCGATCACCCAGTCGGGCTTGAAGTTGGTTGGTGGCTCTGGACGAACTGTGGGTTGTTCATTGCGTGACAGTAAAAAGTAGTCGAGAAGTTCGTCGCCATACATGGCGTGTTGCTGCTCTGTCATATCCTGCAACAGTTGCATCTGCTCAAACTCGCGCTGCTGCTGCTGTTGCTGCTGTTCGCGTTTGCGCTTGCGTACTGAGGCTTCTGGAGCGGCAAAAGAGGGCCCAAGCCCTCCCCCTTGCCCGGGCAGTCCTTGAGAGGCCATGTCATCGTCCGCCGCACATGAGGCCGACGCTACAGTCAGGTTGTCGGGAGTGTCATCATCACCCATTCCCACGACACTTTCATCGTCAGCCATCTGGATATTCGCCTTGGCTCTCTGGGCAGCAGCTGCTGCTGCTGCCGCAGAAGCAGCCGCTGCATTCGTGACAGCAGACAGCCCCACCGACGCAGACGCAGCGGCAGACCACTTGGGCACAACCGGTCTTGGTGCACGCGGCGCTTTTGGCTTGCTAGCATGCCGCGGTGCAGGAGGCGGGCTAACATCACCCGGCGTGTACTCGAAGATGGGCCGTATCCTGTCAAAACAGTTGTTACGCTGCGCAAGGGCTTCGCCAGCATCAAGCGGAATCCATGTTCCCTGGTACTTGCCATAGCCGCCCTGGATTTTCTCGTGTATGTCTTTCTGAACCTCGCGTTCGAGAATCCGAGTGCGGGCAGGCTTGTCAAACCCAGCGGCTTTCAAAATATGCGTGGCATTGATCCAGTTGTCAGAACGGCGACGCATGACATGCTCCTTGAGCTCAGCACCGAATTGATACTCGTACACGGGAATCTACACGGTCAGAATCGATGGTATAACATAGATGGAGTAGTACGCTTACGCCGCTGTAGGTGGCACTGTAAATGCCAGGGCTAGGAGCTGTGGCCATGACAACAGGTGATCTCGCTACCTTTTGTACAAGTTGAAGCGAGGGGCCAAAGCTGACGCTAATGCTTCCTGATCTGTGAAGGAAACAAGAAGTCGGTTCTTGTTGCAACAAGTCCCGAGTGTCTGTAGATGCCTCAACGCGGTGCCGTTTTCACCGGGCCTGCGAGATGATGATTCCGGGATGTAAGGCCGAGGAACAGGTTGTAAAGAGAGTCAAGAGTAGGTGTCTACTTATGATTGTCGCCAAGGTAAGTGATTCAAAACGGAGCTTCGGTTCGCCGCCGGTCATTCGCTGTGATAAACTGCTGGTAGTAATTGTGTAGGTCGCGATGCCCGAAAGGTAGAGCTTTTGCAGACGTCGTAGTAGAGCTTGAAAACGTAAAATGCGCAAAATGAACCTTGAAGGAGAGACGCGTCTGACGCGTCCCACATAACCAGATTCAATTAAAGTGTATCCACTTCTGCACGTCCACTTTGTGGCAATCAGCCACACAAGAACGCCACTGCTATGTGGATACGGCCTCGACAGGGCGGGGATACAGTTCACGCGACGCGAGACGCGTCCATCTTTGTTGTTTTCGAGTTATTTATTTTTAAGTCAGGGGTGTTATCTTGAAGTGCGTGGAGTCGCCACTGTATAAATATATTTAGTTACAATACGAGGAACGAAACGATTAATGACCTTTTGAGAACAGTCATCCATGCACCGACTCACTAGACGCTGATCGGTTCACATACTCGATAGTTTTAGAGATTCTGGCAACATTTTATGTCGCGATCGCGGCTTCTTTAAAACAACTGATACAGCCTATTATTTCAGAGCGTGTAAGCGCAGGTATATATTTACATAAAATTATACTCCTCACGCTATCAGGATAGTCTACCCGTCAGAACGTCTGAATTGTCCTGTTTTACTTTCCGTCGTAAGTCTTCAGAAGGAGGCGAGAGAGTAATATTCAATATGCGAGGCAAACGAATTTAAGGAGTACATTGCTCCATATATATAGGTGGTGGCCCAAGGCGCCTATTTTTCGTGGCCGTTTCAAGCCTGTACTCACTGGCTTTAGCGTCGCGCTAGCTACCGTCTCGCCGTCTTTGTCATTCTCATTTCTTATTTTCTGCGCATCCGGGACATCTATTCTTCAGGAAAAAACACCAAGCTTTCCACAGCAATGAGTGCCTTGGATTTCAAGACCCGACTTGAGTTTTTTCTTGTAAATATTTATTTATCGTATTTAGATGATATGTGTGAACTTGGCATCTGTAACATATATTTACAGCATAGAGGACGTCACAAATTATCGTCACTTCGTGACCCCAAGAGGCCGTATGAATACTACAGACACACAGTACGTGGAATGTCTTCACCGTACCCCATAAGTATAAATTTATGTACTCCGAAATACCTCAACAACTAAATATAATGACAACCACTCCGTAAGGCGATCCCTTCCTATCAAGTATACGGAGTTACCTCGCAGCATTTCCACAAATTTGTAAATATATATTTGTAACGGAAGACCGCGAGGATCAAACACGTGCGCTCCGGATGTTAAGAATGATCTTACTCGCCGCTTCCCACATGCCCAATAACGCTTACTTCGCGTCATCTCGTCGCCAAAGGGCCTTTAGCTATAAACAGAACTGGTTTAGTATTATTGCGTCTAATCCTGAGTCTCAGCCCGTGAAAGTGTTAAAAAGCAATTGACTCCTTACTACAGCAACATCGCTGCACAAGTACAACAAAAGGCTATAAGTGCTTACGTACCGAGTAAATATGTTAACATTTGCTCCTACTGTGATTTAGTATATATTTACTGTTGTCTGTCTTGTCGGTGCAGAAGTATTTATTCTATATTTAGATATAAATTTAAAATTTACAAGTATATCCATTGTCGAAGCCGATCGTAGCTTGAATAATAAACACATCTTTATAAATTTACAGCCTTAATAGCCAGTTTTTACCATGAAATCTAGAGTGAACTTGAAATAATATACTCCGTTATAGTCTTCCAGGAAGTAATTATAATATTTAATCACACTATCTTTTCGTGGTTTTTGATAAATATATTTATACGGAGTAAATACCGTTCTCCGTAATGCAAGGATTCAAGCGCTCCGTACCGTATACGAACTGTGAAACTGCACAGTGTCGTTTTCTCCGCAGCTTCTCGTTATCCCGGAAGGCCCACTTACCGTAGGGTGCTAGTGCTGGCCAATCATAACATAGAAGTCGCTGGGTTGGTGTCTTTAATGATTTAAAAACAGAGCTAAAGATAAGCCAGTATTTCTGTAAATTAAAAACAAATTTGAGATTGGTCATCAGCTGGTAGGCCCTCGCCTTTTCCGTCTCGCCCCTTTGTCCAGATGGCATGCAGCCTACTCCGTAAAGCTTCTGATGTTTGGGTGTTTTAGCGCTCATCCCTGACCTTTGACCACCCCTGTTCCACCCTGCACCCTGCACTTGGTTTTTGTCCATTCTTTCCAGTAGGAAGCATCGCCAGACCTGTCTCACTGTGCCTCCCCCATCTTCCTCTCTCCTTCACCTTCTTCTCCCTTCTCATCTCCTGCCACTGTTCTCTGCAACAACTTTCTTTTTGTCCCCGTCCCCTTTCGTTCACTTCGTTATTCGTTTCTTCACTCCTCACCGTCCTAATCAATTCAACTTTCTCGTCGCGCGGACCTTCTTTTCATAAGCTTCTTTGCGTCTTTTTCCGTTCGCTCTTGTGCATTTCCACACATACTCGCATCGCCGTCCTTCCGAATACATACCAACTCACGACGCTGCTCTCGCAGCTTGACTCTTGACACCGATTGAAAAGACCGAAAGCCAACGATTCAACCCTAATTGCCCACCTTGGACACCATACTCTTCGTTCGCCACCCATCAGGGAACGCAACTCCTGAGACCTCACAAGCCCTCCTTATCAGTCTCATCGGATTCATTCATTCAGCATCGCGCAAACGCCAGACAAGATCTGTAGACCAACACTCACCGTTATTCATTTTATGAGCGAAAAATACAAGCTTGCGGGCTTTTGATCGAACCCTCGACAATCTAAACGACTATACCAACCTTTCTCTTCTCGGCACATACTACTTTTGTCTTAATACTTCGTGGACACCTCTTACCTGCGCGACAGTGTCCTTGCGGCTCTTAATTTACCTCCGGTTTCCGGATCGACGCTATCACCAAAACCTGTTAGCAGCCGAACCTGTCTATTGCGCGTTGTGGTTGCTGCATTGTTTGATTTGGCAGCGGTTGTTATCATAACTTCTACTCTTGATCCGAAATAAGATCCAACACAGCAGTCCGGAACTCAGCCGCCAGCGGCTACACTGCCCATTCCTTTTAGATCGCCCGATTTTCATACCGCGTCCACCAAGGAATTATCTGCATCTGCAACATTCCACGACAGTTACTTTTCGTTGGCCATCCCCATCAAGCTTGACGCTTGATTCCTCCCCGAAAGGATTGCAAACTTCGCCAAATAATTTTTTCTGTTTGCTTCACTCGGCCTTTCTGCTACACAGATTCTAAGAACAGGCTGCTTCATTTTTGATATATATTCAAAAGTACCGGATTCTCCAGACGAGTTTTGTACTCTGTTTATATATTCATACCTCGACTGCCAGATTTTTTTCTCGAACTAAGCCAAGGCTGGCATCTTTAATTCAGTTAACGACACGTGGTAATTGACTCGGGCAGTCTTATCACTACAACGAAATGTCTTACAGCAACTTCAACGGGTCCAGCAACCTGGGCTTGCCCGGTTCTGGTCTTGCTTCACGGAGAGGGGGCCAGGCGATTAAGCCATTGTCCATTGACGCCAATGTCCCGGGCCCTGACAAGGATGGCTCTCTTGCTACACCGCGCACTAGCCGTTCGCACTTGCTGGCCGGGCTTAGAACTGCTCCCAAGTCGGCAACGGCGGCATCGTTTCCACAGGGAGATCTTGACGCGTCTGCCACAAACAATCAGATCGCACGGACCGCCCCGGGCCCCTATAGCTCCAACGGGACCACATACAACGGTCCCAAGACGTCCATGCCCCGATTTGCCCAGGGCCAGACATACAACAGCTCGTACACCCAACAGCATCAGCCACGGGCCCAGCATCACCGTCTTCTCCAGCAGCAGCAACAGCAGCAGCTCCAACAGCACCAACTTCAACAGCAGGAGCTGCAGGTTCAAACCCTTCTGCAAAATCACCAGCTCTACACTGCAGAGGAGATTCTTGCTCCACCCGAGCTTGGCGACGATGCATCGAGTTCGGACCCCGAGTACGCCGCGGATGTCTTGGCTGCCAGGGCTTATTTCGCCCAGCAGCAGCAGCGCCTGCAACACCAGTTGCTATCTGTGCAGGTCGCCCAGCAGCAAGTCCAGCAGCTTCAGCAGTTGAGCCTCAATGGTAACCCGAACCAGGCGCAGGCTGCCTATCAACATCTTCTTTACCAGCAGCATGAAGCTGTGCACCAGTCACAGAAGCAGCAGCAGCAGCAGCCGACACTGACCTTTGTTGGCCAGGCTGCTCATGTTAGCAGCCAGCAGGTGACTGAGCAGTACCACGCCAACCTGCAGCAGCTACAGTATCTTCATATGCTTCAGCAGCAGCAGCAGCAGCAGCAGGTACTCTTTCAGCAGCAGCAACAGGGTCAGCCGACAGGCTCACAGATGCTCCAGCAGCAGTACCAGCAGTCCCAGTCGCATGTCATGCACCGCCAATCGTCGCCGGCCAATGCTCCTCGCGTCAAAGTCTCGCCTCCGCCTTCTGATGGTGGTTTTGCCAACCATGGCCTGCGTAACATTTCACCACCTCGTCGCACGGACGCATCGACTCCCTTTTCCGATCACGCTCCGCTCCCACCCCCGAGTGCAAACGCGTTTCGCCGCGGGCATAAGAAGTCGTCATCGCTGTTTGGTGGTGCGGGCATGCTGGACGTGAACAGCGCCAATGCCGCCGCTGCAGGCCAAGATATTCCCAAGTCAGCTGGTCCCAAGACCTCGACATTTGCGCCTGGCATTACGCAGGTATCTGGCTCGTATGGCCCTGGCCAGGGCCGTGCCGGCGAGCATCCTACTCGGCAGCCTCGCGGCCCCCCTAACCTGGAGGAGCTTGTTGCCAAGCCTACGTCAAAGCACGAGGGCAGCAAGAACTTTGCTACTCGGATGCGCCGCTCTGCTGTGCACAATCTCGTGCGTGCTGGATTCACCCGCCGGCAGGGGACCATTGGTAGCAGCGACAGCATCAGCCCTATTTCTGAGACTGTCGAGGAGCCTGGAACTTCGTTGTCAGATGACGAATCTGTATCTGGCCGTAGTGGGTCTGGCAGTCTGAACGGCGACGATGTGGAAAGCTCTCTGCCTAGCTCGCGGACCTCGACTGGCAGCTGGGGTGCAATCGGTTCCGAGCGCCCTGGCTCACGCGATAAGGGTACTGCGCGCAAGAGTACGGAGTCGCTGAAAACCTCCGGCAGCGACAGCGAGAGCGCTTCGGGCGCTGGCGCGCCGGGTAGCTTTGCGTCTGTTTTTAAACAAGCTAAGCCCTCGGGTGAGACGCAGCAGCGCGAACGGGTGGTGCTGTCGAAGAACATCGAGAAGCGTCGCTTTGTTTCTTAAGATGGAATCCAGCTGTGCTTTTGAAATCCCGTGGGCTTTTGACTTTTCTCTCTGTGGTTATCTTCTGAAGGCTTGTTCGTTTTTTGTTTTGTTTTGTCGGACTTTCTATCGTTTTCTGTTTACCTCACGCCATAACGACTACGCTCTGCGCATGTTTTTACTTCTATTTACCTGTTTTGATCGTCTTATCGAGATTTCTTTCCCTTATGAGTAAAGGTCTCGTCCTGGACGTAATAGGGTTCTACGATTTCTTGGGGCGGTGACGCAGGGTAGGCCCCATGGTCACCCCCTTCGACTTTTAAGTCAACGCATGGTAGTTTGGCCATTAACACTCTTTTGCACGTGTAGTTTTTTCTCAGACGCGATGCCGGGCACCGAGGCGGCGTTTCTTCACATACCAGCGTCGCCTTTCGGCCGGGCCATGAAATGGCACCGAGGTTGTGAAATTTTTCATTTTGCTTGCATAGTTTTCCAATCTTCTTTCAACATATCTAACATGGAAGCCCATTCGCAATGTTTGCTTCTTTCTATGTGACTGTCCATTTGTGTCAAGTGCCAGCGACTGTTAATTAGAGGCATCGGTGGCTGCAATCATTTGCTCCTTGATGCGCTTGTTGAAAGAGACATACGTTGAGCGGCGCATGTCCTCGATTTTGCCAGTGAAATCGCGTAGCGATGCAACAATGATCTCGTCAGGTTGGTTCGGGGATGTGAGCCCAGCCCACGTCTCATCGATAAAGTCTTTGAGCGGCATGCCGGTCTGCGCCAGGCCCTGGCGCGTGTGTAGCTCCGTTTGGACGGCCGGTGGGATTATCTCGAGGACACGCACGGGGGCACCGGCTTCTTCAAGTTGTGTACGTAGGGTCCAGGCAAACGAGTGCAGGGCAGCCTTGCTCGCGCAGTAGTTGGGACAACGCGAGATGGGTATGAGTGAAAGCCCCGACGATACAAAGACAATAGCCGACATTCTAGTGTTTAGATGCGGCAGGAACAAAGTGGCCGAGTGCACGGGAGAAAGGTAGTTTGTCGTCATCTCAGCCGTTATATTGTCGAGAGGGACGGATTCGGGATTAGCAAAGTCGAGGCTTTGCTGGAAGCCTGCGTTGAACACGACGCAGTCGAGTGTCGGATACTTATTGATGACAGAGTCGACCCAAACAGGAAGGCCTGTGAGGTCTGATACATCCACAGCCTCAATTGCGATGCGGTCCGGGCCGTACTTGGCAGCCAGTTCGTCGAGGCGGTCCTTGCGACGACCAGCGGCAATGACGAAAACACCCGCATCCTGTTCGGCAAAGAGCTTGTCCACGAGTGCCATGCCGATGCCTGCCGTGGCCCCGGTCACTAGGATTGTCTTATAGGGGAACATAGCTGTCGTATGTGGTTGGTGGTAAGGGGTAAAAATGGCAAGGAGTAAAAATGGCAAGGAGTAAAAATGGTAAGGAGTAAAAATGGTAAGGAGTAAAAATGGTAAGGAGTAAAAATGGTGAGGAGTTAAAATGCAGCGTAGGCGGACTGCTCGCCTTTGTATTTATAGGAGAAACATGCTGATTCGCTGGGCAGTGTCGTCTACGAGCCACCGAGCGACTCCTAGGAGATTGAGCTTAACTACGAGAAGCGACGCTGGACGGTAGAGATTCTGGCCGTCTGGTCTACGGAGTATCATTTGCCCACCCAGGAATGTCCCACCTTAATTGCGGCGTGTATTTTTACCTCTTACGTTGATGAGACTCAGGATTACCAATAACCCTCCTGGGGACTCGGTCTTATAGGAGGGCTTATCTCCAGTGAAAACCCGCTGCGACCTAATGGGAACGGCCACAGGCCGCTATTGGGGCACTCGTAAATCGGTATATGTATGGTTAACAAGCAACGTGAGGCTTCAAAGGCTGGTTTATCATCGGATAATGAGGCAGCTATATTGCGCAATTGGAGTATATGCGCCCGTGGTCGCGATGCCGCCGCCGGCGTGGTCCCTTTGTAGACTGGAAAACTTTTGATATTGATTGTACTTCAACTTTGGCATTGGCCAAAGTCGCCTGGGGAATAGTAGCGCGACAAGACTCAAAAAATGTGTTTTCTCACTTTCTTTTTTCTCTTACATTTCTTTCTCGTCTTCGTTTTTAGCTTTAACAAAACTATGCATTTATCCGTAATATCCAGGTACTCGTATATATTTATACAACGAAAGAAAACCCACGTGGCGCAGGCAAAATCACTAGTATAACGAGCTTTGAGAAAATATCGTATCCAGAGGGCATCAAACGCTACACTAAATTGCCCGAGTCGAGTAAATGTCCCATTTTTTGAATCTGTATTCGTTAGCAGCTATTCATTACTCGATAGTCCATGTCATACCTTTGTGCTTAAGTAGCCGTCCACCTCTCGGCTTCGGAACCCTCCCTCGCCACGCCATGATAGCGGTACCATGGGAACACGCTCCTTGACCACGACCTCGCGATTCGGACCCTCCACTGCGCGGATTTTGTCGGGGTTGTTCGTCAGAAGCCGTATCTCGGATTGACCTAGGTCCTCCAGCATCGCCGTCGCTAGACCGTAGCTTCTAGCGTCGGCCGGGTGCCGCAGCAGTAGGTTGGCCTCGACCGTGTCGGAGCCAAGATCCTGAAGGTTGTATGCCTTGAGCTTCTCGCCAAGACCGATGCCGCGTCCCTCTTGGCGCAAGTAAATGATGATACCGCCAGTGGGATTCAACGACATGAGCCGAGCCGCCTCGTCGAGTTGCTCACCACAGTCGCAACGCGCAGACCACACCGTTTCACCCGTGTAGCACTCACTGTGCACGCGTACTAGTGGCGCAGGAGATGGTACCTCTGCCAGAGGCGCAGGCGATGTAGACTCGGTTTGCGATGTGGTGCGGCCGGGGTAGAGTACACCGGTGTAGGCACCACGAGTCATGCGGTCGCGTTCGGTCTCGCCAGGGCGCACGGCATCGAGGCTCTTGCTACGAATGTGATCGCCGAACACGATGGCAAGATGCTCTTTTTTGTCAACGTTGTTGGTGTAGAGATGCAGAAACATTTGAGTGCCGCTGACAGTCGGGATGCGCGCGCGCACAATACACTCAACATGTGGCAGTGTCTCGAGCAGGCGGGGTTTCTTGTCACCGCAACCACCCGATGGAAGGCTGGAGTCGACTGGAACGCCTTTGTCCTCTGCAAACGGCGATGGCAGTGATGTGGCGTTGGGTGAGACGAGGGACGGGAGCTCTGGCGTTGCCGCAGCTGTCGTGGGTTGTGCAATCGGCTGCGTGAGAGAAAATGCATCCACATCGGAGGCACCGACGTCGGTGGTCGTTCGTGGCGAGTAGAAGGAGGGAAGCTGTGTCGGATTGATATCTTGCGATCCGCCGTGCAAGACAGCCGGGGCGTCGGAGACTGGCATGATGTCGGGCAGCGTTACGCGCTACCTCAGTCCAATGCGTCAAATAGTGTGTTGCAGTATGCAATGGATGGGATGGTTGGAAACGTTGGAAGACCGGTGGGAGTAAGGCCAATGAGCTGGATTTCGAATGTCCAAGGTACAAGCACTCTGTTCGAGACGAGGAACGAGGGACTGTGGAAGTGGCTAGAAGCGTAGATAGTGTAGCGGGTAATGGCGCATGTACCACCAACGGTATAAATATATTTATTGGTACAGTGACGAATTGGGGAATTGCGTGCCATGGCGTAAAGCGGCGACTGGAAAGTGGAGAGTATCGGATAACGATAACGCTGACTAAAACTTATGGAGGCATATTTACAAAGCATCGCAGCGTTCGTCTCGGCGGGGTAAAGTTAATAAACCTAAAATATAGTGCATTTTATGGCCTTCGGCCGATATTTTCGCGACTCGGACGAGACGCGGACAGAGTCCATGCCAAACTCACGACTTTGAGTCTCATGCGCCTAAAGTGCCAAAACGCTGACAGGCCATGGCGCATGATTTTATCATCGGCACGGGTTGAATATACTCCCCCGCGCAGGTGGAGGTAATACTCCGTGAACCCGGCACTGCGCTTGGAATTTATAAATTATATTTTTATATAAACCTATATATTTATGCTCGTGTCGTACAAGAACGCACATCTCGGCGCAGTCTAGTGAGATATCTCGGGACCGGTAGTATCACTTATCCATTAGGATACGACCACGACGCGATTATGCACGCCCAGGCCGGTATACCGTGCTGACTCGTATTGTCACCCACACCCATCGCCCCAAAAACGACGCAACTTTCTTGGTGCTAGCTGCCTGTGACTCCCCGTTTCATTTCAGACACACCATCTTACTCCCGTCATGATTATTAAAATCCACAGTGGGAGGGGTGAGCGGCTACAACAAAGGGTATAAAGACCCTCGGGGCGCCCAGCGAAATATTCGAAAGAGTTGATGAAGCATCTGTCTTCTTTTGCTTAATTTTACACCACGTTGACATGACGACCTTTCCCGACAATGCCATTCTACTGGTCACAGGTGCCAGTGGCTTCATCGGATCCCATGTTATTGATGTCCTATTAAGCTACTCCAAGGCGCAAGGCAAGCAGTACCGCGTGCGCGGTACTGTCAGAGGGAATAAGCCATGGGTCTCCGAGTACTTCACCGGAAAGTACGGCCCGGACGTTTATGAGTCTGTTACTGTCCCCGACTTTTACAGCAGCAGCAACGCATTTTCTTCAGCTCTAGAAGGGGTTGAGGGCGTCATCCACGTGGCTGGTGATGTTTCGATGAACACGGACGTTGACCACGTCATCGACGGGACAAAGAAGGCCACTGTCAGCATTCTTGAAGCGGCAGCCAAAGCGGGGGTCAAGAGATTCGTTCTGACATCTTCGTCGACGTCTGCGCTGGTGGGGGTCCCTGATACCCCAGGGACCATCGTTACCAGCAAGTCCTGGAATGACCAGGCGCTGGCTGCAGCATATAGCGGCGAAGTCCCTCCAGGCTACGGTATCCCTGGCTATGTTGTGTACTCGGCAGCAAAGATGGTGGGCGAGCGGGCTGCTTGGGAGTGGCACTTGGAGAACAACTCGCCATTTGTTCTTAACACAATTTTGCCCGAGACGACATGGGGAAGCGTTCTAATGCCCGACGAGCAGTCAGCTTCCACGGCCGGATTTATTCGGTCGTTATGGAAAGGCCAAGACTTTGGACTTCACATATTGCAGCCGCAGCATTACGTGAATGTGGGGGATGTCGCGCGGTTGCATGTTGCCGCGCTTCTTGACCCAGCCATTCAAGGTGAACGTCTCTTTGGCTATGCGCACCCGTGGAGTTGGCCTGAGGTGCTGGGAATTCTCAAGAAGCTGCATCCGACGCGGGAGTTCCCCCAGGCAGTTCATCGAGGCCGCGATCTGAAGGAGGTCACTGGGCGCGCACGGTCCGAGGAGGTGCTCAAGGGCTTTTTTGGCCAACCCTCATGGATTGGCCTCGAGCAGACTTTGGAAGAAATGACCTCTGATCTAGACTGAGCCAGACTAAGCATGCCCTTCTATATTGCATGAACTGATTTGTCGTATACGGAGTACAGAGCTATCCTCACAACAGACTATGTGTGTCTATATATACTGAAAAAACTTTTAAGTAGGAGTTACCGTGAAACAGCCCCCAAACTAATTAGCAGTTTTACGACTACAACCAGACCTTGATCACCGCCGTATATAAACAGTCTGCCCGTCCTACTGTATGTACGAATAGTTTAAATATAGGATGCCAACGTTGGTCGATGTAAGTCACGCCCATTATTTCCACAAAGCAGTTAGATTAATTCAAAGCAGATACCCACCCGTAGTCGTTTCGGACGACAGAAACCCATGGCAGCAGCAAAATAAGCCTCGCCAAGTGGATCAAGATACTTCTTGTTATGGTTGCCTCTTAGCTATGCGTCTTCCCTCATAAAACTGCAAGTTTTATTATATCCTCATCCAACTAAACTTATGACAGCCCGTGCCCGACAAACAGAATAACATCGCAAAAAAGAGGCTGACTGGGTCTATTATTTTAGCAGTGGCCTTTGTCCTTGCTTGGTCGATTCGCTTCCTTGGATTCCTTGAAGCAGTCATCACTCTTATGGTATATATTTGACTGCTCTTGACGAAAGCGGAATGTGAGACTGAAGCTAATGATTCGAAATGCCTGGTTTGGAAATTCTTTTTGACGGTGTTATACGTGTAATTGTATACTTGCATATAGTCTACGCTATGACGGCTGTCCTCTAATGTTACGGAGTACATGAAGGGTGTCTAGCCGCGGTTGTAAGCGTCTGCATCCTTTGCCTTTAACAAACAAACGTGCGGACGATTTGGACTATAATGAGTGATCTTCCTGCGGCTTCGGTGTAAAATATATCTACTACCTACTAAATAGACTATCACTAACGATCGATATTCTTTTCGTAATGTCGGGTTGACCTGACATTACCGAACTGTAGACTTGGAGAGACGAAACCTGGTAGTCCAGTTTCGTACCTTATATTCTAGTTTGCCCAGTATTATTTTTAAGGGAGCCCTTACAACGCAAAGCCGACAGGTTCCTACGTAGTAAGTAGTTTAAGCGACGGCAGACGGGTCGACCAACACTTATGTAACTCACAGATCTCCATCTCCGGTCTCCGTCGAGGTTTGGCTCGTCCCGTCTGTCTGCATCCCTATTATTTGTCAGGACACTTTCTTAGTGGCCCACTACATACATCCCCGACTGCGCCTGCCTCGATCGATCCAGCGTCGGCCAAATAAACACCGGCAGGAACAAGGTTTGCGCGTTCACCCCAGAACAAAACAGTAAATATATTTATAGATAAAGGAGAAACATAGCGCCGTAGGGGCTAGGCTGGCTTAAAGTTTAATCTTTTTGTCTGCTTCCTATTTCGTCCTGCGATGGTGCCGACAGTTCCTGGGCTTGCGATGTCTTGCGCTTTTAAGCTGCTTGCGGCGTTGTTGCCATGGACGGTTCAGCCGCCAAATTCCAGCTCCAGCTCGACCTCAAGCTGAACCCTTCTGGAGATGTGCAATCTTGCCAACGTTCGTGCTTACCTGCATAACAAATTGGCTCGTCATTCGTCACCAAGTACCTCGAGCAGGTTAACGCTAATAACGTCCAGTCTCTCGATAACGTTACCCACGACCAACTGGCTGAGTGGATGGTCGATGCCCTGCCCAAGCTGTACCACACTCTGTAGACCACTTATGTCAACCCGTCGACCTTTAAGAGCTCTGGTTGCAGGCTGTTACACTACCACGGCGAGTCCCTAGCATTCTCTCGCCCTCCATCGTTCACTGTTTTGACGCTGTTCACACAGCGATGTACCCATCGAGCTCCTACAATGAAAGTGTCGCGTCGCTTGGCGAGTAGTACCACTTCTTCATGTCCCTGGCGCTGCTCACTGTTGTACCAACAGTCCACCACCCGGGCCTCACCCCACGGATTTACCTCGGACAATGATCTTTCGGGTTAAGGGTGGCTCTGTCCCGGCCTACCTCAACAGCACCATCTCTTCCGGCACATAAATATACTCCGTAATATATTTACAAGGGTGTCCAGATTCCGTGCCAGTAGCCTCTAAGCCCTACTCCGTACATAGACCAGCGACTCTACGACGCTCCCATTAACAGCTAGACCTATATTTACACCTTCGAAAATATATATTTACAGCGCGTTCTGTTAAATAGGAACTTAGTTTCCCATTTTATATGTATGGGCATTGGGTAGTTACCAACACGCTCAAAACCCTGTAGTGTGTTACTATATAAGGCTTTTTCTCATGTTCCTTGATTGCACTTTACAGAGCTCCTGACAACCTTGCTGCTACTCCATACTTCGTAGCTTATGCGGAGCCCATAGCCCGACTCGAGCTGAGCAATCATGTCCTCTGAGCAGCCTGTGCAAGTGTTTGGCTTGCAGACGAGCAAATATAAGTTTGTAACTCACGGCATGCGTCATTCGCCCTCTGAATTCAGACACGGCAAATATATTTAGACGCATGCTACAAACTCTTGCACCTCTAAAATTCAACAAAAAAATAAAAGTGCACGTATCGCGTATATTTACGCTATCTTGAGAGGATCAAGTCTATTTAGACAGGTATTCTGAAATAATGATTTTTATACCCGATCCATGCTTCTGATTGGCCAGAACTGCCCGCCTCTGATCGGCTACTTTCTGGCACTACAAGGATTGGCCGAGTCCTGGCCTGGGTAAAAACTAGGAAAATGGTGGAGACTTCGGAGACTTACGCAGCATCACAATTGGCCGCATGAATATACATTTACTGCTACGGAGTATGCGAGTAAGCATATAAATAAAAATAAAGTTTGATTGGTTCTTGAGCCTGCACGTGATAACCCTGTTCACTCCGTAATTTAGAGACATCTTTTCACGAGATAAACGCTACTTTTTTAACGTACTCCGTACTCCGTAAATATACACATATTTACACTTCCCAAGGGGCGCGACTCTCCTTTGGGGAGGGGAAAACATATTACAGAGTTAGGCTGTAAAACACGCCAGCCATCTCCGGGCCGACTCCGGGCCGACGCATCTTTATTTTCTATGAATTTCGGAGTACGGATTTAGATTCAAAGCACGGCACTGCAAATGTACTTATAAAGGGAAGTGAACTGGAAATCGGTCGCAAATGCAGCTGTGACTGAGTATTAAGGAGATCTAAGCGAAGAGGATCAATGTTGGCTCGAACGTAATGGAATGACCTATATATACTCAGAAGTACGCTGATTAACAAATTGTGCTTTAGGCCTCAGGCACCAAATATAGTGATTTGCATGGTAATATTTTGGATGGCATTAAATTTAATGGTTCTAGTTGCAAAGAGGCTTTGTTGTACCACGTGCTACCTTTACGAGAAGATGGACGGTCGTCTCATGCAAGGCTTGGTTATGCCGATTTCACATGCCAATATTTTTACATGAACATGGCCGTACTTGGACGAAGAGAGCCGTTATCATAAAGATCTTATCAGTACACCGCGCAGTAAAAAGCAGGCACTCAGTACGGAGTAATAGGGAATGGGCAAATTGGTGAAGGAAACTCGTTAATCTTTAGCGCAAAAGCCGATGTGACAGTGGTCGGGATTTGACACGAGAACAAAGCACATGCTAAAAGACACGTTGGCGACCCGAAGCCGGCGGATGTTCTGCCGACGTTTACGTCTTCTAACGCCAACACTAGATATTTGCAATCAATCATAGGACGGTGTATATTTATTTGCCCTCCAACTAATAACAATTATTGAATTGGAAAGTCATACGAAGCACAAGAATGGAGTGTACGAAGCACAATAATAAATTTACGGAGTCGAAAGCGCTATGGTTGGGAGAGGTTCTTCCTGGAACGCCATCACATGAAAATTCAGGCATGAATTTGTTGACAAGGCAGCTCCTTCTTTAACAGTCGGATTGATCAGTTGCATACTACTGGCTTTGTGCCGTCAAGCCCTGCTTTCTCTCTAATTTTTCGTCATTCGATAAACATTATATTTTTAGACGTCTCACTACTGGCGTGCTGGGACTTGTTACACCGATAAGTATTTGTTTAGGCAGGGTCTAAAAAGTCTGAGAGTAATCCCCTTTTTACCCCTTTCAGACAAAGGTCCTCAACAAAACAGATTTTCAATCCCAGTCCATGTGGAGCGCCAAGGTCCACCTGCCTTTGCAACCAGTCTAGTGCTACATAGCTGGAAGCTGCGGTGTACACCAAGGATCTAGAACCCTGCTGATTGGTTGATCTTACAAAACTCCGTTTTTTCTGAAGCTTGAGGTACGGCGTAAACAACATTTATGCGGGAGGGCCTTTTAAAGTATCCGACAAGCAGCCTGGATGGCCCAGATAGAAAAAGAGACCGGCAGAATAGCAGACAAGTTAATAGGAGAAATAAGATTATAAAGAGGTGGCCGGGCCCTTGTGCCTGCGCAACTTTCCCTGAAGTTTCATGTTCCGACGACAGCAACGACTTGCAGTTTTTTGGAGAATAGCCTTTTCAAATACCATCGACACCGAACATGGCCACTGTCAGACAACGCAACGTCCAGTCTGGTACTGACGCCAAGACTGAGGCTGCCCCTATCGTGCGCGGCCCTCAAGATTTCCCCGACATCCAGAGCATTCGCAATGCTATCCCGGCTCACTGCTTTGAGGCTTCGACGCTCATCTCTATGGGCTATGTCGTGCGCGACCTGGCCTTCGCTGGGGCTCTTGTTTGGGCCGCCCTGAACTACATCCCTCACTTGACTGGCGGCGAGTACTTTGGCGTCCACGTCAGCGACTGGACTGTCCGCACTTCGGCTTGGGTTGCGTACGGCTATGCCCAGGGCCTGGTTTGCACAGGCATCTGGATCCTGGCTCACGAAGCCGGCCATGGAGCCTTTTCCCGCCACCGCCTTCTCAACGATATCGTTGGTTGGTTCCTCCACTCGCTTCTTTTCGTCCCTTACTTCTCTTGGAAGTTCTCACATCACCGCCACCACCGTTACACTGGCCATATGGAGAAGGATATGGCTTTTGTTCCCCAGACGACTGCCCGCCGCGAGGAGAAGAAACTGCCCGAGAACCGCTCCTTTATCAGCAAAGCACTTTTCTCTGAGGAGACTGCAGAGATGTTCGAGGACACACCCATTGTCAACCTGTTCAAGCTCATTGTCCACCAGCTTGGTGGCTGGCAGGCGTACTTGCTGTTCAATGTCTCTGCTGGCCCCGACAGCAAGCAGCGCAACCAGTCTGGCTGGCTGCGTGTGAGCCACTTTGAGCCCACTAGCGCCGTGTTCCGCCCTAACGAGGCCCTTTACATCGCCCTGTCTGACCTTGGTTTGATTCTCGTTGCATTTGGTTTGTGGGCCGCATCCAAGACGGAGATTGTTGGGGGAAGCCAGACTATTGTTCTGCTCTGGGTGATTCCCTACATGTGGGTGCACCACTGGCTTGTTGCCATCACGTACCTGCACCACAACCACCCCGATGTCCACCACTACGATTCTGAGGGCTGGACCTTTGTCAAGGGTGCTCTGGCGACTGTCGACCGTGACTTTGGCTGGGTCGGACGCCATCTGTTCCACGGTATCATCGATACCCACGTTGTTCATCATCTTTTCCCGTGAGTTTCACCCAGCGACGGGCTCAATAAACATCTGCTAATGATTTAGTCGCATTCCGTTTTACAAGGCAGAGGAGGCTACTGAGGCCATCAAGCCCATGCTTGGGCCCCTGTACCACCGCGAGAAGAGCTCGTTCATGGGCCAGCTGTGGTCGACCTTCACCACCTGCAAGTATGTCGAGAAGGACCCCCATGTTCCCGGGGCCATGCGCTGGGCCAACTAAGCTTTAATTCCTGGTTGCTTTTTGCCTAAGCCAGGGACCGGCTATTACGATAACGCTTTACACGCCAAAACCGCCGTTGAAAATTAGAACTTAGATACCAATAGACCGTGTCGTTTTGTGATGTGTTTATTCTTCTACGGAAATGACAGACAGCTTGTCAAGAACACTCTTTGACATTCGCGCCCGCGCACGAGATTTCGACACCGTTGGTCGTAAGCTGGCACGTGAAATGTTCTGGGAATTTGCAATAATAGGTGTGACTATATACCTTTTGCATCACGCCGTATCCACACCTGGTGCTTTAACGCTGGGCCTTGGCTGTTGATGTTGAACTTGACGCCAGCATCCCAAATAATGAGAATTTGAAGGAAAAGCATCTCTGTTGCCTGGCGGCGATGATATGCATGCGGACATAGAGCTCGCCCAATGCTGTGGTTTAACAAGCCAGTGATGAGTTTTGGGCTACTGTATATTTATGCGTCGAGGCCATGGTCGATGCGGTCAGCACCTCTACCATTACAAACCTCATATATGGCTTCGTGGAGGTGGTCATGGTGGTCTTTCTGATCAACATCGCAGTGCGTCATAACCTTGAGACCATCTCTAACCGCATGTTCAACTCCTTGCAGCGCTTATAGCAGTTTATGGCCACCTTACAAAAGTCTTTCTCTGTGCACAGCACCTGGCAGCTTGTAAAATACGCTTCAAGAAACGTAGGTCTATATTTGTCACCGTTTAATTCTGGTCGGTGATTTAATGTGACGACGTATGAAGCAAGTTATTCTTCGTACGAGGAATACAGCATCGGGATATTGTTGCGTTGGGTGAGCTTCTACTATAATGCCGGGAATATTGTGCTCTCTACAGGTACGTGTAGTTCGACTTGGGCAAATTGGCGAAGAAGGGGGTGACTTCGAGGCCGTTCATGATTGTGATGGAGCTCGTCGCAGTATGGGCTATTCGTGACTCGAGTGCCGATGCAGCTGTGACGCCTTGTTCTGGTGAGTCGGTCCCTGTCCTGTAATAACATAGCACACCGTGCCTATACTCTGAGCGACTTTCCCGTAAAGATACCAAGAGCAGAATTGAATGAGAATAACGGCAGTTTAGGCAAATCTCACTGACACGGGGTCATTGACGTTCAAGAAGAATTTATTCGACTTTTACTCGGACCCACTTACGATGGACTTCGTACGAAGTAGTATCGTATATTTACGCCGGTTGCATGAGACGGGCTGGCGGTATACCAAATCGGACAAATGACCGCCGTTTGTGCCGATAGATGATAAGACTGACGATCAACAAGCCCAAGTAGCAATTACACCAAGTCTCTATCTGTGCCATGACAGGAAAAGATAACGGCAAGTCATGCGGCGCATAAGTTTTTGAGCAGTACTTCAAAAATAATCTCTGGCGTGTCTTTTACTTGCCGTGATTGTTGCGTTGCTACGGACTCTTTCACTTGCTTTTCCTGCGACAAGTTGCACGCATATTTCAACAGTCTGTTCAAAACTCGGATCTCGACTGGAAATCCCTCTCAGGGAGCTATGTCGATGCTCGAGACTTAAAGCCCATAAGTTGACATGTGCATAGCGTCACCTCGACATGGTATACCAGCGACGAAACTCCTATTCGCACTAATATCTGGTTCACCGGAAACTCCGTGGGCGGTGATATTAGCAATTTAATTGCATACGGAGTCGGGCATATAGAAGACAACGTCCACCCGTGGCGGTGGATGTACATTGTATCTGTACTTTTCTTTGGGCCTTTGGAATCTAGGCTCTTCTTCCTGACGGCATATCGACTGCCAATTTTTTAACTAAGGGTGAGCGCGAGTACGCCTTAGACCGCATTGTTATTGCCGGCACCGGCCGCACGGAGAACGTACCGTTTCGCATTAACCAGGTCTGGGAATGTCTCATCGACCCAAAGACATGGCTCATTTTCGGCATCGCTCTTTGCATACAGATCCCCAATGGGTAGGTTTCTATGTGGCTTGGGGCTCATACAGCTAACAAAAGAGCGGCACTCAATCCTTTGGCAATATTGTCATCAAGTCGTTTGGCTTTTCGTCTCTCAACACAACTCTCATACAAATTCCGCACGGCGTTATTGCTGCCGTGACGATTGCAGTTACTGGCTAAATTTCCGGCCGATACCGCAGCCTCCATATCTTGATGATCATCTTTGTTATTCTGCCACCGATCGCCGGCAGCGCCATGATCTATAAACGCGACAACATCTCGCATGACGTCCAGCTGTTCGCTTATATGCTATTGTCAACCGGACCAGCACCCATGCCGTTGCTCATGTCGTTGGTACAGGCGAATTATAAGGGTGTTACTAATAAGGCCACAATGACAATCATACTGTTCATTGCATACTGCGTGGGCAATATTTCAGGCCCTCGGCTTTACAAAGCGGAAGAGGAACCGGTCTACAATACCGCGTTCCAGGCCATTATAATCTGCTACGCCATGTCTGTCCTTTTTTGTATCTTACTTCGAGGCTATTTAGTGTGGACCAACGAGCGTCGCGCTCATACTGAAGGTGTCGAGGGAAGTTCGTCAAGTGCCGGTATTGTCGCTGGCGGAAAAATCATGGATGGTAGGGGAATTGAAGAAGCAGTTCGTGTAGTCGTCTTACGCCCCGAAGATTATGGCGACAACACTGATTGGAAGACAATTGGGTTTCGTTACAGATTGTATATGCCACTAGTTTTTTGTTTCACACTTTGAAAGATTTTCGCGCTCGGATGAGATAAGTTCATATTCAAACATGCGTGCTTAAGCCGACACATGCTTCTCGTTGACAAGAACATACCGGTAACGAGCCTTGCCCTCCTCCATATCGACGATGGCCTGGTTTGCATCGGTAAGGGGCCGGGTTACAACCCATGGCTTGATGTCCTTGTCGACAGCAAGCTGCAGCATCTCCTTGATATCCGAGGGGGAACCGATATAGCTGCCACCGAACTTGATACCGCCAAGAATGACAGTAAAGGCGTTCATGACCGGCAGGTAGCCACCGTCAGGGGCACTGCGGAGTTAGCAACCATATAGGACGTTTCTGGGTGTGAGTCGCAACATACCCAACCTGAATAAAAGTACCGCCAGGCTTCAGAAGAGAAAGATAGTCATTCAGAGGCATGCCGGGGCTGGAGACAGTCGAAATGATAATATGCAGACTGCGGTGGTTGTTCTTCACCCAGTCTTTATCATCAGATGTGGCAATGTAGGCGTCAGCGCCAAGCTTCAAGACGTCGTCCTTCTTTTCAACCTTGCGTGAGATACCAACAACCTTGTCGGCTCCCAGAGCCTTGGCAAAAAGAATGCCAAAGTGACCCAGACCCCCAACACCAACAATTCCGACGTTTTTGCCAGGACCGCAGCCGTTTTTCTTCAGCGGAGCGTACACGGTGACACCGGCGCACAGCATGGGTGCCGCCAGTTCCGAAGGGATGCCGGCGGGGATCGGGATGGCGAATCTGCCGGTAACTCGGGTGTAGTCACTGTAACCGCCGTACGACTTTCCGCCGTCGTTCTTGTAGGTTGAGTTATAAGTACCCGTGTGGCCGCGAATACAGTAGTTCTCCTGGCCGGTGGAGCAGTACTCGCAATCAGCGCTCTCGCAACTGCCGCTTTGAGCACCAACACCGACGCGGTCACCGAGTTTGATGTGTTTGACATTCTTCCCGACACGAACAGCGGTACCGACAATCTCGTGGCCGACACAGCACGCTGGTCTTGTTAGTATGGTGGCTTTAGACAAATACCAATCATATACTCACGGTAGTCAGTCGCGCCCCAGCCTGAGCGGAGAGTGTGCAAGTCAGAGCCACAGATACCGCAGTGCGTGATCTTGATATCGACGTCATCCTCCGTCCAGGTCTTCGGCTCAAATTCGCCCCAGACCATCTTGCCTTCGGCAGAGTCTGGGCCATTGCCCAGCCAGCCGTTGAATTTGTAGTCAGTGCTCATCTTGAAGGCAGTTTGGTGTTGATATTGTATAATTGAGTGTCGATTGTAGACCAAGTTCGAGAAGTGCAACAGCTCCTTAAATACATCTCACGGTGCCCTCCTTCCACAGCTCAATTTTGTACGCAATACCCACTATCGACTGTGACGGACCGCAGCCACCGAGGTCGAAATCTTTACCTACTTACAAATACTTTGCGTTTCACCGGAGGCCCATCGGCCAGATTTTTGAATCCACGTTCCGTAGCGGAGCTAGAACGTTCTTCTTTATCCATATAAACGGTAGTTGACGTGAGCCGTAAGTTAGCCTCGGATAGTGGGTCCCCGGCAGCTGGCGCTATAAACCTGCATACGTCATTCTTGACAAAGTGCACTTGCGAGAATTTCCCCTGACTCCTATTAGAGTGCCGGATCGCTTGTTCAGAATGGGCGGCTGTCTAATTTACTCCGGTTGTGCTATTGCGTGTATATTTTAAGTATAAAACTCATTTAACTAAATAAATAACCTTACATACGGAGTATGTTTATAGAGTATATACTCTAGCCCGGCCTAGCCCGGCTAGGGAACACCTGCCGAGATAAGACTCTATTGTTTCCCAATTCTACAATAGGAATTCCAAACTATTTTTAAAGATTATAACAGCAGGAGTGTAAATATATATTCATTCATTGGTATAAAAAGCAGTACCGGTTGATGATAATATATCTTAACGACATGACACTTTTCGAGCATGTTCTTAAGCCCCGAATCCAGATCACGCATAGTGTTATTCGCAATTATTGAGTAGAACGATAGTATGATTGCTATACGATCACGAGTGCAACGCAGAAACCAATCCCAACTACTCAACGGCAGGTAGTATCGAACTTTGGTCGGTTTCGGAGTCTGGCTGCACGGAGTTAGGACTTTTAGTAGGTCCGCTATTACCCTTAAATACTACACGAAGCGCCGGGATACTGTAAATATACTCCGACATTATAAATTTGACCTTTACGGAGTTAATATACAGAATTCGGTCTTTCGTTATAGCTCCCCGAGCCGATCGTGACTAATACGCTGTAAATATACACTAGACACGCCCTTATTATTTATTAGTGAGGCGGGTCAGACAAAGTATATTGGTTTATCCGAGTGCTCTGTAGCTGCACTGCGTAAAGCCAACTCCAGTAAGTGGCTTGTTGACAAGTATTGCGGCCAAGCACAAACGACAACACAGTTGCCAAATCGACGCCGTGCAGGCCTTTGGAACCATTTACGAGGGGTTCATCTTCACTGCCAAGGAGCTGGGAGTCGCGTAGATATATATTAATGCTGCATACTTTCCGCTTGGTCATGGGTGGTTTGTGTTACTTTTGCATATATTTATATTTACAAGAGCCCTGATGATTTTGCCGAGAGCGGTCAGACGCACTGTCCCGAGGTTTCAGGGAGAGAAACTCTAAAGGGGCTTGCCGCTAAGAAGGGGTATTTACTCCGTATACTACACAACGAAGGCACACCGTCTAATGGAGAGCTGGGCTAGAAATTTAGAGAGGTTGAACCGTCTACTGAGGAGTTGCAGTATATCAGAAAGGTTGATGCGCACTCTTGATATTTGCGCACTCGTAGAGGCATCTCCGCTTTTCAAGACTATACCAACGGTCTATCGATGCCATATGATTAACTAACCACGTGCGGTTGTATATTTACAGAGTCACGGTGACCTTAAATGCGACTGAACATCTCCCAACGTCGACAGGTCGTACCCGTGTAATTAGTAAATATACATTTATCTCACTCCTTATGCAGCCTCCAAAAAGCCTCTGTGTCCCATAAATAATTTCCATCTTACTAAGAACTGGGTTTCCTTTCTGATTAACCCAGTAAAATGCCCCTGTGGTTGGGTCAATAGTTCGCGTGCACCCGTATGGCTTGGTTGTGAGTACACTGTCGAGTGTCCATCGAGGCTCGCCTGAAAAAAAAGTCCGCGGTTGTGGCTAGTTCCCCGTACATAGAAGTTTTGGCCCGATATAATCCCTGGCAACGTCGAAAGCCTTGAATTAGTAAACGATAAAATGCGTAGCGGAAGGTTGTTCCGTTAGGATTCGTCCGTGGAAGAATCCAGTAATCCACCTCGCCATCTTCTCGAAGATCATCCACAGTCTTAGCCCGAAATTGGAGTAAAATATAATAAAAGGTGTTGATGGTTGAAGCAGAATACCTGAGGGCATTAATACATGTGCGCATAGCTAGTTTTTAGCAGATATAACCACAAGTAGATGAAATTTGTAAGGCTACTCTTACCCTCTAAGCTCTCTCGACAATGCCCTTTGGGTACCGGTTAAATTGCCTTCCTGCCATACTTTGGGTTTAGTGAGATTTCGTTTAAACTCTCCAATTGCGACGTGTTCCGTATATACCCCAGCCTGGATAGAGTATATGGAATCGACTAGTTTCGTGTTCCCGGAAACATTTTCAGGCGGGAAATGGGACTGCTGCATTATCGGGGGATATCTCTCGAATGCAGCTAGAGTAATGTTTGAGATTTCCGTGTGGAACCAAGTAACTCCGTCTTCTTCCGAATAGAGTTGATACTGTCTGTTGTTTGGCGGGAAAGCTCTCTCGTGAAGGCGAAGGCTCTCGTCTGGGAATTCGGGTAAAAAGGCCTGATTAAAATTGGCAACTATCGATCCATTTAGGACTCGAGTGTGAACTTTTAGTTTCGTAATAGGAGGGTATTGGGTCGCCCACGACTTTCTGCTTTCAGAGTACATAAACGTAGTATCGACCGGGTTGGTTGAGTGCGAAGTAATGAGGTCATAAACTGTCGTTGCCGCTATTGTGTTTGTACCGTGCTTCCACTTTTCCACACGCTTCCGTTCCACCGCACTATATTTAATTTATTATAGCGGGTCCACGATTGGGATGGGCCCACATCACGATAATATTTCTCGTGCGTACGCATCGCGAGCCCAACCTTCTCTTCCTTAGTTTCAACAACTGGAATCAACAACCCCCCAAGTATCGACAGTGATTGCATCTAGCTGGCTTGACAACTAAGCAGACCTAACCGACCGTGATCTGTGCCGGCTGCTTTAGTCCCCTGATTATCAGTACGTTCAGGTGCCTAGAAGCCACAGAGGGTGTGAACATTTTAGTTCCAACAATCTCGCAATGCACGAAGACCAAGTCTACCCACGAATGGTACAAGTAAGTTATCGCATATCCATTTGAAACCCGTTATGTATTAACAGTGGATAATAGTTTCGTATCGGCCTCTGTACTGTTCACGCGGTGGCCGAGCTGTTTGAGCCGTTCTACCCGCACGTCCTAAAGCTGACGCTCCATCGCAATGCCTGGCACCGCTTCGTCGCCTCGCACCTTTCCTGGCTTCCGTCGCCGGTACGACGTCTTTTTTTACGTCTATGGCCAGCGTACGCGTTGCCTGATTGCGTGGTGTTAAAGAACCTGCAAAAGGAAGAGTATACTGAGGCCTTTGAAAACGAACAGGCTATGTATAAACGTCTGGCCGCTTTACAAGGACGACGTATTCCTTACTTCTACGGCGAGGCGAAATTCGAAGGAGCACGCGCTTCCGTAATCTCCTTTCTCCCCTATACCGTGGTTGCGCGGCAGCCCGAGCCACGTCTCTCTGTGGAAGAATTCCAAAAGCGGTTTACCGCCGCTGCGGACGACATGTTCCAATGCGGCGGTGTCGTGCACGACGACCCGAAAATGAACAACATAATGCTTGCTGACGATGGTCGCATTATGATGATTGACCTCGAAAGCGTGTATGAGCCAGATCCGGGAGAAGAAGACTTGAGCAGGCGGCATTCAGTGCTTGGATTTATGCAATTCTATAAGCTGTATCTTGAAAGTCTAGCAGGGCGTAGGCAGATTTTTTAGTTCTCGAAACAAATATTACTTCTATCGTTATATATATTATATAGTAGTATACTCCGTGTATATTACTATATTAAAAGTCTTCTTAAATAGCTAGCGAAATTAGTATCTACTTATTTAGCTCCCCTAACCGTAGGAACTATAAGTCAATAGTAAAGCTCGCACGACCTATTACTATACCTATTACTATACCGAGCTAGATCCGGGTAGTTCGACCATTACTATGCCGAGCTAGATCCGGCCGGTTCGACCCTATTACTATACCGAGTTAGATCCGGCCGGTTCGACCTATAAATACCGAATTTCGACGAACTATAGCTCGTTATTTTTTATGGGTCGATTACTCGGTTCGACTTATAAATGCCGAATTTCGACGAACTATAGCTCGTTATATTTTATAGGTCGATTACTTAGTTTTAATCGATTATATAAGTTATATATACTTTACCTTACTTTAAGTTCTTAATAATATATATACTAATATATATATACTATATTAAGTAATAAATACGTATATACTACGTATTATTAAAAATACGTATTTACGTTATATATTAAAATTTAAAAAGTAGTATTTATTACGATTTATATAAATATACGTACGAATATTAAAATAACGTTAAGGGTATACGAAAATCGTTAAAAGTAAGCTATATAATAATTAAATACCTATTTTATTTTAACTAACTTTAACTACGTAAACTAACTATACCTTACCGTACTTTACTATATATTTATTACTATACTAAGTTAAATCCGGCCGGTTCGACCTATAAATACTAAATTTCGACGAACTATAACTCGTTATTTTTTATAAGTCGATTACTCGGTTCGACTTATAAATACTAAATTTCGACGAACTATAGTACGTTATATTTTATAGGTCGATTACTAGGTTTTAATCTACTTTAAACTAGGTAATAACGACGCTAGCCGTATAACGGGTACGAAATATATATAAATTTATATTCGACGCGGGAGCGACTAGTCTACTCTCGCGAAGTAGCCGTCCGCGAGTTACGTACGTATACTTTTTTAGTCCCTAACTATAATATCGAGGGTAATTATCGAGGTATCGAGATAAAATTATCGTATCGAGATAAATATATCGAGTAACTCGAGATATAAATATCGAGAGTATTAAGAGTATCGAGAGTATTATAACGAAAGTATTAAATAAGTTAAGATAAAAGTATTAAAAGATCTAGTACTAGGATACGATTATTAAGTATATCGGGTATTAAGTATATCGAGAGTATCGTAACGAAAGTATTAAAAATATCGAGTATCGAGTATATCGAGAGTATTATAGTAAAAGTATTAAAATAAGAGTATCGAAAAATTTAATACCGGGATATAATTATTAAATATATCGGGTATCGAGTATATCGAGAGTATTATAACGAGAGTATTAAAAGTATCGAGTATCGAGTATATCGAGTATTATAATAAAAGTATTAAGATAAAAGTATTAAAAAATCTAATATTAAAATATAATTATTAATAAGAGTATTAAAAAATATTAATTTTTACTTATAACGAAATTTTTATAAGCTAAATATTAAATTTATTAAACCGATTATTAGTTAGCCGTTAAAAAAACGGGCTAGTTAATTTAACGGGTCTTATTAAACGTTAAAAAAATAAACGATTTTACTAATATAATATAACTTATATAATAAGCTTTAATATTTATAATATTTATAATTTTAAGCGTAATTTTTATATAGCTAATTTCTAACGTTTTTTTTTATATATTTAATTTATTTATTTTTTTTTTTTTAATTAATATTATACGATTTTATTTACTTTTAAACTTATAAATTTAATAGTAGTATATAAATTATAAATTTATAATTTAAAAGTTAAGTAAATTATAAATATTATATATATAGTATTTCGAGGGAAAGCGCGACTAGATTAAACTATCGCGCGATAAATTAATCTAGTCGCGCTTTTTTATTTTTATAACTTTTTTTTACGGTTAAAATAACTCGTTTTAATAAATTATAACTTATTAACTTTTACGGATTTTATAATAAAAAAGCTTATTATTTTCTACGACTTTTTTTTTAGTAACGTAATTTTTATAAAAGCTTTCTTTTTACGGTTTTTTATAACTCTTTTTTTAATTATATAATTTTTATAACTTTATAGTTTTTTATAACTCTTTTTATACGTAACTTATAGTTACTCTTATAATAAAAAAGCTTACTTTCCGTAGAACGGTTAATAAGGGTATTATAAATATAATTTTAGTAATTATTTAAGCGTATTATATTATAGATTAAGGATATCGTTTAAAAGTATTATTATATCGTTTAAGTTTATACGACTAGTATTTTTATTACTTATAATAGCTTCGTTAAAGATTATCGGGAGAAAAAAAGTATTATTAAAGATAAGCTCGATTATAACGTACGAGATAATACGTATTTTTTTTATAAAGCTAGTATAATAAGCCGAAAAGTAAATAAAGTTTACTTAAAGCTTATCTAGGTTAATATTTACGTAGGCTTTATATAACTCGATATAAACCGCGCTAATAACGTATAAAAGTACGGCTAGGTTAAGCGCGTCGTAAAAGTAAACGGCGGACGCTTAACGCGAAATCTACGACGTTAAAGTATCGGTCGGGCCGCCGGCCGTTAAAACGCGGAGCGCGGCCGCCTAAAGCGTATTACCGCGGGCGACGGTATAAAAGCCTCGTTTTATAAAATAGTTTATTAACGGGTTTTTAATAACGTCGTTATTAAGAATAACGTAAAAGTTATTTTACGTATTAACGAGTAAAATATTTATTAACCGTATATAAACCTAGTATATATTCCGTATAACCGGGTTTTAGCTCGCTTTAAAGAGGGTTACGTACCGTATTTATTATCGTATTTTTATAAGCTAATAAGGTATAAGTATAAATATTACTTTTTAAGATTTTTCGCGATCGTTAAACCTAATATCGGTTTAATAAAAGTCGGTTATAACGTTAAAGGTTACCGCCGCTTTAACGCTAGCCGTTTTTATTACGAACGCTTATACGGCTTATTTAGTATTTATAAAAAAACCGAGTATAGCCTTTATAATATAAGTATTACGTATTTATAAATTATCGTTATCGCGAAACGGGTAGTTAAACGCGTTTATATTAATTATATACGACGCGACCGTTTAATACTCGTAGCCGTTATAAAACGAGGGCGCCGGGTTTCTCGTCTTAGCTAGCGGTATCTCGACTTTCGTCGAGGCTTTAAGCGTCGAGTCGTTCTCGTCTTCGTTTTCTAAGGTCGGCTTAACGTTTACTCGGGGACGCTTATTAAGCCGTTAAGCTAGATAGCTCGTCGCTTTATTCCGTTTAGTCGGCGTATTTTTTCGGATATACTTAATAAAAGGGGCCGTAGCCTTACGTATCTACGCTATAAAAAAAAAAGCTTTAATATATATACCCCTCTCGGTTATATTATAAGCGGCCGTACGGAGGGCGTTAACGAGTTTTAAGTCTATAGTTATTTATAGTAGTTACGATATCGGGCGGCGTAGAATCGTTTTATATTTTATTCGACTATATAAAATAAACGAGCTATTTAAGCTTATAGTACCGTAACTACGCCCTACTACGTAATCGGTAAACTAATATAAAGCTTTTCTAGCCCTAGCTTTTATAACTTATCGCGTAAGCTTTTTTAACGCGTAAGCTTTTCTAGCGCGTTTTTTTAACGCGTAAGCTTTTTTAGCGCGTTTTTTTAACGCGTTAACCTTCTTTAGCCGTTAATTATAAAGTATAAGTTTTTTTAACGCGTTAACCTTTTCTAGTAGTTAGTTATAAAGTATTACGTACTAAGAGACGTAAGCGGTAGTAAGATACGAGTTATAAGCGGAAGCGTAGTAACGAGAGTCGTAGTAAGTAACGGTTATAGACGAAGATATATAACGGTAAAAGATAATATATTACTAAGGAAAAGAAGAAAAAGAAGAAAGCGAGAAGCTCGTCTTCGAAAGTAGTAAACTAAATAGGAAAAGATAAGATAAGACCGATAAGCGGTCTTATAGGGCGGGGACGCGACTCCGACTACGTAGAGTACGTATTATTTACCCTTAGGCCTTTTTTTTTTAACGGGGGCGAGATAAAAGTAGAAACTAAATAAAAGAAATAAAAGAAACGTAATATAAAGTATAAAGTACGAGACGGAAATAAAAAAAGGAAAAGAGGTTATCCGTTAAAAATATCGTCGTTTAGGCGCGTAGAGGCTAAGCGGGCGCGCTTCCGAGGCGTATCCTTAACTTTATTAGCCCGCGAGGTCGCCTTATATATTACTTAGTCTAGTTTACGGGTAATATCTTCGTACTTTTTTTAGTTTTAAGCCTAGAGTTTTTTTACTTATTACGAAAGGTCGACGAAGTTACTTTATAGCGTTAGGGCTAAGGCGATTAGTAAGTTTTTAATATCCCTTATAAAGTCTTATAAGGCCGTTAAAGCCGTAGCCGCGCCGCTCTTAAAGTTAAATACGCCCTTAAGAGGCGTAAAGATTTAGTCTTCGTTCGGCTAATAAAGTATCTCGGCGAACAGGCTATCTTAAAGCGCGTCTACTACTAGGTAAGAATAGCGTAAGTACGGATTATAAATCCGTACTACGAGGATATCCTTATAAGGGGGGCGTATCTTTTCCGTAATAGCCTTACCGGCGTTTTAAGCTTTAACGATCGCCGCGTATTTCGTACGTAAGCTACGGAATAACTAAGACTAGGAAAGCGATTTTTACCGTTAGTAGAGTACGGCGACGCTTTAAGCGACGGCTTTCGCGTTATCGGAGTCGGTATAGTAATACGTAGCGAAACGTATACGGACTACGAGTTTTACGGGGTAGATTTTAATCGGAATATAAACCGACTATAGTTACTCGCTCTTAGTTTTAATAGTTTTAATAAGCTCGACGTTAAGCGCGAGCTATATAAATAATATTTTAACTTTTACCGTCTTTACTTTATTTTATAAGCTCTTTTACGTTACTTTATAAAACGACTTATTATTATATTTATCCTTTATACCCTTTTAAGGCTAGTTACTAAATCCTTTAATATCTTTTATAGTTTTAAAAGACTTTTTTCTCGATTTAATAAGCGTCGCTTCGTCTTTTATCTAGTCGACCGTTCTTTCGTAGTCGGTAAGGTCGATCTCCCCGTCGTTCTTTTCGTCGTTTTTAAGAATCCCGTAATCTTCGTCGTTCTCTACGTCGTTATCGGGTATAAGCTCGACGGCGATCTCCTTACCTTTACTTTTCTTAGTCTTAGTCTAGCTTTTATTACCCTTAGCTTTAACGAGACGGGCTAAGCGGCGTAAGGACGTATCGGGAGTCCCGGCTTTAATATTTAAAAGCGCGAGTTAGGCCGCGGGAGTCTTTAATACCTCGGTACGGGCTAGTCTTAAGGACGGTATTCGGGGTTAAAGCGGCGTTAAGGCTTAAGCCGTCGGCGGTATACTTAGCGCGTCTCGGGGGATCTTATCGTTAGTTACGAAGTTAGGGTTTTACTACGGGGTTAGCGTACTAAAGTCTAGCGAGTTATCGCGGGTACTAGCGTTATTAAAAGCGCGCTCGCTACCTTATACGCCGTTATCGCTTAAAGCGCCGCCGTTACTTAAGGCGTCGTCGTCGTTTAAAACGGCGTTATTTAAGGCTTAGTTAGTATTATTAACGGTACTATCGGGATCGCCGTTACCGCTATAGTTATTTTAAGCTAGCGTTAAGTCGACCGTTATAACGTCCGGTTTATCGGTATCGCCGCTATCGCTATAGTTATTTTAGGTATCGCCGCTATCGTTATAGTTATCCTAGGCTAGTACTAAGTCGATTATTATAACGTTTAGCTCGTCGATTAGTACGCTAGTATCTTACGAAACGAGCGTAAAAAAAACGTTTCGTATATCGGGCTAATCGTTTTAAAAAGTAAAGGGGGCTTCTTACTTTTTTAAGCCGGCCGGTAAAAAGCCTAAGCTAATAACTACTAAAATAGCGCGATTAAAGTTCTAAGACTATTCTATAATTACAAATAAAAGTTTATAAGGATAAAAAAGAAGAGTCGGGTAGCTAGTTACGGGGGGCGAGCGAGGTTTATATACTAGCGGCGGCGTCTTTGTATAGTATATATAGGGTTTAGGATAGAAGAACCTTAAAAAATAAAACACCGATATTATAGTATTAATAAATCCGTAATAATTCACTTACTAGGAATTTACTCTCTTTACTTTTTTTAGTATTTTAACCGTACCGTAAAAAATAAAAACGAAAGTAAAGAAAAGATTATACTACTTTTTCTATATATAAATTTTAATCGACTAATAAAAATACTCTAATATTTTATGCCCTATAATTATATCTATAAACGAAATTTAATCGACTAATAATAACGTATTTAAGTATATAGAAGAGTATCTACGCGTAGATATAGAAACGTACGGTAAAGCATCTACGCGTAGATATAGAAACGTACGGTAAAGCATCTACGCGTAAATATAGAAACGTACGGTAGAGCATCTGCGCGCAGATATAGGATTACACCCGCCCTATAATACGTATTAACCGTAAATTTATATAATAAAGAATAAGTGTCTACGCGTAGTACTATTAATCTATATATTAAAATTTAATCGACTAATCCTAGGATAGAACATACACTCTACGCGTAGATATAGAACGTACGGTAGAGTATATTTATCTACGCGTAGATATAGAAACGTACGGTAAAGTATCTACGCGTAGATATAGAAACGTACGGTAGAGTATATTTATCTACGCGTAGATATAGAACGTACGGTAGAGTATCTACGCGTAGATATAGAAACGTACGGTAGAGTATATTTATCTACGCGTAGATATAGAAACGTACGGTAGAGTATCTACGCGTAGATATAGGATTACACCCGCCCTATAATACGTATTAACCGTAAATTTATATAATAGAGAATAAGTATCTACGCGTAGTACTATTAATCTATATATTAAAATTTAATCGACTAATCCTAGGACAGAACATGCCCTTCTTCTATATATTAAAATTTAATCGACTAATCCTAGGACAGAATATACACTCTACGCGTAGATATAGAAACGTACGGCAGAGCATCTACGCGTAGATATAGAAACGTACGGCAGAGTATCTACGCGTAAATATAGAAACGTACGGTAAAGCATCTACGCGCAGATATAGAAACGTACGGTAGAGCATCTGCGCGCAGATATAGAAACGTACGGTAAAGTATCTACGCGCAGATATAGGATTACACCCGCCCTATAATACGTATTAACCGTAAATTTATATAATAGAGAATAAGTGTCTACGCGTAATACTATTAATCTACATATTAAAATTTAATCGACTAATCCTAGGACAGAACATGCCCTTCTTCTATATATTAAAATTTAATCGACTAATCCCAGGGCAGAATACGCCCTTCTTCTATATATTAAAATTTAATCGACTAATCCCAGGGTAGAACACGCCCTTCTTCTATATATTAAAATTTAATCGACTAATCCTAGGGTAGAACACGCCCTTCTTATATATATTAAAATTTAATCGACTAATCCTAGGACAGAACATACCCTTCTTCTACATATTAAAATTTAATCGACTAATCCCAGGGCAGAACACGCCCTTCTTCTACATGTTAAAATTTAATCGACTAATCCTAGGGTAGAATACGCCCTTCTTCTACATATTAAAATTTAATCTACTAAACCCGGCGTAGAAAGGCAAAGTGTCTCTATAACGAAATCTAATCGACTACTAAGGACGCTTAAATCTAGTCTACCCTAGAGAGGGACCTGCTTACTCCGTACTATAATTATTTTCGTAAAAGAATAAGCCGAACTACGTTTTAATAGTTTTAAGTTATTAAGTCTTTATTAAAAATCTAACTTATTTATAATATTAATTCTAGAAAGGTAAAAACACGACTATACACGTAAATAATAGAGAATATAAAATATTAAGAGATTTTATAAAAGTATTAATACTTCTAGTACTATTAATAGCCTACCCTCGAGGATATAAATTTTTTTAATATACTAGTAAATTATTTAATTATATATTATTTAATAGAATTACTTTATTTAATTTTCGTATACTTACGTAAGCTAACTATTATCCTCGTATACCTCTATTATCCTCGTATACTTCTATCGTCCTCGTATACGTCTATCGTCCTCGTATACGTCTATCGTCCTCGTATACGTTTATCGTTTTCGTATACGTCTATCGTCCTCGTATACGTCTATCGTCCTCGTATACGTTTATCGTCCTCGTATACTTTTATCGTCCTTCCTTACTTTTAAACGTATAATATAAGAAGATAAAACTAGAGAACTTTATTTTTCTTATAAAGAGTACTCTTACCTTTTACTATATATACGTAGTTCCTACGTTTCTTCTTGTTTTATTTAATTTTCCTATTACTTCTTAGTTCTCTTATTTTATCCTATTACTTTTATTCTTGCTTTTCTTACTTTTTTTTATATCTTTATCGTAGCTACGATCGTACCTACGGTATATACCTATAATATACGAAGTCGTAGCTACGATCGCACCTATAGTTATATAAGTTATTTTATTATAAGCTAACGCTCGTATACTTATAGCTACGGCGTAAAACTACTAAAGCCCGTAGCCGGTAGTTACCTACGTACTTTACTTATACGGAGTATATTATTTTATTAAGTAAGAGCTAAGATTTATTTAAGTCCTAGCTTTACGAAAGAAAACTAGCTTTACCCGCTCGAGTTTAATCCTAGTAACGTACCCGTAGTCCCCGATCCCGTACCCGACGATATATCTATAGTCCCCGCTTTCGTACCGTCTATTTTAATAGGTGTAATTAGAGGCGTAGATAGCTAGTTAGAACTAAGTAGGTTAGCTAAGTTCTTATTAACTAGCTAAGAAATAGCCTTTACTAAAAGGTCGGAAGAATTAAGTAAAGATTCTTAGTCTTATATAGCCTAGCGACTAGCGTCCGTATTAAAGGCTATTATACCGCCGTCCTTTAGATCGTCTTCGTCTTCGCTACCGTTATCCTCGTCCCCGGATATAACGATAACGTCTACTATAGTTTTCTATACCGGTAGAAAGGCGGGGATATCTTGTTAACCTAGGCCGTCCCTCCGCTATATATTAGAGAAGCGGTAAATATTAGAAGCTCTTATTTAACGAAGGTCGGCTAAGAATAGCTCGATAGTAGGGGCGGTAAGATTAAGACCGACGTATAGCGTATCGGTTAAGTTTAACTTACGTAGCGCTAGGTCCCTCTCCTACTAAGCGCTAGCTTTTAGAGCGGATATAAAAGTAGGCGCGTTCGGAAACTTATCGTAATAGCTATACTTTAAGCCTTTTCTCTTAAAGACGTAGTTACCGTAAGACCCCTTTTAAAGACTAGGGAAAGAGATATACTAAAAGTATAGCGTTATAACCCGTAAAGCTCCGTTATCGTTAGTCGTATAATCCCGTTAGTACCTCTCTTCGTAATAAGAGTATAGTACGCCGTTTAGATAACCGTATATCTAGATAAAGAGCGACTATCGAGGGGTACTATCTCCGTAGTAAATAATCTAGGTAGTATAACCTAAGGGGTAGCCGTTAGTTACCTCGATATATACGGGCCGTACGCGTTAGATAAGCTAGTTATATTCTAGCTAGAATAACTCTAAAACTCTAGGAGCTAGATTAAGACTAAACTATAGATTTCTATAGTTTATTATTATACGCGGTATCTAGGCTACGTACGGGCGATAAGTAGGGAGAAGGTAGGTAGATATATTTACCTATAGTACTACTAGTTCGCCGCGTATCTTAAGAATAGCGTTATTATAGAGCGGGTAGTTCGGGTTTACTATAAAGATACCGTAGCTATAAACCTCCGTAAATCTAAATCTAGCCGGGTCGTTTTAAGCGACGCTAGTATTAAGGGTAACGAGAAGCTCGTTAAAGCGTTACTTAGCTTAAGCCGTACGCGTAGTATTATTTACCGTAATAAAAGTATAGCGAGGTATAATAAATAAGCGATAAGTTATATAAAGGTTATATATAAGGAGAGGTTGTCGGGTATATCGCTTTAATAATCGAAGTTATTAAGAGTAAAAGGCTAACGAGTAAAGTTAACGAGTAAAGAGAAGTTAACGAGTAAAGAGAAGTTAACGAGTAAAGAGAAGTTAACGAGTAAAGTTAAGAGTAAAGAGGTAACGAGTTATGTTTATTTTTATAGTATTATAGTATATACTTTTATTTACGGTAAATAAACTTAGAGCTAACGGTAAATAGTCTTAAATATATCTATTACGGTAAATAGACTTAAACTAAAGAGTTAATATGTTTTTTTATCGTATTAATTATAGTGTATACTTTTAAAACGAGATATACCTATATATAAATAAAGTTAAAGAGTGTTTATATAAACAGGAATAAATATATAAGTAGAGTTAAAGAGTATTTATATAAACAGGAATAAATTTCCTAAAATAAGATAAAGAGATATATATATCCGTAAATAGAGTTAAAGAGTGTTTAAATAAATAGGAAGGAATTTTCTAAAACAGGATAAAGAGATATATATATCCGTAAATAGAGTTAATTAAAACGAGATATACCTACGTTTAATAATTATCTATATATACCGACCGCGTAGTTTTAATTATTTTTTACTTTCTTACTCTTTTTATACTTTTATTTACTTCCTCTCTTAACTCTTACTTTTTCCTATAACTTTTACTTCCCTAACCGCGTAGTCTTAATTATTATTTACCTTTTTACTTTCCTTATACTTTTATTTACTTCCTCTCTTAACTCCTACTTATAAACTTTTACTTCCCCTTTTACCTCCTACTTTTTTCCTCTAACTTTTCGTTCCCTCGCTATACTTAGCTACGATACCTATACGCGCCCCCTCTTACTTCGTCGGCCGTTATACTCGTCCTATACGAGTAACTTCGCTATAGCCGCGGCTAGATAGCGTTAACCGACTTACTACTAGTCGCTTCTCTCTCTAGCTTAGATTTCTATTAAGTTAGTCCGCCGAAAAGAAACTTCTTCGTCTAGTATATATAGTAGTTTCCGGCTATAAAGAAGTAGTCGATACTATTTCTTTGTTTTTCCTAAACCTTACCCTTACGGGCGGGTTCGCGGTTAACGGGAAGTAGCTCGACTAAACGGTCGAGTAACTATAGTATTATTTATATAACTTAGAAGGTACCCTACTTAGTAATAAGTAACTTTATAGCGATATAATCGTCGTTAGGACTATTTTTATATATTCCTAATACGGAGACCTTATATAGACTCCTACTACGATATATTTCTCGGCCGCTTAGGGCTAGAGGAACTTACTAGGTAGAGATATTATAAAGCGGTCCTCTATAAGCCGTTTTCTTATTTTCCCGGTATATATACTAAATTATTAAGTTTTAAGTATATTTAATAAGAAAAAGATAACCCTGTTTTAGTTTAACAGTTACGCGTAATACGACTCGACGCCTAGTAAAGATACTCTCGTAGAATACTTAAAACGTATATTTTAATTTAAGAATATCGTTATCTAAACCCCTTACTATATATAATAGCCTACTAGCTAAGAGTACGGTCTTATAGTTTTAAAAATACTTCGTGTTTTTATAAAAGAGGTAGTTACCGATAATATCGGCCGCGAACTCGATTAGGTATCCTCCCGGTAGATAAACGGTAATCTCCCTCTCGTCGGCCCCCTTACTACCCCTCGCCTTAAGCTTTCGTAGGTTATTATATTTTAGGTTAGCTAGATACGTAGCGAGCTAGGCGAGCGTTCTTTTAGCCCTCTACGCTTCCCCGCGTAGCCTACGGCTAACTTTAACGATACTATAACTTAACGGCTAGTACTCCCCCCGGCTAACTCGAATAAGCGATAGTACGTTCTTAACGTTCTTATTAATAGCCCGTTAGTTACGGGCGACGCTCTTACTAACGCTCTTACCTAGTATAAATAGTCTACGTCGTCTTATTTTTAGGATAGTATATCGATATCTCTTACTATAACCCCTAATATAGCTACGTTAGCTTTTAATACTTAAGTAGGAGGAGAAGTTTCCTCTTTTTTCCCCGGCTCTATCCCTAAAGGCTAGACTATATACCTATATATACCTTACCGGGCGGGTAAAAAAGAGGCGCCTTAGTAGTACTAGCTAGGTATAGATTTAAGCTAGCGCGCCGACGAGAAGGAGGACGATATTATCGACTAGTTTAGCTAACCGTAATTACTAGGCGGTATTACGATAAAAACTACCGTACCTACGATCGTACGTACGGAAGCTTCTACGGGCCCGACTACGGACGATAATAACACCGGCTCGACTTAGAGATATACCCCGGCGACGGATCCGTCGACTCGCCGGGTAGCCTAGACTATACCGACGCCGGCCCCGCGCGATCCTAACTAAGCTCCGCTAAAGCGAGTAGCCGATAAGAGCGATAAGCTTAAGTAGCGACTATCTACGAAACGTATTAAGACGAAGGAGGAGCGCGACGGCGCTACTCTAGTAGATTATAACATAAGTACTAACTATAAGTCGTAGGCGTAGAAGGACGAGCGATAAAAGCGTAGTCCTAGACTAAATCGTCTACTATTTAATTACGTAGGGTATAGTAACGGGTAAGCTAACGCTATAGAAATAAACGCTACGCCGAGCTAGCGAGGATAGCGTGCGGAGACTGTAATCCGTATAGACCTTAATCTAGCGGAAAACGAGATTAATTTATAGTTAATAGAAAAAACTTTAGATTTCTACTAAAGTATTATTAAAAGTAAAATCGGTCTAGGTATCTTAAGGTTTAGTAATCTTATCGAGAATCTAGACGAAGAGAGAGAGACGAAAAGAGACGAAAAGACGAAAAAAATAAAGAGAGAAAAAACTAAATATAAAGAGGACGCGACGGGCTATAACCTAGCCTAAAAAGGTATAGTAGCCTTAAGTAAGTAGTTCCTAATACCTTAGGTAAGCTACTATATTATAGGGTAGAACACGCCGTACGGTAGAGTATCTACGCGTAAATATAGAAACGTACGGTAGAGTATCTACGCGTAGATATAGAAACGTACGGTAGAGTATATTTATCTACGTATAGATATAGAAACGTACGGTAGAGTATATTTATCTACGCGTAGATATAGAAACGTACGGTAGAGTATATTAATTTACGCGTAGATATAAAAACGTACGGTAGAGTATATTTATCTACGCGTAGATATAGAAACGTACGGTAGAGTATATTTATCTACGCGTAGATATAAAAACGTACGGTAGAGTATATTTATTTACGCGTAGATATAGAAACGTACGGTAGAGTATATTAATCTACGCGTAGATATAGAAACGTTCGGTAGAGTATCTACGCGTAGATATAGGATTATACCCGGTCTATAGAGTATACGTATTAACGCGTAAATATAAAAGCGTAAATATATATAATAAAGAATAAGTATCTACGCGTAGTAATTAATCTTATACTAAATTTTAATCGACTAATCCTAGCGTAAGAGACGCCTTTACTTTATATATTAAATTTTAATCGACTAATCCCCGTATAAGAGACGCCTTTACTTTATATATTAAATTTTAATTAACTAATCCTAGTATAAGAGACGCCTTTACTTTATATATTAAATTTTAATCGACTAATCCTAGTATAGGAGACGCCTTTACTCTATAAGTTAAATTTTAATCGATTAATTATAGCGTAAAAAAGTAAAGTGTCTCTATAACGAAAAATATAATACTATTACTAGCGCTTAAATTTAGTCGACCCTAGAAAAGCAATTACTTATTATAATTATTATCGTAATATAATAAAACTTAATTTACGTTTTAAATAGTTTTAGATTTTTAAGTTTTTATTAAAAAACTAACTTATTAGTAAATTATTAATACTATAATAGTAGAAAATAATAATAGTAAGTATAGTATATTAAATTTTATATCTTTTACTAGACTTTATTATCCTCGTATACTTCTATCGTCCTCGTATACTTTTATTATCTTCGTATACTTCTATTATCCTCGTATACGTCTATCGTCCTCTTATACTTTTATTATCCTCGTATACTTTTATTATCCTCGTATACTTCTATTATCCTCGTATACGTCGATTTTCCTTTTAAGCTTATTATAAGTAGTATTAGTTTACCGTAACTTTAGTTATAAAAACGCCTTATTAAAAATATAAACCCTAGCAAATAAAAAATATAAACTAAACTACTTTTATTTTAAACGGCTCTCCTCTATCTTCTTCCCCTCTTATAGCCTCCCGTACGTAGGTAATAAATCCTTCGGAGAACTCTTAAAACTCCTCCTCTCTAAAGACCGCGAAAACTACTTCCTAACTAACGCCGCTTAGCTAGTATAATACCTTTACTTATAGACCTCCGACGTCGTAAGTCGGGTAGCTAAAAACACCGTAGCTAAACGCGCTAAGTACGACCCGTATATATCCGTATATAGCGATAATACGGAGGATAATTAGTATTAGTTAAAGTATTCTTTTTTTATCCGCTTTTAACGCGTATACTTCCTTACCCGTAATAGTCTAGCCCTTAGCAGGGTTTATTTACGCGGTTACGGATACTACGGTAATCGGACTTAGCCGCTCCTCCGGCCTAAACTCCGTAAACCCGTAGAATCTATCCTACCGTAAGACCTAGACGTATAGCGAGTATAAGACCTCGCCTTCCCTTAAAGGATAAGTATAAGACTTAAGACTCGACTATAGGGAGGTTTACGATAGTACGTACTCCTCTTAGGCGACGTAGCTTATAAGCTACCCTCCGCCCCGGGAACTCGGATTAGCGAAGTTTAAGATAAGGACTAGCGCCGACCTTAGCCTTGTCCTAAAGCTCCGTATAACGGTTACCGTATCTTTATAGAGGAAACGGATATTATCTTACGGAAAACCTAGGGATAAGCGCGGGAAGATTAAGTTAGTATTAGGCCCCGGAACGCGGTATAAGGTAATTAGCGATTATAGATTACCCGGTAGTTTACCTACGAACCGAGGCCCGGTTAGCCTTTTTATCTCGAGTTTAGTCGAGATAGCCCTTACGATATTTTTATAGTTTATTTAAAGAATTAATAGCTAGGGTAGTACTATTAGGATCTACTCGACGACCTCTACGAGCTTTATCTTTAGTATAAGGCGAGGTTTTTTTAAACCCTTATTAACCCTATCCTTTATAACGTCTATATCTTTATTACCCGAGATAGCCGTACCGTTACCGGATAATATAACGGCGTTAACGTCGTTACCGACGTTCTCGTCTTTATTTTCGTTCCTATCCTTTATAAGAACGTCTTCGGCTTCGTTCTCGTCTTTATCTTATATAAGAACGTCCTCGTACTCCTCGTCCTCGCTCTCTTTATCCGCCGTATTCCCGTTATTTTATACGGTAACGCTACCCTCGTTATCGGTGCTATACTAAGTAAGTTTATTAATTTCCGACCTATCGTCCTTATAGTATTAAGCTGCCTTTATAGCGGCGGCCTAACTCCGAGTTAAGGGTGCTATAATATATTTAATAAAAAAAATAGGAAAAAGTAAAAGAAGTTAAGAATAAAGTAAAGATCGAGTTATAGAGAGACTCTAACTTTTAAGAGGAGGAGGAAGTATCCTTTATATATACCTAGAAGTCTTTACTTTAAAGTATCGCGTAGCCGTAAAGTAAATAGGAATTAAACCGAAAACGTTTTACGATAAATAAACCCGAAAACGTTCTTAGATAAATAGAATAGCCGCGTTTAGAATTTACTCTATAAATAAAACGAATAAAAAAGAATACTATTTACCCGTATTTAGAATTTACTCTATAAAATAGATAAAAACGAATAAGAAAAAATACTATTTACCCGTGTTTAGAATTTACTCTATAAAATAGATAAAAACGGATAAGAAAGAATACTATTTACCCGTGTTTAGAATATACTCTATAAAATAGATAAAAACGAATAAAAAAGAATACTATTTACCGTATTTAGAATTTACTCTATAAAATAGATAAAAACGAATAAGAAAGAATACTATTTACCGTGTTTAGAATTTACTTTATAGAATAGATAAAACGAATAAGAAAGAATATTATTTACCGTATTTAGAATTTACTTTATAGAATAGATAAAACGAATAAAAAAGAATACTATTTACTATGTTTAGAATTTACTTTATAGAATAAATAAAAAAAATAAAAAAGAATATTATTTACCTCGTTAATTTACTCGCTGTTTATCTCTACGTTAAATATTAATATTCGTCTCTTAATAGTTAATATATACTACCTATACGTACGTTTATAATAAGAAAATAATAAAACTCCTTAAAAACCTCGCCTAGTTTATACTTCTCCGATATACTACGCTAACTAATACTTCCTTTTTTTTTAGGGGTAAGAAAGCCTAGCTCTAGACGTAACTAGCTAATATATAATAGCCGAAGCTATACTATACGAGTCTCTAACGATATCTCGTTTAGATACCTAAATAACCGCGGTAGTTTCGTCCCCGTCCGGATAGCGGCCTAGTCGATAGTAGCGAGTACGTTCGGGTCGTTAGCCGTAGTATTACGGAAAAAAGCGCGAGCGTACTCGATAACGAGAAGGCTATACTCCTACCCGTCCGGTTATATTATTATTTTTATAGGTACCTCGTCGATTAGGCCGTCGAAAAGGAAACCGCCCTCGCGAAAGATACGGTACGCGTAAAGACGCTTCTTATTTATTACCGCGGTCGGCCTTTTAGCTACTAGAGAATTAAACTAGTAGGCTTTTTATATTTATTTATTATCGCGGCCGCCTTTATCTACGATAAAAAGGCTCTAGTAATTATTTCCGGTAAAGTATAGAATAATAAGGAACCGTCGGCTAAGTACGTCTCGGGCGTATCGCCCTTAGTCGTTTAGTATAAATTCGCTACCTAACGTTAAGGTATTAGATAGGGAAACTAGCGTAGGGATCTAGACGACGTCTAAGAGATCTTAGAGGACGAGGACGAGGCCGGCGCGGATAGTATCGTCGTATAGTTAATCTTTAGCTAAAAGCGCCTTATCGAGAGAGAGTAGCCCTTATACGTATACCGATCCCGGTAGCTTAAATACGCGACTAGTCTATTAGTGTTTAAAGGCGCGGCGCGCTTAAACGCTTAATATACCGTCTTATAGGTTCGAAGGATTAGGTATAACGCGGTTAACGTTTACCGTATTCGGTAAGTCTTAGTCTATTTACGGTAGCGTAAACACGAGCCGGAAATAATAGTACGATTTAGTAAAGGATTTCTCGCCTAAGACCCGAGCCGGCTACGGCTAAAGTTACGATAATATAGAAAGTTATAAGAAGAGATAGTTAAGAAGACGCGGGCTAGGATAAGTAAGACGTAGCCTCTTTCTATATCTAGCGGTATAATACGCTTTACCGAAAAAAGCTCCGTTTCTACGCTAGAGATAATATCGACTTCGCTAAGTTTCTATTACGTTTACGTTTTTAGGCGCTCCTTAAAAGGTATAGGCTATAATTACTAGCGTGTTTTTTTCTTGTTTTTATCGGCCTTTCCCCCTTATACCCTTACCTACTAGCCCCTTTTTATAATATATATTAGGATATATAACGAATTCTAAAACGCTATAATAATTAATTTATTTAAAGATAAATTTTACGGAGTAAAGCGTTCCGACTTTTATACGTAGACTTTATCTACCGTAGGGTAGCTATATCGTATAGCCTATAACGGTTGCTATAAATATATAAATTTATTAGTATTTTAGCTTTATCTACCTTACCGCTAATCTTACGTTAAGGTAATAATTATTTTAATATAATAGGGATTATACGCGTATAGACGTAAACGGCTAATAAACGGCTAATAGAGGTAGTAATACGAGCTATACTATACGGGCGAAATTTAGCCCGTTATACGCTACCTAGCTAGATAAAAAGACCCTCGCTTATTTAAACCTATTTCTAGTTATAAACGGTATACGCGTTAAATACGTGTTTTTATTCTAGCCGTTTTTATAGCGGCTCGCCTAGGATAAATTAGCTTTTTTCTTTAGGATTTCTTAAATAAGAATATCTACGAGCTAATAATAAAAAAGGTATTAGCTTATCGATATAATTAAATTAAATTATAAGGAAACTAGGTAATAAAAATTATAAAAAAAGTAGTAAAGACGAGAGAAGAAAGATAGTAGAAGTATATCTTATTAATATATATATAGTAGCCTATACCGCCTAACTTATCTTTATATTTTCTTCCCTTACTACTTATCTCTTTTTTTAACTTATCTCTCTCGACCTTACCCCGCTATATCTTTTAACTTATCTTTCCCGTCCTTACCCTATACCCTACTTATTATATCTATTATATAGACTAGAAGGAATTTAGATAGTTATACTATCGATAACTAGAATAGCATCGATATAATCCTAGAGGAGTAGCGGGCTATATACCCGTAAGTAGTCGAGGTCTATAAAAAAAGCAATATACTATTTAAAAGCGACCCCGTAAACCGACCGGACGACGAAGAAAAATTATTTACCCGAAAGATTATTATCTTCGTTACTAGTACCCGTAATATTTACCGGCGTATCGGGGCCGGCGCTAGGGTTACTATATTCGCTAATAATAGGTAGTTTAAGATTTTTCTTTTTACTTAAGGTTCGTCTTTTAAGAAATATAATATATAGTAGTCTAATAAATAATAGGTTAGACGATTATAGGGCGGTTTATACCGGGGATTATATCGACCGCGGTATTACCGTCGGCCGAGAATTTTTTAAAAGCGCTCGAAACTATCTACCGGGATCGAGTCTTTCTCTAGATTTTAAACCGGGACGAGGATATATCCGACGAGACTCTCTAAGCGCTCTCGGACGAAAGAAGGGTCGGAAGGTAACTCGCGAGCTATATCTACGCCGCCTATATACTTCTTCGCTAAATAACCGCTAACGACTAGCCGCCGATATAATAATTTAAGCGGTACACTATACCTTATACGGAGGAGTCCTCGCCGTATAGTAAGGACGCCCCGTAATACTTCCTCGGGTAGACGGCCGACGACTAGTTCTAAGTATTTTATATAATCGGTAGCTATATCGAGGTACGAAAGAAAGAGATTAAGACTAATATTAATTCTACCCCGTCCGAGCTACCGAAACGGCTCCGCGAGGCGACGGCCGATATCGAAGAGTATACTCGAGCGTACGAAGATAACGCCGAGGGGCGTAGTAAACTTAGGTTTTAGATTAAGACCGCTATATCGTCGTCGTATAGGCACCGATACCTCCGCGACTCGTTTATTACTACCTTACGGCGGTATCGCGTTTAAACTATTATAAGGTTTACCCGCCCTTATATTCTAAACTACGACTTTAGGCCGGGCCTTAACGAGGCGTTTACCTTCGCCCTAAAAACTAACGAAGAGCGGTACCGTAAGAGTACCCCGGGCGCCGCGTATAGTTCTATACCGCTCGACTAAAATACGAGCGGCCTACTCTATAAGCTACTAGTTCTTTACGCTAATCTCTAGATAAGCGATAAGGCGGCTATTACCCGGGCCGCTACCGAGACCGACCTAGTAATCTAGTTACTCGGTCGAGTTATATTTACCGACCTTTAAGTAGGTACCGCTAAGGCGTCGGTCGCGGTCCTTAATAAGGGCAACCTACCCGGCCCGGCGAATAACCTAGATATCGCGTCGTCCGCTATAAAAGCGCGCGAGCTAAACCGGATTATTAACGAGAGCTAGGCGCCGTACCTCGGTATAAAGGATAGTATTACGGCGACGAAAACGAAGTAGTCGGACGATTAACCCGAACGCGTTAAGCTCGTTAACGATACGTAGGGGTCTAACTTTTTATTTATACCCTACTAGATCGTCGGTAAAGATCCCGCCTTATACTAGCCGTACTATAACTAATAAAAACGATACCGGGATAGCGCTACGTATACTAAGCCCCGACTCGCTTTTAAAAAGCTATTTTTTAGGGAACGAGACTAAGTTAGGGTTAGTTAGGGTTAGTTAGGGTTAGGGTTAGGGTTAGGGTTAGGGTTAGGGTTAGGGTTAGGTAGGTTAGGGTTAG